>JANUYF010000002.1:113779503-115209503 GCA_026167975.1 Phrynosoma blainvillii | reverse complement strand
ACAGGCAGTTGAGGCAGTTGTGGGAGCAGGCAGGCTGCCCCAATGGCAGGCGTGCCCGAAGACCACTAGGTAAGTCCCTGCCATATTTTTGTAACACATGTAGGGGTGTATATGTACATTTGCATGTCTACCTGTCCTTAAAGTGTTTTTCTGCCTAAAATATCGCCTATGTTATATTAATGGCTAGAAGAATGTCTGCAACAGATAATTTACCCTCTGTTTTGTATATGTCTTTACTTCCAGGAGAGGAACCAGAAGAGGAGCAAGCGCCGGCCAGGCCGGAGGGAAGCCCGCCACCACAACAGGCAGAAGAAGGGAGAGCCAATCTCCCCCCCCAGGAGGAAGAAGAACACCCTCCTTGCGAGGGACAGGCTGGGGAGCAGCCTGGGGATGATGACGAGCCATTCCCCCCCCCCCCCCCCCGAGCCGGAGGACGTGGCCGAAGAACGACCATGTAAGTGTTTTGTAAATGTTGAAAAAAGCAAATAATGCAATAGCGGCACACATGTAAGCCAGCAAGCAATAACGATGTATTTCTTTTTATTTTCTGGCCCTACAGTGAGGGAACTGATTTCGGCTCTCACACACTCCCAGGAGCAGATCCTGGAGAGGCTCGGTGCCCTTGAACGGCAGGTGGACCAGCTGAGACTATGGGTGCAGCATTTTCAAGTGCATCGTTCCCCTCACCGTTCCCCGCCTCATGAATAAATGTTTTTTTCCATTACCCAACCCACCCCCCTCTGCCATGTGTGAGACAACAGCCAGGTTTTTTTTTATTTTCTTAATATTAATGTATTGATCTACTTTGTTTTTTTAATTAATTTGTCCCTCCCGCCCCCCCTTTTTTGTTATCAAAGAAATGAATGTTTAAAAAAAAGCCAAATAATATTTTTATTGAAATAAATAATTTATTTTGAGTTAAAAAACGTTGTATGGCATTTACTGGGGGGGGGGGAGTTGAAAATTGACACACCAGAAGCACCTTTTCCACTCCTTTCCAGCAGTATTTAGATAAGTAGGATGGCAGAAGGTGTATCTGAAAGAGGAAAGAAGAAGATCACTAGAACCTAATTTGAAAGGACCACAGGAATAGATTAAAAGCAAAAGCATCTCTTGTTACAGTATTATGCATACATATCACAATCAGAGCAGTGCAGGATATTAGCAAGCAGCAGCATACCATGGAGGGCCAAAAAGCAAGGGAGATTCGTTTTGTTTCTCTTGACAAGAGCAAATGTGAAAATGTGAAAAGAGTTGCAGTTATCAAATCAGTGCTGGATGGGAACTGTCTTGATATGGCTTGCTTCTTAGCTCTGGCCCTAGAGAAGTGCAACGCAAGCAAAGAGGGAAATATCACAAAAAACATTAACCAGAGGCTGGATGTCCATCTGCCGGGGATGCTTTGATTGGGAGTTCCTGCATGGCAGGGGGTCCAACTTGATGGCCCTTGCGGTCTCTTCCAACTCCATGATGGACTAGAAAAACTCCTCCCTCTCAGAACAGGGCACCTGACCATGGAGACATGTGCTTGGACTTTTGTGGAGCCAACTTCATTTTACTGTACATCAATCAAAGCACAGCCAGGAAGGACCTGTGGGGAGGGGGCATAGAAATGGCATTCCTGCATAGCAGGAGGTAGAGGTAGATCAAAGTACAGGTTCTCCCGCACCGTACCAACAAGAAGGGCCTCCCTGGAGGTGCATAGAAAGGACATTCCTGCATGGCTGGTGCTCGAGTTAGGTCAGTAAGGATTTTCCCCACCTTGCCAAAGAACAGGAATGTTGATAAGGTGTGTGTGTGTGTATATATATATATATATATATATATATATATATACATACATGAAACTGTAAATATAGATGAACCGAAATATGTTGGAGACATCCAGAAAAAACCAAAATTGCATGTGTAGGGATGTACTGTGTCCCCATCTCTGTAGATAACACACTGATCACAGTAATCCATACACTTGTCTATCCCTCCATTCCTCTCTCCCTCTCTCTTGACCTTCCTTTCTTTCTGTTTTTATATAGGTAGATCAATATAGATAGATAGACAATTATTTACACACACACACACACACACACACACATATATATATATATATATACTCTCTATATATATTTATCTATATCTATCTACCTGCCTGTCCATATTAGTAAATATATGCAAATGCAACCTTGGGGGCAGAAAACTGCCAAAAACCACAACTTACAAGCCACTTTGGTAGCCAGACAGAAAAGGCAAGGTATAATCACTTTACAGAAATAAATTGCAAACCAAAAAGACCCAGCTTTTAGGGCCATCGCAAGCTCATGTACATTTTATAATCGCTACCTTTTTTTACTTGGTAACCATCTTAACATTCCTAGGATTTTCAGTATAGGAAGGGTCATTCAGAACTGTCAGATAAAGAGCATGAGGGCCTCAGCAAACTACAAATCCCATGATCCCAGAGGGTGCAGCTCTGGAAGCCGAAGTGGCATTTTTGTTGTCGTTGTTGTGGTTATTGCCAGAGAGATTCATGTCAGGCTCATGATGAAAACAACAACAGCAACAACAACAACAACAACAACAACAGTAATAATAATAACAACAATAACAATAATAACGATAATTATTAGTTCAACCCCACGCCTCTGCCAAGCTACAGGGGGGGGTATGGTGTGCTGTGGCCAGCCTCCGGGGCTGAGATAGTGTGACCTGCCCAAGGTCACCATTTCATGCTCAAGTGGGGAATTCAAGATTGATCTCCAGGCCAGGGTCGTAGTACAAAAATGTTCAAACAACCACCACACCATGCTCTCAATAAAAGCATACCACATGAGGTTAGCCCCTTTCCTCGTCTTCAAATAGTCCTGCCCCTAGTAATATAGTACCATGAGCCAAGAATACATGCAATACACACCTCCATAGCGCCGGCAGGATGAATAGGCGACCAGGTTCCATGGCCGTCATGTTGCTTGCAGCCAGGTATCCACACCTGAGAAAAGAGAAACATCAGAAAAGGAAAAAGTTCCCCCCCCCCCCCAGAATTCTGGTCAACGAAACCATCCCTGATCTCCTCCCCCCCAAACCCCTGATCGCGCGGCGCCACATATCCACCAAAAGAAAAATAAATTGCCTTAATACTGTTGCCTGATCCAAGCAGGAAGTAAGATACACGTCATAAGATGCTTCCTCCATGGGAAATGGTGCGAGGAACCATGGGCCATAACCTGGAAATACGCCACGATACGTCTGTCGTGTTCACATACACAGCGCAAACGGCACCATTACGGCATGACTCCGGCAGCAAGAGAGTAATTCCTCAGGAATTCCGGAATTTAAAAGAGCCGGGCGGACGCCGGGGAGCGGCAGGGATGGCGCAGGATAGGGCGTGGCTAGGGACGATGTCGTGTGAACACACGGAAAAAAGATCCGGAGTGACGCCAGACGGAGGTAGGATTGCCTCCACAAAAATCCCTGTGTGAAAACGTCCTCAGTGGTGGGTTAGAATAGCTTAAAAAGGAGCTGGAAATGTGATAGTAAGGATCTCTCCTACAGCTCATGTTCTGCCACTACTTCTGTTATTTTCATAAGACTCTCAGAGATCCCCGAGGCTATATTCCATTGTCAGAAGTATGCTGCTAAATAGCACTGGGTCACTACAAGATGGTATTCTGGATACAAAGAAATGATGGATTGTGGGGAAATTCTTCCAAATCAAAGGAAAAGAAAGTTCTTTCCATTTCCTCTGAGCAAACTGAACTATGCAGGTACAGCTGTTGTCGGCATGGAAAGGGTCTTTCTGTATGTTAGTATTGCATTCTTAGGCAGAATAACATTGCAGAAATACTCAGTTTGACACTGCTTTAACCGCCATGGCTCAGTGCTATGGAATTTGGGGAACTGTAGTTTGTTCTTTGAAGCATTGTTGAACACTATGAAGTGTTGCTGGTGTGTGCCTTCAAGACTTTCTGATTTGTGGCAACTCTAAGGAGAACCCATCACAGGGTTTCTGAGGCTGAGAGTATGCGACTCCCCCAAGGTCATTTAGTGGGTTTCAGTGGCAGAGCGGGGAATCGAACCTTGATCTCCACAGTCATAGTCCAGTGCTTGAAAAACTACACCACGCTGGCTTACCCAGTGGTAAGATCCAGTAAGATAATACTATTTGTTAATGAGGAAAGCAGAATGGAGAGAAGAAAAAATAAATTGTGTACATTCTAGATTGCATAGTTTTTTTAATTGACTTTACAGGTGTAGGCAATCGCAGGGATTTAACTACAATAGGGGCAAAATGAATGTATTGCCCCCTTCCAATAGGAATTCTGCCCAGTCAAATATGTATACTCGAAAGAAAAACCCACTGACTTCAGAGAGTGCAGGGCCATCAATGTTTGATATCTGGAACAGAGCTAGATTCCTAAACTTCCTGACGCTTTGTGCCAAAATCACCCTTTGAAGCATCTTGATAGTGGTTCCTCTCTCAGGAAGGATCATGGGATAAAACGACCTGCAAAATGACATTTCTTAGAATCACTTCTCATACCATGTTTTACCATTTTTGTTCCTAATACTTGGATACAACCTGCATAGGTAAAAATGGGGCCATTCCAACTGATACACATAAGGAGCATGTTTTCTCTGTGTGAATCATGGAAGTAGTTGCTTAGTTTTTTGCTGGCTGTGACTTCCATGTATTTTCGGTGACAAGTACCACTTTAAATGTGTTCATGCCATCCTCAGCTAGTGCAAGGAAAGTATAGGTTGTAAAAGGAAAAAAATGTCCCCCAGACATACAGAGTTTTGTGTATGGAACAGGAATTGTGTCTTTTGTTCCTGGATGAATTTTTAAAGCCATAGTGTGACGAGTGTTGAACTACATCTCTAGAGACCAGGGTTCGATTCACAGCTCTGCCATGAAACCCACTGGGTGACCTTGGGCAAGTCACATGCTCTCAGCCTCAGAGGAAGGCAATTGCAAACCTCCTCTGAACAAAACATGCCAAAAAACAAACAAACCAGCAACCCGTGAGTCACCTTAGGATCACCGTAAGTCGGAAACAACTTGAAGGCACACAGCACACACACACTCACACACACATTAAAAATTACAGCTTTATTTACCATTGAGTATTGGCCTATGGGGTTGGTGCCTTTGTTTGGATAAGCATGCACACACACACACACACCCCTGCTTAGTCCTTTTCCTATGTCAACCAAGATTTTCACATCATTATTAGATAGAAGAGATACATCCAGTTTGTCTTTTAAACAAACTGGGGACAATAAAAAAATAAAACTTTCTTTCATAGGCCCACTTTGAAAATCAATTAAAGTTTGCAAGGAGATCAGAGCCTGTGAAAGTTACTTTTTTGGCCTGCTACTCCAAGAATCCCCTGTGGCCATGCTGGTCATGGCTTTGAATCCTGGCAAGATGAAAGAAGGATGTTCTCTTTGCGCATCCTTTGTTTCACGAGCCCAGTCTTATTCGGGAGTTGTTTTCATTCACCGTATTTCAATAAAATTACAATCGTGCTTCATGTTAAACAGATCCTCTCCTGCCAGCCTCTTTGGCAAGAGGATGTTAGCGGTGGTGTGTGAAGAAAAAGGAAAATACCAGTGTATTCCAAATGGATTATTACACAGAACCAAGAGATGTTTTCACTCCGTAACGTTATAATCAAACACCGTGGAGCACAGAGGAGCTAAAGGGCTAAAGTGAGAATCAGCCGAGACAGTGTTTCTGCTGAAGACAAGACAGATCCTTAATGAACTCGGAGGGCAAGGGGTGGGGGGAGAGGGGAGACCATTTTGAAAATGAAATTGATTTCTGCCGGCCTCTTAGCATTATTGTGCAGGCAACAATTGCATTAAGGCTCAAGGAAGGAGGGGAAATCAGTTGGCCTTTCTCTCTTGGCGATGACATGAGCAGGGGAGCTAAACCCTGGTGCTGGTAATAGCGATTACCCTAACCAGCCTGACAAAAGCCATGTATCAGCCAAGCAGCAGCAGTAGCAGCACTTGCTCCATTATTTCAATGCAAAGGGAAAGCTGGTGTAAGCAGATAAGTAACAGGAAGCTTGATTCCTTGCCATTCTTTCCCCCTGCCACCCCCCCCCCCCCCCCCAATACACACAAAATGTCCAAACAAAGGGCAAGGGGAACAGTGTGCTGTGTTAGCATAATACTGCCAGAGCTTAGAGATGCGACTTTTTTTGACTATAACGTCCAGTGATTGGGGTATTCTGGAAGTTATTGTTCCCAAAACCTAATGTTTCCAATTTCTGAATATTCCCAACCATACACAGACATTACAGACTGCAAGCTATTAATCTTCAGCTGCATCCGCATTGCAGAAATAATGCAGTTTGATACCAATTTAATTGCCACAGCTCAATGTTATGGATCTCTGGGATCAGTAGTTTTGTGAGATATTTAGCCTTCTCTCTCAGAGAGCTCTGGTGCCACAGCAGACTACAAATGCCAGAATTCCACAGCATTGAGCTATGGAAGTTAAATTGGCGTCAAACTGGATTATTTCTGCAGTGTGGCTGCAGCCTTTCCTTTCCCCAATACAGAACCTCTTTTCATATGGTGCTTGCTCTCTTTTGAAATGAACAGACAAATCCTTTCCTGTAGGGCAGTGGTCCCCAACCCCCGGTCCGCAGCCCGGTACTGGTCTGCAGAACAAATGGTACCGGGCCCCCCTGCTACTGCGTCTTCTGTGCAGTGGCGGCGGCGGGTCCTGCGACTTGATTTAATAATCAACGTGATGCCGCAACCCCCCCCCCCCCCAGTGGGCTGCGGAAAAATTATCAAACATTGACTGGTCCACGGCAATAAAAAGGTTGGGGACCACTGCTGTAGGGAAATGTCACATGCATTTCATAGTTTCAGCATCAGTGGGAAAATGGGTAAACTGTGGGGAGTAAGAATGCATCTACACTGTAGAAATAATGCAGTTTGACACCACTTTAACTGTCATGGCTCCATCCTAGAGAATCCAGGGACTTGTAGTTTTGTGAGGCACCAGCACTCTTTGGCAGAGGTGGCTAAAGGCCTTGTAAAACTACAAATCCTAGGATTCCATAGAAGGGAGCTACAGCACTTAAAGTGGTGTCAAACTGCATTATTTCTACAGTGAAAAATATTTTTCATACTTCTGTGTAAGCTACTAAGTACAGAATTTCAAGAGTTTTGTATTTATAAATATTAAAGCTAATTGCAGGGGGAGTTCAAAATAGGCATCAAAATATGGCAAAGTTTCAATAAGTAAAGGGAGCCTTATGAGGACATGTCAAAGCTTCGAAAAGTTACTTTTTGGTGGACTACAACTAAATGAAAACCACAGCCAGCATGGAAGCTGCCCATTTTGGCTGGAGGAGTCTGGAATTTGTTCTCCCCAAAATGTAGCTTTTCCAAGGTCTGGAAGACTTTGACTTTATGTATTGACATCTGTCTTTTCTTAGGCTGCTAGCAGGAAACTTTCTCATTTCTGCATTGCTCTGACCCATGTCTCACCTCCTCATCAACTGTCACCACCATCCTTGTCAAAATATCTAGAAATCTATGAACATCTAACATTATAATAATAATAAATGATGCAAAGTAAAACTAATTTTCACAAAGTGCAATTTACATAATGTCCTCCCAGCATAAAAATTAGGTTTATTTTGTGGGCAATCTGGAATCTTTTTTAATGCAGAAGATTTATTTCCCTGATGATCACGGTTTCAGAAAAAGAGATCATTTCTTAATTCTTGTTATCAATAAGAATTAATTCAAGGTCTAGTTTGTGTGTGTGCATGTGTGTGTGCATGTGTCTGTGATAGTAGGGAAAGCATATTTAGAAATAGTTTTGTGACCAACCAATGATATGGCTGACTGATTAATATGGAGAAGACAAAAACTGCAGTGAATAGGTAAATATAACTTACCCCAATTACACTTTGGTACTCCTTTTACCAGTCCCTTTGCTGGATGAAATGACTTTTGACTGTACTGCGCTCTTAATAATAATCCAAAATTCAGGAGACCATTGCACCAATGACTACTAAAATCAAGTGTGTCTTAACCTCATTGCTTCACATTTCATGCTGCTAGATGTCCTTCCCATCACTGACTAAGGAGTTGTCTGCACAAGCCAAAAGGCCCATGTTCCCTCCAGCCTCAAGTCATCCTGTTTAGATGACACAGGCCAAACCCCAGGGCAAACTCAGGCTGGATCCTGACAGACTGGACATGGATCTGGTGGATCTGGCCCAATCCTGGGGTAAACAGACTGCATTTAGGGCAGAAAAATGAAAAGCACAGATATACGATGGGGGACACCTGGCTGAATGAGACTACGTGTGAAAGGGATCTAAGAATCCAGGTGGATCACAAGTTGAACATGAGTCAACAGTGCGATGCAGTCGCTAAAAAGGCCAATGCAATTTTAGGCTGCATCAGTAGAAGTATAGTGTCTAGATCAAGGGAAGTAATAGTGCCACTCTATTCTGCTTTGGTCAGGCCTCACCTGGAATACTGTGTCCAGTTCTGGGCACCACAATTCAAGAAGGATGTGGAGAAACTGGAGTGTGTCCAAAGGATGGCAACTAAAATGGTGAAGGGTCTGGAAACCAAGCCCTATGAGGAACGCCTTAGGGAGTTGGGGATATTTAGCCTTGAGAAGAGAAGGCTGAGAGGTGATATGATAGCCGTGCTTAAATATTTGAAGGGATGTCATATTTCGGAGGGAACAAGCTTGTTTTCTGCTGCTGCAGAGACTAGGACCCGAAACAATGGATGCAAGCTGCAAGAAAAGAGATTCCACCTCAACATTAGGGGGAACTTCCTGACAGTAAGGGCGGTTCAACAGTGGAACACACTCCCTCGGAGAGTAGTGAAGTCTCTGTCCTTGGAGGTCTTTAAGCAGAGGCTGGATGGCCATCTGTTGGGGATGCTTTGATTGGGAGTTCCTGCATGGCAGGGGGGTTGGACTGGATGGCCCTTGTGGTCTCTTCCAACTCTATTATTCTATGATTCTATACCCCAGGTCAATTTGACTCCTTATTTTCTGTGGAGTTTCCTGGAAACTCCACAGCAAACCCTGGCTGTTTAAATGCCCCGCCAGGCTCCTTAACTTGCTGTGCCATCGCTCCTTCTGAGAAGACACCCCCCCCCCCCATCACCATGTCTGAATGCACCCAGGAGCTCCATTCCTGCATCAGGTGTGATGATGAGGGGGCGTCCCCATAAAAGCGGTTGGCGTGGAAAGGAAATGGAGTGTGTGCCAGTAGTGGGTCCTGGGCCAGCAGGGTGATGAGCATATAAACACCTGTCCATCCCCATGCCAACCTGGGGATCAACCTGGATGAGCACTCGGGCCAGGATAGCACAGGCTAAGCCTGTACAATACTAGCCCTAACTTCCTGGGGCGTAGTGGTGTCCTGCAATTCTGTGTTCTTCTAATTAGATCATGAAAAGGAAGAGATTCAGTTGGAATAATTTTAGTGGCAGAAGTCATATCCTGACATTAGCTCAGTGTGTTGAGTCAATACATCAGGAGGGGAAGCTCTCCATGTAATCTACAGAGGCTTGCAAAATGATTTAGAAATGATCCTGATTTTGCAGGATGCCAAACTGTGTTGAGAGCCTTCACAGAAAGCACAGGTTCTCCTCTTCAGACTCCTCACCTGTATGTAAAGAGATGAAAAGAGAAACAAGAGGAGTTGTGTTTATTCAATCTGCTGAGTGAATGCTGCAATAGGCTGGTGAGTTGGGGTCTTTGTAGCTAGAAACACTTTCTTTGTATGACTTCGGGCAAGTCACTATGGAGATCATCGCAAGAGGGTAGAAAAGTGGAATTGAGCACGATAGCAGTGTCTATGGTGGAACCTTATCAGATGACATCATGATTGACCTGTAGTTGGCCTGTAGTCCATCTGTGGCTGTGGCACACCTTTTCATTGTCAAGTAAATCCCATCACACTGCTGTTGCATTAGCCCTCCCGTGCGATAAGCTTCCAGCTGCAGTTCTGGGACTGTGCGGTCATGTGGTTTCAGTCTCCTCCTCTCTTCTTCTCCCCCCTCCACCTTGCTAGTCCTGAGCAAGCTGGCTTTCTCTTTTTTACTCATTCTTTTCTTTTTCTCCCACCACCCACTACATTCCCATAGCTGCTAAATGGTGTTAAAAAGAAAAAAAAAGGCATACTGAGTAGAGCAATAGGGTGGCCAAAAAAGAAGTGCAAGCTATATTTGTAGCCTGAGATCTTGCATTACCAAGCCTCTCATGAGATCTAATCCAAATCTCATGAGCTTACCTGTACTCATGACACTTGGATCCCCTGAATTCCTATTGTGGCTACAGCTCCCGCCAGTGACAGAATTCTTCTCTCCTGGCCAAGCAGGCAACTTAGCCTGGATTATTTGTCAGCCTGTTCACTGCAACCTGACCCCCTTGGCAATGTGCACTCAGGGGGAGCTTTCCTCCTACAAAACACTGGAATTTGGGTGCCCAGGAAAAATTGTGGGAGCTATTGCTGGTGATCACAAAATTACACTCTGTCTTCCTTTCCTTATATGGAGAGCTTTAGGAGAAGGGAATCATTTTTTTAATCCAAATTATTAATGAACCTTCAGGAGTGTTTTGATTCAGAACTGATCTGTTTTGGGAGAGCTCCACTTCGGTTCAGACATCTCCTGAATCTGGCTGAATCAACACAATTTAGTTCAGGATTCAAGATTTATCTGACTCTGAAACAGAGCACTAGTTTACAGGATATATGAATTTATCAGTGGACATGATAATAGATATCGTGTAGAAGTTCTTAAAATATTTTAATTTATTAGATAATTTCTATGGTATTTGGTTTCCATACTTTGACTTTGCCAAAAATAATTCAGATGATGCTTATCCTCCAAGATCCTATGCAAATTTGTGGAGTGGTGAACTCTCTAAGGAGGACATATTAACCTGTTTAAATAATCGTGTGTGTGTGTGTGTGTGTGTATTAAAAAAACACATTAAGTACCTGGTGCTTTTATTACAGAAAATTGCAGGACTTGAGTTTGCTTTGCATACATACAGCCATACACCAAAACAATCTTATTCTTGGGCCATAAGTCATGCGTCACTTTCAACCAGGCTGTCACTTTGAGATGTGGCAAAGTACCAAACCTAATTCAGGTAGTCAGCAATCTGCAATATCTGCCAGTAAGGGGATATGTCACTGTCCGATGTGCCTTTATCCACCATCTTCATTTCAGACTGTTGTCAGTGAAGAAAATAAGCTGCAAAATAGTCCCCTTTTGCATTCTGGTCAATGTCTCTGTGGTGGACTGTTTTTCCAGGGAATTTACTGTGCAATTCCAAGTAAACTGTCCATGTGACAACAGTAAGTGGGTCCATTTCAGCACATGAATGACACAGAGAACTACTGCAAGGCACCACAAAATAGGAGCAAGGCAAGACAATTTCTGACAACTTTGCAGTGTTTCAGAATAAAGCTGAAGGAAAAATGAAGACCAAAGTCAGTCTCCTAACTGGCTCAAGGTTCAGCTGTACTCCATTTATTTTCACTGGAGAGCTTTTGGATTCTGTCTAAATGCTCATCCTGGTAGATCTTCAAGATGGATTGCCACTATATTAGCACATCACCAGGGTTACACTTCATACTTTCATGATTATCATATCAGGGCACAAATCTCTGAAATTACATTAGAATAGTAGAACCATTGGACTGTATTTTGATTAATCGTTTTTAAAATGTCATTGCTCACTTTGTTCTGCTTTTCTTCCAATATAATACTTATGGTGGCTTTTAACTTAGATGAAAAGAGAATGCAGGTAAAATCTTTCATAATGTTAAGAAACAAAAACAATTAACCTATCACATTAGAAACAGGTCTAAATTGAAAATTGTTTAAAAGCATTTAAAATATATGAAATGAGGGGGGAAACTACACCCTTCATTAAAAATCTTTTCCACATCAGCCAGGGTCAAAAACTGCTGAATGCCAAATCAATGAATGGTAAAAATATTGCCATTCAAGGTCTGTTTCTGAATGAGCATGCTGACCTGGCAAGCATCACAGAAACCTGGTTGGATGAGATGGTGGAGGTGTACACTTCTCATCTTTGTCCATTGTGTTTCTCTGTGCAACTGGGGGTGGGCAGAGAGGTGGACTTGTTATCAAGTATAGCTCAGCACTTTCTGACTACCATTACAACTATGGCTCTGACCATATCTGATCCCACTTGTACTTTTGGGCACACTCAGGACCTCATTTTTTGTGCCAGGCAGTTCTAGTGTTCTGGAAGTGGAGGAACTGTCTATAGCAGGGGTAGGCAACCTAAGGCCCAGGGGCCGGATGCGGCCCCCCAAGGCCTTTGGACCGGCCCCAGGTCAGTCCTGCTGCTGCCGACACCGCCCGCTATGATGATATTGATTATTGTTGTTATTACTTGTTCTTGGGGTTTTTTTGGCAAAATCTCCACAGGGGTTTTGCCATGGCTTTTCTGGTTGATAGAGTGTGCATGCATATTCTTTTACTTTTTAAATTTTTTGTAATTTATTTTTTTGGTGCTTCGGCCCCCCAAATGTCTGAGGGACAGCAACCCGGCCCCCAGCTCAAAAAGGTTGCCTACCCCTGGTCTATAGTTCCATTGTCATGGGAGATTATCGCACTTCATTTTTAGCCTGATCCGGGCACGGGCTTGAATGGGTAAAAACAGATGTTATTGCACACAAAAACACTGGCAATGCCGCCGGCTGACTACCACCCATCTCTGAGTCACATTCCTTGGAATCCAGCATGTCTCCTTCCTTTGTGAAGCCCCAGGCTCCTATGTAGATAGAGGACACCGAATTTCTCAAGAAGTCTTCATGTTTTGCATCAGGAAAACTTTAGGTGGTGTAGAGGTAAAGCGTGCCAATCAGTCCCAATATTAGAAAAAAATTGTTGGAGGCAGAGACCTCAAATAGCGAGGTCCCAATGTGCTGGCTCTCTCTTTAGGATTCCCCTGTGACAGAGATTTCAGGATCTTGAAATCTAAAAAACATCTAGGGGTAGCTGTGTTGGCCATATAGCAAATCCAATAATATCCAAACAATTATACCTTTATTGGGCCAACCAAAATACACAATTACATGTTGCAAGCTTTTGAAGTCCCATTGGCTTCTTCAACAGGCAAACAGGAGAAAAAAAATTGAAGATGTTAGTCATAGGAATGCATTTTCGGTTTCTGGTTTTAGTTCAGATGGTAAGGGAGGGCTATCTGTAGGCTGGAACCTCCCCCTTTGGAGGTGTCCTCTACCTACATAGTGTCCTCTACTTGCATAGGAGCCTGTGGCTTCACAAAGGAAGGAGACATGCTGGATTCCAAGGAAACATCTTCTTTGAATTGCAAATGGACATTAAATTTCCTTGGCTTTGAAAATCTCCCAGTGACCGCATGCCCCCCCAAAAAAAGGGGGGGAGAGCCTGCAGAGAGCCCTCCCTTACCATCTGAACTAAGACCAGAAACAGAAAATGCAGGCCTGTGACTAACATCTTCCATTTTTTTCTCCTGTTTGCCTGATGAAGAAGCCAGTGGGACTTCAAAAGCTTGCAACATGGAATTGTGCATTTTGGTTGGCCCAATAAAGGTATCATTGTTTGGATATTATTGGATTTGTCCTTCCATAAGTAGATGAAGACTTTTCTTTTTCGGCAGGCATTTGAGGGCTAACTGCTCAGACAAAAAGGGCTCTCATGTGCTAAGTTGTTTTTATTTTATTTTTTTAATGGTTTGTTTTTAACTGCTTTCAACTTTATATATACTGTAGTTTAATAATATTGTAAGGTTTGTACAGTGTACACTTTTTATCTGTATCTGTTTTAACTCTTGTAAAGTGCTTTGAGCCCAAGATTTGCAAAAAGGCAGGATGATGTTAATGGTGGTGGTGATGATTAATAAACTATTTTTCCTTGCCTGCTGGTGAAGGGCAGAAGAGCAGAAGCTGAGACATCTGTAACGGAGCTCTACAGTCTACAGTAGCCACTGAAAAAGCCCCTTTTTGTGTCTTTGTGTCTGCAAAACTGGTGGGACTGAAAGAAAGTCTCCCCCGCATATCCCAAAACATGGGCAGGTTTGTATGGGTAGATATGATCTTTCAGATAACTTGTCCATTTTCTTTCTAGCTTTGGAAAAACCCTTACTTACCAAATAAAATGAGAATATTATTGGCTAGAATCATAAATCTTAGGATACTGATTTTAAAATCCTAAACTTAGTGAAATGAGTGTGTACTTTGGTAAGTTACAGATGCACAAAGAAAAGATGGATTTGCTAAGAATTTGCTATCATTTGTACAAGGGAAGGGGGGGGGGGAAACATGAGCTAAAGGTAACTGCCAGAGAGCTTTTATATCTCTTAAAAGAAGGAAAAAGGTAATATCTCCCGGACTAAAGGTGGAATACAAAACTGTTGGCTGGTGTTTACACAAGCAGCTTTGTATTTAATGTATCAAACAATGTCATGCAAAGTCAAAGAAAATCTGTGCTAAAGGGGAGATATACAGTAATGCCTTCTCTATATCCCTGAAGCTGTCCATTTCTGATACAAGGAGGATAATATATTACATAACACATGTACACTCAAAAATTCCCACAAGACCTGAAAATAAAGTAATTCTATAATATTCAGATAAGAAAAACGAAATCCTCAGGACAGAACAGACTTATAGTTTCATTCAGTCATCTATCTAGATCAGGGGTCAGCAACCTATGGCCCGCGGGCCGGGTCCAGCCCGCCGAGGCCTTGAGACCGGCCCGGGGCCAGTCCTGCCGCTGCCGCCACTGCACGCGTGCCATTTTGGTGTCAAAAAATGGTATCCCATGCGCGCGTGCATGTGCACGATGGTGGGCATTGTGTGCATGTGCACGCATGGGGGCAAGTGTGCACGCAAGCGCAAGCATCCTGGCCCCCAGTGCCATTTCCCCCTCCTCCAGGCCCCCGGCAAAAAAAGTTGCCGACCCTTGATCTAGATCATGCATTTGAAATCATCCAAAAACTGGTAGAATCATTTTTGTTTGTTTGTTTCCAACAACAAATCTGGCAGAGTTTTGTTTTGAACAGAAAGAAATCCCTTTTTGATTCCATGTACCAGAATTCTGACAAATACTAATTAAATGGAGCCATCTATAGTAATCTGAATTTGCAGTGAAGGAATTAGTATTTTAATTGCTGTTTCTCATGAACAATCTAAATAACATTTCAAAATCGCCTTTGCCCACACTGGGATGATGTTGTTACACGTTGGATTTTAGAAGCATGAATGTCTTTTAAAAGTACAAGTGAAGCTGTGTAAGATTTGGCTATTTCATTTATTGTCGATATAAAAATCACAGCTTGGGAGTAACAAAATGAAGAAGAGGTTCACTGGGGAAAAAAAGACAGGATGTATTAGAATTGATCGGTGCAAAGTCTCAGATGTATTTCTGATGAAGGATCAAACAAGACATGGTGACAACAGGGTTATTTTATAATGATTTTGCTCTTGTGAGCTTTGTTCTTGCATTGTGTATCTCAACGGCATGAGCTAAAACAAAAAGCAACAATAAAGCATCTCTCGTTGGCATGAGAAAACCTCAAGCCTTTTATTTCCTCCCAACAATTGATCATTTTAGTTGTTCAGGTTTGGCTGAAGAATGCTATCCTGGACTGCTCATGCCAAAAGGCAGCAAAAATAAAAAATCTGGCAGTTTCCTCACTACTTTCTGAATGTACATACTGCTGTTACTGTCATTTTGTCATGGCAGACTCTCTCTCTCTCTCTTTCTGTTGTTGTTGTTCTGTGCCTTCAGGTCATTTCTGACTTCTGGTGACTCCTAAGGTGAACCTATCACAGGGTTTCTGGGGATCAGAGTATGTGAATTCCCAAAGGTCATGGCTGAGCAAGGAACTAAACTCCAATTTTCAGAGTTGTAGTCCAATGCTGAAACCACTACAACATGTTGGTTCCCTCTCTCACTCTCTCTTATTTAGAATATGTATATTATGGATGCAAAACAGGTTTAGGGTGTTAAGGATCCTCATCTCTGAAACCTCTCATAGGCTGAATGACTTGGTGGATGGCTCATTCCTGCCTTCCTAGTGCATGTAAAGCTTGTGGTGACTAACAAGAGAACAACACAACAATAAAAGTAACAATAAAACACATTTTAAAAACACAGCAGAAGCAGCAGTCACAATATTTGTACCAGGCCTAGGACTTCTGACAAAATTAGGATTTTCATTCCTGTCCAGTTTTGAACCACCAGCAAAGTTGTTCCACATCTCTATTCCACATGACAAATGCCCTCACCTCATGTGATGTACAGAGTAGGGACTGCTTTGCAAAATGGAGGCAGGGATTGGGCTCTTCTCTCACTGTGGAAGCTTCTGTGAAACAGCTCTTGGTATAGTCAAACATCTTCTGAGTTAATTTCTCTACTTCATTTCCAAACCACAGTAACTGTAACATCTGGGATTCATTATGCCCTTCACTTCTGCTGTTCCTCCTGCTCAGCAGAAAACATGATGAATGTCAGATGTTCACACACGACAGGCTCAACGTATGAAAATGTTGCAATATGGGGCCCTTGATAAGTTATTCCCTTTGAAGCCAGGAAAGGCAACCCAGCAAAAGAAAGGCGTCACTTTTAAAGATAGGGCATTTGGGAATCTGTGTAGAAACAGCAAGCATTTTCTCTTCTAGTGTTTGACGTATTAAGCTTGTCATGATCACCTGCTTCATTCCACACTCCTTTCTTCAACCCAAGATATGTTCCCGTGTGCATGCATTACAGCAATTGCCTTGTTAATATAATTTGAACAAACCTTTCCAAAGTGTGAACAGCAACATGAAAAGATCTGGGACAGTCTCCTGTACAAAAAGCAAAGGCCTACAGTGAACTAGATGAGACAACTTTGATGTTAAGCTGGCTACTAACCAAGTGACAGTGCCTTTAATGAAATAATTGAAGTCATTCAATCAAATAGTGCTAAAAAGTGGATATTACCGACATGTCAGGTCAGGGTTGCTTGGGGGTGGGTGAAGTATTGTGTTTTGAATATTTTAAAGGAATTGCATATTTCTAAATCAGCAACTGTCTGTCTACTACTGATGATGGCTTTTCACAACTGTCCTATGTCAGAGGGAAACATTTTCCCCAGATAACACATTTAGAAAAATTGCCAAGCATCATAGGAACCAAGCTGGATCTACATCCTGGTGGCCCTTATGCTGAGCTATCTGAGGGTTGTAGAGGTGTGGCACTACTGTGCTCAGGTTCCAGAATGGTTCATTCCCATGAACAATCCAATTCCTGCATCTTACTTGATCTGGCTAAATTGTTTTCAGGTCAATAACCTGGTTCTTTCCTTAATTATCAATCAGGCATTAGCTTTTGTAATCTCTTTCTATAGACCTCTCCAGGCATTTAGGAATGACTGTATGGAAAGCAGAATTGGAAACACATCTGTTGGCCCTATGCCATACTGAACCCCATTTTTAACTGAAGGTATATGCAAAAATAATACACACACACACCAAAATTCCATAGGCATATATATATATATATATATATATATATGCATCTAGATTCCTAGGAATGGATTGGGGCCTTAGGTTTACAAATGTAAGCTCAATGCACATATTCCAGTGTACAGGCAGCCCTCTGTACCCACAGATTCTGCATCCATGGATTCAACCATCCAGTGCTTGAATATGTGTGTGTGTGTGTGTGTGTGTGTGTGTGTGTATATATATATATACACATATACATATACATATAATTCTAAAAAGCAAACCTTGATTTTACCATTTTGTATAAGGAATGCCATTCACTACCCTTTGTATATAATGGTATTTGAGCATCCATGGATTTTGGTATTCACAGAAGGTTCTGAAACTAAATCCCATAGGATATCAAGGGCACACACACACACACACACACACACATATATATATATATATATATATAGTTGGTCCAACTTCCAAGCTGTTTAAGTTCCCTAGCCACTGTAACAAGTCCTCTAGCTTCTTTGCATGCACAAACAACCCCTATGTGTCATGTGTCAAATCATGCCTAGGATATCTCGTAAGATCCCTTTTTCCAGGTCTCCAGCTCATCTGTTTTTTAAATCTTATTATAACTTATACTTTTAGTAGACCACATACATTACTACCTACAGACTAGGGATGATCCAAGAATGAACTCTCAACCTTGAATATACAGTTTAGCAAGTAAACTGTGTGGATTACATGCAAAAGATCCTACATTTGATCCCTGGCACCTCCACTTAAAAGGATCAATTAACAAGTGATCTAAAAATCATGTTGCCTGTGGCTCTGTACTGTGTCAGAGTAGCCAGTCCTGGTTGAGATGAGCAAATACACAATTTTCTTGTCCTAGGTTTGACGTCAATCTAATTACAACATTTTGTTCAACTCTGGTATAGGTATAGGATGTCATATGATGAAGGGATTGTGCAGACTATATTCTCTGATCGTCTTGGACTTCACTGTTTTATTTGTGTGCCGTTTAGTCATTTCCTACTTCTGGCAACCCTAAGGTGAGGGTTTTTTGACAAGGTTTCGTCAAAGAGGGTTTGCCTTTGCCTTTGCCTTTCTCTGAAATTAATAGAGTGTAACATGTTGAAGTCACTCAGTGGATTCCCATGTCTGAATGGAAATTTGAACCCTGGTCTCCAGGGCCATAGTCCAACACACAAAGCACTACACCATGCTGGCTCTTTTCACTGTACACCAATTAAATATTTTTAATTCATAATGTGTAGGAGAATATTCGCTCCCCAAGTCTAATCACAAATTCACATTCCTTTGCTTCCTTCCAAATTTCTTGGCTACTTCACCTGAGCACAGTTCACTTCCTTCCTAATTTCTTGGATATTTTCCCTGAACAGAAATTACCATACCAGCCTCAAATTTCTGCTGCAGGCAAAATTTGGGGTCAGAATCAAGATGGAATTCCTTGGATGTTTTGCCTTAGGTCACCCCAGAATTTGAACCTAGGCAGAATTTGTTAGCTGTTCTATTGTAGCATGTCAGCAGAGCAGAACACTGAATCTGGAGTCCCAGCACGACAGCATACCTATTTTATTTGTTAATCTGGCCTTAATACTGACACTATCTTGAATGGCTGCCTCCAGAAACTGGTTAGCATTCTTTTTTTCTCTCCCTCAAGAACAAAGTAGATATGCTGTATTTTACTGTGACAGCTGGGCCATTTCACTTGAGCCTTATTGCATTTGATAGTTACCTTTAGGGAATGTCTTTTTCAATTGTTTAGTCTCAGAGGCTCCTGTCAGTTCAAAACTTGAAAGACAAAGGGAAATCCTGAAATTTGCCGATATAGGTGCCAGATGCTGATATATTGATGCTTTTGCAAAGCTTATTGTCATCTTATCTGGACTGTGTGATAGCAGAAGAGCAAACTGGTTTCCAGATTTCATTCTGACAAAAGCTTTATTAATAACAGTTGAATTTTATTTTGTTTCAAGACTGTGATATATAAAACCAATGGGAAAGAAACACCTATATCAAAAGGAGCATTTGTTACGGTTAAGGCGTTTTCATGTGCTGAATTGAACACTCATACTTTGAGAAAGATTGTGATGGCCACAGGACTAGCTAATCCAGGCTTCAAGATGTTTTCTCAATGGTTTCTCATCAGATTGACTGAAGATGGCTTACCACTTCATCCAAGCTTCTAAATCATTGCTGATGTGGGGGTGTAGAAGCATATTTGGGCAATTCTCTTCAGACCTATTTTGACATTCACACAAAGAAAGAGGCAAACTAATCCTCTGCTTTGACTGTCTTCACATAAAGCAGGGGTAGGCAACCTTTCCCCTTTAAGGGCCGAGGGACTTCAGCTCCCAGAATCCCAGAAGCTATTGGCCAACATGGGACTATTGGCTAACACGGCTGAGGCTTTTGGGAGCTGAAGTCCCTCAGCCCTTAAAGGGGAAAGGTTGCCTACCCCAGATATAGAGAGTAACAGTATGAAGAAGATCTATGCACAAAGCCTCTCCATGTGATAAGGAATCCAGATTTTTCTTGGTTTGGGATCACATGGAGAGTCTCCACAGATAGCTGAGGCTCTTCTTGCAGACTATTGGACTTCACAGAATAACACCAGTGGAAGTGGGTCTAGCATGTTCTATTTCCTCACACATCTTCTATGGATCACAACCCTCTCTAGCCTCACTGATCTCTGCAGCTGATTTTGCATCTTCATTCAGTAAAGAATGATGTGTACAATACTAAATGGATCCCAATGAAATGACATTTCTTCAGGGCAGAGGTGTTGCAAATTGCCCACTCCATCTTGGGCCAGTGGCTTGAGGCAGCACCTGATGGCCCATAGCAGATAAAACAGGGGTCCCCAAACTACAGCCTGTGGGCCGGACCTGGCCCGTAGAGGCCTTCTTACCGGCCCGCAGCCAGTCCTGCAGCTGCGGCCACTCGCGCACACCGCCGAACACCATTTTGTCTTCCAAAATGGCATCCGGAGTCATGCGCATGTGCCCGGCATCATGCGTGCATGCGCACGACTCCGGGCACCATTTTGGAAAACAGAATGACGCCCGAGTTGTGCGCATGTGCGCGCGCATACACGCACCTCCGACCCTCCGGAGATCTGGGGGCCAGCAAACTGGCTCCAAGATCAAAACGTTTGGGGACCCCTGAGATAAAAGTACCTTGAGGGAGCTAGGTCTCTCTCCACGCAATTGACGTGCATGGAATAATGTAGCTTTCTGCTGGAATAATATATACCACAATTTGAGATAGTAGAGTCTCTGTGTTGCGATTTGTGGATACAGATTTGGCTTCATCTAGTCACCTAAGATTTTCTTGTAATGGAATATAGTATAAAATGTATTTAATTTGTCTAGGCATGCTTGCCCTTACAGATGGGAGTGCAATTTCCTGCAAACCTTTTCCCGCACTTTTGAAAAGGCTCTTTAGCATTCAAATACTCATTAGTCCCTATTGGCACTAAGGTCATTTTTCTGTTAAGAGCTTGTTGAAAGCATCTGCAAGGGAGATGTGGTAGCATCCTCAGAATGAAAACAGGAGTGAGTCATTTAAGAGTACAATAAGACTGCACCCTGTTCATTTGACACCCACAAGAGGGAGTAAATGTATAAACCCCAAATGGAACTAAATGTTAATTTACTCAGTCATTTCTACTAGCATATACTGTAATCTATTTTTAATTCAGTGAGTAAATTGCTAACAGTACACTTGTACTAGATATTTCTACTCAGAAAGTAAGTCCTGTTGTGTTCAATGAGACGTACACCCAGTTAATTATATACAGGATTGCAAACTAAACTAATTTACATGCAAGATGAGTTTTGTTTGAAATAATTCATATGCTGAAGTTCTGTTGCTAAATCACCCAGTTGGCCATCAAATGGGTAATATTGCATTGCAAAAAATAGACTACATGGTGAGGTGAGTCACAGCTTTGCTCTTTCTACCTGTCCTAAGTGCAGTCTTAACAGTTCGTAGATCTGAACCCAAGTTACATTCCTGCAAACTCTTTTAAATGAACAGAAGCTCAACTATACCATTAGCAGATGTTCAGCCAAACAAGTCCAAATGCGCAATTATTTTCTCTGGTTAGCTTTCCTTTAAAAAAAACAACACACACACACACACAGAGAGAATAAATATTCCTAGGAAATAATTCCTTCAATTATCACAACCTACACAAAAGCACATGAAAATATTGGCTGTCAGGAATCAGCTGATCCACTCTGGTCTGTCCGTGCAAGGAGTCTACCTTGACTTTTCAAGTGAGTTCCTTAAATCCAAATAGTTCCCTTGTCTAGAACTGAGTGATAACAATGAATAAACGATGTCCATGCTAAACATTCTTTATATTACCAGTTTAGTACCTAGTGCAAGCACAGGTCCCAATATTACAGCTATCAACTTATTTAAATTTATCTACCATAGCTCATATTGTTCCTCTATATTACTAATGGAGTACCAGCAGAACAGGTATTGATGGTTAGCTGTATGGTGGCTGCACATGTAAAAGCTCTTTCATGTTATGTAAGGTATTTTCCCTTATTTAGCTTATTTATTTACTTATATTATTTATAAGGGCTTTTCCATCTCAAGATTATGAACAGTAATTTTTAAAAAATACAACAAAGCCACATAATAGATTGTTCCAAAGGAGAGCAAAAGAAAAAAAAAAAAGAAAAGAGATAAAAGTTATAGGATTGATAAGTCAGACACCTGACAAAACAGAAAGATCTTCAGGGACCACTTAAAATTCTGAAATGAGGGAAACTAATGAACCTCTTGGGAGATAGAAATTTGAAGATAAAAGGTTACCTCAAAAAACCCTATTACTGGTATCCACCATTCTGACAATTCTTAACTACATGGCAGAAAACAAGGCTCCTGAGGCCAATCCTAGGACCCTGTTTGGTTCATATATGTAGGACATGCTTTAAAAAACCTGGCTGAATAGGATAAAGGCTATGATGAGCATCTTAAATTGAGTTTGGAAGCTGGTATGTGTTTGTATTAAACAATTAAAACTGGTCAGATATTTTACTGAGGTACATTTGAAATAAATGAACCAATACATTCCAATCTGACTTCAAGATGAATTATGCTCAAGAATTAATACTGATGTATTGAAATATTATTTCCCAAGCATAAACTGATGTTTTCTGTGCTGTTTTCTGTCAGAAAACAGAAAATGCTGTTTTCTGTACAAAACAACCACATGCAAATTTTGAAAAGAACAAGACCGAAAGTGCAAATGTCGGTATACTTTGAAAAGTGCATGATTTATAAAGACTTTCTTGCACTGAGGAAAGAAAACTGTTGAAATTATTCATTGCTAACTTGGGGAAGAAACTTGGTGAAGAATTACACCCCTATTGTATTAATAACCTGACTTGCTCTATCATGGAACAGAAGACAATATATGATTTTTTTTTAAGACCGTGATGGGAGTGATCGAATCTTTGTGTGACATATAGCCCTTTGGACATTTTTTCAGTCTACCTTTCACCACCCCATTTTGTTGGATTGACAATCAGGAAAAGAACCTATTTTGCAGTCTTGGAGCAGAATCGTGCTCCACTCTTCAGGAATCATGATTGCATCCCCTTCTCCATGAAATCCTACCATTTCCTGAAAACCAGAAGTCACCATGGTGCCAAATTCTGGTAGCATGTGGTGGTGACTGTAGCAGGATGTTTAGGGGTGAAATTGTCTCTCACACTTTTCAATATTCCCCACGCCTAGTGTAAAAAAAATCAGGAAAGAAGGAGGACAGCCTTTCTCATCAGGTTTTGAGTAGCCCTAATAAATTTATGTCTGAATCTGTCACATGTAGCTAGTGAATATCTAGGCTCCTTATACCTGCAATTTTTCTAACTACAGATCCAAGCAACATACAAGTGTCCTACATATGTTCTAAAAGGACTTTAATGCCCATAAGTTCAACGTGAAATAATATTGCATTACAAAGCCTACAGCAGAATAGAAACAATGACTGCACTATGACGATTGATCATATATATGAACTCAGGATGGTAATCTTTAATAAGAGAAACAGGAGGGAAACACTGGCCGGTCAACAGATGGTGAGAGCAGCAGGAGAGGCAACATTAGCATTCCACAAGTCAGCTTGGCAACAGCAAGTTAACACCACTAAGTCAATGAATCAACAGGCAACAGAAGGGAACCAGGCCTTCCAACTGTACCTGACTTTAGCTTCAATTAGTGCAATTTAGTCTTCCTTTTCCCATTTAGACAAAGCATCAATTCATATAATCAGTCAAGAAGTTCAGCTTGGCATTCCTGTGTGACAAAACTGCAGCTATCACATGACTGTCTAAAGAGGTTAGCACAGCACCCAGTATTGCAGCATAGTTTCTTCTTATCACATCAGCTCATCGCCTGACAAGAGGCAGCAGTCTAGGGCACTCTTAAGGAAGAATGATCCATTATATCAGAGCTGTGGTAATGACTTCACACACAGGCAGTCCCATGATAGCTGTAGCTTAATCATGCAGACAAGACAGATGTAGTTTTAGTTTCACAGGAAACTCAGAAGCACATGATCAGCACAGCAAGGAAGCCAAAAAACACAAGCCTCCTGAGGACTGTAATAATGATCAACCAATCACTAATATCGCCCTTCCTGAATCACTATCTTCTCTTCCAGGATGCTTGGGTGGGTGGTTGCTATGTAACCTTAACCACTAATTTATAAGTGTACTAATGCATAGGGCTTGTGAATAATTAGGACACTTCTGTATGCAATTAATTATCTAAATCTACTGCAATCTGGTTTCAGGCCCAGACTTGCCTAAGAACTGCCTTGGTGGTCCTAATGGATAGATGCCCTGTGTTGAGAAAAGGACAGGGGGAGTGTGGTGTTATTGAGCTTCTCTGAAATCTTCAGTATCACTGATCTGGTAATAGACAATATTTCATAGGCTATCTGGGTTAAGACAGTATGTCTCAGTGGTTCTAGTCCTACCTAGAGCCAGTTCAAGGTGATGGTAGCAGACAACTTCATTGAAGCTAGGTAGCCCCACAGAGTTCATTTGTTTGTTTGTGCCCCATATAATTCCCATGATTCATGTAATTATATAAATCATATAATTACATAAATCATATAATTAATATATCAAACAATTAACACAAAATGAATACAATTAAAACTTTAAAAACACAATTCCGTACACATGAATAAAATACATAATTCCATCTTCTCTCTCATACATTTAATACCTTCATGAAGCCAATAAATGAAGTCAGCAAAGGACTTGAAGTGAGGAGTCATCAGTACTCTGATGGTACTGAAATCAATTTCTCTTTCAAATCTCATTCAGACCAAGTGATGGAAGTGTTAAATTGATGTCTGGGATCAGTAATAGATGTAATCAAAGCCAATAAATTGAAGCTCAATCCAAACCCAAATGGGAAAATGGCGGTGGGTGATCCATCTGACATGGTTCCACTCCATCAGATGGATGAGGTTTGCCATCCGGAGCTTTTCATGAAGCTTTGTCACTTCAAGTCCAAGTGGCTTCTATAGCCTAGAATACTTTCCATCAGCCCTCAGTGTCAGCCATAATTCTCTGCCCAACACAACAGGGATAGAAATGGAGGAAAAGTCTGTTTATGATTTGGGTCACTGTCATGTGTGGTCACTTATATATCTATTACAACTCGCTGTATTCATCTGGAATTTTTTCAAAATTACAATTATTTAATTTGCCTGGATTGACAAATCTGCCCATTTCACTTTTTCTCACATTTAGTTTTTTTAAAAAGATAAAATAAAATAAACAATCTCAAACTGTTTCCCTCACAAATATGAATATGTTTACAAAATTTGGTAAATGCTTATATAAAAGGAATTGAAAGAGAAGTCTCATCGATTTCTAACTGGCAAATGGGAACATCTTAGTGTGCAGCCACACTGCCGAATTAAAACAGTTTGACAGC
Source organism: Phrynosoma blainvillii (assembly GCA_026167975.1). Classification (NCBI taxonomy): domain Eukaryota; kingdom Metazoa; phylum Chordata; class Lepidosauria; order Squamata; family Phrynosomatidae; genus Phrynosoma; species Phrynosoma blainvillii. The sequence continues at coordinate 115,183,983 of JANUYF010000002.1, read as the reverse complement.
ACTTCCATGATTCTATCCTACAGAATCCTAGGATTTGTAGTATTCAACCTTGGACTGTCAGAGAACTCTGGTGCCTCACCAAACTTCAAATCCCAGGATTGTCTAGGTTAGAATCATGACTGTTAAAGTGGTGTCAAACTGTTTTAATTCTGCAATGTGGCTACACTCTTTGTCTATTATGGTATCCTAGGACCTTATCCCACGGGGCCAAAAGCAGCAAGAATCCACTAAGAATCAGGCGCTATAGCGCTATAGTTTTCCGTGTGATCCCACGACGTCGCTCAGAATCCGCTAAGAATCAGGCGCTATAGCGCTATAGTTTTCCGTGTGATCCCACGACGTCGCTCAGAATCCGCTAAGAATCAGGCGCTATAGCGCTATAGTTTTCCGTGTGATCCCACGACGTCGCTGGTGCTGAAGCAGGGTGACCAGATGACCAGATATCACAACTTGAAAGGCTGGTTGGGGGGAGGGACGCGTTGAAAGTGTTCCTTCGGGATACTGTCAATGCGTACTTCCTACATTTTGCAGTGCCTGGTCATCTGGTCACCCTGCTTCAGCACCAGGCAAAAAACTTATAATTTCAGTATGCATTTTAAACTTTGGCAACATGGTTTATTATGCAGGTGATAACACTTGCTGCTTCTCTGTGTTTTCATTGTGGTTTTATTTTTTAAAAATCTGTACTCAAATTCACTCACTCTTGAAACTGAAAGATGGAATGTGAACAAAGAAAGGGACAAACAGCTATTTTAAACCTGTTTCATTTTAGGCTGTCTGAGAAACATCAGGTTTAAATGGACGCCAGTATATAAGACCAAGGTTGGAAAATCTCAGCCTGAGGGTTAATTTCAATTCAGAGATATTCACAGTAGGTGTCCTTCAGTGGTGGATGGAGCCAAAGAGAAAAGGGTGGACCAAAATACCAGGACATTTTAGTTTAAATCTCTTATGGCTAGTAACTAAGCTTTAGGAGAGGCATTTGAAAGGGGGAGGACTACGAAACAGTAAGTATATGTAGATATGACCTTTTGTGAAGTCCCAGAGAGCAAAATCAGGATCCCACAAGGGTCAGATCCAGGATGCATCTACACCAGTGGTTCCCAGACTTTGGTCCTCCAAATGTTTTGGACTTCAGCTCCCAGAATTCTTTATTGTTGGCCAAGCCAGCTGTGACGTCTGGGAACTGACATCCAAAAAACCTGGAGAATCAGCATTTGAGAACCACTGATCTACATGCAGTTTAAGGTTCCTGTAACTGCCAGGCCTCTATCCTACAGAATTCTGGGGTTTGTAGTTTGAGGCCTGCATGATAGGGTGAGCTCCTGTCACTAGTCCCAGCTTCTGCCAACCTAGTAGTTCAAAAACATGCAAATGCAAGTAGATGAATAGGTACCACTTCAGTGGGAAGGTAAACACCATCCTGTGCAATCGTGCTAGCCATATGATCACAGAGTAGTCTCTGACAATGCTGGCTCTTTGGCTTAGTAATGGAGATGAGCACCACCCCCTATGATCGGACACGACTTGACAACCTTGTCAACAGGGACTACTTTTACCTACTTTTAAGCCACCAGTACTCTTAGGCAGAGAAGGCTAAATACCTAGCAAAACTACAGATCCAGAATTCCATAGGATGGAGCTCTAGCACTTGATGTCATGACAAACTGCATTATTCCTACAGTGTAGATGCATCCCCAGTCTCAGGACTTTATATTCTTCACCTATATTAAACAAGCAGACATAGTACATGCATATTGATTGTGTCAGGTGGGATTAGAATTTTTTTAGCTAATGCTTTTGTCTTGTTGGCAGAGTATTTTGTTTTATTTTATTTTTTATTTTATTCATTTGATGGAGATTTCAAGCACACCCACAGCAACTGGAATAAAACCCCACAAAAGCTGCTTAACATAACAGCTCCCCTTGTGTGTTTTCCCCTCTAGGGGTCCTGGAAAATTGAGTCTTGGGCCTCATTCCCACTTCCATTTAAACCAGTTTGTGATTCTCCTTCACTCTGTGTCAGTGAATCGGTTCCAAAAGGTCTGTCGTTCCCACTATGAAAGCGAATCGTGTTTTAAATTGAATTTGATTTGATTTTAATTCCATGATAGTTTAATTCTGTTTTAAGGGGTCGGTGGGTTAGTGGTGGGAGTATGGAACTGTTTTAACTTGTTATATTTTAATCTGTTGTACGCTGCCCCGATTGCCGAGCAGAGGGGCGGGTTATAAATTATTATTATTATTATTATTATTATTCTCTTGTAATTGCTTGTTTTTGCCACAGTTGTTGTTCCCACTAGTTTGCACCCCTTCAAACTGCATGTCAATCATCTGTGCATCATCGGTGATGCATGCGCATCCTCTTTTTTGCAAGCCATCATCAGCCTTGGGGAAAGGCAGGAAAATCGGGGCTCTGTGTCCTTTTTGCAAGCCATCATCAGCCTTTGTGAAAGGGAGGAAAATCAGGGTCTGTGTCCTCCTTTTTGCAAGTCATCATCAGCCTTGGGGAAAGTTGTGGGGAAGGGAGGAAAATCACCTATAGGTCACACTGCAAAGCAAAGGCAATGCTGAGAGGAGGGGGGGAATGGCTGATTTCCCCAAAACTGAGGTGGTATGGTAAACAGCCCTCTGCCAACCCCCTCTGCCATTAGTCCCTCCTCTCCAGAATGATGCAATTCAGATCCATATTTCCCACTTGTTGAACACATTTCTGAATCAGTTCTTTGCAAAAGAACTGCCAGGAAACTACGGTCAGAAAAGAGCAGTTTTTTGCATTTGCCTCACTTTATCATGACTGAAACTGAGCTCAATAGGATCGAAACCGGTTTCAAGTGGGGATAAAGCCCATATATAACCCGATCAGCAATTCGAGTTAAATCATAGTGGGAATGAGGCCTTGGTGTTAATCTGGATTCCATGCCACTGAGTTGCAGATGCACATTGTATAAAATTCTGTAGCATCGTGCAAAAGTCATTTCTTAGAAAGACCCTTAGTATCTTCGGGGGGTTGCAGACTGCCAGAAATAGTGTGAATTCAGTCCACTTTTAGGGTTAGGGTTAGAGTTAGGGAACCATGGGAACTGTATTTTATTGTGGCATCAGAGTTGTCTGACAGAGAAGGCTCAATGTCTCAGAAAAATAACAGTTCCCATGATTCCCTAGCACTAACCCTAACCCTAAAAGTGGACTGAATTCACACTATTTCTGGCAGTCTGCAACCCCCCTTCATTTAGCAGAGTGTAGCTGGATTAAAAATAGACTTAAGTGGAATTGGTATGAGTAGTTTTATTGCTTCCTACTGCACTAAATTTCATTGTTGATGAGAAAAAAGGAAACAACCTCAAAATAAAAGGGAGGGGATACTGCTTTTCTTCTCTTTTCCTTTGCTTCCCTCAGAGCAGTAATGGATGAAAACATCTAGTGATTTAGTCAGGCTAACTTAAGAAGAGACAGTTGCATTCTGATAACTTTGGAACGGCTGATTTAGAGTCCGCTACAATGTCAGCCATTTAAAACCATCTCACTGAAAAATTTGAGGGAGCTAGGAACAAGGCAGGAAAACAATCGAAGTGAAACTTGTCTGCTTCATTGTAAATTTTTGTCCAGTGGTCAGTATCAAATGGCCTGCTTTTTCTTTTCTTGGATTATTTGTGTGTTGTACTATTTGTGTGTGTGTGCGCATGTGCCTTCAAATCGCCTGCTGACTTATGGCAACCCTATGAATTTCATACGGTTTTGTTAGGAAATAAATACTCAGAAGTTGTTTTGCCTGTTCCTTCCTCTGAAATATTTAGAGGACCTCAAAATGGCTGGTGACTTTGTTTCGTATCAATAGGTCCTAGGATCTACCTTGTGTTCCCAGGTGATGGCTGGAGTATAAGTTCATGTTTAGTTTATAATTTCACAGATCTCAAAGGTGGGATGTTGCACCTAATGTTTCCATTAGTGACAATGTAGATGATATAATCTTGCTACTAGAAAGAAAAGTGATGAGGTTTATCACCCATAAGCTAAGGTTAATGTATTATGGCTATGAGTTCAAGCACTTAAGGCTAGCAATTCCAAATAATTAGACATGCCCCACTGACACCAGTTCAGCCATTTTGTGCATTATTTGACCACCACACAGCTATAAACCCTCACGGAAAGATATTTTTAGAACATTGGCTACCTACAGTATCCCTCAAATATGTCTTCTTTTCTAACTGCATTTATACTTTGTGCTCAATGACAAAGAGTTGTGACAATTTATTAACATGAGCCAAACAACTTATTTTGCTTCTTATGTTATTCTTTGAAACAGCTGGAGTGGTTTTTGTGTGAGTGTGGAAATGTTTCAGAATAATTTAGCTGGAGGCAAACTTGAGGCATGGAGATGTTCAGGCAGAACAGTTCCAAATGTTCAGGAACATTATATGCCACTGAAAAGATTGCTTTATAATGGAGCATGCTAGGTGACTGTAACTATAGCAGGGCTATGATTTAAATGTTGTCGTCCAATATCGTTTCTTATCCAGAAATTTTATTTTTTCTAAAAGCTCAATAAAATAAAACATGTCAAAGGAAAATATGAGTGAGAAAAGAGGGATGCATTGGAGTGCTTTAGTATTTTGAAGGGAAATTTTGAATGCATTACATTATAACATTTCACAAACGGTTTCTCTCCATTTTGAAACTATCATTTTTCACCTGCTCACTCATAGATTTTTCTGTTTTGCTGCCTTGAACCTTACCTTGATCTAGAGCCAGGGGTCTATAAGAGGGAAGGTTCAGCCAGTACATTGGCCCAGGGCCTGCAAAGCCAAATGCCATGCCCCAGCCATGAATTTCTGATGACCTCTTCCTTCAAAAATAAAAACCCCAAAGCCTTACAATAGCAATATCAATAACATGTACATTTCTATACCACATATCAGTGAACTCAGCACTCTCTAAGTGGTTTACAGTCTGTAAGCCAATTGCCCCCAACAAACTGGAGACTCATTTTACAAACCTACAAATGGATGGAAGGCTCAGTCAACCTTGGATCCCCTGGGATTGAACCCACAACCTTGTGGCTGTAGCCTTCCTCTTTGCATTATTTTACAAAAGTTAGCAAACATGTAGCTCTTCGGGTATTTTCTTGGCTTTTTACCAGGTCCTGTCTATTTTTTCCTGTGAAATGAACAGATAATCTCACCCTGTGGAATGGGATGTGCTCACTTAGGCTACATCTGCACTGCAGAAATAATACCTTTTGACAAGGCTTTAACTGCCATGGCTCAATGTTATGGAATTCTGAGCTAGTTAGGCAGGACTTCACCCCTCCCCCTCTCTCATTCTAGCTGTCAATCATAAGAGGCAGTTTAACTGACTCTCTGACCATTCCAAACTGCCAGTAAGCAGTCAGTAACTCCAGTCAGTGGCCTGTCACAGTCCTCTCTGAGGAAGGTTAACATCTCTCCTCCTGCTTTATAAACTCCAGTTAGATTAGGTTTTAGTTTGTTGTGTAAATATTTATTAAAGCCTTTATTATTGTTTGTTTGTAAACCAAAAAACTGCATGTTTGTCTTTTTGAGTTATGGTAGTCTTTATTCTTTAGGAAGACAGATTTAAAGTAATAGTCTGACCCACTTTTTTTGCTGCTCTGCTGATGAAAGTGAACTCTAACAAGTTTAACTTTCATACCTGCATATTTTAGTTTATCTTTAAAAGGGTTAACACCCTGGAAACTAAAATTACAACCCACAATTTTCAATTATGCTTTCATAATCATATATTTCTACAAAGGAGGAAAAACTTCAACTTTAACATTTCATGTTATACCAATATCTTAAAAATACTTAACCGAGGACTTTAAATCCTCAGTTTTGAGAAGAGTCCCCCTCCCCAGGCCCAAAAGCAGCCTTGTTTCATCTCACAAAATTGCTCTTGGATGCTCTGTCTAGAGCAAATATAAAGAGTTGAGCTCAACCTGTTTGTGCACTAAATTTATCTTTGAAGGCTCTCCTTCAGTTCAATGGGCCATATGAAGTAATTCAAGTGACAAACAGAGGGAGGGCTTTGGACGAGTTGCACCAATTTATTAAATTCCCTCTTCAGAGAAGTTCCTCTAGTGTCAAAATTACTATTTTTCAATGAACAGCAAAGATTTTTTAAACACACTCTCTATATATTCCCTGACAAGGGAATTTAATAAACAAATATTGTAATATTTATATATGCACACACACAAACAAATACACATATACATACAGTCGGGCTTCTGTATCCACAGATTCAACCATGCACAGTTTGAAAATAGTCAAAAATGTATAAATTCCAAGAAGTAAACCTTGATTTTGCCATTTTTATAAGAGACATTGTTTTATGCTATTGTATATAATGGGACTTGAGCACCCACTGATTTTGGCATCCATGGAGGATCCTGGAACCAAATACCACCAGATACCGAGGGCCCACTATATATGGAAATGTAGAGCATTTTCTGACCTGAATGTTGATTCCATTGCATTAGGGTTAGGGTTGGTGTTGAGAACAGGATTAGGATTTATGTTACCTTCTTATATTTCCAGACACTAATGAGCATTCAGTGCCCCTTTAATGGGGCCAATTTTTTTTTATTTTTATTTTTTGTTGTTGTTGTTAACTGCCTTCACATTGGTCTCAACCCATGGCAACCCTATAGATGAGACATCTCCAGGCCCCCAATCCTCTACTGCCCTCCCCATTCTTAATCTTCTTCTGATTTCCTGGCTGCGGTCCCCGTTCCGATCAATGTTTGATCCCAGATATGAAAACTCTTTTACTATTTCTATTTCCTCATTGTCTAGTTTGAATGTATGTAAGTTCTCTGTGATCATTATTTTTGTTTTCTTTATGTTCAACAGTGAGCCTGCTTTTTCACTTTCTTCTTTGATCTTCCTTAGTAGTTGTTCCAGGTCTGTGAGATTCTCTGCTAGTATTATGGTGTCGTCAGCATATCTCAGATTGTTGACATTTTTTCCTCCTATTTTCACTCCTCCTTCCATGTCCAAGCCTGCTTTCCTTACAATATGTTCTGCATATACGTTGAATAGGTAGGGTGATGGGATGCAGCCTTGTCTGACTCCTTTGCCTATTGGGAACCAATTGGGCCAACTTACTGACAGTCAAAGCCCATCCCTTCTACTTTGCTAAAGCATGGTTCAATAAAGACACACACACAAATGTATACAACATATCTTCCTCAATACATTACATTGCCTTGGACAAAAGAGTATCCCAATGGCAAAAAGCAAAGAATTTGTTCTGGTTTTGGTTGTGTGTTTTTTTGTTTCAACTTGGTTTTGTTTGTTTAAAAAAAAAAAGCAAATGGACAAGGCAAGAAGTTGAAATTTGGAGAAACAGTTCATAACTATTCTCCTCACAATTTGGAAAATTCATCTGTAGAAAGTGGCAGCAACCTTTTTAGTGTCCTTTGAATAAGATCTCCGTGGGGGGGGGACCTCTAGTTTGATGAAGAGTCAGGTTATGGAAATACAAAGGATGGTCTGTGTCATCGAGAACTAGGTTTGATTGTGGATGAATGAGATCTCCAAGGACAGGAATTTTTCTGTCTACACCATACTGATGTTATGGAGTTCATCCATTTGTTCCTTCAGTATGCATGAATGGATGTTGTTCACTCTTATGTGGAATAGAAAAGAAACAAATTGTTTTCCTGTGGGCCGCCGCTCAGCAGAACCATATCACCCAACAGTCGTCTACTGAGAAAGATCTTTCCCAGATCAGACAGCATCCTCAAAGAGTGATGCCAATTCAAAACAACAACAACAACAACAACAACCTTCCTCCACTTCCAATTCAAAAATGTTCTTTTCCTGGTATATAACAAAGAAAGTCAAGCAAGGTCGTTAACTATAGTAGCAATGTTGTTCATCTGATCACTCCATTTGAAAGGTATCTCAAGTGTTTACTAAGTATTGCCAAGAATTTCAAGAGCCAACATAGCATAATGGTTCAAATGTTAGACTACAACTCTGGAGATCAGGGTTCAAATACCCACTCAGCCATGGAAGCCCACTGAGTGATGGGGGGGGGTCACACACTCTCACCCCAGAAACCCCATGACAGGGTCATCTTAGGGTTGTCTTAAGTCAGAAACAACTTGAAGGCACACAACAAGAATTTCAAAGGCAGTTGAATATTTCAGTGTGCTTCTCTTGGGAGGTGGTTTGGACCAAACAGTTTCTCTTACATTTATTGCACCACGGAGAAGGGCTCAATTCATTTTGTGATAAGAATCAATCATATTTTAATGGGATTCTAGAATGGAGGGGAAATGAATATAATAAGGGCATAGCAGAGGCTTTTTCATGCAAGGTCTCTCATAAAGTCTGGCCAAACATGGTACACATGCATCTAATGCCAGTTTACAATTTTAGGGTATTTAAAAGGAGTGTGATTATTCTCTTTATATCTGGTCCCAGTATTTCTACTGCCAAGAAGTATGGCAAGGAAATATGAGAGATGGTGGATTTCTTATTGTTATTATTGCTATTATTAAAATGAAAAAATCAAGACACTCGGAGAACAGGATATTCTTTACCAAAACCAAACAGATTTTTGTGTTCTTGCTGCCAAAAATATCTAATTTCAATTATATGTGCAAAATGAATTAAGCAAATCAAGGAAGTCAGTGTCTAGTTACTTTGTTTGAATAATTTATACTGTTTGTAGTATATTCAAAGAGCACAGAAATTTGTTTGTAGCTGAAAAGATAGAAGTAGTAGAGCAAAAAGGGATGAAAACAAAAAAGGCAGGAGTAGAAATAGTTCCTGACCTTGGACTTAACTGATGTCTTAATACAGCCTCACAGAAGGAGTCCCAAAAAGATCAAATATATTTAAACTATTGAAAAGCCAATTAAAACAGTGGATGCATATCTGGATAGGACCTCCTCTAAACCAGGCAATGCTTCTTTTTGTCTTCAATTCTATTGGGTTAGCCCAGGAATTCAAACATCAACCTTTCCTGCCTTGTGAGCATTCGTACTGACAGTAAATTCGGGGGGGGGGGGGGCAGAAACAATACCAAGGGGACAAGTTCCCTGTGAGGATTCTGAGACTCACTGCTTTGAGACACCTTTCTGTTCAATGGGATACTTTTCAAGTTCTAGTGTATGAGATGAGAAACTGGAGGGGGGTAGCATAGATTGGATGCAAACTTTGAGAACTCCTTGAGCAGTTGCCCATCTGCCTACTCCTGCCACAGGAATTAAACCTCAAGAAAAACTCCAGAAAGAATTAATAGGATGTCCTTTTCAAGACAAACTCCAATGTAGGAAGATGATTGTGGGTGTCATAGCTGAGGATGGCATTTAAATGTCACAAAGAACTCCTCTTTGGATCCAGTGGACCTTTCTTCTAACCTAGTTGCAGGGGCATTGGTGTTACAGAGGGTTGCAGTTGGGGAAAGAAGGGCTAAGCCACTTTCCCATATGCTGCCATTTCACAGGCAGGATCAGAGCATTAACAGAAAGGGAGGGAGGGAGAAATAAAGGGCTATCACATTTGCAAGATTAGCCAAGGGCATAAGAAAGATGCCAAGACAAATAGCAGACACCCTTATAAAGGCAAATGGCATCCAAAGCAGCATCACACATAAAATAGGGACATGGATGTGAGAAGCATGAGCCAAGAGAAGCTAGACATAGTAAAAATGGAAATGGAACACATGAACATAGCAATACTAGGAGTGAATGAGTTAAAATGGACATGAATGGGCCACTTTGAATCAGACAACCACACAGTGTTCTACTCAGAGAATGAAAAGACAAGAAATGAGGTATCTTTCATACTAAGAAAAGATGTGGCAAAAGCAGTCAGAGGATACAATGCAAAATCAGACTGAATCATTTCAGTAAGGCTCCATGGGAAACCTAGGAATATCACCATAATACAAGTATATGCACCAACCACAGAGGCAGAACAGGAACAAATTCTATGAAGGAGTACAGGCAGAAATTGACAACACACCAACACAGGCTGTCAAGCTGACCATAGGAGATTGGAATGCAAAAGTTGGAAGCAAAGAAGAATTAAAAAAAAACAACCAGTAGGCAGATTTGGATTATGCAAAAGAAATTAAGCAGGTGAGTATCTGATAGATTTTTGTGAAGCCAATACACATTCTTCATACAACCAGAAAGAAGGCTATGTTCATTTGTTCCATTTCCATTTTTACTATGTCTAGCTTTACATGGACATCACCAGATGGTCAACACAAAAATCAAAAAGACTATATAGTCCTGGATGGGGTCACACTCTCCTCCAGTGACTGTGTTCGCAGTCTGGGGGTGCTCCTTGATTCGTCGCTCCTGATGACAAATCAGGTAAATGCGACGGTCAGGAGTGCCTGCTATCAGCTTCGGCTGATACGCCAGCTGCGCCCTTTTCTGGAAGTAAGGGATCTCGAAACTGTTGTGCACGCACTGGTAACCTCACGCCTGGACTTCTGTAATGCGCTCTACTTGGGGCTACCCTTGTGCTTGGTTCGGAAGCTTCAGTTGGTACAAAATATGGCAGCCAGGCTTGTTTCTGGTACATCTAGGAGGGACCACATTACTCCGGTTCTGAGGTCCCTCCACTGGCTGTCTATCAGCTTCCAGGCCCAGTACAAGGTGTTGATTATTACCTTTAAAGCCCTAAATGGCTTGGGTCCAAGCTATATCAGGGACCGCCTCCTCCCGTACAATCCTCCCCGCACTCTCCGGTCCTCTGGGAGGAACTTACTGCAGCCTTTAAAATCTAGGCTTGCAGCGACCTCCCAGAGGGCGTTCTCTGCTGTCGCCCCCAAACTCTGGAACGACCTGCCGGATGAGATCCGTCAGTTGACATCATTAGACAGCTTTAAAAAAGCTGTCAAGACGGATCTCTTCCGGCAGGCCTTTCCAGATTAACCATCCCGGCCCAGGCTTCCTGATCCCCTCATTCCTCCCGTGGCCCCATCTTTAGTGATGGTTGAGGATCTCCAGAGGGACATCAGGGTTTTTAGGTGGTTTTAATTATGGTTTTATGTTCTTATATTGTGCTTTTAATTTGTTATCTTGTTTAATACTTTCTTAAGGGGGGGAGGGATTATAATGTTTAATGTTATATTTTAATCTTGTCATATTTTATTGTTGTCAACCGCCCGGATTGGTTCGCCACAGGGCGGTATACAAATAAATATTATTATTATTATTATTATTATTATTAATTGGAAGCAAAAGATGGCAGAACTCTAGACTGGCAGCCAAGACTAGACCAGGCATTGACTGTGGCACAGATCACAAATTACTCATATCAAAAATAAGAGTAAAACTAAAGAAGAAAACAAAAACAGTGATTATACCAAAATATGACCTAAATAATATCTCACAGAATTTATTGACAACATAATAAACAGGCTTGCACTACTACAGAACAGAAGACCAAGAACCAGAAGAACTATGGTCTAATCCAGGGGTAGGCAACCTTTCCCCTTTAAGGGCCAAGGGACTTCAGCTCCCAGAAGCCTCAGCCATGTTGGCCAATAGTCCCATGTTGGCCAATAGCTCCTGGGATTCTGGAAGCTGAAGTCCCTCAGCCCTTAAAGGGGAAAGGTTGCCTACCCCTGGTCTAATCTAAAGCCAGGGGCATATTAAAAGAAGAATGCAGACAGACACTTTCAACAAACAAAAAGAAAGAGAAAAAAACATGGATGACAGACAAAACACTACAAGCAAGAAGAAAAGAAGAGAAGAAAAACAAAAGAGAGATAGGAACAGACTAAGAATCATGACTGCAACAGTACAACTGTAAAGAAAGATAAAGAAAATTACTATGATGACCAATGCAGAGAAATAGCAGATAAAAAAAAGGGAAGAACAAGAGATCTATTTCACAAGATCTGAGAAATCAAAGGAAAATTCAAACCAAATGCTCTATGACAATAAAAATAACATAATTCAAGACAAGGAAGGAATAAAAAGACATTAGATGCAATACACAGAAGAATTATACAAAAGAGATGACAAAATGAAGGACACATGGAATGAAGAGCCATATGAAGATGAACCTCAAATTCTAAAAAGTGAGGTGGAAACTGCAATAAGAGAAATAGCAAAAAACAAGTCACCAGAAACAGATGATATTTCAATTGAACTGCTGCAATCCACATTGACAGAGTTAACTCTAGTGCTGACCAACATATGTCAACAGATATGGAAAACAAAACACTGGCCATCAGATTGGAAGCAGTCAATATATATCCCTATCCACAAAAAAAGAGATACCAAAGACTGCAGCAAGTATAGGACCATAGCACTGATCTCCCATTCAAGCAAAATTATATTCAAAATTCTGCAAAATAGACTCCAACCATATACGGAGAGAGAAATTCCAGAGGTCCAAGCAGGGTTCAGGAAAGGAAGAGGCACCAGGGATCACATTGCAAATATACGATGGCAAGAGAAAATCAGCATGTGTTTTATAGACTATAGCACAGCCTTCAACTGCATAGATCATGAAAGGCTATGGAATACCCATAAAGACATGGGAATGCCAACACATCTGATAGGCCTGATGAGGAATCCGTACTCTGGACAAGAGGCTACTGTCAGAACAGAACATGGAGAAACAGAATAGTTCCCAATTGGCAAAGAGGTCAGACAAGGATGTATTCTGTCACTTTATCTGTTCAACTTGTATGCAAAACATATTATAAGAAAAGCAGACTTGGACACAGAAGAAGGAGGAGTGAAAATAGGAGGAAAGAATATCAACAATACAGATGACACCATAGTACTAGCAGAAAACCTCACAGACTTGGAACACCTACTAAAGAAGATCAAAGAAGAATGTGGGAATGCAGGCTTAATGTTGAACATAAAGAAAACAAAAATAATGACCACCGAGGACCTTCACAAGTTCAACCTAGACAATGAAGAAATAGAAATAGTAAAAGAATTCTCATACATGTGATTAAACATTAATAGAAATGGAGACTGTAGTCAGGAAATCAGAAGAAGACTAAGAATGGGGAGGGTGGCTATGAAAGAACTAGAAAAGATTCTAAATGCAAAGATATACAATTGAGTACAAAAGCTAGAACCACACATGCCATTGTATTACCTATTACCATGTATGGAGGTGAGAGCTGGACAGTTAAGAAAGGTGATAGGAAGAAAATAAATGCATTTGAGATGATGTGATGCTGGAGAAGAATGCTGAGGATCCCATGGACAGCCAAAAGGACAAACAAATGGGTCCTAGAGCTGATCAAGCAGGAAACTTCCCTGGAAGCCAAGATGACCAAACTGAGGCTGTTGTACTTCAGACACATCATGAGAAGGAAGGACTCATTGGAAAAGACAATAATGCTGGGAAAGGTGGAGGGTAGTAGGAAGGGTGGAGGGAAGAGGAAGGCCACATGCTATATAGATGGACTCTGTTAAGGAGGTCATGTGTATGGGTTTGCAGGAATTGAACAGAGAAGTGGAGGACAGAGGGTCTTGGAGATGTCTCATCCATAGGGTCACCATGAATCAGGATCAACTCGAGGGCAGTTAACGACACCAACAACCCACTTGGCAAACAAACATAATAGGCAGAATCATTTTATCACCTAAAGTAGTCATTTCATGTGACAAAAAGCTACCACTTACATTTTCATTATACAGAAAAAAATAAGTAAGCTAGGGCCTTTACAGACTACCAGAAATAATGCAGCTTGAGGGCACTTTAACTGTCCTGGCTCAGTGCTAAGGAATCATGGGAACTGTAGTTTATTGTGGCACCAGAGCTCTCTGACATAGAAGGCTCAATCAATGTCCCAGAAAAAAATATAATTCCCATGATTCCCTAGCACTGAGCCAGGACAGTTAAAGTAGCCTCAAGCTGCATTATTTCTGGCAGTCTGTAAAGGCCCTTAGTTTGATTATCTGTTTTATACTGACAGGCATAAGCCTCATTCCCATTATAATTTAAAGCAAATTGCAGATTGGGTTATATGGACACTATTTCCTGACACTAGTTCTTTGGCAGTTCTTTTGAAAAGAATTGATTCCAAAGCATGTTCAACAAGTGGGAATGACAGAACTGAATTGGATCATACTGGAGGGGAGGGACTAATGGCAGAGGGGTGTTTACCATCCCGACTCAGTTTTTGGGAGATCCGCCATTCCCCCCATCCCAATGCTGCCTTTGTGCTTGTGTGACCTATATATATATATATATATATATATATATATATAATTACCGAATATATGATCTGTTGGCGGCACACTGGGCGATTCGGCTGGCAGCAGCTCAGCGAGACAAGTAGTTGCAAAACAAATGGATTGAATTTTCTATCAATTTTTTTTTTAAATTAATTCCCCATGTCAGGCTGCTCAAAGGGGAAATGGTGTACTTTTGAGCAGCCTGCTAAAGTCACCCTGCTCTGGCCCCATCCTCACTGTGTTGCTGCTTGCACCACCGATGACATATAAATGATTGACATGCATTTTGAAGTGGCACAAACTAGTGGGAACAACAATTGTGCCAAAAAAGAAGTGATTACAAGGGAATAATGAAAAGCTCCACTATCATAGTGGGACCAACAGACCTTTGGGAATCGATTCAACAACATGGAGCAAAGGTACATTGCAAACCAGTTTAAATGTAAGTGGGAATGATCCCATAAGGTCCTAAATGTATGCAATGTACTAAAAAAAAATGGCTGTTTATTGAATCAGTATCTTTGCACAATAATAAGTGTGTGGTTCTTTAATTGTGAAAGTCATATACAACAAGTAGCAATGGCAGAAAGATGAAAAATGGGGGGAATTCATTCAAACTAAATTATTAAGCGCAAGTAAAAGAAACCATGGGCTCAGTTTCATAGAAGTTGGCAGGAAATGTAGGTCATCTATTTCATCCACAGCTGTATGACAGGATATAAGTTTTACATAAAGGCATCCAAGACAAAAGCCCATCTAGGCTTTCTCTGAAAGCATCCAAGAAAGAAGCTTCCTGCACTTTATCATTTATGTAAGGATGCAGCATATACTTCACCACAGCTTTAAGTTATCTGACTAAGGGATAGATGCCAAGTTCTCCTACATTCCAGTCCTAAATATATTTTGTGAAAGTAGTTGCCTTAACCAAAACAGAATTTACTACCAGATACATATGTTGTACATCATGGCCAAAATGCATTAACTCAGCATACACTGTGAAAGCATACACACAAGGAAGCAAGCCAGGTCATCAAATGGCTCCCCATGGGAAAGTGTGGAGAATGTTTCCATTCACTGCACTAGTCTGCCTCTCCCACTTTGTAGCATCTAGGCCAGCTCTTATACAAGTACAATTCAGTTGAGATCTACCTTGCTTTAACAGTGAAATAACCATGTGCACCATTCTCTGGATGCAGTTCGTATAATATATTGACATTACAAACCTCACAGTTATCATCACCTGTTGTCAGAATCAGTTGTAAGAAGAAGTTCTGTCAATGGAAAGAATCACATTTCAGCATCTGCTGTCTTCTCAAATCCCAGAAATCAAAACTTTAAGGAGGTCACAACTAAAATCTCTTTTGGAATCACATCTGCTATCCCCATCTTGTCTGTACTGGCCAGGATGTTCTGGGAGCAGCCTGGAGTAGCCTAGTCCCTCAACATCACTGATCTGCCCCCATTACCTCGGCCTCTGTTTCTGTGCTGTGGCACCTATCTGTATGGGTGCCCCTCCGAGCTGCCTGGTGCATCTACTGCCACTGCAGGTTGCTCACTTCTAAGGTGAAAATGAGGCACCCAGTGATGGCCACAGACAGCAACTATGACACAGAAACAGAGGGCTCAGGTAAGTTTTTAAAAACTCATATTAAGGCTGTTAAAAACTGGTTCTAGTGCGGAACATACCAGATGTCATCCAGACTACCTGGGACGTGCATCATCTGATCAGGGTGATGCCAAAAGGAACCCCCACCACCACCATTTTCACATTGTTTGTTCAGATGATGCACATCCCTGCCCACCTGTGCCAATTACATCATTATCGGGTGTACATTCTGTCATTATATGTGTACAAAAACAAATGACCAGGAGTGCTCTCCCGGCATACTTGCACAGGTATGCCAGAGTTGTCATTAATTCCCCCCCCCTTCCCCCTTTTTATCACCCACAGACCATAGATGACTTTGGTGAGTTCTGCTTCCCCCAAGTAGTGGGTGCTGTAGATAGGTGCCACTGACAGATCATGCCACCCTTGATGCGAAGGAACAAGTTTGTCAACTGAAAGGACACCTACTCCATCGTCCTGCAGGGGACATGTGACCACAGAAGACAGACATGGAATTGGGTATGTGGGGTCAATTCATGATGCCACAGTGACAAGGAACTCCATCATCTTTGAGACCATGGAGGCTAGCATCTATGTGCCAGGGACCCCCACCATCACCCTGAGGGACCAGCAGATCAGTCCCCTCCTGTTCACTGACAGCACCTACCCCATTCAGAAGTTGCTCATGAAGTCCTACCAAAGCATCACCAATGCCAGGCAGAAACAATTCAACAAGAAGCTGAATTGTGCCAAGAATGTGGTGGAAAGGGCATTTGGGTGGCTGGGCAGCTGACTAGCCCACTTCTTGTGGCAGAGGACATCATCCTCATCATTGCCACATGTATCATCCTCCATAATCTCTGTGAGACCAAGGGCAGGGTGCTGGATGAGGGATTGTGCTACAGGCACAGCTTTGTGCTGCCCACCCTGAGAGCATCCATGGGGGACAATGATGCTGGACCCCTGCCATGCTCCCCATTGCCCATTCCTTCCCCCCATCACCTGTGCCTATCCCTCCACTCCCTCCCTTCCCACATCCATTCACCCAAATGGTGTCCCTCCTGTCCCCAACAACAGGCGTGCAGCAGCGCTGGTGCCAGAGACTGCAAGGGAACCCAGCCAGCTCCCCCTCCTCCTCTGCCTCAGAGCCTGAAGCCATAACTACCAGGGAGGACCAGGGAGAGGGAGCCCCTGCCATGCAGCGGCAGCCACATCAGCCTCTCATGGCAGAAGGTAGGTCCCCAAGGGGAGGCTGCATGAGTACCTCCATGGCATTCTTCATGAACTGTTTTAACTTGCTGTATTTTTAATCTGTTGTACTCTGCCCCGATTGCCGAGCAGAGGGGCGCGTTATAAATAAAAAATTATTATATTATTATTATTCCTGGCATTCCCCTCTCCCACCACTTCCCATAGTTGCTTGGTAACTGGTGCCCCCCCCCCTTTTTCATAGCAGATGCTGCTGAGGAGGAGCCCAGGCCAAGCCGCCATCTGGCAGGCCAAGAAGGAGCCCTAATTACCACCACCTGGGCGGCCTGAGCTGCAAGCGGCGGAGGAGCCAGGAGGAGCGTTGGGTGGAGGATTCAAAAAACCCTCCCGAGGGACCATCTCTTCACCGGGACATGCAGCGGCAGCTGCTGGGGCCACAGAGGGACTGGGCTGAACCCTAATTACCACCACCTGGGTGGCCTGAGCTGCGAGTGGTGGAGGAGGGTTTTTCTTTTTCTTTTTTTTCTTTTTCCTCCTTGTTGTTCAATGCCACTGCCTTATTCACTGTGGGATGAGATTTTAGCTGGATTATCCTCCTCTGCTAGCACATAATGGAGCCGGGAATAGCCTGGGAGCAAGAATCAAGGTTGTGTGGGGGCAGGGAAGGTACAGTGGCAACAGAGTGAAGAAATGTTACAAAAGAAGAAGAGAGCGATGTATAATATCTATCCCTTCTTCACTTCACTCTGTTTCCCAGGATAACTTGGAGAGTGCACCAACCATACCACAGACCTTTACTCTGCTCCTTTGCAATGCCAGGTTGGTCAAGAATAAGACCCACATCATCCACAATCTCATAGTGGATGAGATGGCTGACCTGGCTTGCTTTACCGAAACCTGGCTGGGAGATACCAGCGCTGCCACATGGGCGCAGGCCCTCCCAGCTGGGTACACGGTCAGTGAGCAGATAAGGGAAAGTGGGCGGGGGGGCGACGTGGCATTAGTTCATAGAAACAACCTCATCTTGACCAGGAAGCCTATCCAGAAAACAACCTACATCAATAAAACTAAATATTTGGGGATATGGATATCCAAAAGGAATGTAGACTTATTTGAAAACAATTATAAACCAAAATGGAGAGAAATTAAGAAAGATATGATAAATTGGAGTAAAATCCAGCTATCATTATCAGGAAGAATTGAGACGACAAAAATGATGATTTTACCCAAATTAAATTTTTTATTTCAGAACATCCCGATAATACATAACAGGCAAATATTTCAGGAGTGGCAAAAAGATCTGAGGGAATTTATTTGGAAAAGTAAAAAAGCGAGAATCAATTGGCTAACAATGACAAGACAAAGTAAAGATGGAGGGAGGAATGTACCAGATTTGGAACTCTACCACAAAGCGAAAGTCTTAGATTGGCTATCCGAATGGATAACATTAGAAGACCAGGATATATTGAATTTGGAGGGATTCAACAATAGATTTGGATGGCATGGATATGTATGTTATGATAAGGATAGAGTTCACAAAGAATTTCAGCATCATGTAATAAGAAGAAGCTTACTTAAAACTTGGAAAGAAGTTAAAAAACAATATACACTAAAATACCTTTATGGACTTCACCACACGAAGCTTTTTTTGGAAGATGGACAGCCCTTCGAATTTGGTTAAAATATAAAGAGATACTGGAGAAGACTGGAAACCAATTGGAATTAAAAGCCATGTCTGAGATTCAACATTTAGATGATAAAATGCACTGGTTATTATATACCCAAATAAAGGAAAGATTTAAAATGGATATTAAGCTGCAAGGGGTGGAAGAAGAATTGAAAGACATAGATAAAATTTGGATGGAGACAAGAGAGAAGAGGATAAGTAAATTATATAAAATATTAATGTGTCAAAGACAGGAAAAAGAAATAATATCAGATAATATGATCAAGTGGACAACAGACATTGGTAGGACAATAATGGTAGATCATTGGGAGAAAGCAAGGAAAATGACAAGAAAATTTACTTGTTCTCAAGATATAAGAGAAAACCAATGGAAAATGGAACAAAGATGGTACCTCACCCCTGCTAGAATGGCAAAAATTTATAAATTACAAATGAACGAATGTTGGAAATGTAAACGCAATGTTGGATCTTGGTATCACGTCTGGTGGAGATGTCCCAAAATGAAAATGTATTGGAAGAAAATACATATGGTGATGGAAGATATACTCAAAAATAGATTTGAACTATATCCAGAATTATATCTATTAAATATGACATACAAATTAGAACCGGATATAACTAGAAAATATTGGAGAGTAATACTTTACATGGTCTCAGCAGCAATAGCTTCCAAATGGAAACAGGAGACAACTCCAACGGTAGATGAATGGTTATTGAAACTGTCAGAGATGAAGGAAATGGATAAATTGACAAGGTTATTGAATAATAAGAATGTGGAATTGGTTGAGGAAGAGTGGGCTCCAGTGGAAGAATATATAAATAGAAAATGGGAACAAAGCAGCTAAGTAGTTATTAAGATTGTGTAAATGAACTGGATTTGTGATGATGACAGAAGTAAGAGATACAGAAATTATGTATGCAAAATGTGAAAAAAATGTACTTACTTTCAAAGAACTATTGAGAAGTTTGAATTATGGGCAAACATACTGTAAAAATGACTAAGAATATATTTTAAATGGTTTTTTATGTTTTTTTTAAATAAAATTCTATAAAAAAACAAAAACAAAAACATTTACTACCTTGAAAAAAAACACAAACAACCTACATCGAGTGTATGTACCTTAGCCTGAAAACCAGGGATGGCTTGGGGATTCTGTTGGCATACTGGCCACCCTGTTGCCTAACAGACTCCCTAACCGAGCTGACCATCCTGGTCTCTGAGTTGTTGCTGGAGTCACCCAGACTTTTGGTTTGGGGCGATTTCAACATTCCACTCGAGACCAACTTACAAGATCTACAGGCACGGCTTGGGAGTTCATGGATACCATGACAAACATGGGCCTATCCCAACTGGTTGATGGGCCCACACATTGTGTGGGTCATACCCTCGATGCAGCTTTTAGTACGGAACAGGAATATCCGTGGGCGGAGGTCAAAGAGACCTCCGCATTGTCATGAACGGATCATTTCCTGATCAAGATGGAGCTAAGAGCCACTGTCTGCCCCCCCTCCCCGGGGGTGGCGGACCCATTAGAATGGTCTGCCCTCAAAGGCTAATGGAACCAATCGGTTTCCAGAAGACCTTAGAGGGTTTGTTGGTTGGTAACGCCGGTGATCCTGTCGAAGCCCTGGTGGACATTTGGAACATCGATCTCACCAGGGCTATCGACACAATCCCTCCCAAGCGTGCTTTCCAGCCCACTTCGAATCGTAAGCCCTGGTAAACAGAGGAGCTTAGGAGGATGAAGCGAGCCGGACAATGACTAGAGCACAAATGGTGGAAGACTCGACTCTTATCTGACAGAACTCGCCATAGGAAGCATCTTGATTCCTATTGGGAGGCTTTACGTGCAGTGCAGAAATCTTTCTGTTCTGCACATATTGCATCTGCAGAGTCTCACCTGGCAGAGCTGTGTAGGGTGGTGGGGGAACTGACGAATGTTCCTCCTGCGCCATACCCCCTACTTAACCCAATGACAGCCTGCTGTGAGGCATTTAACATCTACTTTGCAGATAAATCTCTCGGATAAGAGCCAACTTGGAGGCCAGTATTTTAGCAGAATCCATAGACGAGGTATCCAGCAGCTCCATTGAAGGCACTTTATTGAATGAGTTTCAATCTGTGAGTACTGACGACGTGGACAAGCGCCTTGGAAGAGTGAGGAAGACGATTTGCCCTCTCGATCCATGTCCATCCTGGCTGGTCGTCCAGGGGGGGGGGGATGCCTTGAAAGTGTTCCTTCGGGACACAATCAACCCATCCTTCAGGAAAGGCATTGTACCATCTTGTTTGAAGGAGGCGGCGGTTAGACCACTCCTGAAAAAACCTTCCCTGGACCCCCTGGATAGAAACAACTATAGACCAGTCTCCTTGCTACCTTTTCTTAGCAAGGTGATCGAGAGGGCAGTCGCTTCCCAACTCCAAGGAGTCTTGGATGAAACTGATTATCTTGATCCATTTCAAACCGGCTTCAGGACAGGATATGGAGTGGAGACTGCCATGGTTATTCTGACCAATGACCTCCACTTGGGCATCGAGAGGGGTAGTGTGACACTGTTGGTGCTCTTGGATCTCTCAGCGGCCTTCGATACCATAGATCATGTCATCCTCTTGGACCACCTGAGAGGGTTAGGAATTGAAGGCACTGAGCTCCGGTGGTTCCGTTCCTTCCTCTCGGGTAGATCCCAGAGGGTGAGGCTCGGGGACAGTTGCTTGTCTAAAATAGAGATTAATTGTGGTGTCCCTCAGGGCGCCATCTTGTCCCCAGTGCTATTTAATATCTATATGAAGCCGCTGGGTGAGATCATTCGGAGGCATGGAGCGCGGTGTCATCAGTATGCTGATGACACCCAGATATATTTCTCCATGACCAGATCATCAGCTCAGACTTCATATGGCGTCTCTCCTCTTAATGACTGTCTCAGAGCGGTAATGGATTGGATGAGGAAAAACAGATTGAAGTTGAATCCAGACAAAACGGAGGTACTGACAGTTACAGGCCCGAAACCAGATTTGGGAATACAGTCTCCGGTCCTAGATGGAGTCACACTCTCCTCCAAGGACTGTGTTCGCAGTCTGAGGGTGCTCTTAGATTCGTCACTTCACATGACTATTCAGGTGAATGTGGCAGTCAGGAGTGCCTGTTATCAGCTTCAGCTGATACACTAGCTGCGCCCTTATCTGGATATGAGGGATCTGGAAACTGTGGTACATGCTTTGGTAACCTCACGTTTGGATTACTGCAATGGGGCTACCCTTGTGCCTGACCCAGAAACTGCAATTGGTACAAAATATGGCAGCCAGGTTAATCACCGGAACATACGGTGCACATAACACCAGTGCTTAAATCCCTCCACTGGTTGCCAATTAGTTTCTGAGCACAGTACAAGGTGTTGGTTTTAACCTTTAAAGCCCTACATGGCTTGGGTCCATCTTATCTTAGGGACCGCCTCTCCCTATATGAGCCCCCCCCCCCCGTGCCCTTTGGTCCTCTGGGAGGAATCTGCTGCAGCCTATGAAGACCAGGATCTCGCAGACCTCCCAGAGGACCTTCTCTGCGACCGCTCCTAGGCTATGGAACGGCCTGCCGGATGAGATCCGTCTTATTACTACTCTTGCTGCATTTAAGAAAGCAGTAAAGATGGATCTCTTCTGGCAGGCTTATCCGGAATAGCCTCCTGGCGAGAGGAGTCCAGCTACCTTCCCTGAGCCCCCCCAATGACTGACGTATGCTGCCTACAAACTGTTTAATTTTAATTATATAATGTATTTTAATTATTCATTGGTTTAATTCAGTTTTAAGGGGTGGGAGGGTTAGGGATTGGGATGTAAGATGTTTTAACTTATTTGTGTTTTAATTATGCTGTAACCTGCCCCGATTGCCAAGCAGAGGGGCGGGCTAGAAATAAAAATTATTATTAATTATTATTATCAATGCCAACCTCTTGGCTGGCCTCCTAGAAGCCCATGAGCAGGATCAGCAATGAGGTAAGAGTGGCAGAGAAACAGGGGGAGGGAGTAGGGGGGCACCCAGGAACCCTGGCTGTGGCATTGAGTAATCGGGTGCACAGCTATCTCCTAATCACCTTTTCCTCTTTTGTGTCCCCTTGCAGATCGCCAGATGAAGCAGCGAGTGGCTGCCATGGAGGACCAGATGAAAAAAGTCCAGGACACCATGGTAGCCATCCTGAAATGACTTGGGCCCCTCCAACCCTAAGCCCCCACCTCTTCCTCCCAGACGTACCTCCACCTCCCCTTCTCCCTTGTAAATAGTTATTAAAAATTATTTTAAAAAATTATGACATCTTCTGTGCACCTGCACAGGATCAACGACAAACCTCTCCCCTACCCTTGTAAATAGTTGTAAAGTCTTTTTTGTTAATAAAATGTTTTTATTTTTGAAAAATTGTGACGTTTTATATGCAGGTGTGCAGTTTCAATGCAGGATCACTGCAGTGAAGAGAACCAGTAAGGTGGACATGGTGGGGGTAGTAAGGGGATGAGTTACCCTTAGGAAGGGAGATGTTTTTTGGGAAGGTAATGGTGATGGCTGCCTTGTTACTGGTGCTGACTGCTAGATCCCCTTTCCCCTCTAAATGCTGCCCTCCACCTATGGGGGCTGTGAGAGGGCTGTGGCACTGCCAGATCACTGAAGAGGGTGGCAGGTTTGTTTACAGGGCATTGCTCAGGGATCTTCACCTCCATAGCAACCCCCTCCTCCAGGGCTGGGGGGCTGGCCCTCCTTCTTCTGCCCTGCTCCACACTACCCCCTGTGACACTGATGCCACCTTGGCCTACCCTCATTATTCCCAAAAGTTGGCCCAGCAGACCAGTCTGCACTTCCAGGGTGGCACTGAGGTGCGCCTGCTCCTGGACGGACCTCTCTAGAAACTCCCTCTTCTCCCTCCTGTGCTGTGCCTGCCTCTTCCTGAGCTGATGGCCATGGTCCCCTTGTTCCAGGAGTCTCTTCATGTGGTCTGAGCTGCAATCCATGAGCCAATCCATGGCATTAGCAGTTGTTGCAGCTGTTCAGCGATGCACCCTCTTCTTTTAGATCTCAGCCAGGGAGGCCGCTGGTGACATTGCGGCTCTGGGATTAGCTGTTTCTGCTTCTGTTCTTGTGCTGTTTCTCATTCAATGGGACATATATGGGACAGGGCACAATTTGAACACAAAACATGTCCTGCAGGGATCAGAGGGGAGGGAGGAGGTAAGGGCAAGGGAGGGTTATGTAGAAAGACTAGATACATGCACCTGGTGGTCATGCAAGGGACATGGTCAACATGACACACAGACAAACGTTACCTCAGGAGCCCCCCCCCCCAGCATGCCAAGATGTGAAGGTGGTATGCAGTTCGTATGTATACCTGCACATGTGCACAGAAGTCATCACAAGAGCCATGCAAACTGCCATGCCTATTGGTTGCAAGTGTACATGCGATGAGATGCATTTACTGTCAGTAAAGGGAATGGCTGTACCATGTGTGGCCTTGACCTGATCCATCAGCTGCGTTAATTATCCAAGATCTGACCTCTCTTCACCCTCACTGTCATCATCGCTGGCCATCATACTGGTCTGTGAGAGAGGTGAGCAGTCATGGTTGCTACTGATCATGGAAGATGTAGTGCTTCCTTCCTTAGCATGAGATGGTGGTTGCCTTGTGGAAGATGTAGCTCTTCCCTCACCAGCACAAGATGGTGGTTTCATGGTGGTGATGTTCACAGCTCTCTGATTGCAATATTTCTCATCTGAGTCATGGTGTTCATCCTAGTCATCTGTATAACAAGAGGTGAGGGTCATGTCTGCCCTATGCCCACTCTGGTGCCCCTCTCCCTCTGTTTGGCTGGTCGTTTGTGGATGGCTCTGCCATTCTGCCCAGTGTAAAAGACGAGTGCTGACAGAGCACAGCTGGAGAGCTGTGCAGCTGCACAGGACCACTGGGGAAATGGCACTGGAATGTGCATGGGGGTCCTGCTTAGAAGTGAAACTTTCACTTATCATTTTCTCCAGGTGGAACATCCTGCAGTAACTTTCAGCATCCCGCAGTTGCTAAGGCGCATGCGTAGTTAGGGTTAGGTTTGTAATGTAAAGGCGCACCTGCGGCGGAACGTCCACACTAGGGATTATAGGGTGCTTTAAATTGAATTCTGGTTTATACAGCACATGCCTTGGAACCATGTCTTATTTTCCAGCGCACCTGCAGTGGTGCGTCCACACCTGGGACTAAACAGCACTTTGAATTGAAGCCTGCTTCTTACAGCGCAAGTTCTCGATCCATGTTTCATTTTCTGCTGCACATGCGGTGGTGCATTTACATGGGCAGGTTAAAAGCTGGGCACCCCTTTTTGTGCCATACTGATTCAAGTGTATACAGACGTGCCTGCAAAGGTGCACCCCTTTTGGGAAGAAGCGGGAAAAAGCTGCTTCTTTTTGAAGCGGCTTTTCTCCACATACGGCGCCTAGAGGGCATTCCTGCTGGCATTTAGGCATGCATCGTCTAAATGCCATGCCTCCAAGTCAGTCTCAAAGCACCTCTTTTTGCCCATCTAGCCCCATAGTATGATGCAGGGAAAGTTTTTTTTCAGAAGAGGTCTTACAACAACCTCTTTCAAGTATGCTGGGAGTCTTCCTTATTGTAAAGAGGCATTAATCACTTTCCCTACCCACTCAGGTAGTTCCTCTAGGAGTATGCCAGGAGAGGCAAGGATCTGGTACGCATGTGGTGGCTCTCCCCTCTCCAAGGACTACTGTCCCCAACCACTTTTAATCAGTTTAATCAGGGCTTTCTAGCACACTCCAAGACTGCTTCCCACTCACTTTTTGAATGGCTGATGGATCACCATGGAGAAAACTTTCAGTAGTTTTAATGTCATGGTGAGAAGAACTCATACTAGAGTTCTGAATCCAGACATCTAATGTGATTGGCACTATACTAGAAAACAAACAAATCTCCTGGGACATTCTTGTGATTTCCTGGAGACTTGAGGGGTATGGCACTGAGTCAAGAGGGTGACAAGCTATTGATTGGTTTAGAACATTATTAATTGGAAGGCAAGACACACACCATGCAAAATTACTTAACAAATGAAAAGCTAAGCGTTGCAAAATTTTAGACAGGGACCGTTTTCAAAATGATGGTGACAAGAAGAAAATAGAAGGAATGAACTCAGGGAGAGACTTTAGACACTACTGGAATGCAGCACACATAGTGAGAGTTCTTGCAATGACAACAAGGCTCCTTAAATATTCAGAATTTTTTTCTTCCTCTTTCCTATTTTTTTATGTTTTTTGGCCACCTCATCCATCACAAATAGACATAAGAGAGATGGGAGGGGGGATTAAAAGTCTCTCTGTTGCTTTAGGCTTGTTGCTGGTTTCTGCTCAGCTCAGTTCATCATTGCAGTGTTTCATTTTTAAATGGTTCACTTACTTGAAAATGAAACTTGGAAGAAGCAAAACAAAATGGAGGGGGGACAGGAAGCTGCTGGAAGAGAGGGGGGAATTTATTTTGCAGAGGCATGATCAGAGCTGGCAGCCTAAAAGGCCAGCTGCCCATTTGCGTTGTTATTATTTGGTTTAAATTTATACACAAGTGGGAGGGAGGAGGGACAATTTACAGTACTTGTTCTTCTTCCACGTATTATTTTACAGCCTTGGATTGGGTCCAAACACAGTTCCTTTTGAATGCAAGAACATCTACTGTTCCTCTTCAAAGAACAACATGGATCACTCCTTATTTCCTAGTGCTAAGTGTCCCTATTTTAGTAATATGGTATTTCTTTTGGTGATGGAAAGGTCAGTCATTTTCCTGCAAGAAGATATTCTGTTCCTCTTTGTCTATCTAGTTTTGAGAGAATCACAGCAGGAAGAAAGAACATCCCACGTTCGCCATCAGGGAACATCACCCCTTTTTCATTATCTATAACCCTGTGCAACAGTGGACTTGCCACGTGAACAGTTAGGTTGGAGGTAAATTTTGGGTAAAAAATGGGATGTGTTACAAATCGCTCTCTGATTTCCCACTTCTAATATCAGTCTCTCAAAAAACAGATATCATCGTCTTCACTTTTGCACTTGAAATATAATCTTTTTACTTTGAAATAGAATCAGTGAATGGAAAACTAACATCCCATGAAATCTTTGTAGCCAATCCTATCATTGAGCAGAATGAGGCAACCATCTCATACCTGTCCTACACACCCTGAACTAACCTGGTGCTCATCACCAATGTTGAATTAAGATCCAAACTGTTAGTCCAGTTTGCTTTTCTACTTGGAATGGCAAGGGCACCATCTTGCCTTTTCCCTCAGGCATATCTTGAATTGTCCCTGGCTATTTGATACATATCTACTTAAAACTAAGCAGCAATTAATTCAGTAGGATTTACTCTCAGGAAATGTATATGGCATTGTACCCTTAGGCCTTTCTACTAGATGTTGAGTCATCCACTCTACACAGAATGAAGCAGAAGGACATGTGAATTACATAGTATACTTCCCTGAGGAGGTAAGCATCATAGGTTTGAATGGGCCACCATATTTTCTTAAAATGCCACCACCAAAAACCTCCCAACAAACAGAAATATAGCTCAACAGGGAATGAGCTGATAGAGTCTTCCTAATGTATGAGGGCATTTTCAAGGGGGAAAGGTGTTTTTTCTTCTCTTCTAAACTGATGGGAATTTCCAAATATGGTACTACTCACCAGTCACTGTGTGCTCCATTTTATCACTTCAAAATCTTCACCACTTTATTATTTTACTGCATTTGTAGATCAGGATATGAATTGTGGGAAGAAATCTGTAGATGAGAAAAATAGAAATGCATAGTGACAAAAAATGGGTGGGAATTTAAAAGTCACTACCTCCCCTGGCATGTTAGTTATTTGTTCCGAACATAGTAAGTTTAGTTCTACAGAAGCCTAATTAACAGCCCAAATTCAATACAATATCTACTACTTGCTTTGAATCATGGATAGACTACAGCACCCGATAGCTGTTGAAGATATATTAAGAGGTATTTCTCTTCTCTCTCTGAGCCTTCACGTTGGGAGGCCCTGTATTCTGATAAGCTATGCCAAAGAAATGTAAATTTAGAACATTCTATCAAATTCTTTGGGTTTCAAATACATTCTCAGAGGTGGGTGATGGGGCTATTGTTGTGATGGCGAACCTATAGCACACGTGCAAGAGATGGCATGCGAAGCCATTTTCCCTGGCACATGGAGGGCAGTGAGGAGGAGGAAGAGGTGCGCGCCTGTTCCTCCTCCTCCTTCCTGAGCCTCCCTGGCCTTCAGCTGTCTCTGGAGAGGCAACTGAAGGCCCAGGAGGGTGGAGATAAGAAGTCCCACCCAGAAGTCCCACCCCCTGGAGAGCAGAAATCCTGCCCACTAAAAGGTTCACCATCACTGGTCTATTGTCTATTAAACTCCTCAATTAAGTACTCAGTAGAAGCTTATCACCAGACCACTGGCCACAAGGTAGTAAACTGGCCACAGAAATAATGCATAGTTGCAATCTGTATCAGTGAAGCAGCTACTGCATCTTCCAAATATCCAAAATGGGTGCTTTCAGGTTAGCATAAGATAAAGATGAGCAAAGAAGAAAAAAGCAGAAAATTCTTTGAAAATATAGTCTTTTTTTAAAAAAAAATGTACTAACATCTCAAGTCAAATTTTAGAAAGTATTTTAAATCGTTTGTGAATGACCAATAATTGTATTTAATTTTTTAAGAAATCAATTGACGGACTTGTGGTGCAGGATTTTTTGTACTTTTTCATTTTGTCACTGTTCTCTCCCCCCCCCTTGTTTTATATAGTTGTAAATGTCAATTCTTATATGTAATGTGTAAACAAACTGAATTTTAAAAAAAGAATATTTTATTTAAAAAGATATTTAGCATAAGATCTCCCTGAGAAGTGAACTTTTATTTATGTGTTTAGTTACATACATGCATAATTTTATAGTCCCCCATTTATACTGTCTTATGGGCAACTAACAATAACTATTGAAAAGCATAAAAGCAGCCAACAAAGACCCAAGGATCAAGAGTAACACCCATCACAGTGTAACTATATAAACAAAACAAAAAAGGGACATAGTGGATGACTGAAGGATATGGAAGTGGTAGTTGAGGAATTATCAACTGATTGATAAGCTAGAGAAGATGATGTGCAGGCTTGGCTCTCTAACTAGACCTGAATGACACCAATCAACACAGGAGTGGAGAACTTTTTCTATGAAGTGCCATTGACATACAAAAAATCAGGCTGTATTTGATGATGGGTGGACCAAATTCAATGATGAAAAGAGCCAGAGAACATATTAGAGGATGTCTGCAACATTTCTGGAATGCATTTCCCTTCCCTTCCCCTCCTCCTCTCTTTTTCTCTCCCCCCCCCCCCAACTCATGTGACATTAGGTTGAGACTCCTCAGATGGGCTGCTGGCTGCAGGTTCCCCATCTCAGATATATAGTTTCGCCCAAAGCTTCTGGACTGAATAGCCACATATTCGTCTAACTTATCATAGAGAAGATTTACAGCAGTTTGCCATGAGGACAGGCATAAAAGGAGAGCAGCTCTTGGCATGGTTCAAAAAAATCAGGGGCTACCAGACTTTGGCAGTTTTGTATGAAGCCAGAATCGCTAATTGGGAAAATGTAGATGTGAAATGCTAACACAGAGATTTCTGCTGGAATCAAAACAAAGCAAGTACTAGAACATGTTGGACAGTCTGGAGAGTTTAATAAATATATCTATCTGTTCATCTGTCTGTCTGCTTCCACCCCATTTGTCTGAGGGTTCTATCTGCCTATTTTTATTAATTTTGATTGCTTACAAATACCATCACTGAAGGAGCACCTGCTCTTATAAAATGATGGCCTGTTTAGCCCCAATTGAGCTTAAATAAGAGACGAAAGCCCATCTGATCATGAGAATTCAGACTTCGTCTCACAATCTAGAATGCCATATCCAGGGACTAGAAGACATGAAACAATAATAACAGTGTAGGGAATGTATTGGAATGTGTTTAGAGTGCATTACCTCTGAACAACTGATTAACCGCAATCAGGCCCATTACTTCTAAAACTTCTTTTGGGTCACTCATATGAACATATGAACATCTTGGGGTGTTCTTAACCAGCATATCTCTAACTCTGGGGTCATCTAAAATTAGCTTTTCATCGTATGTGGTTATGAGTAATTTCATGTCCTTTTTGACAGGTTTTTGTGATTGTTCTTACATCCATTTCCTAACACTCCTCAGGTTGTTGCTGAACGTAGCAGGTGTTTGCAGGGAAAGATGCAATCTTCCCATTATGACCTGCTACTCCTGATCTAATCCTCTCCCTATCTTTGGATATTAGTGCATTGGCTTTAAATCACCTTATCCCTGATAGGATAGAAGCGTGTTTAATTTTCAAAATGAGCGTTATAACATTCACCTATGGCTGGGCGAATGCAACCCATATACAGTCTGGATGCCAGCCGGGCTTTATCCTGCGGCTTTTCAAAAATGGGATAATACTGTTTTTGAAAAGTCACAGGATAAGCCTGGCTGGCATGAAAAGACACTGGCATTTGCCTGGCCATGGGTGAATGCAATAACACCCATTTTGAAAATTAAATGTGCCTCTCAATTTTCTCGTTCTTGGAAAACTGTTTGAAAAGCCCAGAGAAGTGCAGGTTGCATATCGGTTGCATACTGCCCGGCTATGGGGAAGTGTGTTAGAATTCATCTTTGACTGTTAAATCCCACATATATGCCACAAGTGATTTGGCAGTGCAATAATCTCCAACCTCAATCAACTCAAGCCTATATCACTTCATGGAGCAGAAATTTTCTGGCAAGGAGGACAACCAAGAGTCTTTCACCTTGAGCTTCACTATGAAAACTCTGGAGTATGATAGCCATTCCCTACTCCCCAGAATGATTGTTTATCTCTTTCCTAATTCATAACTAACTGTAAATTTGCAAGAACAACTATGGTTGCCACAAAAAAAACCACTCTGCAAAACTAAAATGATAATGGACATGTTCATAATTACTTGGCTTTTATATTGTTGTCCTTGTAATAGTCCTCAACTTGCCAACATTTCTTCAGAAACTCTACCCAGTACAGAAAATAATAGGTTTGAAGAAATGCGATGCTTGGATTGTGTCCTATACTCTACTCAATTTTTAACTACCGTATTTTCCGTCGTATAAGATGACTTTTTAACCCGGAAAATCTGGGGCTAAAGTGTTGGGGGGGGGGTCGGCCGGGTATGAGGAGGAGGAGGAGGAAGATAGAGGTGCGAGGCAGGAAAGAGCCAGGGAGAGAAGGACGAAGACCAGAAGAAAGAGGAGGTCCTCCTTCTTCTCTCAATGGCTTTTTTCCCCTCCTCCCAGCTTTCCTCCTGTCCTTGGGGGCTTTCTTCTTTTCCCCATTGCTATCTCCCTCCCACCTTCCCAGCTTTCCCCAGGCTTTCCCTCTTGTCCCCATCGCTCCCCCCACCACCTTCCCAGCATTCCCCAGGCTTTCCCTCCTGTCCCCATCGCTCCCCCCACCACCTTCCCAGCATTCCCCAGGCTTTCCCTCCTGTCCCCATCGCTCCCCCCACCACTTTCCCAGCATTCCCCAGGCTTTCCCTCCTGTCCCCATCGCTCCCCCCACCACCTTCCCAGCATTCCCCAGGCTTTCCCTCCTGTCCCCATCGCTCCCCCCACCACCTTCCCAGCTTTCCCCAGGCTTTCCCTCCTGTCCCCATCGCTCCCCCCACCACCTTCCCAGCATTCCCCAGGCTTTCCCTCCTGTCCTCATCGCTCCCCCCACCACCTTCCCAGCATTCCCCAGGCTTTCCCTCCTGTCCCCATCGCTCCCCCCACCACTTTCCCAGCATTCCCCAAGCTTTCCCTCCTGTCCCCATCGCTCCCCCCACCTTCCCAGCTTTCTCCGTTTTTTCAGACAGGGTTTACCTTTGCCACCCTCTGAGGCTGAGAAAGTGTGACTTCTAAGATTGTTGTTGTTGTATGCCTTTGAGTCATTTCCAGTTTACAGCAACCCTAAGGCTGTTCTATCATGGTGTTTGCTTGGCAAGGTTTCTTCAGAGGGGAGTGTGCCATTGCTTTCCCCTGAGGCTGAGAGAGTATGACTTCCCAAACTGTTGTTGTTGTTACTCCTAGGATCTGCAGTTTGCTTTGTGGTACTAGAGCTCTCTGACAGAAAAGGCTAAATATCTCACAAAACTTCAAATCCCAGAATTCCATAGTCTTGAGTCAGGGCAGTTAAAGCAGTGTCAAATTGCTTTAATAAATTTCTGCAATGCAGACACAGCCAAATTTGATGTGTTACTTGGGCATGGCTTCTTTAACAAATACACAATGAGAGAGAAAGAAAGTGTACCCTTGAAGATTTATCTAAAGAAGAACCAAGTTCCTTACTTGGAGGTTATATGTGTATGTTGTGTGCCTTCAAATTGTTCCTGACTTAATGGTGATGATGGGGTTTTCTTGGCAAGATTCTCTCAAGAAGAGCTTTGCCATTGCCTTCCCCTGAGGCTGAGAGTGTGTGACTTGTCCAAGTTCACCCAGTGGGTTGGGGACAGGAGGGAAAGCCTGTGTTTATAAGTTTCTTCAGAGGAGAGTTTGCCATTGCCATCTCCTGAGTCTGAGAGAGTGTGACTTGCCCAAGGTCACCCAGGGGGATTCCATGGCTGAGCCAGGATTCGAACCCTGGTTTCTAGAGTCATACTGCTGTTGTCTATGTGTTTGTTTTTTTCAAACAGGGATTACCTTTGCCACCCTCTGAGGCTGAGAAAGTGTGACTTCTAAGATTGTTGTTGTTGTATGCCTTTGAGTTGTTTCCAATTTACAGCAACCCTAAGGCTGTCCTATCATGGTGTTTTCTTGGCAAGGTTTCTTCAGAGGGAGTTTGCCATTGCCTTCTTCTGAGGCTGAGGCTGAGAGAGTGTGACTTGCCCAAGGTCATTCAGTGGGTTTCATGGCTAAACAGGGACTCGAACCCTCGCCTCCAGAGTCATACTCCAATACTCAGACAGGGTGACCAAATGTTTTCAATGCAAAGGAGGACAAGTCACTACAAAAAAATGTAGGACATACAAGAAAAAAATGTAGAGAAAGCTAAAAACACTAATATACATGTAAATCCATGCTTCTTAGCCATGCTTAGAGAGAGGGTTGACATGGAGGGCATGTCCTGGAAAAGAGGAGGCTAGCCCATTGAACTACAAATCCAAGAGCTCTCATAATATGGAGCCATGGCAGTTAAAGTGGTGTCAAACTGCATCAGTTCTACAGTATGGATGCAGCCTGAATCTGCACTGCAGAAATAATGCAGTTTGACACTGCTTTAACTGCCATGGCTCCATCCTATGGACTCCTAGGATCTGCAGTTTGCTTTGTGGTACTAGAGCTCTCTGACAGAAAAGGCTAAATATCTCACAAAACTTCAAATCCCAGAATTCCATAGTCTTGAGTCAGGGCAGTTAAAGCAGTGTCAGATTGCTTTAATAAATTTCTGCAATGCAGACACAGCCAAATTTCATGTGTTGCTTGGGCATAGCTTCTTTAACAAATAATTCTGCACAATGAGAGAGAAAGAAAGTGTACCCTTGAAGATTTATCTAAAGAAGAACCCAGTTTCTTACTTGGAGGTTATATGTGTATGTTGTGTGCCTTCAAATTGTTCCTGACTTAATGGTGATGATGGGGTTTTCTTGGCAAGATTCTCTCAAGAAGAGCTTTGCCATTGCCTTCCCCTGAGGCTGAGTGTGTGTGACTTGTCCAAGTTCACCCAGTGGGTTTCATGGCAGAGTGGGGAATCAAACCCAGGTCTCCAGAGTGGTAGTCCAACACTCAGACCACTACACCATGCTGGCTCCTATTCCCACGTACTACCTATGAAACAAATGCAGAGTTTTTTGTTGTTCTTGTGTGTCTTCAAGTCCTTTCCAACTTATGGTGACCCTAAGGCAACCTTATCATTAAAGAATGGTATGTTTCTTCAAATGGGGGTTGCCATTACCATCCTCTGAGGCTGAGAGTGTGTGACATGCTCAGGGTCACTTACTTGGCTGCAAATTGTACATACCCCAGAATGCATCACCTAGTATATTGACAGTCCTTCCCCCCAACACTTTCTCATTTTCCCCCAAACATCTCATAGCTGGGAGATGGAAATAATTTTTACAGCAGCATTTAAATCTGGACTATTTTTTTAAAGTAAGGTCCAAAACACACTGCAGAAAGAAATGCTAGGGATCTATAGTTTGTTGTGTTTATAAGTGACAGTTTTCCTGCTAAGTACCTGCATGTCATAAGCATTTGAATTAACATTACCTTATTGAAATCAAATCTAATTTTTTATTTTTTTTATTTGGTGTGTGTTGGAAAGGGGGGTCGTCTTATATGGCGAGTATATCCCAAACTCTATATTTTAACTGGGAAAGTTGGGGGGGGTTGTCTTATACGCCCAGTCGTCTTATACGCCGGAAAATACGGCATTTGGGAAGTCAAAGTCCTATTTAGGTGGAAAAGGAAGCAAAAAGATTTTCAAAAGAATCAACAGCTGGCTTTTGTTGTTGTTAACTGTCCTCAAGTCGATCTTGACTCATGGCAACCCTACGGATGAGACATTTCCAAGACCCTCTGTCCTCCACTGCTCTGCTTAATTCCTGCAACCCCTTAATACCTGTGACCTCCTTAATAGAGACTATCCATCATGTGGCCTTCCTCTCTTCCTACTTCCCTCCACCTTTCCCAATATTATTGTCTTTTCCAATGAATTTTTCCTTTTCACAATGTGACTGAAGCATGGCAGCCTCAGTTTGGTCATCTTCTAGGTAGGTTTCTGGCTTGATCTGCTCTAGAACCCATTTCTTTGTTGTTGTTTTTTGGCTGTCCATTGGATCCTCAGCACTCTTTCCCAGCACCACATCTCAAATGAATTGATTTTCTTCCTATCATCTTTCTTAATTGTCCAGCTCTCATATCCATACATGGTAATAGGGAATATAATGGCTCGTATGATTCTAACTTTTGTGCTCAGTTGTATATCTTTGCATTTTAGAATCTTTTCTAGTTCTTTCATATCCACCCTCCCCATTCTTAGTCTTCTTCTGATTCACTGACTGCAGTCCCCATTTCTTTCCATGTTTGATCACAGGTATGGGAATTCTTTTACTATTTTTATTTCTTCATTGCCTAGGTTAAACTTGTGAAGGGCCTCGGTGGTCATTATTTTTGTTTTCTTTATGTTTAGCATTAAGCCTTCCTTTGCACTTTCTTCTTTCATCTTCCTTAGTAGGTGTTCCAGGTCTGTGAGGTTTTCTGCTAGTACTATGGTGTCATCTGCATATCTTAGATTGTTGATATTCCTTTCTCCTACTTTCACTCTTTCTTCTTCTGTGTCCAAGCCTGCTTTTCTTATAATATGTTCTGCATACAAGTTGAACAGATAAAGTGATAGGATACATCCTTGTCTGACCTCTTTGCCAATTGGGAACCATTCTGTTTTTCTGTGTTCTGTTCTGACAGTAGCCTTTTGTGCTGAGTACAGATTCCTCATCAGGCCTATCAGATGTGTTGGCGTTCCCTTTCCTGAACTCTGCTGGAATCTCTGGGATTTCCCTCTCCATATATGGTTAGAGTCTATGTTGCAGAATTTTGAGCATAACTTTGCTTGCATTGGAGATCAGTGCTATGGTCCTATAAGTTGCTGCAGTCTCTTGCATCTCCTTTTTTGTGGATGGCAATGTATATTGATCACTTACAATCTGTTGGCCATCGTTTTGTTTCCATATCTGTTGACATGTATTGGTTAGCACTAAAGTTGACTCTGTCAGTGTGGATTGCAGCAGTTCATTTGGAATATCATCTGTTCCTGGTGATTTATTTTTTGCTATTTCTCTTATAGCAGTTTCCACTTCACTTTTTAGGATTTGGGGTTCATCTTCATATGGCTCTTCGTTCCACATGTCCTTCATTTTGTCAACTCTTTTGCATGATTCTTCTGTGCATTGCATCCAATATCTTTTTATTCCTTCCTGGTCTTGAATTATGTCATTTTTATTGTCAAAAATTGTCCCAGTCCTTGGTTTGAATTTTCCTTTGATTTCTCAAATCTTGTGAAATAGATCTCTCATTCTTCCCTTTTTTTATCTGCTATTTCTCTGCATTAGTCATCATAGAAATTTTCTTTATCTTTCCACACAAGCCATTGTACTGTTGCATTCATAATTCTTATTTCCCCCATCTCCTTTTTTTCTTCTTTCCTTTATTGCTTGTAGTCTGTCATCCATTTTTTCTCTTTCTTTTTGTTTGTTGAAAGTGTCTGTCTGCATTCTTCTTTTATTATGTCCCTGCCTTCAGACCATAGTTCTTCTGGTTCTCAGTCTATTATGTTTAGTAGTGTGAATCTGTTTCTTATGTTATCAGTAAATTCAGTTGAGATATTATTTAGATCGTATTTTGGTATTAGCACTGGTTTTGTTTTCTTCTTGAGTCTTACTCTTATTTTTGATATGAGTAATTTGTGATCTGTGCCACAGTCAGCTCCTGGTCTAGTCTTGGCCACTTCTTTTTATTCTGGAACAGACTGAAAAATCTCAAATGTGAAGCCATATTGACAAACGGCTCAAAAAACAAAAGCAGCTCCTGGGCTCCTGTGATTAGAATTTGCCTTTTTCCTGTAGTGTTCTGTATTCCAACTGGAGTTCTGATATGAAATGTCAAGCAGTATGTGGAAACATAAAATGTGATGGTATGGGACTACCAAAAAGTCTGCATTGTCAATGGAAGGCTCATTGCACAAATTCAAATGTGTCATTTGGCATTTGTCTGTATTATTTGAGGCTCTGACATTAACATGTGTTTCTTTGGATGTGCATGGGTTTGGCTGTTATAGAAATGGCAAAGCAAAATCTTATGATGATATTTCTTGAAGCTCTGTTTTGAAAAGCCAGAAGCTTCATTTCCAAAATAAAATATAAAACGAATTTTGCTTTCAGGATTCAATTGCTTTTAAAGGCATGAAATTTAGATACTTTTAAAGCCCACATTTGAGCATTGGAAATATTGCATGTCCAATTGTTCAAGAACATCTGGAGAAGTATGATGTTGACCCTTGAGAGCAGATGAATATTTCCCTTCTTGGAACTGCTGATGTTGCCCTTTAAAACAGAACAATGTGGTGTTTCCCCACACAGACACGTTGAAGAAAATGGCTTATGAGTATGGAGCCCTGGCTGTGTTTTAGAAGCACATGACACAAATCCTGTTTAGGGAATAATTGCTTGGACCAATGCCAAGAGAGTGGAGCATTTAAACTGACAAAGAGCACTTAAAGCAAAATTATTTATGCTAACTCTTATTTCTACTATTATCAGTTACTGGACAGTAATGCAACAGGTGTTTTTCTTGAGAAAACCATTACAGTATTGTTTAACCTATATAATTCCAAAGTGTTACATTTACCTCAGGCTGTGGAAAGAATGCACTGACCCAACATTGTGTCTTAATGAAATCATGAGCAATATTCCCCCCTGCTGTCTCAGTTTATCACACCTTAAAAAAAATAATAACCTTACTAATATGCATCAGTCATTAACATCCTGAAATTTCAGGTTCAAACCAACTTACTTGTTGAACCACATGGAAAACAGTAAGCAGTCTGTTCTACTAACTGAAGAAGATGTGCCTTACAGCACAACAGTTCCTTGTAGGATTGGGTTATAATGTGTAAAGGGGAGGAGGGGCTCTCATAATCTTGGTTGTCCCCCCAAAAAATTCTTGTTCTGACATCCTTCATTATTGACTAAACCCTATTCAGGTGTTTAACCCCTCCTGTGATTACAAATGCATTAGAAAGATTCTGTCTGTAGATCTTTGCCACTGCATCCTTGCCTGTTCATTCACACAAGGGTGAAAGGAGTAAAAAGAGACCCCTTTGGCACAGCAATGCAGAAGTCATCATGTAGAATTCTAAATCACACAAGGGGCCACAGCAGGATGTGTATTTCAGATCTTCAGTCCCAGCACATGGACATGGTAGAGCCACGCTATGAAGAATGTGCGATTAAGGATTGAGGACATTAGATGGGCCCCTCCAATACCCTCCAACTGTCCCAATTTGGTAGTGAAAGTTCCAATGAATCCTCTGTCATTTGCTTTTCTAGTACTTTTTAAAATGTACCAGTTTCTTTGTCATCCTCCCACTTTCACCTTTTGTTCTCTGTTACATCAGTTGCTGCAAACTGAGTTCAAGACTGCACTCGGGGGCTGAACAGACTGGCGCTAAGCGCCAGCTTGGGGTGGCATGGGGGGTGGCATTTGGATGATGCACACCCCAACATCACTCCCAAGCCAGCATCACACCACCCTCCTGGCAATGTGATGGGCAGTGTTACGGTGTTCCTTTGGTGCGACATTCACATGGCACATGTCAAAAGGGGCGCTGAAAAGGGTGCCCTTTTTCTGGACCGCATTTTGCCGCTTCTTTTTGGTCCAGAAAAATGTTGGATCGGGGCCACGGCGTGTGCTTGCTGCTGCCCCAATCCGGTGCTCAAAGGAGCGGTGCAAAGCTGCTCCTTTGGGGTGGTCTGCTTTGCCCCTCAGTTACCCTACCAGGGGAGGTGAGAAAAGAAGATAGTATCTTGCTGTGTGATTATTGCCACCCAAATGGAAATTATAAGGAAAGTGAGGGTGGTGAAAGGGAAAAAAGTCATCCCTGGATGCTTTTTGGAAGATGTTTTCAGGAAGTATTGTTATGATATTCTGGGCTCAGAGCCAACACTGCAACCTTTCCTGACTCCTTGTACCAGAAGATCATTTGCCCTGAGTCTCCTGGATCCCCCTTCCCACTCCTGCAGAGCTGAATGGGACCCCTTGAGATCCATTCATAACAATACTTCATAACAATAATCATAACAATACTTCTTGAAAACATCTTCCAAAAAGCATCCAGGGGTGACTTTTTTTTCCTTTCACCACCTTCACTTTTTTTATAATTTCCATTTGGGTGGCCATAATTACACATCCAAGCTGCCACCACCTAGTGAATTATAATTAATTCCCTTAGCACACACCAGGACTAGTTATAGTTCCTTCCTTTGCTAACGTAAGCAAGCAGTAGCCCTAGCCGAGTCAAGACACATGTAGAAGGAGTGTAAGAAGAAGACAAGTACTTTTCAAAGAAGAAGACAAGTACCTGGACTCCATTCCTCTGCTATTCTATTTCTCTTCTCACTGGAATGTAAAATCAGCGTGTTCTGCTCACACACATACCTTCAAACATTTAGGCTAGTTGTTTATGTATCTCTGGTGTGGCAAATTTGTTGCTTTGCAGGAAGAAACCACACAGTCTACCTCTGAGGGGGAAGAAACATCCACACCAACTTTGGTGGAAGACATATGCTTCCCATTGACCTAGAACAGTTTTTGGTGCATTTCCTTTTGGATCTTGTCTGTTATGTGTTGGACAAGGAGCCCAAAACACTGCAGGAGGCTGCGACAGCAGCAGATCAATACCTGGAGATCAAGGGGAGCAGCCTGCACTACGTAATGCAGAGAATAACAAGAAATCACAGTTGGAACATCATTTTCCACGCAATGGCATTCCTTGTCACCAGGCTCCCAAAGAATGCTCAACAGGCTCAACCTCACCAACCATCCCCCCTCTCATCAGCAGGGTCAACCAAAGGACAAGCATTCTGAAATGCTTTTCCTGTGGGCAAACAAGTCATCTTAAGGCCCAGTATAACCAGAACCTGAAGTTGATCAATCTGTTGCTCACACCCAACCCCACACCAACTGTACCTGGCCTAACAGTTCATCCTGGCCCTGACATGGTTCCTGAGCACAGGAAACACAAATTGTTCATTGGTTATAAGGAAGTTGTAGCTTACAGGGAATCGGGTGCTGAAATTTATGCTCTTCATTGCTCCTATGTCAATCATGCCCTCATCAGTCACCACAGGAAGGTCTTGGTGAGAGGCTTCAGAGCGGCCCCAGCCAAACTTCCCACAGCACGTGTCCCCATTCAGTACAAGGGATGGAACGGTTACTGGACTTTTCCAGTATACAGTGACTTGGAATGCCCTGACATATTAGGGGATGATTTGTTCCTCCATGTCAAGTGAATACCATGGAAGAACAAACATTATCCTATGCACACCCGCAGCTGGAGCGAGCATCGAGCACCACTTCAACCAGAAGTCCAGGCTGTATAGCAACCAGTGGCATTTGATGCAATGTGCATGGGAGAAGAAGAGGCAACAGTGAGCAGTCAGCAAGTGTTGTCCCTTCAGGATACAGGTGACTCACAGCCAGAAGGCCTCATGGAGAACACAGCAGCAACCCCGCATGGTGAAGCAATTTCTGAGGGAACCCTCCTCATGCCTCCATGGCACCAGGTGGCTTCAAGGGTGGACCAGATGCAGTTATTAACACCCAGGTGGACAACTGGTCTGTTCCCCCACCTACATCTCAGCTCACACCAGTAGCTCAAGTTTCTCCTCTTCACCCACCTGACTCAGCACTCCCAAGGGGGGGGGGGCAAGGGAGTCTATGATGGGGAGCCTGCAGAGTCAAGTGCAAAGCAACAGGATGGAACTGCAGCAGGAGGTGCATGCTGTGGAAAAGACTCTGATGATGACACCTACTGAACCAGTTATACCTTCATCAATTGACCAGACACTGAATACACAGAGAGGTCCAAGAGGACAAAGGAGTTCTCAGGTGGCAGTCAGCAGGCTCAGGCACTGCAAGAGATAGTCAACTCAACAGCAGAGCTGACAGAAGA
Source organism: Phrynosoma blainvillii (assembly GCA_026167975.1). Taxonomy (NCBI): domain Eukaryota; kingdom Metazoa; phylum Chordata; class Lepidosauria; order Squamata; family Phrynosomatidae; genus Phrynosoma; species Phrynosoma blainvillii. The sequence continues at coordinate 115,143,474 of JANUYF010000002.1, read as the reverse complement.
TCCAATGGGTCCTACTTTTCCCAGCGAGATGAGAGAGTTGCAAGTTCTGGCTACCAGTCCAGTGCCAATGGGGAACCTGCACTGAGATCTCAGGGGAAGAGGATTCTGAGGGAAGTCCAAAAGCAGTTTTGTGGAGCCAATTTACTCTTCACCATGCTCAACAGCCTAGAACACAGTGCTCTGTGCTCAACCCACCTGACCCAGTCCTGTCCATGGGGATGGAAGAGTCTCTGATGGACAACAAACGCTGTCAGAGGCAAGACAGAGGCAACCTGCAACACGAGTCTAACACACCAAAGGGGATACCAGGAGAGAATGTTCCAGAATCACCCAGGGAAGAAATGGCATGGCAAAACCCAGGGGACAATCCAGGACCAGCACTGGCCAAGAGAGTAGAGACTGGGCAAATGCTTGCTGAGGTGTCCAAGAGAATGGAGGAGCAACTCCAGACACAAACAAGTACTGCTTCTACATTTGAACAGAGATCACCTTCCATTGGGATGCAGCAAGAGTCTCTGGCAAGCCCTTTCCTCCAGGAGCAACATCAGTTCTGGAAGAAGCTGGAAGGAGACCAGAGTCTACAAGCTGCATTGAAGATGGCAGGGGAAGATATTCAGGCTACTTCAAAGGCAAAGAAGTTTGCAAGGAGACTGCAGTTTTCCAGCTACGTGGACAAAATCAATGAGACAGAAGCCCACTTTCCTGAACTGTGCAAGTGCTTTTGATTGGTGATAGACAGGGGTTGCATAGACCACAGGGCATAGTTAAAAGGCTTCTCATCGCAAATGGCCCATTCCAGCAAGCTACTGTGGACATCTTGAGGCTCTTCCACTGGAAGAGCACCAGGAAGCACCACTAGAGCACATCAAAATCATTTTCCAACATGTCAGCCAGGTTGGACTGACATTCAAGGACAAAATCTACTGATCTACTTTTCATTTCTAATGTGTGCCATTCTGCTTAGCTTGTGGTACCATGTGTTACATGTCTGTCTAACCTTTTCTTTCATAGGCCACAAGATGACATCACAGCCAGTGTGGCTCCAGCTTCTAGCTACTAAAGGACATTTGGGAGGGGGGATGTGTTCATACATATCTGTTTACTTTCTTTTTTTTCTCTAGGATGAAATCCCAGCCAGCCAGGTTCCAACTTCCAGTTCTTCCCAAACTGTCCGAGATTTGGGGGCGATTCATGAATGGGGGTGCTCCATTCATCTGAGGACTTCAAAGGGTTAAATGTTGGAGGAAGGACATGTTAATGAGAGTTTACATCACATTCTAATGAGGTTACATAACAGCTGATGAAATGCCAACTGACCAATCAGTTGGGCAGAACCGGGAACTTCAAGAAACTTCTAGGCAGAGGTTTAACAAGCCTCTTTGGACCATGTGGTCTTGAATCTTTTCTTTGTCTGCCTTGGAGGTACATGATCTGGATGCTGGTAGGAGCTGGACAATGGACTTCAAGCTCCCAGCATCCAGAAACATCAAGGACTACAAAGCCCATCTGAGATTGTGAATAGTTAGAAATGTACTAGCTAGTGGCAATTAGTTCTTTTTGTTTACTTTATTTGGCTAGGTTGAAATGACTGCATTTTGTAACACATTCTGTGCCTGCAAGACAAGGAGATCTTGTATGTAATTATGTCCTTTGCTCTAGAATTCTTTAGTTAGAAAAAAGTTTTTCTTTGAAAAGTACTTGTCTTCTTCTTACACTCCTTCTACATGTGTCTTGACTCGGCTAGGGCTACTGCTTGCTTATGTTAGCAAGGGAAGGAACTATAACTTATTTAGCAAGGGAAGGAACTATAACTTACTTATGAATGGATCTCAAGGGGTCCCATTCAGCTCTGCAGGAATGGGAAGGGGGATCCAGGAGACTCAGGGACAAATGATCTTCTGGTACAAGGAGTCAGGAAAGGTTGCAGTGTTGGCTCTGAGCCCAGAAGATCATAACAAGTATCTAGAAAATATTCAAAATGTTTACTTATGAAAGACTACCTGACCTGGTTGTTTCATTTCACATACACTTATTGTAAGTTTTCAATTTTTAAAAATTGGTGAAACATCTTGAACTTCACTTCTTTTTTGTGGTGTAGGAACCTATCCCTGTTCATTCTATCATATGTCTATCTCTGGCACTGAATTTTCTGTTAAAGAAGTATTGCCCAAGAACACATCTACTTTGTAAACTTAAGTATACCTGATAAGGTTTCCCTCGAAGGCTGAAAATTTTGAAAAGTGCTTGAAAAGTACCATAGACCTTTTGTGTGGTCAAGAAGGCACACACAATGTGCAATGATGTTTTTATGTGTGCATTTAACTACATATAAATACAAATTTTGTGTTAACTTTTTTGGCAGAACAGCAGGTTATAAAATCAATTATTGCCACTGTTGTATCTCATGAAGTAAACTCAGGCCCTGTCTGCATAAGCCAGAAAAAATGGTCCACTCTTCTCCAGATCCACGTTCCAAACTGCAGTTCTGGCACAAACACACCAGATGATATCTGGCTCATTCTGAACTGGGTTATACCCCTCTTAAAATGAGCTCTGATGGACATTTACTCCAGTCAGCTAGGACTAGGTTGGAAGTTGTCAGCCAGAGGACTTTTTCTGCAACCACCCCTAGACTGTGGAACGACCTGCCAGAAGAGATTTGACAGCTGAATATGCTGTCTGAATTTAAAACAGCATTGAAGACCAGTCTCTTCTTGCAAACTTATCCAGATGAGTTTGAAATTGTGAATTTAGACTATGCATTTTAAATGTGGATTGTGTTAAAATGTGTATGGAGATTATTGCATGGGAAAACAGGCATGGGTTAAAATGTGGTTTGTTTCCATCTCCAACGGATCTTACTGCACTACCCCGTGTCCAGGCAGTAGGCAGCCATATGCAAGCCAGGCTTCTCTGGCAGCTTTTCAAGAATAGAAAAATCCCATACTCTGACCCATGTCTGTTTCCCATGCAATAATCTTTTATTTCTTATTTGTCCTTTTAAACTGTTGCATGTTTTAATTAATGTGTTTTTATTGATGTTGTGCATTCTTGACCTGTTGCTGTTCTCCACCTTGATCCATGGGGAGAGGCAAGTAAGAAATAAGATCACAATGACAATGATGATGCATTAAAATACCTCCCTGTTTGTTCTGAATCTTCACAGAATTTCCCAGCCCCTCCTTTCTGATTTTGGACAGCTGTTTAAAATGTGTCCCACTATGCCTCCTTCTGCCACCAGTGCTGCCGCATTTTGCTCACTAGGAGGTCAGAACATGGTGCCCAGCCATGTGACTGTTGCTGAGCATCTCATTCTGACCTCAGAATGAAGGGACCCATGGCACTTATGGCTCAGTGAAATGTACATGCGAACAATCATCCGGCATTGAAATGGAGGGCCTTTGTAACAGTGGAGGGTCAGAGCAGCTCTGGGACCAGGATTCTCTGGGTTGCCCCCAGAGTATCCTGGCCAGAGCAGACAGGACCTCAGCCTATGAAAGTGTATGCTACAAACTTCTTTCTCTCAGTTAGTCTGGTAGATGCTAAAATACCCCTTTGCATAATGATCTAGGCTTCATTTACACTATAGACATAATGCAGTTTGAGACCACTTTAACTGCCATGGCTCAAGGCTATGGAATCCTGGGGTTGTAGTTTTGTGAGATATTTAGCCTTCTTTGTCAGAGAGCTCTAGTGCAACAACAAACTGCAAATTCCAGGATTCCATAGGATGGAGCCATGGTAGTCAAAGTGGTGCCAGACTGCATTAATTTGCAGTATGGCACAGCCTCATACCAATATGGCTGTGTTTGAATTCTGTCACTGTTGTTGTTACTGTTGTGGTATGCTGTATTAAGTCAGCAAAATAAAAACATGCCTGCTCCAGCAAGCTTACAGTTAAAGGCAAATGCAAATGCAGTCCTACCCATACTTATGAAAAAGTAAGTCCTACTGAAATTTATTCCATTGGATGGTAGTGCCTATTGACATGTCCTCTTAAGCTCATGGCAATCACTGCAGCATTCATTTAGCCAATGTAGATTTCCACACAAGCTGTTATGGACTGAGCAGCTTATGTTTGGCTGAACACCAAATGCTTTACTCAGTTTGGACTTGCTTTTTGGCATGTGGCTTAACCTAAGCTTTTTGAAATCAGCATGGACTGGCTGAAAGCCACATCTACAAGGTTGAAATGGTCATGTGATCCCCTTTCCCTCTTATTTTATATTCACAACAACCTGGGAGCTATGAAGTTGTAGGCTTTCATGGCTGGCATCCATTGTTTTTTGTGGGTTTTTCGGGCTGTGTGGCCATGTTCTAGAAGAGTTTTCTTCTGATGTTTCACATCATCTGTGGCTGGCATCTTCAGAGAATCTGAACATGCCACACAGCCCGAAAAACCCACAAAAAACCTGGGAGATAGTTTGGCTCAAGAGATGGTGACTGGTCTGAAATTACACAGTAAATGTTAGAACTGAGTGTGTTCACAGTACCTGAAGCAGACGATTGAATTAGACCTATGGGAGAAAGTATGGAAAAAAACAGTTAATTATACGGTTAGTTTTGACCTATGAGAAAATTTATATAAAATGCACCACAGGTGGTACATGACCCCTGCGAAATTGGCTAAGATCTACAAAAATAGGTCAGATTTATGTTGGAAATGTCAACAGGAAAGTGGGACGTTATTCCATCTATGGTGGAACTGCAAAAAAGCAAAAAAGTTTTGGAATACTATTCATAAAACTACGGAAGAAATTTTGTTAACGCAGTTTAACATGGATCCTAAATTGTATTTGTTGAACATCCAAACAGATAGAATATTAGAACAAAAAATTGGAAAGCTTCTTTTTTATATAACAACTAGTGCAAGGATCACATATGCGGGGAAATGGAAAAATGAGGAAATTCCAACTCAAGGAGAATGGTTAAACAAATTATTGGAGATGATGCAATTGGATAGATTAACAATTATGATGAAAGAGCAGGATTGGGGGGGAAAACTAGAAACATGGTCACCGCTCCTCAGCTATATTGAAAATAGGAAAAGTTGAGAAAATAGATGAGAAGTAATGTAAGGAGAGATGGATGAGCAGAAAAATGATGTCAAAGATAGAATCAGAGGAATAATTAGTGTAAATACATATTCTTTTATTTCCTTTTATTTCCTTTATTTCAAAAGTTATGGCACTTGGTTAAAATATATTTTATTATCAATGGAAGATTCTCAATCCATCTTGCAATTAGAAAGAGGGTTATAGTTTATATGTAGAGTTTATAGCTTGACAAAGGGCCTAGGAAGTCAAGTTTGTTCTCAATGTTTAAATGTCAATGTTTATGTTTGTACAGTATGTTTAGTAAGTTGTCAATGTCTAAACGCCTATGTTTATGTTTATATATTTGTTTGTATGTTTATTTTAATTTAATAAAGTTTTAATATATATATAAAAAAAGAACTGAGTGTGGATTTGCACTCATGCCTCCACAGCTGAAAATTATAACCACTACACTAGATAACCATAGTGTTCTGCGGAATGTAAGTATTCCTTGGATTCTTAGTCTTGGCCTTCCTTATCATTCAGTGTCTATAATCTGTATGTATACATTTATTTATAACTTTCCTTAGGTACCTTTCCTTTTATCAGGCATGTGGTGCTCAAGGTGATAAAAAGTGCAGTAAAATCCATTACTTCCTAACCAGGGTACCAATTTATATATCACATCCAATGAGAAGAAAAAGTTTTATATTTATCATAGAAAACTGGATGTTCTGAGTTACTCTCAACATGGTAGCTGTGGCCTGCTGAATCTAAAAGCTTATGGTACCTCAGGACCAACTCTTAAGACTATCACACCTGGTGATGGGGAGGTTGCTGAACAGAGAAGTGGATGGTACCCAAGTAGGTTTGCCAGGTAAAATAAGGGATAGAGCTCCTACATCTTTAATAGTTGTGCTAAAGAAGGAATTTCAGTAGATGTTTGCCTTATTTCACCTGCCAACCCTATACAAAAGCAGAATTGTTTTCCCTCCTAGCAATCCACAATATGGACATGTTTGCAAACCCTGTAGTTCATTCAGGATTATTTTTTAAAGATAACACTGTATTTGACCTATCAACATCTCATGTTCCACGCTACTGAATGCAACTGACCTACCCAGTTTATCCACAGAGGCTAGTATCAATATCATCCTCATATTTCAGACAAGGAAATGTAGAGTATGAAATAGCGACTTGCCTAGCAAGGACTTTGTGATTCAAAGCTCATAACTGTTGCTAATGTGCTAGGTCTGTACTCTGGTTATTTGTACTTTTCCAGACATCTTGCCCAGACAGAGATTCCCCTCCCCACTACTATTGTACAATGAAAATTGTGCATCAGTGGTACTGTACTTGATCTTGACCTCATTTCACCAGGCTTCTGCAGTTTAAAGCAGCAGCAGTCAACTGCTGTAATAACCTGTCGATTTGTTTTTAATAAGATTATGCCTGCATTATGCTTATCTGCAGCCAGTTGAAAGCAGAGCCCTGCTGGGGACGTGCTGTGTTTTGGGAGTCTGAGATCAAAACCAAGCCAGCATGACAGAAAGGGGAAACCTGGGAGAGGTGCTAAAGCACCACATTTCCCTGTGAGAAGAGAGCATTGGGACTTACTGGTTTCAAATCTGCCCTCTAAGGCACAAGGGCAAAGGCTTAGTGCCCCTCCCCTGCTCCCAAATGGCAATTTTTTCATGAGCAAAAGAGTTCCAGGAAACTGGTTTTCTATATATTTATGATGCATGCATTTCATTTCAGCAATCAAGTATGCAGCAAAAGGACACAGATCTGATGGCTTGGGAAGTGTGCTTTGAAATGGCTCAGAATGTCAAAGGCTTGTCTCCTAGATTCTTGATAAAGCCTCCAGAGCACACCATTTAGGTCTCCCAAGTCCCAAAGATTTTATTGTATGAAATATACTTTTAGACTTGCCTTCACTCGTTGATTTTTCACAGCTCTAGCAGGACTTCTTCAGTCGAGTGGGAAAGTTGGTTTGTGTCTTTCTTGGGACTGACTTTCTGAGAAACTGAGAAAATAACTCCAGAATCCTCAATTAGGTCACATTAGGACAAACCAGAATATCCATAAACAAGCTACTGTGTCCTCAAGATCATGTTATCAGGCTGGGTGTAAAGTAAATCAGAATGTTCAGTGAATGTTAAGGCCCTTCCCATTTGCTTGCCTTCTTGCTTTGTCTAACATACAATGAACAGTTCTGGGGAAGTGTAAAGTTTGCTCATTATATTATACCATTTTAATTGGTCTTAATAAAACAATATTAAGTAATTCCAGATTTGGGAGCAACATGGTTTCTTTTGCTTTTGAGGAAAGCATGTAGCATAATAGAACTGTATGGTTGAAAGGTACCGCAAGGGTCACCATGTCTAATCTACTACTAATGCAGAAAGTCCACAGCTTAAGTTTCCATGATCACCCACCTCCAGTTAAGATATAAATGCCTTTTACCATCAGGAAGTTTCCCCTAATGGTTAATCAAGAGTTTTCTTTCTTGTAATTTGAATCCATTGATTTGGGACATACCTCTGGAGCTGTGATAGAAAAGCTTGCCCCATCTTTGATGTAACAGCCTTTCAGATATTTGAAGATGGCCACAAACTCTTCTGGTATCCAGCCTAAACATACTGAACTTTCTCAACCGTTTCCCATAAAAATTGGTTTCTAGACTCTTTATCATCTTGTTCAGCCTTCTCAGGACATGTTTCCAGTCTTTCACTATCCATCTTAAGTTGTTGTGCCCAGAACGGCACATGATAGTGCAGGTAATTTCCATTCAAAGCACTATAAAGTGATACTGTTACTTCCCTGGATCTGGACTGTAATTCTGTTGATACGACCTAGAATTACATTATCTTTTTCAATCCCATATCATATTCTTCTCTCATGTTTGTGGCCTACTAAAATCCCTAAATTCTTTTCTCATGTACTTTGTCAAGTTGTCATCCACTTGGTTTTGCCTGCCTAATCTTCCTTTCCCCCCTCCCATCCCTATTGAATTGATTCTGTTATTTTTGGCCCATCATCCAATCTATTGGGGTCATCTTGTATCTTAAGGGCTTCTTCTGAGATTTGGTTTCAGTTAGGTGCCATCTGGATAAAAGCATCTCTTCTTCATCGAAGTCATTTATAAAGATGTTGAATAACACAGTGCCAAAACAGAACCGTCTACAAGCCCACATGTCATTTCTCTCCACGGTGATAAGGGATTCTTGGTGAATACTTGTTGGGAACATCCAGCAACTAATCCAAATAACAGTAACATTGTCTAGGTCACGTTTGTTGTCTAGTCTGTGTGAGTTGCTTTACTGCTGGATTCAGTTTGCTGTTACTATCTTTACAATTGCAAGACATCTTGTTTGCTTGTTTGTTTGTTTGTTTTTTGCTTATCATTTCAGCTCCTCGAGTCATTTTGAGTTGAAGTCTTGTATGAAATAACACTACCAGATCATGCCTTATTCATATTTAGATGGAAGGAATATAAATATGTCTATATCTCAATGTTTGTATTTGTGGAATGCCACAAACAAAATATATCATCCATTATGCACTGTCTTTTGTGGTTTTCATGCTGATTCCAGAAAAAATATTACTCTCCCATGTAACCTTCTTATCGTCCAAAGAATTTGCAAAGACCACAGATGGTGTCCAATGACGCCCAATTTAGGATGGAATGGGTATTCAACAATCTCCTGAATGTGATCAAAATCTGGAGTTCCCAACCTCCTGGGGAAAGTGACAGAGAGAAAAACAGTGTTAGGAAAGTTCCCACAACTTGTGGGAACTTTTTAGTTATTGTTTTCAGCACAGCAAAACAGTACAACTTTATCAGCTCTGCACAGCCATAAAAACTGCACAGTTGGAATACAGCACAACACTCAAAGACAAAGTTATGCACTTATACTGATTAAAACTGTGCCATTTTTATAACTGTCTGATTGGCTCAACACTGAAAAGAGGAGAACAGAGTAGAACAGTCTTTGAATGCTAAACTCTAAAGTTGTGCACCTTAACTGTGAAAACTATGGCTATTTTCTTCTCTAATTCATTTCACCCCTGCTAAAGCTGCTCCTCTTCTGTCACCTTCCTCCCCCATCTTTTCTAGGCTGTTTTGGTTTGTTTGTTTGTTTGTTTGTTTGTGTTTTTTGGTGCAACTTGCTCCCTGAACCTTTTGAGTCTGCACTCTCGTTCTGTCTTGACATGCCTGTCTACTCTGATTCCCTGAATCTTTCTCATCCCTGCTAGTTTGCTTCATCCCCACCAAGGCTGCTCTTCCTGTCACCCTCTCATCTGCCACTCTTTCTCGGCTGGTTTGGGTTTTTATTTTGTTTTGTTTTTCGCCGCAACTCACTCCCTAAATTCTCTGGGCTTTGACTCTGAGCTTTCCTTCTTTCGGCAGAAGAGGAGCAGCCATTGAAGGGATGAAGCAAATTAGAGGGGATGAGAAGGAACTGGAGAGTCAAAGTAGGCAAGTGGATCAAAAGGAAGTCAAGCACAGACTCAGAGCCCAGAGAGTTCAGGAAGCAAGTTGTGGGATGAACTGAATTAGCAGGGATGAGAAGGAACAAGGGAACCTGAGTAAGAAGACATGTCAAGAAAGAAAGTGAGTGCAAATTAAGAGTCCAGAGAGTTCAGGGAGCAAGTTGTGCAAAACCAAAACAAAACATAGATTCATAGAATCATAGAGTTGGAAGAGACCACAAGAACCATCCAGTCCACCCGCCTGGCATGCATGATCTCTCAATCAAAGCATTCCCGACAGATGGCTATCCAGCCTCTGTTTAAAGACCTCCAAGTAAGGAGACTCCACCACTCTCCGAGGGAGTGTGTTCCACAGCTCTTACTGTCAGGAAGTTTCTCCTAATGTTTAGATGGAATCTCTTTTCCTGTAGATTGCATCCATTATTCCAGGTCCTGTTCTCTGGAGCAGCAGAAAACAAGCTTGCTCCCTCCTCAATATGACATCCCTTCAAATATTTAAACAGGGCTATCATATCCTCTTAACCGTCTTTTCTCCAGGCTAAACACACCCAGTTCCCTAAGTCATTCCTCACAGGGCATGGTTTCCACACCTTTCACCATTTTAGTCGCCCTCCTTTGGATACACTCCAGTTTCTCAACATCTTTTTGGAATTGTGGTGCCCAGAATTGGACACAGTATTCTAGGTGGGGTCTGACCAAAGGAGAATACAGTGGCACAATTACTTCCCTTGATCTAGACACTATACTTCTATTGATGCAGCCTAAAATCGCATTGGCCTTTTTAGCTACCATATCTCACTGTTGACTCATGTTCAACTTGTGATCTACTTGGACTCCTAGATCCCTTTCACATGTAGTCTCATTAAGCCAGGTGTCCTCAATCCTATATCTATATATTTCATTTTTTCTGCCCTAAGTGCCATACCTTACATTTCTCTGTGTTGAAATTCGTTTTGTTAGCTTTGGCCCAGCTTTCTAATCTATTAAGGTCATTTTGAATTTTGATCCTGTCCTCTGGGGTATTAACTACTTCTCTTAATTTGGTGTCATCTGCAAATTTGATAAGTATGCCCCCAATTCTTTCATCCAAGTCATTGATAAAGATGGGCCCAGGAAAGAACCTTGTGGCACCCCACTGGTCACTTCTCACCAGGATGAAAAGGAGCTCTTGTTGAGCACCCTTTGGGTTACAATTACAAATCCATGTCACAGTTACCTTGTCTAGCCCACATTTTACTAGTTTGTTTGCCAGAATGTCAAAAACCAGCCGAGAAAGAGCATCAGAGATGGGGGTGGCAGGAGACAAGCAGCCTTGGTGGAGATGAAGTGAATCAGCAAGGATAAGAAGGAATTTGAGAATCTGAGTAGGAAGGCCTGTTAAGAAAGAAGGGGACTGCAGGCTCAGAGCCCTGAGATTCCATTGTTCAGGGTTTCCTTAGACTAGAGTGTGGAAGAGGACTGGTTGTGATTTTTGTTACATGGCTTAACTTTTCTTCCAAACAAGACTAGAATACCAGCCAAAAAACTCTAGTGTGCAGTATGCTTTTATTTATTCCTGGTATGTAATCTATCCATTCCTGTGCTGTCTTGTCCCTTTTTCCAAAAGGTTGTGCAAAATGAAAGTAATGGTCAGAGGCAGACCTACAATTGCACAGTTGTTCTTCAGAAAATTGCACAGTCTTGATTAAAGCTGCATGAATTTCTTGGAAATGTGCAGGTTTTTAAACCTGTGGTGAGTTTTCTGTCCTTTAGAAGAAAAAATGCTTTATTATTATTATTATTATTATTATTATTATTATTATCTATATCCCGCCTCTCTGTAAAATACAACCGATGTGGCTTACAAGATAAAACAAACAATCCCATCCCGCAATAGCCTACCCACCCCCTAAAATACAATTAAACAGACAAAATATAAAAACATACTTCAATTACAAATAACAAATAATTTTAAATAGCTACAACTGAAATCAAGGACAGGCATAACTATTTTCGGTGGCCAGTTACCTACTCAGGAAAGCCTGCTGGAAGAGATCCATCTTAACAGCTTTTTTTTTTAAAGTACTGACTATATAAATGGGGAAGAGAAACTAGGGGGCTTATCACATGGACAAATAACCTGACTGCTCCCCAACGGGATACAGTCAGGTTATGGATGCAGGCAGGTATCATCGCACCAAAGTCACCGCTGATTCCGCCAAGCGAGTGCAACCTGGCTTCATCCAGGGTCCCAGTTGCACTTTAGATGCCACTTTTCAAAGCTGGGAACTTGCTGTCTTTGAAAAGCAGCCTCCAAAGCATGCCTAGGACCAAGGATGCAGCCGGGTTGCATATGTCCAGCAGAATCAGTGGCGTCTTTGGTGCGGTAATATTCACCTGCATGCCACAACCCAACTGTATCCCATTAGGGAACAGTCAAGTTATTTGTCCATGCAGTAAGCGCCTAGGTCCAAACCAATCAGGTAGGGCAGTAGGCCTATCCCAAACTTTGTGGGAACAAAGCCAGGCATGCCACTGTCTGCCATCCAAACTGCTCACTTTTGTGCTGCAGTACATTCCCCACCTTGACGATAGGTGACTTCTGCTCCTGGGTGCCTTTCCAGCCAAGCACAAAAGGAGTAACATAGGGTGATATTGGTGCAAAGCAAGTTTATATGGCCTTCTAGCTCTGCCCCTCAACATCACTAGAGTGGTGATACTTAGTGGCACATGTGATGTCTCTTCACTTTCTGGGAGGATGCACAAGGGCCTCATCTCCACAGCTATGTTCTGGCACAGCAATGGAGGAAAAAAGGGCTTCAGATCTTGCAAACTTTAGCTTTAGTTGGTGTCATTCCTCAGAAAATTCTAGTAAAGGGAATATTTTATTTCAAAATCAAATTGTGCTGCAATATGCAAACATTCTGGGCATATGCTTTTGCCAGTGCTCATTTTGCATAATTGAAACTGTCATTTCATACATTTGTTTCATTAGTTTTGATGTATGAGATCATATTTAGCAGCTGAAATGCTTTCAGATAAAAACACATTGCCAAGACTTAGGTGCTGAACAGACTGTCCCTAAGGGGTGGTGGCAAGCCTCCCCTTTCCTTGCCTGATCAGGGCTGTAGCAACTGCATGCCGTGGCCCTGGTCTGATGCTTTGCCACTCTAAAAAGAGCTGGTAAAATGCTGTTCCTTTTTAGAGCAGCAAAAGCCACCCTTGCCATGGTGGCAGTGGTTTTTCTGCAGTCCTTTGGCAAAGCGTGGGTGGATGTTGCACCAAGGGAGCGCCCTGATGCCTCCCACTGTGCGGTGGGATATGCGGCATGAAGCCAGCATGAGGGCAGAGTTGAGACAGCTGGCATGCAGTCACCATAATAATAATAATAATAATAATAATAATAATTTTTATTTATATCCCGCCCCTCTGCCAAGCAATCGGGGCTGCGTACAGAGTTCAAAACATCAAAATAGATTACATCAAATCAACTCCCATCCCTCATTCCCATCCCCACTCACCCCCCAAAACAATTCAACAAAACAAATTAAAAAACAATATACAATACAATATAAAATATACCATTACAATATAAAAATACATAATAGCATTGTAGCTGGGAAATGTATAACTGGGGAAGGATTTTGAGCTCTTCCCAGTCTCCCCAACCATGCTCCAGCCACAGCTATGCTGTTGGTGAAAATCAAAGTCCAATTATAGTCAAAAGCTGGAAGCTGGAGGGGATTTTAAAGCCGCCGGTGCTCCTCCCCAGCAGCGCAGGTGAAACTGGTCCTCCGAGGGCTGCTGGGTGGCCAGCAGTCCTCCTCGGCTTCAGGCAGGCCGCCGCTTGCTGGGTGGTGCCAGCGGAGTAGCCTCCAGTCCAGCTGCTCAGGTGGTGGAAAGGGAGGGGCTGGTCCAACTCTCCCTGCTTGGCTCCTGGAGCTTTTGGAGCTGCTGTTACCTCTAGGGAGGCTAAGAGTCTTAAATAGCCTCCAGTCCAGCTGCTCAGGTGGACGATGGTAACTCTTTCTGAATACTGAAATCAAAGAAAAAAGGACAAGTTTATGAACTTAGGGGCTAAGCAGACGGGCGGCACGGGGCTGCCCCAGGAAGCTGCGGATCAGGGCCGAGGCATCTGCATTCCTCAGCCCCGCAGCACAGCTTTGCTGCCCCAGGAAAGAGCACTAAAATAGTGCTCCTTCCACAAATCACCGAAGGTGTGCCGCAAAAGGCTGCCGGCGCGCCTTTGGCGCCTCTTCCGCTGCAGCGTGTGCCAACGCTGCAGCGGAAAGGCATCCTCGGAGCACTGGCTATGCGGAGGGCCGGCTGCTCTGACGACCTTTTCCGGAAGAGGTTGGGGTGCCCAGCGTGCGGCTGCCTCTCCCCTTCCTTGCTCTGAAGATGGCGCTTTGCGCCGTCTGCTTCCCCCCTGAGTAAATATTTTGAGAGTACATGATGCTAAAGCTGACCAGAATTGTCTTAGATGAGTGTCTTGGGCAACAAAATCTCTGAGAGTGAAGGCCATTTTGAAGAAATTTAGGGAAGATGCTCTGAACAAATAAAACAATAGTCAGTGATTCATTCTGTAACCTTATTACTAAAGAGCAATAAAATCTGTGAATAGAAAGGCCTTGTAGGTGTGCAAAGACTTCTCACTACAGTTTAAAGATTTCACTTCTCAAAGTAAAGGATGGGAACTAAATTGAAGTAATTAACATAATTAATAGGTTTTTTTGTTGTTTTTACAGTGCAACACTTAACTAGTTGCTATATGATGGAGCAGTAGCTGCTATTTTCAGTGGTTTCAAAAGCTATATAGACACATTAAACCTTATATTTCCTAGTGCTTTGGAGATGCCAGACATTGAACCTAGGATCTTCTACACTCAGGGCATGTGCTTTACCACTAAACTACAGCCTCCATATTCATGTACAGTATGTCAGTGAGCAAAAGGAAGAAAGAGGATTGTCTTTTTCTCTTGTCAGCTTCCTGAGGTCATCTGGCTCGCCGTTGTGATACTTGATCATATCCAGCAAGACTTTTCTGTTGTTATAAGTTAGACTTATGTACTTCAGAAATCATCTAGATTTGGGTTCCTGTTTCTAATAGAATTTAATGCTCACAGCTTCAAGGATGTTATAAGCAGGAAAGACAATGGTGATTATTTCATTCCAATCTTTAAAATAAACCAGAGTACAGAATTCCAACCATTTATGTGAGCACTGAATCTAGTAATTTGTGGTTGAAACAGAGAATATCCTTCAGAATACCATTGATTCTCATAAAAGTTCCAAGTAATGGAAAACTTACCACATCCTCCATTCAGCTGTTCCAATTGATAATCATCCTCATAGGGCTTCATTTCCCATTAGAAACATTATGGCTTAAACTGCTAGTAACTATGCCTAGATTGGCTCAGGGTGGGCAGAAGGGGAGGGGTTAAGCTGCTTGTATCAATATTTTCCTGCAGCAGTTTATTATACAATAGAAAAGAATACTAACTTTTCTTTTGTAAACATTTACATCTATCAAGTCCTTTGGAGAAGCCATTGATATTGTTTACAGATGAAGGCAGCTCTCTGTTGTAATGTCTTCTATAATTCTGTTTATGCATGCGTTTAGTCATTGTGGCACAACAGCTGTTAAGTCGTGAATAGGTGTGTATGCAACCACTTACAGCAATGGTGTTTGCTTCTTTTAAAATGCCTTTGTCCTGTGGTATTGAATTGTGTTGATGGCAGTTGGCCTTGTAAACACAATGAGAGGGTTGCTTCCAATGGAAGTTTTTTTTTCCACCCACACACCTTTGCTGTGAGTGCTATGCTGCTCAGTTTTACCCTGACATCTAGAGGTAATGTGCTATCCTTGTTGTTGCTGACAAAGGTTTTCCTGTGAGGTTCAAATAGTTCCTCATTTGGGACAGGATAGGGTGACGTAGTTCAGGAACATTTCTGCTGTCCTCTACACAAGACTGTTTTTCATCTGTGTGCATTATTCCTAAATAATACATTCATTTACATTTCGAACAGTTCCATTACACTTAGAGGCATTCCATTAGTGTCAGGCCAAATTAGGAGGTGGTGAGATGATCCCTCCAGCCCACACTAGTACTCAAAATAGCCCAAGCCATCATGATGCCTCTCCATCTAGGTACCTTTCACCAACTAGCAATGAGAATGCAATAAAGTTCATGGCCTTCTATTTGCAGTATATTGTAGCCCATTGATCTAAGTGCAAAAGCTTGCCTTTTCTTTGGTCTGTCTTTCATTGTTTGTATTTCTTTAAGCACCTATTTAGAAAATTAACTTATTTTTTTCTTATTTTGAAGCCAGGCAGGGTAGAAGAAGGAGAAGAGATAGTTTCCCTCTTATATGGATTAGATTATAGTATGCATGTTTTATGGACAGAAAAACCAGGCCAGCAAATAATAAATTGCACAACATTCACAGTCCAGACAGATGTAGCCCCAGATTTTGCATGTCCTTATACAACCTTCTTCAAGTGTGTTAGAATATAAGTTCCACTATCACCAGCAATTGGACATGCTGGGAGTTGTGGACCAACACATCTGGGGGGAACCGTACACAGTGGACCATATTAAATGAAAAGTAATAAACATAAATAAAAATAAAAATAATTTCAGAACATAATATTTATTTGAAAAGCATTGCCATCACCCAGTGGCATCCCTAGGGTTGGTGTCACCTGGTGCGGTAACTCATGGTATCACCCCCCCCTCGTGACCTCCTCCCATTTCACACCATACAGAATCCTTAGTAATGCTTTTTTGCACTAATGCTACTCATAAATCCTATTTCCCACATACCACTGAATGTAATGTTAATAGTTGTGAGATAAACAATCAACAAAATTAAAATTATACCTTCAAATTACAATATCATATGCACAACCTAAATGTATTTACATATACATAGTGAATATTTGGTTAAAATGTGATGTTTTTAAAGAGAATGTTAAAAGAATAAAATAAATTAAGCATTTCAAATAAATAAATAAATAAATGTTTAAAATTTTAATTTTAAACAATTCTGGGGGCCCTCCTTTCTCCTCCCACTGAACTTCACCCCACTCCCACAATCTCCTAAAGCATTTTAAAGGAAGCAGATGGATGCCACAGATCATTTCTGCCCAAAGGTAGGTGTTTGAGGAGCAGTGGTGTCACCCCTCCTTTAAGGGTGTCACCTGGTGTGGTCTGCACCTCCTGCACCTGCTAGTGACCCCACTGCCATCACCTATTCTGGCAGAAGGAAAGAAGAAAAGGAATTCCGTATTCAGTAAAGTTGAGGAAACATGAAAAGATGTGTTTAAAACAGTTTATTAAGGCACGTTACACTTTAGTAGAATGCAAATAAGAGTCAAGATTGGCATATAATTGTTTCTTGGCTAAAGTGTTTCAGTTGCTCTGTAAAAAGAATCATAGGCTGGTGGTTGTTTTGCGCCTTCAAGTTGACTCTGACGTAATGACAATCCTATTCTAGAGCTTTATGGGCAAAGTTTATTCAGAGGAGATTTGACATTTCCTTCCTTTTAGGGTGTGAGAGGGTGACCTGACCAAGATTATGCAGTGGGTTTCTATGGCTGAGCAAAGATTTGAAGCCTGTTCTCCCACAGCCCTAATCCAAGTCTCAACCCACCACACCATGTTGGCTCTCATAGGCTAAACCTTCATAAAATATTTTGTGTGTACTTTCTGTGGCCTGTTGTCTTTCATACGGAGTGTGTTTGTATTGGTAGTTTCCCTGAACTAGAGAATCTCGCCCATTATATTTTGCACTGTTCCTTATATAGGAACCTACAAGAACAGTTCTGGTTCCTTTAAATGAAAAATCTTCTTATCATAACCCCCTGGATCTGACATTTCTACTCCTAGTGAACAAGGAAATATGTGATATGGCATGTAAGTCTCTTTGTCATCACTGCCAAGAACATCAGAAGAGGGCACAGGACAGAGATAGCTAATGTGCTAGAGGGATGACAATATTTGACATAAAGTCCATTTAAATTGATGAATGTCAGATTATTTTAAGTTCTGTAAAATATATGCTATGTAAGTATTATGCCTTATGTTTACAATCTCTGTATTTTCTGATTCCTTGTTATGGAAAGTCCCATAGTCCATATTTGAACTGTAACTCATCATACAACCACTCAAATTTGGTGGGGATAGTTAACAGAAATAGACAGTAGTGCAGGAGTTTACTGTCTTCTCAAAAGACTAAACTCAATGATCCTCCCAACTAGAACAGAATCAGTAAAATCAATGGGACTTTGAGGGCTAGCTATTCCCATTCACTTCAGTTAGACTGTTCTAATTGGCAATGCCATTAGACCAAGGATGGGAATCATGTGTCCCTCCAGATGTTGTCAGAAGCCCCAGTCAAGAACACTGGACTCTTCAGTTCAGCAATATCTGGAGGCCTGCAGAAGTACCACTCCTTAAGTAATTTCTCAGGAGAAAGGCTTTTGCTTGACATCTCTAGCAGATTTTCAGATGGACTTGGGTAGACCTCTGGCAGCCTGGGTATAAGAAAAACCATTTGAGGCTGCAGAAAATACTGAAGGAAATACGTTCATACCAGGTTTTGGCATGCCTGTATGTAGCCACACTGCAGAAATAAACCAGTTTGACACCATTTTAATGATCTTGACTCTATCCTGTGGAATCCTGGGATTTGTAGTTTGATGAGGTATCCAGCCTGGTCTGTCAAAGTGCTCTGGTTTTACTAGGACTTTCACTTGAAACCAAGAAAAAGATGTTATACTGCAAATCTCAGAAGCCCCATCTAGCATAGGCAATGGTGTGGAAGATTGGGGCTCGTTCCCACTATGATTTAAAGCAAATTGCTGATTGGGTTATATGTCCATCATTCCCACTTGAAGCCAGTTCTGATCCTACTGAGATCGGTTTCAGTCATGATGAAGCAAGCCGAACACAAAAAAACCTGGTCTTTCCTGATACTAGTTTTTTAGTGGTTCTTTTGAAAAGAATTGATTCTGAAGCATGTTCAACAAATGGGAACAACATTCACATGTGAATCGCATCTTACTGGAGGGGAGGGACAATGGCAGAGGGGTTGGCTGAGGGGTGTCACTCATCCAGCCTCTGGTTGCTCGAAATCTGCCATTTTTGTTTCAGTGCTGCCTGCACGTGTGTGGTGGCTTTAATTTTTGGTTTACACTGATCAATTCCTGTGAATCTGGTCATGATCATTTCTTGAATGTATGCCAAGAGGTAAGACGATATTATGCTTTTCTTTAGGAGGGGGAATCTGTCTTTTAAATATTTTTATAAGATAGAATATGTGATTTCTTGTTGTTCTATAGAACCTCTACAGTGAACAAGGGCTATCCTAATGGGGGATTCCTCACTCTTCTGGTGTGCATTAACCATAGGTGCTTCCAGCTGATATCAGGAGGGTGGGAGGGAGTGACATTTGGGCTCTTGATATGGTCCTTTTTAAAAATAAAACCATGATAGTATATCCTATCCATTGTATTTGCATGGATTCTCTTTTGCTCACAATTTCTTCCATGGCAGGAGGTTTCATGGCACAGCTGTTCCGTTCCCCGTTGAGGGAAGATGCCTATAGGTTTAGGGGAGGGCATGATGGGGGGATGGGCAGTTCCATAGGTGTCATTTGATCAACCATTTGGTCATCCCTGGCATGAGTCATACAGGAAGAGAGAGCGTACCCACCTGGGCAAGGGTTGATGATGCCCACTTACCTGCACCCTCCCACCTTTGTGATCTTCTGTGCCCATCCCTAAACCCCTGGCACAGCACCATTTTTAAAAGCCTTCTATGCTGACTGGCTCATTCGCATCGCAGAACTGATTCTATTTCAAATCTGGGAGCTTTTTTCCCTTAGCCATGGCTGATACCTCAAAAAAATGTAGGAGGGGGATATCTTGGAAGATAGATGAGATGAAAGATTTGATAGCAATTTTGGGCGAGGGTAACTACAGGACTGGAGTGTAGGACAAAAGCCAAGGTAATGAAGCAGAAATTTAAGAAAGCCAACCAGCAAGCAAACAGAAGTGAGAGTGGATCAATAACAATGCCTTTTTTTCATGAGCTGAAGGAGATCTTTGCCAGTGATGCCAGGGTATAGGTCAGGGGTAGGCAACCTTTCCTCTTTAAGGGCCGAGGGACTTCAGCTCCCAGAATCCCAGGAGCTATTGGCCAACATGGGACTATTGGCCAACATGGCTGAGGCTTCTGGGAGCTGAAGTCCCTCGGCCCTTAAAGGGGAAAGGTTGCCTACCCCTGGTATAGGTGAAATAGGTAACTTCTGCAATGGAAATTGTGATACTGAGAGGAGGGGGTGCTCACCAGGAACCCAGCATAGCACTCCATCTGCATCTTCAGCCAGTGGAGGGCTAGGAGGAGCTATTCTCACAAGGTAAGTTTTACAGATGTTACCATGTTCAATGTTCAATTGGTCACATGGATGCATAGCTAGCTATGGGAGTTATTTCTATAGCATGTGTTTCCTTTTCTTAATAAACAGTATTAATTGCAATGAGATCACCACAGCAATTCTTGAATAATTGTGTGCCCATGTGTAGTGATAGTGCTTTCTCTTCATGCTGTTCAGTAATCGCATCCCATTGATAATTTATCATACTTTCATGATATATCTTTTTTACCCTATTTCACAGTACCACAGCAGTGTACCTTTACTTTGCAGTGGTGTAATGGTTCCCCCTAACCTTTCATCTCTCCTCCTGTCTGCAGATTTCCAAGTAGGTGAGGAGGAATCATATGTGCTCACAATGTCCCCTGTGGAGCAAGATGAAGACAATACATAGATACAATTACAGCAGGAGGAAGCACCACAGTAAGAGGAAACCACTGCTGGCCCAAGTGAAAGGGACCCTCCTGAACCTGCAACATCTGTGTACACAAGACCAATTGGTTGATGAATAACGAATTTATTCTAATGTGTTTCTTGAATGAGTAGTGGATGGTGCTGCATGTGTTGGGTGATTATGACTATGCACAGGTAGAAATACAACAAAAGTAAGCACCACAGGATGAGGAAACCACAGATGGCCCCAGTAAAGGGGACCCTCCTAGACCTGCAACATCCTTGTCCACTCTTGCAATTGGTTGGTGAATACCACTTGAAGTTATTCTGTAGTGTTTCTGGAATGAGTAGTGGGTAGTGGGACATGTGTTGGCCATGTAACTTGAATTTCTTGGGTTGGTAATTTAGCAATCCCATGTGTATCCCTACCCTAATCCTTTTTTTCTTATTATTTTCTGTCTTCCTCAGAGACCATCACTTTAAGACAAAGGGCTATACTATCCCCTGCTGAGCATCTTGCCATGATCAAAAGAAAGCATGACTGCAGCACAGCAGAAAAAATGACAGAGACTGATGCAGCGTCTCAACTCAATTGAACCTTTTCCTGGAACAAGGCAAAGGAAGAAAGGGACTTGCAATTTAGACAAATAGAAAAGTAAAGTAGAGAAAAGGATAGAGAATGGAGAGAAAGAGATAGAGAAAGCAGAAAAAAAGAGAGAGGGGAACCAAGGACAGGATCCTGGAGAGGTTCCTTGAAAAATCAGAAAGGGAATTTGATGACCTCCTAAATGTTTTTAAGGAACATACACATAAAATGTGGGGCCTTGTCACTACTGTTATGACAAACAATTGTACTAGTAGGGGAGGTGGAAGGATGGTGAGGAGGAGAGTAAATGCACAGACCTCCATCACTGATGGCACTTTGACTAGTGGATCTCAAAGTGCTCACTGCAGCAATGCCCCTGTAACAGTGGCTGCTGGGAGCACACCACCCGCTGCTGCCCCAGCTGTTGGCACTATTGCACTACCCTCCAATTCTTATTTCAGAGGGATTCCATCATCTGGGGGAATGATGCAGGCCCATCTCCATCAGGCCTAGTCTAAGAAGAAGAAGCCTTACTTTTTAAGGGGCGGGTGGGTTTCGGGATTTTTAGGTTCTATTTACATTGTATTATCATATCTGTATGGAAATTTTAATGTTGTAAGCCGCCCCGATTGCTCTGCTGACTGGCTCATAATAATTCTCTTCAAAAAATTAAAATCATGGTTCTGGCATAGCATGAGACCAGCCAGTATGCTCTGATGGGGCTTCTTTAGGTAGACCTTTAAGGAAGATAAAGAAACCACTCCCACTATCCCCGTGAATGTTAGACCACAATGAAAAACAACTATAGGTAGTATTAACAGTAATATTTTAATTCAATATTTTTGTATTTTCAAAATGTATTACAATATTATTTTTTAAAAAAATATTGTGATTTCAGGTAATAAAAACATAATTTTTATAAAACATAATAAAATTTGATTCATCAAAATAAATATGCATTAACAATATTTTTTAAAAAAAATTAAGGGTGGTGACGTGAAATCAGATTTCCTGCAGCCACCATACTGCTGCTTCCTGGTTAATGAAAATATTCCTAAAAATCCCCCATCACTCCATGGTGCCAAGCTTTGAAAAGCTTAACATTGTATCAAGATATCTGTCTGTCAAGGAGACTCTCGGCTGTGTATTGGCTAAAATGAGCTCTTTTTGCAACTTAAAATATGAATCAGTAATATACAGTGGTACCTCTACTTACGAAATTAATTCGTTCCGACAGCCATTTCGTAAGTAGAAAATTTCGTAAGTAGAAGCAAATTTAACATTGAAATGTCCAAATCCGTTCCAGGCCCCCAGATTCAAGCTACAACTCAATACAAATGTATAATACAGGGTTATTTCATTAAGTACCTCTAATACAAACATGTTATATTACCCTTAAGGAACAAAAAACATTTAAAAAAATACAGTCCTGGAGATCAGAAGCCACAAATATCACAAGCCAAAAATACAGTCCTGGAGTTCAAAAGCCACAAGTCCTACCTTCCTGGATCTCAGAAGCCACCAATTTCACTAGCCACACTTCCTCTCCTCTTTTGCAAGCCCAAACAGGGCTGCCTAGCTGAATTTCGCTAGGCAAACACTTCCTCTTTCACTAGCCAATACAGTGCTGCTTTGCTAGATTTCGTTAACCAATGGCATGCCACGAAATTCGGAGAGCAGCTCGTTCGCGCCAATTTCGTAAGTTGGAACGCTTTCTTAAGTCGAAGCAAATTTTTTCGGGAGGCGCGTTTCATAAGTCGAATTTTTCGGTAGAAGAAACATTCGTAAGTAGAGGTACCACTGTATAAGACACAACCCTAGATATTACATTAAAGTCCTAGTCAGGTATTCTTAAGCATGTTTATTAAATATGCAAGGGGAAAGCTCACAGCCCTATTATCCTTTGTTGCTTTGCTCACATGAAAAGCAACTTTTCTAAAAAGCAGAGTCCTCTACTCATGTGGAGGCCAAATGAGCCAGAGCTTTGATTTTCCAAACTTCTCCCATGTGCTTTACGGTAAACAGCACTTTTAACATCTCCTATGCTTCTGAGTTGTGAAGACAAACAGGAAAAGCGTGAGAATTATTAACCACCTAGAGAAGTTTCTTGACTTCTTTAAGTTGAGCACGCCCAATATAGATCTCCACAAAGGAAACTGAAAAAATCACCATGGGCCTGTACAGACCAGCCAAAAGGGCCGGCCTGGGGGTGGAGTTGAGGTAGGGTGGAGTGACAGCACGCCAGCCACCCTGACTCTTCCCCAATGCTGGCATCATGCTATGTGCCCCACCACACAGCATGCAGTGTCAGGGCACTCCCTTGGTGCAGCGTTTAGACACACTGCACCAAAGGAGTGCAGAAGAGCCACGGTGGCAGTAAAGGTGGCTTTTTGCACTCCAAATAAGAGCGGCATTTGCCAGCTCTTTTTGGAGTGGCAAATGGCCAGATCAGGGCCGTGGCATGCGGTTGCCACGGCCCCGATCTGCTGCTCCCAGGGGTGGCATGGAGCCGCCCTTTAGGGGGCATCTGTACGACCCCTATGTGTGTGTATATAGTAAGGAACACAGAAAATGGCATCTGCTGATCTGCTAGCTTCACTTTTGGGTATTTTAAATAAAGCATTATGAGAATTTACTGATGTAGGAATTTTCCTGTTATAAACATTCAACTTTGTTTATTGAAGTCTAGGGGATAAGAAAACTGTGAAATAATGAATAAATTGGATCTTCTGAATAGCCAATAAACAGGCTTTTTTATCAAGGTTAGCTCAGTGGCTTGTTTAAATTAGCTCTTAATGTCTCAATAGCATAAATAAAGCATGCCCAAGGCAGTTCTTTCAGCAATCTGACAGTGAGGGAAGGGTAAGGAAAAACTTTGGGGCACCTTTGCATGGCACAGTTATAACACTACGATTCTACTTTAATTGCCATGGTTGCATCCTTTGGAATGTTGGGGACTGTTGTTTGGGGAGGCACTAGAGCTCCCTGGCTGAGAATTGTCCCTAAATGGCAAATCTCAAGATTCCATAGGATATTGCCATAGCAGGTAAAGTGGAATCACAGTGTTATAATTGTGTAATATGAACTATATAATTGTGTAATATGAAAGAGCCCAAGCTCTCATACTGCCTTATGAGGCATTTAAGCATTACTGTACAGCTAGTGGGATTCACCTGTAAGTTGACCCTATGCCTGTTGTTTACTTAAGTAGATAAAATAACTACTCTAGTTGCATGGGGGCACATCCAGGGAATGAGCAATAGCAATAGCAAGTACATTTCTACACAGCACTTAAGCACTCACTCCCTAAGCAGTTTACAATGTGCAAGTTAATTGCCCCCAACAAGCTGGGTACTCATTTTAGCAACCTCAGAAGGATGCTAGGCTGAGTCGAGCCTGAGCCCCTGGCTGGTATTGAACTCACAACCTTGTGGTTTGTGAGTGAGTGGCTGCAGTACAGGCATTTAACCACTGCACCATCAACCACATGAGGGAACCAAATCTAGTTTGTCCCAATCCATCTGCAACAGTTCCCTAAATTCCTTTGTGCCAATGACATTCCCTATCAGCAGGACTGCATCTTAAATATACACATGCTGTCTTACAAGCAACATTTGAAACAAGTTGAAATACATGTTTTTTGTTCCATTCCAAATGCTAATTGCTCCAACATAGGATCTTGTCTACAATACCATCTAAGATAGTAGTAAGTCTCATTCCCCTGTTCATCTCTTTGCTGTCTCCCTAGAGATTGCAGCACAAATGCAATGCTTCTCTGTGATGTGAAAAAGAAGAAGATTCAGGCAAAAGCAAAATGGATGTATAAATTAGGGATCATGAATGTAATTGCTTGTTCCCTTTTCCTGAACATTTATGTTCTTATGTAAACTGTATGCCATTTTATTTGAGCCATAAATACATGCCATTTCAGTAACTGCTGTAAGATGTTTCAGTGCCTATCCACAGCAATCATAAGAACAAATAGTAAAAGCACTGCCAGAGTAGTCTGTTGTCACCATTTCCACAGATTGCAAATAGCAATTGCCCTCTAGTAAGCTACCTTAAGTTGCCGTAGTTGGCCTATTTTCTTTATTCTTCACCCCGGCTGATACAAAAAGCATTGCAACCCTGTCATATGCATTTTATGTTACTTTAAATGGAATGGTACATTATTTTTAAAAATAAAGCTGGGAAAATATAAGAACATTAAGTCTTTCTCTCTTACTCACTCACTCACTCACTCACTCTCTCACTCTTTGTATAGCAGACATTTCAAGCACATTCAGTTATGCAAGCATGTATCCTGTAAACATCACCAGCACCACTGACAAATATTTCCAGAGTTCGCAGTCAAACACCTGAGCAATGTATCAAATGACACTGCTAAGTGATCCCCAATGGAAAGACTATGCTGCAGAACATGCTTCATGTCATGTCCTATACCTTTGAGATAAGAATGTGTGATTCAGTTATTAAGTAAGACTACATTTGACTTTGGGGTTTTTTTAGTTAAGAAATTGCTTTTTGATCCTACCTCTAAATGCGTTGGTGGAAGTTCTGTATTGCAATTAAAATAGAATTGATTCTGTGTGCAGTGCTTGTTCAAAACTAGCAGAGTTACAGCGCGATCTATAAAAGTCTATTCAAAAATAAGCACCACTGAGTTTAATGGGACTCACTCTCAGAAGTATTTCTAATACTTAGGCCACTACTTTTCATAATAAATTCAAGCGTTTAAAAAGAAGAAAAGCAGTTATTCAGTAATTAAAAGAAACACCTGCCAAAACCCAGGGGCACAGACCAGACCAGAATTAGAGAGGAAAATGGGGATTGGATCTGGAGCACCTTAAGAACAAAGGTTTCTTTCCTTAGCAGAGCTGCTGTGGGAGCAACTACAGACTCTTCATCTGTCAGTCTCCATTTAAGTGTAGCCTGTGAACACAGATATTTTATATTGGGAAACCAAACCTAGATCTGCTTTGGAACCCATCGATTTCCCCCGTTCTCTTCCAGTGCTTGGGTGTGTTTACCTGTGGGGCTAGTTTATTTTCAACCGGATTGAAATAACCGGATTGGTCTGGGAACATTTGTAATGATCTGGGTTTCTTTTACAAATGGATAGGCTAGCCAGCTGGGAAAGAACATGTTCATCCCATGCAAATTAGGAATGTACCTAAGTTCCTCTAACATGTGGCAAGGTACCAAAATTTTCAGGCAACTTCTAAGTTTGCACAGGGACAGGGTTGTCATATCATCCAAAGAGCTGGGTTTTATCCAGATTTGAGACAGACCATCCAGTGCCCATTTGACCATTGTTTGGACAAATTTCAAATTTTCAGTATTATTATTTTAGCTGTTGTAGAAGCCAAGATATGGGGTAAAGCAAAGCAAAGCAAAGCAGCTTCATTTATATACTGCTTCATACCACACTATGGGGTATCTAAGCGGTTTACAACTGTGAGCTGATTGCCCCCCAACAGCTGGGTACTCATTTTAGCGACCTCGAAAGGATGCAGCCCTGAGTCGAGCCTCAGCCCTGGCTGGTATTGAACTCACAACCTTGTGGTTTATGAGTGAGTAGCTGCAGTACAGGCATTTAACCACTGCGTCACTAGGGCTGATAAATAAATGTGGAGGTACTTTTCTGTCTTTTTCTTTTCTTCTTTTCTTTTTGCAAATAACTCCACCTGGGAATTTCAGACATGATGGAAGTGAGACTGAGTGGTGTGATCAGTGGTGCATAAGGGTGGGAGGGGAGGGAAGGAGTAGGATAAATGGGAGAGTTAAGTGGTTGAAGCAACATTGTGCAAGAAGCAAGAGCAATGAGAGAGGGAGGAAGTAGAAGGGATGGAAGAATGAAGAGTACAAATAGCAGAGGGAAAGAAAGTAAGAGAGGGGCATACCATGAAGGTGGGAAGCAGGAATAGGAGAGTGAGTTGTGTGAGCAGTGATGCACATGAAGTGAGTGAGATGAGGTAAGAGAAGGAGTAGGCGAGATGGGGGAGCAAGTAATGTGAGCAGTGGAATTAAAGAAGCAAGGGAGGGGCACACAGCAAGGATGCAAGATGAGGCGAGTGAGGGATAAGAGAGATAGGAAACTGAGCAATGTGAACAGCAAAGGGCAAGGTGCAAGGAAGAGGTGCATTGCTAGGGCACAATATGAGGCAAGAGAGTATGTAGGAAGGAGGGAGGGATGGGAAAGTAGGGAAAAGCAGCTATGATGTGCAGTGGCAGGGTGCAGAAAGCAGTGGAGGTAGGCAAGTGGAGGGCAAGGTGCAGGGAGGGAGGTGGACTGTCCCAAGGGGGGGAAAGGGGAAAGCGGTCAGAGATGCAGGGGCAAAGTGAAAATAACTAGAGGGAGGTATTGCAGATGTATGTGATGAGTCCAGGGGCTGGGGAAGAATGTGTATGAAGCAAATTAGGAGCTTGCCAAGTTAAGAAAGTTAGCCACAGCAGAGGTCAAGGAGGAGGAGGGAAACAGTGCAATTCTTCCTCCCATGTCCTTCTCCATGAGGTGGCACCTCATGATGCTACTATGAAGAAAGAAGTGGGTGGGAAAATGCAAAAGGAGAGGGTAGACAGAAACTTATTAAGTTATATGCCTTATGTAATCTTCAGTTTTTTAGGAAATGGATTCCAAAGTTTTTAAAGAAAAGATAATGTTGTTTTCAATAGACTAATTCTGCATGTTCTTTAAGTATTGTAAGCTCACACATATGTCCCACTGAGTTAAATGTGCCTAAAAGAGAAATGTCTCTACAGCATGGGTTCCCAACCTTTTTGACTTGCAGAGCCCTTATTTCTATGGGGCAGCCCCTAAGAGCCTACCCTACGTCTTACAAGTTTATAATGTTTAGGAGTATATATAAAAATATATTCTTATTCTTTAATTTCATTTAACTTGTGTTTCTTTCATTTTCCTCGAGTAGCTGTGGAGTACCTGGGAAGGGCATGTGGAATCCTAAGGGCTCCTCAGAGCACAGGTTGGAAACCCCTGCTCTACAGTATAAACTTTATTGGGGAAACAAAACAGCACCTACAAGGATAAGGGTTGTAGAAAGGATTTATGTCAAGAAGTACAAGGAGGGTGTCAAGCGAGGAGGGCATCTACCACATTGGACTGCCACTTACATTGATTTTTTTCCCCTTACACCAAGAAATTCCTTTCAAAGGTTTCAGGGAAAGGGGAGTTGCGTTAGCCTATTGCAGCAAAAACAACAGGATCTTGGTATCTACCCATACCAACCCAATGGTATCTACTCATAATGACTAGCAAGTTTTATTTGATTTTTTGGTCTGCAGGACCACTCCACTTGTTGGCTAATATTTATACTTATTTGTGGTGCGAGGATCTAATTTCTGAGGTGTGAGTGACTGGAAATGTCGAATGTACAAACATTCTTCATTAACTTATCTGGCACTGACAAACAATAATTGGGCAGATGCCCTTGCATAGATGAGCTGATTAGCTCATTTGAAGAAAAGTCAAATAGGTGGGAGACAGGCAAAGTAGACTGTTTTCTACTTATAATAAAATAGTTATTCCGTATCTCTGAAGGAAATCAGACCATGATTCCCCCTTCAATTACTGTTATTTGTCCCTATTCTCCTCTGCATGTTCTCCTATGAGTCAAAGGCAGTGACTCTCTGAGGCTTCCTGTGACATTTTCATGGATCTATAGCTTTTTGCTTCCAGTCAAAAATGATGGCCAATAAACAAACAAACAAAATGTTCTGCTTATAACACCACTAGAAGTGTCTGTGCATGGTAAAATGTTATTATTGTTATTGTTGCTATTTTATTTGTATTACAAATAATCATGGGATTGTACATGTCCACAGGTATATGTCATGGTTTCTGTCTCCCTGTTAATCCCTACAGCAATTCTGTAAAGTAGGCTTATTCAATGGTAATGGTGACTCATAGTCACATGATTAATTTCATGACTAAACAGGCATTTGAAGTTGTCCCTGTTCCTTGTCCACCACTTTAAACATTACTCTATATCAGGGGTAGGCAACCTTTTTCAGCCGGGGGCCAGTCCGCTGAAGTCCTCCCTTCCAGCGGGTGGGGGGGTGCACGCGCGCACGCACAACCCCCACCCTGCACGCTGCCACCGCCGCCGCCATGCGTGCTGCTGCAGCCGCTGCCTCACATGTCGCGCCCGCCATTTTGTTTTCCAAAAATGGTGGCCGAAACACGTTTGCGCATGCACAGGAGTACTGTGCATGAGCAAACGAGTCATGGCCAGCATTTTGGAAGACAAAATGGCAGCCGCGACTCATTTGCACATGTGCAGTACTCCTGCGCATGCGCAAACACGTTGCGGCCACCATTTTGGAAAACAAAATGGCGGGCACAATGCACGTGGCCACATGGCAGCTGAAACTAGCAGCGGCAGTGGCAGGCGGTGGTGGTGGCAGGAGTCAGCAGGGGCCGGTAAGCGGGGGGGCGGGCTGGAACCAACCCACGGGCTGTAGGTTGCCGACCCCTGCTCTATATGATACTTTCAGAACAGCTGTAAGCTTAAAAAAAAAATAAAAGTTATGAAGTTTGAAACACAATGGGAGGGGGGAAAGCAACAATTTATGTGCTGAATTTGCACACTTAAAATGGAAATCAGAATAATTTGCATAATTGGTATAATTTACATAATATACAAATCAGATACCCAGACTTGAGGAAGTGGAATATGGTAGATCTCTCGCAGGGACCATACAATGACAGAAGCACCACAGAAATCCAAAGCTGAATGTGACTTTTGTAATACCTGTTTCCTCTATAGATGCTGGGACATATCCATGGTTTGTGTAGGTCATCAGTCTATGCATACAGCAGGACTCCAATGGTACTCTTTGGGCAAAGCAGTTTCCTACTTTGCTATAACAGACCTGAGAACCTCCAGATGTTGTACTGCAATTCCTGCTATTCTTAACCATTGGCCATATTATTGGGGCTGATGGGCGAGTGGAATCCAACAGCCTTCACGATCCTGGACTATATGGCAGAACCAGGAAAAGGGAAGCAATACAAATGGCTTTTTAAAATGATAATCCATTGTTTTCTCCAAAGACATCGGTGGATGATATATATGCACCATCTCACAACACTCCTATGAAATAGTTTAATCTGATAGATAGTGACTGACTCAAAGTCATGCACGTGTGTGTGTGTGCGTGTTGTGTGTTTTCAAGTCACTTCCAACTTATGGCAACACTATCATACAGTTTTCCAAGACTGGGTGGGAATTCAAACATGAGTGTTCCTAATTCTAGTTCTGTGCTAACAGTAATACCACACTAGTTCTGAATAGCCAAAACAAAGCCAGCCTTCCTATCAAATTGCAAGCAATGGCCAAGATCCTGGATCAGGAGACATATTATAAAGTGGCACACAGGTAGAATTATGATACATCTCAACATTCTTTTAACCTGCTGCACACCCTCCCCCCAACACAGTCATTTACTAATGGGTGTAGAGTAGGTGGTGGCTATGTACCTCTAGCTGGATGCAGAATGACATATATCCTTTGGGACCTCCCAGGAGTCCTTTGGAGGTCCCAGAGAATGATGTGATTGCTCTGCATCCAGCTAGAGCACTGGTACCCAAATTCTGGCCTTCCAGGTGTTTTGGACTTCAGTTCTCAGAATCCCATACTATTGGCCAAGATGACTGAGGCTTCTGGAAGCTGAGGTTCAAAACACCCGGAAAGTCAGAGTTTGGGAAACATTGAGCTAGAGCAGGGGTAGGCAACCTTTCCCCTTTAAGGGCCGAGGGACTTCAGCTCCCAGAAGCCTCAGCCATGTTGGCCAATAGTCCCATGTTGGCTAATAGTTCCTGGGATTCTGGGAGCTGAAGTCCCTTGGCCCTTAAAGGGGAAAGGTTGCCTACCCCTGAGCTAGAGGAACACAGCTGAACACAGCTCCACTCTCCCCACTGACCACAAAACGGCTATGTGGGGAAGGAGCAACTACAATTAAAAGGAGGGTGGGGGTATTGGTTATTGCACAGACTGTGGGGAATTCCAACTTCCACGATGACCAAAAAATGAATTATGCAAGCATAAGTTGCACTTTGGAAGTCACCAACAGAATACCTAATAGGATGCCTGTGTACAGCCTAAACCCAGACTTCTCCTTTACATGTAAAGAACATGTAAGAACAAGCAAACTGGTTAAAAACATGCTCTCAACCCACTTTTCTTGCACTCTGGGAAGTGTAGCTTCTGGAACACTACTCTGATAACCTGAAATAGAGGCATGTCAACTCAGGATGGATGAATCTATTCCTTTTGATATATATATCACCAGATGGTCAACACAAAAATCAAATAATTGGAAGTAAAAGATGGTGGAACTCTATACTGGTGGCCAAGACTAGACCAGGTACTGGCTGTGGCACAGATCATGAATTACTCATAACAAAAATAAGAGTAAGACTCAAGAAGAAAACAAAACCAGTGATTATACCAAAATATGATCTAAATAATATCTCAACTGAATTTACTTGATAACATAAGAAACAGATTCACACTACTAAGCATAATAGACAAAGAACCAGAGGAACTATGGTCTAAAGCCAGGGACATAATAAAAGAAGAATGGAGACAGACACTTTCAATAAAGAAAAAGAAAGAGAAAAAACCATTGATGACAGAAAAAACACTACTAATAATAAAGAAAACAAGAGAAGAAAAATAAAAGGGAGATAGGAACAAACTAAAAATTATGAATGCAACAGTACAACGTCTTGTGCAGAAAGAAAAAGAATACTACTATGATGACCAATGTGGAGAAACAGCAGATAAAAAAAAGGGAAGAACAAGAGATCTATTTCACAAGATCTGAGAAATCAAAGGAAAATTCAAACTGTGACGATCTATGACAATAA
This sequence comes from Phrynosoma blainvillii, assembly GCA_026167975.1. Lineage (NCBI taxonomy): Eukaryota > Metazoa > Chordata > Lepidosauria > Squamata > Phrynosomatidae > Phrynosoma > Phrynosoma blainvillii. Next base: position 115,111,652 of record JANUYF010000002.1, on the reverse strand, counting down.
AAATGACATTATTGAAGACCAGGAAGGAATAAAAAGACATTGGATGCAATGCACAAAAGAATTATACAAAAGAGTTTACAAAATGAAGGACAGATGCAGTGAAGAGCCATATGAAGATGGAGCCCAAATCCTAAAAAGTGAGGTGGAAATTGCAATAAAAGAAATAGAAATAACAAATCACCAGGAACAAATGCTATTCTAATTGAACTGCTGCAATCCACATTGACAGAGTCAACTCTAGTGCTAACCAACAGATGTCAACAGATATGGAAACAAAATGATGGCAAACAGATTGGAAGTGATCAATATACATCGCCATCCACAAAAAGGGAGACACAAGAGACTGCAGCAACTATAGGACCATAGCACTGATCTCCCATGCAAGCAACATCATGCTCAACATTCTGCAACATAGACTCCAATGGGAAGAGAGATCCCAGAGGTCCAAACAGGGTTCAGTAAAGGAAGGGGCATGAGGGATCACACTGCAAACATATGATGGCTAATAAAATGCACCAGGGAATTCCTAAAGAAAATCAGCATGTGCTTTATAGACTATAGCAAAGTCTTTGACTGCATAGATCATGAAAGGCTATGGAATGCCCTTAAAGACGCATGTGTGCCAGCACATCTGATAGTCCTGATGAGGAATCTGTACTCAGGACAAGAAGCTACTGACAGAACAGAACATGGAGAAACAGAATGGTTTCCAGTTGGCAAAGGGGTCAGACAAGGCTGCATCCTTTCACCTTATCTGTTCAATTTGAATGCAGAACATATTATAAGAAAAACAGGTTTGGACATAGAAGAAGGAGTGAAAATAGGAGGAAGGAATATCAACAATCCATAATACTAGCAGAAAACCTCCTAAGGAAAATCAAAGTAGAAAGTGCAAAGGCAGGCTTAATGTTGAACATAAAGAAAACAAAAATAATGACCACCGAGGACTTCACAAGTTCAACATAGAAAATGAAGAAATAGAAATAGTAAAAGAATTCTCATACCTGGGATCAAACATTGATAGAAATGGGGACTGCAGTCAGGAAATCAGAAGAAGATTAAGAAAGGGGAGGGTGGCTATGAAAGAACTAGAAAAGATTCCAAAATGCAAAGATATACAACTCAGCACAAAAGTTAGAATCATACAAGCCATTGCATTCCCTATTACCATGTATGGATGTGAGAGCTGGAGAGTTAAGAATGATGATAGGAAGAAAATAAATTCATTTGAGATGTGGTGTTGGAGAAGAGTGCTGAGGATCCCATGGACAGCCAAAATGACAAACAAGTGAGTCCTAAAGCAGATCAAACAGGAAACCTCCCTAGAAACCAAAATGACCAAACTGAGACTGTCAGACTTCAGACATATCATGAGAAGTTGGGGGTCTTTGGAAAAAAACAATAATGTTGGGGAAGGTGGAAAGAAGTAGAAGAGAGGAAGGCCACATGCTGGCTGGATGGATTCTATTAAGGAAGTCACAGTATGGGGTTGAAGGATTTAAGCAGAGCAGTGGAGGATAGAGGGTCTTGGAGATGTGTCATCCATAGGGTCACCATGAGTCAAGATTGACTTGGCAGTTAACAACAACAAATATATATTAAAATCAACCTCTTCCAATATGAAATATATAGAAATCTGTGGATTTTGGTAAATTATTATTTCAAAAATTGACTTGAAATGAAATTCTCACTGATCTGCACCAGCAACATTCATTTGTACAGATATTTCAAGCTTGAAAGGTATCATGCTGTACCATATAACTCTCAGAGATGAATGGCCTGTTAGGGAAAAAATAAAGTGGTGGCAACCTTACTTAAAGCATTAACATGACTGAATACACATTAATTCAAATCTCAGAGGAGACAGCCACTCAAAGCCTTAGTGCTGGGGGAGAGGGATTTCTGTTTCACTTTCTACCACATTCATTCTTGAATCTTAATGTTTCTATCCCTAATCTGAAAAAAAAATCTGGATGGGAGCAGGGTAGTTTACCCTTTAAAACAAATGGAAAAATAATGTTTACCTGTGCCTAATATAGACTGACAAGTGGTCTTTGGTTCCTGCCTTCAGAGTTAGAACCAAAGGCTGTGCTATAAAATAACCACAGAGAAACCTGGCTAAAACTTGTTCAATGCAGGCACGGCATTATCCATTTTGGCACCATGCCAGCTTTGCCTGGAAACCCATTTGAGATATGAGACTATTGCTCAAGGCCCTGCTTTCATTCATTTTCATTCAGGATGACACTGTTGATTAATTATCTCTAACCTTTGATAACGGAATGGCAGTTGCTGAATTGTCATAATGCCTGCATGACATTCCGAGTGAGTGACCTGCCGTTTTGCCAAACTGAACGTCATTAAATCAAAGATCCTTTGCATCAAGGCAGCTCTACCTGATGACGTTGCTTCTGTGCAGCTTTTTTTTTTTGGAAGCATTTTAACACTTGGGATCAACATTCCCTCTGACATGGGGTTTGATTATTCAGACTGCTCTATTGCCATGTTATAACATCACCTTGATTAAAAAGACAAAGAAAAAAAGAGAACCAGAGAGCTTGGCAGAGAAAGCCAAAATATCTGCTCTTTTTCAGATCAATTATGGTTAATTGCTCTCTGTTCACATGGCAGCCCCAAGGCACAGAGACATTACACAGAGTTTATTCCATTAGAAAAGGAAGCCTTTTCTTAAAGCATTATCATGATGATAGTTCAAGTCACACCAAATATGCTTGACCACAGATGTCTTACTTATATAACTGCCCTGTTGTTGCTGTTAGGACACATTTAATTATTAAATTTTACACCAAGAGCCAGCATAGCGCAGTGTTTGAGCATTGCACTAGGACTCTGGAGTGCAGGGTTCAAATACTGTCTTGGCCATGTAAATGCACTGAGGCAAGTCATATTCTCTCAACCTCAGAGAATGGCAATGGCAAACTTCCACAGAAGAAATTTGCCAAGAAAACCCCATGATAGGGTTGCCTTAGGGTCGCCATAAATCAGAAACGACTTGAAGGCACACAACAACAACAACAACTAAGGGGAAAGCATTAAAAAACATGTGTCACACAAAGCAATGATAAGACATCCAGCTGCCAAATTGTAACTTACAAGAAATGTGCATCACTATAAAAATGGACCTCATTTCAGTGCTGTGGAAAATGGCCTGTTTCTGCTCTGACCAATTTGGAACCAATCTGCTTCAGTTTGAGTCTTGAACCAAGGGGGGTTGCAGACTGCCAGAAATAGTGTGAATTCAGTCCACTTTTAGGGTTAGGGTTAGTGCTAGGGAATCATGGGAACTGTTATTTTTCTGAGACATTGAGCCTTCTCTGTCAGACAACTCTGATGCCACAATAAAATACAGTTCCCATGGTTCCCTAACTTTAACCCTAACCCTAAAAGTGGACTGAATTCACACTATTTCTGGCAGTCTGCAACCCCCCCAAGATTCAAAAACCCAAACAGACTGAAGCAGCAAGCTGTAATACAAACCATGACAGACTATAGATAACTTCTACATAGAGAGCTATATGAATGTGCTTCAGTATTCAAAAGTTTCCAGACATGGCCCCTGGGCACTTCAAAAAAGTCAAGGGTACAGATCATGCATTCAAAACCTATGGAATATGTATGTAGATCTATGTACAGAAGGTATGATAAATGCATGCTCAATATATATAGAACTCAGAGACTGGGACCAAAAAGTACAATCCCATGCCATACATTGACAGGACTGAGATTGTGGGGAGGCTAAAACTCAGTGCTTGAGCATATGCTGGGAGAATCTTCAAAAATTGCAGTTTTCAAAACTATTCACAGTTCAAGATGTATTGTATGCAAAATTCACATGCAAATCACCCCTCCCCCCAGAATCGTCTGCACAAAACCCCTAGCATTGTATGGTTTTCTATAATATTTACTGTGCAGAATATGCTGTTTCCTGCAAAAGAAAAAAGTGTGAATTTTGTGCAGAATAAGTCTTAACCTGACAACATTGTCATAAGCCCAGGGTTTTCCTTGTCAGGATTTCCTGTCATGCAGTAACATTTTAAAAACCCTTTTCCAAATATTTTCAGATATGCTTTCTGTACATAGCATATGTTTTACATAGCAGTGGGCAAAGTACAGCCCATATGTGGTCTCCCAGGACCATTTTTGTGCCACCAAGGGGATAATTGTTTTAAGAATAAATTTAAGAATAAATTGTTCTCAAATGCTCTGAAATGTCCTCTAAGGAAGTGTAGGGCATTTCCACCACATTTGGAAGCTTCCACCCCCAGGTGTCAAACAAATATTTTGCAAACATTTTCAAAAAAAATTTTTTTTAATTTTTTTTGCCCACAAATGCCCTCTAGTTTTGAAACAGGAAATGACTTTCACTTGCTTCTTCTTGTTTAAAAAGGTCTCAGTTGAAGTAGGTGTGGTCCTTCATGGTCTTCTACTCCCTACTCTCCCATGCTTCTTCATTCAGAAGATCTCAAATAGAGATGTGCGCATCTATAAAGTCAACATCCATGAAAATGCACCCTTTTACACTTAAACATCTGGTCCACATTCAGTTCCACAAGGGTTGTTGTTGGTGTTCTTCATGGAGTGAGATCTCTCCCTTTCTTTGCTTATTTTTTGAATTTGACACATATTTATATGCATCTTTTGAACTGTATGCATTCCTTGAATGAATTCTCACATTGACTAAAGAGTGCTTAATCAGTTTTTCACAGGTATTTGATATGTATGCATTTTTCTGTGTGCACTTTTCAAAGGTATTTATGTGAGGGACATTGTAAGATAAATGCTAACCTGAAGATCCCAGAATACAAGTTGCATTTGGTCCAATACCTGACACTCGAGGAAGAGTAAACTGAGGCAAGTATCAGAGCTTGGATTGAAATTGTGTTTCTTACACATCCTTCATTCCAATATCATTTCCTAACAACTATATTGAAAAGGATCAACTAGCAGATGGTGAGGATGATGTCTGCTTAGTCAGGTGCAGAGATGCAGTCAAATGATTGTCCTTCCCACTTGACTGGATCAGAGCTTAGAGAAATTCCTTTTTGGACAACAATAGTTAACAACAAGTTAGCTATTGTAATTGTTTCACTTAAACCAGAGAGCCTATGTATTATGCCAGATTTTGGCTGACTACTAAAAAAAAGTTGTGTTTTCACTTTAAAAGGTGTCATTGGAATAAATTCATATTTCACAAATTCATACTTTAATCTTTTATAATGTAAAATTTGTTAAACTATTAGAAGTGAAAAGCATCTTTCAAGATAAGATTCACACACACCCTGTGTTATAGTGCAAAGAACTGGCATCTATGAAAGGAAGTTAATCCAATGGACAAGTTCAAACTCATCTAAAAGCAGACAGGAGAGCCAGTGTGGCATAGTGGTTTGAGTATAGAACTAGAACTCTAGTGATTAGGGTTTGATTCCCTGCTTGGCCATGGAAACCTGCTGGGTGACTATGAGTGATTCACACCCTCTCAGCCCCAGAAAACCTGTAATAGGGTCACCTTAGGGTCACCATCAGTCCAAAACTACTTGAAGGCACACAACAACAACAGACAGACAGACAGATCTGTACAGAATAAGGGGCAAGGAGGAGGGTGAGGAAAAAAAATCCCTCTGTACAAGAATGCAGCAAATGAAAGACAACATTTCTATTACTGGGCAGCATTAAAACTGTAATCATGACTAGTACTTTTTGCATATCATACTCCTTTGTAAATCTCAGTCCCAGCTGTATGTACTGTATAAATACCTGAAATTTTCAATAATTCTTCATGCATCGGATGAAGTGGAGAATAGTATATAAAAGCTCAAGATATAATAAAACGTTTAATGTGCCACACAGCACTTTGTTGTTTTTATAGTACAGGACTATGAAGGTCAGAGTTCTTATGTAGCCATTGTTTGTGAAGATTCCCACATCCATTAAAGAAGCAAAGATTATGCACATTGCCTGGGAGCACCATTTTGTAGAAAGTTGGGGGTCACAGTTTGCAACATCAGGAGCAGAAAACAAGGGAGTGAAAAAGGCTCAGTAAAAGTATCAGCTAAGTAGCTCAAAAGCAAAAGAAGGAGGAAATTAAAAAGAAAAGAAAGCAAGGAGTTGTGGATGTGGAGTTCAAAGACACAAGGAATCCCAATATATAAAAATGATGCAAAATATTTACCAAAATATGCCCAATTTAATCCCACTGTGTGACCTTGGCAAATCACACATTCCTAGCCCCAGAAAGCCCTGTGATAGGTTTGCCTAGTGTTGCTATAAGTGGGAGAAGACTTGAAGGCACAGAACAAGAAGTATCATTCCATTGCTTGTCAATATTTCATATGACCAGCAACCATTCCTGAGGCTTCTCCCTCTGCTAGCTTTTCCGACCAGAGGGCCTTTACAGATGGGTGGCCATGGGCCGCTCCGAGAAGCTAAGTATTGGGGCCGAGACTGCCCTACACCTCGGCCCCACTCCACCCTTTCAGCGACTGGGAAAAGAGTGCTCCTTTCCTAAAGCATAGAAAGGGCGCCACAAGAGCTCCATGTGGCTCTTTTGCACCTCTTCCAGCACAGTATGTAAAAATGCTGTGCTGGAAGGGCATCATCAGAGAGCTCGCTGTGTGCAATGGCGGGTGCTCCGATGACGTCCTCAGGAAGGGGTCAGGGCATTTGGCGTCCAGATGCCCCTCCCCTTCACTGGCTCCAAGACAGCACTTTGCGCCATCTGCAGAGCCCCCAAGTCCTTCATGGACACTGGATTCTAAGCAGTCCACATCATTCTCCTAGAAATATCCCCTTGCAGTGGTATTTTCTGGTTCTTAAAGCCATTTAGATGAGACATTAGATGAGGGAAAAGTCAGTTTAAACCTTACCTCCATCCTAAGGCAATGAATGAAAAGGAAAACATGTTTTACAAATAGAAAGGAACCTCAGCATACTGATCAGGGGGGTTCCCACCCACCCCTTTTCTCTTTTTACTGCAATGGTAGCAAAAGGTCCCCATGCCTTCAGCAGCGTGCACTGCTCCACTGATGAAGAGAAAGAAGAGACTAATGGGCTCTACAGATGGCCCCTAAGGGGTGGCTCCATGACGCCCCTGGGAGTGCCGGATTGGGGCTGCGACAACCGCACACTGCAGCCCCCTGAGGCTGCCGCCGCCACCCACCATAATGATATTGATTATTGTTGTTATTACTTGTTCTTGGGGTTTTCTTGGCAAAATCTCCACAGGGGTTTTGCCATGGCTTTTCTGGGGCTGAGAGAGTGTGCATGCATATATATTTTTATTTTTATTATTTATTTATTTGTTTATTTATTTATGGTGCTTCGGCCCCCCAATTGTCTGAGGGACAGCAACCCAGCCCCCAGCTCAAAAAAGTTGCCTACCCTTGCTTTACATGCTGATATTCCAGACTAACCCAGCATTATCTCTGAATTCTACCACAAAGATACAACTAGAGTTTTGTTCCCATCACCCCACACCCACTGCAACAGGGAGATAGAGGTCCCACATTTAAGAATTCATTGACCACTTATGAAGATGAGTGCTGGGAATATCAGCATATATAAAAAGCTGCACATGTGATTGCTAATGCAGCTTTATGAAGCCTTCAGGCAGGTGTTCCTTGCCTTTGACATTGTCTTGGCACCTGTAAAATAATAGATGGTTAACTTGTCAGAGTTGCCTTGAGACTTTAAGTACCATTTGCTCTGCCTCACTGGTTTGAATATAAAGAATTTTTTAGCTTCCATTTCCAATGTGAGACCAGCTTTCCATAAGACTCTCTCAGCAGATGTATCACCAGCTTTAGCTTTAGCACTTTGGTATAAGTGGTCAATCACGATAATAACATTAACCATGACAAATTCACTTGGTGTTAGCAGATATAATACCCTGTGCAATTCCACAGGAATTTCCCATTCGTCTCACTGATCACAACCTTTGAAATATCCTCCATCGTTTGCTTCCATGTGTCTTGATGTACTGAGTGTAAATAGGCACATTTCCCTCACTATTTCAAAAAAAAAAAAAAAAAAAGTGGGGGAAATAGTGCCTGTCTGTCATTCCAAAATATTTTTTTGTGCTGTAAAGCCCAGATCAAACTCCAAGTAACTGATGTCTTTTCTTTGTTCACTTTGTAAATTCTGAAACAGCTCTTTAGGTCAAATTAAGCAACCAGAGAATTCATATACCCACTAGAGCTCTGATAAATGTTTTTATTTTTATTCTTGGTAGAGGGGGACAGAATATAGATCCCAGAATGTCCTCACTAATATGGCCACTGGAAAAATATGAGACCTGCTTCAGGAAGCATGCCCCACATGGGTATTTTCTGCCTTGAGTGCCAAAACAATATAACTGGACATGGATATTATGCCCTTTCTTTTTAGAGGATAGCCATTTGCTGTTGTGCCTCAGGCAACAGAAACTCTTAGGGCAGCCAAGTGTTTTTGAATAATTCATCAAGAGGAACATTTCCATTCTTTTTCACTCTTCCACTTGGTTTTTCTGACCATGTATTCAGAGTAACTGGATACTGAGCATGCTTCTACTACCAGAGTGATAGCCATGTTAGACAGTTGCAGTGGGGGAAAAAAACAATAAAGATGCAGCGGATGGACTTTAATCCACACCAGTTTAGGTATAGTTTTTAATGGAGACACAAGCATCTGCACTAAACTGATCTATGCTCACATACATTAATTTCAAATGTGTGTATTTTGGATGAGTAAATACACAATTGGAACTATAATATAAGAAGAAATAACCTGCCTATGTCACCAACAGGGTTCCAGCCAGCACAGCCTCGGTAAAGAAAATGGTACCAGTTGTATATGCTTCCTCACCATGTATTCGCACTGCAGCAGGCCAATGGAGCTATACTAGGGCATCTAGGTATCATGAGATGGGAGTTGGGCTCCAGATCCAATAGTTTATCTCTACATACTCTGTCCCTTCACAAAAGCACAATGGGAAGGAGGCTGTAATCAATTCTGTATATACTGTCCAAGAAAGAATAGATTAGTACTTTTCTCAACACTTTTATTCTGCAAGGAGAACATGATGGAAAAGGAATGATGCATGACAGAAAAGGAACATATGCATCAGATTGCCACTAAAGCCAACAGAATAGAATCTGGCTACTGGAAATGAGTTAATCTAGGAATTATTGTTAAGTTTATCCAATATACAAACCAGGGCAACAGTACATTAAAACACAATTGCAGCAAGACTTTTTCCTTATTGACTTGCTAACGGGCAGCATAGATTTATATTCAGTCACTAAGAAGAGGGAAGAGATTAATAGTACCTGCAAGAGGAAATTAAGAAGTGCTTTAAGGATGAATGTCTTGCAACTGGATTTGAAATTTGCAATTAATTAGCAATGCATGCTTCTGTCACCTTTAAAGAAAATCTGTTGTCGATATTCTGAAACTTTTTTATTGATTTGTTATTAACTTCTAGTTATACACTAATTCATTATCATAGAGGAGCTTGTGGCTAGCACCAAATCTATAAATGATGGCTGTGACTGACATGCCTGCAGATTTAATAGAAGTCTGGCCTGGCATTTCTTCCTTCTCATCACTGCCATGTAGGAAGATATTGGTGCTCTTGTTAACATTTAGTGAATGTGTAGGATTTTCAGCTGCCAGAAAAATGACACAGATGAAATTTCCTTTCCTTTTAAATGAAGGTTAAAGTAAACTGATAACAGATGAAACTGGAGCACTGACAAGACAGCAACTTCATGAAGGAAATGGTGCTCATAGAACAGTTTTTCTATGTACAGTCCTAAAGAAAATGGAAGTTGGAATAGGAATGGAATACAATGTTATCTCATCGACAGGAAAGATTCTATCACATGTTGTATGCACTGTTTTGTTTCCTTGCATGCCACCTTTCTTGGTGCTATCTCTACACAAGTGTATTCCCTTTTCTTTCACCCTGGCTATTGTGCATTGGACCTTTCACATTAGATGAGGAGTCTTCATTTGTATTCCTTGTCTCAGGAGTACAGCTTGGTACTCCTCAGGAGCACAGCCTCAATCAGGCTAGAATATAAATGTGCTACATCCCGGCTCGGCCATGTAAACCCACTGGGTGACCTTGGGAAAATCACATACTCTCAGCTTCAGATGCCTCCTCACCCCATGTATTCAGAGGATGCCAATGGCAAATTGCCTCTGAAGAAACTTGCCAATAAAACCCCTGACAGGGTCACCTCAGGGTCGCCATAAGTGAGAAATGGCTTGAAGGCACACAACAACAACAAACTCTCTAGCACTGCAATACTGAAAATGTTGAATTTGGAAGTTACTGTTTTAAATAGAATTAGGTTCTGTAAAAGCATGTGACACTACTCTAACCAAAGCTGTGTCCAAACCAGCGCACTTTATCACATAAGGCTTTTAAATCCCTATTAAAGCTAGAGCATAGTATTTTTTAAAATACTTATTGCATGTCATCATGTCTGCCTCATTGCTGCTGTCCCTGTGACACATTGTTAAAGTATCCTTTTTCTTTGATAGGGAAAATCCATCAATAAGCTCCTAACTGCACTGCTTTTCCATTACTCCACAGGTGTGAAACCTCACTGCTGTGGTAGTTCTGACATTGGCAGTCATGTGACATCAGTGTCTCATCCTTTCTCCATGTCCCTCCTCACCCTTGCTATTCCCAAGCAGGCTGTTTTCCTTCTCCTGCCCCCATTTCTTTTATTTTCTTTTAAAAATTAAATCACACTATCCTAAATTCAGAATTGTGTTAAAAATGAAAATAAAAAGGTATATTGAGTAGGGCATGGGGCAGGAAGGCAGAGTTAAGGAGGAGTGCAGAAGAGACCATGAGAGACCATGGATATAGCACCTTCAAACTATTGCAGAGAGGTGTGATAATGAATGCTCCTAAACAAGTATGTTTATGTTTTCTTTTACTAACACAAATGTTGCCAGGCTGCTATGATAATGTCTTTGGTGCCTTTCATTTCATTTCTGTCTTTTGCTCTCCTTGTTTTCAGCTAAGTGTGATTTATAATCCTTGAACCCAACTTGCAGCTTTCAATTTCTCACTTCTCCTTGCCCCTCACAAAGAATTTTGAATGTCTGCATTCCTCTGTACCCACAAGGAACTAGAAGTGCTCCAAGAAGCACCCACTCACAAATGGATAGCAGGACATTGGGACTTGATTGTGAAGTAGCCAGGGTTGGCATCTGCTACAAGAAATTATCAGAAGAAATTAACAAAGTGTTCACAGAGGATGAGCATATGATGCAGTCATTCCAATTTAGCAGGGGACAAAGTCTATGAAAAGAGGAAAAAAGGGGATGCAGGAAGAGAAACACTGTGAAACTTCTACTGAAATTAATTGCAGGAAGACCTTTAATGAGTTCTGAAAAAAAGGAGTTTGTACTGACCAGAGAGAAAGACAGAAAAGATCACAGGATGTAATGTGAACCAGGCAACTTCCTCATGTCACCATCAGTAGCAGATTGTATGGGAAACAGCCAACCTGGATGCTATAAATGCTAGGTCCAAGAGTGCTCACCATTTGGTAAATTTCCATGGTTTTTCTTTTCTTTATTTTAGAAGTGCCGAATGTATGCACAAAGCTTCTAAATTGTTTGTTTTCTTCATTTTCATATTTGAATTTCATTGGTGAAATCCACTTGTTGTTGTTGTTGTTGTTGCTGCTGCTGCTGCTGCTGCTGCTGTGTATGTCTTCAAGTCATTTTTTTTCACTTATGGTGACCCTAAGGCAAACCTATCATGAGGTTTTCTTGGCAAGATTAGTTCAGAGGTTTGTCATTTCCTTCGTCGGACGCTGAGAGAGTGTGACTGGTCCAAGGTCGCCTGGTGGATTTCATGGCTAGTTGGTAATTGAACCCTCATCTCCAGAGTCCTAATTCAATGCTGAAACCACTGCACCACACTGGTCCACTAGCAACATAAAAATATCAAATGAGATAATATTGCAAAACAAACAATAATTACAATATGTTTAAGCCCTAACAACCATAAAAATACCCAAAGAAAATAGCTCTAAGAAGTAACCATTCTTAAAATCAACCATCCATCATATTAGAAGACTTATATACACCTTCTAGGTAGGAATAGGACTTCTATAAGTTTTCTGGGTAGAAATAATGTGATGAAGGTGTGCTTCCACAATTGTACCTGGCATTTGTCTTCTGGTGCTGTCTTTTTCAACCTCACACTCCGCCACATGCTTACCATTTTACTCACTGGAGCTTCCACTGGGGTCAAAGGAAGCTCCCAATGCTGTCAAAAGAAAATTTGTTGTTGTTGACTATGGGAAACTATTTCTTCTCCCCAGTTCTTCTGGAATGTCTAAGATGGGGTTGGAGGGGTGGTGAAAATCACAGTGCCATCTTCACAGGCAAAACATAGTTTTTTCTCACTTTTGATTCTTGTCCCATAATCCAGGCAGCAACAGGAAAAACAGGGGATAAGAAAGAGAAGGGAGAGAGGAGAGAAAGAGAGGAATAGAGGAGGCAGATAGATGGACATGTGAGGTCTGGATAGAAACAGAAACTAAAAAGTTAAAATCAGTTATCAATTGTTGGAAATTTTCTAATGCAAAGATGCAATTTAATTATTTTTTAAAGTAAATTATTGATTTACCGTAGCTTGGAATTTTAGCATTCACTTCATTCCAGAACTAAGTAAATTTAATTCATTAAATGAAAGACAGTGCTGAGGAGTGAGCAAATCTTACACTTCTCAACTCGTTGTTTACACAAAACCTAATTCTATTGCATGGGGATGGTGTGGGGAGTGGAATGCTTCTTGCTTTTTCCATGCCAGCATTCTCTGAAGATGCCAGCCACAGATGCTGGTGAAACATCAGGAATAAACTCTTCTAGAACATGGCCACATAGCCCAAAAAACCCACAAGAAACTATGGATGCTGGCCATGAAAGCCTTCAACTTCACTTCTTGCTTTTTGTTAGTCTTTCAGGGTTGAGAATTTACAGTGCTTAGGTCATAAGAGTTAAATGACTTATTTTAGTTCATGATCATAATGCCAAATCTAAGACTTTTTAAACCAATAAGTAATATGGGTAAATTGGAAGGGGATGATATTCTTTCATTCTAGATAGTTTCTGCACCAGACACTGCATAGGAACTTTTCCTCTGTCCAAGGAACCTGAATTTTAAAGCTATTACCTTAATATATATATGTATTAATGATTGACTAAATGAACAAATCTTTTCTACTATATATTAAGGATCATTTCCTGGTCAAGGCTGAACTCAGAACCACTGTTTGTCCTGTCGGGGGTGGAGGACCCATTAGAATGGTCTGCCCTCAAAGGCTAATGGAACCAATTGGATTCCAGAAAGCCTTAGAGCAGGGGTAGGCAACCTTTCCCTTTAAGGGCCGAGGGACTTCAGCTCCCAGAAGCCTCAGCCCTGTTGGCCAATAGTCCCATGTTGGCCAATAGTTCCTGGGATTCTGGGAGCTGAAGTCCCTCAGCCCTTAAAGGGGAAAGGTTGCCTACCCCTGCCTTAGAGGGTTTTATGGTTGTTAACACCGGCGATTCTGTCGAGGCTTTGGTTAATACTTGGAACACCGATCTTGTCAAGGCTATCAACATGATTGCTCCCAAGCATCCTTTCCAACCTGCTTCAAATTGTCAATCATGGTATACTGAAGAACTCAGGAAGATGAAGTGGGTTGGACAACGACTAGAGTGCGTCTGGCAGAAAACTTGACTCTTATCCAACAGAACTCGTCATAGGAAATTTCTTTGTTCCTATAGAGCGGCAAAACATGCAGCAAGGAAATCTTTCTTCTCTGCACGTGTTGCATCTGCAGAGTCCCATCCAGCAGAGCTGTTTAGGGTGGTAAGGGAACTGACACAGGTTCCACCTGTGCAGAACCCATTACTTAACCCGACAGCAGCCTGCTGTGACACGTTTAACAACTTCTTTGCAGATAAAATCTCTCAGATAAGAGCCAACTTGGATGCCAGCATAGAGTAGAATTGATAGATGAGGTATCCAGCAACTCTGCTTATGAGATTATACTGGATCAGTTTCAACCGGTGAGTACTGATGACATGGACAAGCTCCATGGTAGTGTGAGGAGGACAACTTCCCTCTTGACCCATGCCCTTCGTGGCTGATTGTCCAGGGAGGAGATGTCTTGAGGATTTTCCTAATGGACATCATCAATGCATCCCTTAGGGAAGATCGCGTCCCATCTTGTTTGAAGGAAGTGGTGGTCAGACCGCTTCTGAAAAAATCTTCCCTTGACCCCCTGGACATGAATAGTTATAGGCCAGTTTCTTTGTTACCTTTTTTGAGCAAGGTGATCAAGAGGGCTGTTGCCCTTCAGCTCCAAGCTGTCTTAGAGGAAACCGATTATCTGGATCCATTTCAAACTGTCTTTAGGACAGGATCTGGAGTGGAGACTGCCATGGTTGTCTTAGCTGATTACCTTTGTCTGGGCATCGAGAGTAGTAGTGTGGTCCTGTTGGTGCTACTGGACCTCTCAGTGGCTTTTGACATGTTGGACCATGACATCCTCTTGGAACGCCTGAGAGTATTAGGAATCGGAGGCATTACACTGCAATGGTTCCGTTCCTTCCTCTCAGGCAGATTCCAGAGGGTGATGCTCGAGGACAGTTGCTCAGCAAAAAATGAGCTTAATTGTGGTGTTCCTCAGGGCACCATGCTGTCCCCAATGCCATTTAACATATATATGAAGCCGCTGGGAGAGATCATCTGGAAACATGGGGCAGGGTATTATCAATACGCTGATGACACCCAGATATATTTCTCCATGTCTCGGTCTACAGCTTTGACTTCAGATGGCGTCTCCCCTCTCAATGAATGTCTTAAAGCAGTAATGGACTGGATAAGGAAAAATAGATTGAAACTGAATCCAGACAAAATGGAGGTACTTACAGTAGTCTGGGGGTGCTCCTAGATCTGTCGCTTCAGATGACAAATCAGGTGAATACGGTGGTCAGGAATACCTGTTGTCAGCTTCGGCTGATATTCCAGCTGTGCCCTTTCCTGGAGATTAGGGACCTTGAAACCTAGGTACATGCGCTGGTAACTTCTCATCTCGATTTCTGCAATGCACTCTACATGGGGCTACCCTTGTGCTTAGTTCAGAAATTCCAGTTGGTACAGAATATGGCAGCCAGGCTGGTCTCAGGCAAAATCAGAAGAGACCACATAACACCTATTCTAAGATCACTTCACTGGCTGCCTATGAGTTTCTGGGCACAGTACAAGGTGTTGGTCATCACCCTTAAAGCCCTAAATGGCTTGGGTCCAACCTATATTCGAGACCGTCTCCTTCCGTATAATCCACCCTGCGCACTGAGGTCCGCTGAGAACTTCTTGCTACCTATAAAAACTAGATTATCAGCAACTGGCCAGAGGACCTTTTTGGCTATCACTCCCAGACTATGGAATGGCCTGCTGGATGAGATCCATCACTTGACCATCTTAAACAGCTTTAAAAAAGCTGTTAAGATGGATCTCTTCCGGCAGGCCTTTCCTGAGTAGATAACAGGCCACCAGAAAAAAAATTATGCCTGATCCTGTTTCCCGTTACAGTTATTTTAATTTACTTGTTATTTATTATAACATGTTATTTTTAAGTATGTTTTAAATTTCAATCATTTAATTGTATTTTAAGGGGGTTATTGGGGGACAGGACTGTTTGTTTTATCTTGTAAGCCACCCTGGTTGTTTTTAGAGAGAGGCGGGATATAAATAAATTATTATTATTATTATTATTATTATTATTATATGGAACTGGAGGCAGTAAGAGCATCTTTTAGAGAGAAGCTATAGCTATCATGCTACATGGTCAAACCTCAAACTTTCTTTGTGTCTGTCAGTTTTTCTTTCATTCCCCTATTTTTCTGGTTCTTTCTTACAGATGGCCTTTTGAAAGAAGAAGGAAAAAAATATGGAGATGGAAAAGAAAGAGGCCATGGGATCGTGAATAATGGACAGAAAGGCCTTTAGAACAAATATAAGCTGATGTAGACTGGCCGTTTGAGGCAGCACAGAGCTGCCCCAGGAAGCAGCAGATCGGGGCTGTGGCAGCCCCACGCTACAGCCCTGATCCTCCCTTTTGCCACCCCGAAAAGAGCAGCAAAATGCTGCTCCTTTTAGGAGTGACAAAAAGCCACTGTAAGAGCTGGTGCCATGGCTCTTCTGCGCCCTTTTGGTGTAGCGTGTCTGCACGCTGTGCCAGGAGGGCGTCCTGATGCCACGTGCCATGCAAACAGGCATGCGGTGTCAGGGTGGCATCAAGGTGGGGTTGGGGCGGATGACGTGCAGCTGCCCCACCCTAACTCTATCCCTTTGGGCTGGTCTGCAATGGCCCTATGTCATGCAGGTCAGTGTTTGTATCATTATATTTCAGATGAAAGTATGGCACAATGGCTAGCCTTCAAGAGATCATGGTAGGCACTGAACTGGGAATTTGTTTCTTAGTCTTTTTGCCATCATGCGATAGAAGCATAATGTGGTCCTTCAACTGACAGAATGTGGCTCAGTATGTGTAATCTCCATAAACAATTCTAGCTTTTAAAAAGTATTTCAAAAATTGTTCTTCTTGCTTTTCTGCAGTAAGTAGGTAGTACTTGCTAGAACCTGCTGGGAGGACTGTTAGGTACAATTGGTGGGAATGAACAGAAAATTTGTGCTCATATGATAATTTCCTTTCTTTGGCTGTTCATGCCTGTCAATTTAGCTGCCTGGAGAGTTTTGCTGCAATATTTGAACTTTCCTTTTACTAGCAATTATATTGAGAGGTTCTTTTCAAATCTACAGTAATGTATTTGTTATTAAAATGCAATCTAGCACAATTCATATTAGAAATACTGCTACTATGCATTCTCTCCAGGGGGGAATGACTATATCCCAATTGTAGCTGCACAAAAATGGTGCTTTGGCTCTCAACAACTAGCAAGTGGAGCTTGTCATTTGGGAATTAGTGAACACAGAAGCATTTCAGATTAAATAAGATCTTACATATTCCCCAAAATTATATATATAGTGTGTGTAAATTTTGTATGTTGAAAAAACTGGTATATCAATATGAATTGCAAATATAGTTAATATATGACCTAAACACCTGTTTTGGAACCATGGCATGTAGTACTGTGAGGAGAAACTGATTTTGCTAGGCCCAAGAGGGAGGAGACCCAGGGTGCATCTGTACAGCAGCAATAATCCAATTTGACACCATGGCTCCATTCTAGGGAATTCTGGTAATGATAGTTTGTTGTAGCACCAGAGCTCCACTTTGGTGCCACAATAAACTACCAGTCCCAGAATTCCATAGCATGAAGTCATGTCAGTTAAAGCAGTGTCAAACTGGATTATTGCTGCAGTGCAGATGCTGCCCCAGTAAAAGATCACAGCATACAGTGCCATGATATTGAAGCTTTGGCTCATCACATTATGAAGTTTTTCTGCTTCATGCTGCTTCCCTTACAGTTTTTTCAGAGTTTTCTTTGTTAATGAGTTAGTGGTGGCATCTGGGCAGGGGGCATCTCTGGTAAGGTGCTTGAGTTGAGGGATGTTTAGCTGCTTAAGCAACAGGCAAACCTTTGTATTTGTTCCTCTGCGACAGACTAGAGGAGAACTGGCACAATCTGCAGTTGGACCCATGCAATGATAGGGCATTATGCCCTGTGTTGGCATTGCAGGATTTGTTTGTTTGTTTGTTTGTTTGTTTGTTTACAGGTTGGGGGCTTCCAGTGTGTGTGTTGTATGCCTTCAAGTCATTTCTGACTTAGAGCGATCCTTAGGCGAACCTATCATAGAGTTTTCTTGGCAAGTTTCTTCAGAGGGGGCTTGCCATTGACATCCTCTGAGGCCGAGAGAGTATGACTTACCCAAGGTTGCCCAATGGGTTTTCATGGCTAAGCAGGGATTTAAACCCTGCTCTCCAAAGTTCTAGTTCAACACTCAAACCACTTTGCCATGCTGGCTCCCAGGCTGGTCCCTAATTCTCTTCTCACCAGATATCAATTTTGAGCAGTTAATGCTAAGGCATTGTCCAGTTTGGGTCTCAGTTGGGTGCAATTTGGGACATATTCTTTTGGAATCGGAGCTGCCTCAGTAGCATCCACAATGGGCACAGATCTGAGTGCCATTAGAAGCTGCGGCAATGGTCTTCAGTTTATAAGAGGTATATTCACACTCTCTAGTATTAAAATTGTTTGTTCATTAATGTGGTTTTTCAGATTCTGGGTTCTGCTTGGAGAGGTTTTGATATGTAGACATAGCATGGTTTATTAGGCAGCACATCAGGGGCAGACATGCTATTTCAAATTACAACTGGGTCTCACTGACCAAGCCACAGTCTAATAGACGGAAAGAGGGGCTTGCGATGGAATGGTTTGCTTCCTTTGTTGTTTGGAGAACATAGTGGGCCACCACTGCACATTCTGGTCATTCACCTTGGGGTAATGACCTTGGTTTGCTTAAGGGTAAAGTCCTGATTCTCCAAGAAGTCCACAATTTTCAAATTGATCCCAATGGCCTAGGTTGCATTTGCTATGGTAACCCTTTCTTCCCTGCCAAGTTTGCTGAGGTGAGGGTTATCCACGTTGGTCTGATCTCCAGAGTCATTATCCTCTCCAGAGTTATAATCCAGCACTCAAACCACTGCTCCACCGTCACACTTTTTAGAAGTTAGCTTAAAAGGTGCTTTTTTAAAAAAAAAAAACCACAACTACAACTTTTTGGAAGGAAAGGCCACTTTTTATTTTTCCATCATTATGGAACAAAAAAAAATCCTTATATACTAAGAAACCAAAATAAGATAAAGGTTATTCATATTAAACGTTAATCAGTATCATAGAAGGTCAAGATATGTGAGATTTATTGATATTGAATTCTTCTCTCCTTCAATTGATTTTGATTTTGATTTTTTTACTGAAAAGAATTTTTTTTAAAAAAATTGCAGACATATTTCCATCTCAATTTGTACCTTTCTTCAGTGATCTCGGGACATCTGATAGTGTTAAGCTCATATTGAAATTTAAAATGTTTAACATTTATGCCAGTGACAGTATTTGGTTACCTATAGTTCATAGTCCATTTTACTTCCAAAGGTAATCTGCTATACATCTGTTACAGGCATTGTGCAAAATAGGGCAACAATCCACCACTTTAAAGCAGAGAATAGTTTTATATTGCTAGGACAGATGAGTGAATTCAGCTTAGATACGAGCATCCAGACAATAGCATGCTTGGTAAGGATTTAAAACATATCCTGAAGTTTACAATTACAGGAAACACTGCTTTTTATAGATAATGGTATGACTATGATGATTTATTGAATTTCTGAGATCAATAAGTGATTCAGAGGAAAGGGAACTGGAAATTTTATTTTACAATGTAAATCTCTGCCAGTGGATTTGCACTGATGCTCAGGGGAGGCAGCTGCTTCTTCTCCTGTCTGCAAGAACAGCCAGAGACTCCCGCATGCATCTTTGGCCACCAATTTACCATGGAGATGTGCCTGGGAACTGCCTGGATGCTCTTCTGCACCTACAGGACAAGAAGCAGGTGCACACACCCATGAACAGGCACAGAAGCACCCATTTCATTTCCAGGGATGCAAATGCAACAGGATGACTCTCAAGTGTATCACCATAGCCAAGCAGTGGCCACCAAGAAAGGAAAAAACAAGTTGTACCTGGGAGCCTCTGGCTGCCCTTTTGCATCCACTGGCAAAGGTGCTGCATAAGGAGATATAGGATACCTCCTTCTGCCATGTCTTTGCTGTGGCTCATTGCTATGGAATTCTGGGAAATGTAGCTTTGTGAGACATTTAGCCTTCCCTGTCAGCGAGCACTGGTACCAAAGAGACTACAGTCCCCAGAATTTCATAGCACCGAGCCATGGCTGTTAAAGTGGTGTCAAACTGGATTATTTCTGCATTGCAGATGCAGCCATTGATGCAATGGGAGTTACCTCACTGTAAATCTCCTGCATGGCTCTACCCTATATCTCCACAGCTACATCATCAATAGCTTAAAAAGCTAATAATCCTAACTGATTTATGATGGGAGGCAAGTTTGTATTGTAAATATTCACATCTCATGGTCTATTGTTCAGTCTCATTGATCTGCAGAAGCTTTCTGAGAAGCAAAAGTGTAACAAAAAAGGCCAACTGATGTTGCTTTTAAAAGCCTGAAGTATGTCCATCACATAAAACTTGTTTTCTTCAGTACTCCCCTGTCCCTCCTGTCAAAGCTATATAAAAAGCATTGGTTTTTGAATTATCACATGACTGATCGTCACTGAGGACAAGAGCTTGTAACAGCTTTAAAAGGATTCACTTGTTATAATACATCATGCTGTGCAGAATTTGCTCATTCCTTGTACATGCAAAACTGCCAGTAGCATTAAAGGGAACAGTGCTGCAAGAGTGACATAGCAAGACTGAGAAACTATCTGAATTTTGTTGTTTCCAGCCAGAAAATGTGTTTAAACATTAACACATTAAGTCCCACTGCATTTCACACTGAATTTATTATTGTATGACTTCAGCAGATCATCAGTTTTTAATACATTTACTTGAGGTTGCCTTTTTTTGGTTCAGTAAATAACAGCTGATCCCACATTTGATTATGTGTCAAGAGCAAAAGCTAAAAACTACTACATTACAATCAAAGCTATAGAAAGGTCCCCCAAGATTTTTTTTCACCTATCATGCAGAAATTTTAAGGATATATTTTAACTTCCCAAAAAAACATTAATTAACAGCTGTCCAAATGTGAATTTCACCATTTTAAAAAATGTGTCAGAAAATTAAAACCTTTTTATAAGGTTTCGATTTCTGGTACTACTAAAGCACACGTACAGGGGGGGAAACCCATAAGACTCAGTATTCAATTAATCAACTTTTTAACAGATGTTAAATTCATATAGAAGATATCATGTTCAGTTCGACATGACTGCATGTGAAATGAATAAGTTCTGATGTTCTATTCCCATTACAGGACAAAATAAATATTTCTGTATAGTTTTCACACAGCAGTCATGTGCACTCAAGGAAATTATTCTGCAACAGAATACATGTTTTGCTTTTGCTTCTGTGTAAAAACCATGAAGATTTGTGTGAAAATGATGTTTTTGTCTAAAAAATGGGTGGGTGGGTGGTTTGCAAACTCCACATATTACTGTGGGGTTTACAAAAACCCATGTGTTTCTGTAAGGTGTTTTTTGCACATACACAAAAATATATAATTCCCAATCATACATCTCCACAATTTCTAATTTTAGACTATCAAATAGTACTTTGGCTAGCTGTGTATAGGTTTGTATGTATGTATACTGTTGTGTGCCAGAATGGTATAGTGATTTGAATGTTGGACTACAACTCTCAACACCAGGGTTCAAATCTCTGCTCAGCCATGAAAACCCACTGAGTGACTTAGGCAAAAGGCAAACCCTCTCTGAACAAATTTTGCCAAGAAAAATCACTGATAGGTTTGTGTTAGGGTTGCGATAAGTCATAATTGACTCAAAGATATACAACCACAACAAATGATTACTATTGGGGCTGGACAGTTAGAGGGCAGACAGAAGCTGTGTTCAGGAATCAGTGCTATCAACCAGTTCAAGTGTCAAAACTGGAACATGTCAGAGCCAAGAAGACTGTTATGCTTGCTCAGACAAAAGTCCTCTTCTGGACTTACCAGTTTTTGTGGAATGCACATACAAGGAGAGGAAACATACACTTTCTTGTGCCTTCATTGCATCCTCCATGTGAAAGATGACATTCAAAAGGCTGGAACCTCATTTTTCTTTGGTGGCTATCTGATGCTGTTTGGAATGCTAATTCTCCAGGATTCCAAGTCATGTGAATTGGAATTGAGGAGGTTCTCCTTTACCAACAATCATCCTCCACATGAAGAGAATAAAGAAAGTATTCACAGAGGGCTAACACTGGAGCACCACTGGGTGTGTGTGGGGTGGGAGTGGACGACATTAGGTGACACCCTAAGGGCAGTGGTCTCCCTGCCTGGGTTGTCACCCTTTGCAGAGAGGCAAGGCTTCTAGGAGTGGGGTTTCTAGGGGGGACTAAAGGGCACTCCCCCACCTCTCTGCCACAGTGCATAGAATGGCACCATGACAGCAAGGTGGGGGTGTCCTCAGCCCTCTCAGCAGCCTCCCCAGCCTTCTGAGTCCCACATGGCCATTGTCATGCAGGACCCAAAAGGAACCACCTCCCAATGCCTTCTGAGTCCCGTGTGGCCATGGCCCCGAAACTCAGAGGCTAGTGGCACAGGGCTTTGGTATAGTGCTTCCCAGGCTATCTGATCTGCAGAATTGGCCTTTTCTCCCCAGTGTACCAGGGACCGGTGCCATACTTATGCCTCATTGGCTACAACTGTATGTCTTTTCTAGAATCTCTTCAGAGACCAGCAGGCAATGGCACACAGACTGAAAGTGATCCAGTGACCACCACGTTGAATACCACTACTCTACATGGCCACAGCAAACCTGGAAGGCAGCCACCTCCCCCAGCCTTCTGAGTCCCATATGGCATGGCTGCACAGGACCCAGAAAGCAACCGACCACTCCGCCCCCCAGGGTGCACTATCCTATTGAGTGACATGCCCCTCTGGGGTGTTACCCAGTGTGATCCGCACCACAGCACCCCCTAGTGGTGCCTATGGAGGGGCGACACCACTGTTCCAGAAACCTCTGCCTTTTGGCAGAAACAGGCTGTGGCATTTTCCTGCATCCCTTTAAAATACTTGAGTCCACTGAAGAGATGGGAATCAGTGGGACAAGGCTCAATGGGAAGAGAAAGGAGGGGCCTCAGGATTTTTTTTAAAAATCAATTTTAAATTTAAACTTTAAAATTTTTATTTTTAAAAATATATATTTTTAAATTTTTATTTAAAAATCACATCTCACCCAACGTCCACTTTAAACACATGGCTGGAATGCATATGTAAATACATTTAGGCTGTACATATGATATTGTATTTTGAAGACATAATTTTAATTTTACTAGTTGTTTATGTCACAACTATTGCCATTACATTCAGAGATATACACGAATTATGACGAATGAGTAACATTAGTACAAAAAAACTTACTAAGGATTCTGTATGGTGTGGTATGGAAGGAGCTGAAGGCGGGGGGGGGGGGGGAGTTGACAGCATGAGTTACTGCATCAGGTGACACCAATCCAATAACACTACCAGACTAGCATGCCCCCTTCAGCACATATTCATTCTACCAAGCTAGATAAAATCAGAAAACAAGCAAAGCGTCTGTACAAACAGGAAGCCTTTTATACATCTTCCAGGTTAGAGGGCCACCTTGTGCAACTGGGGCCAGACTACAGTCTAAGGATATTTAATTGCTTGACGGGATACTCAGGATTGCAGTTCCTTAGGTTCCCACATGGAACAGCCACTCAGAGAGTTAAAGGTTCTCTACCCTAGCCCAGATTTCTAACACTGTATATTATATACACAATAATAATTCCTATGAATAATATTCCTGGACCAGTCCACATTCATTTTAAAGGAACTTGTGCAGAAGATCCCATTGCTCTAAAGATATCACTCAAAGCAATTGATCAGCCATTTTACAGTTTTTTAAAAACGCTTCAAACAGTCTGTTGATTTGAGAAATGTTTAAGAGCCAATTAATTAGGGAGATAAACCAGAATTGACACAGGCCAATTTATTTCATATTGATTCAGAGATTTAACAGAATATATGTACATATAAAAGATGGGCTAATATTTCCCTTCCAAATTAACTTTGTTAAATCACGTACATTAGCAGGTGTCTCCACAAATTGGGTTGTTCTTCTTAAATGATCAGATTAACATTTTCTCTCAAAGTTCTCCACAGTTTACAGATTAGCGCTTACCATTTTGATTTATTTAGTAAGCAAGGTATAATAGAAGGGTTTTTTTAAAAAAAAAAAAATTGGCCATTATTCTAAGTAACATCTTGTTTTATACTTCTAATTTACCAACAACTTCTCCTAGGACAATTTAATTTCATCCAGACGTTGTGATCTGGAGGCATAACCAATTGGCTTTCTCTGAAATGACTTACACCTTATTAAGAACACATTTGGAGGAACCACAAAGCCAGCTCTATGCTAAACCAGTCAAATAGTTCTTAGACTTTTCTTCTTCCTAACCCACCAGTTTCTTTGTAACAGAAGGAAAGAAAGTGCAATTCCAGTTTTAGTCCCTACTAAAGTTGAGCATTGAAAACAAATGGGACTTCCACAAATGAATAATAAATCCCATTAATTTCAAAGAGCCTAGTTTAGTTCAGCCCAAAATTGAATTCAGCTTAATTTCATGCAAGGATACTCCATTACATGTTTCAGGGAAATCCATCTTGATTTCCATTACACTAATTCATATGAACTTTAATTTCATTAACATTGATTTCACTTCTGTTTGCAATTCTGCACTGTATGCTACAAACCCTTGCAACATATTAAAATACAAAATACATTAGCATTTGTCAAATGATAGTCTATGAAATGAAACATCTAAATTAGTGATTCCCAAAGTGGGCAGTTGCCCCCCAGGGGGTGAAGGAAAGGTCCAAAGGGGCAGTAAGGGGGGAAAGGGGGTGGCAGGGGGGCCTTCAGTCAGAGTACTGGTGCACGAGAAAGACAAGGGGAACCAGGGGTCTTAAGGGCTATGAGGAGGATGAGAGCTATATGAAACATCTTTTCAGGGTCCTTAAAATCACTGCACAGCCTTGCAGATCACTGGTGTGTTGGTGTCTCCAATTCTTCACTTCCCCACATGAGCTCACTTTTTCAGCTGCATCTTTTGGTAGCAGCGGTGGTTGGGGAATTCTCACGAGACTCGGGTACAGGGCATTGCTTCTGTGGCTGTGAGCAGCACTGTTCTGGGGCAGACTGCCTGCCTGCCTGGAGTGAGGAATTAGAGCACATCATGGTGAGGAAGAAGGAATGCAAAAAGGAGCTTTCAAATTTGGGACCCTGCTTCAGCTTTGTGAGCTTTGCCAGGATTTGCAGGCAAGTTGGAGCTTGGCTGCTGCTCAATGGCATCCCTGCCCACAGTGTCACCCAGTGGAGGGGGTTTTGCAAGCAGGGGGGTGGGGCTTCAGGCAGGACAGGGCTTTCTGAGAACAGCTGCACCTTTCCCCCTTCTCCACTGCTGCTGGATCTCTCCTTCACTGTCATGGTGCCATTCTCCTCAGGAGGAAAGCTGGGCTGTGGCAGTGCAACACCATGTCAGTGAGGTCCAGAGGGACAGAATGACTGACAGTGAGGTCTGGAGGGCCACACCTGGCCTTCTCCTTTGCTGCCACGTCACTGCAACACTGAGGTCCGGAGGTCTGCACTGCCATGGCATCGCAACAGCAAGGTCTGGAGGTCGCACTGCTGCAGCATCACGATAGGAGGTCCGGAGGGACTGACTGATGATGAGGTCTGCACTGCTGCAGTGCCATGAGAACGAAGTCTGGAGGGCTATGCCCAGCCTTCTCCTTTACTGCCATGGCGCCGTTCCCCTCAGGAGGAAAGTAGTGCTGTGACAGCAAGATCTTGAGGACAGAGTGACTGACAGTAAGTTGCATCGGCACAAAGGACTCATACGCATTGTTATGGGTAAACACTTTAGGCCACAACTTTATTTATACAGGGTCATCAAAATTAACAATTATTCACAAAATTATTATTTGGCGCATGCGTAGTTGCGATTATTCTAATCGCCATTATTTTAAACCATATTATTTCTAGCATGCGCCAAGTTAACTTTCCTGCATATCCGCTAACCATTAAACCCCCTCCCCCCTACTGTATATGATGTCATAAAACTTATTAACAAATGACGTCAATAATTTAACTATTACTTCAGTCAATTTAATTAAACTAATGACATCACTAATTATTTAATTGTATTCAAATCCTATCCATATTACTTTCTGAATTAACCTATTTCCATCCCTGAGAGGGAGGGGTCCCTGCCCGCCAATCATACCTTTTACTACTACTTTTTGACCCTTATTCTAAGTTGCGACATATAACTTTAATAGTTAATCAATTCAAATCAACCATTACCGAATACATTGTTCAAACATTATACAATATCATAACAACATATTATGCAATTATATTCCACACCCTAAATAATGCTGTTTGTTCTCAGGGAGGGCGAAAAACCCAAACAGACTTTATTTGGGAAAATTCCCTCCCGGCCCCCGTAAGCGACCAGCCTAAGCCTGAGAGTAAACAACTATACAACTTAAGGGTTGGTGGGATGGGTTGCTCGCTTTTTGATCCTAAAATGGCTGCCGGCCACGAGGCAGCCCAGGCTTATATAGCCTGCACAAATCACATTCCTAAATCTCGCGAGATATATATTCTCGCGAGATTTCAAGATCCCGCTTTCTCCTATTGGCCAAGCAGCCCCCAAGAGGCGGGACTTGGGAGCTACTTAGCCAATCCCCTGCGTTGAGGCCTTTCAAGGCCGACGCAACTTTGAGCCCCTCCCGACAGGTCGGGGTGGCTTCTTTGCATCGGCACAAAGGACTCATACGCATTGTTATGGGTAAACACTTTAGGCCACAACTTTATTTATACAGGGTCATCAAAATTAACAATTATTCACAAAATTATTATTTGGCGCATGCGTAGTTGCGATTATTCTAATCGCCATTATTTTAAACCATATTATTTCTAGCATGCGCCAAGTTAACTTTCCTGCATATCCGCTAACCATTAAACCCCCTCCCCCCTACTGTATATGATGTCATAAAACTTATTAACAAATGACGTCAATAATTTAAGTATTACTTCAGTCAATTTAATTAAACTAATGACATCACTAATTATTTAATTGTATTCAAATCCTATCCATATTACTTTCTGAATTAACCTATTTCCATCCCTGAGAGGGAGGGGTCCCTGCCCGCCACAGGAGGGGGTCAGCCTAGCTAGACCTCCCCTTCCCCCCCCCCTCAATAGACCTTTTAAACATGACTCCACCGAGTCCAAATAAATGTCAATACCTTTTGGGGAGAGGTGCACCCCATCACCCCTGTATAAATCAGGCCTATCAGATTGAATACCATCATGCTTCAACATCAACACCCCTAACTCTCCCAAAGATTTTGCCAACGATCTGTTCAAGAAGCGTCGAGTCTTATTAATGGCAGTCTGATTTCTCACTCCTTGCCAACTCCTTCTGGGCAGAAATTTTGTCCAAATCAACACTGAGTCTGGCAAAAGCCTCTTGATTTCGCGGACATCGTTCAAAATCATATTAGTTAGGTTCAAAGAGGTAACTTTTCCTAAATCATTCTCTCCCAGATGAATGATAACTCCCTCCGGCTGTTTGAACGTTTCCATGAGCTCCAAAATTCTGGGGAGTAAGGCTCCCCACAGCATTCCTCGACGTCCAAACCAATGAACAGATCCCGAACCTCTCCATCCCAAATCAGTGTTGCTGTGCTGTTGGACCAAGTGCCTCTCTGCCCAGAAGACAATGCTATGCCCAATAATCCAGACACCTTCTGTTGACCGTTGTGCTGAAATAAATTAAATTATAACAAGAAATCAACCATTATGCTAACTCATTTTCTTACATAAGACTTGAACGCTCGAGAGCGCCAACGTCCTATCCTGCGAATAGCGGCATCACTTAAACCCTGAATGGCCGCCGATGTGGCTGCTCCAATTCTAAAAGAATGAGATGCAAAGTGTGCCGCTGGCAGGCCAACTTTCTTTAAAACATCTTTTAAAACTGCCCTAAACTGGAACTGGGTTAGTGGAAGTCCAGTATTATGCAAAAACAAATGACCCATACTGTTTGGTCTAATCTTTATATATTCCTCCAAAGCCACTACTGGACAAATTTGCTCCCCAGGTGTTCTATTCAAAACTATGGACTGGCCTTTCCTCGTCTGGTCTGTTTTAGACCAACGAATTCTAACATGTAGGCTCTGTTCATCAATACGCACATCTGCTATAGACAGAGCCCTGCCGGACTCGTCAGCACCCGAACTTGGCACTATTTCGCTGATTCTTAGTGCTGCGAAAAATGACAGGGAAAATGCCGCCCTGAACAATGTTACCTCCTCATGTGAGAAACATGTAAAAGGAAGACCTTCCCAAATCTTTATCAATATAGAACCTGTGATTGGTAATCTGCTGTCCTTCACCGTAATTGCTTCTCTTGCCCAACCATCTAACGCTCTTCTAATTCTAAAATCGACTGTGGGGTCTGAGAACCCCCAAGCTCTAGAATAGAATGATAGCGCCGCCATCCTGCCCCTTATTGTTACTGGCGCCAAACCCGATGTGCGAAGGTGAACAGCAAACCTAAGAACTAACTCAACCTTCAACGGCCAAAGCTCCACCTCCCCCACATTTGACAAAAAAGATCTGAATGCTCGCAATGCGAGTTGATACGACTTGCGTGTAGATGGAGCGATAGACTGTGTAATCGCCCTGTCAATTTCTATTCGCCAAGGCTCCAGAGTCGGGTTGGTACCTCCAGCGGCTGTAACGATGCCTCCGGTGCTAGGTGCTGGAACCTGGAAAACTGAAAACGCGAAAGGGCGTCCGCCAGGGGATTTAATAAACCAGGAACATGCTGAGCATGGAACAAAATATTAAACTTCAAACATAACGCCACCATTTCCCTGACTAACGTCATCACTCTGGGGGATTTGGATGTTTGTGAATTGACTATTTGAACTACAGCTTGGTTGTCACACCAAAACCAAACTGTTTTGTTTTGAAATTGTTCCTTCCATAAATGGACTGCCACTATGATTGGGAACAATTCCAGAAATGTGAGGTCTCTGTCCCATCCTTTATCTTTCCAAAGCTGTGGCCAAGGTTCAGCAGCCCATTGTCCATTAAAAAAGACGCCAAAGCCAAATGCCCCAGAAGCGTCAGATTGCACCTGGAAATCCGCTCTTAACAGCATATCTGACCTCCAAAATGATATTCCATTATAATTTTCCAAAAATGTTTCCCATACAGCCAAATCCTCTTTAATACCAGATGTTATCCTAATGTGATGATGTGGAACTGTAACTCCCTTGGTGGCTTTGTATAAGCGAGAACAAAAAGCTCGCCCTGGAACGATAACTTTGCATGCAAAATTCAACAAACCCGTCAGGGATTGAAATTCCTTAAGCGTGGCTTTGGCTTTGCTTTTCATCCACTTTACTTGTAATCTCATAGCTGTAAGCTTCTCTATTGGAAGGCGCGATACTCCTTCCTCGGTATCCAATTCTATTCCCAAGAATACTAGTTTTGTGCTAGGACCCTCTGTTTTTTCCTCTGCTAAAGGCACTCCTATTTCTTCCATCAATTTTTTAAATGCCATTAAAGTGTCAACACAAATTGATGTTCCCCCCGCCCCAGCGAATAAAAAATCATCCAAATAATGTGTGATAGCTGGGTTGTTAGATCTCTTAACAGCGCACCCGTGTAAAAATGTACTGAATGCTTCAAATGCTGCACAAGAAATAGAACAACCCATTGGCATTGCTTTATCAAAATAAAACTTACCTTCAAATTGAAAACCTAACAACTCAAAGTCATTAGGATGTACTGGCAATAATCTAAAAGCCGATTTAATGTCACATTTTGCTAGCAATGCACCTGGACCTAAATTTTTTACCATTTTTACCGCCGAATCGAAAGATGTGTATTTAACAGATGTCAGCTGTGGATCAATTGCGTCATTGACTGATTCACCTTTTGGGTATGATAAATTGTGAATCAATCTGAATTCACCCGGTGCCTTCTTAGGTATGACACCTAGTGGTGATATCCTCAAATTTGGCAATGGCAATTGATCATGGGGGCCCGAGAGTCTTCCTTCTGCAATTTCCTTAGCCAGCTTAACTTTTACTATCCCTGGGAGTTCCCTCACTGAGCGTGCATTAGGAGCCATACTGTGTACTCGAGCACCTGAATATGGTATATGGAAACCCAGGACGTTACCACACTGGCCCTACAGCAGCGTCATTTCAGCCTCACTTCAGCCTCGTTTCAGCCTCGTTTCAGACTTTTTTTCCGTGTGTTCACACGACGTCACAGCAAACCCCGCCCTTCCCTACCTCGTCTCGGTGTCATTTCAGCTTCGTTTCAGTCCTTTTGACTTCCGAGAATTTTAAGGAATACACCCGAGCGGTCGGCACTATACCGGAATGACGCTGATCTCGGCATAGGTATAAACACGAGATCCTTGTCATTCCGGTATAGTGCCGACCGCTCGGGTGTATTCCTTAAAATTACGGCCGATGGTTCCTTGCAGTATGTGGGAGAGGCGAGGCGCTGGGGCTGCCGGGGGACCAACACCTTCCCCACCAGCACACCTGGAGCTGGAGCGCAGCCGGGAACTTGTGGTAAGTCCACTGCCTTGCCTTGCCTTGCTTTGCCAGCGCCAGAAGAGAGGGATCCCCTCCTGGACCCCTTGCCTTGCCCTTCTTTGCCAGCGCCAGGGAGGGATCCCCTCCTGGACCCCTTGCCTTGCTTTGCTTTGCCAGCGCCAGAAGAGAGGGATCCCCTCCTGGACCCCTTGCCTTGCCCTTCTTTGCCAGCGCCAGGGAGGGATCCCCTCCTGGACCCCTTGCCTTGCCTTGCTTTGCCAGCGCCAGAGAGGGATCCCCTCCTGGACCCCTTGCCTTGCTTTGCTTTGCCAGCGCCAGAAGAGAGGGATCCCCTCCTGGACCCCTTGCCTTGCCCTTCTTTGCCAGCGCCAGGGAGGGATCCCCTCCTGGACCCCTTGCCTTGCTTTGCTTTGCCAGCGCCAGAGAGGGATCCCCTCCTGGACCCCTTGCCTTGCCCTGTCTGCGCATGTGCATGAACATCCTTGCCGGATCGAGGTAGGGATCTTTCAAGTTGTGTGTGAACAGGAGTTCCGAGCCCCCAGAGCGGAACCATTCCGGAATCTCACATTCCTCACTGATTCCATTCTAGTGTGGTAATGTGTTCCGCTTGCCGGGCACATTCCGGAATGAGCCCAAAATGGTTCCGAAATGATTCCGACCAGCTTTCTCGCCGCTCTCTTGCTGCAAGTGTGGTAACGTCCCCTGTGAAAAACCTTCCCATAAATATTTAGCAGAATCTACCTTTGGGTAGATTCGCAACCAGCTCTCCAACACCTTCAATTTAATTGGTGTTGGCACTCTTTCCAGCAGCCGCTGTTTGTGAATATGATGCCCCACTCCCTGCTTTTTTATTTCTATTGCAGGCCGATCCAGGGTGAGGCCCCCTGCAGGTGCTGCATTTGTGGTCAAACCTGCAATGCTGCCTCCTACATCTTCCTGCGTTGAAATCCCAGCAGAGACCCATCTGTCTTTTATCCCCCGTGCTAGGCCTCGTATTCTGCCCTCGCAGCTGCGTGACCATGGGCACAAACCCATTATCACAACGGCTCGTAGGGGAGGCACCTAACATCACATCCGCCCACAACTCTGATTGCACATGACGCCAGGAAAGGGAACGGTCTAACGTTGCTCTCATTCTAAATTGTTCATCATATTGCAACCATGCCGATCCCCTGGCATTAAAATGACAATTTGTATACGCTTTTATTATAATCTCTTGATATTTTGACAGTTCTGCCGCCCTATTGGGGTCTTTTTCCTCAATAATGCCCCTGTAAATAGTATAACCCATTATCCAATTGACGAAATTCCTTTCCAATTTAGGGCGTTTATGTACTTGGAATTCCTTAGGCAAGGCGAAGACCACCCCATCTTTTACTAAGATCCTTGGTTCAGGATCACGAAAGGTGAGTGAGAATAAATCAATGAATTCGCCTTTCCAAATCCTTTCTTTTGTGGATACTGGCAGGTGTGAACCCAAAGGAGTCGACATAGCTGAATAGGGATTACACTGATTGGTCCTGTCGGACCCAGTAATATTCAGCGCCCCTACAACTACCATTTCATTACTCTGACTACTTAAGTTGTTCGAAGTAGCACTCCCCTGAGTCTGTGCCTCTGTGCCATGAGTACCACTGGCATTTGTATTAGTTGATGCAGACCGTGCCCTCTCTACATTTTCAAAACTAGTAGACATACCAACTTGACTACTAGACGACCACACCGAAGCCGGCCAAGTCGCCTGAAGATTATTCACAGTTGACGCACCTGAACTTGTCTCTTGGCCTGAAGCATCCGCCGATGCTTGTGTAGCTCCCACCGAGAGCGTAGCAGTAGCTGCTCTGGTGTTGTGGCGTCTCCCTCCCCAGTTTTGCATGGTATTGCTTGCCAACCCTGAAGCTTCGTTGACAGGGACACTGTTTTGACCTGAAACGATAGCCTTCTGAACCAAGTTAAACAAATCCGACAGCGTAGGTTGATTGCCCACTGCTGCCGAGGTTGACGGAAGCTCCACCCCTGGAACCTTCTTTAACAATTCCATTACATCTAAAATGGAAGGTTGCCCTGTTCCCGTAGAAGTTGTTTCTTGGGAACCCTGGAGCATAGGAGCACCACTGCTGGCCACATTGCCACATTGCTGCGAAGAAGAAGCTTGGGTTATAGCTGTAGGCGCTATAACCTGAGAAGTATGTGAAGTCTTTACCAAATGTTGTTGAGCTAATTGTTCACATACAGAAGCACACGCTTGCATAGTGCGGCCAATTTGCGCCAGATGAGTATGAATGTCCATCTCCTTGTCCTTTTCAGTATTACTACGCT
Organism: Phrynosoma blainvillii; assembly: GCA_026167975.1. NCBI lineage: Eukaryota > Metazoa > Chordata > Lepidosauria > Squamata > Phrynosomatidae > Phrynosoma > Phrynosoma blainvillii. The sequence continues at coordinate 115,078,922 of JANUYF010000002.1, read as the reverse complement.
TAGCCAGTGCCTGTTCAGTTATTTGACCTGGCTTAGCTGCGCGTTTCTTGCCTTGGGCCTTACTGCACGGCATGATAACTCTGATGGACAATACTGTTCAAAATTATTTAGATTCAACCTCAAAATGAGCACACCACAGATGAAGTGTAAAGTTTCCAATAAACACTTCACATTTATATACACTGTGCTGTTGCTATTTATATAATTGTATGAATCTACATATGTATAAGAAAATTATATATGAATTCAATATTATTATTATTATTATTATTATTATTATTATTATTATTATTGTTATTATTAATATTCTCTTACATTGATGTGAACAGCTAATAGCAATTTGTTATAACAATAGCTCCAATAATCAACTGATATTGGCCCAAGCCCCAAATAGGCTGCTCAATTATAGGCCTCAGACAGGCCGATTAGTTTCCAAGGCCCCAAATAGGCCTAAACTACGGTTAGGGCCCAAATAGCCACTAACATAGGCCCCAAATGGGCCCCACGAACATAAGCCCCAAACAGGCCTCCCCTATAGGCCCCAAATAGGCCTGAGGTAATGATTAGGCCCCCACTGGGCCGCAGGAATTGTGCCCCAACTAGGCCTCAATTCTTTTTTTTTTTTTCTTTTTTTTTTGGTACTTGCGGTTAGATGTCTTCTAATGCAGCCGCCTCACTCCTTCCATGGTCAACTGAGGCACCGCTGAAGGGATGCCTCCGGTCTAGGCCGCAGGACGTAATCAAGCCCGCCGCTTGGTTAACAAGCGAGGGCGTTAATTAAATAGAAGCGGCGCCGTTTTTTAGCCCCTCGCTCAGTTTGCATGCGAGGGCGATGTAATTACGGGCGGCGCAGATCAGCGTCCGCCTCCCCTCCTCGGGCTGTAATGGAGGCCCGATGAGGCCGTGGGCGCAGTCTCCCACGCGGCAGGGCTGACTCGGAGCAATGGGTGACGCAGTCAGCATCCGCCTCCCCTCCCCGGGCTGTAACTGAGGCCCGATGAGGCCGTGGGCGCAGTCTCCCACGCGGCCAGGCTGACTCGAAGCAACCCGCTCCTTCGCCTCCGCAGCCGCCCAGCGCTGAAATCAAAGGCCTACTAGGCCTTGGGCGTAGTTTCGCCCGTGGGGATGCCGGTGCAGAGCCACACGCTCCTTCCCAACTCCGGCCTCTTAATCAGCTGTCGTCCGCTCCTGTCTTTCTCTCCGAGGCCTGTAGGCCCAACTCCTTGGAGAGAGAGCGGAAACGCGAGCTCCTTGCTCGCTTTTTGATCCTAAAATGGCTGCCGGCCACGAGGCAGCCCAGGCTTATATAGCCTGCACAAATCACATTCCTAAATCTCGCGAGATATATATTCTCGCGAGATTTCAAGATCCCGCTTTCTCCTATTGGCCAAGCAGCCCCCAAGAGGCGGGACTTGGGAGCTACTTAGCCAATCCCCTGCGTTGAGGCCTTTCAAGGCCGACGCAACTTTGAGCCCCTCCCGACAGGTCGGGGTGGCTTCTTTCTGAAGTGCCATGCTGCTGCAGCACTGCAACAATGAGGTCTTGAGTGCTATGCATGGGGGGGGGCTTCACAGCATGCACACTCCACCTTCCTGCTCTCTCCTGTCTCTGATGGTGCTGGGGGGGGCACAAGAGTGTGGCAGCACATGTGGGTGTGTCACGGGAGGGTGGGACCGTGTGCAGGGATGGTGTGGGGTGGCAGCAGGGTAGGACCATGTGCAGGAGGTACAGGAAGGTTGGAGCACATGCAGAGATTGTGGGGGAAGCATGTAGGGAGGGTCCAACTGGGCATCACCCCCCTTTTGTGTTGTCACCCGGTGTGGGCCACACCACCACATATCTCCTAGTGGCACCACTGCTGCTGGTCAACTGAGTGCAACTTTTGCACTTTGAATTCAATTTGCAGCATTTTAAGTAAGCTGAGGACTAAATGGGAAAGTGGGAGTAGGAGAAACTGGGACATTTTAAAAGCAGCTGAAAGAGTAGGAAGACAGAGGATTAATCAGGACTGTCCCTGCCAAATCAAGGCAATTGGAGGGTATGTCACCTCCTCTCCTTATTCGCCTCCTCCTCCCTCTCCCAGCACCTCCAGCTGTTGAAGAGGAGGAGGAGAGAGGAGAAAGGAAAGTACTTTTCAGGGTAGCTTAAAAACCGCCCGTTTGCCCTCCTTGCCTCCCAGCACCTCCAGCTGTTGAAGAGGAGGAAGAGAGAGGAAAGAACTTGGTAGGGCAGCTTTAAAATCTCCCGCTTGCCCTCCTTGCCCTCCCAGCACCTCCAGCTGTCGAAGAGGAGGAGGAGAGAGGAAAGAACTTGGCAGGGCAGCTTAAAAACTGCCCGCTCGCCCTCCTTGCCCTCCTAGAACCTCCAGCTGTCGAAGAGGAAGAGGCGAGAGGAAAGAACCGCTTCTCCATCAGTGCCACGGGAGCCCACCGTTTCTCCACCAGTGCCGCGGGAGCAAGGCACGGGCAGCAGAGGCTTTAAAAACCTGCCCCTTGGAACATCTGGGACAGTAGCATGCCATGGTGACTGTGGTGGCATGATTTAAGTGGCCCTGACAGAACCTATTCAGTTCTTTCCCACCAGTTTAACATTAACTTTCCTTGAAGGGATGTTTGGCTGCCCCAACTCCATTACTATTTGTGGTGGTCTCATTGGAGGGGTGTGTGTGAGGGGGACAGTTAGCCTGCCTATCTCTGGCACTATTGATAGCAACACTATTGGGAGAATACTGGGCAGAAGACCATCCAGCTGCCTCAACATCTTCCTCTCTTACAGAGGCCGGGAATGATCTGGGAGCGGGAATTGAGATTGTGTGGGAGAAAGGAAGGGATGGCGGGAACAGAGTGAAAGGATGTTACAAAAGAAGGTGGGATCAATGTTTGAAAGCTATCCCACCTTCAGTTCACTCTGTCCCCCGGAATGGATTGGAGAGCTTACCAATCATTCCACAGACCCCTACTCTTTTCCTCTGCAACACCAGGTCAGTCAAAAATAAGAGTCACATTATTCATTACCTCCTTTTAGATGAGGCCGCCAACCTGGCTTGCTTTACTGAGACCTGGTTGCGAGAAGCCAGTGAAGTGACTTGGGAACAGGCCCTCCTGGCTGAGAGTACTCAGTCAGTGAGCAGGTAAGGAGAAGTGGGCAGGGAAGTGGGTGGGGGGGGGCAGAGTGGCTTTAGTTCATAAGAACAACCTGACCTTGACAAGGATGCCTGTCCAGAACACAGTCCACTTCGAGTGCATGTACCTGAGCCTGAGGACTATGGATAGTTTGGGGATTCTGTTAGTATACCGGCCATCCCGTTGCCTAACAGACTCCCTAACTGAGCTGACACAGCTGGTCTCAGAATTACTGTTGGAGTCGCCCAGACTTTTAGTTTTGGGCGACTTCAACATACCACTCGAGACCAGTTTGCCAAATTTAACTGGCATGGCTCGGAAGTTCATGGAATCCATGATAAACATGGGCCTATACCAATTGGTCGTCGGGCCCACTCATTGGGTGGGTCATACCCTCTATGCAATCTTTAGTACGGAAGAGGAATACCCGTGGGCGGAGGTTATCAAAACCACCGCATTGGCATGGACGGATCATTTCCTGGTCAAGACTGAACTAAGAACCACTGTCCACCCTACCAGGGGTGGCGGACCTATTAGAATGGTGCACCCTTGAAGGCTAATGGAACCAATAGGATTCCAGAAAGCCTTAGAGGGTTTAATGGTTGGGAACGCCGGTGTTTCTGTTGAAGCTTTGGTTAATACCTGGAACATCAATCTTACCAAGGCTATCAACACAATCTCTCCAAGCATCCTTTCCAACCTGCTTCTAACCATAAGCCGTGATATACGAAGGAGCTTAGGAAGATGAAGTGGGCTGGACAACGACTAGAATGCATCTGGCAGAAAACTCGACTCTTATCCGACAAGACTCATCACAGGAATTTCCTTTATTCCTATTGAGAGGCAATACATACACCACAGAAATCTTTTTCCTCTGCACATATTGCATCTGCAGAGTCATAGAATCATAGAATCATAGAGTTGGAAGAGGCCACAAGGACCATGCAGTCCAACCCCCTGCCATGCAGGAACTCCCAATCAAAGCATCCCCGACAGATGGCCATCCAGCCTCTGCTTAAAGACTTCCAAGGAAGGAGACTCCACTGCTCTCCGAGGGAGTGTGTTCCACTGCCGAACCGCCTTTACTGTCAGGAAGTTCCTCCTAATGTTGAGGTGGAATCTCTTTTCTTGCAGCTTGCATCCATTGTTTCAGGTCCTAGACTCTGGAGCAGCAGAAAACAAGTTTGTTCCCTCCTCAATATGACATCCCTTCAAATATTTAAACACGGCTATCATATCACCTCTTAACCTTCTCTTCTCCAGGCTAAACATTCCCAGCTCCCTAAGTCGTTCCTCATAGGGCTTAGTTTCCAGACCCTTCACCATTTTAGTTGCCCTCCTTTGAACACGCTCGTTTCTCCACATCCTTTTTGAATTGTGGTGCCCAGAACTGGACACAGTATTCCAGGTGAGGCCTGAACAAAGCAGAATAGAGGGGCACTATTACTTCTCTTGATCTAGACACTATACTTCTACTGATGCAGCCTAAAATTGCATTGGCCTTTTTAGCTGCTGCATCGCGCTGTTGACTCATGTTCAACTTGTGGTCCACCTGGATTCCTAGATCCCTTTCACACGTAGTCTCATTCAGCCAGGTGTCCCCCATCGTATATCTGTACTTTCTGTTTTTCCACCCTAGGTGCAGTACCTTACATTTCTCTGTGTTGAATTTCATTTTGTTAGCTTTGGCCCAGCTTTCTAGTCTGTTCAAGTCATTTAGAATTTTGATCCTGTCCTCTGGGGTATTAGCTACTCCTCCTAATTTGGTGTCGTCTGCAAATTTGATAACTATGCCCCCAATACCATCATCCAGGTCATTAATAAAGATATTGAATAGTACTGGGCCCAGGACAGAGCCCTGTGGCACCCCACTGGTCACTTCTTTCCAGGTTGAAAAGGAGCCATTGTTAAGCACCCTTTGGGTTCAGCCAGTCAACCAATTACAAATCCATGTAACAGTTACTTTGTCTAGCCCACATTTTACCAGCTTGTTTGCAAGAATGTCATGGGGAACCGTGTCAAAGGCCTTACTGAAATCAAGATATACTATATCCACAGCATTCCCTTTATCTACCAAGCTGGTAATTTTATCAAAAAAAGAGATCAGATTTGTCTGGCATGACCTGTTTTTCTGAAACCCATGTTGACTTTTTGTGATTATGAAATTACCTTCCAGATGTTCACAGACTCTCTGTTTAATGATCTGCTCTAGAATCTTTCCGGGTATTGATGTTAGACTAACTGGACAATAATTGTTGGGATCCTCTTTTTTCCCCTTATTGAAGATGGGGACAACATTTGCCCTCCTCCAGTCCATTGGGACTTCTCCTGTTTTCCAGGAGTTCTCAAAGATTATTGCCAATGGTTCCAATATTATGTTTGCCAGTTCTTTTAATACCCTTGGATATAATTCATCTGGTCCTGGAGACTTATATTCATTTAGATTAACCAGATATTTCTGTACTATCTCTTTACTTATTCTGTGCTGAAATTCTCCTATTCTGTCCTCTGCTCCATTATCCTCAGGTTGAGCACCCTTTGCCTTTTCTGAGACGACTGAAGCAAAGAAGGTGTTGAGTAATTCTGCCTTTTCTCTGTCCCCTGTTAACTTTTTGCCATCTTCTCCACACAGTGGCCCTACCATTTCCTTCTTCTTCCTTTTGCTGCTGACATACCCAAAAAAGCCCTTTTTATTGTTCTAGCAAGCCTGAGTTCATTCTGCGCTTTAGCTTTTCTGACTTTACCCCTACACGTACTAGCTATTTGTTTAAATTCCTCTTTGGTGATTTCCCCATTTTTCCATTTCTTATACATGTTCCATTTAAAACATAGTTCAGTTGCAAGTTTCTTAGTCATCCATCCTGGTTTCTTGAGACACCTCCCATTTTTCCTCGTTGGCACGGTTTGAAATTGGGCCTTCAGTATCTCCCTTTTGAGAAACTCCCATCCGTCTTGAACTCCCTTCTCTTTTAGTATTCCTGTCCATGGGATCACCCCCAGTATTTCTCTAAGTTTAGTAAAATCAGCTTTCCTAAAGTCTAGAATGCGTGTCTGACTATGCCTGGATTCTCCTTTCCACTGTATAATAAACTCCAGGAGGACATGATCACTCCCGCCTAAGGATCCAACCACTTGCACCCCATTAACTAGGTCTTCCCTGTTAGTTAGGATCAGATCCAAAATAGCTGACTCCCTTGTTGCCTCTTCCACCTTTTGGACAATGAAATTGTCTTCGAGGCAAGCGAGGAATTTGCTAGACCTTGAGGATTTTGCTGAGTTTGACTTCCAGCAAATATCAGGATAGTTGAAGTCACCCATCACTACTATATTTCTCCTTTCCGAGTGTGTGGTCATCTGTTCTAGAAAGGCATCATCCAATTCTTCTGCTTCAGTTGGGAGTCTGTAGTAGAGTCCCACACTAACATCCCTGTTGTTTCCCTCCCCTTTAATTTTTATCCAGATGCTCTCCACCTGGCTTCCAGGATTGATGTCCTGGATTTCTTCACTGGTGTAAATATCCCTGACATATAATGCTTTTTCCTCCTCCTTTCCTGTTTGGCCTGTTTCTCTTGAAAAGGTTATACCTCTGTATTTCTACATTCCAGTCATGAGACTCATCCCACCAGGTTTCAGTGATGCCTAGTATATCATATTTGCTTTATTGTGCTAGGAGTTCAAGTTCATCTTGCTTATTTCCCATGCTCTGTGCCGTCCCGTCCAGCAGAGCTGTTTATGATGGTAGGGGAACTGACACAGGTTCTACCTGCATAGAACCCTTTACTTAACCTGACGACAGCCTGCTGTGACATGTTTAACAACTTCTTTGCAGATGAAATCTCTCAGATACGAGCTGACTTAGATGACAGTGTTATGACAGAATCTATTGACGAGGTGTCCAGCAATTCTGCTGACAAAATTATACTGGATTAGCTTCAATCTGAGAGTACCGATGATGTGGACAAGCTCCTTGGTAGAGTGAGGAAAACAACATGCCCTCTTGATCGTTGCCCATCATGGCTGGCCATCCAGGGGGTGACACATTGAGAACGTTCCTTAGGGACATTGTCAATGCGTCCTTTAGGGAAGGTTTTGTTCCATCTTGTCTAAAGGAAGCAGCAGTTAGGCCACTTCTGAAAAAATCTTCCCTAGACCCCCTGGATAGGAATAACTATAGGCCAGTCTCTCTACTACCTTTTTTAAGCAAAGTGATCGAGAGGGCAGTTGCTCTTCAACTCCAAGCTGTCTTGGAAGAAACCGATGATCTAGATCCATTTCAAACTGGCTTTAGGACAGGATATGGAGTTGAGACTGCCATGGTTGCTCTGGCTGATGACCTTCGCCTGGGCATTGACAGGGGTAGTGTGACCCTGTTGGTGCTCTTGGACCTATCAGCAGCTTTTGACACAATAGATCATACCATCCTTTTGGTATGGGAGGGTTAGGAATTAGAGGCACTGCAATGCAATAGTTCCGTTCTTCCTCTCGGGCAGATCTCAGAGGGTTGCTCTACAAGAATAGAGCTTAATTGTGGCATCCCTCAGGGCGCCATCCTGTTCCTGATGCTATTTAATATATATATGAAGCCTCTGGGAGAGATCATTTGGAGACATGGGGCACGGTGTTATCAGTATGCTGATAACACCCAGATATACTTCTCCATGTCTTGGTCATCGGCTTCAACTTCATATGGCATCTCTCCTCTCAATGACTGTCTTAAGGCAGTAATGGACTGGATGAGGATCACACTCTCCTCCAAGGACTGTGTTCACAGTCTGGGGGTGCTCCTGGAGCTGTCGCTCCAGATGTCAAATCAGGTAAATGTGACGGTTTGGAGCGCCTGATACGCTCCTTCGGCTGATATGCTAGCTGCGCCCTTTCCTGGAAATTAAGGATCTTGGAACTGTGGTACATATGCTGGTAACCTCTCATCTTGATTTCTGTAGCACGCTCTACATGGGGCTATCCTTGTGCTTGACCTGAAACTTCAATTAGTTCAGAATATGGCAGCCAGGCTGGTCTCGGGAACATCTAGGAGAGATCATATTACACCTGTGCTAAAATCACTCCACTGGCTGCCTATTAGTTTCTGGGCACAGTACAAGGTGTTGGTTATGACCTTAAAAGCCCTACATGGCTTGGGTCCAACCTATCTCCGTATGATCCACCCTGCACACTCCGGTCCTCTGGGAGGAATTTGCTACAGCCTATGAAAACGAGGCTGTTGGCAACCTCCCAGAGGGCCTTCTCTGCTACCATGCCCAGATTATGGAATGGCCTGCCAGATGAGATCCGTCTTATTACCACCTTAAAAATTTCAATTAAGACAGATCTCTTCTGGTAGGCCTTTCCTGAATAATTATCCCGGCCCAAGAGTTGGCTAATTCCTCTCCGTTTCTGTGCTGCTGCTGTTGCGATGCTTTTTGTTTTATGTTGTGATTTATTTTAAATTGTTTTTAATTGTCTAAGTTTAATATTTTTTAAGGGGTGGGTGGGTTTTGGGGTTGTATGTATTTATTGTAGTTTTAATTGTTGTAAGCCGCCCCAATTGCGCTGCAGAAGGGCAGGATAGAAATTATTATTATTATTATTATTATTATTATTATTATTATTATTATTATTATTTTAAATTCTACTTTTTCCTCAGCCCCAGAATTCAAAGGCTGGTGGCATAAGGCTCTGGTACAGTGCTTCTCAGGCTATCTGATGTGCTGAACTGGCACTGTTTTCCTAGTGTGCCCAGGACCAGCACTGTATTTATGCCCCATTCACTACGATTGTATTTGTCTTTTCTAAAAACTCTTCAGGAACCAGCAGGCCATGGCTCACAGACTGGAAGTGATCCAGGACCACCACACTGAACAACACTACTCCAGGGTACCAGGCCAAAAAATGTCTTGACGGGCTCATGTGGCCCTACAGCACAATTGTCCACCCCTGATTTGAAGTTCTAAATGGTAACTGCAAGCACTTTAAACTGGGCCTGGAAACATCCCCCCCCCCATTTCTTCCATTACCACCCCTAACAATTCCAATTTGTATGTTACAGCCCAGAAACACAAGGAAAAATGCAAGAGTTCACACCAAAGTATTGCAACAATCTAGCTATTCATGCCATAATTCATATCAAAACATAATAAAGTTATACAAATACGCAAAGGTTGACCTCAGTAATACTAACACAAATACTTTGGCATGCATCATAGCTTTTTTTCTTCTTCTCTGAAATGTACAATTTTTAAAAAGACACTGGGGAAAGGGGAGGGGAAAGATAATGTAATGGTATCAGTACATTAAAAAGAATCCCCTTGCTTCCATATAGTTGGGGAATGAATGAACATCTGTTAACAATTTTATTGGGAGTAGTCAACAGTCAGGCTCAGATCTACATGCTTAGATCTACAATGTGGTATCGCCCCCCCCCCCCCAAAAAAAGACAAAGACATTCTTATCCACTCTACAAATCAGAGACGTAATGCATTGTTCTTCATATTGAAAAGATTAAACAGAACAGCATCTGGGGGAGAGAGTGATGCTGATATTCTCCAAGATAGGTAGGTTAGGGTTCTTTCTGCAGTGTAATTTATGTTGAGGAGAAACAGTCCTTTCTGGGCAGATTTCTTAAAAACCTACATAAGAGAAAAAATAGTTGCAATGAACATCGGTACAAATATATTTGTACTGAATATATAATGGGAACATAAGATTCTGTGGCAATCCAAAAACAGAAAACCATTCCTATTGCTCAGTACTTTAATCATGTATTAGCTCAATATTACCCAAATATTAGCCCTAGCCCAATACAAGGGGGTATTGTAAAGTAATAATTATCACCCAGAAGTTATTATGGTATATTGATGATTTTTTTTCAGCATCATCATCACCAAGTGACTTTTTCTTTTCCCAAAAATGAAAAATCCATTGCGGGGTCACCGATTTGACAACACAGATAACATCATTCATGAAGTAGAAGAGTGGTTTAAGGCACAATCTGCAGACTTCTACAATAATGGTATTTGGAGGGGCAAGAAATGCTGGGGGGAAATTGTAAATCTGGATGGTGACTACATAGAGATAAGTTAACAACTACAAATCAAAACAAACTTTCTGTCAAAAATGTTTAAAGGTAATAATTAAAATGTGAAGTCAAGGGCTTTCATGGCCGGCATCCATAGTTTTTGTGGGTTTTTCGGGCTGTGTGGCCATGTTCTAGAAGAGTTTCTTTCTGATATTTTGCCAGAATCTGTGACTGGCATCTTCAGAGAATACTGGAATGGAAGAGAGTGGGTGTGTATATATTGTGGAATAATTAAAACTTTACGATACCCTCTTATATACCATATTGTCCATATTTTCACAGCCTTCTCTGGCATTGATTCCATCCCCCATGTTTCTCTTCTGAGATGCCAAATGCATCCCAGCCTGTGACATGTAGTTCCAACATTATAAGCCACCTAAAAGATTTATGCTTCCTCAAATGAATCAGATCTTTTTCATGTGCTTCTCCCATATGTTTGGCACTGCCTCCAAAAACATCTGCATGTTTCCACTTTCCTAATTTCTTCCAAATCCCTCTTCATGACCCATCTTTTCTGTGAGGCCTTTGGCTCAACCTTCTAATGCTCATTTTGCATAGTGACCAAACCAAAATACCTGCACTGGAATCCACTGCATATCTTTTCCATTTATCCCTCCCTCTTGTGGGATTAGTCACAAACCTGGCAGTATGTAGAATATTAACAGTATGTAGTTCTATATGTATGTAGAATAACAACAGTAACAATATTAATAGATTGCAAACTACTCTGAGCAGAAATATTATTTCCTTTACTTTGTAAAGCATCTTACATACAGATGGTACGAGAACAACAACAGTAGTGTTATCAGCACCTCAATCATTCAGTTAAAAGCCAGGAATTAGGAATTTTAATCTGCTGCTCAGACAAAATGACACCATCCTATGCTTGGGAAAGTGCTCTCACTGATCCACTGAGTATTCTCAGAATTCATACTGTGATACTATTATCAATCCCCTACCTTAAATCCTTATGCTACCCCCATGTTTTGCAGAACCTTCTTGTCCTTATCTTCAAACCCTTCTTGAAAAATTATTCCATGCTAGGACCTTGTGCTAAATATAGGAAGAGTCAAATCAAATGCTAGCCAAAATGGGAGGAGAACCAGAACATTCTGAGCAAGCAAAAATGAGGAACAGACAAGCTGAGCTACCCTAAATGATTTCTCCAAAGACAGGGGACTTTTAAGGAGAGTCAGGCTGCCCTCTATCTGGAAATGACCATGCTCAGTGTTAACAAGTTCCAAACTACAGCTGAGCTTGTTAACACTGAGATCTTTGACATGGAAGATGACAAGGAAGCCAGCTGCTGAAGGCACACTGCAGAGGCACCAGTCTGATCTAGCTAGACCACAGTTTTAAAAATAATTATTGACATGGAAGGCTGCAGTGGGTGGTGAATTTTTATAGCTAGTTGGTCTTTCAGAGCATGGAAAGAAAGTAATGCAGTTTCTCAGGCTTCATGACTGGCTAATTGCAGATCTAAAATTTAGAATTACTTCAAGGCACACAGACCTCTAGAAAAAGAAACATATCTCAGGATGCAAAAAAGATGGTCTTTGCTTGAAAAGCCCAATTCATTTTGCCCTGTGAATATTCTTTACACCTTCTTCTGGAGGATATAGGAAAATCTCAAACAGATAAACAGTGACATAACAGCATTTTTACAATAACAGCAGGTGTGTCACTAGGGCTATGTGGGGACCTCTGGCCCACAAGGTGACACTGTAAGGGAAGGTGACACCACTGCTTCCCAAACACCTGCGTTTTGGCAGAAACAGGCTGGGGCATTTGCCTGCATCCCTTTAAAACACTGAAGAGATGGCTTGATTGGGGCTACGTTCAGTGGGAGGAGAAAGGAGGGCCCCCGGATGTTGTTGTTGTTGTTTTAAAAAAAAATTTAAAAAAATAAAAATTTGAAAGCTTAATTTTAATTAAAAAATGAAAAATATTTTTAAAAAACATATTTTTAAAAAAAATGTTTAAGGGCATCACATCTTACTAAATTTTCAGTTTAACCACATTAAGCTATGTACATGTAAATACATTTAGGCTGTGCATATGATATTGTAATTTAAAGGTATAATTTTAATTTTGCTAGTCATTTATGTCACAGCTGTTGCCATTACATTCAGAGATATACACGAATTATGATGAATGAGTGACATTCATACAAAAAACATTACTAAGGATTCTGTATGGTGTGATTTGGGAAGAGGCCAATGGCACTGGAGGGGGGGGGGATGACACTATAAGTTGAGGCACCAGATGACACCAACCCTAGTGATGCCACTGCAAAAAATCATTATATTTACCTACCCACTTTACATCAAAGTTACAGAAAATTCTGAGCCAGGAAATCCCAAGCCTCTTACTGACAGAAAACAGACCCCTAGGTCATTAATGTCAAGCCAACATTTCTCAGAAATGTTTGTTTTAAGTTAAAATTGTGTGAATTTTTCTCACATAACCCTTCCCCACAAAGAAATCCATTTTACCAAAAATTTCCCAGCTTTTGTAGGGATGAAGGCGCTTCCATTGCTTTATGATGACTTAGCAGGATGCTTCACATGGGGCCTTGTAACCAAGCTATGTAGATATCCCATGGTTTTCAAGTTAGCAAATGGTGAATTGACTCTGAGGTTTAGTCCAAATTGTGATGGGTGCTGAATCATATGCCCCCAATAGGTTCAACATTTTGTTTTGCTCCTTTAAAATTCATACTAAAACCCAGACCAAATTCCCTACCCCACTGATATTGGACCCATCAGCAACTACTGGTACTTCCAGGCAGTTTAGTACAGTTGCTACTGCCACCATTTCTAGCCACTGTACACACAGAGAGAGAGAGAGAGAGAATTAAGCTATGACAATGCCATGGCTAACTGGGAGCCCCAACCTCTGAACCTGTTGTAGAATTTCTCTCTTCCCCTTGGAGAATATTCAGTGTTCCCAAATGGACAATTTTGGCCATTCTGAGGGAAGAACTCCATCAAGAAAGTCAAGGTTCTGTAGGAATGAAGTCTTTGCTGTACTGCTAAATATTTTAAAATCTTTTTGCTGTATGCATCCCTCCCTCACCAAAATGTGCATCTGAATGATTTTTCCCTCTTCAAAAATGTTCTAACAAAATAGCAAAAGTAATATACAATATGAATTCATCCTACTGAATGAATAAATGATGGTGTAGAACCCCAAATGGCCTGTAGTTTGAGCAGGGAGGTGGACCAAGGGCAGCTGAGAATGAGAATCATACTAGTGAAAATCAAACTTCTATTCAAGAATTTCTGTTCAAATGTAACCTCTACACACAAGTACAATGAAAAGGGGAAAGCATTCTAGCTCTGTACTAATGCCTCTTCCATTCTGATCAGTTTCTCTATACATAGAGTGTAACTTATCTGCAGGTAAGAAGCTCTGACAGATTTTACAACCTCACGATTTTACAACCCTGGCAAATCAGGATTGTAAAATCTTGGGCTGATGCCACACTGCTGAATTAATACAGTTTGACTTGACTTTATGGCTCCATCCTATGAAATCCTGGGATTTGTAGTTTATGGTGGCATCAGAGTTCTCTGACAGAGAAAGCTAAACAAAACTACCAATCCCAGATTTCTATACTATTGAGCCATGGCAGTTAAAGCAGTGTTCAATTGTATTAATTCTGCAGTGCAAATGCAGCCTTAGGGAGACCCTTGATGGAGAGCTCACCTTTAGAGATAATCAACTTCCATGGGTACCACAAGAATTTAGAGGGGCCAGCCGGGGGGAAGATACCATTTTCATCCCTACTTTCCTTCCTCACATGTAGATCTTGCATGTGTGGAGACTGTCTCAATGGGGCAGTCATGCTCAGAGTAATCCACTGAAATTAATGAGTCTTATGTTAGCTGTGGTTTACTTGTCCCATGGATTTCACTGATCTGGATCCAACCCATTATTACATGAAAATGATATGCATTTCAAAATGTCAGTCATCACATAAAAATATCATTTCATTTCTCTAGTGATTATCAAACCACAACATAAAATCAGTCTGAACTATTTTAAAGGTTTGGGATGGGGTGAAGAGCAATCATTCTTCATCTTGGTTATTCCCGCCCACACCCACTATATATGTGAAGTGGATATTTTATTTAGATTTTTTTAAAGGAACTCTGTAGAATCAATAGAAAGGCTAAAATCTAGCTGGAGCAGGTTTACACTGATCTCTGAGATGAGTCCTGGCAGTTCTCCTTCTTTCTATAATGGAAACATCATCAAAATCATCAGTCAAATTTTAGTAAGAGGCCTTGAATTTTTAGCACTAAACCATGCTCTGGAATATTTTGGTTCAAAATAGCAACAGCAGTGGCAGTGGCAGCAGCAGCACATCAGAGAGGCCTTCTGGGAACCAAACTATTGTTACAGCATCTTGAGGGATGGCTAATCTATTACATTGCAGTTTAGGCAGTTTGGCTAAAATGACATGAGACTTCCCAGAGGTCTTCACTTCCTAGCCTACCAAGAGCCATCTGTCAGCAAATCCTTATTGCAATGAATCACACAGTAGTCTCCTTCTGCAAAACAAAACAAAAAAAGCATGCAACCAGACTGGGAAGGTGAGAAGTTTACCTAGTTAAGGGAAGGCACCTCTCCTGTGTGAATGCAGAAAAGGTGATAATTATTATGCAAGGGGAATAAAAGTGAAGAATGAAATCTCTGTTAATGGGCACCATCTTTCAAAAGCACTCTGGAATCCTTCCAGCCAGAAGGAGCTATGTAAATGATGGTGAAGTTACTTGCCCAGTTATTATCTCCTAAAATTCTGCAGGCAAGAGCAATGAAGAGATTAAGGAGCTGCATCGTCACATCTTTGAGATTTTTTAAAAAAAGACCTCAGACAAATATACATATATACTTCTCCTTTTTAGAACCAGACATTAATCCTCAAGGCTACTTCATGCTACTCTAAAAAGAAGTACAGTAGTACATGGCAGATTGGGCTAAAAATGGCTCAACGTTTAGGGATTTTCCTTTGGCATTAATAGGATCAAGACCAACCCAGTGTTATGACTACATTGAAAATGTTAATCACTATGTGCAGTATTCATTATGGTTTGAAATCTCTTTGTAGCACAAAGGTTTTATTAAAGAAAACAAATTTAAAACTGCATTTATACCCCATGAATTTATATCACCTGCCATAATCCTAGTATATCTGCATTTCTTTCCAGCCACCTGCCCTTTATATCATTTTTCATGTATCCTGGCAAGTTGATTAAATTATCCTCAGCAAAACAAAACACTTGGGAAGTCACATTTGCAGGATTCTGCAACATGTTGTCTGGGAACCGTAGGAGTGCTAAATAAATAGAATACATTAATCTTAAAGGTACCATAAGGTTCCTTTTTTCTCCCTTCCTCCTCTATTTATATATGTTTGTGGCTAGACTTAACATCTTTAAAAATACTTAATGACAGATGAATGCATAATTAATTCACCGATTGATTGTTTAAAGGTGGCAGCTCTTGCATGCCATAGCCATAGCTGCGGAGCAAAGGTAGAATATTGAGGTACTACAGCTAAAGCTACATCGTCTCCTGTCTACACGTTCCTAAAGAGCACATAGTACAGGTCTCCCTGGGACAATACCACTTCAGAATGTAATTGGAGGTATTTGAACATAATGTTTCTTCACTTCAAAATAAGCATGGCAGGTTTGAGCTTGATCATCTCCTAGACATTTTATTTTTTTTATGTATAGCAGGGCAGGGAATGTGAAGCCTTTAGGTCAGGCCTGCACAACATACAGCCCACGGGCCGCATGTGACCCACCAAATGATTTTGGGTGGCCCATGAGTTGAGGCCTGTCAGGATGGCAGCATCCAAGAAAATATCCAGATGTAGGACAAAGATGAAGAGGTAACTCTGGGTCAAAGAGCTACCATAATGACTCAGCATTTGGAGCAAGATGAGTCACAGGATACTGATGAAATCCTGGCAGGACATGAGGTCACCGAGTGGCAGAGGTGGATAGTCATGCCACACGGATGACAGGTATAGAGTGTAACACACCAGGAAGGGGTTGGACTAGAAGCTCTAGCACTGTACATGTATACAAGGGAGGGGCTTCTGTACCCTGTGTGGTGGATGGTGTGGTGCATAGTATTGACAAAAGACTCTGTCGGTGTGAGCAAGAATTGTAAACATTGGAATGAAGATTAAAAGCCTCCTAGTGGGAATTCAGTGTGCTGTCTTGTTTGCTGCTTCTGTGAGCACGAGGAGTCCTCCAGCCTGCATGAGGCCCTAGTGCCTCTGTGGTGTCTGTTCCAGGCGTAGAGCTTCAGCGTTGTGCACTCCAAGTTGCACAAGCACACTAACAAGGTCACCCCAAGTGGGTCCCCACTACATCATGGAAGCTTGCACCTGACTGGGAAGAAAGAGTAGCGGAGGCACAAGGTTCCATGGCCCTGCCTGTGACTCAGAGCTCTGGCTGCTCCCTCTGTGCCTCCAGTAGGTGAAGGCAGGAGACACAGTTCCTTCAGCCACTTCTCTCCACCTAACTGTGGGCCCTCTTCCTCCTCTCCAAACTTTGAGCGCTGCCGCTGCCACTCCTGCACCATGGCAAGAAGAGCGGCCCAGCCTAGGCAGCAGGAAAGGAAGAATTTCTGGTACCTAAGCTCTGCATGGGAGAAGTGTAGAGCCAAAATGCCAAGGATTCCCTCCTTCCTTGCTGCCTCCTTGTTGGTCATCCTCATTTCCCACTTGCCACCAGTCTTGGCCACTTTTGCATGTGGACACAAGGAGAGGGATGACCAATGACCAGTCTGAGAAGAAAGAGAAACAAAGGTGGGGGGAAGCAGCAGGCAACTCCAAGAGGCATGTGGTGAGGGTGGCCAGCCCCCAATGTGGCGCAGTGGTTAAATGCCTGTACTGCAGCCACTCACTCATAGACCACAAGGTTGCGAGTTCAATACTAGCCAGGGCTCAGGCTGGACTCAGGCCTGCATCCTTTCGAGGTCGCTAAAATGAGTACCCAGCTATTGGGGGGCAATGAGCTTACAGTTGTAAACTGCTTAGACATCCCATAGCGCAATATGAAGCGGTATATAAATGAAGCTGCTTTGCTTTGCTTTGCTTCTCTTTCTCCTCCAGCCTCATCCTAATAATAATAATAATAATAATAAGTTTTATTTCTAACCCGCCCCTCTGCGTCGCAATCGGGGCGGCGTACAACAATTAAAATACAACAGTTAAAACGATCCAAATCCTAATCCCTCCTCCCACTTCCCTCCCACACCCCTTAAAACAGGATTAAACTTAAATTATATTAAAACAATGACAATATAGCAATAAAATACAATAAAAACAACAAATGCAAACAAGCGGCCAGACAGCAAGAGCTAGAGGGGGGGAGAGATCACTGTTCGTCCTCCGAGGAGGGTTATTCCGGGAAGGCCTGCCGGAAGAGATCCGTCTTAACTGCTTTCTTAAAAGCAGTAAGCGTTGTGATAAGACGGATCTCATCCGACAGGCCATTCCATAATTTAGGGGCGATGGCAGAAAATGCCCTCTGTGAGGTCTGTGTAGACCTCAACCTTGGCTGTAATAATAGATTCTTTCCCGCTGACCGGAGAGCGCGGGGGGGCTCATATGGGGAAAGGCGGTCCCTAAGATAAGCTGGACCCAAGCCATGTAGGGCTTTAAAGGTCAAAACCAACACCTTGTACTGCGCCCGGAAACTAATTGGCAGCCAGTGGAGGGATTTAAGCACTGGTGTAATATGCTCCCTCCTAGATGTTCCGGTGATTAATCTGGCTGCCATATTTTGCACCAGTTGAAGTTTCCGAGTTAAGCACAAGGGTAGCCCCATGTAGAGTGCATTGCAGTAATCTAAACGTGAGGTTACCAGTGCGTGGACAACAGTTTCCAGGTCTTTCTTATCCAGGAATGGACGCAGCTGGCGTATCAGCCGAAGCTGATAACAGGCACTCCTGACTGTCGCATTCACTTGGTTGGTCATGTGAAGCGACGAGTCAAGGAGTACCCCCAAGCTGCGCACACAGTCCTTGGAGGAGAGTGTGACCCCATCCAGGACAGGGGGCTGTAATCCCGGGCCTGGCTTCGGACCGGTAACCGTGAGCACCTCCGTTTTGTCTGGATTCAATTTCAATTTATTTTTCCTCATCCAATCCATTACCGCTCCAAGACAGTCATTGAGAGGAGAGATGCCATCAGAAGTCTGAGACGATGATTTGGTCATGGAGAAATAAATCTGGGTGTCATCCTTGGCCGGTCTTCTCATTTTCCACCCACTGCTCTTGCCACAGTGGGAGGGCATGAGGAGAAGGACAACTGAGGACTAGCAGAAGAAAGAGAAGCACTACAAAAGTCCGAGAAACCCTCAGTGAGGATTGCCTACAGTGAGGGCTTGTAGGAGCTGTAGTTCTCTCCAAAAAAAGCTGCTGGAAAAGACAGCAGCTTCCTCAGGCTCTCAGGGCAAAAAGAAACAGAACTGAGGGATCTGCAGCTTCATGGGGTGCCAGTGCACATGGGGGGGGGGGAGAGAGGGGCTTTGGAGTGGGCAAGTGCCCTTCCTCATCTGCTGCCACTTTTCCTGCTCTCTCTCTTCCTGCCCCTCCTCTCCCCTCTCTTCACTTTTCAAATAGCAAACACAGGGTGCACGCACACACACACTTTGCAAGTTTCACTATAACAATAGGGGAAGATAGGAAGGTAGCTTTTCTTCCCCTGATTGAACAATCCTTCAGCCAGTTGGGTATTGTTTTTTCCTCCCTGTCCCCTTTGGTATTGCTTTCTTTCCAAGATCCAAATATCAAACTGATAATCCCAGAACGTTTCAAAGTCCACCCCCTTCTCTTTCCCCAAGGCTTTTTGTTCCTAACAGCAGTGTGGGTTTTAAAAACTCCTATAGGCCTCTTCAACCAGTCACCTTTTCCTTCCCTTTCTTCTTCATGCACCCACAGAAGTGGAGAACAGAGGAAGAGGAGTGGATGGGAAAAGAGTGTCCCTATCTTTCTCCATTCTTTTGCAAACTTCTCTGTGAGGAGAAGAGAGGCAGTGGGAAGGAGAAAGAGGGATGGGGAAAAGAGATCTGACAGAATAGTTTAAAGTGCCAGGAGAGGCTCTTGTTATGTGGAGGAGGGAGGGTTGATCTCCTATAGCACAATAATTAATAAGGAAAAGGGGACTGGACCAGCAAAGTGTAGTGGGCTGAATGTCGGACTATGACTCTGGAGACCAGAGTTTGCATTCCGACAGAAGGCATGGAAACCCACTTGGTGATCTTGGGCAAGTCACACTCTCTCAGCCTCAGAAGAAGGCAAAGGCAAACCCCCTCTGAACAAATCTTGCCATGAAAACCCTTTAATACTTTCACCTTAGGGTCACTATAAGTTCAAAATGACATGAAGCTGCTTTGGGCTCTTTACACACACACCTCCCCCCCCCAAAAAAACTCCTTAAAGTACACAGAAAAAGGCTTCCAAGTAGCTCTGGTGGTGCAGTAGTTAAATGCCAGAACTGCAGATACAAGGTTGTGAGTTCGATGCCAGGGCTCCAAGTTGACTCAGCCTTCCATCCTTTTGTAGGTTGGTAAAATGAATACCCAGCTTGTTGGGGGCACATTGTAAACCACTTAAAGAGTGCTGATTTCACTATGAAGCAGTATAGAAATGTAAATGCTATTGCTATTTGCAGTTTTTAACTGGAGTATCTGCAGAAATCCACATCAATGTGCATACTACAGTTATGTGTAGACTAGCCCAGGCTGCTCCCTAAGGAAGGCAGATGCTGATACCAGCCCAGATTTCTAGGTTCCAGGAATTCATATTTGGACAAGCTGGCATATTGTAATGCTAGGGATATGTATAATTGGTTACTGTTTCTAAAAATTAGGTGGAATCCAGAAACTGTCTTGTATGAACAGAAGAGATATGGTAACAGAAGGTGCCTCTGCCTTATTTTCTTTAAGGCAAGTGCTACTGTCCTTTGACTCACAAACTGAGCCCTCAACAGAATCCCATCTCTCCACCACAGACATCAAAGACTGAAAAGTCAAGAGAGGGCCCTTTAATAATCCAGTCCATTCCTTCAGGAGGGCAGATAGCCTAGAAATGCTTTCAGTTGGCTTCACCTCTCTGGTAATGACATCTTCCTGTAATAGTATCTGTGGTTGTATGACATCTTCCTAAACTGCAGTCTTAGCAGGGTTCACTTGGAGCTACCCCAGATCTCCTTTTCATCTGTTCTCTGCTTTTGCTTTGTCCTTGACTTTGTCTAACTTAATTAGATTTTATCTATCATGAGATCACTTTCTCAAACAGTACTGACTTCCCTTGAAAGCTTCAAAGGACCATAAAATAGGAATGAACTACCGTTTATTTTAATGATTATATCTGGCTTCAAGTGGCCTGTCAACTTATAATGACTCCATACATTTCATATGGTCTTCTTAGGGAAGGAATACTGAGAGGTGGTTTTGCCAGTTTCTTTCCTCTGAAATATGGTATACAGCACCAGCCATTCATTGGCGGTTTTCCATCTAAGTACTAACCAGAGCTGATCCAGCTTAGTTTCCAAGATCAGATGGAATCTGGTGCTTTTGTGGTATTTACTCCTTTAGCAATAATATATGAATAAGTAGAACAAATCCCTGAATTTAGGTTGACATTTTCACTTTCTTAAGATACTTTCTCTTATGACAAGGCTTTCACTCCTATCTCAGCATTAGTAAAATTTGGAGAAATTACTTTTTTGGTTACAACTGCTAGAAACCCTCTCCTTCATCATGGCCCATGGCTATCATGGCTGAGGGATTGTGTGAGCTGTAGTCAAAAAAGAGGGGGGAATACCAAGCTAAGTCCATCAAACTACATATATATGGGGGAGTGGACCTATACTTGGAGAAGCTTAGTGCCCCCCTTTCCTCCCCCTTTTTTTTTTTTATTTTTTTATTTTTATTTTTATTTTTTGCTTTAAGAACATTTTGAAAAGTACTCTGTTTAATTTGTTACTCTCCAAAGGGGATTGGGCATGTGCTGCTTGGTTGTTGTTTTTTATGTTTTTTAAAAGTTTCCTCTGAAATTCCAGTTAACAGGGTAGAGATTTTATTGCATTGCATTCTCATACTAGAAAAGGTATCACAAGGAAAGAAAATGAATATGTTGTGGGTGGCGCATGATTACCTTAATTCAACACACCAGACTGCTTGGACACATAGAGGCATTGTCATGGCTGTCTTTGAACTTGCCCTCCTCAAATAATTTGTTCAAGAGAACACATCTTTCTCAAGCGTTTTAACTCTTGGTTTGTACAAGTTTGGGGAAGATAGGTGATAGAATGGTTCCATTTTAGCTTTTTATGATTCTGTTTTTAACTAGACATTTCTTACATATTGATTCTCATGCCAAGCTTTTTAATATAACCCTGAGAGATGTAACTAGATAAACGGAAAGTAAAATTAAAAGACAGCCATTAAAGAGTAGGTGGGGGATACATTTCTAGTGTTCAGCAGAATGGTGTGGTTCATTTCTTCCTTAAATGAAACATTCCTTCAATATAACAGAACTCTTCTTAACTCAGTGGTCGCCCTATATGCTTTTCAGAGCTCTTGGGGGAGATAGACTAGCAGTGGAACATGATGTATGGCTTTAGTTTTAGAAACAGAATATGCATTTGATTTCTGTTCTTTCCTGAGAGGTTTTCCAAAGTGAAACCATGAATCATTTCCTGAGGTTGTTAGATTTATGATCCAAAGGCCTTAACCTGGGCAGTAGCCTCCCCCCCCCATCCTTCAGCAACTTCTGTAGGCAAGGATTGTCTGGTTTTTTAAAAAAAAAATAGCATGGTTAGGTCCAGCTAATTCCTTTTAGGAGGTATTGAATTAGCCATTAGTAAAATGGAAAATTAAAATAAATCCAAATTCTTTCTTCCCCCCTTTTCCTATTTTCCAGAGCTGGAGGAAATAAAATTAGAGTTGACACTGCTGAGGTCAAGGGACCAATATGGCTGGTGGCTATACCAGATTTTTCCCCAGTGCTATATGTGAAAAATGACTGTGTTCATAACACATGTGATAATATTAAAACCTTGTCAATCATAAGCTCCAGGAGATGGGTCCTGGATCAAATTAAACTCTGAGTGTTCTTCATTTCATAATTGCTTTCATCAAAGAAACTAAATAGGAATAGAAAGGCACAGGGTACCACAAAATATTATGGAGCCATTCCCCTGTAAATACATAATGGGTCTTCTAGGAAAGAGACATAAAATAGTTGGCAGCATCCCATATTATGATTTTAGTCACAGCTTTCTGTTTAAGTATAAACATATCTGTTTGCTTTCTCCCACAGTTGATCCTTTTTTTAAAAAAATCTTAGGCCCTTCTTAGGTTCTTCACATCCTATATAAGAAGAAATTTAGAGATGCACTTATCAGAAAGGAGCTGAAGGAAATGCACAGCCATTTGCACTTGTCAAATGGAATAGGTACAACTATTCCAGCAAAGACCATGTTGTAAGTGTTTGTCATGTTGCTTTTCAAGAGGAGGAACTTCTCAGAAAAAAAGATGTGGCAATCCTAACTCAGCACTAACATGATTGACTGCACAGATTCAAACCCAAACTTTTAAGAACTAAACAGTAAAAGTCCTTTGTCTAGATGGGCAAATCTGTTTCCTTCCACATTCAGACTTTTAAAACTTCCAAATTGTTTTCATTCTGTTTTGAGATTTAGGGGAGTTCTTACCCCAGCCCAGCCCTACTTCCCACCCCCAACTGAACAAAATAGCCCTCCATATCCATGGATTCTTTGATTGGGAGTCCCTGCATAGCAGGGGGTTGGACTGGATGGCCCTTGTGGTCTCTTCCAACTCTATGATTCTATGATTCTATGATTCTATTCCAAAAAGAAAAACTTAATTTTGCCATTTTATATAAGGGACACCATTTTACCACACCATTGTATTTAATGGGACTTGAGCAGCCACAGATTTTGATATCCATGCGGGTCCTGGAACCAAACCCAGTGGATACCAAGGGCTCACTGTACTGTTTATTTGTCCAAACTTGTCACATTGGATGAAAGTATGCAAATACATCTTTGTAGTTCAGGCAAATGTTATAGAGAACTAAGGTAAAGGTAGTTCCTTGACATGAATATCTAGTGTAACCGACTGTAGGGGGTGGTGCTCATCTCTGTTACTAAGCCAAAGAGCCAGCATTGTCTGAGGACTACTCCGGTGGTCATATGGCCAGCATGATTGCACTGAACATTTTTACCTACCCACCAAAGTGGTACCTATTTATCTACTTGCATTTGCATGCTTCAAACTGCTAGGTTGGCAGATGCTGGGACTAGTGACAGGAGCTCACCTAGGCCTCAAACTGCCAACCTTTCGATCTTCGGTTCATCAGTATTGGTGTCTTAACTATGAAGCCACCACATCCCGATTATACAGAACTAGCAATGTCCTAACCTCTAAACCCTGCATCCATATCTATAATGTCTGTCTTCCCTTTCCCATTTTCACATCCAGTGTGTGCCTTGTTGGGCTTTAAAAGTTTTTTTAATAGAAGATTGGATCTCTCTCTTTCTTTGCTTAATTTTTCATGTGTGTAAAATCATGTGCATGTTTTAAATTTTGTACATTATTTGAATTACTGCACCGACTGAAGCATGTTTAATTTTAAACAGTGCCATTTAGAAAGGGGTGTATTCAAAATGCAGACAGGTTTATTTCTCAGAAGCAAATCTTTTGTTGCTATTATTGTGAGATAAGCCATGGTAGCAATAGCACTTTACATTTCTATACCACTTCATAATGAACTAAGCATTCTCTAAGAGGTTTACAATGTGTTAGCCAATGGTAGACACAGTATATGTCCATACATATGTCCATACATATACTTTCATTCTCTTTTATTGCTCTGGGTTCTACTCATTCCCTCACTGGAGCCTGAAATGGATCTAATCCTGAAACTAACTGGGATTTTCAAAAGCCTCTCCTTGGAAAGTATGGCCTGACTCGAATTTCTTCTAAGGACCATTGACATTAAGCAAAAGGCATCATCACAAAAAGCCCATAAATGGACAACTGGAAGTATAACATGAAACAACAGTACAGGAGAAGTGATATACCTAAGTGGAATTTGAAACTTGTATTTGCAGTGGCAGAATGGATCTACATGAAAACAATGAAAATAACCCCTCTTTAAGGAAAGGGCATTTCACATTCTTCCATGGTTACACCTATGGATTCCACACTTTCTGAAAGCATAATGGGAGTGGTGAAGTATTTCTTGGATGGTAAAGAAAGTGGCTGTAAATATTAATAATAGTTAGCTTTGGAGATTACATGTAAGGCTGCAGTTGCACTCTAGAATTAATGTAGTTTGACAGCACTTTAGCTGTCATGGCTTCCTCCTATGGAACCCTGGAATTTATAGTTTGTTGTGGCACCAGAACTCTCTGACAGAGAAGAGTAAATCACTCACAAAACTACAAATACCAGAATTCTATGGCACTCAGCCATGGCAGTTAAAGCAAACTGCATTATTTCTGCAGTCCAGATGCAGCCTAAGAAGCCAAAGGGTTTTTTGTGGGGGTTTTCGGGCTGTGTGGCCATGTTCTAGAAGAGTTTCTTTCTGACATTTCACCAGCATCAGCATATATGTAGACCCATTCTCTTCCATTTCAGTTTTCTCTGAAGACGCCAGCCACAGATGCTGGTGAAACATCAGAAAGAAACTCTTCTAGAACATGGCCACACAGCCTGAAAAACCCACAAAAAACTATGGATGCCGCTCATGAAAGCCTAC
This sequence comes from Phrynosoma blainvillii, assembly GCA_026167975.1. Lineage (NCBI taxonomy): Eukaryota > Metazoa > Chordata > Lepidosauria > Squamata > Phrynosomatidae > Phrynosoma > Phrynosoma blainvillii. The sequence goes on along the minus strand of JANUYF010000002.1, from coordinate 115,053,902 downwards.
GACTTCACAAGCCAAAGGTTTATCATCTCAGAGGAACACTGATATCTAGTCCCTAATAAGCCAGGGCCTGCACTTAATGCCTTGAATAATCAGTACAAACTCTAATGCTCTGATCCAGTGATTGCTTGCTATTGCAGAGTATTATCTTCAACAAAAAGTTTCCTATATCTTTTAATGGATGAAAGACCTCCATGCTGATGGATAGGGGAATACATGTGGAGTTCTGGATTGGGGGCAATGTGTATAAAAGACTGCAGCTCTCAGCAAAGATGAAGTCTAAAATAAATATGTTCTTAATCCTATTACTAATGCTTAATAACTAAGGGTAACTCTGTAATAAGTATCTAATCTTATTACATCAGTCTCATTTTAATATTTGGTTTAGATGCCAATGAATTTCACTCCTAGCAAGCATTTATTACTATTAGATTTGTCATATGCTTGAAATGAACCTTGAAGGCCACTAACAAAACTGAATATGTGGGAGAATGAGAACATCCGGGAATGTGGAACATCTTTTCCATTCACCTAAAGGGAGACATTTATTTTAATTTGAAAATGATTTACCAACCACTGAATTATGAAATGAATTCATTAATAGAGCACTAATAATTGAGTTGAATTAAGTGGCATTGGCTCTCACACACGGTTTACACCAGATGAACACCATTTAATTCAATTAATTGGAGACGATTCTGATTTGCACTACTGTGGGAATGAATTTTAATCCAAGCATATAGGGTCATTCTTTGGATTTGCATTCACAAGTAGAAAGATCTATAAAGCCTACAGGGATGTGGCAGGTTCTATGTAAATTCAGGAACACCAGAGGTTTCAACCAAAAGAAATCTGGGCCCTCATACTTGCCAGAGATCAATTCTGCTGAACTTGTTTCTGAAGTTATGAAAGATTTTCTACTGAGGTAGGTAACCTCCGAAACTTGGGAAATTCATGTTTTCTTCAAATGTATCTATAATATGATGGGATGTGGTGGCTTAGTGGTTAAGACGCCAGTTGTGATGATCAGAAGATTGGAAGGTTGTCAATTCAAGGCCCACGTGCTGCATGATGGGATGAGCTGCCATCATCCATCACTAGTCCCAGCTTCTGCCAACCTAGCAGTTCGAAAGCATGCAAATGCAAGTAGATAAATAGGTACCACTTCTAAGTGGGAAGGTAACAGCGTTTGGTGCAGTCATGCAGGCCACATGACCACCAGAGTAGTCTTTGGACAACACTGGCTCTTCAGCTTAGTAACAGAGATGAGCACCACCCAGAGATGAACACCGCCCACTAGATATTCATGTCAAGGGACTACCTTTATCTTTACCTTTATCTATAATATACTGTTATAACAGTTTAATACCATTTTCATGTCATGCCTCCATCCTACAGATACCTAGTCTAGTGAGGTACTTAAAAGTTTCTGCTTAAGAATTCAGATAAGGTATTTAGGAAACTGGACAAGTAAGTGATCAGACTACAAATTCTAGGATACCAGAGGCAGTGAAAGTTATATCAAAGGATTATTTATTACTATGTAGTGTAGCCTTAAACTACAACTAAACTACAACTCCCCAAATTCTTCAGCCAGTACATTTTGGTGCTTGTGATTTTGTCAAATGCATATTTAAACAACGACAACAAAAACTACCATTCTTTCACTGCCTTTCTTATCTCTCAGTGCTATTTTGGTGGACATGATACCTTGGGGTCATAGTCCAAGAAGTAATTTCCCCAAGGGCTTCCTCTCAGCATATTGATCCCAGGACATAAGAATCAGGGCTTTTCTGCAGCAACACCTGCATTATTTTCCACACTGCAGAAATAAAACAGTCTGACATGACTTTAACTGTCATGGCTCCATCCTCTAGGACCTTGTGATTTGTAGTTTGATACAGTATTCAGCCTGGTCTATTAGAGCAGTCTGGTGCCTCACCAAACTACAAATCCTAGGATTCTGTAGGATAGAGACATATCATTTAAAGTGATGCCAAACTATTTTATTTCTGCAGTGTGGATACACGCTCAGTCCTCAAATAAGCATTGACTTTTATTATCAAAATAAAAGCTGTTGTTGGCGCTATTAGGGAAACTCACCTTGGCACAAATAAGAATTTCACTGCCAGGAGTAACAATAGTCCTTTTGTTAGTATTAAAATTCACCATTTCACTCCTGGAATATTTCAGTCCTCTTCCCAGCTCAATCAATCAACAAAATATAATAAAATAAAATAAGAAAGAATCAAACTAGGGTTCAAACTGTAACTTGACAGCAAATGCATTAGGAATGCTTATACTGAAATAAAATACATTTTAAGTGGTGAAAATAAATACAAATAGCATTTTTGTGGTTTTTTTAAATCACAGATGAATACAGAAACAGGACAGATTGCACTTATGAGTAAACACATGCAGAACTGAAATGGATGAAAACTAGTTTAATCTATCGCTAGCCATAGAAAGCATATGGTAGCCACAGTAAAGCCATATCTAATGTGAAAAACTTGTATCTAACTAGACACAAACCAAAATAGCACTGAGAGATAAGAAAGGCAGTGAAAGAATGGTAGTTTTTGTTGTCGTTGTTTAAATATGCATTTGACAAAATCACAAGCACCAAAATAATAAATAATAAATTGTTGTTATGGTCTGGCTTTTTGATTGGTGGGGCACACTAAAAGTTTTTATTCTTGAAAAGTCTGTATGTGACATAATAATTAGAATTTTCTCTGTGACTTTATGGACTAAATGTATCCTGCTGTGTAATATAATTATTATTATTATTATTATTATTATTATTATTAATTTTTACCCTGCCTTTAGCCAAGGCTATCAAGGCGGCTTACATTAAAATAATAACCCACACATTATAACAGACATATACCCCCCCCTAAAAATACATTAAATCAGTATCAATTAAAATCTAATTTAAAACACCAATAATAATAAACAAGGAAAAAAGTTCCAAGTACATCAGAAGCTAGTCAAGCCCAGCGGGCAAGGCTATATTAAGAAAAGGAGGCCAAAGAGAAGCAACTACTGGGGGAGGATTAGATCACCAGTTAGCTTTATTCTGTATAAGCCTGCTGGAAGAGATCTGTCTTGATAGCTTTTTTAAAACAATCTAAGCTGGATATCTGACGGATCTCTTCCGGCAAGGCATTCCAGAGTCTAGGAGCAGTGGTGGAGAATGTCCTCTGGGAGGTTGTAGTCAGTCTAGTTCTTGTTGATTGAAGAAGCTTCCTCCCAGGGGACCTGAGGGAACGGGGCGGATTATATGGAAGAAAGCGATCCTTGAGGTAAGCTGGGCCCAAGCCATGTAGGGCTTTAAAGGTCATTACCAACACCTTATACTGTGCTCGGAAACCAATAGGCAGCCAGTGGAGAGATTTAGAATCGGTGTAATGTGATCACTTCTTGATGTACCAGTGATCAACTGGGCTGCCATGTTTTGTACTAGTTGCAGTTTCTGAGTTAGGTATAAGGGTAGCCCCACGTAGAGTGCATTGCAAAAGTCGAGTTGTGAGGTTACCAGTGCATGTACTACGGTTTCTAGGTCCCTTACTTCCAGGAAAGGGTGCAGCTGGCGTATCAGCCGAAGCTGATAACAGGCGTTCCTGACTGTCACATTCACCTGATCTGTCATGTGAAGCGACGAGTCTAGGAACACCCCCGACTGCGGACACAGTCCTTAACAGAGAGCATGACCCCGTCCAGAACTGGCGGTCGCAACCCAATCTCTGGTTTGGGAGGCCCTACCGTAAGTACCTCCATATTGTTTGGATTCAGTTTGATTCGGTTTTTCCTCATCCAGTCCATTACCGCTTCAAGACATTGATTGAGGGGAGAACCACCATCTGCCGTCATCTACCAGAGTGACCATGGCTGTCTCCACCCCATATCCAGGCCTGAAGCTGGTTTGAAATGGATCTAGAAAATCGGTTTCATCCAAGATCGCTTGGGCGACAGCTCGCTCGATCACCTTGCTCAAGAATGGCAATGTGAGACTGGTCTATAATTTTTCATATCCAGGGAGTCCAGGGAAGGTTTCTTCAGGAGTGGTCTAACGATGGAACAACTCCTTCCCTAAGGGATGCATTGATTACCCTCTTAAGAAAGGTCATCAAGGCATCACCCCCCTGGACGACCAGCCATGATGGGCAGGGATTGAGGGGGCACGTTGTCTTCCTTACTTTTCCAAGGATCTTGTCCACATCATCGGTACTCACCAATTCAACTCGATCCAGTTTAATCTCATAAACGGGTTTACTGGACACCTCATCAGTCACTTCTGTTATAATCCCAGCGTCTAAATCGGCTCTTATCTGAGAGATTTTATCTGTGAAATAGCTGTTAAAAGCGTCACAGCAGGCTGTTGTCAGGTTAAGTAAAGAGTTCTGCACAAGTGGAGCCTGTGACAGTTCCCTCACCACCCTAAACAGTTCTGCTGGACGAGATTCCACAGGCGCAATACGGGCATAGGAGAAAGACTTCTTCACTGCCCATATTGCCTATCGATAGGAATGAAGAAAGTTCCTATGACGAGTCTTGTCAGATAAGAGTCGAGTTTTCCACCAGTGCACTCTAGTAGTTGTCCAACCCGCATCATTTTCCTAAGTTGTTCTGTGAACCAGGGATGATGGTTTGGAGTGGTTTGGAAAGGATGCTTGGGAGCGATCGTATCGATAGCTCTGGTGAGATTGGTGTTCCAAGTATTCACCAGGAGTTAATAATAATAATAATAATAATAATAATAATAATAATATTTTTTTATTTATATCCCACCCCTCTGCCAGGCAATCGGGGCGGCGTACAACATTTCAAAACATAAGAACAAATAAAATCAGTTCAAATCCCATCCCTCCTTCCCACACCCACCCAACCCCTAAAAACAAATCAAACTAAACAGATTAATAACAATAATTAAGCAATTAAACAATTAAACAATAAACAATAAACACTTAAACAATAATTTTTAAAACCCGCCGGCGTTCTCCCTGGTTCCGCCCCGTCCACAGCTGCTCCTGGCCCCCAGGTGATGGTAAGGGGCAAGAAAGTCCTTCAGGGGCCCGAGTCCTCCAAGAGCACTACCGGCGCCGCGTGTTCGACAGGATCATCGGCTTTACCAACCAAGAGACCCTCCAAGGCTTTCTGGAATCCAGCTGGTTCCATTAGCCTCCGAGGGCGGACCATTTTAATTTAACCAAGAACAATGGAAATTCAGCTGTATAATTTTCTCAAATTCCATAAATCTCCTTACTGGAGCAGTTTTTATGGAAGCTAAATGTAAAAACTACATATGGTCTTTCCTCATGAGATTGAACTGCCTGGTGTGTATGTTTATGTGAGAAAGGAAGGACTGGAGATGGATGGAAAGAGGGATGGAGGGGTATGGAAGAATTCATGTACACCCTTCACTCCATGAATGATACTTTGCATGGCCACTGTTCTGCCCTCTTACATCATGGACTACAAGAACTAGAAGTTCATGGCTATAAACCAGTCATCTTCCAGGGTTTGGGAGAGAAGAGTTATGAATTACACATCCCCAAAAACTGGAAGCAAGGGAAGAAGCTAGGCTAGGATATACTCCACAGCAACTAGGGCAAACATACTGCTTGGTTTAAGTGCTCAGCTCAGTTTGTAAAGATATATAGGATGTTGGGATTTCTTTTTAAAAAACAGATTGATTCTCAATGGAATTTTGCAGGGAAATGGAGTCAACTGGAAAAGAAGTGAAACTTTGTTAATCTTGGGGGTTATTCAGACAGTGAAAATAATCCAAGTAGAATGTAGGTTGAATCTTTGTTGTTCACATGCATTTCGAATGGATCCGATTAAGGGTTGTTTTTCTCGCCAGATGAGGCAGCTGCCAAAAAATGACTTAACCTGGGTTACGTGTCAGGGGTTTTTCTGAGTTTTTCTCAAAGTTCACATTCTTGGCTGTGTGAATAAGCAATGCAAATAGAGCCAGGATAAATTGGGATAAATCTGCATGCCTGAATGTGCTTTGAATACATTCACATCATCCACTCCATCTTTATTCAAGTGCTGACATTTGACAACTGAACTTGCAGAGATGCACAAAGATGCAGTTCTATGGTGTGAACAACAAACCTGGAATGCGTGAATGAGATTATTGGCATAGCTGCACTAAAAAACAATGTGTGACTAGTTCCTAGATCTCATTTTCATATTTCAGGTTTGCTGAGTATGGTAATACAGTAATTATGGATATAATTTCTTTAAACAGAACACTATACTGAGAAAAAGCATTGCATATTGCAGCTTGCCCCAAATATGTGATCAGTAGGCAATATAAAGATTTCACTTACTCTCATCCCCCTCGAAAGGCTTGTTTTCAGAAGGTCAGAATGCAGCAAAGCACTGCCAATAGAAATTAGAAACATCTATTCAAATATCCTTTATGAGCAGAGACCAACTGTTAGTGTTCCATAATATTGCACAAATCAGCAAGGATGTGGGGTAAAGCAGCTGTGCGGCTGGGTTACTTTACTCTGCTGACACTGTTACTGGCTGTCATGTAGACAAAATACAAGCACATTAAACTTGTATGCCTCTCAAGTTGTGATATTTATAGTCTTCTTCCAGGTTCTAACAAAGCATTTGCTCTGCGTGTACTATCATAGCTTCTGGCTACCAACTCCTCTATTAGATTACTAATAGCTCAGGATGGTCCATTCATGTTTTATCAATGGAAGCAAATATGTAGGACACAGACTTCTAATAGTTGAGAGTTTTTATGTGGTCTACATCTAGTTGCTGGTCCCAAGCAGAGAATTAATGATTCTCTGATGATCCCTGGGCTAGCAGCCAACCACAGCCTCCCTGTTTTGGCTCTTAGCCCACAGCAGATCATTAATTCCCCTGGTCTCTTAGGTTGCCTTTCTCCACTCCTGCAGAGCTAAAAGGACCTCCTTAGACCATCCAAATGTAGCTGCTATAACCTGATGAATTATGGTGCCCTTCTCTCCTAGCCACACATCAGGACTTGGTTAGGAGACTTGTAGTTTCCTACCCTTGCTAATTTAAGCAAGCAACAACTGAACTAAAGGTGCATGGAAGTAGTACAAAGGAAGCCAGGTACTTCTAAGAAAAGTTTTATTTGTAACTAAGAAAATATGGAGCAAAGGTTTATCATTTCATACAAGGCCTCCTTGCCTTGTAGGCACAGAAAGTGAGTTACAGAAATAGTTATTTCAATCAAGCCTGCAAAAATAAACAGACAGGCCTACTCGCACTAACACATGTTTCTAACTACTCATAGTCAGATGGGATTTGCAGTCCTTGAAATTCTGGATGCTAGGAGCTTGGCCTCCATCGCAGGCTCTGACCAGCATCCTGCCTCCCCAGGCCACACCCTGAGGCCAAACAAAGACAAGACTCTGGGCACACAGCCCAACCACTGGCCTGGCAGACAAAGAAAGGACTCAAAGCAGCCATCATCACCGAATCATTGATTCTGTCCTTGGGACTAGCAACTAGATGTAGACCACAGAAAAACTCTCAACTATTAGAAGTCCTCTCATGGAAATCTCTCGAAGTTCCTGGGTGTGGCCAGCTGATTGGTCAGTTGGTATCTGCATCAGCTGTGATATGATGTAAGTCCTCCTTAACATGGGACTTCCTCCAAACTCTTAACCCTTTGCAGTCCTCAGATGAATGGAGGATCTGGAAGGCCTTCAGTTCATCACAGATTCTTACTGATTTGTCAAATCAATGGAACTTAAGTAATTGGTAGCAATGGATTTATCCACATTCAGTTCTGGGTGACCTTGTGCAAGTCCCACTTTCTCAGCCTTAGAGGAAGGCAATGGCAAACCTCCTATGAATAAATCTTGCCAAGAAAATCCTAGGCTAGAATCAACATAAACCTGAATCAACTGAAGACACATGAAAACAATTCAAGTCAAATATGACTCGATAAAATAACCATAATAAACTGGAGAAGGTGACAGCCATCCAGCTGAGTGAAGTGCACAGAAAATGGCGTATAATGGGGCAAGAGACTGGCAGTCACACTTGGGGTCTCAAAGCCGCCTGGAGCCATTCCAGAATGGATCCTGCAGCTTCAGACCTGTGAAAGCAGCATTATTCCGGAATGGCTCCGGCAGCGGCAACTTAATTCCTTTTTGAAAAAGGAATTACAAAGACTGGGGATGATGCCGCCCAGTGCCGGGGATGGCGCTGGATGGGGCAGGGCGAGGCGGGGCTTGCTGCGACGTAAGTGTGAACACTTGGAGCAAGGACCTGGACTGACACCGGCTAGCGCCGGGGATGGCACTGGATGGGGCGGGGCTTGCTGCGACGTCGTGTGAAAACTTTGCAAAGGAGCCAGACTGGGGCCGGACGGAGGTAGGATAGCGTCTGCCTTAAGCCCCGTGTGAAAACGCCCAGAGAGAAGGACAGAAAAAGATGATAGTTGATTGAAGCTGAAGAACACTGGAATGAAAATCAGAGTTAGCAACCTCTGTTTATCTGTAGTCACTAACTTCCAGTTTGTAATTTGGTGACTTCCTGCCTGATTGTTTTATCACATTCACAATCTTTCATGGTTGCACAGAAGAGAGAATTTCAACCAGGCAACAAGCAAAATCTGCTGACTTTCCCTCTTCTATGCAACCATTAAAGGTATAGGAACTGTCTCCAGTTTTCACACTGACAACCTCCTCTCTTCCTGCATCACTCTAAGCTGCAGCCATTTCCCTTCTCTCATCTCCTTTACTCCATATATCAAATTATACACATGTATTGATAAGTAAAGCTTCTTTATATATTTTACAAAGAAAACTGAGATCTCTTTGCCTCTCCTAGCCCCTATGTGTGGGTGTGTGGGCATGGGACATTGCTTGTTGTTCAGCTTCTACCTTGCCAGTTTCATTACACTGCTTGTGAAGTCTAGTGTTATCTCTGACAATTCCCAACAAAATATGTTTCTATGAAGTAGTGGATTGGCTGCCTTGCAAACAGATGTGGTGAGGTCTCCTTCTCTGATGTCTTTTTTTAAAAAAAAGTTTGGACAGCTACCTGCTGAGGATGCCCTAGCTCGAGATCCTGCATTGAGCAGAGGTTTGGACTGATGGCCAATAGGGCTTCTTCCAACTCTATGATTGTATGAGATCCAGATGAAGAATAGAACAGGGCTTCTGTACATTTAATAGCTGTGTAGAAGAGGAGATTTCAGCAAATGTTGCTTGTCACCTGCTGAAATTCTCTCTTCTGAACAACCATTAAAGGTACAAGAGCTCTGTCCTGTATTTCACATAGGAACCATGCAAAATTGTAAGAAAGACTTGCCTCCTTTGGTACAATTCTTGCATAATTTTGAATAAAATAAATACTATACTGACAGTCTAAATCTCCAGACTTATGATCCAAAACACACTGCAGAAATAATCCAGTTTGAGACTGCTTTAACTGCCCTGGCTCAGTGCTAGGGAATTCTGAGAACTAGTTTTGTGAGACATTTAGCCTTCTCTGTCAGAGAGCTCTGGTGCCACAATAAACTACAATTCCCAGGATTTCCTAGCACTGAGCCAGGGCAGTTAAAATGGTCTCAAACTGGATTATTTCTGCAGAGTGTTTTGGACCTGTATCATCCATAGAAAACTGAACCTAATATCCCTGAAGTCAAAACAAGATGAACCAGAGACCTAAAATTTTAAGATTTCTGATAAACCTCTTCAGAAATACATTCCTGACAGTAAAAGAACACCAGTGGAGAGATCCCCTCAAGCAAAACTAGCATGTTATCACCCCATCCTGTGACTGAAAGAGTTCCTGATGATCTTTGCAGAGTGCCAAGCCCTGCAAGTTTTGAACCAAACATAATTCTTCTCTCTTACTGCTGACAATATTTCAGCCATTCTGAAGACCTTGTAATGAACTAATTTCAGCCCAGCAGCGAATGTTGTATGTACCATCTTGAAATGAAAATTAAGCTACTTAATAACCCAAGAGATGCACTGACACAGCAGTGACCTGTTGGAAAGGGTGTTAACTGCTTGTTTGTGGAGATATTTGTATACATGTCTCCTTTGGGTTGAACAGGCTGTGCCAAGAGCACGGAACAGATTGCATTGTTAGAAAGAAACTACTGAAACCTCATTCACCTGTGTAGTGACTTTACAAGTCACTAAAAGAAATTGCAGCATGTTATGAGCTGGCAGGAAAGCGAGGTTTTTTTATTGGGAAGTATAGGAGCACCCTCCCTAGCAGCTTGCCTTCCAGGAACAGAAATGCTTTTATCTTCCCTATTCTCCCACCAAGAAATAGAATCTGTACATCACAACACTGATCTACACTGCTAACAGTTTTTCTTCACATCCTGTACTCAAAATTATTTTGTTGTTGCTGCAGTTATTTATTCATTTGTGTCCTACCTTTCCCCAATACAGAAAGTCAAGGCACTTGACAAAGATTAGAACCAATACAGATTAATAGGTATACAAAAACATCAATAAAATAATATGAAAGTTGTTATTAATACACAATTAAACAACTTGTAGAATTTAAACTATTTAAAATCCACAAAAAGACAGAAGATAAAACTCAGCATAATCATTTCACAATAATAATCTATCATGCCATAGTTTTTGGACCTGGTCTTTTAGCAAACTGACTACTAATATTTTGAGAATGTTTAACAGAATATTTAATGTCAGTATTGATTTCTTGAGTATTTATCATATCTTACTTGTAGTTCACCCACTTAGTGGAACAAAGCACCACCATTTACGGTACTTTCTCAACAGGGACTTCCATGGAGTAATGGGTGTGAAAGAATGCATTGGCATGTTATATTTAAACAACTAAGAAATACTCAATGATACCAATGAGTTCTTTCACTTGTGAAATATGAATTTAATGGCAATAAGAACTAGTATAGTGATTAATTCATCCACTTGTACTTCATGAACGTGCACAATTTAGGCTAGTACTATGCAGAGTGGGTGATGTTCTATTAACTGGCTGCAGGTCCATGACAAGTTTCCAGGAATAGGCTGGAAACACAATTCATGTCCCTGACACAAACATTATTCCTGCCCCTGCCACATTATGGAGGAAAGTCCTCATGGGTCCCCTCATCAGATAGCTTAGGAAGCACTGTTTGAGGCAGTGTGGTGGTGTCTGGATGTTTTGAGCTGCAACTACCACAATCCCCAACCATTTTCCATACTGACTGGCATTTATAGGAGTGACCATCCAAAACAGCTGGAGAACACCTGGTTGCCTCTTCCTAATGGATTTTTCCCTTGGTAAATTCTAAGAATGGCAACATTGCCATGGACACAAATCTCCCCTTTTCCTGTGGAACAGCTGCCCTTCCCCAAAAATCTCCCAACAGAGGCAGTGATTGCTCAGGGACAGAAATGAGACATGTTGTCCTCCATAAACAGGGATTACTGAAGCATATATGCCCAACAGCTGTAGGTCTGTTAGGCAGGCAAAGAGAGATATACAGTTACAGTCTCAAAGTGGTCCACAACATTGATGAGACAAGACAGTCCTATAGGGAAACATCTGATCTGGTTTCACTTTGGGTTCTGTTTCTTGATTGTGCAAGAAAATATTGTATTAAAGTCTCTAAAACTTTTTTTTTTAAAAAAAAAACATTTCTACAAGAGGAATCATGTTAATCTGTTTCAGCAGAACCCACAACATGAGTAGTGGCCCCATAAAGATTGGCAGGTGTTCTTATAGAAAAATTTACACCTTGCCTTTCACATGTCCATATTACTGTCAGAATGATTAATAGCAGCTAAAACCAATAATAAAATACAGTAATATTACAAAATAACACTATAATAAAAACAGGCTGATAGTACAATTGAAATATTAAACCTACGAATAAAATGTCTGCCTGAATAAGTAGGTCTTTGCCATGTGACAAAAGCAATAATTGAAAAGTATACCAGTCTAGCTGCTGAAGGCAAGGAATTCCAGAATTTGATGCAGCCACTGAAAGGGCCCTCTCTCTTTCCCCCATCAATTGTGCTTCTGCTACAGATGAAAAGATGCATTATAATACATCTTTTTATGCTAGCCTTCTGAAACTGATAACTGCTCTGTTGTTCTGTGTTATTTTTACTGTTTTGAATTAATTATGATGTTTTAAATGTGTTTTGTACTGTTTTATATTGCATTAGAGGTGTATTTTACTATCAAATCCTTATATAATATGGTACATTAAGACTATATATAAAAATAAAAATATTTCAGTATGATAAGAGGCAGGAGATGGGAGCACTGAGGACTACACATTAGGAAATAATTTTCATAATATAAAATACAAAAATTATATCAGCTAAGTTAATTCAAAGTGTCTGCCATCAGGGCAATCCAAAGGTTATTTTTTCATAACTTTTGAAATTCACAGAAACATTAGTTGCACCAAAAAAAGTCTTCTGAGTCCTCCATTTCTTACAACGGACTTTTCTTTTGATTAGTTTGCTATGGCAAAGTCTCTCCTTTGCCTCCTAAAATGAATCCAATTTGATATTTTTCTGGTAAAGAGACAGTGGGTCATACCTGATGTCACTGTGTGCCTTCAAATCGTTTCTGACTTATGGCCACCCTAAGGAGAACCTATCATGGGGTTTTCTGTGGCTGAGAGTGTGTTACTTACCCAAAGTCACCCAATGGGTTTCCATGGACAAGAAGAGTCATAGTTTAACACTCAAACCACCATGTTGACCCATATGGTCTTCAGATCATACTTAGACAAAGAATTATGAAAGTTGCAGTCCACAAACATCTGGAGGGCCACAGTCACCCATCCCTGATTTAGGCAGTTTTAAGGAGAACAAATTGCAGCCAGACTGAGGTACTCCTTGTCAACTGAAAAACAGATTAGGGAATAGGGATTCAATTTATGTTAGAGTGATAGGGTTACACTTGGCCTAAAGAATTTGGTTCACAGCCTGATGGGCCTTTACAGACTGCCAGAAATAATGCAGCTTGAGTCCACTTTAACCGCCCTGGCTCAGTGCTAGGGAATCATGGGAACTGTAGTTTATTGTGGCACCAGAGCTCTCTGACAGAGAAGGCTCAATGTCTCAGAAAAAACTACAGTTCCCATGATTCCCTAGCACTGAGCCAGGGCAGTTAAAGTGGACTCAAGCTGCATTATTTCTAGCAGTCTGTAAAGGTCCAAAGTCTTGGATTTGGTTCTGAACCTGAATGCCCAGGACAGGTTTGATAGTGGCTAGGAGTGTATTTCCACAGTTAAGGAAAGTGCATCAGTTATGCCCATACCTTTGAAGATTAAATCTGGCTGTGTTGAGACACGTCTTGTTTGAACGACTTTCGAACTATTGTAATAACCTCTTAAAGTTTTTAGCTGACCCAAGTATCAATTGTAGTAGAAAGATGGAATAGAAATTTAATAGCTATATGAATAATAATAAGTTGTTTGTTGTTGTTAACTGCCCTCAAGTCGATCTCAACCCATGGTGACCCTGTGGATGAGACATCTCCAAGACATCCTGTCCTCCACTACTCTGCTTAGTTCCTGAACATTCATAACTGTGACCTCTTTAATAGAGTCCATCCATCTAGCACGCGGCCTTCTTCTCTTTCTACTTCCCTCCACCTTTCCTAGCATTATTTTTTTTCCCAGTGAGTTGTGCCTTTTCATGATGTGTTCTCACTTTTGTTACCTTTGCTTCCAGGGGGATTTCTGGCTTGATCTGCTCTAGGATCCATTTATTTATCTTTTTGATGTCCATAGCATCCTCAGCACTCTTCTCCAGCACCACATCTCAAATGAATTGATTTTCTTTTTAATCTTGTTTCTTAACTGTCCAGTTCTCACATCCATACATGGTAATGAGGAATACAATGGCTTGTATGATTCTAACTTTTGTGATCAGTGCATTTTAGGATTTTTTCTAGTTTTTTCATAGCCACCACCACCCCATTCTCAGTCTTCTTCTTATTTCCTGACTGCAGTCCCCATTTCTATCAATGTTTGATCCCAGGTATTAGAACTCTTTTACTATTTTTATTTCTTTATTGTCTAGGTTGAATTTGTGAAGGTCCTCGGTGGTCATTATCTTTGTTTTCTTTATGTTCAGCATTAAGCCTGCCTTTGCACTTTGTCTTTAATCTTCCTTAGTAGGTGCTCCAAGTCTGTGAGATTTCTGCTAGTATTATGTCATCTGCATATCTTAGTTGATATTCCTTCCTCCTATTTTCACTCCTTCTTCTTCTATGTCCAATCCTGCTTTTCTTACAATATGTATGGTATATAAATGGAACAAGTAGGGTGATAAGATACAGCCTTGTCTGATGCCTTTGCCAATTGGAAACCATTCTGTTTCTCGGTGTTCTGTTCTGACAGTAGCCTCTTGTCCTAAGTACAGATACCTCATCAGGACTATAAAATGTGTTGGCACCTCCATGTCTTTAAGGGTATTCCATAGCCTTCATGATCTATGCAGTCAAAGGCCTTGCTATAGTCTATAAAACACATACTGATTTTCTTTTGAAATTCCCTGGTGCACTCCATTAACTATTGTATGTTTGCAATGTGGTCCCTAGTGCCTCTTCCTCTTCTGAACTTCACTTGGACCTCTGGGATTTCTCTCTCCATGTATGTTTAGAGTCTATGTTGCAGACTTTTGAACATAATTTTGCTTGCATGGGAGATTAGTGCTATGGTCCTATAGTTGTTGCAGTCTTTTGTATCTCCTTTTTTGTGGATGGGGATGTATATTGATCATTTCCAATCTGTTGGCCATTGTTTTGTTTTCCATATCTGTTGACATATGTTAGTTAGCACTGTAGTTAACTGTCAGTGTGGATTGTAGCAGTTCAATTGGGATATCATTTATTCCTGGTGATTTGTTTTTTGCCATTTCCCTTATTGCAGCTTCTACCTTGCTTTTTAGAATTTGGGGTTTGTCTTCATTTGGCTCTTCATTTCACATGTCATTCATTTTATCACCTTTTTTACATAACTCTTCTGTGTATTGCATCCAACATCGTTTTGTTCCTTCTTGGTCTTGAATTGTGTTATTTTTATTGTAATAGAGTGTCGCTGTCCTTGGTTTGAAATTTCCTTTGATCTTCTGGATCTTGTGGAATAGGTCTCTCATTCTTCCCTTTTTGTTGTTGTCTTCTATTTCTTTGCATTGATCTTTTTTTTTTATTTAATAATTAAAATTTATTTTTATTACAGTACAAACAATACACCAACACAAAAACACAAACGTTAAAAAAAATACATTTATACATATGTCATCCAAATGCACATCCTAATCATCTTAACATAATCTTATAGGGAACCCTTACCTTACCATTCTCTAATCCCACCAAATCTCTCTTACACTGTATTACACAGCTACTACATTCTTCTTCTTTCTTTCTTTTCCTTTTTCCCTATCCCCCTCTCTTCACTCCTACTTCCCACCTACCTACTCTAACCCTCTGCACTTCCTTAAACCCTTTGGAGTCTTATCTTCCAACTTCCCTTCTAACTCTTCTTGTTCCCTATCAACTATATCAACATGCATACTAACATCTACACATTCGCAATGACTTCCTTCCTATCCCCCTTAAATTATTTTTGTATTAACTTGACTTTCTGATATTACTCATATTTTTGTAGATCCAACTTCCCTACATTGGTAACTAACAGATCATTAATACAATAACTATTTATAAAAAATAAATAGATAGATAGAGAGATAATTAAAAAAAGAAAAATATTAATAATAATAGTCACAAATTCAATACTGCAATTTTACCCCATTTTTGTTCCATAAATTCAATAACCTCTGATCAGTCTTCTTTAACTTGTTCCTTAGATTCATCTTTCATAGCTTGTGTTAGTATATCCATTTCTATACCTTCGTACAGTTTCTTCATCCAATCATCAATCGTCGGACATGTTTCACTCTTCCATTTTTGCGCATAACACATTCTTGCTAACATAGTCATATAATACATAATTTTCTCTTCTTTACCTTTAACATTTCCTTCAATGATCCCTAACGAATAACACTCAGGCTTTAACTCTAATTTTTTCTTCATAATAATGCTGATTTGATCATTTATCTCTTTCCAACACTTCTTCGCAAATTTACAAGTCCACCAACAATGGTAGAAAGTTCCTGTTTCTTTCTTACATTTCCATCAAAGATAATTTTTGTGCTTAAACGTTTTTGCTGTTTTAACAGGGGTAAGATACCATTGAAAAAACATCTTATAAAAATTTCCCCTTAGATTTTGAGAGGCTGTAAGTTTGTATATACTACTCCACAATTTTTCCCACTGCTCCATCTGTGTATTGTGACAAAAAATCCTTGCCCATTTTATCATTGGGTCTTTAACTGTTTCATCTTCCATTTCATACCTTAACAGAACCCTATAGATTTTCCCAATCTGTTTCTCTTTTACTTCTAACAATATTTTTTCCAACTCTGATTTCCCTAGATCTAAATCAAACCCATAATTCTTTAAGTCATCTCTAAATCTTTCAACTAATTGTCTGTGCGTAAACCAATTTATAGGATCTAATTTGTCTACAAATTCTTCTCTTGTCTTTCCCGTTAATTTCTCCCCTTGATTTTTCAATATATTATTATATCTATACCAATCTCCTTCTTTTACCATTTCTTTTCTATAAAATGCTTCCTGTGGTGAAACCCAACCACTTATCTTAGGCATTATTCTTCTTTTGTATTTATTCCAAACTTTAATCAATGAATTTCTTATACAATGATTACTAAATAATTAATTTAGTTTATCTTTACCATAGACCAAATACGCGTGCCATCCAAATGGTAATCCATCCCCTTCTAATTCTAGTAATTTATCCTCTTCTAGTTTAATCCAATCTTTGATCCATAGCAAACAACAAGCTTCATGATAAATTTTCAAATTTGGCAAATTTAGTCCACCTCTTTCTTTCGCGTCTTGCAATATCCTAAATTTAACTCTTGGTTTCCTTCCTCTCCAGATAAATTGTGAAAGATCTTTCCCCCATTTTTAAAATATTTTATCCATTATTCTTATTGGTAGTGTTTGAAACAAGTACATAATTTTGGGTAACACCACCATTTTAATTGCGAAGATTCTGCCCATCAATGATAATTGTAGCTTATTCCATTTAATCAAATCATTTTTAATTTTTGACCATAATTTTTTATAGTTATGTTCAAATAAATCAATAGGGGTTTTTTGTAATTTGTAATCCCAAATATTTAACTTTTTTCCCCATTTTAATTCCTGTCTTTTCTTCTAATTGTTTCTCTTCTAATTTGCTCATATTCTTGGCCATAATTAGTGATTTTTCTTTATCAATTTTACAACCTGTTAACTTACCAAATGTCTCCATAATTTCCATTATCTCTTCTCCATTTTCAACTGGATCTTCCACAAATAAGACGATATCATCTGCAAATGCTGTAATTTTAAAATCCTGTTATTATTATTATTATTTTGCTTGACCCCTTTAATTTGGTTATTTCCTTTGATTTCTTTTATAAGAATTTCTATTACCAGGAAAAATAGTAGGGGGGACAGAGGACATCCTTGTCTGGTGCCTCTTTGAATTTCAATAAATTTGGTCTCCATTTATCCTAATTTGTGCTTTTTGATTATTATAAATTTTCTTTATCCAATTCCAATAATTTTCCCCTACTTGTATTTTTTCTAATAATTTTAACAACAAACCCAATTAACTGAATCAAAGGCCTTTTCTAGAGCAACAAAAAACATACCTATCTTCTTTTTTCATTATGACGATCATAATACTCCAGTGCATCCACCACAATCCTTGTATTTTCTCATATATATCTATTAGGAAGGAATCCTCTTTGATCATCGTCTATTAAATCTCCTTTTTTGTGGATGGGGATGTATATTGATCATTTCCAATCTGTTGGCTATTGTTTTGTTTTCCATATCTTTTTTTATTTAATAATTTAATAATTTATTTTTATTACAGTACAAACAATAAAAATTTAATATTTTTTATTTTTTTTATTTTTTTATTTAATAATTAAAAATTATTTTTATTACAGTACAAACAATACACCAACACAAAAACACAGACACAAAAGTACTGTTTGTATTACAGTACAAACAATACACCAACACAAAAACACAGTTTTTTGCCATTCCCCTTATCGCAGCTTCTACCTTGCTTTTTAGAATTTGGGGTTTGTCTTCATTTGGCTCTTCATTTCACATGTCATTCATTTTATTATCTTTTTTACATAACTCTTCTGTGTATTGCATCCAACATCGTTTTGTTCCTTCTTGGTCTTGAATTGTGTTATTTTTATTGTAATAGAGTGCCGCTGTCCTTGGTTTGAAATTTCCTTTGATTTCCCGGATCTTGTGGAATAGGTCTCTCATTCTTCCCTTTTTGTTGTTGTCTTCTATTTCTTTGCATTGATTTTTTTTCACATTAGTCATTGTACTGTTGCATTCATGGTTCTTAGTTTGTTCCTATTTCCTTTTTGCTTTGTTTCTTTTCTTTCCTTTATTACTTGCAGCATTGGTTTCTTCTCTCTTTTTGTCTACTGAGAGTATCTGTCTGAAATTCTTGTTTTATCATATCCCTGGCTTCAGGCCATAGTTCTCCAGGTTCTCAGTCTATTATGATTAGTAATGCAAATCTGTTCCTTATATTGTTAATAAATTCTGATGGGATATTGTTTAGATCATATTTTGGTATGATGACTATTGTTTTCTTCTTGAATTTTACTCTTATTTTTGATATGAGTAGTTCTTGATGGAGTGGCTCTGATTTATAAAAACACCTTGACCTTGACCAGGATACCTATTCGACACACAACCCACATCGAGTGTATGTACCTTAGCCTGAAGGCCAGGGATAGTTTGGGGATTCTGCTAGTCTACCGGCCACCCCGTTGTCTAGCAGACTCCCTGACCGAGCTGACGCAACTGGTCTCTGAGCTGCTGCTGGAGACTCCCAGGCTTCTTGTCCTGGGAGACTTCAACATCCCGCTCGAGACCAGCTTAACAGGTGCGGCTCGGGAGTTCATGGATACCATGACAAACATGGGCCTATCCCAGTTGGTCAACGGGCCCACGCATTGCGCAGGTCATACACTTGATGCAGTGTTCTGTACCGAACAGGCATATCCGTGGGCGGAGGTGGTTGCCACCTCCGCATTGTCATGGACGGATCATTTCCTGGTCAAGATGGCAGTCAGAGCCAATATCTGCCCCCCCGGGGGTGGCGGACCTATTCGGATGGTCCGCCCTCGAAGGCTAATGGAGCCTACTGGATTCCAGAAAGCCTTGGAGGGTTTAATGGTTGGGAATGCTGGTGATCCTGTTGGAGCCCTGGTCAATACATGGAATAGTGATCTTACCAGGGCTATTGACACGATAGCTCCCAAGCGTCCTTGCCATTTTGCTTCAAATCATAAGCCATGGTACACCTCTGAGCTTAGGAAAATGAAGCGATTTGGACAACAACTAGAGCGCACGTGGCGGAAAACTCGACTCCGATCTGACAGAACTCTCCATAGGAACTTTCTTTGGTCCTATCGGGAGGCGATACGTGCAGCGCAGAGAGCTTTCTCCTCTGCACGTATTGCGTCTGCAGAGTCTCGTCCGGCAGAGCTGTTTAGGGTGGTAAGGGACATGACGCAGGTGCCCCCTGCGCCAAATCCCTTGCTTAACCCGACTACAGCCTGCTGCGACGCATTTAACAACTACTTTGCAGACAAAATCTCTCAGATAAGAGCCGACCTTGACGCGACTATTGGGACAGAGTCTATTGGGACCGACTCCGCCGATGTAATTTTACTGGATCAGTGGCAATCTGTGAGTACCGAGGACGTGGACAAGCTGCTTGGTAAGGTGAGGAAGACAACATGCCCTCTCGACCCTTGCCCATCTTGGCTGGCCATCCAGGGGGGGGATGCCGTGATGAGATTCCTTACGGATATCATCAATGCATCCTTCAGGGAAGGACATGTTCCATCATGTTTAAAGGAGGCGGCGGTTAGGCCGCTTCTGAAAAAACCTTCCCTGGACCCTCTGGATATGAAGAACTATAGGCCTGTGTCATTACTGCCATTTTTAAGCAAGGTAATCGAGAGGGCAGTTGCTCTTCAGCTCCAGGCAGTCTTGGATGAAACCGATTATCTAGACCCATTTCAAACCGGCTTCAGGACAGGCTTTGGGGTTGAGACTGCCATGGTTGCCTTGACCGACGATCTGCGTCTGGGCATCGACAGGAGTAGCGTGACCCTGTTGGTGCTTCTAGACCTCTCAGCGGCTTTTGATACAATAGATCACGGCATCCTCTTGGACTGCCTGAGGGGGTTAGGTATCGGAGGCACTGCTTTGCAGTGGTTCCGGTCCTTCCTCTCGGGCCGGTCCCAGAGGGTGCTGCCCGGGGACTGTAGCTCCAGTAAGAGGGACCTCACTTGTGGGGTCCCTCAGGGAGCTATTCTGTCCCTGATGCTGTTTAACATCTATATGAAGCCGCTGGGTGAGATTATATGGAGTTATGGTGCTGGGTGTTATCAGTATGCTGATGACACCCAAATCTATTTCTCCATATCTCGTTCGTCGGTCTCGAATTCCAATGGCATCTCTTCTCTCAATGAATGTCTTGGGGTGGTAATGGGCTGGATGAGGAAAAACAGATTGAAGCTGAATCCAGACAAGACAGAGGTGCTTACGGTAGTGGCCCCGAAACCAGGAATTGGGTTGCAACCTCCAGTCCTGGATGGGGTCACGCTCTCCTCCAGTGACTGTGTTCGCAGCTTGGGGGTGCTCCTTGATTCGTCGCTCCTGATGACAAATCAGGTTAATGCGACGGTCAGGAGCGCCTGTTATCAGCTTCGGCTGATACGCCAGCTGCGCCCTTTTCTGGAAGTAGGGGACCTTGAGACCGTGGTGCACGTGTTGGTAACCTCACGCCTTGACTTCTGTAATGCACTCTACATGGGGCTACCCTCGTGCCTGGTTCGGAAACTGCAATTGGTTCAAAATATGGCAGCCAGATTAATATCTGGTACATCTAAGGGGGACCATATCACTCCGGTGCTAAGGTCCCTCCACTGGCTGCCTGTTAGTTTCCGACCCCAGTACAAGGTGTTGGTTATTACCTTTAAAGCCCTAAATGGCTTGGGTCCAGGCTATCTTAAGGACCGCCTCCTCCCGTACAATCCTCCCCGCACCCTCCGGTCCTCTGGGAGGAATTTGTTACAGCCTCAAAAAACGAGACTGGTGACTACCTCCCAGAGGGCCTTTTCTGTTGTTGCCCCCAAACTGTGGAATGGCCTGCCGGAGGAGATCCGTCAATTGACATCACTTGATAGCTTCAAGAAGGGTGTCAAGACGGATCTCTTCCGGCAGGCCTTCCCGGAATAACTACCGGCTCATGGCCCTACTCCCTTTTGAGGATCCTCCCCCCTTCTATGGCTTTTTACGACCTTCTATGACCTCCATGATTAGGTCTTTATGAGCCAGTATATTTATTCTTGCCTGCACTTTTTTTTTTTTTTTTTTTGTATGGTTTGTATCTGATTTTATGGAGGTTTTTACCTCCTTTATAATTTGTTTTAATTGTAAGTGGTTTAATAACTTTTTAGGGGGGGGGGAGGGGGGAATTGTTCTTAAATTGCTATGTGATGGATTTTTATGATGTAAGCCGCCCCGATTGTTCTCAGAGGGGCGGGGTATTAAATAAAAATTATTATTATTATTATTATTATTGATCTGACCCATAGTCAGTGCCTGGTCTAGTCTTAGCCATCAGTATGGAACTTTGCCATCTTTTACTTCAGATTATATAATGTATTTGGTTTTTGTGTTGACCATCTGTTGATGTCATGTGTATAGCCTTCTTTCTGATTGTATGAAAAATGTGTTTGCTATGAATAGGTTTTTGGCTTCACAAAAATTTATCAAACTCTCACTTGCTTTGTTTCTTTTGCCTAATCCAAATTTGCCTATTGTTTTTTTATTCTTCTTTGCTTCCAACTTTGGCATTCCAGTCACCTTTGATTAGCTTGATGTCCTATTCTGGTGTGTTGTCATTTTCTTCCTGTACTCCCTCATAGAATCTTTCAATTTCTTCCTGTTCTGCCTCTCTGGTTGGTGCATATATTATGGTGATATTCATAGGTTTTCCATGAAGCCTTATTGAGATGATTTGAGATGATTTTGCATTGTATCCTTTGACTGCTTTTGCCACATCTCTTTTTAGTATGAAAGCCACCCCATTTCTTCATGTCTTTTCATGCCCTGAGTAGAATACTTTGCAGTTGTCTGAATCAAAGTGACACATTCCTGTCCATTTTAGCTCACTCACACCCAGTACTGCTATGTTCATGTGTTCCATTTCCATTTTTTCTATGTCTAGCCTCCCTTGGCTCTTGCTTTTCACATTCTATACCCCTACTTTATGTGTGGTGTTGCTTCAAAATGTATTTGTCTTTCTGAGTGTGTCTACTACTTGTCTTGCTATCTTTATTTCTTCCTATCTCTATTAGTGCTCGAATTGTGTCTCTCTCTCACTTGGTATGTCTCATCATAAGGTTTTCTTTTTTTTAATTTTTAAGTTTATTATCATAAGGTTTTCTAGGTGAAGGGGTTACGCAAAGAGGGCCACCTCCACCTCCTGTGTGCAGTGCTAACAAGTGTTAGCTATGGTGTCACTGCTGCTCTCTCGCTTTAGTGACACGTACCACTGCTGCTGCTGCCCAGTAGAAGTTAGTTGTGCCTAATCTAGGACTCACTGATTTCAATGTGTCTTTTCTAAATACGACTAAATGTAGATCAAATCCAGTGTAGCCATCCATACATTTTTGTTGTGTGCTTTCAAGTTGTGAACCTAATGTGAACCTACCATGGGGCTTAGTTGGTAGACTATGGGGGTTGCAAACTGCCAGAAATAGTGTGAATTCAGTCCACTTTTAGGGTTAGGGTTAGAGTTAGGGAACCATGGGAACTGTATTTTATTGTGGCATCAGAGTTGTCTGACAGAGAAGGCTCAATGTCTCAGAAAAATAACAGTTCCCATGATTCCCTAGCACTAACCCTAACCCTAAAAGTGGACTGAATTCACACTATTTCTGGCAGTCTGCAACCCCCCTTTGTTTAGAGAAGGTTTGCCTTTGCCTTCCACTGAGGATGAGAGGGGGTGACTCACCCAATGTCACCCAGCAAGTTTCTATGGCCAACCGTGGATTCAAACTCTGGTCTCCAGAGGTATAGTCCAATGCTCAAACCACTATACCATGTTGGTTCTCATCCATAAATATACAATTAAAGATAACTCTGTGTAGAAATAGAGAAATCATGTGATAATGCTCATTATGCTTCAACATAGAATCATAGAAGCATAGAGTCGGAAGAGGCCACAAGGGCCATCAGTCCAACCGCCTGCCTTGCATGATCTATAGCATTTTTTTGTCATCAGGCAAGGATGACAGAATCCATTGGGAAACTATTCACACATTTATAGGATAGGTAAATAATTGAAGGCTTTTTATGCAGAAAAAACCAGGAGAAAGAAAATAACCAAATGACTAAGAGAGCAGTCTCAGAGAAGGTGTCTCTGTGCTCATAGCAAATGCCAGACGTCCGCCACTGAACACTGAGAGAGGGAGGGAACTTCAGTCTTGGATGCCCCTTTAACTGACTCTTATAACTTCTGACCTTGGGAAGGGAAGGAATGTGTTGTGTCTAGAATGTGCCAGTGGGTTGGGAGGAAAATGTGTAGATTTGCAGGAACCACAGCCATCTCAGTCTTCACCCCCAACAAGGGGGTCAGTATTAGAGGCAACCTGCTGTTTAAGGCCTCATGCCCAAAAGGCCTACTACTTTGATCACAAATGTGCCAGTGGTCTAAATTAATTCCTTCCTGTTACTTTCCTTGGGGGGATTTTTCTCTTCTGAAATCAAATAACCCAGGGGTAGGCAACCTAAGGCCCGGGGGCCGGATGCAGCCCCCTGAGGCCTTTGGACCGGCCCCAGGCTGGTCCTGCCGCCACCGCCCACCATGATGATATTGATTATTGTTATTACTTGTTCTTGGGGTTTTCTTGGCAAAATCTCCACAGGGGTTTTGCCATGGCTTTTCTGGGGCTGAGAGAGTGTGCATGCATATTTTTTAATTTTTTATTTATTTTTTAAATGTTTTTATATTTATTTGTTTATTTATTTATTTATTTATTTTTGGTGCTTTGGCCCCCAATTGTCTGAGGGACAGTAACCCGGCCCCCGGCTCAAAAAGGTTGCCTACCCCTGAAATAACCCCATGGGAGGGGTGGCAGCCTCAAAAGCCAGCTCCTTCCTCTCTTCTACACTTTGGGCAAAATCCTGGAAGGGCACAGGAAAGATCAGAGGCTTCAGTATCCAAGAACTTTGTCAGAGAGCACAGCATTGCTCTCTTATATACGAAAACATATTGGCCACATTGACTTTGGGTTTTTATGATCATCATAAAATGAAATGTCTAATTTGTTAATGATATTTTAGGGAGGTTGCTTTATAAATTACCTTCACCAAGCAAATGTTTACTCTCCATTTATTGTCTCTCTGCAATGTCATAAACCAGAGGAGCCATGACTTCTTTAAAGAAAAGGGGAAAAAAGAACAGCTTTAATTTAGTGAGCTTCTATCACTTTCTAGCCTGCATTGGCTGCAGTTTTATGCTTTTTCCTGACAAAGCAGGCTGTGAAATCTGTGCCTTCTGCCAGAGGAACCCTGAAATCTAGTCTTCTCCCTCCCAGAACATTAGGTTTGAAAATTAATTTGATAATGTCAAACTTAATTCACTAGCATAAACACTACTGATTGAAATTATTTAATGCGTTAAAATATTAATAGATCCATTGATTGATCTGTTGGTGTTGGGCCAGGCTATGGGGTTTACAGAGGATGGCACTGAGGCTGTTCCTATTGCCCTTAGGAGATCAGATTTTGTTACTGGTTCCTTTAAAGGGTCTACTTTTATCCTTTGAAAAATTGAGTTCCACCAACCTGGAATTTTTCCAGTATCAGCTACAAAGTTCATAATAGAATTATTGCTAGGAATGTTGGGAGTCCAATTATATCTGGCAACTGTCAATCAGGGAAGATTGTTCCAAAATAATGGATCTCATCCTCCTACCTCTTCAGTGTAGTTTGCTACTTATCTATACTTCTCTTTTCTTTCCACTTCCACAACAGATGGGTAAGAAGGAGGAGGAGGGTCACTGCAGAATGAGAACACCTGGAATAAAGAGAGAAGGCAGGAGGGGGAGAGAGGAGGAGAAACCAAGAGAGAATGAAATATGAGGTGGTTTTAAGGAAAACCTTTCACTGCATCCAACAGCCCAGCTTTCTGTGTGCTATGCACTATAGAATTACAGCTCACCCAAAATGATATCATGCCTATTATACAGTAATATACAACATAAATCAGTCCAATATATAATCAGTGGTGGATTTACTGAAGAGAGTGTAGTCACATCCCTCAGAAAACTCCAAACATTTTTGTTTCACACAAAGCGATAGAATGAACGCTTGCCTTTTAGCTGAAAAGGCCTTAAGGCCTAAAAGGCCTTTCTGAAAGGTCCAAATACACACATACTAAGTCCAGAACATAATCAATAGATGTTACTGAACAGAATCAGAGTGCACCTCCCTGACAGAGTACTCCATGGGCTTCTTCATCAGGCAAGATGTTACAAACCAAAGAAGAGGGGGGGGGGGAATGGAGCTGTTAGTCAGATGCCTACATGTTGTTTCAGGGCCTTTGCAGACTGCCAGAAATAGTGCACATTAAATTGAGGCACTGCCCTGGCTCAGTGCTAGGGAATCATGGGAATTGTATTTTTTTCTGGGACATTGAGCCTTCTCTGTCAGAGAGCTCTGGTGCCACAATAAGCTACAGTTCCCATGATTCCCTAGCACTGAGCCAGGGCAGTGCCTCAATTTAATGTGCACTATTTCTGGCAGTCATAACATATAGGCATCTGTCTAACATCTCCAATTGTTTTTCTCCTGTTTGGATTGTAACATCTTGCCTGATGAAGAAGCCCATGGAGCTTCAAAAGCTTGCAACAAGTATTGTGCATTTTGTGTGGCCAATAAAGGTATCACTAATGGATTTTTGTTTATAACTAAGGCATGTTTCAACTTCTGTGTTAACTGGGAGTGTTGAAAGTTAGGTGAAATGATTAGGAAAATCTTGACAGGTTAATCAATGAGTTAATTCCACACACTACTCTCTATAAGCAAACTTTTCTTTATCCATATTAAAGGCTGCTGGAATCCTGAACTATAAAGATCAGACGGCTTAATTTTCTTGGCCTGGTTGGTGCTATGCAAAGCTGTTAGGCATATATGTGTGCAATGGCTAATGTGGGATGCAATGTCTGCTTCACTCCACTTTCTGCAGGAACAGCCTTACAATAAAAGCTTGCTTACCCGATACCAGTTTTATGTTGTTCTTTTTATTAGGCTAGCCTTTTGCTTTTTCTCCCAGGATCCTAAGATAGTGCATATGGATGCAGTATCTTTATCACAACATTGTGAGGGAGGTTTGTATGATAGTGACTGTAAATCAAGAAAAGGTTGAAGGAAAGGTTCAGACATAACTCTCCCTCATCAAAATCCAGCATTCTTATCCACTACAGTACATTGTCTGTTTGTGTAACAGGAAGCAAGGTGGTTGTAATGCCTCTAAGGCTACATCCACACTGCCAGAATAATCCAGTTTGACACCACTTTAACTGTCATGGCTCCATGCTATGGAATTCAGAGATCTGTAGTTTGGCAGGGCACCAGAGTTCACTTGTAGAGAAGGCTAAATGTCTCACAAAAAAAAAACAACAACCCCCCCCGAAAAAAAACCTGCCATACCTACAATTCCATAGCATTGAGCCATGTCAATTAAAATGGTGTCAAATTGGATTATTTCAGCAGTAAGCATGCAACCTATGATGCCACATGGCCAAATCATTCTAATCCTGTCTTCCCATTTTTTGATATAAAACAACTAACAGGGCCAGGCCTAACATAACCTCCAACATTTCACAAATGAAAACCAGGACATATGTGGCCAAGCAACATCAGAGTGTGGTCATGATGGCAAAAATTACTAATGAGGAAAAACACCAAGCTAAGATTGGCTGCAGCAGGTTGTTTTAGTCTACTGGAAGGACTAGAATCTGCCCTCTCACCACTGCCACCCACCAGTTAACTCTGTGGTAATTACTTTTGTACTTCAAACTCAGTTTGCAACAGCTGAAGTATGCTGAGGACAAAGGGGGAAGGTGAGGGTAGGAGAGAGACACTGGGACATTGTAACAGGAGCTGATAAACTAGGATGACAGGAGATTAATTGGACTATTTCTGCCAAAGTGGTACAGTGGGAGGCTATGGGCTTATCACCTCAGGCAGCAGATGCTAGATGAGGAAGAGATAGTAGCAGCCTCCTGGTTATTCGATCACTTGGAAGACTGTGTTCCAGAGAACCTGTCCTGCAGACTACAAACAAGCCTGCTGCCCACAGGTGAGGGGCAGGATACTGTCCCACCACTGGTTGAATGAACTAACATTCAACTGCCAGGATAGTCAGCTTCTATAGGCAAAAGTGGGGAGAAGCTTACCAACATGTCCTCCATTTCAGGAAGCAGAATGACTTGGGAGTCCCAATATATACTGTGACTCAGATGCTTATATTCCATATCAACTCCCAGTGCTAACGTGAGGCTGCTGTACTGCTGAGCAGGCACTGGGCACCTTCCTCAACAGAGAGACTTTCCTCAGGGTGCAGAGCAATGAACATGGAGGTCAAGTATTAGCACTCAATCCAGTCTGTCTATGAGGACAAAGATTAAGGAAGGAAGTCACCTTTCTAAATTTAGATATATTTTAGCCTTATTAGCTAGATGAAGGCTGCAGTAAAATAAACCATGTTATTGGAGAGGTCTCTGATTGCCTTCTGTGGATATTTGAATCAATATGAAGTTAATGTAATAGAATGTGCCCAAATCCTATTAGTGCTTTAATTTGAAGGTATATTTTTATACCAAACTCTTCTGACCTCTCCTGTACACAGATGGCTTCATTTGTCCAATGCAGCCTTTCTGTAGAATATGTTGACATGCTTTATGTAAATGGAAATTATGGAAAAGGTCTAACCGATCGTTGAGGAAAAGGGGATGCTGCTAAGGGCTGTGGAATTTACTGAAATCCATTAGTGCAGGGGTAGGCAACCTTTCCCCTTTAAGGGCCGAGGGACTTCAGCTCCCAGAAGCCTCAGCCATGTTGGCCAATAGTCCCATGTTGGCCAATAGCTCCTGGGATTCTGGGAGCTGAAGTCCCTCGGCCCTTAAAGAGGAAAGGTTGCCTACCCCTGCATTAGTGGGTACATTGTGAGTTCAAATGCAGATCACTTAATACAACCCAGTTTCTTGCTGTATGTGTGTGTGCGCACATGCACACACACGTAATTTAATGGAACTCCAAATGAGACCTTTATTGAAATGTTTATTCCTTTTTGTCTGCTGCAAGTATGAAAGGCAGATGACTTTCTCTACTGTTGGCCTGCTTTTTTATGCTGTTCCCCCCAAAACAATTAAGATTGTCTCCAAAGATTGATCCTTTCCTGAATGCTCGAGGCCAGGGACAGACAAGGTTGCCATACTATCCAGATGTCTGAGTTTTATCCAGCTTCTCGACATGCCACCCTGTGCCCATTTGGCCCATCACCTGGCCTGTTTTCCAAGTTTTCTTTCTTTTTCTTTTTCTTTTAAATTGTTTCTGTCCCTTGTGGAGATATGGAGAAGTTGCCATCAACCTTCTATCCAATAATTTGATGAGAAACAAGCCCACCCCTTTTGGCTTTTGAGTGTATCTAGTGAAGTTCCACGTTTATGATTGACATTTCTAATCCATCCATTCTCATTTTAATTTCCAGTACAGTACTATGGTTTACAGTGTTGCAGCACTCATGAAAAGTCTAGATTTTGGAGTCCAGCTGAAATTTATTTTGCAGAGTTCCTTCCAAAAACTGCATAAAAAGCAAAGAAATTATTGCAACAAATCAGGGTAAAAGTTGTAACATAGTGATAAGGTTCAGTGGAATCTGTTTTTTCATGACTTACTTGAAGTAGGTATAGTATGCATTTTATTACATGTGGAGCGGGGGGGGGGGTCACATTCTCTTTTAGGAGAGGCAATTAAGGTCTTCCCATAGCCTGATGTGAATGGAAAAGATCTATCTCCATTACTGCTTTGTTCTCTCCACCACCACCTCATGTGTGTATTTGCATTCAAGTCACCTGTTGATTTAGGGCAGGGGTAGGCAACCTAAGGCCCTGCCGCCACCGCTGCTGCCACCCGCCATGATGATATTGATTATTGTTGTTATTACTTGTTCTTGGGGTTTTCTTGGCAAAATCTCCACAGGGATTTTGCCATGGCTTTTCTGGGGCTGAGAGAGTGTGCATGCATATTTTTTAAAAGTTTTTTTTAATTTGTTTGTTTGTTTGTTTGTTTGTTTGTTTTTGGTGCTTCGGCTCCCCAATTGTCTGAGGGACAGCAACCTGGCCCCCAGCTCAAAAAGGTTGCCTACCCCTGATTTAGGGCCTTTGCAGACTGCCAGAAGAGACTACTTTAACTGTCCTGGCTCAGTGCTGGGCAATCATGGGAACTGTATTTTTTTCTGAGACAGAGGGCCTCGGCAGACGGCTAATTGAACTGTCTTCCGGGCCCGGAAGAGGAGGGGCAGCAGCACGAGCGGCGCCCCTTCCTCTTCCTGAGGTCGCCCTCGGAGTCGCCGGCCCTCCGCACGGCCGGGGCTCCGGGGATGACCTCACGCCGCGGCAACCGGACGCGCCGCGGCGTTTGAGTCAGGGAAAGTGCGCCCGCCGCTTTTAGGGCGCACTTTCCCTGACATCTAAAAGGAAAGCCAATTTGGTGCTCCTTTTAGAGTCGCCGGAGGAGCGCTGCGGTGTGGAGGCTGAGCTCCACTGGCGCTCCGGACCAGGGCGTCCCCGACGCCCTGGTCTGCAGAGGGGGATTGAGCCTTCTCTGTCAGAGAGCTCTGGTGCCACAATAAACTACAGTTCCCATGATTCCCTAGCACTGAGTCAGGGCAGTTAAAGTGGCCTCAATTTGCACTATTTCTGGCAGTCTGTAAAGGCCCTTACAGTGATCCCATGAATTTCATGGGATTTTGCCTAGGCAACAAATTCTCAGATGTGTTTTTGCCATTTCTTCCTCTGAAACAGCCTACAGCACCTGATATTCATTGACAATCTCCAATACAAGTAAAAACAAAGGGCTGACTCATCAGATGGCATCTGGTGCCCTTGAGGTATTTAGACCCAGTCACCTTACCTTCCCCCATTATTACCCCTCAACTGCCTGGCCCATCTTGCTTTTCCTCCTCCTCTTCCTCCTCTTGTCCTCCACTGTCCTCCACTGCTCTGTTTGGGCCCAGTAGTTTCATACTCATGAACTCTCTGATTGAGTTCATCCATCTGGCATGTGGTCTGCCTCTCTTTCTGCTTCCTTCTATCTTTCCTATTTTATGTATGTATGTATGTATGTATGTATTTATTTATTTATTTTCCTAGCATTATTATCTTTTCTAATAAATCATGCCTTCTAATGATGTGGCCAAAGTATGACAACCTCATAGTTTTTTGTGGGTTTTTCGGGCTGTGTGGCCATGTTCTAAAGAGTTTCTTTCTGACGTTTCGCCAGCATCTGTGGCTGGCATCTTCAGAGAATACTGGAATGGAAGAGAGTGGGTCTATATATACTGTGAGACCCTGGGTACGGAGGGGTGATTCCAATGTAAACTCTGTATTGTTCTGTGTTGAATAGGTTTTGTTCTGTTGTTAATGGCATGGCTTCAGAGTGGGAGGATAAGCCTATGACTATGACAACCTCAGTTTTGTCATCCTGGTTTCCAAGGAGATTTCAGGCCTGATCTGTTTAAGGACCCTTTTGTTTGTCTTTTTGGCTGTCCATGGCATCCTCAGCACTCTTCTCCAGCACCACAGTTCAAATGAATTGATTTTCTTCCTATCCATTTTTTTCATGTCCAGCTCTCACATCCATGCATAGTAATGGATTATTCTAAATTTAGTGCTCAGTTGTATATCTTTACTCTTTAGGACCTTGTCTAGTTCTTTTGTAGCTGCCCTTCCCATTGCCAGTCTTCTTATTTCTTGACTGCAGTCACCATTCTGATCAACATTTGATCCTACGTATGGGAAACTTTTTGACTATTTTAACTATTTTGATTTTCTCATTGGAGTTTATCACACGGGGGAAATCCCATGCGGAAACGGGGGTTTAAAGTAGGAAAAAAACGCAAAAGCGGATGTTTTTTCAGACGACGTCGCTGTTAAAAGAAGGTTAAACTGGGGTTAATCCGAATGGAAACCCCCCATTGACTGCTTCTTTTTACTTTTGGGTTTTTCCGAAAGTAAAAAGAAGCAGTTTCCATTCAGATTAACCCCATTTTAACATCGCTTTCACTTTTCACACTGGGGAATCCCATTAATAAATTGTTTCTGCTTTTGTGGTTTTTTTCTACTTAAAGCAGGGTTTCTGCACGGGACTCCCCGTGTGATAAACTCCTAAGTCTAGATTGAATTTATGCAGATCCTCTGTGGTCATTATTTTTGTTTTCTTTATATTCAGCATTAAGCCTGTATTTGCACTTTCATCTTTGAGCTTCCTTAGTAATTGTTCAAAGTTTGTGACATTTTTGCTAGTAAAATGGTGTCATCTGCATATCTATGCTTGTTGATGTTCCTTCCTCCTATCTTCACTCTTCCTTCTTCTGAGTCTAAACCTGCTCTTCGTATGATATTTTCTGCATACTAGTTGAACAAATTCAACTTATTCCTATGCAATGATTGGAGATAACAGAACATTTGAAAACATTAGCCTTCAAACAACTCTCTGCAGAGAATCAAGTTGTGCACTTTGAGAACTAGGCACATACATTACAGGCTGTGCACATGTTGTGGCTGGTGGGACAATGTCCACAGTGGTATGGATTACATTGGGCTCCACACATTCTGTTCTTGGCCATGCCTCCTCCTGGAATGAGGGCTCAAAGGCCTTGTTCAAATTAAAATTCCACCTCCCCAGCAAAGAAGTCCTGCCCTCCCATGCTCTTTATTGCCAACCTACAAGAGGTGACTCTAGAACTAGAGCCAAAGACTCCTTCCTTTAGCCCAGCTTTGGAGTAAAAATTGTTTGGATTTATTTGTCCAAAGCCCAGAAGGCAATGGCCAGAATTCTCTATCAGCTATGCAATTATGTAACCACCATAAGTTACATAGCTACTTATTATTATAGTTACTTACTATCTCCAACCTGACTCCCTCCATTCTTACTTGCCAGGCAGCAACCACTGTGAGTGATATGGGTCTGTTCCCCTGTCAATTGGGAAACAGCTGGCTGATGCCCCCCTCCCATGAGCAATCCCCATTGCAACAGGCAGAAGCAAGGTCCCTGTGGGAAACATATGATGAAGGATTGCAACTATACGTGGCTTTTTGTGAGAAGTTCGCTTTCAAACCAATGAGATATGCAAAGGAAGATTCAGGGAGAAGTGAGCAGTAGAGCAGAACTTAGGAGTGGAGTGGGAAAGAAGGTAATATTTCTCACACAGAGAATTTTCAATAAAGTTTGTTGTTATGTGTCTTCAAGTTGTTTCCGACTTACGGCAACCCTAAGACAGGTTTTTCTTGGCAAGATCTGTTCAGAAGAGGCTTCTCTTTGCCTTCCTCTGAGGTTGAGAGAGTTAAACTTGCCCAAGATCACCCCGTGGGTTTCTGTGACTGAGTGGGGAGTCAAAGCCTGACCTCCAGCATCATAGTCAATCTACTACACCACTCTGGCTCACTCTTTCACAGTTAGTCGAATGCAATTATTTGCTTGAGAAAAAAAAATTAAGTTTCAGAGCATATGCAGAGCTCCTTGTAGACAGATTGGTCTAAGAGAGAACACCATCCCTAGTGCCCTCAAATGTAATAGTGTTCCCTTTTTCAAAAGGCCATTGGGCTGCTGTTGAAAGTTCTTGTATGTAGTTTGCATGCCATTTTATGCTATAGAGAAGCCTTTGTAGTTCAGGCTGCAAGCCAGGTCAATTTGATGCAGCTTGCTGATGATTTCAAAGCTGACATCTGAACGTCTATTAATTATTCCAAGTAAATCAAGCTTGGTTCCTGAACAATTTGTTTTCCCTTTTTAAGGGATACATTTGTAATAGATTCAATTCATAATGCAGAAACAGTTTGTATCAGGAGATGCTTAGTGGTTTAAATTAACCCCAGTTTCATTACCTTACAGGAATTGCTTTGCCAATATGGCAATTACGTGAAGACTTAAACTGAGCCTTCTGGAGCTGCTATATCCTAGATTTCTTGTATACTATTACCTATAGGTACTTCACTGCAGATTTACATTCCCATAAAATTGCAGGATATTTGAAACATGGTAGCCAATTTTTATGAGCATAATTTTGTGCTTTGCCACTTTAGCTTCGGAAACAATAAAACAATGCAAAGTGGTGGTAAATTTTATCGGCTGTTGGAAAAAAATCTCCACATCAGAAAATGATAAAATTAATGTACCCCACTCTGAAAGGAAAGTGTTATGCCACACACTGTCAAAGGCAAGATTGATATCTGTCCCAATTTATAGATGCGTTAGAGCAGTGGTAAGCAACCTTTTTGAGCCAGGGGCCGGGTTGCTGTCCCTCAGACAATTGTGGGGCCGAAGCACCAAAAATAAATAAATTAAAATAAAATAAAATAAAATATGTATGCACACTCTCTCAGCCCCAGAAAAGCCATGGCAAAACCCCTGTGGAGATTTTGCAAAGAAAACCCCAAGAACAAGTAATAACAACAATAACCAATATCATCATGGCGGGTGGCGGTGGTAGCAGGCGGCGGCAGCAGGCCCGGCCTGGGGCCGATCCAAAGGCCTTGGGGGGCCACATCCGGCCCCTGGGCCTTAGGTTGCCTACCCCTGCATTAGAGCATCCTTTTACAGTATAGCCAGTATAATGTAAATCAGGGATAGGCAACCTTTCCCCTTTAAGGGCCGAGGGACTTCATCTCCCAGAAGCCTCAGCCATGTTGGCCAATAGCTCCTGGGATTCTGGGAGCTGAAGTCCCTCGGCCCTTAAAGGGGAAAGGTTGCCTACCCCTGATGTAAATAGTAAGGCTGATTCAAATGGGTCACTTTTTTTGCAAATGTCAGTCTCAGAAAAAGACATAATCCTTTGGGGACTTTTCAGGAAACCACACTGTAGGAGGACAAACATTTATCCAAGTAAGAGCTATCGATAATTCAATTGTTTGGGATCACTCAAGCAAAATATTATCTACTGTTCTGTCACTGTATAGATAGATATGATACCCTATGGCAGGGGTAGGCAACCTTTCCCCTTTAAGGACTGAGGGACTTCAGCTCCCAGAAGCCTCAGTCATGTTGGCCAATAGTCCCATGTTGGCCAATAGCTCCTGGGATTCTGGGAGCTGAAGTCCCTTGGCCCTTAAAGGGGAAAGGTTGCCTACCCCTGCCCTATGGCATTAGTGGTTTGAGTGCTGGACTAGGATTCTGGAAGACCAGGGTTTGAATCCCACCTCAGCCCTGGAAACTCACAGGGTGATCTTGGGCAAATTACACTCTCTTTTCCTCAGACAAAGGCAATGGCAACCTCTCTCTGAACAAATCTTGCAAAGAAAACCCCATGATAGGGTTTCTCTAGGGCAGGGGTAGGCACCCTTTCCCCTTTAAGGGCCGAGGGACTTCAGCTCCCAGAATCCCAGGAGCTATTGGCCAGCATGGGACTATTGGCCAACATGGCTGAGGCTTCTGGGAGCTGAAGTCCCTCGGCCCTTAAAGGGGAAAAGTTGCCTACCCCTGCTCTAGGGTCATTGTAAATTAGAAATGACTTGAAGGCACACAGCAACAAATGGTATCAGCTATGGACGTTATCACACATGGGCCAGCTTCATTGTTAAAGAGATAATAAAGTGGAAATGAAGCATCCTGAAAAGAAAGCGAAAAAAGAGCTTAATTGTGCAAAAGCTTTTCACACGTAATTACAGTAATAATGGAATTAAGTTAAAAGCAAAAAAAGGATGTTTTTAACTTTCATACACAAGTGAAAAGAACCCGTA
This sequence comes from Phrynosoma blainvillii, assembly GCA_026167975.1. Lineage (NCBI taxonomy): Eukaryota > Metazoa > Chordata > Lepidosauria > Squamata > Phrynosomatidae > Phrynosoma > Phrynosoma blainvillii. The sequence continues at coordinate 115,018,713 of JANUYF010000002.1, read as the reverse complement.
CATGTACTGGGAATGGGTGTGTTTTGTGATCAGACTTCTCCTTTTTCCAGGGCGGGTCCTGCATTTCCCAGGAGGAAATGTCAGACTGTCCTACATTTGGGGTCATGTCCTCCTGCACAGGTCCTAACCCCCTTCCATTGGGGTTAGGACCTCTCAAGAGAGCAGAGGAGGAGGTGGAAGAGGAGGCTGGAAAGGCAAGGCAAGCCGAGGCAAGGGAGGGATTGGCATGGTTCACCCTCCCTTTTCTCTCTCTCCTTTCCTGGCATTGGAGGCTGTCAGCTGCCTGGGAGATGGGCAAGGAGGGTAGGATCACAGGCAGAGCTGGCAGGGAAGGAGGAGGAGGAGGAAAGGGAAGGATGGAAGGAAGGAAGGAAGGAAGGAAGGAAGGAAGGAAGGAAGGAAGGAAGGAAGGGCTGGGTGTTCCCTGGGGAGAGCCAGAGCCTTGGATGATGCCCAGGAGAGGGGAAAACTGGAGGTAGCTCCCATGCCCCCCCCATAAGCCTTTCCCCTTTGTAGGACCTGCTGGGCAGAACTTCATGGTGAGATGGATCTCCAAGTTGCTCCACAAGCACTTGCACCCACATCCACCCACAGCTGCTGCGAGGGAAGCCTTCTTTCCCCTCCTTTTCCCTCCATCCCAAATGCCAAACTTCTCCTCCGCCCCAAACTTCCCTCGCCTTGCCTTGCCTTGCCTTCCCTGCATGGCAGGAGCCTGGGACTCTCCCTCCCTAGAGGCCCCTTCTCCTCCTCCTCTTGGCCCTCCTCCAGGTTTTAAAAGAGAATTGTCCGTGCGTATTTGCTTTTCACATTAAACTAAATGCGAAATTACTGTAATTTTGCAAATGCATTTCCTCTAAACTCCCGAAATTAAAAAGATCTCGGATAATACCAGTTTCTGTCCAGTTTCTGACCAGTTTCTGACCAGTTTCTGTGTGATGTCATGTGAAATCGTGAGGCACAAATTCAGTTTTTGTTTGGGATTTGTGTGGATTAACCAACAGATTTCCCCCATGTGATAACGTCCTATGGCAGTCATTCTCATACAGTGTGGCAGGACTCCCGGGGGGGGGGCAGAAGTGTTGTGAAAGGGGTGGGCAAGACTTGGAGGCTCTGATCCCTTTTCCTCCTTCTCTTCTAAAACTTTTTTATGTGCAAAATTTACACATGAATTGAGTCACATAGTGAATTTACATAGTTTCACATAGTGAATTAAATAAAACTGTTCTAATATTAACAACTTTTATTTCCTTATAACATGTAAAAATATGAGTATACATAAATGTATGAATGAAAATACATAAACTATATAAACAAAATATTTTTATTGGTATACTATGTTGACTGGGGGGGGGGGTTGATGTCTGCATGTAGATGTAAAGGGGGAGTCCCAATGTTAAAAAGTTTGAGTACCACTGAGCTATGGCATCATCACATTTAGTATATGATCCTTTATTGGGTAGGATCTTTAGAAGTGGCCCTAAATGTATGTTTGTGTGTGGGAGAGTGACTAAGGGCCTTTGCAGACTGCCAGAAATAGTACAAATTGAGTCCACTTTAAGGGTTAGGGTTAGTGCTAGGGAATCATGGGAATTGTTGTTGTTTTTTCTGAGACATTGAGCCTTCTCTATCAGAGAGCTCTGGTGCCACAATAAAATACAGTTCCCATGATTCCCTAACTCTAACCCTTAAAGTGGACTCAATTTGCACTATTCCTGGCAGTCTGCAAAGGCCCTAAGAGACAGAGAGTGTGTGTACACAGAAGTGGGAAAAGAGGGAAACCAGCCTGAGGAGGCCATTCATAAAGGAGTTTTTCAGAAAATAGCATTCCTTCCAGCCATGTTTTTCCCCCCAAAGAAGGTCAGTAGACATTCAGCACAACCTCAATATTTTCACTGGTGATTAAAGGGATCTGTCTCTTTGCTAACAACACCACATAGGGATCACTCAAACGGCACATTTATACCAAAGAAACACACATCCTAAGGAAGAAGAAGTGCCACTCTTATGGATTGTTCTCACTATACTTTCATACTATGGTTCCCCGTATTTACAATAGTATTAACCTTTCTTTTATTTACCCTTTGTTGTGACATGATGCAGTTCCACTGATAGAGGTAAGCTACTATGGGCATTTTAGATGGCTAAATAAAAAGTTTCTGTAAAGTAATAGGAAAGCTGAGAGAACTGCTAAGTAAGAAGACATCTACAGCTTTGAGAAAACAAACTATAGAAGCCAATTCTCTTAACACTAATATAAACAAAGCTGTGGGTGCTCCTGTCCTCCAGGACTTCAACCTGATCTGCAGTGATACCATATCTTCTTGTTGTTGTTAACTGCCCTCAAGTTGATTTCAATTCATGGAGGCCCTATGGATGAGACATCTCCAAGATCCTCTTTCCTCCACAGCTCTGCTTAATTCCTGCAAGCCCTTAATACCCATGATCGCCTTAATAGAGTCCATCCATCTAGCATGTGGCTTTCCCCTCTTCCTACTTCCATCCACCATCCCCAGCATTATTGCTTTTTTCCAAAGAGTCCTCTCTTCTTATGATGTGTCTGAAATATGACAGTTTCAGTTTGGTCATCTTGGCCTCCAGGGAGGTTTCCGGTTTGATCTGTTCTTGGACCCACTTGTTTGTCGTTTTGGCTGCCCATGGGATCCTCAGCACTGTTCTCCAGCACCACATTATCTCAAATGAATTGATTTTCTTCCTATCATCTTTCTTAACTGTCCAGCTCTCACATCCATACATGGTAATAGGGAATGCAATGGCTTGTATGATTCTAACTTTTGTGCTGAGTTGTATATCTTACCATTTTAGAATCTTTTCTAGTTCTTTCCCTCCGCTGATTTCCTGACTGCAGTCCCCATTTCTATCAATGCTTGATCCCAGGTATGGGAATTCTTTTACTATTTCTATTTCTTCATTGTCTAGGTTGAACTTGTGAAGGTGCTCAGTGGTCATTATTTTTGTTTCCTTTATGTTCAGCATTAAGCCTGCCTTTGCACTTTCTTCTTTGATCTTCCTTAGGAGGTGTTCCAGGTCTGTGAAGTTTTCTGCTAGTATTATGGTGTCATCTGCATATCTTAGATTGTTGATATTCCTTCCTACTTTCATTCCTCCTTTTTTGGCCCAGTCAATGTCAGATCTCAAATGTCAAGGCCAATACTCAGATCTCATAGAAGCTGAATTTCAGCCATGATCTCATACACTCAAACATCACTTCACATTAGCTGGCTTTTGTCTATCCAAACATATCTATCCACTGGAATGATGTTCTGGCATTGATATATCCATCGTTCCCAGCATGGGACAAGAAAGGATATCAAAACAACTCCAACCTGATTCCTAACTTTATTGGATTCTTTATCCCCACCCTGAATGTTTGACAGCCTCCCAACTTCATCATTGCCCTAAGATTGTTCCTGACACTGTTCACCTCCCAAACGTAAAACCAGACCTTTACTATATCTAGACCATGCAATTCTAAAAAAACTCAGTAGCCAATTTGAGAGAGTATTACCTTTATCCATTCAAAATATCTGAAAGAAAAGAGCTGTACAGTACAAAGGGTATTTAGGCTTGATAGCAAGGATGCAAAGGAAGGTCTGCTTACCCCTTCTCCATGGTGTATGGTTAGCAGACAAAATTCCAGGCTGGAAATTGCAGCCCACTGACATATGTACAGTAAGCACAGCATCTCCAAATAAAGAGAAGAGGGAAAAGGCAACATTTGCAGAAAGTTAATGAAGTGAGCTCACTAATCCCCTCTTAGATTAGAAGCTTCTTAGTTTCTCAAGGCTTTAGGGACAAAGAAGCAATCGTTATATAGTACACTGAGCCCCAACAAAATTTCAAACCCTATCCCTATAATAATAACTAGTAATGCCCCTGCTACTGTAGGCATCTGTTCCAGCATGCAATTCACTACCACACAGACTGCCTCCTGAGATCAGTCTCATAAGCCAGAAGCAGCTGCTCTTGCTCCTCTTGATCTCCCTTTCCAATTCTTTAGAGCTCTGTCACTAAATTCCAAACAATAAGTTTGCATCATTACTTTATTTTGGGAGGTTGGCTTTAAACTCTAATGGCTGCAAAGCTGAGTCTCTTCCCTCAGACCAAAGAATTGTTTAGCTAATGAAATTAATTTGCCTGTTTAAAGACTTTCCGCACCAACTCTCTCTCTCTCTCTCTCTCTCTCTTTTTTTTTTAAGAAATAAACAAGATCTTTCAATTTTTTAATAAAGTAGAATAAATTAGGGGAAGTTATTTGTATACTGATAGGGTTGGTGCTGAGCCAAAGATCAAATAGTTTGGCAGGAAGCCATGCTGAGTTTTAACTTCTGACTTGCCTTTATCTCATTAACTCTGCCAGGAGTAAGCAACTCGTGGCCCTCCTGGTGTTGTTGGACTGCAACTCCCAACAGCCCTTGGCAGCTTAGCCAAGGATTGTTGTTGTTAACTGCAGTCAAGTCAACTTTGACTTATGGTCACCCCATGCATGAGAGACTTCCAAGTCTCTTTAACAGCCCTGCTTAAGTCTTGTAGACTCAGAGCTGTGGCTTTCTTAATTGAGTCTATCCGCATGTAATGCGGTCTTCCTCTTTTCCTATTATCTTCTACCTTACCAAGCATGATAGTCTTTTCTAGTAAGTCATATCTTCTCATGAAATGGCCAAAGTACAACACTCTCGGTTTAATCATCTTGGCTTCTAAGAAGCATGATTTGCTCTAGGACCCATTTATTTATCTTTTTGGCAGTCCACAATATCTGTAGAACTCTTCTCCAGCATCACATTTCAAATGAGTTCATTCTCTTTCTATCAACTTTCTTCACAACCATATGTAGAAACTGGGAATGCAATGGCATGGACAGTCTTGACTTTTGTATTCAATTATATGTCTTTGCGCTTCAGGTTCTTGTCTAGTTCCTTCATAGCTGTCCTTCCCAATCCTAGTCTTCTTATTTCTTGACTGCAGTCTCCATTTTGATTAACGACTGAGGGGGGTTGCAGACTACCAGAAATAGTGCAAATTGAGTCCACTTTTAGGGTTAGGGTTAGTGCTAGGGAATCATGGGAATTGGTTTTTTTTCTGAGACATTGAGCCTTCTCTGTCAGAGAGCTCTGGTGCCACAATAAACTGCAGTTCCCATGATTCCCTAGCCCTAAAAGTGGACTCAATTTGCACTATTTCTGGCAGTCTGCAACCCCCCTAAGGGAAGGTATGAAAAATCTTGAAATTCTTTGTCTACTTTAAAGTTATGTAAATCATCTTTATTTTTGTTTTATTAATATTCAACTGCAAACATTTCTTTGTACTTTCTTCCTTGACTTTCTTCAGTAATCGTTCCAATTCTTTACTATTTTCTGCTATTAGTATGGTGTCATCTGCACATCTTAAACTTCTGTTCCTTCCTCCAATTTTCATGCCTTGTTCCTCTGAGTCTAGTCCTGCTTTATGTATGATATGTTCAACATACAAGTTAAACAGACAGAGTGATAAAATGCAGCCTTGCCTCACACACACCCTGCCCCCTGCCAATTGGAAACCATTCTTTTTCTCTATACAGTTGGCCCTCCACATTTGTGGATTTGAGTTTTGCAGATTTGATTTTTCATTGATTTTATTAATGTGTTTTCTCTAGGAATCTCTAGGTCCTCCAGCTCAACCCTGTGGTCAACATCTGCCAGAGGTCATGCTAAAGGATCTAAGGATTCATACAGAGAACACTTCTCTAGTAATTTGTAGGTCTTCCAGTGCAAGTCTATGGTCAATGTTTGGCAGATGCCTAGAGAAGTGTTTTCTCAGGTTAAAAAAAAAAACAGTGCTTTTTATTTGTGTTTTTCCTCTTTCATGGGGGTCCCAATCTGAGGGCTCACTGCAATATGTCTTAACAGTAGCCTCTTGTTTTGAGTACATGTTAAACATTGGGAATGATCCATATTTTTTCATGATCTATACAATCAAAGGCTGTGCTACAATATTTATTTATTTATTTATTTATTTATTTATTTGGAGTATTTATACCCCACTCTTCAACCACAAAGGCTCTCAGAGCAGCTTACAAATTGTTATTTAGATGGTTCCCTGCTCTCAGGTTTACAATCTAAAAAGACATGACACAAAAGGAGAAGAGAATGGCAGTGGGGAAGGGGATCAGGTCCAGCAGTTCCTCTCTCTCTCTCTGAGGCCTTGACCATGGCAGATAGACAGGAAGGAGGGCTCTCCTTCTTGCTCTGGGCTAGGCCCACGGGAGCTAGGCCTGTCTCTCTCCCTCTGAGGCTGGATGGTATCAGATGGACTGGAGGGAAGGTTCTCCTTTTTACTCTGGCTAGGCCCAATGGAGCTGGGCCTGATTCTCTCCCTCTGAGGGTGGATGGTATCAGGTGGACTGGAGGGAGGGCTCTCCTTTTTGCTCTGGGCTAGGCCTGATGGAGTTGGACCTACCTCTCTCTGTCTGAGGCTGAATGGTATCAGATGGACTCCTTTTGCTCTGGGTTAGGCCTGATGGAGCTGGGCCTCTTTCTCTCTCTCTCTGAGACCAGATGGTATCAGATGGACTGGAAGGAGGGTCTTCTTCTTGCTCTGGGCTAGGCCCAATGGACTGGATGATATCAGATGGACTGGAGGGAGGGGACTCTTTCTTACTCTAGATAGGCCCAATGAGCTAGGCCTGTCTCTCTCCCTCTAAGGCTGGATGGTATCAGATGGACTGGAGAGAGGGGATCTCCTTCTTTAAAGCACAGGCTGATTTTCTTTTCAGTTCTTTGATGTGCTCCATTATACAACATATGTTTTCAATATGTTCCCTGATGGCTCTTCCTTTTCTGAACCCAGCTTGGACATCTGGCATTTCTTGCTTCATAATATGAAATTATTGTAGAATTTGGAGCACCATTTTGCTTGCATGTGAAATTAATGCAATTGGAGTTTCATCTTCATATAGTTCTTCCTTGAATGACTCTTTCATCCTTTCATCTCTTTTATATAGTTCTTCCATGTACTGCTTCTATTGTCTTTTTCCCCCTACCTGGTCATATAGTGTGTTCCCATGCTAATAACAGAGCATCCCTACTCTTGGTTTAAATTTCCTTTTGATTTCTCAGATCTTGTGGAAAAGATATCTGGTTCTTTCTTTTTTGGTTGCCACCTTCTGTTTTCTCTGCATTGCTCATCCTAGTAGTTATCCTTGTCCCTACATGCAAATCATTCAGCAATTGCATCCAGGGTTCTGATTCTGTTTTTGTCACCTTTTACTTTTGCTTCTCATTTGTTCTTAACTGCTTGAAAAGTTTCATCTGTCCTCCATGGAGGCTTCTCCTTCTTTCTGGCTACTGTTATTGTCATTGTGTATTCCTCCCTGACAACATCTCTGGCTTCTGTCCAGAGTTCTTCTGGCTTCTGGTCAGTTAGGGTAAATAGTGCATTTTTCACATTATCTTTAAATTCTACATTGATGTTCTTCAGGTTCTATTTCAGCATGATGTTTGGTTAAGTGCTCTTCTTTAGCATTATCATTTTGATAGTAGTTCAAGGTCTATGTCACAATCTGCTCCTGGTCTTATTTTTGCAGAGAGGATGGAACTTCTCCATCATCTGGTTCCAATTATGTAGTCTATTTGATTTCTATATTGGCTATGAGGTGATGACTATATAAACAGTTGGTTCTTAGGTTGCTTGAAGAATGTGTTTGTAATTAACAAACTGTTGGCCTCACAAAATTTAATCAGTTAGTCTTCTGCTTTATTTCTTGATCCTAGGACAAATTTTCCTAAAGCCTTTGATTCTGCTCTGTTTCCTATATTTGCATTCTAATAGCCTATGATTGGAGAGCCAGAGTGGTGTAGTAGTAGTTTGACTGTGGTTTGACTCAAGTTGTTGGGGTGAATCGAAAAGTCAAACCACAAAAGGTTAGGAGTTTGTGTTTGTGTGTATGCGTGTGTGTGTGATTGTACACACATGGTCTCCAATCATAACTTGGCAAGAGTTTCCAGATTAAACAAATACAGTCGTCCCTCCTTGCAAACAGGAAGCCAGGAGAGATAAAATGGCATGTGCACCCAGAGCACGTGGCCATTAAAAACAATGGGGCTTGGATATTTCCGATATTTCCGATTCCGATGGGGGGGGGATGTCCAGAATGGATCCCCCATGAATCGGAAGGGACAACTGTACTCTTGATCTTATATTTGGTCATTTTGTGATGTGAGTATTTGGAAAACGTGCGATGCTTAAATCACTACAATAGCAACAACATTTGAATCAAATAAACTGGCTATGATTTAGGAAACCCATTTGTATTTGTGTATGTGCCTTCAAGTCACCTTTTGACTTATGGTGACCATACATCTCATAGGGTTTTCTTAGGCAAGGAATACTCAGGTGGTTTTGCCATTTCCTTCCTCTGAAATATAGCCTACAGCTATATTTCAGTATTTGTTAGCAGACCCAAAGCAGATGGGCCAATGGGTCACACTAGGGCCATGCTAGCCCCGATCACAGAGGGACTGTGGTGACCACACAGGCCCACTTCCAAAGTAGGCTGCCACCTCAGTCCTGAACCCAGCCACCAGCAGGAGCAGTTTTTTGCAGCTCCTTTTTGTGCTGGCTTTTCTGGGTTAGAGTGCTCTCTGTGTAGCTTCTGGCCACTTTTGGAGCATGCATCATATAAACACCCCACCCCCAAAGCAACTGGAAGCCTCTCTTTCCTGCCCATCTGTTTCGGGCCAGCAGTCTCCCATCCAAGTACTAACCAATATACTAGCATAATTAATCAATCATGCTTCTGGAATATTGGTTTCTTTCTGAACTGCCACTGGTACCCTTTCTGCATCAAAATACACCACTTATAAAACTCAGGGAAAGGTAAATCATTATCTGACACTGCAAGATGGAGATTTTATTCTATTTTTTTAGCCAAAAAGAGGGGAAAATAACTGAAATCTTGAATGTAGATTTCTATATACACTCAAAGATTTGGGTGATGGGATGCTGTGACCACCGCTGAGTATTCTTGCAGTGTACTGTGAATTTCTGATGACCTTGACAACTGCTGAGAAAATTGGAAACATGAATGCCTATTTATCCTGCAGGGTAAAGGGACATTTACTGTGTTCTCTGTAGAGTTAATTATCTAGGCAGTGGTGGCTTCCAATAAGACAGAAATAAAGCAATTCAAATACAGAAGAAGAGGATGTCATCACAGGTGTGTCAGACAAGGAGACAGTTCTTGTTGGTACCAGAACACACACTGAGTTTACCTGCTGTTACACCCTCAGGAGGTGTACTCCATGTGGTAGCCAACTTGACATAGTAATGGGAGAGGAATGGCAGATGCCTATGACAGAGGGGTGGGAAATGGCACGAGTGGAAGAGGTCACAGCAATGACAGGTATTATGGATGACCCGTACAAATTCAAAAAAATAAAAATACCAACATAACCAAGAAGACAAAGTAAATGTTTTCCTAAGCAAAAGGGGAGAAAGTCTTAAGGCAGTGGAAAAGCAGAAAAGTGGAAGTTAGTTGGATCTCACAAGGCGAGTTTTAAATTATCTGAGTGCTACTAGAGGGGAGTATCACATGAACTGGGGTGGATCCTTAAACGGTGTGCTCCCAAGATGCTTTTGTTTTTTAAACCCAATAACTAGAGATCTGGGTAAAGGACACAAGGATTCTATGAAATCAAAAATGGATCCTCCAGATTTCATATGATTTTTCCAAAGGATAACATTTAAACCATTGGAGTTCTCCTTAAGCTCTATAGAAGGAACCATAATAATCATGTATTTAACAAATTGCAGTACCACCATGGGGCAAAAACAGGCTTTGGTATTTACCTATGTCCCTTTCAAATGCTGAAGAGATGGTGTGAATGGGCAAGACTCAGTGGGAGGGAAAAGGAGAAGTCTCACATTGTTGTTTTTAAAAAAAATTAATTTAAAATTCTTTTTAAATTTTCTTTAAGAACCTCATATGTTAGCAAATTTTCACTTTAACCACATGAATCTATGTATCTGTAAATACATTTCAGCTGTGTGTATGATATTGTAATTAAACATATACTTTGAATTTTTCTAGTTGTTTATGCAACTATTGCCATTACATTCAGTGATATACAGGAATTATGGTTTCCAGATAACATTAGTAGAAATTTTATCCCTAAGGATTCAGTATTGGTATAGTGGTATGGGAGGAGGTCAAGGGGTGTGTGGCACCATGAGTACCACACCAGTTGATGCCAAACCTAGTGAAACTGCTGCTCCAAACCATAGCATCAGGCTGAACCATGAAAATCAGGGATCACATACATTCATGCATCACCAGAGCACAAAAATATGGATCTGAGTCACGCATCCTCATAATTCCATAGAATTTTTACATGGGATTCAACTGAATCACAGCCTAATAATGTCTCCCATTACCAGCTACATAATGAATCCCATTTCTAGCCACAGGGTGAACCACAGCAATCACAGCTCCCGTACAAGGGGGGTTTGTAAAGTTTTAATCATCACCTTTAAAAAAATTTGACAGATAAGTTTGTTTTGATTTGTAGTTGTTAACTTATCTCTACATAGTCACTATCCAGATGTACACATTTTCCCCCAGTGTTACTTGACCTTCCGAATACTGTTATTGTAGAAGTCTGCAGATTGCACCTTACAAGGATTTTACACTTAGTCACTTCTGGCACAACCTGTTACATAAATAAAGGACACAATGAACTGATTTTCTCAACATCATGCACTTAGGGACCAATGATGACACTGATAAAATTTTGTCATTATACCATAATAACTTCCAGGTGATAATTATTACTTTACAAGACCCCCACATAAGGCGCAATCTGCAGACTTCTACAATATCAGGTATTCGGAGAGTCAAGAAATACTGGGGAAAACATGTACATCTGGATGGTGACTACATAGAGATAAGTAAACAACTACAAATCAAAACAAACTTTCTGTCAAATTTTTAAAGGTGATAATTAAAACTTTACGATATCCCCTCATACACCCATGCTCCACCATAGTGAAAAAAATATGGATCTGAGTCATGGATCCTCACGAATCCATAAGATTTCTCCACTAAATCCATCTAAAGCACATCCAAATCATCCCTAGCAACTGTTTCAAGCACAAAAATTATAGATCACATGCACCCACGCACCACCACAATGTAAAAACATGGATCTGAAGTATGAATCCTTGATATTCCATAGGATTTTCATATGGAATCCATGTCAATCCACATACAAACCATATCTCCCACCCCTAGCCACAGTTTTAACTACAACCATCATAGATCATGTATACCCATACACCATCATGGAACGTAAATAGGGATCTGAGTCAAAGATCATCATGATTCCATAGGATTTTTACATGAGATCCACCTGAAACATAGTCAAATAATGTCTCCCATTTCTAGCCACAGGGTCAACCAGAACAATCACATTTTCATGTCCATACATGCACCATCATAGTGGAAAAACATGGATTTCATGCACAGATCCTCACGGCTTCATAGAATTTCTATCTACCTCAACCATACCCAGTTTATATATCCAATCTCCAGGCAAACTTAAGCACAAAAAACATGGCTCTTGTACACACTTTTGCCACTATGATGCAGAAGCATAAATCCCAGGCATGGATCCTTATGGATCTGTAAGATTTCTGCTTTGGGTCCACTTAAACCACACCCAAATCATGTCTCCCATCCTTAGTCATAGGGTCAATGACAAAAATTGCAGATCCAGTACCACTATGTGCCACCACAGTGCAAAAATATGGCTCTTAAGCACAAATTAAAATATATCCATAGAATTTCTATGTGATACCCCCTTGAAATCACCCAAATTTTGTCTGCCATCCCAGCCATTGGCTTAGCCACAAAAAGCATGGACCTCATACACTCATGAGACACCAGGGTGCAAAACCATGGATCCCAACCACAGATCCTTGTGGGTCTAAAGGGTTTCTACAAAGTGCATACTTTTTTATGAGTAGATACACCATAAAAACTATCTGGATCCAATAACAGGCCTTAGCTGTGATTTAGGGTGGATCCCATATAAATATCTTATGGATCCATGTCAGCTGGCAACATGGATACATGGTTTTGTATTCTACTGATGTACAGGAGGCCATATTGACAATTTAGAATACTCTGTTTTGAACATTCTCTAGTGGATGATGGTGTTACCTCAAGGTCTGGTTCCCCTCTGCACCCCCTCTTTTTGATATCAGTTTGATAATAAAGGGATGTTTTGAGCATGTTGCCAAGGAGACACCCCCAATGCAAGAAACTAGCCATGCCATATAAGGCCCATATTTGGAGATCCTGGTGGCTCAGCTTGGGGGAAAGCTCAAGAGCATATGACCTGAATAGATCAATCAGGGTCAGAATCTGCATAATCCCTTCATTGAAAGGAATGATGGTGGGTCATAGACATTGGGCTTACACATGAAACAAAAATGCTTCCTTCTGGAGGAGATTATGCAATTGTCCAGAGACATTTGCATTGATTGTCCAGCCATTTACAGACTTCCAGTTCCATTCTTCCCTCCTGGGAACTTCATCTTAATCCCTAAACTGCCCCAGAATACATTTTGCTCTATAATGTATACCTGCTCAGACACTACTAATTTGGTTTTATTTTGAGATCAGACAGATAATGTCTTTATCTCACCTGACTCCTCAGCAACTGCTGGCCAACTCAGATCCACAGACAGCATGCTAAACCACTTTCCTCTCACAGAACCTCCCAATTGGAACCTCTGCTTCTGGAATCAGATACAGTATCCTCCTCTGCAATCCTGAAAATCACTATTTGCTACCAACTTTCATACTGCTAGTTCTTATATGTGTGTGTGTATGTGTTTTTGTTTTTGTGTGAAAATTGATTTCCCCTTTTGCTGTTATAAATAAAACTACATTTGGACCTTGCAATCTGGAGTTCTGTTTCTCAGAACTGGTATGCACAGTCTTGGTCCCTGCTATTAGTTGCCCAAAGCCCTCTCAGCAGTTGTCAGAATCCATGCTGGTTCTGCCAGGAATGGGTTTTGTTTAAAAGGGTGATTGATGGTTTTACACTATTGAATTTGATTGGGGATTATGGGTTTGGCATTTGGCTTTTGCATTTGCTTTTGCTTTGGATGTGGGGTGCAGGTGGCTGGTATTTGATTTGTATAACCTTAAGAGTGGAGGTGCTTTGCCTAGCTTGTTTGAGCTGGAGAGTGGAACATGTAGGAGTGCTGGGATAGTGAGCTCATAGGTTGGTAATGCCTTGGCTTAGCATGGGGGGGGGTTTGAGGAGTGTTGGGAGGATGGGAAACTGTTGGTGGGAATGCATTGTACGCACAGATTTGTAGAGGATGAAGTCATGGGTTTTGAGGGTTTTAATATGGTTTTTCATCCAACAATAGGCAGTTCCAGTTTAAACACTCAGTTGGAGAACTTCTGGCTCTGTGACGTCAATAAAGTTCTTTGTTTTGTTTCATCATGCAAGAATATTGATTGCACTTAGAATTAAAATTCCCCAGTTCTGACAGTAAGCTGGAACTCCTTCTTTATGTGGTATGATGCAAAGCCATTCAAATCCAGATAACCCTTCTACCAAGATGACTCCTGAGGAGAATCCTGAGGAGGACTCAGATAGTGTGCCCACAACAACAGCGGTTGGCAATGGTGCAGAAGCCCAGCCCAAAGTGACCATTACAGTGGAAGGAATCACCCTGGTGCAATCTGAGAAGGATGTGTAGTTTCAACCCAAAGCCCAGCCAGGGGTTGAGAGCACCAGTTGACTGGCAGAGTGTCTGCTTGGGACATCAGTGTGGCTGACCCATTAGACTCAGATCCCCAAGAGGGGGAGGACTATGGATAACAGGTGCTGAAGATGCGGAAGGAGATGTGAACAATGCAGGGCACTCTGGCTGAAGTAGTATGTGCCTTGGACAAACTGGCTGCAGGTCCAGGAGGTGGTGGAGGCCCCCCAGTGGCAGTCCCGGTGGTGCCACCCATGTGACTGGCAGTGCCACCCCCAGCAAACCCCCCACCAGCTCAGATCCAGGACCCATCAGTGCAAAGACTGGGGGTGAGATTTGATGGTCACCTGCAACAGCCACCCTACTTTTTGGCCCAGGCAGTGGGCCATATGAATGAGTGGGGCACTACCTTTCTGGATGAGGTAGCCAAGGAGGCTGAGGACTGGCTATTGCAGCTGTATAACATCAGAGCAACTGAGCTGTAGGATCTACAAGCCTTCATGATAACACTATGAACCAGGTTTGAAGACCCTTTCTGGGCCGAGAGGGCCCACCCCCGGCTGATGACATTAGAGCAGGGGGCTCACTCAGTTTTGGAGTACGCCATGGAGTTCCGAAGCTTAGCCATGCAGGTGGCCTGAAGCAGTGAAAGTCTAGTACTTTAAGGAGGGGCTGTACCCAGATCTGCTTGAGTGGGCTCTCATGCAAGACAGCCCTACCACAGTCCATGAGTGGATTTGTTTGGCCAGAAAAGCCGAGCTGGTCAAAGATGAGATTAAGTTGACTAGGCAATGCAAAAGCAGAGCTCACAAGGAGACTGCTCCCAAGGCGAACCACACCAACCCCAGCACCAAGGGCAAACCCTCCGGACCCTGGGAGACTAAGAAAGAACACTGAATGTGAATGGGACTCTGCTTGGCCTGCAGGAAGTAGCCAGCTGCCCCTATTAGAAGGACAGTCAACGAGAGATCTCGGTGAAGATGTCGCCTGCGCCATCCTTGAAGGGAGAGTGGAAACAGTCCAGCAAAGGAGGACAGGGAGGTCCAGCCCTAAAAGCATCTAGCAGTGGAACAGCGGAGCCAGCTGAGGTGTGTATGGACAGTGATGAAGAGGGAAGCTACGAGCCAGCCGGAAACTTCCCCAGCCTGCCTTAGAACATGGCAGAAGGCAGGCTGCAGACTTGGACAGCTGCAAACCGATGGTGAGTGAGGGAGTCCCCCGTTCACCCTGCGAGAGACTGCTAATGCCTAAAGGTGGAAAAGGGGTGGACTTGGTGGCAGCCATAGACTTTGGATTAATCCAGAGGTAGTTAGAACCCTGAAGGTGGACAGTAAGCATATTGCCACTCCGATACCTTTTCATCAGATGGACAGGTCCCTCATGGGGGGAATCGCCACTACCCTATGGACTGGGACAGTTTGGCTCAGGGTGGAGGAGCATTGGGAGGGGATTAGACTGGTGATGGGTCCCACATCCAGTTACCAAATCATTCTGGGGATAGATTGGCTACATCACCATAACCCCAGTATTCAGTGGAGACAGAGTTGGTGTTTGATGACCCAGTATGCAAGGGGCATCATCGAGATCCACACCCAAAGGCAGCTGTAGAGGCAGTGGCTGCACTGATCCAGGTCAGACCTGTAATGGAACAGGCTGCTCAAGCAGTCCAGGGGGAGGTTCCCCAGCTCTAACAGCAGCTTCACTTGAGCTAATAAAATCCCCCCCATTGGATAACAATGGTATGTATTATCCTTTAGGCCAGGGGTCGGCAACCTATGGCCCGGGGGCTGAATCTGCCCCCCCAAGGCCTTTGAACCAGCCCCAGGCCAGTCCTGCCACCGCCCGTGCCACCGTTGCATGCATCGCAGCCGCCATTTTGTTTTCCAAAATGGCGGCTGCGACTCATTCGCGCATGCGCAGTACTCGGCACATGTGCAAACGAGTCACAGCCACCATTTTGTTTTCCCAAATGGCGGCTGCAACTCGCTCGCGCATGCGCAGTACACCAGAAGTACTGCGCATGTGCGAGCGAGCGCGCACACGCACATGCAGTACTTCCAGCGTACTGCGCATACGCGTGCGCGCAAGCGCACACAGCACCATTCCCCCCCCTCGGCCCGCGGAAGACCTGGAGACCAGTGGACTGGCCCCAGGTAAGAATATGTTGCCGACCCTTGCTCTAGGCTGAGGTCATTGGTGTTAGGATCTTAAGTGTGAATCCAAAAATTTTCCATTTTGTCCAAAATTCTTGAAAGACATAATACATCAATACCAAATCGGGAGAGACAGAAATTAGTGCTATTCACACAGTTTGCCTCAGTGTCCTTTGTTAACTAAAGAATTCTTTCTCTTTAGAATATGATGCATGTTTATAATTCTTAAAATATTTCTTTGCAAACGTGGAAGGGCTTGGACAACTTTTTCAAGAAGAATGTTTTTGTTTTTTGAAGCTTTTGAAGCACAGTACAAGTACAACAGGTTGAGTCTTCCTTATCTGAAATGCACAGAACAGAAGTGTTTTGGATTTTGGATTTATTTTCAGATTTTGGAATATCTGTATATTCATAATGAGATATATTGGTACTCACGTCTAAACATGAAATTCATTTATGCTTCATATACACTTCATAAACATAGCCTGAAGATAATTTTATACACCAATATTTTTAATACTTTTGTGCATGATCAGAAAGCAAAGGTGTCAATATCTCAGCCACCCATGTGGACATTTTTCGATTTTGAAATATTTTTGATTTTGGAATTCTTGATAAGAGAGATTCAACCTGTATAATGTGCCCTTTGCCTACAACTCCCTTTCCCCCCCCTCCCTTCTATTCTTCCATCTTTTCTTGGATACTTGCCACAGAAGGCACTACCTCTTAATCCAGCACCTAGCCATGTACTGTCACTCTCAGACCAATGCTTATGGCTTACTTTATAAGTGGTGTGCAGTTTGAAACAATGATGGGGGGGAAACAATGCAAAAGTAATGTCATTTATTTACATAACATTGAAATGTTCATAATAAATTCTATTTGCATATTATGTAAAATATGTCATGTAGATTCTGGAAACAAGAATATAGAAACCATCTTGTAGAAATCAGCATCAGAAGGTGGGGATTGGCAAAGGACTTCTGCTGAACACTGTAGCAACTTACTGCAGTCCAACAAAGTGCAGCTTTAAGCCATAGAAGAAATGCAGGCAATAGGATTACAGCTGAATCTTTATTTCATTTGGAAAAATCAGACTCACAGCCCGGTTGTGTTTGTGGACCTATTGATCATATTGATATGTGGAGAGACATGTTATAGAACAATGCCAAAAGCAAGTTAAGGCAGAGAAGAAAATTAAGACTTGCTGGAAGAGATATATTATGTGTAGAATATGATAAGCTCGTATACTACAATTGTAGTTCATGAAATTCTGCACAAATCATGGCTTACTAAACCAAATGCATCAGCCATATATAGGATCAGTCAACTTTCTGTTTTTTGTTGTTGGGGGTTTTGTTTTTTTTTTGGGAGGGGGGTTGCCAGGACCAGAATGGCAAGCCTCTTGCAGGTTAATTGATTGTGTTCATGATGGTAGGTCATTATCATTAAGAATGCTTAATATTAATTTTTATGACATTGATATGGTTCTGAAGATCATTCACCTGTTTACTGAAGGACAGCACTGGTGTACTCATTAAGTTAGAACATCATACTGAAGCTTCCAGTGCTTTTGCTTGGATTTGGTTCTCTGGTTTCACAGGAACTTGGTAAGCTACTTTATAAGGAGTGGATCATAATTGGTCCACCCAGCCAAATATCGTCACTCCTAATCCTCCCTAGAAATCTCTGATCATCTCTATTTTAAAACTTTCAATGGAAGAGACTCTAGCAAGGGGAGCTATTCTACTGTTGTTATTTGCTGGCATTCTTTCATCCAGGTACTTTGTTGTTATTGTCTGCCTTCAAGTGGTTTCCAACTTATGATGACCCTATATATGAACCTATCACTGGGTTTTCTGGGGCAGAGAGTTTGTGACTCACCCAAGGTGAGTGGGTTTCCATGGCCAAGTGGGAATTTGAACCCTGGTCTGCAGAATTGTAGTACAATGCTCAAATGACTACACCATGCTGATACCAGTATTCTGGTACTAACCAGGCCGAAATCTGCTTAGCTTCTGAAATTACACAAGATTAGGTGTATTTAAAGTGATATCGTGGTTCTTACACTGAATTCTTATTAAATGCCATATCTAAAGTAGTACTATTCCTTTTCCAGTGTCAGCTATGTTCAGCTTTGTTTAAGCCAGTTATCATTTAAATGAGAAGATGCCAACTTGATTATTTAATAGGCTTAGAAGATGCTGTGGATTGGCTAATAGAACTTTCAGTTAATTGCTTGTCACTTGTTTAAAGTACCAAACCTTGAAGAGTTTGTTTATTTAAATTAATTCCGAAAAATCCTACATTTCTTATAAAAAAAGAATCAAGGAATATTAGACTTTGCAAATGCAATGAAATAAAAGCCTAGAACTATTAGAAACTTAAAATTACAGCACTAAAAATTGCTTATTATTCACTGAGTAATTGCCACAGTTCCAGTAATTTTAATGGCCAAGTCACTGAAGTAGCAATATTTAAAGTAAAAGATAATGCTCACACATATATGAAATGCTCTATACAGAAGATAAAATGACATTTAACTACCATCAATTGGTATAATTTATTCTCCTGGACTAATCAGTGCTACACATTTCTAATAAGATATACAAATTTTCATGCAGCTTTAGATAAGTTCAATTACTAACCCTACTATAGTTATAACCCATAACTCCAGTTACTGGCTTTGTGCCACTCTAACCCATGGAGAAGAAATAGTAGACGCAAACTATGCTGTAAATCATTTATACAACACTATCTAGAGTTAGACAATAACTTTAAACTAAATAACATTACATCTAAAATAAATTGATACATGGAATGAGTGACAAAAACACCTACAATATTGAAAATTATAAGGTGGTTCTTATTATACCACTATCTTGAGAAGAAAGAAGGGTAGTTTTGATTCATGAGTTTATTCCCATTCCCAAACCAAGAAATCCAGTTATTTTAGAATTTCTTTTGGTCTCCAAAATGTTTGACCACAACTCCTTTGAGTCAAGATCAACATCTTTTACTCATGATATACATCTGCTGCACTGCTGGAAATACTAAATAAGGCCATCCAGAAGCTACACTGGAGGAGGCAGAAACTGGAAGAAATATTTTGTCTCATTCAGCAAACTGCCTATTTAAGAAATTCCCTGCTGGCAATTACTTCATTAGCTTGGGTATTACATCACTTGAAGAATAATGTGTGTATTTATGTATGTCAATCCAATGTGTGCTCTATCCTGCTATTCATTACACACACACCATGGAAAACAACTGGAACATTTTGCTCAAGAAATCAGATCATATTACTGGGCAAAGAACATATTATTAGAGAAAGAGGGAGAGTTTGCTAGGCGACATCACACAATGGTAAACTGATGTCAACAGTGTGAAAACACACTACCTGTCAGGGTAATGGTATTGCTATTGGGATAGGAAACTTTTTCTCTTTAGGGCAAAGGCAGCAGAGATTGTGGTTTATTATTACATGTTATTCAGAAATATTTCATCATATTACATGTAGGTGTAAACCAATGTGTGCCTAGTGGCCAACAAAGAATGTGACAGTAAGTCCAGAATCAAAATTTATACTTGTACTGCCATGTTGCTAGAATTATCTGCAGGTGTTTGAAAGAAAATATGCCTGTCCTCACTGCTTTGCTATCACAAAGCAGCGTAGATTTGCCTGTCAAATCACCATTTTCTAAGAAACAAAGAACAGTCATCTTGAGTCCCAGCTCTAGGAGAAAAGTGGGGTATAAATAAAGGAATTGATAGAAATCTATGAAGGCTTATTTTTATACTGGCTGTTAAAGCTATGATCACACTAATGATTCTTATCATGAGTGTGCTCAGTTTAGACTGGTTAAAGAATAAACCTTCAGTTTTCATTATATGCAGAAGATTTTGGTACTAGGTTACCATCTAACTGAAGGGAACACAGTGGTTCAGCTCAAATGAAATGTGTTAAAGTCTGGTGGATTGCAATGAAGAAATTGCTTTCTTGTCCAGTGGTCTTCCATTTGGTCTTTCTTTGAGATCAATGAAGATTAATCAGACTTTGTCTTGATAATACATGTTCAATACTATTATAAAATTATGTTCAATATTACTATATATGACCAATATTTCTCTCACTTTCTAACTTTTCCATTTTGCCTATGCAATGACAAAATATAATGATCTTTTAGCCAAACCTGACAAGAAATACCACATTTCCTGTTTTGTGTCACTAATATGTTGAGATAATCACTAGGTTAACTTTTCTATACTGGTTCTCCCACGCTAAGCCTAATTTTATCTTATATTCAAACAAACTTTACTGATTAGCCATAGGCAATCAGATAGGATAAGGCTAAATCACTGGCATCAAAAATAATTTTAAAAAATAAAAACAGAATGTTCAACTACTAACATAAGTTCATTTTATATACAGGTAAAATATATGGAAAGTCAAGGAAGAAAGTGCAAAGGCAAGTCTCCAGTTGAACATTTAAAAAAATGACCACAGAGGATTAGCTTTCAAGGAGAAAATGAAGACATTGAAATACAGTAGTTTTTCATATTTTGACTCAGTTATTAATCAGAGTGGAGACTGAAGTCATGAAATCATAAGAAGATTAAGGCTTGGAAGAGCAGCTATGGAAGAACTAGATAAGATTCTGAAATGTAAAGACATATCACTGAATACTAAAATTAGGATGGTACAAGTCATTGTATTTCCCAGCTTTAAATATGGGTGTGAAAGCTGGACAATGAAGAAAGCTGATAGGAAGAAAAAAAAGCAACTCATTTGAGATGTGGTGCTTGCGAAGAATTATGCAGATACAGTGGAATGCTTAAAAGACAAATAAATGAGTCCTAAAGCAAATCAACCCAGCACTTTCTCTCTAAGCCAGGATGACTAAACGGAGACTATGCAGAGAAATCTTGTAGCACCTTTATCTGAAAAAAAGAAGTTGGTAGCATGAGCTTTCATAGACTTAAGTCTACTTCTTCAGATGCATTTGGTGGAGAACCTAAGGTGAATCTATCATGATGCCAGCACTCTTTCAAGGAAATCCCTGTGAACGAACCTAAGCCCCTTTCACACTGTACAACTATAGCATTATGATTCCACTTTAATTGATCTGATTCCATCCTATGGAATCTTGGGATTTACTGTTTAGAGAGGTATTTAGTCCCACCACCTTTACAAGAACAGTTAGTGAGAACACAAGGTAAGGGTTTCTGATTTGCTGCCCATAGGCACAGCAACTCTCCCTCACCCAGCTAGCGAGATGGAAATAGCTCTTACCTTGCTATATATCCTGCCATCAGCAGGCAAAGTCTATTTAAAAATTTAGATAGGCTTTTAGGACTGAAGGCTTTTAAGGAAAGGGCTTTTGAGAGGATGCTGTATTCTTTTAAATTGTACTGTTCTTAACTACTTTTTATCCTTTTTAGATTTTAGAGTGTAGATTTTAGATTTTTAGATTGTTAATAGTTTAATCTATTTTAATGTTGACTTTTTATATACAGTTGTCCCTCCCTTTTTGTGGACTTGGAATCTGCAGTCTTGCTCTTCGCAGGAGGGACAAGCACCTATTAATATAATGGTGGTGTGTGCCCATGCACTACCACACACACCCACCACAGACGTGCACCCCATTATTTCCTATGGGACTCATATATGTGCAAGTCACCATTTTCACGAAGAGGTCCAGAACGGACCCCCTGCGAATTAGGAGGGGCTACTGTATTTCTAACAATATTGCCATAATTTTAATTTGTAAAGTGCCTTAAGTCTCAATTTTTGGAAAAAGGCATGGATAATTAAAGATAATTATGATTTTTTTTAGAATTCTGAGACAGAAACTTGTAGTGCCTCACCAACCTATAAATCAGGGGTTGGCAACCTTTGTTGCCGGAGGGCTGGGGAGGAATGGCACGGGGGGTGCGTGCTTGCACGCTCGCATGTGCTCACCTCCCATGTGCGCACATGCGCACAATGCAGCCGCCATTTTGGAAGGCCCTCCCGCGCCTGTGGCGGGCGAATTCGCCCAGCACAGGGGGGCTTCTCTGAGCCTTGGAAAGGCCCCCCATGCCCACGGTGGGTGAATTCGCCCGGCGCAGGCATGGGAGAGGCTTCCCCAGGCCTTGGAAAGCCCCCCCGCACCCACTGTGGGCGAATTCACCCACCACAGCTGCGAGGGGGCTTCCCTGGGCCTTTGAAAGGCCTCCCTGTGCCTGCGCTGGGTGAATTCACCTGGCACAGCTGCGGTGCGTCCTTCCCAAAGCCCAACGATGGTTGTGCAGCCGCCGTGAGGCCTTCCAAAATTGTCCCCATTGATGTGTGCATGTGCGCGCAAGCCTTGGAAAGCCCCCCCCCCGCACCCACTGTGGGCGAATTCACCCGCCGCAGCTGTGAGGGGGCTTCCCTGGGCCTTTGAAAGGCCTCCCTGTGCCTGCGCTGGGTGAATTCACCTGGCACAGCTGCGGTGCGGCCTTCCCAAAGCCCAACGATGGTTGTGCAGCCGCCGTGAGGCCTTCCAAAATTGTCCCCATTGATGTGTGCATGTGCGCGCAAGCGCGGGCACCATTTTGGAAGCCAAAATGGCACATGCGCTCATGCACGGCGCGCCGCCGACAGTAGCGGAACCAGCCCATGGGCCGTAGGTTGCCGACCCCTGCTATAAATCCTAGGATGCCCATATTAGTAAGATTTCAGATGACAATCCAGTTTTTTCTGTCAGTTTATGAACTGATTTAGCTCATCCATTCATGCAAGCTTGCAAGGTTTTTTGACCCAGTCCATAAAGCAACCTGATCCAATACAATAGCATCTTGCTTTTTTTAAAAAAAAATTAATTAGTGGACTTAACTTTGGCATGCTACCTTCAGCTTGTTGAGTCTTGCTTTTTCCGGGCCATTTGTGTGGTGGGATGGGGGACTTGTTTGATTTGAAAAGAAATGGGATTGGGAGGGCGCTGCAGTCTCTCCGCAGCAGAAAAAGCCCTGCACAGCCCTTCTCCACCACTATTCCCTTCTCCTTTTGTGTCTTGTCTTTTTAGATTGTAAGCCTGAGGGCAGGGAACCGTCTAATTAATCCATTTGTAAGCCACTCTGATAACCTTTTGGCTGAAGAGCGGGGTATAAATACTTCATAATAATAATAATAATAAGAAGAAGAAGAAGAAGAAGAAGAAGAAGAAGAAAGTAGTTCTGTAATTCACTTCCTCCTCCCGTTCTTGGTAGTAGACTTGCTTTTCTGGCTATTCATGTCCTGGATAGGGTTTCTACTATTCATTCCCTTATCCTACTCTCTGGTTTGGAGAAGCTGGCCATTCTATAGTCTGTGATCTCCTTCCTACTGCACAGCAGCCTTTACCAGAAGCTAAGCATTTGAAGAGCCATTGAGTCATCATCTGACTAACCATTTTTATGGTATCTTCTCAATGTGGGATAATTGGCTGCTAGTTCATCTTCTTTTATGACACAGAAGCTGGGTGCCTCCATACATGGCTGCTTCTGCAGGCTTTCCCAGTGACTACAGGGTGAGGTACACATATGGCAACACACTCAGATCCTCTTACACAGTTTAACACCAAGTTTTCCATCCCTATATTGATTGGGTAAAGCATGCCCAATTTCTTTCATATTTCTCATAGGTCTTGATGTCTGGGCCCCTTGGATTGTTTTTCATACTGTGCTGGTAGTCTGTTTTGCAGAGAATATCATTATGACATACCTCTCAGATGTGAAGGGTCTCCATAGTTCTTTCATGGTTACAAGAATAAATGCATTCCCCTTATTGTGAAAGAGAGAGTCAGACAAAATGAAAACATTTCAGTTGCTTGTATTTATATTTCACTTAGTGGGTGCTCTCAAAATAAAAAGAAACCAAAGAAGCATTAAAGAGCTTTTCACTACACATTGCATTGACTATGCTCTGTTTCTCTTTTTAAAGACAACACTGTACACACTATATGGGTTTCACACTAAACTATCACTTATTTTCTGCTTTCCATATAACACAGATTTGTTCTTTGAGATAATAATCACATCCTTTAGAGTGACACCATAAAAATGTTCCAGCACACTTAGATTTTCATTTGCATTTGTAAGTTGCATATTGGAGGCCACATTATCTAATCAAATTGGAGGGAAGACAGAAAGAAAACATCTCAGCCTCTCTCTCTCTTTCTCAATCATTCTGTCTTAGCCAGAGATAAAAAACAAAGGTTGTGTCACCTTTTCCTGCCTACATCTGTTTGTTGTCACTCTCCACTTGAAAACATTAATAAAGGTGGCTAAGAAAAAACCCACCCAGATTTATCCTATAATTACCTGTAGAAAGATGATTGTGTCCTCCTACAGCAGAGCTTTTTCCAGAGTGTTCCTTGCAGGAATATATTGAAGCGATGAAACCATCAATAACTGAGCAGTGGTTGGATAGGAAGATGCTCTGGGCCCCAGTTGGTGGGATATGGGTCAAGTTCTGCAACTCTCAGATTTGCTGTTGTTAGCTGCCTTTGAGTTGACTTCGAGGTGTGTGGTGGTGGTTGGAGACTCCTTGTTGAGGGGTACAGAAGCAGTGATGTGTGGCCCTGACAAGATGTCCCGGGAGGTGTGTTGTCTCCCTGGGTCAAAAATCTGTGATGTGACAGTGAGACTGACAAGACTTGTCAAGCCTACTGACCATTACCTCCTCCTCTTGGTCCACGTGGAAACCAATGATACTGCAAGGCATAGTCTTCAGAATATCAGAAGGGATTATGAGGCTTATGGCAGGAAGCAGAAAGAGCTGGACGCACAGGTTATCTCATCTCTTCTCCCAGTTGAAGGGCATGGTCCAGGAAGGGAGAGGAAGATAGCAGATGTGAATAACTGGCTCTGTAGATGGTGCCGCCAAGAACGATTTGGATTCTTGGATCATGGGCTGCGGTTCCATGAGGGTGGACTTCTAGCAAGAGATGGGCTGCATCTCACACCAGTTGGCAGAAGCATTTTTGCCAATAGTCTCAAACATTTGATCAGGAGGGCTTTAAACTGAGTCATGTTGTAGAGGGAGACAGTATCTTGGAAGGTATCTTGGAAGGCAGGAGTACATCATGGGCTGGAGATAATAGTAAAAGTGTTATAGAGGGAAAAGGCAAATGATGCAAGGGCACAATAGTGAAAGGAAAAAACCTCACACAGGCAGCAAGTGGGAAGGACAAATGCTCTTAGATGTCTCTACACTAATGCACAGAGCATCAGAAATAAACAAGATGAACTTGAACTCCTAACACAGGGGTAGGCAACCTTTCCCCTTTAAGGGCCGAGGGACTTCAGCTCCCAGAATCCCAGGAGCTATTGGCCAACATGGGACTATTGGCCAACATGGCTGAGGGTTCTGGGAGCTTAAGTCCGTTGACCCTTAAAGGGGAAAGGTTGCCTACCCCTGTCCTAACACAACAAAGCAAATATGATATAATAGGCATCACTGAAATCTGGTGGG
Source organism: Phrynosoma blainvillii (assembly GCA_026167975.1). NCBI lineage: Eukaryota > Metazoa > Chordata > Lepidosauria > Squamata > Phrynosomatidae > Phrynosoma > Phrynosoma blainvillii. Next base: position 114,993,306 of record JANUYF010000002.1, on the reverse strand, counting down.
ATGAGTCTCATGATTGGAATGTAGGAATAGAGGGGTATAACGTTTTTAAGAGAAATAAGCCAAACAGGAAAGGAGGATGAATTATATGTCAGGAATTTTTACACCTGTGAAGAGATCCAGGACTTAAATCCTGAAATCAGGTAGAGAGCATCTGGATAAAAATTAAAGGGGAAGGAAACAACAAGGATGTTATAGTGGGAGTCTACTACAGACCCCCAAGTCAGACTGAAGAATTGGATGGTGCCTTTCTAGAACAGATGACCACACACTCAGAAAGGAGAGATGTAGTAGTGATGGGTGATTTCAACTATCCTCACTCCTCACTCACCTCGAAGACAATTTCTTTGTCTAAAAGGTGAAGAGGCAACAAGGGGATCAGCTATTTTAGATCTGATCCTAACCAACAGGGATGACCTGGTAAATGGGGTGCAAGTGGTGGGAACCTTAGGTGGGAGTGATATGTTCTCCTAGAGTTTCTTATACAGTGGAAAGGAGAATCTAGGCATAGTCAAACACTCATTCTAGACCTTGAGAGCTGATTTCAACACACTCAGGGAAACACTGGGAGTGATCCCGTAGTCAGAAATACTAAAGGAGAAGGGAGTTCAGGATGGATGGGAGTTTCTCAAAAGGGAGATACTGAAGGCACAATCTCAAACTGTTCCAATGAGAAGGAAAAATGGGAGATGTCTCAAGAAACCGGGTTGGATGACAAAAGAACTTTCAACTAAACTACGTTTTAAACGGGAGATGTATAAGAAATGGAAAAGGGGCAAAATCACTAAAGAGGATTTCAAACAAATAGCTAGCACATGTAGGGGTAAAGTCAGGAAAGCCAAAGCACAGAATGAGCTCAGGCTTGCTAGAGCAGTTAAGCACAATAAAAAGGGCTTCTTTGGGTATGTCTGTAGCAAAAGAAAGAAGAAGGAAATGGTAGGGTCACTGCACAGAGAAGATGGAGAAATTCTAACAGGGGACAGAGAAAAGGCAGAATTACTTAACACCTTCTTTACCTCAGTCTTCTCACAAAAGGAAAAGGGTGTTCAACCTGAAGAAAATGGAGCAGAGGACACAATAGGGGAAATGCAGCACAGAATAAGTAAAGAGGAAGTACAGGAATACCTGGTTAACCTAAATGAATTTAAGGGCCTTTGCAGACTGCTAGAAATAGTGCAAATTGAGTCCACTTTAAGGATTAGGGTTAGGGTTAGGGAATCATGGGAAGTGTATTTTATTGTGGCACTAGAGCTCTCTGACAAAGAAGGCTCAATGTCTCAGAGAGAAAAAACAATCCCCATGACTCCCTAGCACTAACCCTAACCCTTAAAGTGGACTTAATTTGCACTATTTCTGGAAGTCTGCAAAGGCCCTAAGTCTCCAGGACCAAATGAACTACATCCAAGGATATTAAAAGAACTGGCAAATGTAATCTCAGAGCCACTGGCAATAATCTTTGAGAACTCCTGGAGAACAGGAGAAGTCCCAGCAGATTGGAGGAGGGCAAACATTGTCCCCCATATTCAAAAAGGGGAAAAAAGAGGATCCAAACAATTATTGCCCAGTTAGTCTGACATCAATACCAGGAAAGATTCTAGAACAGTTCATTAAACAGAGAGTCTGTGAACATTTAGAAGGGAATTCCATAATCACTAAAAGTCAACCTGGGTTTCTCAAAGACTAATCTGACCTCTCTCATCCAAATTACCAGCTTGCTAGATGAAGGGAATGCGGTAGACATAGCATATCCTGATTTCAGTAAGGCTTTTGACAAGGTCCCCACGATATTCTTGCAAACAAAATAGTAAAATGTGGGCTAGACAATACAACTATTAGGTGGATTAGTAAGTGGTTGACTGACCGAACGCAAAGGGTGCTCAGCAATGGCTCCTCTTCATCCTGGAGAGAAGTGACCAGTGGGGTGCCACAGGGTTCTGTCCTGGGCCCAGTTTCAACATCTTTATCAACAATTTCAATGAAGGAATAGGAGCCATGCTTCTCAAATTTGCAGATGACACCAAATTAGGAGGAATAGCTAATACCCCAGAGGACAGGATGAAAATTCAAAATGATCTTAGTAGATTAGAAAGCTGGGCCAAAGTTAACAAAATGAATTTCAACACAGAGAAATGTAAAGTACTGCACTTAGGGCAAAACAGTGAAATGCATAGATATAATATGGGGGACACCTGGCTTAATGAGACTATGTGTGAAAGGGATCTAGGAGTTCTAGGACCACAAGTTGAACATGAGTCAACGGTGTGATGCCGCACCTAAAAAGGCCAATGCAATTTTAGGCTGCATTAGTAGAAGTATAGTATCTAGGTCAAGGGAAGTAATAGTGCCACTATATTCTGCTTTAGTCAGGCCCCACCTGGAATATTGTGCTAGTTCTGGACACCACAATTCAAAAAGGATGTTGAAAAACTGGAGCGTGTCCAGAGGAGGGTGACAAAAATGGTGGAGGGTCTGGAAACCATGCCCTATGAGGAACAACTTAGAGAACTGGGTATATTTAGCCTAAAGAAGAGACGGTTAAGAGGGGATATGATAGCCCTGTTTAAATATTTGAAAGGATATCATATTGAGGAGGGTGCTAGCTTGTTTTCTGCTGCCCCAGAGAACAGGACCTGGAACAATGGATGCAAGCTACAGGAAGAGATTCTACCTCAATATTAGGAGAACTTCCTGACAGTGAGAGCTGTTCGACAGTGGAACACACTCTCTCAGAGTGTGGTGGAGTCTCCTTCTTCGGAGGTCTTTAAACAGAGGCTGGATGGCCATCTGTCGGGGATGCTTTGATTTTGAGTTCCTGCATGGCAGGGAGTTGAACTGGTCTCTTCCAACTCTTCCAACTCTATGATTCTATGATTCTATAAATGAGACATTTCCATGACCACCTATTCTCAAACTCTCTGCTCAGGTTCTACAACTTCAGGCCTGTGACCTCCCTGATTGAGCTTATCCATCTGGTATGTGGTCTCCCTCTCTTTCTACTACCCTCTACCTTTCCCAGCATTATTATCTTTTATGTCATGGCTTCTCATGATGTGGTCAAAGTACAACAGCTTCAACTGAGTCATCTTGGCTTCCATGGAAAGTTCAGGCTTGATTTGTTCTAGGACCATTTTGTTTGCTTTTTTGGCTGTCCACTGTTTCCTCAGCACTCTTCTCCTGGGAAATAGGGAATACAATGGCTGGGACAATTCTGACTTTAATATTCAGTTGTATATCATTATACTTTAGGATCTTGTTTAGTTCTTTCATATCTGCCTTTCCCATTCCTAATTTTCTTCTGATTTCTTGACTGCAATCTCCATTCTGATCAATGTTTGATCCACATTATTGGATTATTCAATAGAGAATGAATTGTTTTAAATGAATGTTCATAGAATTTCAGACTTACACATACACACACACACAGCCTTCTTATTATTTGTTCTTACTCCATTGCTAACTAGTCTTTAGGAGTGTTATTCAGATTCAGAAGAATCCTGTTTGATTCAGACACCTCCCATATCTACCTGAATCAGGCCAGTTCAATTCAGGATTTGGAATTCACCGCAAATCCAAAGCCCTTCCTAGGACATACTGGTGAATTCAGAGGTCAGGTGGGGTTTTTACAAGTGAGTCCACAAGAGGGCAAGTAGTAAAATGGCACTTTCTGTCTCATGCAGCTAAATGGGGATATCCCCTTCAACTGCATTATATGCCTGAATAACATCTTGTAATGCACCAATAGTATATTCATAAACTTAGAAAGCTCTGTGCTAAATCATAGTTCTTGGCTCAACAACCCTGTCATTTACACGAAGCACTTTGTTCCTCTACCATCACTCATTAACTCCTAATGGATCCTCTACAGAGTTATACAATGTCCTGTTTACCTCATATTGAAGGTCAGACAAACTATAGGAAACATGATTACTCTGTTCCTTCTAATGGACTCAGGTATCACTGGGAAGTTGCAGGGATGCAGACCACACCAGGTGACATCCTAAGGGGGAATAACGCCACTGGTCTCCAAACTTTTGCCTTTTGGCAGAAACAGCCTGTGACATTCACCTGCATCCCTTTTAAACTCTGAAAAGATAGTGTGAATGGGTCAAGGCTCATTTGGAGGAGAAAGGAGAGGTCCGAGGTTTTTAATTTTTTAATTTTTTAAAAAAATGAAATCTAATTTTTTTAGGGGGAAAATTTGTTATTCCTTTAAATTTTCTTTTAAATCATCATACCAGATTTTCACTTGAAACACATGAACCTGTGTACATGTAAATACATTTAGGCTAGGTGTATGATAATGCAATTTAAAGGGATAATTTTATTTCTGCTAGTTGTTTATGTCACAACTATTACCATTACATTCTGTGATACATGGGAATTACGATTTATGAGTAACATTTGTATAAAAAAAATACTAAGACTTCTGTATGGTGTGGTATGGGAGGAGGCCAATGGTGGGGAGAGTGACAACATGAATTAACATACCAGGTGATGCCAACCCTAGTGATGGCCACTGGTGATGGGTCCATTAACTTCTCACACACAGAATGTTGGCCATTACACTTCTACCTGCAAAGCTCCATAATATCATGAGGGATGTTGATGGACTGCTCCACACAGAAGCAGTCCTAGATAAACAGTGTTCCAGGACATCACTATATTTTACAAGATGGTGAAGCTGTTGCTAAGCATGACATAGTGGTTTGAGTGTTGGACTACAACTCTGGAGACTTCGATTCCCAGCTCAGTCACTGGGTGACCTTTGGCAAGTCATACACATTGGACCTCAGGGGAAGGCAATAGAAAATCTCCTCTGTAGAAACTTGCCAAGAAAACCCCATGATAGGGTCACCATAGGGTTACCATAAGCCAAAAATGGCTTGAAGGCACACAACAACAATAATAACAAGAATGGACTATACATTCGCCATCAGCATTGATGCAGGATATTTCCTGCAAATATTTCCCTGCAAAAGCCATTTAAGTTTTACATATCACATCACTGGTAATCTCATACAAAAAGCTTAAACTATCAGAATTTCCATGTTGCAATCCAGACCAATGAGATTTGGAGAGGTTTCTCTCATTCTCAGAACTGAATCAAGCTTGTGATGTTGTTTACTTCACCGAAACTATCAGTGAAAAGGTCAAAGTTGTATTTTTATCACTTTATCAGAGCTGAGGTAATTTGAGTAAGGGAGCACACAGGCCATTATCTAGGAGATTTTAAACATCGTGAATCATACTGCAGTCCCTTCATTCTCAAAGCAAAACCATTGTACAGCTGCATTTAAATCACCTCCAATCCTAAACTCCATCAGGTAACCTCCCCACCCAAAAGCAAAGGTAGCTATTTTACCAAAATGAAAATGAAAATAACATCCACATTATAGTAATAAATTTTATTAGACAAACCAGATAGTCACACAATATTATACAAGCTTTTGAGTTCTCCAGAACTCTTTCTCAGGCAAACTGTTAAAATTTTGAAAGAAAGGTGAAGTGGAGAAAGTTTTAAAGTAGCTGAGACTAGTATGCAATCCACAAGACAGTAGTCTGCACTTATATCATATGGTTGTCCAGGGATCATTTGACACTTAATAGTTATAGAACTTTTATCTTCTATGACAACATCCTGTGAAATCCTGGAATTTGCGGCAGGTGTGGGAATTCTTGCCCAGAGAATTCTAATGCCTCACCAAACTAACAATTCCATAGGATGGAACCGTAGTTGTTAATGTGAAATAGTAGTGCTATAATTGTGTAGTATGAAAGGGCCTAGTTCTTTTCTCTCTCTCTCTCTCTCTCTCTCTCTCTTTCTTTCTTTTCTTGTTCTCTTTCAGTATTTGTACTCTACTTTTCTCTACTTTTCTAGCACATTCATCCAAATTAGTTTATAGTAGTGACAATAACATCACACTGAAAATGATGTTTGTTCAAATTAGCTTGCAGAAGTCATAATAAAATCACACTGAGAATGATAGCAATAACATAAAAATATAAGGAAAAGGAAGTGGCAATATTTTATTTTTAAAAAATCAGAAAGTAATACAAACAAAACCAACTAGGATATCATCATCATCATCATCATCATCATAATCTTATATCCCACCTATCTCCCAACATAGGGACTCAAAGCAGCCTGAAGAATCAGGCAAATCTTGGTAACCAATGAAGGTGACCTAGTGGTCTTTCAAAGAAAGGTAGTTCCATATATGTGGCATCATCTCAGATTCTTGTCACCATAATCCTTTACTCTAATAGCTCAGGGATCCAGAGAAAGACACCCCCAATACATCTCTTAATGACTGGTGAAGCTCCTTTCAGATATCCTGGGCTGAAGTTGTTCAGGCATATCATGAAGGATGTGGATGGATCGGGGGGGGGGGGGGAAGCACTACTAAGAATTGCATTCAGAGATTCAGTAACATTGAGAACTGTCTTATTCTGAGTCATTAATGCATGGAATTCAGTACTGGCTAGACAGATTGGCAGCTGATCTCTGGTGTTTTTGTTAAAAAGATTCCTTCCCTGTCCTACCAAGAATGCCAAGAATTGAACTGGGGCCCTTCTACATGCATATCCTGTTCTCTTACATTGAACGACATCCTCATCCCTTCCACTGAGCTTTACACAATGTATAACATAGGTTTGGTGCCTGAGATAGCACATCCTTAGACCAAGACTGGACAATATGAGACCTCCCTACCATTGCTGGACAGCAACTGCATCATCCCTCACTATTGACTGTGGCTGCATCTACACTGCAGAAGTACTGCAGTTTGACACCACTCTAACTGCCAGGGCTCAATGCTATGGAATTCTTGGATTCGTAGTATTGTGAGATAGTTACTCTTCTCTGTTTCCTTAGATGGTCTGAATCTCTCAGCCCCAAGATCACTGATCTGTTGTATGGTCCTATTTTGACCAATTTTAGGAATTAAATCTTGGAAGGTAGCCTGAAAGTGATGGAAGCTATCAACAAATTGCAGACCCCCTAAAGCCATACCTAATTCAGTCACAACCTGCCAAAATCTTTAAATCACATAATGCAAGCTAGTTTGATGCTGAATGCAGGAATATTAAAAAGGAACTAACCAAGCTGATTAGGAGTGTCAAAAAGAATGGGTCTAATCATTCATTTAAGAGCCTGATTTTTTTTAAAAAATGATCCCTATATAAAGCCTTGTTGAAGAGAAAGAAAACTTCATTTATAAGACAAAGATGGATGGACTAGAGCCTGGCCATCACGGAAAAGGATGAAGTAAAATTTTGGAATGTGGTCCATGCAGCTTTAAGGGGCTCCAAGCTCTACCTAGAATTGCACATTTCAGTCTTTACATGGGAAACATTTTTGAAGGAATTTTCTATGGTCCTGAGCCAGTGTGGAAACACCATTTAGAATGGATCTCCCAGACTGGCTCTTAGTGACACCCCAAGAGACTGAAAGTTTGCTCAAAAAATGACAACAGGTGGGGAAGATATGCTTCCCCCAGAATTATTCAAATTTAATTCTTCCTGGTGGATCCCTATCCTAGCTAAGCTGTTTTCTCATATCTACCAACAGGAATCATCCCCACTGGGTGGTGGTCCAGTATTGTTGTCTCCCTGTACAAAGAAAGGGGAGAGATTCAATCCCCAAAACTATAGACCAATAAGTCTCTTGGACATAATATCAATAGCAGGCTTCTTTTGAATAAGCTCCAAACTTGGGCAGAGGAAAATGACATCATAACAGAGGAACAGGCCAGTTTTCATCATGGTAGGAGCACAATCGATCATTGTTTTGTGCTTATCCATCTGATTAAAAAAAAGAGCCTGATGAAACCAAAAGGAAGTCTATATGTGGCCTTCGTAGATTTCACTTCAGCATTTGACTCAACAGACAGATAGCAACTGTGGGGGAAATTGTCACTCACAAACATAGACAAACTGTTGTTTTTGTTGAAACAATTGCATTCACACACTGACAAGAGTGAGGGATGGTTTATCAGGTACTCTCTCTGGTAAAGTCAAAACTCAAAGAGGTGTCAGGCAGGGTTGACTATTGGCACCCTTTCTGTTTAATTTCTATGTGAACAATCTTGTTTCTGATTTGAGCTCTGCAGATTGTTTTCCACCCTCTGTTGATTCAAACGCTATTATATGCTGATGACATGTCCCTCTTATCTATCACTTAGATAGGTCTAAGGAGACTTCTACAAAAACTAGGCAAGGTTTGCAGTCAGGAGAACTTGGTTATTAACCATTCCAAAACTAAAGTAGTGGTTTTCTCTAAAAGGAAGTGTCCCCACAAATGGTACTTAGATGGTCACCCAGTTGAGCAACATTATAGTTTCAAACACCTGGGGGTACATTTTTCCTATAATGGAAATTGGAAATGCCAATTAGAGGTTGCAAAACTTTTAGCTTGGAGGACAGCAAAAGCAATACTAACCTTTGGAAGGGTTAGTGGATGTTCCCTAGTAGTCTCCATTCTAAAAATCTTTATGTCCAAAGTCCTGCCCCAATAACTATATGGAGTAAAGCTATGGGGACAGGTCCATGTTGCAGCAGCCAAAATAATCCAGAACAGATTCTTGAAAGAACTGTTAGCTCTTCCTCTAGGAGTACCCTCTTCATTGCTAAGGCTGGAAGTGGATCTCCCTTCTATTAAGGCTAGAATCCACAAAGCAGTTATACTTTACGGGAAAAGATTGATGAGCTTGGATGATTCTAATTTAGCAAAACAATGTTTTACTGAGCAACTTGTTAAGGGAGGATGGGCCTACTTTTGGACAACATTGTCCCTTTCCTATTTTGAAACTGTCCAGACCTCTATCATTCATAAAGACAAATACTCTATCAGAGATAGGATTTTTGAGTTTGATTCCTCTGAAAATATGCCAGCAGAAAGTGTTCTGTCCATGGTACAGCCTTATAAAGAGGAAAACTATTTCCAACAGTATTTCCAAGACTTAACTTCTGTTGCTCTGAGAAAACCCTCCATTTTCAGACAGTGTGTTTAGCTCATTTAGAGAGAAAGTATAAAGGGATCCCTTACACATAGCGTTTTTGTATATAATTAATAATAATAATAATAATAATAATAATAATAATAATAATAATTTTTACCCCACCTCTTTGTTAAAAACAATCGGGGTGGCTTACAACAGATAAAATACAGACTACAGAATAAGACCCCCGAACCCCAGCAACCCCCACTCTCTCCCAGATCCCCTTAAAAAAGCATTAATAAGTACAATAGACCTAGTGCATTATCTTTTACACTGCCCACTGTATAGGGACTCCAGGAACAATTTCCTAGGAGACCTTTTGAAAGCAAGGACAGGTTGGATGCTGCCTGATATTATTTGTGATCTGTTGCCAAATCTATTACACTTAAGGTGGCCATCTTTGCAGTAGCAGCCCAAAAGGACTACTGCAAATTTCTAAAAACATCAGCAGTGGACTGAAAAGGGAACCAGTTGTTGTAGCCCTATTGTTGTCCTGGCATTTTCCCCTGTAATTTTAATTGATTTTATTCCTGTATTCTCCTTATACTTTGTAGATACTTTTTGGTAAGCATGCTGGTTGTATTATTATAATTTTCCTGCAGTGCTTTTGTAATATTTTTTTAATGGACATTGTGCCACAGAAAAATAAACTTGATGATTCCAGTCTTCTCTCTCAGAGAGCTCTGGTGCCTCAACAAACTACAAATACCAGGATTCCATAGGATGGAGCCATGAGAGTTAAAGTGGTGTGGAACTGCATTAATTGTGCAGTGTGGAAGCAGCCTGTACTGGCTAGGGCTGAAGAAAGCCATAGTTCAGCAATATCTGGAGGTTTGCATGTTGCCAATCTCAGTTTTAGACCAATCTTTGAGGAGCCGGCCGAGGTTATGTACTAAAAATCAAACCAGCTCAACTAGGACAGCCACTAGCCATGCTGGTGGTGATGTCGGGGTTGTAATGTATCCAGGGTGGGGAAAATACTTTATACTGACATTGTAAAAATACTACAAGCCAATGAAGCCACTTTTGCAGGGTGAGTGTGATGTTCATTGGTGAATAACAAATAATAATTTCACTGTGACCTTTCAGACTGATATAAGGTTCGCAAAGGCACAATATAGTAATCTAATCTGGGTGTAAACAGAGTATAGATAATGGTGGCTCAATCATTATTCCATGCTTGTTACATTCCTGAACAATGGGAATTTGTAGTAGCAGACATGACACGATCAGTCTCCTTGTGTGGACAGAATATTGAATACATGGGATTCTATGTAATAAAATAGTTATGCACAACTATAGAAGTAAGCAGAAGTGAACATGCAGACACCTGAGCAAACAGTAAAGCAGAATTTAGCCTTCCAAAGCAACACTAGTCTACAAACTGCTACCATACTGCAGAAATAAAGCAGTTTGACACCACTTTAACTGCCATGACTCAATGCTAAGGAATTCTGGGATTTGCAATTTTGTTAGCTATTTAGCCTTCCAGGTCAGAGAGCTCTGGTGCTCAACCAAACTACATACCCCAGCACATCATAGGATGGAGCCATGACAGTTAAAGCAGTGTCAAATTGCCTTATTTCTTAAGAGTGGCAGCAGCCCAAGAGTGATTTTTATCACCTGCCATTAAGTTCTATAGTTTCTCTTTCTCTTGCAAGACCACTGGGCAAGCCCAAAAATTTAACCTGGCAAAAACATCACTGGTGCCTTCTACAGATGAAGTTCATAGCTTTGGACCACAACAGAATACCTAGTTATCATGGCCAGTATCCATTATGTGGCCAGTGGAAGATTCTGAGTGTTGCCATCCTAAAAAAAAAAAAAATGTTTTCCACGTTCTTGTCAAGGTTCATTGTAATATTCAAAGGTATTTTGGCACCAAAGGTGGATGATCTCCCAGGGACATTTCCTTGGGAGTAAAACAGTAAATTAAATAACAGCTGCTTTTATTCATTGCCTGAGTGGGATGCCTCACTGTTCTTGATGCCAGTTCTCTTCCCAAATCTTTACCTTCCTTAAGTCTATGACAGAGAGGTGGGACACAACCCAAATTACATGTACTTTAAGTTGTCATCAGACTTCAAAGGCTATTAAGTAAATACATTCAGGTATCAAACTGCATAAAAGCCTAAAAGGGATGTCATAGAATCATAGAATCATAAAGTTGGAATAGACCACAAGGGCCATCCAGTCCAACCCCCTGCCATGCAGGAACTCCCAATCAAAGCATCCCTGACAGATGGCCATCCAGCCTCTGCTTAAAGACCTCCAAGGAAGGAGACTCCACTACTCTCCGAGGGAGTGTGTTCCACTGTCGAACCGCCCTTACTGTCAGAAAGTTCCTCCTAATGGTGAGGTGGAATCTCTTTTCTTGCAGCTTGCATCCATTGTTTTGGGTCCTAGTCTCTGGAGCAGCAGAAAACAAGCCCGTTCCCTCCTCAATATGACATCCCTTCAAATATTTAAACACAGCTATCATATCACCTCTCAGCCTTCTCTTCTCCAGGCTAAACATCCCCAGCTCCCTAAGTCGTTCCTCATAGGGCTTGGTTTCCAGACCCTTCACCATTTTAGTTGCCCTCCTTTGGACACGCTCCAGTTTCTCCACATCTTTTTTGAATTGTGGTGCCCAGAACTGGACACAGTATTCCAGGTGAGGCCTGACCAAAGCAGAATAGAGTGGCACTATTACTTCCCTTGATCTAGACACTATACTTCTACTGATGCAGCCTAAAATTGCATTGGCCTTTTTAGCTGCTGCATTGCACTGTTGACTCATGTTCAACTTGTGGTCCACCTGGATTCCTAGATCCCTTTCACACGTAGTCTCATTCAGCCAGGTGTCCCCCATCGTATATTTGTACTTTTCGTTTTTCCGCCCTAAGTACAGTACCTTACATTTCTCCGTGTTGAATTTCATTTTGTTAGCTTTGGCCCAACTTTCTAGTCTGTTCAAGTCATTTTGAATTTTGATCCTGTCCTCTGGGGTATTAGCTACTCCTCCTAATTTGGTGTCGTCTGCAAATTTGATAACTATGCCCCCAATACCGTCATCCAAGTCATTAATAAATATATTGAATAGCACTGGGCCCAGGACAGAGCCCTGTGGCACCCCACTGGTTACTTCTTTCCAGGTTGAAAAGGAGCCATTGTTGAGCACCCTTTGGGTTCGACCAGTCAACCAATTACAAATCCATGTAACAGTTACTTTGTCTAGCCCACATTTTACCAACTTGCTTGCAAGAATGTCATGGGGAACCTTGTCAAAGGCCTTACTGAAATCAAGATATACTATATCCACAGCATTCCCTTCATTTACCAAGCTGGTAATTTTATCAAAAAAAAGAGATCAGATTTGTCTGGCATGACCTGTTTCTCTGAAACCCATGTTGACTTTTTGTGATTATAAAAACTACCTTCCAGATCAGGGGTAGGCAACCTTTCCCCTTTAAGGGCCGAGGGACTTCATCTCCCAGAAGCCTCAGCCATGTTGGCCAATAGTCCCATGTTGGCCGATAGCTCCTGGGATTCTGGGAGCTGAAGTCCCTCGGCCCTTAAAGGGGAAAGGTTGCCTACCCCTGTTCCAGATGTTCACAGACTCTCTGTTTAATGATCTGCTCCAGAATCTTTCCGGGTATTGATGTCAGACTAACTGGACGATAATTGTTGGGATCCTCTTTTTTCCCCTTTTTGAAGATGGGGACAACATTTGCCCTCCTCCAGTCCACTGGGACCTCTCCTGTTTTCCAGGAATTCTCAAAGATTATTGCCAATGGTTCCGATATTACATTTGCCAGTTCTTTTAATACCCTTGGATGTAATTCATCTGGTCCTGGAGACTTATATTCATTTAGATTAACCAGATGTTTCTGTACTATCTCTTTACTTATTCTGTGCCGAAATTCTCCTATTCTGTCCTCTGCTCCATTATACTTAGGTTGAGCACCCTTTGCCTTTTCTGAGAAGACTGAAGCAAAGAAGTTGTTGAGTAATTCTGCCTTTTCTCTGTCCCCTGTTAACTTTTTGCCATCTTCTCCACACAGTGGCCCTACCATTTCCTTCTTTTTCCTTTTGCTGCTGACATACCCCCAAAAGCCCTTTTTATTGTTCTTAACCTCTCTAGCAAGCCTGATTTCATTCTGCACTTTAGCTTTTCTGACTTTAGCCCTACACGTGCTAGCTATTTGTTTGAATTCCTCTTTGGTGATTTCCCCATTTTTCCATTTCTTATACATGTTCCATTTAAAACATAGTTCAGTTGCAAGTTCCTTAGTCATCCATCCTGGTTTCTTGAGACACCTCCCATGTTTCCTCCTCATTGGCATGGTTTGAAATTGTGCCTTCAGTATCTCCCTTTTGAGAAACTCCCATCCGTCTTGAACTCCCTTCTCTTTTAGTATTCCTGTCCATGGGATCACCCCCAGTATTTCTCTAAGTTTAGTAAAATCAGCTTTCCTAAAGTCTAGAATGCATGTCTGACTATGCCTGGCTTCTCCTTTCCACTCTATAATAAATTCCAGGAGGACATGATCACTCCCGCCTAAGGATCCAACCACTTGCACCCCATTAACTAAGTCTTCCCTGTTAGTTAGGATCAGATCCAAAATAGCTTACTCCCTTGTTGCCTCTTCCACCTTTTGAACAATGAAATTGTCTTCGAGGCAAATGAGGAATTTGCTAGACCTTGAGGATTTTGCCGAGTTTGACTTCCAGCAAATATCCGGATAGTTGAAGTCACCCATCACTACTATATTTCTCCTTTCTGAGTGTGTGGTCATCTGTTCTAGAAAGGCATCATCCAATTCTTCTGCTTGAGTTGGGGGTCTGTAGTAGCCCCCCACACTAACATCCCTGTTGTTTCCCTCCCCTTTAATTTTTATCCAGATGCTCTCCACTTGGCTTCCAGGATTGATGTCCTGGATTTCTTCACTGGTGTAAATATCCCTGACATATAATGCTATTCCTCCTCCTTTCCTGTTTGTCCTGTTTCTCTTGAAAAGGTTATACCCCTTTATTTCTACATTCCAGTCATGAGACTCATCCCACTAGGTTTCAGTGATGCCTATTATATCATATTTGCTTTGTTGTGCTAGGAGTTCAAGTTCATCTTGCTTATTTCCCATGCTCTGTGCATTAGTGTAGAGACATCTAAGACCATGTGTCCCCTTTACTTGCTGCCTGTGCATGTTTTTTTGCCTCCCACTGTTGGGTCCCTGTACTGTTTGCCTCTCCAAAGAGCATGGTTGCACGTGCAACTGTATGTTTTTAAAGATCAGTCCACTAAACAACCAACCAAGAGTGAATAGCTGGAGTTTAAATTAGCTCAACCAGATCAAAACCAGACGTAATTTCAGTTTGAACCACATCTTGGCTTTTCAAAGTTCTTCTGAGACTAGTCTATCTTAAATGGGTGGTGTAATGATAGGATGCATGCAAAGAAGCAATCATATGAGTTTGTGTGTGTGTATATGTCTTGAAGTCACTTGTCGACTTACAGTGACCCAATGAATTTCACAGGGTTTTCTTAGGCAAGGAATACTCAGAGGTGGTCTTGCCAGTCCCTTCCTCTGAAATATAGCCTATATTTGTTGTTGCTGTTGTTGTTGTTTTGTGACTTCAAGCTGTTTCTGACTTATGGTAACCCTACGGTGATTCTTTCATGGGGGGGGGGGGCAACATTGGTATAGAGGGGGGTTTGCCAATACTTTCCTATGAGGCTTAGAAGTGTGACTTTCCTAAGGTCTCCCAGTGGGTTTCCATGGCCAAACAGGGATTCAAGCCCTGGTCTCCAGAGTCAGAGGAGATTATTGCACATGCCTTATCCCATCTTTTCCCCAATGGGATACACGCATGCTTAAATGTCAAAGGTGGGTCTTACCGCATTCTCCCATGGCTGGGCATATGCAGCCCATATGCAACCCAGGCTTATCCGATGGCTTTTCAAGGATGGCTCTATATAACAGACCCTAAATCAACTATACATTGCGGGACAGTAAAAAGATAATTTTGTTAATCATCTGAGGAAGTATACTCAAGTGTACAAAAGCTCATGCTACCAGCTTCTTTCATTCAGGAGCATATCATATTACCTTTTAAATCAAAATTAGCCTCCCAGGATGCAGCTGGGATGTGGTGTAGAGGCAAGAATTATCACATTGTAATTCACCACCAAATCTCCAAGCAACTGCAGCTTGCGTCCCTTTTTCAAAGTTGGCAAGTTCTGGCGTTTTAACTGGCAGCTGGTTGAGCGTGGCTAGGACCTGGGCTCAGTCGCCCAGCAATTCAGTGGCAAATTACAACAACAACAACAATAAATTTATTTTTATCCCGCCCTTCTGTGTAACGCAACCAGGGCAGCTTACAACTTTAAAATATACATCCGTATCCCACAATCCCACCCACCCCTTAAAATACAATTAAATAATGATGATTTAAAATGCATTTAAAATAATGACACAAAAAACAAGGAAACAAATAACAGTAGCTACAGCCGAATCAGGGATTAGCAGGATGGCTGTTCTTGATGGCAGGGATATCTATTCAGGAAGGGCCTGCCAGAAGAGATCCATCTTAACAGCCTTTTTAGAGCCGTCTAAGGTGGTCATATGATGGATCTCATCCGGCAGGCCATTCCATAATCTGGGAGCGGTAGCCAAAAAGGTCCTCTGGGTGGTTGCAGAATATCTAGTTTTTATCAACTGCCACAAATTCCTCCCAGAGAACCTACATGGATTATACGGGAGATGGTCCCAAAGATAGGTTGGACCCAAGCCATTTAGGGCTTTAAAGGTGATAACCCGCCTCCATGTCATGTCCTGGCTGCATCCCAGGAGGCTAATTTTGATTTAAAAGGCAATGTTATAAGCTCTTTAGTTAGTCTCTAAGATGGTACAAGATCCCTTTGCACATTTGTAAATCATGTGTTGTGGTGGAAAGACCTCCACTGGAAAAAAGAGAAAACTATATTTAACAAGAAACCTTTGATCTCTCTGAAGCTTGAATTCATTTTTATACTTGAAAATATCTCCTATGAAACAAACATTGATGGCAAATATTTGCATATTTGCATCTGTCAGCATACCCTGTAACAAAGCACCCATACCGCATGCTCCTAATGCATCTGGCTGGCATGTTTACTCAGACGGAAATCCCAGTGTATTCCATGGAACTTACTCCCAATAGAACTGTGGCTGGAATTATTAGTCATAATGAAGATGGATAAGGCCAACATTAAATGCCCACTTGAGTGTCTGAGTCTTAAACAAGCCTCACATAGTTTTTGTCTGCATTTCTTTCATGACAGTACACAAAAATAGTGTATAAAGCTAGTATACATTTTTGTACACAACTTTTAGTTTAGTGTAACTAACTTTTAGTTACACTAAAAGTTGTGCTTCCCCACAAGAGCCAGTGCCTTAGGAATGCCCATTCCTTCAGTCTACACAGCCCAACAGTATGAACCTAAGTGAAAATCGCTTTCCCTTTCTCATTCATATTCAGCTCATTTAGCAATGGAATTGTCTATTTCGGTACTTCTAGCTTTCTACTTGTTAAAGACATTTGGGATCCATGTAATGGGAACCATTTAAGTTGCAATTTGTGCTAGTCCAACAGAGTTTTCTTTGGATATCTCTCTTCTCTAAGCACTCTCATCCCTGATATTTATTTTACACGAGGCATTTTATGTGAGCAGAAACAAAATCAAGATCTCAATTCCTCTGTGGTTTCAGTGCATCTGTTAGGATTTTCCTGATGCCAGAATAATATAGAATGTGTCTATGCCTCATGAACCTGTGTAAGGAATGAACAAATTTCTTTCATAACTGGATTATGCAACCCATATGCAGGCTACAAGCAAGCCCTGGAAAACGCATTGCCATGTGTTGTCATTCCTCCTGAAGACACAAGGAGCTTCCAGCTGACGAAATATTAGAATGGAACATCATCATCACCAAGGGCATGCATCACTCTGAGGTAGTTCCTATGCTCAAAAACATGTATTCCTTACATCAGAGATATGCTAATGTTGCATAGTCAGTGTGCATAATGTGGTTGTTCTTACCATGATGGCAGGATGGCAGCTCTTTTCTAGGTTTTAGTCCAAACTTTAAAGACCTATCCTATATCCTTTATGTATTTTAGGAATAGAGTTCATCCCTCTATGGCTTTTAAAAATTTGAGCTACATCTAGGTGTGGATTCAATATCCCACTAAATGGAAGCTGACATTGGTGTACAAAAGGGGGCAGATACTTTCTACAATGGGCCCTTGGTATCCCCTGGGGTTCCAGGACCCCACAGTGGATACCAAGGTCTGTGGATGTCAAGTCTAATTTAATACAATGGCATAGTAAAATGGTCTCCCTTATGTAAAATGGCAAAATTGAGGTTTGCTTTTTGGAATTTATATATTTTAAAAATATTTTCAAGCTGTGGATGCTTGAATCCATGGATAAAAAAATCTGTGGCTATGGAGGATCAACTGTATTTATCCTACATTACTTTCAGTGGGATGTGCATACATACATAGCAATAAAGTCCATGTGGAATCAGAGAGACTGCATCTATATGTACTTGGAATGTGCATTTGATGCACATCTGGTTTATGTCTGTGGTTCCTGTGGTCTGGATGCTTGGCTTGGAGCTAGGAGGCATATAGGTGTGGAGTGGTAAGAGTTAAAGGAGGGAAAGCCTCTTCTATGCTATGCCCTTTGCCAGTTTTTCCCAGGGGTCTGTGCTCAATATATAAATAATTTATGGGGAAAGGGTGAGAGGTGTGTGAGAGAAAAATGCATGTTTAAAGAAGTTATGGCTATGAGTCTGAAGACCTGAGTAGGGCAGTTAAGGGTAGGATGATTTGAATGTCTCTCATTCACAGGGTTGCCATGGGTTGAAGTTGACTCAACAGCACTTAACAACAATCACAACAATGCACACAAGTCTTGATTCTTTTGTGAATCTATTATATTATATAGGAGCCCTGGTGGCGCAGTGGTTAAATGCCTGTACTGCAGCCACTCACTCATAGACCACAAGGTTGCGAGTTCAATACTAGCCAGGGCTCAGGCTAGACTCAGGCCTGCATCCTTCCGAGGTCGCTAAAATGAGTACCCAACTGTTGGGGGGCAATGAGCTTACAGTTGTAAACCGCTTAGACATCCCATAGCGCAATATGAAGCGGTATATAAATGAAGCTGCTTTGCTGCTTTGCTTTATACACTAAGAGTGAACTCAGGAGTAGTTGAAACAGAGCTACTGAGAAACAAAAGAAAGATGTGGGCATGCTCAGAGGAAACACAAGGTATGACCATGTTTAAGAGAAATCTACATTGCAAAGTAGAAAAATCTTTAGGATAAAAACAAATCTAAAGGGACCACAAAAAAATTGGGGAGGGTGTTACAAGCAACCTGCGAAACAGTATTGTGAGAAGTGAGCATAAATAGTGGCCACACAATGCGGAGTGTCTACTGGAGGGAATGGAGTGGAATATCCTGGAAAAGGGCATGGTGGCTAGAACACGAGCACTCAGCACTACAACATTTTGCTGCAGATTAATCATATAGCTCCCTGACAAATTAGTTGCTAGAAAGAACAGTACATTGTGCAACTCAATGTGTGGTTGCTGATGCTATCTCTTGAAAATCTGCATTCCCTTTACCCCCACCCACCCATCCTAGCAAGCTCATTAACTATTCTCTGTATGAAAAAGCCACCGAAGATCATTAGCAGAGGAGTCTCAAGCCAGTGTGCCAGCATAATGAAAAACAATTCAGCAGTTCCGTATGGTCTGCTAGTTGTGTTTGTCATAAATGACTTGTGGAGATTTGGAATGAATGATCCATATCATATTGAACTGTCCTTTTTATTGCTGACAATTGAAGGTTACTGAGATGCTGGGTCAGTCTCAGACTGTATCTAATTGGAAACCTTTCCTCATTAATGTCTGGTGTTGACTTGTATGAGTTGATGAAATTAGGAGCACAGCGGAATAGATTTTATTACACAGAGTAAGCGGGTCAAGCTCTGTTCTACTGCGGTGTTATTTTAACACCACACTGCCCTGTTTTCTGTAGCTGAAGGCTCCCTGTAGTATTGTGGATGTTGAGTGAAGCAGGCTTAAGAGGATCTAGATGACTGAAAATATCAACATGCTTCAGGAAATTGAAACCATGTGCATATTCATGCAACATTCATTTCAATAAATCTTTTGTAAAAATATTCCTTATAGCTCATTTGGGGTTATTTTGTGGGTTTGAGTTACAAAAGAAGCAAAAAAAAAAATGTTTCCCAGGTTTAAAAGTGGGATGTCATGGTAAGTGGAACTGACAGTTTCACCCTCATCCTGCAGTTTTGTGGAAACTTGCGACATTTAAAATAGTTTTACAAACATGTGGTTTCTCAGCTTTAAAAAGGAAGGGAAATAGGAATGGGAGTAGGGAGAGAAAAGTAGAAGCCCCCTTCACAATCATTGGGCACTACTGCTTTTAAATGTTCTCAATGCTTTACATGTTCTCAGTGCTGGAAAAAACAAATTATCTATTCCTATATATAAGTGAATTAAAATTTAAGTTTGACAAGTGGCAAGGAATTGCCAAAAAATCAATGATACAAAAATGGGGTTTTCCTGGGGATGAAAATCTTTGCTTATTTCATTGCTGCATCGAAGAATAAATCATTTCAAAAGGTTTGTTTTTGCTGGATGAAATTATGAAGGTCTTTATGCATTTTGCAATATAGGGGGGGGGTGAACAGAAATATGCTGTTTTCTCATTTTAAAAAGTCTTTTTATAATGCTCACTCTTCCCCCCCCCCAAAAAATGTGTTTTTATGTATATGAATTATTTTGCAAAAAAATCCTAAAATGAAAAAAATCTTGTGATAGTTGATGACTTTCTTAACCAGAAATAGAATGAATAGTTGAAAAGAGTCAGAGAAAAAAAATGGATTTCCTGAGAGTCAGGAACCCAAATGGGCAAATCTTGGATAGATGAGAGTTCGGGACTTTATTCTTCTTAAATTGTGTGTGCATGTGTTTGTATGTGTGTGCATGTGTTTAGAAAATGGCATTTTCTGTGAAGAAAGCAATTTTCCTACCCAGAAAACATGATTTTCTGTAAAGAAAATGACATTTCAGAGTAGAAAATCTTGTTTTCTGCACAGAAAATGCCATTTTCTTCTGCAGAAAAAAAATGTGTTTTTTCCCCATAGGATAGATCCTGAATTGCAAACAGTCCTTGAAAACTACAGTTATCAGTGACTTTTTTCTCATAAAGGTAAAACTGCTTGTTCTTATCCATGATAATTTTTTAAAATGAAGTTTATATCCTGTTTTCAACAAGGTGTCTCATTGTGTCAAGACACCATTTCTCATTAAAACTGTGTTTATTACATACATATATCCTTAGTTATAATAAAGTCAATCTCTGTGTTGTGATAGCCAATAGCTTTGGTTTGCTTTTGGCTGAATTTCATAGCTTTAATTGTTTCACCAGTAACCCCGAGAAAAGCTTTGTTATTGTTATTACATGTTATATAAACACTGATGAATGAAATAAACAAAGTGCGCTTTAAAAAAATGTTGTTCAACTGGCCACTTTTGTTTTGAAGAAAGCACAATCATGATTTGTAATCCAGAACATGCTTTCAAAATATTTTGGGGTCCTACACCAGTATTTTGCAAACCCTCCCCAACCCGTTTTTACCCCCAGCAGCAAACAATCACTTCTGATACAAAATGCAAGCATGGGAAATTTTCAGCAGAAAAATTGACTGAGCCTACAGCCTAGATGAAGATTTTGTGAAAAACAGAGGAACTGGTTTCCAGGGTTTTCTTGGGGCCTTTGCAGACTTCTAGAAATAGTGCAAACTGAGTCCACTTTAACTGTCCTGGCTCAGTGCTAGGGAATCATGGGAACTGTATTTTTTTCTGAAACATTGAGCCTTCTCTGTGAGAGCGCTCTGGTGCCACAATAAATTACAGTTCTCATGATTCCTTAGCACTGAGCCAGGACAGTTAAAGTGGCCTCAAGCTGCATCATTTCTGGCAGTTTGCAAAGGCCTGCTCTCCTAACCAGAAAGTAATTCTTGAAAAAGTTTCTTCTTGAACATAGCAATGAGTAATTTCAGCAATTTTTGTTCCACTGCAAGAATCTTCAATAACCATGTGGTTTTTGAATGCTATTCACAATTCAGGACTTATTCTGCACAAATTTTGCATGTGGTTGTTTTGTGCAGAAATCAGCATTTTCTGCACAAGAAAAAGCATTTTCTGCTTGGAAAATAATATTCAAATACCGAAATATTAATTCCTGCTCAGAAATCTGAGCAGAAAATTCTGATTTTCATGCAACTCCATCGTGTGCAAATTTTACATAGAACAATTCATCAATAAGAGCTTTTTCTGTGCAGAAAACAACAGAAGTATCATTTCAAGCACCCTTTGAATTGTCTGCCTCAATCAGCAAAATGACTTGAGCATTTTAAGTGCCTTGTGAAGTTTTTCTGCTAATTTAATTAACCCGTTCAAGATATTTTGCTCTCTATGATCAGGCAGCAGACAACATGCCACCCAAGATCATAAATTTATTTCAGTACCTGAGGCAGAAAATCACACAAATACCTCCTCTCTGGTAGTAAGAATACAATGATAATAAGTGAAATAACTAACAATTTACTGTCATTTTGTGGCATTTATCATCAGCTGACTGAGATAGCTATCTATACTCTGCCTAACATGCTAAACGTGGCTATTAGTTCACAAGTGGAATTTCCACATGTTTTTGGTCTTTAGTTCCCTTGAGCCATCAGTGTTAGTCACACTGGCTGGATCTAGATCTGCTGTTTCAGAGGATGCAACCTAAAACCGGTTCAAATAATAAGAATCAAGATTTATAGACTAAACATTAGAAAGAACCTGCTGGTGATTAGAGCTGTTCAACTGTAACACATTCTGCCTTGGAAAGTGATGGGTTGCCCTTCCTTGCAGGTTTTTAAACAGAGGTTGATGGTGCTAGGGATACTTTAGCTGTGGATTTCCTGCATTGGAAGAGTGTTAGACTACATAATCCTTGGAATCACTTCCAACTCTATAGTTGTATGACTCTATGATAATTCCAGAACTCAGATAATTCACAATCCATAATAATATATATGATTTGATTGCAAAGGGAATGATGGGAGACAGAAGTGAAATGCAATATAACATAATGAGAACTGGTCTGAATGTATGACAGTTATTTATGGTCTGACTGTAAGTAAGAGGTATGCATCTGGTGGCTCCATCAACTGATCATGGCCTGTCAGGTGTGTTTGATTGTCTCGCTGGAATTTCAAAAATAGTGAGCTTGTCCAAAACCTGGCAGATGAAAACATATGGCCAGTGCTTGAGTTGTGTTCAGTTTGTGGGCAAGAAGTAATATGTGTTGGCTTTAAGTATATAGTGCATTATTATTAATAAGTCAAAAAGTGCTGTCTTGCAGAGTTCTAGTCAGAAAAAGAGCTGGAAGGAAAAAAAATGCTAAAAGACACCATTTTAATGGAACATCTGACATAAAATGATCTGAAACAGCCGGGTGCTTTTGATAATCAATTATCTGTTTTTCCTTTAAATTGGGAATGAGAATTTTGTGCACTTCCAGGTGCTCTTAAACTGCAGCTCCCAGAATCTCTAGCAAGTGTGGCCAATACTGAGGAATGCTGAAAACTGCAGCCCAACACCATGTGGAGGTAGGGTTGCCATAATTCTCTTCCACAAAACTGGGTCCAAATCTAGGAAAAATGGAGGGCCAAATGGAGGGCATTCAAGAAAAATGGAGGACACCAGCAACTAAAAGCCAAAAACATGAATAAAATAAAAATTAATATAAATTCATGCTTCTCAGTCATGCTCAAAATGGAGGAGATTTTGATATTCGTCCTGGACAGATGTTTGAAATGTATGCATTTTAATATTAGATATTTTTAATTTTATGTTGAATTATTTTAATAGTTCTGGGTTTATGTGCATAAGCCAGCGTGGCTTGAACGTTGGAGTATGATGCTGGAGACCAGGGTTCGAATCCCTACTCAGCCATGCAAATCCACTGGG
This sequence comes from Phrynosoma blainvillii, assembly GCA_026167975.1. Taxonomy (NCBI): domain Eukaryota; kingdom Metazoa; phylum Chordata; class Lepidosauria; order Squamata; family Phrynosomatidae; genus Phrynosoma; species Phrynosoma blainvillii. Next base: position 114,970,221 of record JANUYF010000002.1, on the reverse strand, counting down.
TGACTTTGGTCAAGTCACACTCTCTCAGCCTCAGAGGAAGGCAATGGCAAACAAATATTGACAAGAAAACCCCATGATAGGTTCACCTTAAAGTGTGTGTAAGTCAGAAACAACTTGAAGACACAACAACAACAACAACAACAAAGATTCAGTCAAGGGTGGGTGGCTAGTAAAGTACAATTTTAAGCTTTTTTCTTGTTCAGAGTTTTACAAGTATATTGAAAGCCAGCAAGGCATTTTAACAAGGATAAATTCATCAGAAAAATGTGGTTGAGTGCATAATAAAATTCACTGTATGTCATATAGCTGTAAATAAACCATATGAAATAAATATATATTTATGTCTATATTTATATTATGTATATTGCAAGGGAAAGGAGGACAAGGGAATGTAAAATGGAGACCATTCCCCCAGAATGGAGTACATTCCAAAATAAAAGCTGCAAACACTAAGCCTGCATTTGCACTGCAGAAATGATCTGGTTTGACACCATTTTAACTGCCACGGCTCGATTCTCAGAGCTCTACTCTGGTGCCAAAACAAAATACATTTCCCCAAATTCCATAGCAAGGAGCCATGGCAATTAAAGTGGTGTCAAACCAGATTATTTCCGCAGTGTGGATGAAGCCTTAATTATTTTAGCTATTATTTTTACCCACATTTTTCTGGAATGTGCTCCATTTTGCAGAGAAATCCAAATCCCTAAGGTAAACCTCTAATAGAGTTTTCTTAACAAGTTTCTTCAGAGGAGGGCTCCCATTGCCATCCTCTGTAACTAGTCTTAGCAAACCCAATGAATTTTGCTTCTCAGTAGACCTATTTAGGATTGTGATGGATTTATTTATTTGCTTATTCTGGAGGGAGGCAGGCAGTGTGAAAAACCAGGTGACAGATCAAACTCTGAAGTATCCCCCCCCCCCCCCCCATTCTTGCCTCTACCCCTATTTCAGGATCCTGTCTCCCATTCCTGGCTGCTATGTCTCATTAAAAAATCCAAACCACCATCCCATAAAGTAAGCCATCTGAACTGGAGAATTTACTTATACTGTGCAGAGAAGTGGATATTTCATACTTGCTACTCTTTTTTCTTCTCTTTCTTCTCCTTGTTTTTGTCCCCTTTCCCCCATGCAATCCTCAGTCAAGTTCCACAAAACCAAACCTACCTTTATTTATTAACTCATTCTCTCTCTGAGGTTTATCACATGGGGGAAATCCCGTGCAAAATCGCTGCTTTAAATTAGAAAAAAAAAAAACGCAAAAGCAGTCATGATTTCACACGACGTCGCTGTTAAATTGATGTTAAAAGGAGGTTAATCCGAACGAAAACCCCTCATTTACGCTTCTTTTTACTTTCGGAAAAACCCGAAAGTAAAAATGAGGGGTTTTCGTTCGGATCAACCTCCCTGTTAACAGGGCTTTCACATTTCACACAAGGCAGAACGGGAGAAATCCCATTCATTAAAAGCTTCCGCTTTTGCAGGGTTTTTTTACTTTAAAAAGCGATTTTGCATGGGGCTCCCCATGTGATAAACTCCTCTGTCTCTCCTCCAGAGGCAGAAAGAGAATGCAACAGGGAAGGGGGAGAGAAGGCAACCCATCTGCCCATCAAAGCAGCGATTTGGAATTACATTCTAATTATCCCTGCCAAGAGTGGTTAATGAGTACTTAAGTGGCAATAGGCCTGTTATCACCTTGCTTTTATTTTCCTTGTTGCTCTATGTCCTTGCAGGAAAAAAATAAAGGAAGAGAAGGGAGTTTCAGTGCAAAGACTGGAGACCGACAGTATATGGTCTGGAACAAAGCAGGAATCTGGCATTTGTGGCTTTAAACATGCCCAGCAGGAGGGGACATTTTTTAGACACTCCAATCTGTGATTATCCCAGTAAAAACTGGGAAATGGCAACCCTATGTGGAGGACTAAATTATTCCCATCTATGCTTTAAATGTATCACCATGCTGTAAACATCCAGATTTGTTGGATTTGATACTGTAAAAACCAATTCTTGTTGACTTAAGCATATACAGATGTCTCCCTTACCCGTAATGCTTGGGACCAGAAGTATTTAGGATTCTTATTTTTATTTGATTTAATTTTTTTGATTTTGGAATATTTGCAAATACAGCCCTCCGTATCCAAAGATTTTTTATCGACACCCATGGTTTGAAAATATTTTTAAAATGTATAAATTCCAAAAAGCAAACTTTTGTTTGGCCATTTTATAAAAGGGACCCTTTTTTAACTATGCCATTATATTTAATGAAACTTGAGCATCCATGGATTTTGTTATCCACAAGGGTTCCTGGAACCAAAACCCAGCAGATGACAAGGGCCTACTGTACATAATGAGACATCTTGGAGATGGGACCCAAATCTAAATGTGAAATTCATTTTCATTTCATATAAACCTTATACACATAATCTGATGTTAATTTTATATATAATAGTTTTAATAATTTTGTGCATGAAACAAAGTTTGTGTACACTGAACCATCAGAAAGCAAAGGTCTCACTATCTCAGCCACACATATGGACAATTTTGGAATTGGAATATTTTGGAATTCCAGGTAAGGGAGACTCAAGATAAGGGAAAGAGATGGGGAACCTGTAGTCCTTTTGCTCTCAATGATATTGAAGCATCAAAAGGCATATCTCCTTGCATTATTTCAACAGTTTCTTGCTGGTAATGGAGGGCAAACAACAATGGCAACAAGAAAATCTCTTCATTGGCATAGGTTCAATTGCAGGGTTTGTGTATGGTATGCAAGAGATGTCTCACCTATGTCTTTCTGTAATCTAAAAACTGGAATTCCCAGTGATTTCAGTGGAATCATGATAATTGAAAACACAAGTTTTGGGGGGAAATTATGTAGAAGAAATAAAGCAACCAGAACTAGAAAAACCATTTCATTGTCACAAGAAATGCTGCTCCCTCCACACTCAGGACTTATAAAAGGCTAAAGCAACATTGCCCAAGGCTATGGGCCTGTATAGTGTTTCATGTTTTTAAAATATTGAACAATTTTTGTTCATTTTTAAGATCCAGTAGAGCTCTTCTTTCCATCCCAGTATGTGTGATTTGTGTCATCACAGTAGCAAGCTCAACACCAGTTGCTGCTTCACTTCTAATCGTACTGCTGCTGCGTCTGAGGACTTTGTTAGAGACAGTGTTAACATCCTTCAAGTTTCTGTTTTCCAGTGTTGCAAGAATTCTTTTAAAGAACTGTGGAGGAGTTGTTGTTTTTCTTTTCTGTCTGTTTGGCTAAAATAACAACCTAACAAAAAAAACAGAAAATTATACAACTTTATCTTGCTCTTTCACTGGAGAGTCAAATATTTGGGAGGTGATGTGAAATTTATATTCCCAAGATAGAGTTTAGCTATTACTCTTAGGACAATTATATTTTGTCAAGAAGGAGTTGTAAAGGAAAGGAGAAATCATCATGGGGAGATACCAGTACAATAGAAAAATAAAATACAGTGGGCCTTTGTTATATGAGGGTGATCTGTTCTGGAACCACCACCCCCTCCCGTGTATGGAAAAAACCATGGGACCTCACGTCCTGTTGATTTTAATGATGGCACAGTCCCGCATGCGGTGCTGTGCATGCACCACAGGCATGCATGCCACTTTGTCCCCTCGGGCTTGCCATCTGCATGAGCTCAAGTCAAGAATTTAGCCTTTAAATCTAATTGCTAGTTCTAACCACAGTATACCTAATGGCTTCATGGAAACTTGGGCTGCATCCACACTGCAGAAATAATCCAATTGACTCCACTTTAACTGCCAGGGATCAATGATATGGAATTCTGGGAATGTAATTTTATGAAACATTTTGCCTTCTCTGTTAGAAAGTACTTGATGCTACAGCAAACTACAATTCCCAGAATCCCATAGCATGGAGACATGTCAGTTAAACAGTGTCAAACAGGATTATTTCTGCAGTGAGAATGCAGCCTGGGCAAATCAGTGTTTATATTTCATTGACTGAAGAGGTCTGCTGCAATTTGTACTGACAATAGGAATTAGGACCTAAAAATTACCCTTTTAAATCAGCTCAGAGTCCACTAAATGGCTGCACTATGGTTCACTAGATGCCCTCCAAACTTTCCCAAGTATTTCCAGCATCAGACAATCTTGACATTGCATTGAAGTTGAATATTGAGAGTTCAGCTGCTTAGATGAAAAGCAATTATAAATGCATCTTTCATGAACTTCTCTAATTTAAGAAATGTAACAAAATATTGTTCTCATTAGTTTTATAAGTTAATTATACTTTGTTAGTCTTGTTCATAAGCAAAGGCAAGTTAAACATTCAGTAGCACAATTACAATGAGCCCTCTGTATCCATGGATTTTTTTTATCCATGGATTCAAGCATCCACGGTTTGAAAATATTTTAAAAAATATAAAATCCCAAAAGCAAAGGTTGATTTTGCCATTTTATATAAAGGACACCATTTTATTATGCCATTGTATTTAATGGGACTTGAACATCCATGGATTTAAGTATCCATGGGTGATCCTGGAACAAAACATCAACGGATACCAAGGGCCCACTGTATATTCTCTCATTTATTTCAAACTCACTTTCAACAAATATACTAAATGCTAGAGTTCCAATATTTTGTGAAAGAAGCACCTTTCAGGTCTTTCCCTCATGGGAATAACAAGCAAATAAGGGAGAGTGTCTAATACAAGGGTATGTGCTGCTAGCAGTTGTCACTTTAAATGGGTCACAATTTGTAATCTTTCATGTGTTGAATGGAAACCACATCATCCTTCAACACTGGCTGTGGTTGCCAGACTGATTTTTCAAAAGCAGGAATGACCAACTCGTGAGCCTCCAGACTTCCATCAGACCTAGTCAGCACTACCAATGGTGAGGGATGACAGTAGTTGCAGTCCAACAGTTTCTGGAGGGCTAGAAGTTGCTCATTCCTATTTCATGTTAGTTCATTCTAGCATAAGCTTGATCCTTGAAGATGACTACATTCCTTTTCTGTAGATGCCTGCTCAGCAAAACACATATCTCACTCCTAGAAAATATATCCAGTGATAGCCATGTTGGCCATGTAGTGAAGTATAATAACATCAAAAATCCACAAAACAATGATACCTTAATGGGCCCACTGAAATGCACAAAATACGTGTTGCAAGCTTTTGGAGCTCCACTGGCTTCTTCGTCAGGCAAATGCCTGATTTTCAATGTTGTACTATACTTCAACTCTGTTTATTAAAAAATTATCCCTCCCCACAAAAGAGACTCAAGATTGTGTAATGTCAAATCACTGGATCTGAAAATGGGACACTAGTGGTTAAGTGCCACATGGCTTTTATCCCAAATTGTCATTAAGTGACCTTCGCTCTGCTGCCTCAGCTGCTGTACAAGAAAAGTTGCAGATATTTTGTTGGCACTGGACTTGAGATTCATAATGGGCACATTATTTGGCCATGTTATAAAACAGCATCATCCATCTGACAAATGAAAACCTTTTAATGGGTACTCTCTTAATTATAATAAGTTGAAAGAGAACATCAGATGGAATCATAGCGAGAAGGTCACTCAATGAGATTTTTGCCTTTGGAGTTCCTTCCTTTATTAATACTCAGTGCAGTTCCACACCTTTAAAGTACAGACTGTGGCAGTTTATATTGTTCTATGTGACTTTCATGTGTTATTTTAGTTTATTGAAACATATGACATACTCTGTCCTATGATTTTGTGGCTGATTTAAAAAAAATATAAAAAAATTAGGACAACTGCATCCAAATCAAATCAAAGAGGCTGAAAGGATAAGCAGTCTACCTCATCCTGCCCAGAACTTGGAAAATTAGGCATGTTGGCTGGAAAAATCGTGAAGCTGTACATCATAAGGTAATTTTCCCAGGCTCTAATTTTACCATGCCTACCAATATTGTTATGACCTCAAGTACCCCCATTACCTTGGGTACTACTCCGTTGTGCCATTAGGCAACTGTTCACATGTGCATCCTGCTGGACTAGCCAGAAGTGGCACTGCTGGTGCAAGTCACTCAGTCTGAAGTCAGAACATGGTGTCCAGCATTTGTTCTGACCTCAGAGTGAGTGACTCGCACCAGCACCAGCACCAGCACCACCACCCAGCACAGCAGGACACATTGTAAACAGCTGCCCAGCAACACAATGGAGGGCTCTGGATCTTCTGGGAAAATCTGGAAAAACAGATATTTTTTTAAAAAAGTTTTAAGTGTGTTATAACTTGGGTTCAATGTTGAACTAGCTGAACATCATCCAGTTGGTTTGCACCAGAATAGGGTTTGAGCCTTGCATTGTTGGCACTGGTTGGAATGGGATCCAAGGAGGATGTTTTCTTTGGCCTATGAGGACAACTCCTACGTTACTCAAGTGACAATGCTTTCAAGAAGAAGGCTGTGGTCAAGCTCTGCTGGAGTTTTGAGAGAACAGAGTACCATTACTGCAGGGCAAGCTCTAAGAATGCATCTTTGTACACCTGGTGTCCAAAGTGGTGCACAGCTAATAGTGTTCAGAATAAGATGACTGCCTCACAGGGTTGGTGGTCAAGGATAGCAATAACAGTTTCCTTAGTGCTCCTCACCAACTCTCTGTCTGTTCTCCTCTGCAGACCAACCACTGCCTCAGGCATGGTGGAGGATATTATCTCACTGCCAGAATCAAAGTAAGAGTCAACTTCCTGTCCAGTGAGATTCTGCAAATGGGTTAAGGACCCATAGGTAGCAAAATGTCCTAGGGTAGCCCCCTATATGATTACCTGAAAGTAAGGCCCATTCAGTGAGACATACTTCTGCGTAGACTTGGCTCTCTTAGCGTTTGAGGAAATAGCTGAACAACAAGAAGAAATGTCAACCTCTTGCCTTTAAAAAAGAAAAACAGATCAAAGTCAACACATATTCTTTGTGCGTATGAGGGGCTAGAACAAAAACATCTTTCCATTCTGCGATGATTTGGTCTTATGTAGTGATAGTGCTTGATACTGTAAGACTTAATTGTTGCTTAAAAGTTGTGTTGCTCTTTACTCATACACCCCACGATATTTGATTGAAATGACACACTAACTGTGAGGGTTAAAATCAGCAGGGTCTAAAGAGAAATTCTGTTTCCAAAGCAACCCATGCAGTTGCCACTGGTAAGAGAAAAACAAACAGGCAGGGTGCGGGGATGAAAGGACTTCTCCTTTAATAAGATATTCCACTTCACAGGGCAGTAGCCAGTCATGCTGGAGGGAGGTGGCAACATAGCAGATCTTGTTCTGACAGTGTTTGCCACATCAAAGCTTATTTTCTAAAAATAAATAAATAAATAAATAAATATACATCTTTTCTTTGATCACTATTTATGTCTGAAGTATGACTCCTGTTTTGGCAAGGGAATCCTATCAAATGGTAGCTCCTTGTGAGCTAAGAGTTTTAAAAATCATTGTGACATAGTGAGCAGGAGCTCAGCAAATGTGACAAGAGCAACAAGTGTTTTATGTGGAATTGGTGGAAGAAACAGAATCAGGTGAGCTTCAATCCTTTGGGTTCAGGCTGAGTGTTTGGTGGGGTCTTTAAAAGGTTGATTGTGTGTCTTTGCTTGTCTCTCTGTGTGTATTTGGCTGCACGCTGTATCTGAATACATGGTCTAAGGGGACAAGGCTTCTGTTGAGAAGCAGTGAGATGTTGACTTCAGTATGTGTATTGCTAGCAGCTCTGTATACCTAGTCCCTCATTCTCTGGAGTTCAGTGAATGAGGCTGTGTCTGCACAGACTAAATAACACATCTCCCCTATACCCGCTTGTGCTACGACCTGCCCAGACACCATACAGTGAGTTCTGCACTGAATCTGCCTTATATGCCCCCTTAGGATTTTAAAAACTCACCTTTGGCAGCCTACTTTGGGAGCGGGCTGTGAGGTCACCACAGTCCCAGCCCGATTGCAGCCAGAGCAGTCTCCAGCCGCTCCTTCTGGGCCATCTGCTTTGCCCCAAGGGTAACAAGCAATTTTGCATGAAAATTTGAGAGGGAGTCCCAGTGTGCTATGAGAGTGCCTATATAATATATGACTGAAGATGAGGGAGCAGGATGTAGTGACCTGAGACATTTGTGCTGTTTATGTTTTTAAAGATAGAAGGAATTATACCTGCAGCAAGTGCAAACTGACACCTGGAATACTGGTGAGAAGGAGCTGGAAGAGAAGGAGCTGTTAAGGAAAAAGCAACATGGGATATACAGTAATAGAAATAAAAATATGTATGTGAATGTCAAAGTGACTAAGCAGGAGCAATCAGGAAGATACACAGGTGAAAAAGATAATATAATTAAGAAGCCTTGAGAGCCAAGGACAAAGTTATAGAAGGTATATTGAGAACACCTGTGATAGATTGCAAACACCTGAGACTCATTAAGTGGTCAAGGTAAAGTGATGAAACACTTGGGTTGGTCTTAGGTATGGGATGATCTATGTGGACCAATCAAGATGTATGTACACACCCACTGGGTGGAAACTGACTGGTGGGTGGTGTCTAACAATGGCTATAAATTGCAATGTTTGCTAATGTACATTGTGGAGTAGTTTTGGAGATATTGTGAAGTGTAGAGATTGTGTATATAGTAGAATAAAGTAGATCTTTTATATAAGACTACTGAGTTGTCTGGTGTCTTGAGGGAAGATACAAGAGCCAGAAGAATCCTGGAGAAGTTTGGAGACATCTCAGGAAGAAGAGTGAGAAGGCTTGGAGAGTTTGTCAGGGTCTTCAGCCTATTCTCTGAAACTCTGCTGCTTGGGAAAGAAGCATCAACCACTGATCAAAGCTGGTCAGCTCTGCTGCATAACAAGGTGGTGAGTTAGAGCCAGAGGTGAAGAGCTACAACTCCCATCATCCCTGACAGGAGCAGCAGATGGGACCCGAATAGCTACACTCAAACCTCTCAAAAGGGATGAAGTCTTTTTGGTCAGAGCAGAGCAGTCACTCCTCAAAGGGCAGCACTGCAAACAGTCTCAGTCCTCAGAAAGCATCAGTGTGACTGGCGGGTTCTGTGGATAGAAGAGCTCCTGCTGGCTCCCAGAGGAAAAAGGTGTGTAGGGTGGTAGTTGGTGATTCCCTGCTGAGGAGTACAAAGGTAATGGTATGCAGACCTGGCAGGACATCTTGAGAAGTGTGCTGTCTTCCAGGACAAAGATTCATGATTCCAAGAGACTTATCTCCCCACAACCCATACAGTTGTCCCTCCCCATTCGCAACCTTCCAGACCGCAGTCTCATTCTTTGCAGGGAGGGACAAGTGCCTATGTTTTAAATGGTTGTGCATGCCCACACACTCCATTAGTTTCAATGGTATTCCAATATTAGCGAGGCACCATTTTCGTGGGGGCATCTGGAACAGATTCCCTCCAAATTGGGAGGGGAAACTATACTTTGGATTTAATAAAACATTGAAAAACATGATCTTGAAGATTCTGCTCTAGCAGTAGTTGTCTTTCATTGGATGCCTTAATTTGTATGTTTAATGGCAGCTGCTAAAGGAAATTCTTTCCTATGAGTAGGCCTACACCTTCCTAGTAGAGCTGACAGAGCTATGGAAAAAAAATACTTATCTATATTTGATAGAGGAGACAAAACTGCATGAATTATTACACTTTGGCTGCATCTGAATTGCAGAAATAATGCAGTTTGACACAATTTTAATTGCTATGGTTCAGTGCTACAAAATTCTGGGATATGTAGTTTTTTGAGATATTTAGTCTTCTCTGTTGGAGAGCTCTGGTATTACAACAAACTCCAAATCTCAAGATTCCACACCAATTAAAGCAACATCCAACTGCATTATTTCTCCAGTGTAGATGCAGCCTTTGAAGTAAAGAGTAATAAAGACTATTGTGAACAATTCAAGGTGCCATTTATATAATCCTAAATCTAGGAACACCACAAATTTTCCAATGTAGTTTTTACATCTGGAATTTTGTTGCAGAACTTTATTAATCTCATTTGTAGACTCACCTGTGGGTTATTTAGATCAGTAAATATTGTGAGAGTTTTTATTTTCAAAATTAAAAAAATATAGAGAATGTTTTAAACTGCCTCTTTCTAAATTCAAAGCTGCATCTGCAGTATTGCTGGTTAACTTCCAAACCGTTGGCAAATTTGAGAATATACTGTAGGATCAGAAGTGTAGAGGGGTAGTTAAGTGGCAATTAAGTGTATGTTTAATAAAAACTAAGCCCATGTGCATCTACACTGTAGAAATAATGAAGTCTGGCACCACTTTAGGTGCTCTAGCTCCATCCTATGGAATCCTGGCAGGACAAGTTGTTTGGCCTTCTCTGCCAAAGAGTTCTGGTGCCTCACAAAACTTCAAATCCCAGGATTCTGTAGGATGGAGCCATGACAGTTAAAGTGGCGTCAAACTGCATTATTTCTACAGTGTGGATGCACCCCCAGTTGTGCATGTGATGCCATATTGTGCGTAAACAATGCAAAACTCACTTTGGCTGAAAGTGTACAACCTTTTAGAAGAAGAAACAACTGTCAGATGGTCTGTGACATGTTCCAGTAGTTAAGCTTCCTTATGAACAGGCCCTTCCATGAGGCTATATCTCAGCTAGTATATGTAAATCACAGCATGATTTCTGCTTGCAACATAGCTGTCAAGAGATGGTTTGCATGAAGTGGATCCCAAAATGATTTCAAGGAAGCCATCACAACAGAAGAATATGAGAGATGGGCTTAATGCAGGGGTAGGCAACCTTTCCCCTTTAAGGACCGAGGGACTTCAGCTCCCAGAATCCCAGGAGCTATTGGCCAACATGGGACTATTGGCCAACATGGCTGAGGCTTCTGGGAGCTGAAGTCCCTCGGCCCTTAAAGAGGAAAGGTTGCCTACCCCTGGCTTAATGAGTGTTGTGAGATCAGTTTTGGAATACACAGCCACTGTGAATGATCACATGAAGCTGCTGCTTCAATCCAAGCCACTAATAGAAAATTGTCTTTAACCCAAGTCATAACTCCTTAAAATGTTCACAGTTTTAAAAGAAAGCTGTAAAACAGAATGCAAGACAAATAAGGTGATTGGATGCAATGAAGAAACTTATTACATAGAAAGTTCTCTTTTTCAAAAATTGTTTTGCAAATTCATTCCTAGTTGTGAAGTCATTCTTAATTATTGGTTGACTAAAAGTGAAGCAGAAGGAGGTGTATTATTTGTATTTAACTTTCCAAGAAACTATTATGAAAATAGGTGCAAGAATGTTCCCCCATAAAACAGATACTGATATTTAATCATTTTTAATTCCACAGTCAGCAGGAACCAAGTTCTGTCCAGCTCACAAAAGATTTCAATCTCTAAGAAGTTAATAGTAGTGCGTTGGAAGGGGGGTTTCCTCCCAGACCCAGTTGTTACATTCTACGATGCAGTGCACTTTGAATATTTCCCCCTCAGAAACACAGATCAACCCTTCATTTGCTTTTCACAGGAAGCAGGAGTCTATCTGCAGGGCCCTTTTGTGGCTTATAAAGGCACAGCTGCTATAAATCAAACAAGTGGTGGCATTACTGAAGGGAGAAAGGGCTGCACGTAGCATTTTCCCTGACCTCTTTGAGAAAGAGTCAAGTCTAGAGTTTAATGAAATGAAATCTCTTTCTGAGGGAATATGAATGAGGCTGCCTCCAGAGCACTGTTCTGAGGAAATGATTTCAGCCAGCCTCTGAGAAGATTTACACTTAGGTCTCCTGTGTCAGGAGTTAAAGTCAGGCTGCATTCTCTACCTGGAGACCTTTGAAGGAAGTTGCGCCTTATCTTCAAGCCCATAGCTGCCTGGGAAATTGCTTAAAGTAGAGGGGCAGGAATGCAAAGTCTGAGGGAGGAATAAAACATATGCCCTGAAAGACAGAACTATTCCTGTAAATAAGAAAGTTTTCCTATGTACCGGTAGGCATCTCTTGATGCAAAGGTAGGCTGGAAAAGAGAACTAGAGATGGCCATATGGCCATGATAAAGCAATGGAATTGGTTAATGTCCCTCATCTGCAATGGCCAGGGTTGTCTTTTTACTCCAATACTCTTTCTTCCTCATGATCAGGGTTGTCTTTTTATTCCAATACTCTTTCTTTCTCATGATCATGCCTCCAGAGTTAGCTATTTTGTACAAAATTAAATCCAGTTTTTTTTCAGCAGGTCAAGTCCTTTCTAGAAAATTTAGAAAAACACTGAACTTTTCAGAACTTGGAAGTAACATGTAGTAATAATGCTTGTCATGAGCACTGCTTACTTTTCTTGATGTGGCAGCCCAATGGGTATTACTATCCCACCGCTGCCCCAATATGTGATGTACCAGACCACTTTTATTTATATCTATGGGTTTACTCCCCAAATCTGGTTTCTATATTTGTTAGTAGCATGGATAAAGATTCCAGATTCAGGCAAGCTTGTATTAAAACAACAATAAAACTTTATTTGAATAAAAGTTTAACAATGTTTCATTTATTCAGTTGGTATAGGCACTTGTTATTGTTACACTTTGTTACACTACTCTCTGGACGTTATCACATGGGGTCTAAAGCAGACAGAACCCCGTCCCATCCCTGTCCCATTGCGGTTCCTTTGCCCCTGTGTTCACATGACGTTGCACAGAACCCCGCCCATCCCCGTCCCATCCCCGTCCCATTGCGGATCCTTTGCCCCTGTGATCACACGACGTCACAGAGAACCCCCTCCCATCCCCCTCCCATCCCCATCCCATTGCAGCATCATCCCCGTTCTTTTGCATGCCGGTTTCATTGGAATTACATTTGCGCGGCCAGAAGCATACCAGAATGATGCTGCTTTCGTTCATTCCGGAATTATGCTAGTTGCTAGAGACCCATGTATGAAAACATCCTATGTCTAGAGAACACCAGAGCCTATTCTTTAGGACCTTCACATCATCCTTATTTATGGTTATCCTTTTAACCTTATTTCTATAATAACCTAACTATATCCCACAGGATATCAAATATCAGCAACTCCCTCACTTGGGGTGCTATATTCAACTAAGGGCCTGAACAGACTGCCAGAAATAATCCAGCTTGAGACCACTTTAACTTCCCTGACTAGGGAATCATGGGAACTGTAGTTTATTGTGGCACCAGAGCCCTATGACAGAGAAGGCTCAATGTCTCAGAAAAAAAACTGCAATTCCCTTGATTCCCTAGCATTGAGCCAGGACAGTTAAAGTGGTCTCAAACTGGATTATTTCTGGAAGTCTGTTCAGGCCCTGCGTCCCTCACTATTGGACTTTTCCTTCACAGTCTCTTACTCCTGGATTGTTACACATCCAGACCCAGCCCGACTCCAGCTGTCAGCAATGAAATTCTTTATCACCAAAAGCCCAAGATTATATTGGCTTTCACCAGCTTACTCCTGATTAGTTGTTGCTAGCTTGGCATAATTCTGCCTGCTTTCCACAATGCTATGTATAACCCCTACACTTGGGAGTAATAGGGTTGGGTAACAATGTCTCTTTCACAAAATAACATTATGATCGGCAGTGTTAGCACTTTTTAATGTAATGAGCAATGTTTGCTTATTACTATTTTTTGTTTTTTTGGGTGGGTGGGTGGGATGCAAAATAACTCTGAGGACATTCTAAGGGTGTTTTTCATACTTTAGATGCCAAGTTGTTAGAAATCACAGTAGAGACATGAATAAAGTACCATTATCTTCTAAGGCTGCATCTGCACTGCAGAAATAATGCAATTTGACATTATTTTAACTCCCATAGTTCAATGCTATGGAAATCTGGGATTTGTAGTTTTGTGAAGTATTTAGTCTTCTCTGGGCTCATTCCCACTTGCATTTAAACTGGTTTACAAGTCACATTGACACACGGTCACTGAATTGATTCATACCAATGCGTAGTTCCCATTATCGGAAGCAAATTATTTCATTATTCCATGCATTCGTATCTTTTTAACATGATTGTCATTCACACTAGATTTGCACTGCTACAAAATGCATGCTCAATATCAAATGCGATCTATCCATCAGCAGCATCGGCAGCATTTTCCCTACAATAATACCCCACTGCATCCTGTAAATGACTCCATCTCATCATGGGTAAGTCACTTTTTTGGGCGGGTGATAAACTCCCAAGTCCACCACCTAAATCTGTTCTTTCCTTGCTTTGATAGTGATATTTTGACATTCCTGGAACAGGAATAATGTCAGGAAGATTCAGTAAAAATGGTAGGCAGCTAAAGCAGTAGCAATGCTTCCACTACTTTACAGCCTAATAAGGTAACAGAATAATAGAAAGGATCAGGGCTGGGTCTGAATGACAGCCCCTGTGTTTACCTTGGGAGACCAATCGTTATCATTGGCTCAAACTCATGCTGACAATGAAGATGTAATCTTCTAAAAATTACCCATGAGCCTAGATGGATGTTTTGTTTAGTCAAGATATTGAATATGAACAAGCCCCAATTCCAAATTTTGCTTTCCCTTGGCTCCACAGTTTATACCACTTGGGCTGCATGCACACTGCAGAATTAATGCAGTTTGACATTGCTTTAACTGCCATGGATCAAGACTATGGAATTATGGGATATGAAGTTTTGTGAGATATCTAGCCTTCTCTGTCAGACAACTCTGTTCACACAACAAAGTACAAATCCCAGGATTCCATAGGATAGAGACAGGACAGTCAGAGTGGTGTCAAATTACATTCATTCTTAGGTGTGGCAGCAGCCTAGGTGCTCCTCACCTAGGCTGCCAATAAGGAATCACATGTGTGGACCTACTGACAATCTTTCAATAAATATGGTACCTTACACAAAATTTAAAATATAACATATATTTGATTATAATGGTGTAAAATGGTACCCAATCACAGGAACTAAAAAGCATGTAACCCCAAACATATATTTAACACTGAATAAATATCAAACCACATGGGTTGTAAATAGTAAATAATGTGAAATACAACAACATAGACAGTGTTTATGAGAGAACAGACATCATAACAATATTAAGATACTGCTAAGGCTTATTTCATGTATATATTTGTTCAGATTCTACGTTTTAGACTCCAGATTAAATCTTTTTTCCTCTAACAAAACAAATTGAAATGCAACATTATGATTCATGAGAGCCAGTGTTCTGTAGTGATTTGAGCATTAGACTACAACTCTGGAGGCCCAGGCTCGAATCCTGTCTCAGCCATGAAAACCCACTGGGTTACCTTGGGCAAATCACATACTCTCAGCCTCAGAAGATGGCAATGACAAACCCCCTCTGAAGAAAATTGCCAAGAAAACCCTGTGATAGGTTTGCTTTAGGGTCGCCATACCTCTGAAACTATTTGAAGGCACACAACAACAAAGATTCATCCCAGAGAATTATAGTGAAAAGGAAACATATAGCCAATATTACTGAGTAGAAATGGACAAAAATAGGGTTCAAGAGTACACAGCAAGATAATGGTCCCATCAAACCAGCTGCTCCACAATATTCTAAAAGCCAAATATATTTCATATTACATTATAACACACTGCTAACATAACAGTTAACAAATTTAGCATATCCGATCTCATTTAATTCCAGGGGCCAGTCATAAACTACTATTAACATATAGCAAGATTGGAAAAGTGAGAAGTGGGGGGAAGGCCCCCAACCACATCTATGGGCCAAACTCCCCTCCAAAAAGCATTCTTTATTCTCTTCCATTTTCCCTCCACATGTTAGCCAAATTTGGGAAGGGGGGATAGTATATGAGAGGGGAGTGGGGATTTGAGCTGCATTTGGGTAAGGCATTTTTTGCATGTTTGCATGTATGGTGGCACTTTTCAGATGCTTTCTTGGGAGTGGGAGGGCTTTGGAGGACTGGACTTTCTCCACCGTACATGTACCATATGCTGCCTCATTAGAAACAGATGGGCACATCTTACATACAACCATTATCTAAAAGAGCTGTTAAAGAGACAGATTTCATTCCACTGAAACCAAGTCCATGAGGATTCACAGTATTCAGTTTGAAAATCTACTGGGCTTCCTTTTGCAATATAATATGGTCCTACTTTAGCCAGTTGTATTTTCAGGAGCAAATCCTCTTAATGATTACAAATCTTAAAATCAGTATAGGAATGTGAGCAGCTGACACAAGGATCTCATAAAGGAAGATCTTATATTCTGTTTTTAAATTTTAAATGATGTTCAGTTATACGTGTTCTTGTAGAACAAGAGGTTTGTTCACAGATAAAAAGTTGGCAAAGACATATGATAATATAGACAACGGTTTGGTTGAACAGTTAGAAAAATGACATAATTTAAAATTTTGTTTGCCTATAGGATATTCAAATACATCAGTATGCATAGCCAGAGGGCACAGTGTATGTCTGCTACATCTGAAATGACTAAAGGAACAACCATTAATATATGAATTTCTATCTACATCAGAATGTACTAGATTTCTTCTTCTGCTAAAACCTGCCCAGTGAAGCACAGCAGAACATCCTGGAACTGTTAACTGTGAAATCTTAACATACGGTAAAAATTTTCCAAACATTTCCAAAAAGTCTTCACTTACAGCATAACAGAGACAAGGGTGTTGCGGGGGGGGGGGGGGGAGAGAAACATAGGAACTTTTGCAGGAAGTAGTGCATATTAACAGCTTAGCTGTACCAAAACAACCTATCATAAAACTGATAGAATCATATAGTTTATACAAACC
Organism: Phrynosoma blainvillii; assembly: GCA_026167975.1. Classification (NCBI taxonomy): domain Eukaryota; kingdom Metazoa; phylum Chordata; class Lepidosauria; order Squamata; family Phrynosomatidae; genus Phrynosoma; species Phrynosoma blainvillii. The sequence continues at coordinate 114,953,521 of JANUYF010000002.1, read as the reverse complement.
ATGTATCAAACTGCTTTCCCCTCACCAATATTTATTCCTCAACAAATATTTTCATGTCAAGCTGCTCCACAGATGGTCAAGTAGCAATTAGCAAATACTAGTTAATTATGTTTAATGTTTAACCACCATTGGCATTAAATAATTCATAAATATTTTCCTCATCACTAGGGGAGGAAAGGGAGTCACATGACAGATGCTTTCCATTACTTTTTCAAACCAATTAATATGCAGAGGCCCACAAAAACTACATAAAGATTCCTGTGAATGGGTAGCAAAGTTTTAAGGTGATGTTACAGCCCTAATAATTTCTTTTTATGTCCATGATATAAAAATTGAAGCAGTACATTGGGCGTCAATGTAAACACTGTCCAGATTCCGAATCAAACAAGAAATTAATCGGGTGATTTTATCTGTTCTTTTGCAGTGTGCTCATTTTATTTTATGTCTCGTTGAATAGCAGAAGTAGAAAATTCAATAATTATGCAAAGTGAAGAATAGGTTTGTATTATATATGCGCCATGTGTCTTTCTCTTTCCCCTGTGACCACAGCCTAGCCACAAAAAGGTAATAAATAATATTAATATGAATCTCAAAAGAAAAAAAAAATTAGCATGCTTGATAAAACTAGACGATTTCCAAATATGGGACAATTTTCCCCAACTAGATGCCCTACAGGTGTGTTGGGTTACAGTGGCCATGCTGGCTAGGGATTATGGGTCTGATAGCATAGAACAGTCGGAGGGCATTGGGCTGGAAAGGCTATTCAAGATTGGAAAGGTTAGTACTGATTGATTCTATCCTGAATTAGTAGGTCTACTAGATGAATTCTTAACTCAAAGGGTGCTCAACAATGGCTCCTCTTCATCTTGGAAAGAAGTGACCAGTGGGGTGTCACAGGGTTCTGTCCAGTGCTATTCAACATCTTTATCAATGATCTGGATGAAAGCATAGAGGTCATGCTTGTCAAATTTACAAATGACACCAAATTAGGAAGAGTTGCTAAAACCCCAGAGGAGAGGATCAAAATTCAAAATGACCTTAATAGATTAGAAAGCTGGGCCAAAACTAACAATATGAATTTCAACACAGAGAAATGTAACATACTGCACTTAGGGCAAAAAAAAAGAAATGCATATATATAGGATGGGGGACACCTGGCTTAACAAGACTACATGTGAAAGGGATCTAGGAGTCCTAGTAGATTTCAAGTTGAACATGAGTCAACAGTGTGATGCAACAGCTAAAAAGGCCAATGCAATTCTAGGCTGCATAAATAGAAGTAAAGGGAAGTAATAGTGCCACTCTATTCTGTTTTGATTAGGCCTCACCTGAAATCCTGTGTCCAGTTGTGGGCACCACAATTCAGGAAGGATGTTGACAAGTTGGAGCATGTCCAGAGGAGGGCCACCAAAATGGAGAAGGGTCTTGAAACCATGCCTTATGAGGAAAGCCTTAGGGAGCTGGATATGTTTAGCCTGGAGAAGATGGTTAAAAGGTGATATGATAGCCTTGTTCAAATATTTGAAGGGGTGTCACATTGCGGATGGAACAGGCTTGTTTTCTGCTGCTCAAAGAGACTAGAACACAGAACAATGGATGCAAGCTACAGAAAAAGAGATTCCACCTAAACATTAGTAGGAACTTCCCAACAGTAAGAGCTATTCAGCAGTGGAACCATTCCCTGGGAGAGTGGTGGAGTCTCCTTCGTAGATCTTTAAACAGAGGCTTGGATGCCATCTGTCAGGGGCGTTTCAATTCTGAGATCCTGTATGGCAGGGGATTGGACTGGATGACCCTTGTTGTCTCTTCCAATTCTATGATTCTATGAAAAACCTGTACAACATTTGAAATTTTAGGTCAGAAAAGGATCAGAAAAGAGATAGAACCAAGTATGAGAGTTTGAAGCAGTTTCCTTGCAGAAGGGCTCTGTGAGTCATGTATAAAAATGTACATTGCACACCTTTCATCCCCAATATCATCTGTACATCAGTCACAGTACAAGCACTTTGAAAATGGGCCATTCAGTAGAAGTGTAAAGCTTCACTTACCCCATTCTTGCATAAAAGAACACCTTGCACACTTGTTCTCCCATGCTGAGCTCTTTGTTTTCTTTTTGCTTTTTTAATGATTTTCCCAAGAAGAAGAAAAATCACTCTCAGGAAACAAATGCCCATGAAAAATGTCCATGAAAAATATTTTTGTATGACATATTGTGTACAAAAAAAAGTCAGGGGGATAGTTGTGCAAACACATTTTTTGCAAAAGGGCCTAAAGCGTGATTCTAAAACTGCAACAACAACAAAAAAATACTCATAGCAGTTGACTATTTTATTTATTTTCATTTGTATGCCACCCTTCTAGAAGGGACCCAAGGTGACTCACAGACAAAAACATTACCAAAAAAAAAAAAAATCACAATGTCCTCCAAATCTGCAAGCATTCTTTACATCCAAGCCAATCAAAAGACTGTTGGGGCATGTACACCCCAGCGAATACCAAGGAACCACTGTATTCCCAATCCTGCCTTGAGCTGAAGGTGACCATGTATCATACCTTGCAGACAACAGTCTTCAGTTTGAAGGCTTCTTCTCTTTAAATGACTATCCAACCCTGGCCCAGTTGAAAGACAAAGGACTGTAAAAAGAAAGAGCAGGGGCTTTAAAGCTGCTTATCAACACTGAGCACCTGGACAAAAAATTGAACTGGAATGCAAGGCACCTGGCCTTTGTTTTCCCATCTCTGAGATGTATTACATTTCTATTTAGACTATTTATTTCTAAATTTGCCTGTGTACACACAAATTAGCACATGCAAATTTCATGCAAATCAGTTTTCTCTTCTGCCCCTAGTTCTTGTCATACAGTTTCTCTTTGTTGAAAAGTATAAATGACCATCCTAGCTACAGAAGTGCTGGCAAGTAGAGGTGTTGACCATGGCAAGAGAATTTTTGAGCATTTCCTGGACTGTGTTACCTGCCTCCATAACAAGCTTCTTAAACTTCTCTCAGAAAATGGTACTTAAGTTTCTGCAACCAAGAGGGGGAATTTTGGTGAATATTCAGAATTTTTTACTGTTAGTGTGATGCCCCAGAAACTGCTATGGCCCATTACAGTGAAATGACTATGGACGTTATCACACGGGGAGTTGCGGGGAGAAAGTGGAAATAAACAGGACGAGCAGAAGACTTTAATTTACGGGATTTGTCCCATTCCGCCTCATCTGATAACTAAATTCGAATTTAAAAGGGGGTTAATTCGAACAAAAACCTGATCTTTTCAAATCCTCAAAAATCCCGAAAATGAAAAGATCAGGTTTTCATTCGAATTAACCCCATTTTAAATTCAAATTTAGTTATCAGACGAGGCGGAACGGGACAAATCCCGTAAATTAAAGACTTCCGCTCGTGCCCGTTTATTTCCACTTTCTCTCCACGACTCCCCGTGTGATAACGTCCTATGCTTTGCAAAGCTAATTCCCAATAGGTCTGCCCTTTTTCACATATCTGGATACGTGAAACCTCTTCTTTTTCCACAGTCCTTTGACAGGCATCTAGATGCACATTTCGTCCTTGTATGACCTAAAATATCATTTGTTTCTGTTGCTCTGTTGAAAGGTTTTTATGTAATCTTAATCACATTTTATTATTCTGTTTTTCTGTTTATTTTTCACTACTTTTTCCTAAACAAGCTTTATAGCTTCTTTTTTTTAAAAGCTGGATACTGTTCTGTGGTATGGAAGGAAAGTATTGGTCATTTTCAGTACATTTTTATTCCAAAAGAACATTATCTCCTGCAAAAAGGATTCTGTTTTCAAACAAAATCTTGGCATTCTAGTTGTTTTTCCAGATAGTTTCCACTTGTTTAGCTAAATGTATAGATTACATACCCTCCAATGTTTTATATATAAAAACTGGGACATATGTGGCCAAGCAACATCAGAGGGTGATCAAGATGGCAAAAGTTATTAATGAGGAAGCTAGGAGAGGCTTCTACAGTCTGCTTTTGCCTGAGACTGCTGGAGACTTCTCCTCCCACGTGGTCAATTAATTGAGTGCAAACTACATTTTCATTTTGAACTTAATTTTCAGGAATTGAAGTTAGCTAAGGACAAAGGGGTAAAGTGAGAGAAGGAAAGAGAAACTGGGACATTTTAAAAGCAGCTCAAAAAGTTAGGCAACATTAATCAGCACTGTCACTGCCATCGAAACAGTTGGAGAGTATGAGGTTCATGTTAATTTTTGTCTCCATCTTGGTTGAACTAATTCTTTTTCATGCCAGGAATTTGCCCATGTCATAAACCGGCAATGTGGATTAAAGAAAAATCAAAGGCTTTCACGGCTGGCATCCATAGTTTTTTGTGGGATTTGGGGCCACGTGGCTGTATTCTGGAAGAGTTTATTCCTGAGACATTTCCCCAGCATCTGTGACTGGCATCTTCAGAGAAAAATGAAGATGCCAGCCAGAGATGCGGGTGAAACATCAGGAATAAATTCTTCCAGAATACAACCACATGGCCTGAAAAACCAACAAATAACTAAAGAAAAATCATTGGACAGTTTTCTAAAAGATTGGAAAATTTTTGTCTTAAGTGAACATGAAAGAAGGGAAGATTATACATGTGGAACTTTAGGCTTGAAGCAAGTTTGTTTAAATGTTTAGGTCAGAAATAAAACAAAAATAAGATAGGATTACTAGGAAATTAAAGGCCCTGAGTGTTAATACTCTTAAGGTTAAGAGGTGATATGATAGCTGTCTTTAAATATTTGAAGGGATGTCATATTGAGGAGGAAACAAGCTTGTTTTCTGCTGCTTCAGAGACTAGGACCTGAAACAATGGATGCAAGCTGCAAGAAAAGAGATTCCACCTCAACAGTAGGAGGAACTTCCTGACAGTAAGGGCGGTTCGACAGTGGAACACACTCCCTCTGAGTGTGGTGGAGTTTCCTTCCTTGGAGGTCTTTAAGCAGAGGCTGGATGGCCATCTGTCGGGGATGCTTTGATTGGGAGTTCCTGCATGGCAGGGGAGTTGGACTGGATGGCCCTTGTGGTCTCTTCCAATTCTATGATTCTATGATCCTATGATTCTTAGGTTTGGGAAGTGGGAAGTCAATTACAGTTTGTATTAATTGTGTTCACTGGATTTGTATTGATTGTATTAATTGTTATAGCTTGATGTGGGGGGGAGCTGGGGGCACTGGAGGGTAGGGGAGTAATCCAGACTATAATTCCCAGAATCCCATAGTATTGAGCCATGATGATTAAAGTGATGTCAGACTTGATTATTTCTGAAGGGCGGATGAAGCCCCAGTTTAGTTTAGGGTTATGTTTTTGTAGCTTAATGTAGATTTATGATTTTATATGTTATATGTGTATTTGTGTTTTTTTTAATATGTTCTATCTTTTAAAAGATGGGGGAGAGGGAATTTCCCCATGTCCATCACATTAGCACAAATAAAGGGGGGCAGAATACCATTCATTTGTTTAAAGTAATCATTTTTGTTTTGTGTGACACTGTTTGTATAACTGAGGCACACTTCTTACTCTAATACAAGTTAATATTAGTTAAATCCTTCTGAGCAATTGTTGGGTCTACTGTCCTCTTCTTACCTAACCCACATACACTATGGATAACTTCACTTTTCCTGACTCTTCTTCAGATTCCACCTTTTTTCTACTACTGATTTTACACCTGAAGCCTGTAAATATTGCCACAGTCTTAACTTCATGGTTTAAAAGCTGAAATACAATGCAGAATGGTATATTTCCAGGAAGAAAGATCAAAAACAGGATAACCTTGTGTTACTTTTATTTAAAAAAGAACAAAGAATAAATAAAATATTCACTACAAATATAAAAGAAAACAAGCCAGAGGTGACATTTTGGCTCCTTGGGTTTCTTTCTTCCTTCATGACAATGAGAAAGAGCCTTAGCTGCCGTAGATTCTATTTTTCCATAGCCAGGAGAAGAAGAAAAAAAGGTCTCCCAGCTAAAATGTCACAACGACTCTTATTTTCAATTTGCGGTATGTATTCAAAAGCCGAAGGTGACATTTTGTCCTAAACTCTCATACTGGTGTGAAACAACAATGACATTGCACAAAGGTATAAGGAAACTCAGATTTAATTCCCAGATTTTGTTTGGTCAACTATTACTCTGCTTTGTGCCCCTCTGGTCATGACGACCTTTGCTGCCCCAACAAAATATGGCGAGCTTTGCTCCATGTCAGGCTTTTAAACTTTGCTCACATAAGCTTCTCTGAAAGTGTGAGGGATGTCTTGCTCTTTTCCCATTCTCCTCCTCCATTGAGCTTTTCCCCTATTTGATGGAGGCAGGGGGAGTAAATGACGCAGACCTGTGATCTCCCAGGTTTTCTCCCAGATTTTTAGAGATGTCAGAAATCTGTGACTTTGTAATCCTCTTTGTGACAGAGTCCAACCTTTTTCTTTTTCTTCATTCTTATTTTTATTTATTTCTTTTTTATTTCTTTTTTATTTTATTTTTTATTTTATTTTTTTATTATTATTTTGCCATGATAGCTGTTTCATGGCAACCTCTCTAGCAACCTCTCTGACATGCACTCTTTATTATTAATAGTTTGGCAGCTTAAAGTCTGGAATTTGTTTCCAAGTGGGATTTTAAATGCTTCCAGTCTGTAATTTGTGATGTGGCTTAAAGTTTGACCTTTCTGGTCAAAATCTGGATGCAATATGTTTACTTTATGGTTTATGAGTATGAATGCAGTGAGATCACTTTAATTAAACTTTTTTTTCAAGGCCAACATCTAAAATGTAGCTGTGCACATGCTGTGCACTTAATTTCTAATGCCAGAGAATGGCATTTCTGGAACCGATCCAATTAGACCTCACAAATAAAACTTTCCATTTAGCTATTGAGAAAAGCTTGATTTAAACAGAACCACCCTCTTAAGGTTCCTGGTCTCTTTAGCACTGTAGGTTTTGTCAATACCTGGCTCTAATGGATATACGCCAATACACATTTTACATTTGAGGCCAACAATCCTTCTTAGAAACTGGATTACTTCATTGTACAGATATTTGGGTATCTGGGTTTTCTTGATTAGGGCTAAATTATTTGTGGATAAGAGTCAAAGCCATGGAAAACTCCTGTAAAGTCTGGATAAAAACCTAAAGCAGATTCACTGCTTTACTGACAGGGAAGCAATCAACTGTGACTGGGATTTAGCATACTGTTTTTGATCACTATGTGCCCAGTGTGTTGTTCTGCAATCCAAAGTCCAGTTGGTCTTCCATATCCACTGATATTTTTTTTTATCCACAGATTCAAATATCCACAGCTTGAATATATTCAAAAAATCAATAAATTCCAAAAGCAAACCTTGATATTGCCATTATATATAAGGGACACCATTTTACTATGCCATTATATTTAATGAGATTTGAGCATCCATGGATTTTGGTATCTACAGGGGGTTCTGGAACCAAACCTCAGTTGGCGCTTGGGTCCAACTTATCTTCGGGACCGCCTCTTCCCATATAATCCTCCCCGCACACTCCGATCCTCTGGGAGGAATTTGTTACAGCCAGTGAAAACTATGCTGTCGACAACCTCCCAGAGTGCCTTTTCGGCCACCACTCCCAAACTATGGAATGGCCTGCCGGATGAGATCCATCAGTTTACAACTTTAAACAGCTTTAAAAAGGCTGTTAAGACAGATCTCTTCCAGCAGGCCTTCCCTGATTAGATTCCCTGGCCTCAGGAGTCCCCTTATCCCTCCTTTATTTGGCTACAATTACTGCCCCACCTACTATTTGTTTCTTTGTCTATGGATTGTTTTTTAATTGACTGTCTTAATTATCTTGTTTTAATGTTAAAATTGTTTAATTATCTTTTAAGGGGTGGGAGGGTTGTGGGATTTTGGACTGTATTTTAATATTGTATAAAGTTTTAAACTGTTGTGAGCTGCCCCAATTGCTTGACAGAGGGGCGGGATAGAAATAAAACATTATTATTATTATTATTATTATTATTATTATTATTATTATTATTCGTGGATACCAAGTGCCCACTGTATTTCTGAACAGTATGCCCCCCATTAGACAAAGATGTTGCCTAGATTATTGATGATGCCATCAGTCTCAGCTACATTTGTTGTTTCATTAGGCCAAGGAAAGGGAAAAACATGTCATAGCTGCATATTATGAAATCCTAGGATGTATAGTTTGGCACTCTCTAGAAGAAAATTCTAAAAAACCAAAATGAAAAAACCCATATAGAATATAGCTGTGGCAATTAAACTGGTATCAAAGTCCTATAACTGTGTAGTATGAAAAAGATCCTAGTGGTAAACATCCTGAGAGCTAGCATGGTGTAGTGGTTTGAGTGTTGGACTACCATTCTGCAGACTAGGGTTTGAATTCCACTAACAGCTATGAAAACCCACTGGGTGACCTTGGGCAAGTCACGGTCCCTCAGCCTCAGAGGAAGGCAAAGAAACTCCCTCTGAACAAATTTTGCCAAGAAAAACCTATGATAGGATCACCTTAAGGTCATCATAAGTCAGACATGACTTGAAGGCACACAACAACAACAACAACAACAACAACAACGAACAAACTTTTTCCATAGCTAATTCATCAGAAAATATTGCATTTACTCCTGTCGTGATTGTTAACTACAACAGCTACAATCCTAGCTAATTAAGTCAATATTTAAATGTTGCTGTTGTTTTGCTGTAACTACATTACAAGCGGGTTACTTAATGCCCAATAAATGTATTGGACTATAAACCCCATTATCACTTACCATTGGCATTCTGTCTTAGGCTGATACATGTGTTTCATCAAAACAGTTGAGTGAGGCACCAGATTCCCTGCTCTTGGACTGCTGAAAGCCATGTTGTATGAATCTCAGTTTGTCCCACTTCTCAGCTACTTGTCTGTTCCATTCTTTCACTAGGCAGGTAATGTGTTTGTTTTATTCATATTATTACTATTTTATATCTTTCCACTTCCAAATTCCATTGAAATTTTATTGGCAAGCCCTAGAACATAGCTGCATTCAGGTCTAGAGTCCTGTACAAGTATCACACATTTCTCCTGATTTTCATTGATTGTTTTCTATTATACTTTTTAGTGGAGGGGGCAGAAAAATTGAAGCAAACCAAAGAGAGCCATCAATGTCAGCTGCACAGATGTTCCAAGGTCACATTTTTGAATATATAAATGTAAAGAAATTGGGGGAAGTTCCCCATGGCAGAAAACACAATATTTACAACCATGTTTGACTTCAACAATCTTAAAGAGCAAATTGTGGGTTTAACGTTACTTTAACATTACTATTTAACATTTATTTAACATTACTATTAAACTGTCTTGTAGTTCCTTTCACTTTTTTCTAAGATCATTTCTTTTCACTTTTTCTAGCCATCTTTTGTGTCCTCTTTTCCATTTGTTATACAAGTTGAGTTTCCTTTATCAAAAATGTTTGGGACCAAGGATTTTTTGGATTTCAGATATTTTTATTTATTTATTTTGGAATACCTGTATTTGCATATATGTACATAATGAGTTATTTTGGAGATGGGACACACATCTGAATACAAAATTCATTTATGTTTCATATATACCTTATATACTAGCCTGAAGGTTATTTTATACAATATTTTTTAATAATTTTGTGCATGAAACAAAGTTTGTTTACATTCAACCACCAGAAAACAAAGACATCACTGCAAGAGTCTGCAGCAACTATGAGGACCATAGTACTCATTTCCCATGTAAGCAAAATTATACTTAAAACACTACAACACAGTTCCAACCACATATGGAGAGAGAGATCCCAGAAGTACAGATGGGGTTCAAGAAATGTACAAGCACTAGAGTCCACATTGCAAACATACAACGGTTAATGGATTGTACCAAGGAAGTCCAAAAGAAAATCATCATATGCTTTATATACTATAGCAAAGTGTTTGAGTGCATTGATCATGAAAAGCTATGGAACACTCTCCAAGATATGGGAGTGTGAATATACTTGATAGTTCTGATGAGAAAGCTATTCTCAGGACAAGAGGCCACTGTTAGAACAGAACATGGAGAAAATAGTTCCCAACTGGTAAGGTGCTCAGGCAAGGCTGCCTTTTATCACCCTGTTCAACTTGTGCACATAAAACATCATAAAAAGAGCAGGATTAGGCTTAGAAGAAGGAGGAGTGAAGAGAGGAGGAAGGAACACCAACAATCTAAAATATGCAGATGATACAATATTAATAGTGGAGCTTGGACTTGGTTACTGAGGAAGGTCAAGGAAGAAAGTGCAAAGGCAGTCTTGCTGCTGAACATAAAGAAAACAAAAATAATGACCATGGAGGATCTACACAAATTCAACCTACAAAATGAGGAAATTGAAATAGTTGAAGAGTTCTAGTACCTTGGATCAAACATTGATCAGAATGGGGACTGCAGCCATGAAATCAGAAGAAGTTGTGTGCAGTTAAAGGTGCAACAGTTCCTATCAGACAAGTAGCTAGAAAATAATGTTGCTTCAGTTCTACTTTGCATCTTTTACAGTGTTTATGAGGTCACCATAAGTCAACCAATGGTGTGAAGGCACACACATACACATTCAGTATACAGTACATGCATATTTCTTCACATACACATTCAGTATACATGCATATTTCTTCACACCACAAAAATGCATGACCAAAGGGAACCATGGGTGTTCAAATGTCACTGGAAGTAATTGTGTAAACCAGCCTTCCATTTTATAGCATGTCAAATGTGAGAGCACATTGGGGAAATGGTTAAAAGCCAGGTGTTTAACATTTAACATCTGCACTACTATTTCTGCTTGTACTTTTACTTATACATTCAGGTATTTTTATAGAAGGGGAACCTACATATTGCCATTAGTTTTATCAACACTGTGGGGGAGCAAAGGCAATTAAATTAGACTGTCCAGTGGGATTTGATGTGGAAGAAACTCTTTAGCTGTCAAGAACTGGATCAGATTTCTGAACCGGAGAAAAGTAGGAAGATAATAAACTGAACAAATGGATGGATATTTTTCAGAAAACAAGGTTGCAACAGAGAGTCCTGTCATATGTTGTGCCCTTTTAATCATGCCATGAAGTTGAGATTTTGGTTTCTTGCTTTTTTCTGAGCCAGTGATGGATTAGCTATGCAATATGACTACCCTGATCAATTTTTGCCAGTCTATAATAAGGGCTTTAATCTAGAACAAGAGTTCTCATTCATCTGATTTATTTCTTTGCTGAAGACAATGGAACCATATATGGGACATTCTGTTTTTACAGTTTATATCAGGAAAGATGGGTTCAATTTATTGAGATCATGGAAATCTCTGTACTGATGCAGTCATTGTACAGAGGCATGTAGTAGAAAATTATTATTATTATTATTATTATTATTATTATTATTATTATTATTATTATTATTATTACTATTATTATTATTATTATTATTATTATATCCCACCTTTTGCCTAAACAATCAAGGCGGCTTACAAATGTTAAATAAATACAATATTGAAATAAACATAATAAGATTAAGACAGCACACATTCTGCCTTCTCTCCCTCCAGATGATGGTGGAGGGAGGGAGGGCCTGTGGGGAGCAGGGAGGGTGGATATGATGGATGAAAGAGGAGAGAAGGAGGAGTGAAGAAGACATGACAAGAAGGACAAGGGAAGGGAAACAGTGACTAGAGGAGAGGAAATGATAGGGCATTTGGAGAAAGAAGGAAAAGATGAAAGAGTGGACATGCAGAGAAATGCAAGTGAATCTAACTAGGAGGGAGACATGGAATGGACAGTAGAGATGACAGGAAAACACAGAAGGACATGAAAGGATATTTAGAGAACTGAAGATAAGAATAAAATGATGAGATGAGAAAGAGATGCAAGGGGATGCAAAGGAGAGAGAACAAGAGAGAAACTGAACAGTTAAGAAGAAGGATAAAAGACACAGTTTATCTGATAATATACTTGAGAACCTGGTTCTTCAGGGACAGAACTGGCTTTTGATAGAATCAATCTGTTTGTTTAAAATATTTCTAAAAATTATTCTTCATGAATATGGTTGAGGGGGTGTCTTTCTTGCAAAAAAGATTTGGGATAAAAAGTATAGTTAAAACTTTGCATTTCTCCTCTCCCTCTCTCCCCTCCCTCTCTATGTAATTATTTTTACCCTCACTCCTTCCCTCTTAGTGGGAAGGTAGGAGAGAAACTGAGTTTGCAAAAATTCATACAGCAATTTTCTTTTCCCCCTAGTTGAACACAGAAAAAGGGGAGAAAAGAGTAAAATCATGATAGTATTTTAAACCTTCATTCTGATGAGGCTTTTAGGTTATGACTTAACATAAATTTAAAGAACAACAGAAAATTAACCAGAGGATAGAAATGTCCCAATTTTAAAAAGCAGAAATCACCTTTTTAGCCAACATTCTTATCACTTATCATCATTTTCTTATCACTGCTATCATCTTTGATCTTGTCTTTGTTACATTTATTCTAAATGAACTTCATAAACTTGACTTGACCTCTGTGTTGTTCAGTATCCTCAGTCAGTGGTTTACATTTCCATTATCTGTTGAGAAAGATAAAAATCTTTCTCTTGACCATTCGACAGTGATCTTCTTTTAGTAACATTTAACAATACCCAATGCAGGGTGATTACAAAAGCCCATCAAGCCATGAGGGAAAGCTGTCTGAATCTACTTGTCATATTATATTTTAATTGAATTACCTTTGGAAGACCATATCATCACCCCCACATCATACTGATGCAGTCCTTGAAGCCTAAGGACTTTTCAATGAGTGAAACCCATGGTTTCACACATGACAGCAGAAATTAATGGTGTTACCCTAAAAGATGTGGGCCATTCAGGGTCTCACCTGCAATGCCAGCATCTCCTTGAAATTTGGGGAAATTACAACTCAAAGGAGCCCAGTGAGAGGAGGTAACTGTGGGGATTTTTTCACCTATTTATATTGGATAATGCAGAGAACAGAGAGTGCTCCAGTTTCAAATAATAAAGTGTTTAATTTAGAAATGTGCAAGCGTGCACACAGACATACAAGAACTAAGGAAATGTTAAGAATCATATAAGGCTATCAGAAAGAAAGGTGAGGAAGGTGGATAGAGAGAAGATGGGGGTTAAAGAGGGTGATAATTTCCAGTCCTAAAGAGAATCTGTGGAAAATGCAGAGTGGCTCAGACCACATCTGAGGGTTACACAAAGGGAACTCTGCTTTATGAACAATGTGGCTAAGGCCAGAGCAGATATATATGCCCCATTTCATATCCTCAAGGGGTGCATTGTGTGATATTTGATGTAACAAAGGCCTTAATGGCTTTCCCAGAGGACTGACAAAAGGGTATGAAACAGCTGATGGCTTTAGCTTCAGAGTGACAATACAATGATTAGATCTGAGACAATCCCTTAGTGATCAGGCAGGAAGGAACATCATTGTAAGGTAGGATTTAGGGTATGGTTACTGACTACCTTTTAATGGGACTCTTTTTGGTCCCACTGTAAGAGGAAATGCAAGGTGATTTGGAGGGGAGCAAGGTGATCAGTAAACCCATTTCCTTAGTTTTATCTCCATGTCCACCAGTCTCCTACACATGTATAATTTATAGTTCCACAGGTCATCATGACCTCAAAACATGCCCAACTCTAGATACTAATTATGAAACCTCATATCCATAGGGTATGTTAACAATGGAAACACACTTTAGGGATGCATTAATCAGATATTTGCACCCATCTTAAACACTTCAGAATAGGGAATATTTCCTTATAAAGAGATGGAAAGAATTTTAAAAGAAGTTGATTACAGGTCCTCTTTTCAGCATGGGACAGCATTTCCAGGCTTTCACTTATATCTCTATATTCTTGTACTTCTAATGTTATCCATAAGAAAGAGAACTGGGGGGGGGGATGAATGCAATAATTTCTGCAGAAATCTTCAGTCAGGTTAAAAAAAAATTGTTTGAAGAAGTGTGAACCAATCCATTCATCTCACTAATGGTCCTTGGCAGTCTGATTTCATAGTCATGGAATGCGAGCCCCTTTCTAGGATATTATGAAATTTAGATTAATAACCTGGCCTATCCCCCACAATGTTACATTTTTAAAGGTTAGAATGAAAAAAGCCAGATACTTGTCCCCAAGATGCTGATAATCTTATCATGTATTTGCATGAGGGACATGGTGAATGGCTTTAAAATGATTTTAGTAGAAACAGATAGGTACAGTGAATCCTACCAGGATCTTTTAATGGCTACCTAAGCAAGCCTAGCTTGTACAGAGAACTAAAGCCCAATTCAAGCATTCTAAAAGTGTTGTCCATAAACATACAAAGAAGGACATACTAGCTCCTCTTCCCATGTCACTGTTTCCATGACTTTCTACATATAGAAGAAAACTTTCTGCAGCAAACAGACACCTTATCTATTTACAACTCCTTTCCCTCCTTGTGCTTTCCTTCTCTAAAATAGAAGCTGTTAGAAGTAACTGAGAGGTGATCAATCTTTACTTTTTCCTGCCCAAAATTTGAAATAGGGTAGGAATGACAGTGCATGTTCCTAATTTGGTCATGGTATTATCACCAGGGACTCTGGAACTGTTTTTAAGGTGAAGAGTTTCAACATTGGCAGGTAGTTCATTATTAATTTTGACTACTTGCATGTATGTTTTTACAAAACAATGAAAGCATGAAATACTCTGATTAAAGCAATCATAATCATGATCATCATCCAACATGAATCTGGCAATAATCTTAGCACTATGAAAGTGATATAAAAATAATGGCCATTTAGTGCACTTCTGATTGATAATTCCAGAAGGTGTTTAATTACATGGGTATCTTAGTGTTTTAATTTTGCTTGATCATGTGTGGAGAGGTCCTCTCCCTGAGCCTAGTGCCAACTCCCTCCTGTGCCCCCCATTTTGAGGTCAATGATTATCAACTTACTCATTTCGGATATTTGCAGTATATATAGAAAGAATCCTTAAAAATATCTAACTCAGTAGGTATTATTCCATTAAATAATATACAGAGGTTGGCATCCTCTTGGTAAGTTCTGTAATTGTAAACAGACTTGCAATTGCACAAAATTGAATTCAACCATTGCTCAGTGTTTGTATTTTTATGGGGGAGCAGAGATGTAGCTACACCATCAGGACCATTGCACAAGCAGAGCCCGTAGTGTGTCTATTGTACAATATCCCAATGTACAATATGTGCCATTACACAATATGTCCCAAAGCACAATGTGTCTCGATGTATAACATATTCCATTGAGCAACATGTCTGGATGTGCAACATGGTTTGACATGCCTTGTTGTGAATCATCACAATGTGCTGCCATGGTTGCGTACAGTATCTGCCATAGCCTCAGATGCTAGAACTTAGCCACACTCTTTTCTTTCTTTTTTCAGGTAAGTGTAGTATCATTCAATGTGTCAATTTGTGCTATTTCCAAGGCTACTAATCCTTACAATTAAAAAGACTTTCATACCCTTCTGATGACTTGGATGTACAAGAGATTATTTTTCACCTTAATTATGCATATGCACTAGACAGAATTCTGTGAAGGCAAGTCAAGAAAAGTCTTTATGTCTGAATTGTATCACTTAAGATTCATCCCAGAACTCTGTTCCTTCCCCCATTTTTCAAAAGTAGACTACTCCCAGTTTTTGATGGCTACAATTTCCCATACAAAGTGAGGCTGACTATGCAAACTCTATGGACAGGAGCAAGATTTAATGGGGTTTGTCATTTTAGTGGGATTGAGGAGCATTTTTTCATATCCAGAAACAATACTGTAAATCAGGGGTAGGCAACCTTTCCCCTTTAAGGGCCGAGGGACTTCAGCTCCCAGAATCCCAGGAGCTATTGGCCAACATGGGACTATTGGCCAACATGGCTGAGGCTTCTGGGAGCTGAAGTCCCTCGGCTCTTAAAGGGGAAATGTTGCCTACCCCTGCTGTAAATGAAAAGATAATCTTGAAAACCCAGGAATGAGGTAGGGGTTTAATATCCAAAGACACATAAAAGGAAGCATATCATACCATCAGATTTATGGAGTTCAGTGTTATTTCTGAGCATTGAGATAATGTGGCTAGATTTTTTTTTCATATCAGTGGTGTGCCACCTATACTGGGCTCATATGTATGTAACTTGTTGGGCAAATTGACTCATGGCCTTTAGATTCTTTTGTTATAGATAGGATGTAATAGAATGGGGGGATATTGAAAATGGAAATGTGTCAGTGTAATATTGTCCAGTGAAACAACCTTTGGGTTTATAACTCTCCATCAGGACTATTCAAAGAACTAAACCCTGTTTCTTATGAAAAAAAGCACAGTGGTAGAAAATATATGACCCTGTCAGCCAGGAGTCATGCTTCAATTCTATTTTGGATCCAAAGTGTGTATACTACATTCACACCTAGAAAATAGAACTCTAAAAACAACTCATTCTATGAAGCTAAAATAGTTTGAAAGATCTCTTTGACAAAATACTTGTAGGAAGAGCTATGTTTTGAGGAGGTGGAGAGACACGATTTCCTTTCCTTCTCAATAAGAGAATGTAAAGTCCCATATAAACAGCAAATATATTAATTGTATGATTCAATAACAGGGAAATTTACTTAAACAGCATGTGCATTGGCATTCGTCAGTTTATACAATCCATGTTATAAATGCTCTGAACTGCAATAGGAGCTTTATTTTCAAGCTATAATTACCAGGTATGATGATTTGATGAAGTGCTTCTAAACATGTAATGCTATGACTGGAAAACAAATGTATACAAATATTGGAGTTTCATTTTTGAGATTATAGAAAGCAATGGGACATGAAAGCAAACCCCAGAAATATGTTAGTGATAATGGGTATACATACTGAGTTTGTCTAATTCCTAATTAAACAGAGGTAAACCCAATGAGTTACCTATGTATCTTTTGCATAACTGAACATTGATGTTACTTCTTATAATATGTTATTTCTGGAAGGGTTACAAATTAGCTAGACCAATTTGCTCTGTGAAAGCAGAGAGAAACAAAACAGGGTTCACATTGTCACCCATCATCTCTCATGTTACTTACAAGAACGTTGGTGGGAAACTAGAGAGATAGAGCTGGATGTGGTTCCCAATGACCTTCCATTTCTCTTGAGGCTTCCTAAATGTATCTGAAACCCAGAGTCCCATATCCAGAGCCAAAGCCCATGAATTGCCAGATGCATGCCAAGTCAGAGCTTCAGTCAGCTATCAAAGACAAGCAGAAGCCACAAAACAAGGGGCCAATCCAAGCATCAAAGCTGAGGGATGCAGAGAAAACACTTTCAGAGTTGGAAAGGTTTTGTTGGTCAAGTGTAATCCCAGCTCAGACAAGTCTTTTGTTATGGTGGTTCTCAAGGACATCCCAGTGCCTATGTTGGAATATGGATGGGATATACAGCCAAAGTAGAAATGTAGAGATGTGTGTATGAAAATTTCTTATGGGAACAGTGTCTAATGAAAAACAAAGAGGACTCGATTAGCAGGTGATTTGAAGCCAAAACATGTGCCCGCAGTACAGAATAATAAAAACAGTTTGAGCCTGAGAACATGATATTAACATGATAAACATATGACCTCATTCAGTTCCCTTGAGAACTAGGTCGCATGGGGGATGACACACAGCTAGAGGCTGGGTTACAGCAGATCATCCAATCATCATAAGGTTAACACCCAGAAGGTGGAGTATGGGAAGGGCCAAAAGTTTCCTTTGTTCACCTTTGTTTATATACTTGCAATGTGTTCTTTTGAACTAGGAACTGTAACCATTCTATTGCTAATGCTGTAATTCTACAACAACATCTATAATAAATAATAAATAATAATAAAATTTATTTATATCCCACTTATGTGATAAATCAATCTAAGTGGCTTACAATTAAAACAGTACAAAATGTCCCTGTACCAACCCCCCCCCCCTTAAAACAGAATCAAATAAATCCGTCTTACTACTACCCTTGCTGCTTTCAAGAAAGCGGTAAAGACGGATCTCTTTCGGCAGGCCTTCCCGGAATAACTGGTGGCCCATAGAAGGGCCCCATTTGTCTGACTCCTCATGTTAACTTTTGTTATTTAATTTATTAATTTAACTGATATTGTATTTTAATCAGTTCATGGTTTAATTTTATTTTAAGGGGATGGGGCGGGGGGAAGATGGGATTGTGGGGAGAGGGAATGTTTTAACTCTGTTCTGTTTATAAATACTGCTGTTCCCCACCCCGATTGCTTTGCAGAGGGGCGGGCTACAAATAAAAATTTATTATTATTATTATAAATATCATAACAATTAAGACACAATTTAAAAACATAATCTAAAAAAGACGTAATCTAAAATAGAGACACAACACAATGGTAGTCTCCTACAGTGTTCCTTATCCATCAAGTGATGGGGCCACGAAAGGAACCGTAGGGATGGAAAAACCTACAAGATGTGATCCTATAGTCTTTTGCTATCAGCAGGATGGATTGTATATTTTTCTTTTCCTGTTTTCTTTATGGAACAATAAAGCTTTAATTTGGATCTACAAATGTGTCTTCATGGAAATAGCATTTTCAGGATGGCTGGTGAAGGAAGCTGGTTCCTGAACTCTGCTGCATTTCAATCACATCACATCCAAAATTCCACAGCCTAGCTTTAGTGAGTGGGAGTTGTGCTCAGCCAGGTTGTTCTCATGAATCACCACAGTTCTGGTGCAAACTGTTATTCTGATAGTAGCCACAGGGGCCAGTTCCTACTTCTAACCATTTCTTCTAAAGGTTCAGAATCATCTATGTGGGGTTGGGTTGGTGGCAGAAGCAGGGGGAGGAAAGGGGGGGATAGAGTATAAAGTTGCTTATTAAGGGTGACAAAAACAGAGCCATTACACAATATCATTTAGCATACAGTTATATAAAATGCTTTCTAATGGTGAAAAGGTTCTTGCATCCACTGGCAACAGTGGAAATGATTTTTCTAAAAAAAAAAAAAAAAAAAAAAAAAATCCTGCATCATTTCAGCTACAGCTCCACTCCCTCATGGACAGATTTTGCAAAGTATCATTTCTCTGCTTTATAGCCACATAAACCTCTGTCTTCTTTCCATCCTATTTCTCATCAGTCACCTTTGATAAAGAAGAATGATGCAATGCTGTACACGATGTCAGGTTATAGATGTGTTTGATTTCAAGCTTCTTCTTGAGAAAGTAGTTACAGCCAAGTTAACAAGGCGAATTCCATTAACAAGCCTTGGGAGTGTGAATGGATGTGGAATTATATGAAAACTGGGAGAACATTCATTGAAATGCTTAGGGAGTAGGTGGAGAGGTCATGGAAGAATGGTCTGTGCCATTTATGATGAATCTATTTCAGTTATTTTTGTCAGTGTTATAAAGCAGGAGTGAGCAAAGTGTGCCTCTCCAAATTTTGAACTGTAGTTTTTATCAGCCCTAGTTAGCATAGTGTGAAATGCTTGGAATTACAATCCAAGGAAAGGTAACTGGATTTTGCCAGTTCCTAATTAAAGCATCCCAAGCCCTTTTAAAGCAAAGTAGTCAACTGTCAAGAGGTAGGAAGACTTTTGAGGGCTGCACTCACCCACTGTACACTCACCAAAATTGAAAACATTTTGTCTATAAAATATTGGAGACTATTAAGGATAATTTTACATTTTGACACACCCCAGGGGGGCATTTTAGCCCCATAAGAGGACTTCTTTCCAACAAAAAGTGATGCAGACATTGTTGTCCATGTCACTTCCTTTTGAAAAATAAGCCTCTCAAGAACTTAAAATGACCTAGGGGTACCAGAACACTCCAAAAATAGCCTCCCACACCCCAGGGGCATTTGGGAACATTGGTGGAAATGAGGATGAGAAGCTACAAAAGGTGACCTCAACCATGTAGTTGCCTGTTCCTGATATAAATGAACAAGAGCCCTGATGGATCAGACCATATCTAATCCAAGGTCCTGTTCCTATAGTGGCCAACCAGCTGCTCATGAGAAGCTCACATGCAGGGCATGAGGGCAATGGCAACCTCTAGTTTGTGGTTCCCAGTGACTGATTTTTAGTAGTATCCATCTAAGATCCTAAGAAACATTTTCCTATAATAACTAATAAGTTATGATAGACTTGCCTTCCACCTGAATTTTCTCATCCCTCTAAGCTGCTGATGACCATCATCTCTTGATTACAATAAATTCTTTAACAGATGGCAGTGAAACCTATAAATTCCATAAATCCCATAACTTTAACTGTGCTCTGTATGAGGAATCACTTTCTTTTGATTGCTCTGAGTCCCCTATTATTCAGTTTCAGAAGCTTCAGATGCGGTCCCTCTAAAGAACTTCAAGCCATGTTCAAACATACACACACAGAGGGGCAGAGAAACAGAGAGAGTTTTTTCCTCAATTTAAATCCTATATTTTATTTTCTAGCATATAACAAGCTTGGTTACAGTTCTATTCTTGCCAACTAACAAAAAAAAAAAAAAACCCATAACATCATAATACCCATGGTAGCTACTGGAGGGGATTTTACCAGGCTTGACTTGAAAAATTAGACAGAAAGTCCAGCTGGAGTGGAAAAGGACAAATACTGAAAATCAGGCAAGAATGGGAATCAGAATATTTGCACAGCTGTGGCTTTTTTTAAAGTAACCTATAATGTGTCAGCTAAATTTTAAGATCCAACATATGGGCTTTGTTTGATAGTTTCAATTAGGACACAAAACTTGGAAGAAATGTCTAAGGAATCTAAGGAGGGTGCACTCAGCTGCCCTTTTAAAATGCACAAAGCTACTTTCTATTTCTTACCCTCTCCAACATTTATATTTATACTACTTTTCTTCTGACATTTGCATCTCTACCCACTTTCAGTACACAGAGCTAGTAAGTTGCCCACCAACAGGGTATGTTTGTGACTCTCTTCCTTCAACTCCAATTAAGATTACAATTACAACAAATTCACTGTTGCCATCTTCTCTAAAGTGAAATGTTAACCCAGGCACCACCCCTAAAGAATTTCCTTCCTGATCTCTATCACTTCAGCAGTATGAGCCACAGCAGCTGCTACCATCTTTGTAGCTAGATTATTTAAATCCAAAACATCTAGGAAGCATTAGGCTGCCGTCCAAAATATCTACAGGTTGGTGAATGATGCTCTATCTCCTGCAATGTTGATATCATATTGATGGTGACCTTTCATGATGACTGAGACAAGGAATGTGAAATGCTCTAAACCAGGGGCATGTGGAAGGTAGATTTTAAGGTAATGCACATGTACCAGAAAGAGGTTTAGACTGCCAATTATTTAACAATAGCAGCAAGATGGAACTAGGTTTCCATAATATCTGTAGGGCCACAGGTTACTGATCCCTGACATAAAATGTTCCCCTGTCTTTAATTCTGAATGAAACTTCTGAGACCAAGAATGTTTGAGAAGAAACTAGGAATCAACTTTTATGTAAAAGATGTGTTAGTGCACTGTTTTGCCTTTGGCTCCTGTTGGCTGACCGTAAGGTTTTAGTTTAAGACCAACTAGCAAAGAAGATCATGGAAGCCAAATGTCTTTCACTCTTGCACTAAACAATGAAAGTACTATAGAAGAGCTTATACTATAAAGACTTGACTTTGGGCCAATGCAGACCGGCCTAAAGGGCCAGCCTGGGGATGGAGTTGGGGTGGGGTGACTGCACGCCAGCCACCCCGACTCTGCCCCAACTCTGTCCCAATGCCGCATGCCTGACTGCACAACACGCAGTGTCAGGGCACCCTGTTGGTGCAGTGTGCAGACATGCGGCACTAAAGGGGCACAAAACAGCTACAGCAGTGGGTCTAAGGGTGGCTTTTTGCCACCCCAGAAAGGAGCAGCATTTGCCCACTCTTTTGGGAGTGGCAAAAAGCCGGATCAGGGCTGCGGTGTGTGGTTGCTGCAGCCCAATCCAGTGGCCCAATCCAGCACTCCCAGGGGCTGCACAGAGCCACCCCTTATGGGCTGTCTACATTGGCCCTTTGTTAAAGAGCTTTTGTGATTTGGTGCACTGTATATTTTGATAAGAACCAGTAGTGGTTTGAATGTTGGGCCCATAGCTTAACCAACAAGCAGACAAGGCAGAACATCAGTTGCCAATTAGATCAACCTATCCATGGGGTCAGTTCCCACACAGACCCAAAAATTACACTGGAGCTTTAACCAATAAAATTGTGGCCTTTCCCCTCTAAACAAATCTGTATAACATTTCCTTCCCCCCCCCCCTTTCCACCCTGTGGTTTGTACATTGCTGAGCAGTCCCTGCTTAGTAGTCATCTGAATCTTTGGAGGGTGGTAGAAGAGATAAGAGACAGCATGATGTGGTGTTTGTGTACTGGACTAGAACTCCATGAGACCATGTTTTGAATCCCTTCTCAGCCATGGAAACCCACTTGATGACCTTGGGAAGTCATGCTCTTTCAGTCTTAGAGGAAAGAATTTGCAAGCCTCTGAATAAATCTTGTCAAGAAAATTCTGATTTACAACAATATTTTGATGGCTTTTATTTGCTACGTATAGTCTACAGATGGAAAAGGAGCATGTATCTCTGTATATATCTTTCCTTCTTCTTCTCATTATTTATATCCTACCTTTCCCCCCCCAAAGTGGGAGTCAAGGCATTTTTGAATGAAAACAAATACAATAGTTATCATGTCTCCCTGTTGTTAAATACATTAATTAAATGACATAAGCAATTTCTGGCTAATATAAACAAATGAGAAAGATGACAACATAATTTTCCCAGTATGCTTGGCAAGGCTGCCACTTTTATGAGTTGTTCTTCCCATTTTTTTGGCCTCTTTTCTTCCTTTCCTCTTGTGTCCATTGTTTATTGGCTGTTTGAGTAAAACCCTCATGACTTCATGAAGAAAGACATTTCAAGATGTGTAAATACTGTGCCATCCCTTTACTCTCTCCCTCACTCTCTGCCTTGACAGAGCTCCATCCACTGAATGATAAAATATGCTCATGCCCATATTAGGCTTTAACTAGCAGTGTAATTCCCTTTATTGCAATATTTATGAAAGCTTTTAAAAACATGATTAAGTGAAAGCCTTTCACTGGTTGCAGTCATTATTTCTTAAGCACTCAGATATTAAAAGCAACATGACATTTTGTCTAGATAACTTGCCATTTTCTTTCTTTCTTTCCTTTTGTTGTTCTGGGTCTGATTCACTCCCTTGTCCTTCTGGAGAAAAAGTCACCATGAGGTGGCTTATCTTGTCAATTTTTTCATGATTACATTTTCTTTCCACATCACCAGAAAGGTGACAAGTTAGCAATTCAGGAAAATTACCATTTTACTTATGTGCAATCTTAATTGAAAGTGTCGAAATAAGCACACCAACTTGGGGGAACTTTGTCAGATCTGAATTTTAGCTCCTCTTCCATCTGTTCTATATTATGAAACTTCTACTTCCACCAGTGAATTTCCAAGGATGTTCCGGTGGCTCTGGAAACTTGTATGTGCTTTGTTGCTGTTGAATATAGAGACGGTCTTCATTGATATAGCACAATGTTGCCGTCATGCACAAATCTACATAGCACCAAAGCTTCAAAACTGTGACAAAAGTACAATAAGTCCCTAAACTCAGCCTGGCAGAACCTTACATTTGTCTCCCAGTTCCTCTTCTGATGCAATTCAGCAGCATTTATACATAGTCATGCTTTTACAGACTGTTTTGCCATCAGCAAATTAAGTAGAGTAGGATAGAAAATTAATTTCATAAGCCCCCCCCCCCCGTGATAAAATAATATTTACTTTTGCCAAAAGCCAGTTGATGAATGTATAGCTGGCGTCTCATCTTGTCCTGCCAGTATTTCAGGCATATTCTGCCTCTTTGTGCCAAAGCTTTTGCCTCTAAAAAAGTTGTGTGGATTGGCATAAACTCCCCTCAATGGCTTAGCTCTAGGTAGAAGGCGCAAGGGAGCTAGGCTTGCTCTTGCTTTCTCTTTCTTTCTTTCTTTCTTTCTTTCTTTCCCTAAGGTGTTTTATTTTTTACTGTAAGATAAACAATCAGGCAAAGGAGCAGGGCCAAGAAACCTGAGTCAAAACAATAATTACCATTTCCAGAGCTCTATTATGTGTTACCCATTAAATCTCTATAGCAGTTATTAGCAGCGTTTTACAATAGCTGTGAGAATTGCTATTTGACCCTGTCTAATTGCCATTCTGACTCTTAAAAACTAGTTTGTAAACAATTTCAATAATGAAAAAGTGGTTTGCGATGACAGCAGGACTGTTTTGAAAGGTTTTGTTCCCTTGACAGAAAATGGCTGAGGGAAATCTAAGTTTCTGACAAAGGAAAGGATGATGAGGAACAGAAAGATCAGCCACACCTTTTTTAAAAATAGCAATTTTAGGAATGGTAGATGGCTACATTTGTGTTGAACTACTAGGTCTTTTGCAGAGCTTGGAAAAGCTACTTGCTGGATCACAAGCCCCAGAATTCCCTAGCCATTAGAAAGTGATTTTCCCAAGTTCTGATACAATTTGTTAGGCTGAATGTTCTCAGAAATGAGAACCTTATCCACAATCCTATAGTTGAGCTTGAGGAACCTCCTTCAGTGACAAAGATACACTTCATAGATAACAGCAGAGCTTCCAATGCACAAATGGACAGATGGAGTATCTTTTATTCGGAATTCCGAAATTTAAAATACTCCAGAATCCAAAAAAGCCCACATGGGTGGCTGAAATAGTGACATTTTTGCTTTCTGATGGCACAATGTATGCAAACTTTGTTTCATGCACAAAATTATTTAACATATTGTGTATAAAATTACCTTCAGGCTATGTGTATATGTTATATATGAAACATAAATGAATTTCATGTTTACACTTGGGTCCCATCTCCAAGATATCTAATTATGTATATGCAAATATTCCAAAATTTAAAAAAATCTGAAATCCAAAACACTTCTGGTCCAAGCATTTCAGATAAGGGAGACTCAACCTGTAATCAACCTGATCCCCAAGAGACCTGTTTTCAGATGTATGGAAAGAGCAAAGCAGACAGCAAGATTGGGATTTTTGGAGGGCCATGTGCTTTTGGGACCTCAGAGCCTTCTGATCCCCACCCTCAGTTGGTTTTTGAAACAAAAATTACTCCAGGGGTCACAAAGTGGCCCCAGACTCCAAACAGCCTTAAAATTCACTCAG
Source organism: Phrynosoma blainvillii (assembly GCA_026167975.1). Taxonomy (NCBI): domain Eukaryota; kingdom Metazoa; phylum Chordata; class Lepidosauria; order Squamata; family Phrynosomatidae; genus Phrynosoma; species Phrynosoma blainvillii. The sequence continues at coordinate 114,928,280 of JANUYF010000002.1, read as the reverse complement.
AAGAGGGTTCCATTTTTGAGAATGCCACTCCCAGATCTGGAAAAATTGCAGTAGTGCAGCTCTAGGAGGAGCTGAAAATGGCCCTCTGACCCTTTGGAGTGTGCCCACCCTGGCAAGTTGGATGGCAAGGGACATTGGACTAGACTTCAGCACCATCTATTTCATATCTTAAAGAGCCACCTTTGTAGTCTGCAAACGTGCAAGTAAGCACAATGCTGTATGGCTACAGTGCAGGATGCAAGGAAATTTCATTGGTCTTGATTAGGAATTGAAAGAATATTTGAAATCTCATGGAGAGGAGAGCTTCTCAAGTGCCAAAAAAACCCAGAGAGAATCATCTCAAAGCCCCCTTTTTACTCAGCTCCCATGAGTAGAACTGGAGAACTACTTCTGTTCCCCCCACACACATCAGGTTCACAATTTCCCCATCCCTCTAACATAACTATGTAGTGGTTGAGGGAATGGGGGCAGGGATGGCCGAAGATGACATCAACATTGTGTGCTGGCTATTACAACATGGCTAGCAACTATCTTCAGCTGCCAGTGTAAATGACCACTAGTCTTCTGGGGCGAAAGAAAAGATAACTACAGGGAGGGAGTGGGGAAAATACTTTCTCCCTATTAGAACATCTTCAAAAACAGTACAATTTTTAAAGACATTCCCACGGGGAGGAGAAAATGGATTAAACTATTCCTTCTCCTCTGTGGGAACAAATACTTGCAATAAATGCTTCCCTACTCTGGATAGACTCAACATAAATAGTATTTTGGTTCTTCTTGAGACTTGTGGCTAAAACTGCACACTTCCCCTCAACCATTTATATGTCTGTGAGGGTTCCACAATATTTCTGAGAAATAAAATGTCCACAAGGCAATGCAATAATGAGCAGATAATGCATTTTAAAATGTGAATGTCTAAAATGTGCATAATTAGGGGGAAAATACACAAACACTCTAATCACTAGACACTGGTTGAAAAATAATTAAATTGCACAAGTAAGTGCACACATTAGAGGAAGTACATTAAAAGATTTGCATGAATTTCACTATAAGACTTGCAACCCAGTACAAAATAAATAAATAAATAAATAAATAAATAAATAATTGATTTATATCCCACTTATTGACAACAATCCAAGCGGTTTACAATAAAATCCAAATAACATATTTCAAAGGATGAGAAGAAAATGCAGAGGTTTGGGGAGGAATTCAATCAGATCTAAACTAAGAGAATTTAAAATCCCTAGAACATAGCATCATGTAGTGCCCAGAAATGGTAAATGTTACATATTTAGACCTTTTTCCTTTACCACTCTGCAGCAAGCTTGAAAATGGACACGAAAGCTTTTGTTAAAATCACTATTGCATGAACGCATTTTTTTAAAAAAAAGATAAGAGTTGAAGAAGGCCAATACATTTGAACATGCAATGAAATTGCTTGAAAAGGCAAGTGATGATTCAAGCATGATGTTACTGATAAGAATAAGGAATGAGATAATTAGACTGTTGAAAAGATAACAACTGTTTCACATTTATTCTGAGGATGCTATGAAGCAAAACTTTTTGTTATGTTTTGTTTTTTCCAAAGGAATTTGGGATTTTGCATTCAATGTACAATCACCTTGTCTCATTCATGGAATGTGGCTCTCTCTGTGTGTGAGCGTGTATGTGTGTGTGTCTGTTCTAGTGAGATCATGCTCCTATTTTTCCATACCACCTCTTCTATCAGAAAATTCATTAGGAGGGGAGTGATGGGATTGATCATGGTGGATGCATAAAACTTGCGCAGGACAGAATGTCAGCTTTTACGAATTAAATGGAGTGAATTTTGCCCAACTTTCAAGATCAAAAATATCTATCTGAGGCAAGGAACTAAAGGGTCAGTAGATTAAGCAATTCTGGGTTTCTGCTCATCTCTTAAAAAGCCAAAAACTCAAATGAAGGACACAGAGATGACACAAGGGAAGGGGAGCAGAGGTGAGAGTCCCCCGTCACTGGACCCATCATTTTCAGACCTCTTGGAAAGGCTTCGTGTAAATATAGTGCAGGACTTACAAAAAGACTGGGCACTCACCCTTGAATTGGTGAACTCAAAGCTCATTGCCCTGACAGCCTGCATTCGAAAAATAGAAAATACAGCTAATGCAGCTCCTCTTGGTTTACTTCTGTTATTGTTGTTTGTATTGTTTTATGGTTAGTTGATTGTACTTTTGGGCACTGGGATGTATATTTCTTAAGCTGGAGCCTTATGAGTCCCTTCCTCCACCCTCATGCTTTAAAAAGCCTAAATTTGAAGGCCACTGCATACTGTACATGAGACAAATTTTGAAGTCTCTTCTAAGTGTTTCTTACTTAGAGTTTTATTATTGCAAATGTGAACAAAATTAAGATTGTCTCTCTCAATATAAAAGGACTTGGATTCCCCTCCCCCCCATGTACCCAGGTTGATAATTATTTGAAAAAAATCTAAACCATGCTTCTTCTTTTTTTTACAATAAATGCATAGAAAGGGCACAAGAAATGTTCTTGCACAATCTCCTTTTGACTTGCAATATACAACTGGAAATTCTAACAAATCCAGAGGTGTTACAATATTGTTTGACAACACATGTCCTTTTCAGGTTGACAAAGTAATCCAGGACCCTTTGAGTTGCTATTTAATATTGAAAGGTATCTTGGCCAATGAAATCTTCACACTGGCCACATTTTACTCCCCAAACAATGATCAACATGCTTTTCTCATCACGAAAGACATCCAGCAGCTTATACCCCAAAATTATAACCCAGTAGACACATGGATGCTACATAAATCTAAAGAATAGAAGGCTTTAAATCTTTCCATCTTTGGCAGGATTACATTAGTCAGGATTATCATGATCCCTCAACTCTTTTTCCTGTTTCAAACAATTCCGTTTGACTCCTCCCCCATCTAGAGTCAAGAAATGGCTAAAATTAATTGATCAATTTATTTTCAATAAAAAGAAACCTAGATTTCCCAAATCCACTAGACATATGACTTCCAAGAACAGTGGTCTGGCAGTCCTAGATATTGCACTATATTTCCAGGCCTTCCAAGGGACTCTACAGATGGCCCCTAAGGGCGGCTCCATACCACCCTGGGAGCACCGGATTGGGGCCACGGCAACTGCGTGCCGCAGCTTCGATCCAGCATTTTGCCACTCCAAAAAGATCTGGCAAATGCTGTGGCTTTTCTGCACTCCTTTGACACAGCGTGTCTGTACGCTGCGCCAAGGGAGCACCCTGACACCACCTGCCATGCAGTGGGGTGCGCAGCATGACGGTGGCATTGGGACAGAGTCAGGGTGGCTGGCATGCGGTCACCACGCCCCGATTCCACCCCCAGGCCAGTCCTTTTGGCCGGTCTGTACAGGGCGCAACTCAGCTAAACTATTCAATTAAGGATAACAGTGCTACCAGATGGGTAAATCTAGAACTTTATAATATGAAGTCCACTAAATTTACTTGCCTCCCCACTAAAACTTCAAAACAGAAATTTAGTAGGGTTATCGAATCTGTTTTTATCTAGCTCCTTACTCATCTGGCATAAATGGAAACTAGCTCCGGACCCCTCTCCCATTAACCCCCCTCCTTTTTTTTGCATCCTCTTTCTCACTTAGATGATCAATTGCCACTAATAAGGTTATTAAGAAGATGTGGACTCTACCGCACCTTAGACCTGTTCTCTAGTGGATTACCAAAGCCCACCAACTCCATAAAAACTTCCCTACAATAACATTACCTGGCTTCAAGTACACCAAATTGCTTCCTTTGTATCACACCTAGCCTCAGTAGGTGAATCTCCATGTCCGTGTCTCCTTTTTTAAAAACTTTTTTTTTAAATTCTGCTTCTCATACTAAAGGGATGGCAGCAGCTATCTACAAACATCTCCTGGAACACACGTATGGGAAAGTCCAATATATGCACTCATTTTGGCAAGAAGAATTGAAAACCACGATTTCAGACACTGCGTGGGCTCATATTTCGTCTTCACCCCCCATACAAATCCTGTTCAGTATCTGTGAGGGTGAATACTTTGAAAATCATCCATAGGTGGTATCTCACACCTGTAACACTGTCTAAAATGGTTAAAACACTCTCTCCAGATTGCTGGAGGGGTTGTAAATCTAGAGGCTCTTATATGCATATGTGGATTGAATGTCCTAAAGTGAGAAAATTCTGGGATGCAGTTCTCTATCAAATGTCATGTATCACTGATCAAATTGTAAATTTCTGTCCAATTTTTGTTTTCTATATTTGTTGAAAACAATTCTAATTTGAAACATAGGAAACTGATAATTTTTCTTATTACTGCTGCCAGATTAGAAGTAGGCAAATGCTGGAGGTCAGGTGACCTCTCCATTGAGAACTGGTGGTCTACAATTTGGGATATGTGGTTGATGGAGAAACTATCTGCCATGACAAGGTTTTGCATTGGCCACAAAAGGGCTGATTTCAAGAAGACTGGATGATCTTTATTGATTATGTTAATCATCATTCCTACCAGATCCAGCTTCCTACTTCACAGATAGATCTTTGGACACACTACACCTTGACAAGCCAGACTCTCTGGCTCTTGCTGAGATCTATTTTTTTTTAATTCTGCTGCAGAATAACTACTCATCAGATACATGCCTTGGCCCTTGTAGTTAATTGTTGTTGTTGTTGTTGTCATTGTTCTATAGTTGTCTTTTATTGTAAAAACTCAATAAAATTTAATTAGAAAAAAAGAGGGGAGTGATAGAATAACTGCACAATGACTCTTGACTAAAAAAAGGACAGATTTTTTTTCCAGGTTCATTATTTAAAATCAGAATTTAACCAATACACAAGATTTGAATGTGGGACAATGCAAATTTGATAATCTGCCCACCTATTTAGTTTCAGATCCCTCTTGTTCAGAAGTTAACAAAATACAATCATGGCAGAAAGTGGAACCAAGGATGGTTCAGCCCTATTTCAGACAGGTAACATTAGGATGTGTCTGTATGAACAAACCCACAGAAAATGGAAATAACCAATTTATCAGGGTAAGAAAAGTAACTCACAGGCCATGTATATTGTCTCCCTCTTGTGGTAGTGAAAAAGGATTCCTAGGTAATATATATTGTAGCAAGGAATTTATAAATTGGATAAATGGAGGTAGGAAGTGTCCAAATTATTGTTCTACTGGCCACATATTTTAACCCTATATTTGAGACCAACTACTTTAAGGTAGAATTTCTCTAGCACTGAAGGCTACACTGTAACTACAGTATCTTTTCCGTCCCCTGAGTGCCCTTCCCATCCACATTTCCCCATCCGCTTAATTAAATGTGAATAAAAGGTGGGAAGCAGGGTACATTTGATGGAATCAAACATCTTGTTAGTAAAACAGAGTTTTCCAGAATCTGTGGCTTCAGGCTGCTTGTTGAATTACATTGCATTGCATTACAGCACACTGGAGTCCACTGAAGCAGCACCTGTTGAAGAAACAGTCCCAATCCCAGAATTAATTTCTCTGATTCACACTAAAGAACACGGGAAGAGGGGGGGCAATGAAGTCCTGCCTTATAACTGAATGGCTATCAAAGGAGTAACCATGTTGGACGAGCCAACAGCCAATGGATGAAAAAGCTAAAGACAAAGAAAAAGCCAAGCTGCTAAATGAATGTACATTTGTTTGTTTCCCAGACACAAGGTTGCATAATTCATAACAGAATGCATCCCATTCTGCTAAATATTTTATAGAGACACATAATTGTTGCAACATGCTTTTTATGGGCATTAAGGTTAAGTATTTAACACATTAGCATTTATGCATGATGCTGGAATGCACAGCAAACTGCTTTGGTTCAGGTCATTGCACACAAAGATCTGCAGAAAAGTCCAATAAAAGGCAAAAAACGGATAGAGCTGGACTTGTGTATTTATTACTGGAAATGGGAGTGGGGCTCGCCATTTAGACACTAGAAAGCTGAAGGCTGTTTGTCTATTAGCCTGGTGCCAATACTAGGTGTTTTTTGCACTGGATTGCCTCCACTGGCTATCAGGAAAGAACCCAAAGTAATTTCTCTTCTTGTCAGAGCCATTTATTCTTCCCTGATCACTGGGAAGTTTGCATGCTTCAAGTATTGTGAGCAGAAGATCCTACACAAAGAGTGCTGTGGCTTCGACAATGCATAAGAAATGTGCCCAAATACAGTGAAGTGATGCTTTACGTTTTGAAGTGGAGGTTTATAATGAGAATCATCCTGGCAGTCTTTGTAAGGGGAGTACAATGGTCCAGGCATCCCTGTCGATCCACATTTACAAACCAATGTGTTTTTCACTCTAGGAGCAGGTCTTTTGTATAGCTAGGGAGTCTTAATTGTTCTTTGAGAACCTAATCCCTCTTCCTCCAAGATATTTTGCATTAGAACAGGGGTAACTCAAAACCATGTAATGATGTGGGACAATTCATTCCTCACTTAGCAATTATGGAGACTGCAGCTAAGCTCAGAGGGAAGTTGGAGGGGATTGGCAAATTGGGATATAGTCCTTGCTAACCAAAAATCCCCAGGACTCTAATAGTGTGAACTTTGCCTCTCCTGCACCACTGTCAACATTGCTTCAGTAGAGCCATTTCATGTATGCACAGACCTGATGCAGACATGAAGTTGTGAAGCATGGAATCATGTGTTAAACTCATCTGAAAGGCACTTTGAATTTATTTTTAAAGAAGAGTCTGCCATCCATAGTTTAATGACCCATGGGGGGAAAGTCCCTGCTAAGATTTCCTTATTGTTTTCATGCATGTATCCCTTTACATATCTGAAGCTGCCCTTTCAACAGAAACTAGTGAGGTAGTCATTTGCCAAAATGGTTAGCAGGCACATTAGAGAGAAATCAGAACTCTAGATACGGATATGTAAATGTACATTAGGATATATCACAAATATTGTAAGCAAGCAGCTGAGAATATAAAATAGTTCATTGTTTGAGGGCCACTTGCAAGACTTCTTAAGGTGTAACCCTTGGTTAATGTGTGGGTACACCTTGGTGTATAAGGCCGGAACATAACAAATCTAATTTGTAAAAAAATATATACCACAGATGTACTACACAGGCACACTTGGCAGGGAGTTATCATTGAACACAGCTATCTGATGAGCATGTTTAAGAATTGTATACAGGTCTTTGTCTCTTCCTGCAATGAAAGGATAGTGGGAATGTGCAAGTTAGGCAGTTCTCCATTGTATTTCCATTGCCAACCCAATCACATGCACTGGAGGGCAAAGACCTATACTATGGAGAATGCCCCTATAATTTAGAACATATACAATGTGTATACAATGTACACAACTTGGTTTGGCATCTTCTCAGAAATAACTAATCTGGTGTCAAAGGTTTCTAGCCCCAGAAGCCTCAACTTCAGCAAGCTCTCAGAATAGCCTGACTGCAAATAAAGAAAGGCTTTTGTCCCTTCTTTTAGCAAAAAAGTTTCACAAGGAGGTTGCAGAAGTGCAGGCTATTTCTCTCATTCCTCTTATAGGAAAGGAAACTGTTCTTCTGTTAGGTGTTCATTTTGGTTTTACTTCTTCTGTGAAGCTACTTAAAAGAATCCCTGTCCCTCTGGCATTCTGAACCCATACCCTCCAACATTTCAGAGGTAAAAACTGGGACACATGTGGCCAAGCAACAGGAGCCCTGGTGGTGCAGTGGTTAAATGCCTGTACTGCATCCACTCACTCATAAAGCACAAGGTTGTGGGTTCAATACTAGCCAGGGCTCAGGCTTGATCAGGCCTGCATCCTTCCGAGGACGCTAAAATGAGTACCCAGCTGTTGGAGGGCAATGAGCTTACAGTTGTAAACCGCTTAGACCAGGGGTAGGCAACCTTTCCCCTTTAAGGGCCGAGGGACTTCATCTCCCAGAATCCTCAGCCATGTTGGCCAATAGTCTCATGTTGGCCAATAGCTCCTGGCATTCTGGGAGCTGAAGTCCCTCAGCCCTTAAAGGGGAAAGGTTGCCTACCCCTGGCTTAGACACTGCATAGTGCGGTATGAAGCGGAATATAAATGAAGCTGCTTTGCTTTGAGTGTGGTCAAGATGGCAAAAATTATGAATGAAGAGGAACAGGAATATAAGGAGAGGCAGCACCAGTTTGCTTTTACTGGGATGGACAATAATAACAGTAAATATAATAATAAACTTTATTTATATCCCGCCCCTTTGAGATCAACCGGGGTGGCTAACAAGAATAAAATATACATACAACTGTAAAATTTAATCCCCCCCCAAAAAAAAATTATTAAACCAATTATAAATTAAAACGTACAATAAAATGCAACAATAATTTAAAAACGATCACAGTGTGGCTGCGGTTCTTAAGACTAAAAACCTAGAAGCCCTCTTAGGACAGGGATTCCTGAGGCCGGGATTATCTATCACTGAAAGGCCTGCCGGAAGAGATCTGTCTTAACAGCCTTTTTAAAGCTGTCTAAGGATGTCAGTTGACAGATCTCATCCAGCAGGCCAGTCCATAGTCTGGGGGCGACCACCGAGAAAGCCCTCTGGAAGGTAGCCGCAAGCCTAGCTCTTTGTGGCTGCAGCAAATTCCTCCCAGAGGACCGAAGTGCACGGGGAGGATTGTAGGGGAGAAGTCAGTCTTTGAGATAGTTTGGACCCAAGCCATTTAGGGCTTTAAAGGTAATAACCAACACCTTGTACTGGGCCCGGAAACTTATAGGCAGCCAGTGGAGGGACCTTAAAACCGGAGTAATATGGTCCCTCCTAGATGTTCCAGACACTAATCTGGCTGCCATATTCTGCACCAGCTGTAGTTTCCGAACCAAGCACGAGAGTAGCCCCATGTAGAGTGCATTGCAGAAATCTAGACGTGAAGTTACCAGTGCGTGCACAACAGTCTCAAGATCCCTTACTTCCAGAAAAGGGCGCAGCTGGCGTATCAACCAAAGCTGATAACAGGTGCTCCTGACTGTCGCATTTACCTAATTTGTCATCAGGAGCGACGAGTCAAGAAGCACCCCCAGACTGCGAACACAGTCACTGGAGGAGAGTGTGACCCCATCCAGGACTGGAGGTTGCAACCCAATTCTTGGTTTCGGGGCCGCTACCGTGAGCACCTCCATCTTGTCTGGATTCAGTTTCAATCTGTTTTTCCTCATCCAGCCCGTTACCGCTTGAAGACATTCATTGAGAGAGGAGATGCCATTGGAACTCTAGGCCGACGAATGAGACACAGAGAAATAGATCTGGGTGTCATCAGCATACTGATAACACCCAGCTCCATAACTCCGTATAATCTCACCCAGCGGCTTCATATAGATGTTGAACAACATTGGGGACAGTATAGCACCCTGTGGAACACCACAGGTGAGCTCCCTTTTACTGGAGCAACTGTCCCAAGCAGCACCCTCTGCCCAACCTGCCCGAGAGGAAGGACCGGACCACTGCAATACAGTGCCCCTGATACCTAACCCCCTCAAGCGGTCTAAGAGAATGCTATGATCTATCATATTGAAAGCTGCTGAGAGGTCTAAGAACACCAACAGGGTCACACTACCCCTGTCGATGCTCAGACGCAGATCGTCAGTCAAGGCAACCATGGCAGTCTCAAGATTCCTCTTCTCCCGCCTGCTGAGTTAATAGAGTGTAAAGTACTTTTGCACTTTGAATTCAGTTTGCAGCAATTGAAGTAAGCTGAGGACAAAAGGGGAAACTGGGAGGGATAGAGAGAGAACTGGGCCATTTTAAATGCAGCTGAAATTGTCCCTGCCAGATTGGGACAGTTTTTTTTTTTGGTTTTTTTTTAGTTGGAAGAGACCACAAGGGCCATCCAGTCCAACCCCCTGCCATGCAGGAACTCCCAATCAAAGCATCCCCGACAGATGGCCATCCAGCCTCTGCTTAAAGACCTCCAAGGAAGGAGACTCCACTACTCTCCGAGGGAGTGTGTTCCACTGTCGAACCGCCCTTACTGTCAGGAAGTTCCTCCTAATGTTGAGGTGGAATCTCTTTTCTTGCAGCTTGCATCCATTGTTTCGGGTCCTAGTCTCTGGAGCAGCAGAAAACAAGCTTGTTCCCTCCTCGATATGACATCCCTTCAAATATTTAAACACGGCTATCATATCACCTCTCAGCCTTCTCTTATCCAGGCTAAACATCCCCAGCTCCCTAAGTCGTTCCTCATAGGGCTTGGTTTCCAGACCCTTCACCATTTTAGTTGCCCTCCTTTGGACACGCTCCAATTTCTCCACATCCTTTTTGAATTGTGGTGCCCAGAACTGGACACAGTATTCCAGGTGAGGCCGGACCAAAGCAGAATATAGTGGCACTATTACTTCTCTTGATCTAGACACTATACTTCTACTGATGCAGCCTAAAATTGCATTGGCCTTTTTAGCTGCTGCATCGCACTGTTGACTCATGTTCAACTTGTGGTCCACCTGGATTCCTAGATCCCTTTCACACGTAGTCTCATTCAGCCAAGTGTCCCCCATCGTATATCTGTACTTTTCGTTTTTCCGCCCTAAGTGCAGTACCTTACATTTCTCTGTGTTGAATTTCATTTTGTTAGCTTTGGCCCAACTTTCTAGTCTGCTCAAGTCATTTTGAATTTTGATCCTGTCCTCTGGGGTATTAGCTACTCCTCCTAATTTGGTGTCATCTGCAAATTTGATAACTATGCCCCCAATACCGTCATCCAAGTCATTAATAAAGATATTGAATAGCACTGGGCCCAGGACAGAGCCCTGTGGCACCCCACTGGTCACTTCTTTCCAGGTTGAAAAGGAGCCATTGTTGAGCACCCTTTGTGTTCGACCAGATAACCAATTACAAATCCATGTAACAGTTACTTTGTCTAGCCCACATTTTACCAACTTGCTTGCAAGAATGTCATGGGGAACCTTGTCAAAGGCCTTACTGAAATCAAGATATACTATATCCACAGCATTCCCTTCATCTACCAAGCTGGTAATTTTATCAAAAAAAGAGATCAGATTTGTCTGGCATGACTTGTTTCTCTGAAACCCATGTTGACTTTTTGTGATTATGAAATTATCTTCCAGATGTTCACAGACTCTCTGTTTAATGATCTGCTCCAGAATCTTTCCGGGTATTGATGTCAGACTAACTGGACGATAATTGTTGGGATCCTCTTGAAAGGTATGAAGTCATGCAGGGAGTTGCCATATGTACAACAGGTTCCACATATTTCCCCCTTTCCCTGCTGTGGAAAAAAATCTAGCTAGCTAGGACATGCCTGCTTCCCACTCATACACTGCTGATAACATAAGGAAAATGATGTCTTAATAGGGCTAATCTTGATTGCACTACTAGGTTTAATTTTGTGTAACAAGATGAACATGAAAAAACTGTGCAAAAGGAGTTTTCTGTGTACAATGTTCAAAGAAACTTCCACAGACTCAGTAGCAGTAGTATTTCAGTTACCCCTTTTTGATATTCTTTTTGATAAGCAATTAATTTCCTTTTATGTTTCTGACACTCGCTATGTTAATTAGATTAATGTTATAGTTATCCCAATAGAGAGCTTAACAACAATAATATAAGGGGCATCGTAAAGTTTTAATTATCACCATTAAAAAAATTCACAGAAAGTTTGTTTTGATTTGTAGTTGTTAACTTATCTCTACATAGTCACCATCCAGATTTACACATTTTCCCAGCGTTTCTTGACCCTCTGAATACCATTAGTGTAAAAGTCTGCAGATTGCGCCTTAAACCACTCTTCCACTTCATGAATGACGTCATCTATGTTGTCAAATCAACGACCCCACAATGGATTTTTCATTTTTGGGAAAATAAAAAGTCACTTTGTGATGATGACACTGACAAATTTCATCAATATACCATAATAACTTCTGGGCGATAGTTATTTCTTTATGATACCCCCTCATACTTCTTAATCTTACACTTTAGTCACTTCTGGCACAACCTGTAACAAAAATAAAGGACACAATGAGCTGATTTTCTCAACATCATGCACTTCAGGACCAATGATGACATTTGACAAAATGTCATCAATACACCATAATAACTTCCAGATGATAATTATTACTTTACGATACCCCCCTCATATGATTGTCTTGTTGGAGCAATGTACCTTTAAACAACAGAAAATATTTTCAGTGACAAGTGACACATATTCTATGGGACAGCCACAAACTGCTGAGTCAGGAGCACATGGCATGGTGAAAAGTTGCTGCAAGGTTGCATCATGCTATGTGGCACTGAGTGATGACTCATAACCAATGCTCTATATAAGTGAACCAAAAGTGTGGGTAGTTGTGGGTTAGTTTGGAGCTGGTGGAATTGGTTGGAGTAGTTGATTGGAAGCTGATCGAGAGGAATATATAAATATTGTATTGTATTGTACACATTGCAACTGAAGATAAAGGCGTCCAGAACTTTGGATGAACCAACTGCCTGTGAGTTGTCTTCTTGTGTGTGTGATAAGTGGTCAGTGCATTGCTGTTGCAAAAAGTATACATTACATTCTCTTTTCCCTCTTTAGTTATATAGGACTTCCCCCCTCTCTCAGTCTAACTATGGGCCTTTGCAGACTGCCAGAAATAGTGCAAATTGAGTCCACTTTAAGGGTTAGGGTTAGTGCTAGGGAATTATGGAAATTGTTGTGTTTCTGGACATTGAGCCTTCTCTGTCAGAGAGCTCTGGTGCCACAATAAACTACAGTTCCCATGATTCCCTAACCCTTAAAGTGGACTCAATTTGCACTATTCCTAGCAGTCTGCAAAGGCCCTATCTCATTGGAGACAGTTTAACTGTCTCTCTGAACATTCTAAACTGTCTCCTCTCAGGCTCTGATAACAGTAACTGCGGGGGGAAGCACACCAGGGCGTCGGGGACACCCTGGGACGGAGCGCCGCGGGACCGCAGCCTCCGTACCGCGGCGCTCCGGCAGTGTCCCTGAAAGGAGCGCAAAAATAGCGCTCCTTTCAGAAATCAGGGAAAGCGTGCCCTAAACTCGTAGGGCGCACTTTCCCTGACTTTTCCGCCGCAGCGTCCTCGGGAAGAGGAAGGGGCGCCGCTCGTGCGGCTGCCCCTCCTCTTCCCTGCCTCCAAGATGACTGTATTAGTCGTCTGCCGAGGCCCTGCCTCCTCTAATAGTGCACATTAAATTGAGGCACTGCCCTGGCTCAGGGCTAAGGAATCATGGGAACTGTAGTTTATTGTGGCACCAGAGCTCTCTGACAGAGAAGGCTCATGTCTCAGAAAAAAATACAATTCTCATGATTCCCTAGCACTGAGCCAGGGCAGTGCCTCAATTTAATGTGCACTATTTCTGGCAGTCTGCAAAGGCCCTTAAGTCTAAGATGAAGTAACAGCCTCTTCCTGCTATATTATCGCTAATTAGGATAGGATTTAGTTTGTTGTGCAAATATTTATTAATCATTATTGTTTGTTTTTAAATCACAAACTACATGTTTGCCATTTTTTGATTTAGTCTTGATTCTTTAGGAAGGCATATTAAAATATAGTCTGACCCATGTTTTTTGCTACTCTGCTGATGAAAGCTGAACTTTAACAAGTTTTACTTTCATCCCTTCATATTTTAGTTTACCCTTAAAAGGGTTAACACCCTGGGAAATTAAAATTGCACCCACATTTTTCAATACCAATAGCTGGGTGATTTTGCTTTTGAAATCTGCTACATTATTGTTTTGGCTGCATCTGGGTGAATTGTCCCAGGCTGCACCCAGAGCTGGCTTTCCCCTCACCAACATGTCTCTCCTCAGGTCATTTCCAACTTATGGCGACCTTAAGGTGAACCTACTACAGGATTTTTTGGCAAGATTTGTTCAGAGGAGGTTTGCTATTGCTTTCCCCTGACACTTAGAGAGTGTGACTTGCCCAAGGTCACCCAGTGGGTTCATGGCCAAGTGGGAAATCGAACTCTGATCTCCACAGTTGTAGTCCAACGCTCATTTTTACCACACTGTGGATGCTATAATGAAAAAAAATCTTTGTAGTAGAAACTCATTCATTCGCTCTACATTATGAGCATAAAAACCTGAATAATCTGATTAGTTTAGAACCAGAGAAAGTAAATGTATGGCTTAGAACATCTGAGAATTTCCCCCATCCTGCTAAAATCTCCCTCAGCACAAATAATACCTTAGAATAAAAGAGCATTGTTCCAGTCAAACATGGCAATGTTTAAATTATACTAGAGGACAGACATTTAGGACAAGTGACTTTGATCATAAATATGTACTTGTTCATGCTCTGTCATGTTTTATTGATTAGATGAGTTATTTCCCCTCTTGTTAGGAAGAAGTTGCAGTTCAAAGATTGGATGAAAGTGGGATCTATTGTAGGAAAAAGGAAAAGGATATGTGAAATATATTGTGGCCTCTAGACAGTGATTCTTCTTTCATGTTTCAGAACAGGAACAATATATTGCAAAATGAGTGTAAAGCATCTGGAATTTAACAGTATGTGCATAAATATTTGGAAGCAAAGTGTAGTGGGAGAGCAGATCACAAGGACAGGAATGTGAATCTCACCCAGCTATAAACTGAAGATGTCCACACATAAATATAGCTTTTTGTTCCCTGTTGGAGTCACTGTTAGAGTAGTGTTGCTATATATACAGTCTTTATTAGGCTGGCTGCAAGGAATGGGAGACAGAAATTAGCTCTCTTTTTCAGTCATCACCCAGCTGAGTATAGATCTATGCTGTTTTACAAGCTTTCCTTCACACTGCAAAAAAGAAAGTTGATGCAGGGCTAATTGATACAATCAGGAATGCAGTACATATTTTCGACAGTGGATTGACAATTTGAAAGGTCTAATCAAACCTCAGGATCAGATATGGCACTGGAAAGTTTCTGAACTGAACTAAATGCACCTGATCATTGCTAGGCCTTCTGAATCTTCACATCTGCAATAAAAACCCACCTTTATCAAACCATCAATGGCCTCAAACCAGTACAGACTTCCTCTTCCTCTTCTTTCTCCCCATCTTTCTATGTTTGATGACATAAAGAACAAATTTGCAACGTTCTCTGTTTTGTAATTCGGTCAGAGTAGATTTGACAAGATTAAAGTTCATTGCATTTGCATACAAACATGATCTGTATCATATCCAACCTTTTAAATCCTCCAGTTTTGTACTGGGGCAAAATACAAAGAAAACTGTAAAATGAGAATACAGTCAGTCGTCCATATGCGTAGATTTTTTTTAATCTGCAAATTCAACCATTCACAGCTTGAAAATATTGAAATATATATGTATAAATTCCAGAAAGGAAACTTGTAAGCTTATTGCATGGCACTTCGAAGAACGGGAACAGAATGCAAGGGAATGGAACAGAGCAAAAACACATTTTACTGCACGGGAGGACAAGTCATCCTTCAAAAATCAGCTGCCAGAAATGGCTGGGGAAGGGATTGGGGACTCCCGGCAGCATCGCTGCCGTTCTCCCGTGCAGTAAAATGCGTTTTTGCTCCATTCTGTTCCCTTGCTTTCCGTTCCGTTCTCATTCCTTAAGTGCTGTGAGATAAGCTTATTGATTTTGCCATTTTATATAAGGGACACCATTTGACTATGCCTTTGTATTTAATGGGACTTGAGCATCCATGGATTTCAGTATCCATGGGGGAGGGGTCCTTGAATCAAACCCCAGCAGATACCAAGGGCCCACTGTATGTCAATAAATCCATAGTGAAATTCCAGGAATGGGAGAGGGGATTTTCTGTCAAAAGAAGGGAAATGTAAGGATATGGATTGTACACATTATATTCGTCTCAGAAGTCCAGTGTCACAACACAAGATTAGGTTTCAACTGAAAAATGGTGCCAAATCAAACACTTTAACATACTGATGACCAGCGTGTACTCACTGTACTGCTGTGGTCAAAAAAGCTGAAGCAGAAGAGCTACTTGAGCCTCTGACACACTGGAGAATTAATATAGACACTGTTTTAACTGCCATGGCTCTATCCTATGGAATCCTGAGATCTGTAGTTTGGTGGAGCATCAGAGCGTTCTGGCAGAGAAGGCTAAATATCTCACAAAACTACAAATCCCAGGATTCCATAGCATTGATCCATGGCAGTTAAAGTAGTATCATACTGAATTAATTGTGCAGTGTAGATACAGTCTTAGATATGCAACCCCTTATTGGGCTGGACAGCATGAAATGAGCAGAGGCCAAGGCCAGAAGACCTGAATTTAAGGAAGAATTGTGCAGGGGAGCTGGAAAATTAGGAAATATGTATGTACACCCCCCAAATATCTCTGCAATACAGAGTAGCAACAACGGGGGGAGCACAATTATTCCAGGAAAGCAGGGCAAAGGCAATGCTGTTGTACCATATATCAAGCTAGCCAGTTTGGGTTGGTTTTGTTGTCAGGCAATGATCTCTGCTGGCTTTACATCTCTCTTTTCTCTTGGAGGCATCGAAGGTTCTTTTGCTGCACTAGCCCAAGACCAAGAGACTTTTTTGAGGATACAAATAATATATGAAAGAGGGCCAGTGACGCATCTCAGATGAATTGTGGATATTTTATATAAAACACTCCTGTACATTTTTAAATGACAGCTTCCATACCAAAGACCTGGAGTGCAATTGAGATTGTGCTATGTACTGAAATAATGCTGCCAGCTGCACATTCCAAATAAAGGCTCTCACCACTCACCACATACAGAAAATATGAATGTGCTATTCTTAGAATGCCAAGCCAATAACAAAATCTTCCATTCCCGGGAAGTTGTTCTACCACAAATCTTGCTCCTTGACCACATAGTTAACAGCTCATCTAGAATGCTCACTCCAAAAAGGCATGGAGGTCACAACACAGTTTTCTTCAAGGTACAATAGATTTCACAGCAGATTCACATGAACACCAAATCAAAAGATGTGCAGTTGACTTGTGCGTATTCTTTCCATGAATTGAGGTATGAGTCAGTTAAGGAATGGTATGAATCAGTTAAGAAGCCCTGGCCCCTGAGGAAGAGAAGAATTGCTGGACTTATTCCCCTTCTCACTGTCATTCCCTCCTTTTTTGTGTCATGCCTTTTTAGATTGTACACCTGAGGGAAGGAAGTGTCTAATTAAAAAAAAAGGTAAGCCACTCTGAGAGCCTTTGTGGCTGAAGAGTCGGGTATAAACACTCCAAACAAAACAAACAAACAAGAAGTCTTTATGCATAAAGTCAGACTATGAGTATTTCCGAAGGCCCTTGCTTCAAACACCATATGCTCAAACATTTGACAGATGAAAACTGGGATACATGTGGCCAAGCAACATTAGAGGGTGGTCAAGATGGCCAAATTTATTAATGAAAGAGAACCCACAAGCTAGGAGAAGGTGCAGCAGTTTGCTTTTACCTGAGTCTACTGGGAAGGACAAGAATCTGCCCACTCTGCTTCTCTTACCTCTGCTGAGTTGGGTGCAAATTACTTTTGCACTTTGAACAAGTTTGCAGCAATTAATTTGAGGACAAATGGGGAAAGTGGGAGGAAGAGAGGAAAAAATGGGATATTTTAAAAGCAGTTGAAAAAGTGGATTAGTAAAGACTGTCCACATCAAATTGGAACAGTTGGAGGATATGAGCAGACACATTAATATTAATAGGACTTTTTAGACATTAGGAATATCAGTTCCATTGATTTCAGTGGGCCTATTCAAGTTGGGACTAACTCTGGATTTAGGCCACTTGTATTAAAAGTAGAGATAGGGAATCTCCAGCCCACAGGTCTAACCAGGTGTATGCATCTCTCTAATCTTTCCCAAAGGGTCTTGCTGCAGGGGACAAACCCTATTGGACTAAGGGGCTAAGCAGACGGGCGGCAGGGGACAAACCCTATTAGACTAAGGGGCTAAGCAGACCCATGCCTCGATTCTGTGACTCACCTTTGGCGCCCCTGAAAGAAGCGCTAAATTAGCGCTCCTTACACAAGTCAGCGAAAGTGCGCCGCAAAAGGCTGCGGCGCACTTTCGCTGACTTTTCCGCCGCAGCGCGTGTAAAAGCTGCGGCGGGAGGTCCTCCTTGGAGCGCCGGCTGTGCGGAGGGCCAGCTGCTCTGAGGACGACCTCAGGAGGGGGAGGGGGCACCGAGCGTGCGGCTGCCCCTACCCTTCCCTGCCCCCAAGACGGCCTTTTAAGCCATCTGCTTAGGCCCTAAGGGCCTTTGCAGACTGCCAGAAATAGTGCAAATTGAGTCCACTTTAAATTGAGGCACTGCCCTGGCTCAGTGCTAGGGAATCATTAACTGTAATTTATTGTGGCACCAGAGCTCTCTGACAGAGAAGGCTCAATGTCTTAGAAAAAAATACAATTCCCATGATTCCCTAGCACTGAGCCAGGGCAGTGCCTCAATTTAAAGTGGACTCAATTTGCACTATTTCTGGCAGTCTGCAAAGGTACATCTACAGTGCAGAAATAATGTAGTTTGACACCACTTTAACTGCCCTGGCTCAATGCTATTGAACTGTAGATTGTTGTGGTAACAGAGCTCTCTGGCAGAGAAGGCTAAATATCCTACAAAACTACAATCCCAAAATTCCATAGCATTGAGCCAGGGCAGTTAAAGTGGTGTCAAACTGCATTACTTCTGTAGTACAGATGCAGCCTAAATCTCCTTTGCTTTGACCCAGTGGTGTGTCTTCATGTCTTACTGGAAAGTTTGGGATTTAAGTGCATGCCCATATAGATGTTCTGTAAGTATTAAGTCTACCTGAATACTTTCCAAAACATGGACTATCCACAAAATGTTCAAGTATCTTCTGGTCTCTTGACAACCTTTGAGTTTCTCCTCCACACTTCTCATTGCCTCAGAAATCAAACTTTCTGGACATCTTTCTTAGTTTTCCTGTTATCTTCATTCTATGCTTTGTTCCTCAGTCCCCTTCATTCTGCAAAGAACTATGTCACATTCTGTATTTCTTTGTGACATTTTTCTCCACAGATGCTTCTGCTGTATCATTAGATGCTTGCACAGAAAGACAGAGACATGAAAATCACCCCTTTTTATTTACAATGAGGCTGTGTATGTGTGCACATATGAATAAATGAGAGAGTGAATGGCATCTGGGAAATCCACCAAACAGTGATACCTTTATTGGCCAACCAAAATGCACAATATACTTGTTGCAAGCTTTTGTAGGCTGAGGACAATGGATTCCTCAAGTTTTCATGTTTTTCCATCAGGAACATTTTGGTAGGTGTTGCGGTAAAACATGCCAATCCAGTTCAAATTTAAGAAGAAAAAATTGTTTTACCTTGCTTGGAGGTCCCAATCCACTGGCTCACTCTCCAGGGTTCCCCTGTTGCAGCTACAATGTGGCATCTCACAATCTGGAAACAAGCAGGAGTAGCCGTGTTGGCCATTTAGGAAATTCAAACAAAAATCCACCAAACAGTGATACCTTTATTGGCCAACCAAAATGCACAAAATACCACTGCATTGGCATGTTTTACCTCAACACCTACCAAAATGTTCCTAATGCAAAAACATGAAGACTCCTCAAATAATCCATTGTCCTCTGCCTACAAAGAGCCCTATGACCTCATACAAATAGAGGCATATTGGATTGCAAGAGAGGGGTCCTTGTTGAGATGCAAATGGACTTTAAATTTCCTGGTCTTTGCAAATTTCCTAATAGCCACATGGACTGAAGGAGGAGGGGCCAGCCTGCAAAAGATACCCTCTAGTTACCATTTTAACTAAGGGCAGAAACAGGCATCTGACTGGCATCTCCATTTTTTCTCCTGTTTGGTTTGTAACATTTTGCCTGATGAAAAAGCCAGTGGTGCTTTGAAAGCTTGCAACAAGTATATTGTGCATTTTGGTTGTCTAAGAAAGGTATCACTGTTTGGTGGATGTTTGTTTGAATTTGTTTAAATGGCCAACTCAGCTACCTCTGCATGGCATCTGGGAAATCATGTTAGAAGAAAGAAACTAGCAGGAGGGTGGCCTGGCTCACTGGAACGTGGCTTGTGGCATGCTTGCCCAAACCATGGTCAGTTTAGCCCTCAGCCTGAAAAAGGTTCACCAGCTCTATAGCCCTGCTTTGCAAATACTAGAACAGCCACATCAACATACAACATAATAAATCTGTTGGTCTTTATGATGCCACAAGACTCACTGTTGTTTTATTCTGAAGGAGAATAAACATGGCTCACACTCTGAGAATGTATTGGTTCTACCTCAGAAGCAAGATCAGTTAATTCAGACCCCAAAACCCAGGGAGAAATTTGAAGGAGAATTTTCGAAAACAGCATTATACTTCTCCAACAGGTATATATTTCAAAGAAGTGTGTTACATGATTGATTGAAAACAGACCCAGAGCCATGAAAAAGAAGCTCAGAAGAGATGAGCTATAGTCCCATTTTATAGCAGGAACTGAAGAGTGACTGTTAAACTGTCTTTTATTCAAATCAAAATGAATCCCTTCACTCCAATGATGTAATGGCATTGGTATTGAAAATAGTAAAATATAATTTCTTCCACACTTAGTTCCACGCACATTGCAAAAGGCAGAACTAAAAGCAATTTGTAGAAAGAGATTAGATATCCAGTACCTAATGCTGAGTTATGAGTCTGTGATATCTCAGAATTGACTCAGGTTTTTTTTTTCTTCTGTGTAAAAACTTAACTTGGCACACTGACATTTGAGAGCCCCTCCACTTCAACTGTTGTTGTTGTTGTTGCTGTTGTTGGACTGATGCTACAAGAGCAGACCCAAGATAGGCTTTCAGAAAACCAGTCTTGCACATTTCCTTGCCAAAGATCTCTGGCCCTAATCCAGCTGGTGAGTTATGGCTAAATCAAATTGAATGAAATAGGGCTTGAGTCCCTTGTCATGACTCACTTGTTAGTTTCAATAGAGTTTGGGTTAGAACTACATAAGAAGCAGATTCTTCTGGGATTCTTTTCACATCTATTGATTTTTAATCCAATGTAGCCTGAAACAGGATGTATATGTAAGGGAAGAACAGATGATTGGCCAGAATCCTGTTGGGCACATATGAATGAGTAACCTGGAGTGTGACTGTTTCATATTCATGACCCTTAAACAGATCCTAGTTTAGGGGATGCATAGGGACTGTGAAAGTCCCACAACGCCCACTTGCTGAGCAGCAGCCACTGAGATTGATGGGGGTTCCCTTTTGGTCAGAACGCAGCTGTCCCAACCCACATAAGCAATCCTCAGCATGAGGAAGAATTGCATCAGGGACCCTGCTTCTAACTGTTGCATTGGGGATTACTCACTGGAGTGGGTGAGATCATCATTTAGCTGCTTCCCAATCAACGAAAGAACAGACCCCATTGATCATAGCAGCTGCTGCCAGGTAAGTGGGGCTTGGGAGGATTGGGACAGGAGTCATTCATAACTCCTCAATAGGATACCAGCCAGTGTGAGTGAAGTCACTCAGTCCTTTATCCAGCAAACATTTATCCTCTAGTTACCAGCTGTTCCATTGTAACTCCCATTCTGCACTATTGTCTGTGCTCATTGGGGCTGCTGGGAGCTGCAATCAAGCTGTGCTTTCATCTGATACAATGAAAAGTGCTCCCCCATGTAGTTGGTTGCAGCTCAGAGCAGCCCCAATGAGCATAGACAATAGTGCAGAATTATGGGAATTACATTGGGACAACATCTGCAGAGATACATGTTTCCCGTCACATGAGCGGGGTGAGTCATCCTAGGGATGGCAAACAGAAGAAATATCTTCATCTCCACTCAAGCTCCTACCAGTCATTAGCCCTACCCCAATCTAGCAGTGTCACTAGCGTTGGCATCACCCAGTGCAGTAACTAATGGTGTCACCTGCCCTATTGACCTACTCCCATCCTACATCATACAGAATCCTTAGTAATGCTTTTTGTACTAATGTTACTCATAAATCGTAATTCCCGTATATCACTGAATGTAATGGTAATAGCTGTGACATAAACAACTAACAAAATTAAAATTATACCTTTAAATTACAATATCATACGCACAGCCTAAATGTAATGCATTTACATATACATAGTTTCGTGTGGTTAAAGAGAAAATTTGGTAAGATGTAAGAAAATTTAAACATTAAATTTTAATTAAAAAACCAAAACACTGGGGATCCTCCTTTCTCCTCCCACTGAGCTCATCCCACTCACCCCATCTCTTCAGAGTTTTAAGGGGCACAGATGAGCACCACAGCCCATTTCTGCCCAAAAGCAGATGTTTGAAGTGTAGTGGCATCAACCCCTTTAGGGTGTCACTACATTCCCCACACCTAGTGATACCCCTGCCCCAATCCAGAGGATGATCAGAGAAACAAATGCCCCTCAAAGAGGTACAATCAATACACCCTCCCCCCATTTTTGGGCTCCAGATATTACTCAAAGGAAGGGCACTTTTCACATATACAGATAGACAAATTACAGCCCATGGGCAACAGTACATCTTCAACCTCTCTTTAGCCCTCTCCCGTTTATTTCTGCAGTTTGTTACTAAAGGGACACAACTCACCCACCTAGAAATAGACTTTGCCGAAGGTTGTAGCTGTGAGGCAAAGGGCAAAATGAGGGCATCACCTCTCCAAATAAGAATCGTGCCTCCCATGGAATTTTCTTTTGGTGCCCAAATTTCTAACATCACTGAGAGTGAGACATTGAAAATCTTTCACACTTACCGTTACTATAATTGCTATGTTTGCATTGTCTCAGTAACCTTGCTGGCACCTTTTCTTAGGATGCCTATGTTAGCACAGAGGGAAAATTGAGTCCATACACTGAAGGCTACTTGCTATGACTCATCTCCATGCTCAAGTTGCATCTGCTTCCTCTGATTCAGCATTTCCTCTTTAACCCATTGCATGCACCTGAGACATTTTACACAGCCTGGAGCAAAAATATACTAACAATCCCCTCCAAAATGTCTTAGTTGCCATGCATGATAAACAAACTATGTCAGAATACATTTTTACTCATACAGTTCCATGTGTTTTCATTGAGCACAATTCTTTATGCCAAGGCCCAGCCTACCTGTTAGTCTCTATTGACTTTCTACAGGTAATGCCTTTGTGAGTAAATCTGCAATGTTTTCCTCAGAAACACAGTATTGCAGTTTTAGGATTCCACCCTGTATTTACTCATGCACATTCTGGTACCTTACTCCAATGTATTTCATCCTGCTTTTCAAGTTTTCTGCTTCTGCCATTGTGATACAGGCTTGTGAGTCCTCACTGATCACTATTGGTTTATGGCATGCTTTCACCAAGATAGCTGCTTGACCCACTGAACTTGGCTAGCCATTTCTGAAAGTGCAGTGAATTTAGCTTCTGTGGTACTTAAAGCTACACAACTTTGCTTTCTGGACCTCCACACAACAGGACTGTCAGCAAATCTGATGGCTAAACCAGAAACTGACTTTTTGTTATCCCACGCTGCTCTCAAAGTGTCAAGAAAGCGATATAAGCATCATTCCATTACTATAGCGCTAGCAACTCCCTAAGATGGAAATGGCCAGCACATGCCACAGGCATCATTGCGCTATTAACAAAAGCGCGATGAAGCGCCCCCAGAAAGCGCAATCGCTGAGCATACCATAGCGAGCGGATTCCATGCAGAATCCGGCAAGGCTATGCCTGCACATGCGCAGACCTGCACATGGTCGCTACGGCCGTCGGATGCTGTTGTCGTCACTTCCGCAGCGCGAAATCGTCATTGCTTTGCCGTCGCTATTGTTGTGTGGCCGCCATAGCGATCTCTCCAGTCGTGCATGTGGCCATCCTCGTCGCAGCTTGCGTTATGGAGACTGCTGTAGAACAGATCCGGTTTGTTTTGGAGGTAGAGATGGTGGAGCGGGAGCAGGAGCAGAGGCGCAGGGCTGTTATTGGCGGCGTCCGTCGGTGGCTGAGACGCCATGGCCTGATGGGCTTCTCTGCACATGGCCTGCTATGGAGGATTTTGAGTGTCCTACACCTCGTTGGAAGGGGTTTCCATGGAGCCACTGTCCCCCGTCTGCGCAGGTGGTGGGTCAGGCCGCAGGCTATCAGGAATTGGTGGGCAGAGGAGGTCATCCCTCTCTGGGATGAGGACATGTGGATAAGGAATTTCCGCATGTCCAAAACCACCCTTTTTGAAATAGCTGAGGCTCTGCGCCCTCACCTATAGGCCGAGGGCACCATTATGAGGAGGGCCATCTCCGTGCCAGAGAGGATTGCAATCATCATCTGGTGGTTGTCGGCCCCCCTCAATTACCGCCGTGTGGCCCGGCATTTCCAGATTGGGGCGTCCACTGCTGCAAAAATCTGCATCCAAGTCATCAAGGCCATTGAGAAAGAGCTACTACATAAGACAGTCTGTCTTGGTGACTATAAAGAGGTAGGTGTGTTCGCAGCGAATCTTTCCTGTTACTAGGCCTGTCTGGGTGGGGCAGTCTCACTTTTGTCTACTGCGCCACAATGTATTTGGATCATCCTTTTCCCTCGGCTCTTCACTACCCCTGCTCCATTGTGTGGGTGCGATGTGAGCTGCAGGTATGCATACATGCAGGTATTGGCCGGTTATGGGGAGGCCTGATGGCAGGCCTACAGATATCTGGAATGGGGGATGTAGGGACACTTAAAGTGTAGCCTTCCTCTGTAAATGTGTATGCATTTATGCAGTCATCTGGTCCTAGGCTTGGGCAGGCAGCAAATGAGTGGGATGCATGCCTTAGTGCCACCCATGGTTGCACAAATCGTAGCTTGTTTGGGGGGGTGGGGGTGGCGCACAGCTTGGTCCCATTAACCTTTAGCTATGTCCCTGCTATTATTTGAAGGGGAGTTTCATTGGGGGTATACAAAGATGGGCTGCATCAACCTTGTATTGGAACTTAACACTGCTTTTTGATCCTTATTCCCTTTTCATTGTTATATCATTTCAGGTAATGAACGGATTTGAGCAGCTGGGCTTCCCACAATGCGTCGGCGCTCTGGATGGCACCCACATCCCTATACACCCTCCGAGGGCTAGGGCCGAGGACTATTTCAACCGGAAATATGGCCATTCAATTGTCCTACAGGGCTTGACGTCGGCGACTGGACTGTTCTTGGACATAGAGGCAGGCTATTCCGGGAGGAACCACGATGCCTTTATTTTCAGGCACTCCTCACTTTGCCAGGCCATGGAAGAGGGTGCATTTGTTCCAGGGAATCCAACAGTCATGATCCGTGGCATGCAGGTCCCGCCTCTGATAATAGCTGACGGAGCCTACCCCCTGAGGCGATGGCTCATGAAGCCGTACAGTGGAGCACTGCGGGACAGCCAGCCGCACTTCAACATGGCATTAAGTAGGGCTCGCTGTGTGGTCGAGCGGGCTTTCGGCCGCCTGAAGGGGAGGTGGGGGTGCCTGGGTGCGAGATTGACAGTTGGGGAGGAGCACTTCGCAACTGTTGTTTCGGCCTGTGTGGTGCTCCACAACATATGTGAGACAAAGGGACATGTCCTGAACACCCGGCAGCCCGCCGGCGAGCTACACCTGCCGCCCATGACACAGGAGTACCAGCCTCGAAGAGACCAGAGGCACCACACTGAGGGGGAAAGGGTGCGTGCTGCGATTGCGGCCATGATTGCTGAGCGGGGTTAGGAAATGTGGGCTATGGGTAGATCTGATCTTTGCGCTGTTGTATTGGTGTATATATGTGTATATGGGTGTGCTGTTTGCATGTGTTTACATCTGTCTACATACACATGGGTCCACATATATGTTCTTCCCTTTTTCCCTCTGAAATGTGTACATATGGATCTCCCTCCCCCCCACCCTACACACACACACATATATGTATATATGTATATATATATATAAATACACACACACACACACACACACACACACATATATATATATACATATCTATGTGTGTTTGTGTGTGTGTATATATTTATATATACAAACATATATATATATACACACACACATATATATATATGTATGTGTATATATATATATATATATATATATATGCCATCGCATCTACATATATGTACGTGTGCATATATATATATATATATACATATATATATATATATATACACATATATACATATACACACAGACATCTATATAAAAACAGTCAATGGTGTCTATGCATATGTTCATTGGTGTGTGTGTGCCTGCACATGTTGCACTTACATATCTGTGATGGCATTGTGTTCTTGCTTCTGTGTGTGTATTAGCAACAGCACATACCCAAAGGCACATGTATGTGTATATGTCTGAATATATTTACATAACAGACATTCCTGTGTGCTACAGCAAGAATCCATTGCTGTTCGCCGACTGTGGACACATGTATAGAGGAGAGGAAACAATGCGTAGATATATATGTGTGTATATCTATATATACACATGTATCTCTCTCTCTCTCTCTCTCTCTATATATATATATATATATATACATTGAGAGAGATATACATAGATATATCAATATTTATATATGTATACTTACATTTGTCTACATACATATGTATCTATGTGTGTGTGTACATAGATACATGTGTATGTATATATACATGTGTGTATGTTGATTTATTGATCTGTGCATGTTTGCTCATACCATGGGAATGCCAGTTACAACAATAAAGAATTTATGATTATTGGAATTGTTTGATTTTCTTTTAATCCACGGGGTGCCATGGCTTCTGCACACCTGTGGCGCTAGCTGTATGGTTTGCAAGCTGCATGGCCATATGTATACATTGTCATATATGAGTTCTATCTTACCTTTTGCAAGAAAATATACCTAGATTTAGCTATTCCACAGAAGAAAAATGCTAAAGTGTACTCTTTATTTTGAAGTCTAGCACACATTGGGTTTCTCTGTGCAAGGAACAAAAGACATAGACATTTCAAAACCAATTAGAAATGGATGTGCCGTATTTTTCAGCATATAAGACGCTCCGGCATATAAGACGCACCCAATTTTAAAGGAGGAAAATCTAGAAAAAAAAGATTCTTAACCAAATACTGTAGTAAAATATTTTATATCAACTGTATAAAGTTAACAGCAGTTTAAGAACAATTTTAAGTTGTAAATGTAAGTTTAAGCCAGCAGCAGGGCCAGGTATTGCACAAATTCCCTGCCCAACTTTCTTGCAAGTCTTCTGTCGCCTTATGGTGACTCCATGAATTTCTTAGGGATTTCTTAGGCAAGGAAGACTCGAGAAGTGGTTTTGCCAGTTCCTTCCTCTGAAATACAGCCTGCAGCACCTGGGATTCTTTGGCGGTCTCTCATCCAAGGACTATCCAGGGCTGACCCTGCTTAGCTTCCAAGATCAGATGGACTGGTGCCTTTGGAGTTTTTAGGCCATTGGCTTATGGAGTAATTTATGGCTTATTTTGACCCTACCATGAGGGTTTTCTTGGCAGATTTCTTCAAGGGGGGGTTGCCATTTCCATCCTCTGAGGCTGAGAGAGTGTGATTTGTCCAGAGTAATCCAATACCTTGGAGTAATTTCTGGCTCATTTTGACCCTACCATGAGGGTTTTCCTGGCAGATTTCTTCAGAGGAGGGAGTTTTCAATTTCCACCCTCTGAGGCTGAGACAGTGTAACTTGGCCAGGGTACTAATCCAGTGCCTTGGAGTAATTTCTGGCTCATTTTGACCCTACCATGAGGGTTTTCCTGGCAGATTTCTTCAGAGGAGGGAGTTTGCCATTTCCACCCTCTGAGGCTGAGACAGTGTAACTTGGCCAGGGTACTAATCCAGTGCCTTGGAGTAATTTCTGGCTCATTTTGACCCTACCATGAGGGTTTTCCTGGCAGATTTCTTCAGGGGAGGGAGTTTGCCATTTCCACCCTCTGAGGCTGAGACAGTGTAACTTGGCCAGGGTACTAATCCAGTGCCTTGGAGTAATTTCTGGCTCATTTTGATCCTACCATGAGGGTTTTCCTGGCAGATTTCTTCAGAGGAGTGAGTTTTCAATTTCCACCCTCTGAGGCTGAGACAGTGTAACTTGGCCAGGGTACTAATCCAGTGCCTTGGAGTAATTTCTGGCTCATTTTGACCCTACCATGAGGGTTTTCCTGGCAGATTTCTTCAGAGGAGGGAGTTTGCAATTTCCACCCTCTGAGGCTGAGACAGTGTAACTTGGCCAGGGTAATAATCCAGTGCCTTGGAGTAATTTCTGGGTCATTTTGATCCTACCATGAGGGTTTTCCTGGCAGATTTCTTCAAGGGGGGGACTCTTTCCACCCCCGTCCTGGGTGCTCCAATGGACTCTTCCTGGGATGGGAGGATGTTAAGGAAAATGCAACATGGGACTTACAGTAATAGAAATAAAATGTGTATGTGAAAGTCACAGTGATTAAGCAGGAGCAATCATGAAGCTACACAGGTGAAAAGGATAATGTAATTTGGAAGCCTTGAGAGACAAGGACAAAGTTATAGAGTGTATATTGAAAACACCTGTTGTAGATTGCAAACACCTGAGATTCATTAAGTAGTCAAGGTAAAATGATGAAATACTTGGGTTGGTCTTAAGTATGGGATGATCTATGTAAACCAATCAAAATGAATGTACACACCCACTGGGTGGAAACTGACTAGTGGGTGGTGACTAACAATGGCTATGAGTGCAATGTTTGCCAATGCATATTGTGGAGTAGTGGTGGTGTAGTGTGGAGTAGAGATTGTGATTTGTAGGACATATAGTATTTCTATATAGTAGAATAAAATAGATCTTTTATATAAGACTACTGAGTTGTCTGGTGTCTTGAGGGAAGATACAAGAACCAGAAGAATCCTGGAGAGGTTTGGAGACATCTCAGGAAGAAGAGTGAGAAGGCTTGGAGAGTTTGTCAGGGTCTTCAGCCTATTCTCTGAAACTCTGCTGCTTGGGAAAGAAGCATCAACCACTGATCAAAGCTGGTCAGCTCTGCTGCATAACAAGGTGGTGAGTTAGAGCCAGAGGTGAAGAGCTACAACTCCCATCATCCCTGACATGAAGCACCCAGGATGGGGGTGGAAAGAGGAGGAGCACATTCAACTAGCCAGGAAAAGAGGACTCTTTCCACCCCCATCCTGGCTGCTCCAATGGGCTCTTCCTGGGATGGGAGGAGCTCACTGGAGCACCAAGGCTGAGGTTGAAATGAGGCCTACTTTTAGCCTAGGCCTCGGCAGTTTGCCCTCAGCTTGTATATTCGCTTTATTAGGTGCAGCAACTTCCCCACCCTCGTTTTGGGGAAGAAAAAATGCGTCTTATATGCCGAAAAATACGGTAACTGTACAATTAAGAAATACACTGAACACATTAATTGGATACCTCGGGCAATACCAAACATTGCCACAGCATACACATATGTTTAAACTTTTCCTAACAACACCTAATCAACATGAAAGGCTTTGGACCTAACTACCACATGCCACTGCCTATGTGAAAAACGTGCATATAACTAGATAAAAAACAAATAATAGTCCAAGACATCATAGGGACATCATGAGGGAGAGTACATTTGTTTTTTTTTAATAAGTCTTTTCATTCTTCCTGGAACACTCTCAGAAGTTTGGGGCTGTGATGCTTGGAGATTTGCTGTTTCGGGGATCTCATCCTGTGATGTTGGGGTGTCCTCCTGCACCTGACTCTGAGTGTGCTCAGAGGAAGTTGCCATGCAAGTTGGTGCTGCCCTCCCCTCATCCCCTGAGTCCGCAAAAAGTATTTGAGAACAGGGCATTGGTATAGGGGATGGCGCCCGGGCTTGCCGCCCTCGGTTAGTGTTCCTAGGGGCACCCCTGGAACAGACACCTGATGCCTGCAACCAAGATAAGGCCCGTTCAAACGCTTCTGTTCTTCGTCTCTCCTCCGCTGTCCGTTTCCTCTGCTCCTCCACAGACTCTTGGCATACTTTCATTAGATCAGTCATGTGGCGCGACATCCTCTCCCGGTACTTGCAGCTGAGAGCAAGGTCTCTCCGGTATGTTCTGACCAGGTTATCCAGAGAACCTGCCTCCCTTTGCATTGTTTGGAGGAGTGACCCGTGTTGCCGCCTGGCCAGCTGTCGGTTTAGTCGACCCTGCCTTCTAGAATCGTCAATGATTGTTCGGGCAATTACTTCGCCCCTCCTGCCTCTGCGATCCGGGATATCCTCCTCGTCGCGCAGCCGGCGAACAATCCTACGAGTTGGTGCTGCAAAACAAGGTAGAAGGGAAATTATTAATTATAAACCGTGCCACCCAAACATATCCATAATGTTGTCATGCTTGCCATTTCCTGCAATTTAATACACCTCCCCTTACTGCGCACCCAACATACATTCCTGGAAATATAACCAACGATTCTTTTCCCCCTGTTCTGGCTGTCTGTAAGTGTGCACGTTCAGCAACACAATACGGATACAGAGCAACACCTCTTCAGTAGGTCCATGACATATATCTTTGTATAAATATCTAAATGCATATATATATATATATATATATATATATATATATATATAAACATATGTGTACCAAAAGAGCTATGAGAGAAGGCTCAATGCCTCAGAGAAACATACAATTCCCATGATTCCTTTGCTGTGAGCCAGGACAGTTACAGTGGCCTCAAACTGAAACTAAAGCTCTCTTTGAGGCTTTAACATATTTGGAATTATGTCAGTTACCATCTTTACATCTAACAATAGGCGGTCAGGGTGGGTGGAAACTTACCCCTTCTGAGTGCTGCTTCCTCTTGGGCACCGCTGGCCACATCAGCCCCGGTTGCCTGGGTCTCTCCAACTGGCGGCTGTGTACTGTCTCCCACTGGGCCTTCTCCGTTGATGATTGTTTCTGGAAAATTTAGAAGGGGGGGGACAGTCACCGGATTACCTTTGGCCGTTTCATACATGGTGGTTACAGCAATGTATGTACATAACATCTTATAAGAATCCCCGTTCATCCTACCATCACTTGCAGCTGGCGAGGCAGGGGGAACATCCTGCTGCTCCTGCGGTGGCCGATCTCCCAGCACATCGGCCTGTTCCGCGGGGACGAGGTGTAGAATGACATTTCCCTGTTCACAGACTGCTGCAGGGACTGAATGAAAAAAGGGGGGAAAGGGATATTTGACATCACCCCAAAAAGTTCGCTGATTATATGTATGTATAGGTTCTGGAGTATGTATGCATATATCTGTTTGTATGTATATATGTATGTATATATATATATATATATATATATATATATATACGTACACACATCTCTATATACACACACACACACACACACACACATATATAGATATAGATATAGATCTATATATGTATATCTATCTATCTATATATATATATACACGTACACACATCTATATATACATACGTATATATATGTATGCATATATATATAGATATATACATATATATAATTATATATATATTTATGTGTGTGTGTGTGTACACATATATACACATTTTTCTCAGCAGACATGTAGGCATATATATTCATCAAGGTATACTTGTACACTTACAAGCATATATATATATACATCTCCTGTGAGTTTATATATATATATATTGAAATCTACATATATATATATATATATATATATATATATATATATATATATTTCTGTGTGTACACATATATACACATCTATATCTCTGCAGAGATGTAGGCATATATTTTCATTTAGGTATACTTGTAGACTTAAAAGTATATATATACATATAGAGGTCTATGTGTGTAAATATATATACCTCAAAATAAATATATAAATATAAACATATATATATTTGTTTGTGTACATAAACAAAAACACATTGATCTCTTCAGACATGTCGGTATATGTATGCATCTAGGTATACCTAAACACTTACATGTATATATAGATGTGTATGTTTGTTAAATATATATATATACCCAACCACACAAATACAAATGTGCTTCCTTTCCAAGGGGGACAGCTATATGTTGAGATATTTATAGTGTGTGTGTGTGTGTGTGTGTGTGTGCAAATGTGCATCATATACAGGTAGTGCATTGAAGGAGACCTTCCCCCCGCCCCCCCCCCCCAAAGGCAGGAAAAGCCCCCCCAAAAAAAACATAATTTTCCCTTGGGGAAAATTCTAGCACTTGCATGCGATTTTTTCTAGAACTTATTTCCCCTCCCCTCCCCTCCCCCTCCCCATACCTGTAGCAGGCACAAGCAATAACCCATTATTCCATGGTAAAGGGGGCAAAGCTACATTTCATCCACCCTCCACAGTGAAAGGGACATCCAGAGAAGTTATATAGGAAATCAAATTTATACCTACATTCCACATTGATGGTGGCTGTGGCTGATCCCTCCTGCTCCTGAGAATCTTGTGCCTGGGATGCGGTTGCCTGTGTCGTTGCCCCTTCTGTTACCCTCACAATATTCATACTCTTGGTAACCCTCTTGGGGAAAACCGACCGGTCTGCCCTCAAGAAGGGGTCCAATTGTCTAAAATAAGGGCAAGAAACCGGCGAGTTGCCACTAATGTTGTTGTGGCGGGACACCTTGTTGTACTCTGCTTTCAGAGTTTTGCATTTGTTCCGTATTTCTTTCACAGTCCAGTCTATCCCCTTTTCCTTCATCTTTGTAGATATCTCCAAGTAGATATCATGGTTCCTGTGGTTCAGGTGAAGTTCTCTCTGGACTCTTTCCTCGCCCCAAAGAGGAATGAGTTCCAGAATTTCCTTGTGGGTCCAAGCGACCCCCCCTTCCCTGCTTTCTTGGTGGTTTGGAAGAAGCGGAAGCCATTGCAAGCACTCCTGGAAAATCTGAGAAGAACACGTGCACAAATGCTACTGTGGCGGTGTGCCAACTGTAGCGCAAATGTTACCGCTGGCCGCGATAAAACTGTCCGAACCAACTGGGAAGCCTTTTCTTAAATAAAGCAAAAGCCTGCTAGCGCCGAACCGCGATGTTTACCGCCGCGCAGCAAACTCTGTAATGGCTCCCTGCTGGTGCTGGCAATGGCGGGGATGGAGGATCGCCCCTCGGCGCGCGTGCGCAATAGAACAACTGGTTTTCCGGCGTTGCGACCCCTGGTGGCCCAGGAGGGAAATTACCAAACAGGAAGGTAACAAGTGCCTGACAAGTGTAGAAAAAGCAGCAATGCCAAATCGAGGCTGGCAGTTGTGGCTGAGGGAAGAGGTGCTGGCACTCCTGTCCATAATGGGCAGGAGCCCCCACCTCGACCTTATGATGGGTTCCAGCTGCCATCCCAACAGGGACATCTATGGGAAGGTAGCTAGGAGGCTCACGAGTAGAGGGTTCCCCCGCACCATGGCCCAAGTGAGGTCAAAGGTAAAGGTGCTGAGGAACTCTTTCTTCAGAGCAAGAGCCATCTTCCATGGCAATCCTCCGCCCAAAGCCAGGCCTCAATTCTACAGACAGATGCTCCAATTATGGGAAAGGGCAGGCTGGCCGAACGGACGAAGAGCACGCCGCCGCAATGGTTAGTCCTGTCTTGACATTAATATATGTGAATGGGTAACTCTTTTAGCCTGTCAGGAACATTTTCCTTCACAAGCCTGCACCACAACACGCTAGCAGGGAGGCCTGCTCACAGGAATTGTATGTAAGATATAATGTGGTGAAGAAGTAATTTTTAGACTGTTTAGAAAGTATTCCACAAATACCTTGGCTGGATGGTAATGATATTTCTCCTAATATGTCTTCATCACAGCACCTGTCGAGGAGGAGGAGGAGGAGGAGGAGGAAGCCATAGCAGAGGCGGGACAAGCTGCACAACCTGAGCCTGCACTCGGGGTGCAAAGGGCCATAGGAGGACGTGCCCACAGAAGGGAGGCAGGAAGGCCTGCAGGTAAGTCCCACCTCAAATCTATTATCTGTTTGGCTGGAATGCCACATTTTGTCCCTTGTAGAAATTATCCGTGGTAAAGCATGCATGTGATGTGCCGGGAAGGTGCTTTGTTCCTTTGCCACACTAAAATTTTGGTTTAATAGTATCTCTTTCTTACAGCACCTGTCGAGGAGGAGGAGGAGGAGGAGGAAGCCATAGCAGAGGCGGGACAAGCTGCACAACCTGAGCCTGCACTCGGGGTGCAAAGGGCCGTAGGAGGACGTGCCCACAGAAGGGAGGCAGGAAGGCCTGCAGGTAAGTCCCACCTGAAATCTATTATCTGTTCGCCTGGAATGCCACATTTTGTCCCTTGTAGAAATTATCCGTGGTAAAGCATGCATGTGATGTGCCGGCAAGGTGCTTTGTTCCTTTGCCACACTAAAATTTTGGTTTAATAGTATCTCTTTCTTACAGCACCTGTCGAGGAGGAGGAGAAGGAGGAGGAGGAGGAGGAGCAGGAGGAGCAGGAGGAGTTGGAGGAGGGAATGTCAGAGCCAGCAGATGCACCCCCAGCCGACGTCGAGGAAGGGGTCCAACCGGCCTTACAAGGTAAGGACCCCAGAAGGGATCCCGAAAGGCCTGCAGGCAAGTCCTATCTAAACTGTAACATCTATTGTGGCTAAAGACAACATCTTGTCTTGGCTACAAGTTATCCTGGTGAAACCAGGAAGGAAATGTCTAGTCTAGATGCGTTTCTCACAAGCAATGTAAGCCTTAAAAGTATGTCTTTATTGCAGCAGCTGTTGAGGAGGAGGAGGAGGAGGAGGAGGAGGAGGAGGTGGAGGATGCGCTGCCACAGGCGGTAACACCCCCCACACCGGGGGAAGAGGAGCAGGAGCTCGGTCCAGATGCCAATATGGATGCACCACTGGACCTTCGGGTACGGGCAGAGGATGTGGCAGAGGAGTGCCCACCCACCCCGTCCAGAGGACCAGGAAGGGGAGGCTCCAGGTACCTATAATAATAATAATAATAATAATAATAATAATAATAATCTGTTGTTGGACAAGGAGGAAATTTATACAGGAGATACATACTAATATTGTATATATCATGTTCCCTCCCTACAGTTCGGGATGTCCTGGCCGCCATTGTACTTGGCCAGCAGGAGATCCTACGCAGGCTGGGTGCTCTGGAGAGGGCCATGGACAAGGTGCTGATGTGGCAGCAGCAGTTCCCGGCCACCCGTCCGCCACCAAGATAATCAATTATGTATTTGTTTCTCCAACCCACCCCACCCCCACCCCACTGTTCTGTGAGTTAACAGACAGTGTAGTTTTTTTGTTGTTGTTGTTTTGATACAGTACAGACCACTATTCCTATGTGGCCCATTTTTATAAGTTTGTATAAGGACGCAGTTGTGACTTCTAATAAAAAATTTATTTTTGGTATAAAGGTGTCGTAGCTTTATTTGGGACTGGAAGTGGTAATAGGAAAGAGAGGCTGGTACCACCTGCTTCAATCGATGCTACTTATCAGCTCACCCCGGGAATGCTGCCCTGGAAAATAAGAAGAACAGAAGGAAGATGCATTAATAAAAGCATAGAAACGATGAGTACCAGAGGAAAGGAAAGATAACATGAATCCCAACTACACCAGTAAGCCACAGCCATGAAAGAAGGAGGCCTTCATTGCTTTTGTACACAGAGAGAAGTGCACAAACAAGCAGGCACAAGAATTCACTGATCTGTTTAGGGTAGGGACAAGGGGCACACAAGCCCAACGAGCTGCTCATTTCTCGGACTTACCTGGGTGGTGAAGCGGCATCAATTGCCCGGGCATGCTTTCGGAAAGTTAGGGCTTCATAAGAATCCTCCAAGTTTACCTGCCCAAAGAGGCCTGCGCTCGCCGCACTGCGCCCACCACCATCAACACTGCAAAAACAAAAATAACAATAGATACTTAATGGAAGTGGCCTGGTTGCATGCTACTGAGTTGATTGATTTGTGGCTATTGGAGGTACTAGGCCCAACCTGCCAGAGAGGTCCTTTGGCCACAACAAGCAAGGGCCTGGGCAAAGAGTTCCAAGGCATTGAGCAAAGTCAGTTCAAGCGGGGTCAAGGAACTAGCATCTGAAAGGAGAAACGCTGCCAGGGCACCCACAGGCCACTTGGAGTATGATTACTATGCCACAGCGCCAGACAGAAGATGATATGGAATAGAAGAAATGCAATTGAAGTCTTGCCCTCTGCCAAAAAGATAAGACTGCATTTCCCAGAATTCCAAAACATCAATGCAGAGCTGCTAAACACAGGTCAAACCCATGTGTGTGGAGAAGGAATGCCTGGTGTGTTAATAACCCCTAAGGAATTCATTTAGAGGCAAATATATCAGCAGAACATAATTGCTGGGATGTTTGGAATGCTGCCTTCTATTGTGCCACTATTATGTTGCAGATTAAACAACATATCCTATGATCCCCCAGCACCGAGAAAGGGAACCCTGTATACACCCTTTTCACTGTAATTCAAGGGCCAGTGTCCCAAACAGAAATAACAGGCTGTATGCTATGGAATAAACCCTCCATCCATTCGAATACCGCCAGCCGCCCCGCCTCCCCACACACACACATAACAAGAGCCCCTATATTTTCTCTTTTGCCTCACCACCACACCGAAAGCACAAATACACATGTTACCATTCCCCCACACACACCTGGTCCAACGGCGGCAGAAACCCTAATACAAAACAAACCTGCACCCACAAGAGAGGACCATGTCTACCTGCTGTGTTTGTGGACCGATGCAAACAGGAAGCACACGTCATGCCCCCCCACAGACCCATGGGAAATAACACTAGGAACCATGGGTTATGAAGTGGCAATGCTCCACGGGAGGGAATTGCTGATCAAACACACGGCGCTAGCGCTATAATAGCGCTATGAATCAGCTCGCGCTATTGCAATGCCTGCTGAAACCGAAATCCAAAAGAATGCGAATGATGTTGCATTGCGAGCGGTTTCTCATCGGGTTCTGAGCGACGTCGTGGGATCAGTCGGAAAACTATAGCGCTATAGCGCCTGATTCTTAGAGGATTCTTGCTGCTTTTGGCCCCGTGGGATAAGGTCCAAGGAATAATCAGATGTGGTTTGCCAATTCCTTCCTCTGAAATAGAGTGTCTTTATTCCTTGCATGAATATAGAGAAGCCCTTCCAATTTGTTATTTGTCCTTGGCATCATCAACAAAGATAGTCAAGTGTCTCTAGAATAACAGATGGAGAACATACTTCAGCCATAGCATTCAATCACAAAAACAATTCTACAGCCAGGTTTCTTCTCTCTTCCCTGCCTTAGAGAGCAGT
This sequence comes from Phrynosoma blainvillii, assembly GCA_026167975.1. Lineage (NCBI taxonomy): Eukaryota > Metazoa > Chordata > Lepidosauria > Squamata > Phrynosomatidae > Phrynosoma > Phrynosoma blainvillii. The sequence continues at coordinate 114,891,151 of JANUYF010000002.1, read as the reverse complement.
GGCAAATTCTGTTTTCCTTTTGTATGGCCAAAAGAAAGTTTACTCCTGTTAGGCTAGACTGTTTGCTTTTAGTTTGGCGAGGATGTTATGCCCAAGGCAGTTGTCTCATACTATGAGCTCACAGCCAAAGCCCTTTTATGATAGCTGTGCAAACCATCGTGAATGTGAGACCTAGTGCCAATGAGCAGTGAAAATGGACCAGCTAGGAGACAAACATAAGCATAAAAAGATCTCCATGTAATTATGGGCCAAACAGAAGATCAGTAACTCAAGGTGCAAAAAACAAAAAACAAAAACCTGTTAACATGTTAATGTTAAGCATGATAGATGCATATAAAATCATATGTTGGTGTTATTTGGATGAAAGATCCTCTCTGGATTATTTGGAATTTGTCTTTTGTAGTTTACTCTGGACTTCATCCAGCAACAATTTCTTTTCCTAGACTTAATCTGTCATTTTCACTCTCACACATTAGATTTTTTTTAAAAATCCCAAATTCTTTCCATGTGAAATACAAAGACAGTTCTAGATTTTGGTAAATTCTCACTGAAACTGAACTGAAACAAAATTCTCACTCATCTGCACTAACCAAATGTAATAAGTAAATGTATTGCCAGTATGGAGAAAGCCTAGTCATTACTTCTTACCACATAGATGTTAAAGATGGGTAGCATAATTATGCACTAAATAGTTGGATACATGCAGGGATTCAAACCAATACTTGGAATAGCTAAACACTCAAAATCTTCAGTGGATTAATCTGTCCACTGTAGTTCCCACCACATCACTTTTTTTCCTACTTCATTTATTTTCTATCCTGAAGAGAATTCTTATTACAATGAAATCCTCACTATCCCTACATAATGCTGGCTCACACAAGCATGCATCTTGCTTTCTCATCATTTGATTGACCTTGGTTCACACATGGACATGTATCTCTTGACTACTCTGCAGTAGCAGTAATAGTCATCAATCATCCTCATCCTCATTCTCATCATATTTGTTTTTACCCTGCTCAAGGCAGCTTACCAATTAAAATGAGTACAATATAGTTTCCACAGACTGTAAATAATCAATATAAATTCCTATACATTAAAAAGAAACACAAAAGATTGCAATAACTACAGGACCATTGCACTTATCTCCCATGCAAGCAAAGTCAGGCTCAAAATTCTACAGCAAAGACTCCTACCATATATGGAGAGAGAAATCCCAGAGGTACAAGCTGGTTTCAGGAAAGGAAAAGGCACTAGGGAATCACATTGCAAACATACGATGGATCATGGAACGCACAAGGGAATTCAAAAAGAAAATCTGCATGTGCTTTATTGACTACAACAAATCATTCAACTGCATAGACCAGGGGTAGGCAACCTTTTTGAGCCAAGGGCCGGGTTGCTGTCCCTCAGACAATTTGGGGGCCGAAGCATCAAAAATAAATAAATAAATATAAAAATAAATATAAAAACATATTTTTTTAAAATTAAAAAAATTAAAAAAATATGCATGCACACTCTCAGCTCCAGAAAAGCCATGGCAAAACCCCTGTGAAGATTTTGTCAAGAAAACCCCAAGAACAAGTAATAACAACAATAATCAATATCATCATGGCGGGCGGCGGGGGGGCAGCAGCGGCAGGACTGGCCTGGGGCCGGTCCAAAGGCCTCAATGGGCCACATCCGGCCCCCGGGCCTTAGGTTGCCTACCCCTGGCATAGACCATGAAAAACTGTAGAATGCTCTCAAAGAAATGGCAGAATCACTACATTTGATTGTCCTGATACACAGATGACACAATACTACTAGCAGAAAAAAACAAGACCTGGAGCAATTAATGAAGAAGGTGAAGGAGGAAAGTGCCAAGGTGAGATTAATACTGAACATTTAAAAAACAAAAATAATTACCACAGAAATCTGAAATATTCTTCATAGACATCAAGAAAACTGAAACAGTCAAAGAGTTCCCATACCTTGGAGCAAACATTGAGCAAAATGGAGATTGGAGTCAAGAAGGCTAGGATTGGGAAAGGCAGCTATGGGCCTAAGCAGAAGCTGTGGATTGGGGCCAAGGTAGCCGCACTCCTCGGCCCCAATCCGCAGCTTCTCAGGCCCTGGAAGGAGCACTAAAATATGTTCAGGAAGGGGTTGGGGTGCCCAGCATGAGGCTGCCCCTCCCCTTCCTTGCCTCCAAGACGACGCAAAAGGCCGTCTGCTTCCCCCCTATGAAAGAACTGGACAAGATCCTAAAGTGTAAAGATATACAACTGAGCACTGAAGTTAGGATCATTCAAGTCATATTCCCCATCACCATGTATAAATTTGAAAGCTGAACAGTGAAAAAAGTAAACATAAAGAAAATAAACTCATTCAAGAAGTGGTGCTAGAGAAGAGTGCTGAGGATTCTGTGGAAAGCCAAAAAGACAAACAAATAGGTCCTTGAACAGATCAAGCCTGAAATTCCCCTAAAAGTCAAGATGTTCAAATTGAGGCTGTTATACTTTGGCCAAATCATGAGAAGGCATGAATCATTAGAAAAGACAATAATGCTGGGAAAGGTAGAGGAAAATAGAAAGAGAGGAAGACCACATGCCCAGTGGTTGAACTCAATCAGACAGACCACAGACCTAAGCTTGTAGGAGCTGAGCAGAGTAGTGGAGGACAGGGGTTTTTGGAGATGTCTCATCCACAGGGTCGCTATGAGTTGAGGTCAACTTGAGGGCAGTTAACAACATCATCAAGAACAACAACAATATAGCTAAAAACATGCCGAAGATCAACATTAAAATAATATTGAACTATATTAAGATAGCATTAAACAATATTAGAGCAATTATTACTGTTAAAATACAGTGCAATTAAAGCAATATAGCATTCTTTTAAGAGCCTTTTCTTTAAAAACTTCTATACTTAATTACTTATGGCTGACTTTTGTCAGCTAATTGAGGGACACTATGTTTGAGATGATGTAAACAAAGATGGAAGTCTGATCTATGTGATATTTGTGAAGGACTGTTCACAAAGACAAGTGTTCATTAAAAGTTATAAAGTGGTGAACATACTTATATATGAATGTTACTTTTATATTTACCTTATCGGGGCCCTGCTTGTACAAGAACAACAACAAATCTGTGTTAAGAGTTCTCTGTCCTTTGTGTCTCAGGTAAGTGCTGAAATCACCAAGACACAGAAGAATTATATTTGGTTCTTGATCAGTATCATATGCTGCAAACACTGGTAACTTGCAATGCCACAGGAAGCATACAGTATTTAGAAGACAGGATACAGACAGTCAGATATGCACATTAGTGTATCATCTTCAGACTCAGAAAGGAGATTTTAATTCACTTTTAAGCACAGAAGCACACACACATACAGTTTTATGTATGCTTGCCCCTTCAGAACTGGTTGCAAAGCAATGAAATAAAGATACATTCAGAAGAAAGGAAGATAATGTTAGCTAATTCAAGGATCTGATCAGGATTGTTCTGCAACAATCACTCTTCTTTTTTCACAAGAGAATGCATTGTATTCACTGGCTGCCTGCCAGAGCTACTAGGAGTTTCTTATCACTCCAAGACCTACTTAGAGGTAAGACTGCCCCCTGCTGTGTCCCCTGTACTATTAATTGTTGTGTAGTAAAACTGTAGGAACATGGGGAACATTACATTGTGGGAGGTACCACAAGCAGCGGCATTTCTAGAAAACCTACAATGTTTAAGCAGGGAGAGTTAAAGAGCAGTCCAAAATGCTCTGGTATGGCAGTGAACAATTTGCTCTCTTAAAAGGTCAGACTCCCATGAGGAGGCAGTGCTACAGTTCAAATAGCCTTGGTTGCAAGAGAAAAGGAGGAGGGAGGGAGAGAGAAAGTTCAGGGTATGTTTTCTCTCCTGACTTGACCCATAAAGGACGTGTGGGCATTTTCCTCCTTTCCACCCCTCCTCATCTTGGCTAGCCATTAGACTAATTAAAGTCTTTGCTGTGCCAGGGTGTGTTGGATGTCACCTTGGAATCCCTTCAGATGCTTTTGGAGGAATATGAAAGCAAAATGTAAGGCAGTCATATTATAGGGGTCGCGTTACAGAGCGAACTTGCTTTTCACTTTTTTTGGCAGGGAAATTGCAAAGACAGTGCATATTTTCTTTTTTCTTTTTAATGGAAGCCTAGAATCTCTTGGAAAGAGAGAGGGGGAAAAACAAAAGCCCCAAAAGGGGTGGTTGTAAAAGATATTGATGCCTTTCCCACCATTTTATTACACCTGGGTAAGAAGTACATTTTTCCTCTCAGCCAAAGCAACAAAAAGCTGATTAGAAACAAGAATATATTTTTTGTAAGAATGACATGGAACACAGATTGTTTAAGGATCTGAAGTCCTGCCCAGGAGTCACAGATTGACAATATGCATTTGCTAGACAAACAGTCTTTTTTTCCTGAAATGTGTGGGAAAAATAATTGGACAAGAAAAACAGCCAAACTTCCATCCCAGGGCATATAACTGATCTCTTCAAGCTAGGGAATGAGTGAGTGAGTATTCCATTTTATATCACTCTTTTTGCTTATGCTTTTTCTTTTTCCCTTTTTAGTGCCATTTTTTAAAAGACATAGGGCCATTACAGACTGCCAGAAATAATACAGCTTGAGGCCACTTTAACTGCCCTGGCTCAGTGCTAAGGAATCATGGGAACTGTAGTTTATTGTGGCACCAGAGCTCTCTGACAGAGAATGCTCAATGTCCCAGAAAAAAATACAATTCCCATGATTCCCTAGTGTTAAGCCAGGACAGTTAAAGTGGACTCAAGCTGCACTATTTCTGGCAGTCTGTAAAGGCTCATAGTCACCCCTATTTAGTGATGGCAGGCATCCAAATGAAGTAGAGAAGCAGGCATGCCCCAGGGGATTCCCATATCAAGAGAAAGGGTGTGTGGTATCAAGAAAGTCATTTTAAAAACAGCCACATATCTCTGCATCAACACATTCTGAAATTCTCTGGTCAGGATCTCTTTTTTTATCCTCCCACCCCCCATCAGTTTCACTATCTTAGAATCATAGAATCATAGAGTTGGAAGAGACCACAAGGGCCATCCATTCCAACCACCTGCCATGAGGAACCCCCTGCCGTGCAGGAATTCAAAATCAAAGCATCCCCGACAGATGGCCATCTGTTTAAAGACCTCCAAAGAAGGAGACTCCACTATACTCCAAGGCAGAGGTAGGCAACCTTTCCCCTTTAAGGGCTGAGGGACTTCAGCTCCCAGAAGCCTCAGCTATGTTGGCCAATAGTCCCATGTTGGCCAATAGCTCCTGGGTTTCTGGGAGCTGAAGTCCCTCGGCCTTTAAAGGGGAAAGGTTGCCTACCCCTGCTCCAAGGGAATATGTTCCACTCTCGAACAGCTCTCACTGTCAGGAAGTTCCTCCTAATATTGAGGTGGAATCTCTTTTCCTGTAGCTTACATCCATTGTTCTGGGTCCTGTTCTCTAGAGCAGCAGAAAACAAGCTAGCACCCTCCTCAATATGACATCTCTTCAAATATTTAAACAGGGCTATCATATCCCCTCTTAACCGTCTCTTCTCTAGGCTAAACATACCCAGTTCCCTAAGTCATTCCTCATCGGGCTTGGTTTCCAGACCCTTCACCATTTTAGTTGCCCTCCTCTGGACACGCTCCAGTTTTTCAACATCCTTTCTGAATTGTAGTGCCCAGAACTGGACACAGTATTCCAGGTGGAACCTGACCAAAGCAGAATACAGTGGCACTATTACTTCCCTTGATCTAGATACTATACTTCTACTAATGCAGCCTAAAATTGCATTGGCCTTTTTAGCTGCCACATCACACTGTTGACTCATATTCGGCTTGTGGTCCACTAGGACTGCTAGATCCCTTTCACACGTAGTCTTGTTAAGCCAGGTGTCCCCCATCGTATATCTCTGCATTTCATTTTTTTGCCCTAGGTGCGGTACCTTACATTTCTCTGTGTTGAAATTCATTTTGTTAATTTTGGCCCAGCTTTCTAATCTATTAAGGTCATTTTGAATGTTGATCCTCTCCTCTGGGGTATTAGCAACTCCTCCTAATTTGGTGTCATTTGCAAATTTGACAAGCATGACCTCTATTCTTTCATCCCGATCATTGATAAAGATGTTGAATAGCACTGGGCCCAGGACAGAATCCTGTGACACCCCACTGGTCATTTCTCTCCAGGATGAAGAGGAGCCATTGCTGAGCACCCTTTGGGTTCGGTCAGTCAACCATTTACTAATCCACCTAACAGTTGTATTGTCTAGCCCACATTTTACTATTTTGTTTGCAAGAATATCATGGGGGACCTTGTCAAAAGTCTTACTGAAATCAAGATATGCTATGTCTACCGCATTCCCTTCATCTAGCAAGCTGGTTATTTTATCAAAAAAAGAGATCAGATTAGTCTGGCATGATTTGTTTTTTAGAAACCCAGGTTGACTTTTAGTGATTATGGCATTCCCTTCTAAATGTTCGCAGACTCTCTGTTTAATGAACTGTTCTAGAATCATTGCCAGTATTGATATGAATATCTGGATAGTTAAAGTCACCCAGCACTACTACATCTCTCCTTTCTGAGTGTGTGGTCATCTGTTCTAGAAAGGCATCATCCAGTTCCTCAGTCTGACTTGGGGGTCTGTAGTACACTCCTACTATATCATCCCTGTTGCATCGGCACAAAGGACACCGAACACGATTATTTTGGGTAAATCATTGGCCACAACTTTTATTTTGTACAGGGTCTTGATATCAATCAATTAAATATTTAAACAAACAGTTTTCTTAAACAAGAATTTGATCTTGATGCATGAGTTCGTGTAGTTAAGCGCAAGCGTTATTGATTAATTGCTTCGAACACGGCACACATCAAGTCCAGTAGCTTATGCAATATATAACAACAATAACTAATCCCTCCCCCAACCAGATATGATGTCATAAGGATTCTTATGACATCATAACCTTATGACATCATCCAAGGTTAAACTGACGTCATACAAATTTGGTTAACCTAATGACATATACCGAATTTAGAATTTTTTATTAACCCAAATAGTATTTTATTAACCCAATTAGTATTTTTCAATTAAGCTAATTATTCCCCGGGGGGGTCTCTGCCCGCCCACAATATTTATCAATAACATTAAACTTCATAGACCCAGAACCTCCAGTTGTGACGAAATTAAACATTAACAAACTGAACTTCTCACCACATATAATTCAAACAATTCATTATGCTTCCACCCCTAGTAACTCCAAACCAGCATATTAATAAAAAAAATTATCCCAACTTGTAATTGGTAATATTATTATTCTCAGGTAAGGCGAAAAACCCAAATTACCACTCTGGGAAAATTCCCTCCAGGCCCCCAAAGGCGACCAGCCGAAGCCTGAGAGTAAATAACATGTTTACCAATTAATTAAGGGAGGGAGGGATGGGTTGCTCATCTGCAAATCCAAAATGGCTGCCGACACTTGGCAGTGTGGAGCTAAATAGCCCCTGAAATCTCGCTTATAATCACACGAGATTTGAAATCTCGCAAGACCTGGGAGCGAGACTTCCATTTGATTGGCTAAGCAGACCAGCAAGGGCGGGCCTTCTGGTCTGTTTAGCCAATCGTGCGTCAATGCCTTTTTATGGGGCCGACGCAACAGAAGGCCCCTCCCGACGCGTCAGCGGGTGTCTTTCTTTCTTTCCCCTTTAATTTTTTTCCAGATGCTCTCCACCTGATTTCCTGGATTTAAGTCCTGGATCTCTTCACAGGTGTAAACATCTCTGACATATAATGCTATTTCTCTTCCTTTCCTGTTTGGCCTATTTCTCTTTAAAAGGTCATATCTCTCTATTCCTACATTCCAATCATCCCACCAGACTCATCCCACCAGGTTTCAGTGATGCCTATTATCATATTTGCTTTGTTGTGCTAGGAGTTCAAGTTCATCTTCTTTATTTCCCATGCTCTGTGCATTAGTGTAGAGACATCTAAGAGCATTTGTCCTTCCCACTTGCTGCCTGTGTGAGGTTTTTTTCCTTCCACTGTTGTGCCCTTGGATCATTTGCCTTGTTCCCTCTATAACACTTTTACTATTATCTCCAGCCCATGATGTACTCCTGCCTTCCAAGATACTGTCGCATTCCCCAACATGACTCAGTTTAAAGCCCTCCTGATCAAATGTTTGTGACTACTGGCAAAAATGCTTCTGCCAACTGGTGTGAGATGCAGCCTATCTCTTGCTAAAGTACACCCTCATGGAACCGCAGCCCATGATCCAAGAATCCAAATCATTCTTGGCGGTACTATCTATGAAGCCTATCTTCCTCTTCCTTCCTGGACCATGCCCTTCAACTGGGAGAAGAAATGAGATAGCAACCTGTGCGTCCAGCTCTTTCAGCTTCCTGCCCAAAGCCTCATAATTCCTTCTGATATTCTGAAGACTATGCCTTGCAGTATCGATGGTTCCCACGTGGACCAAGAGGAAAGGGTCATGGTCAGTAGGCTTGACAAGTCTTGTCACTCTCGCTATCACATCATGGATTTTTGCCTCAAGGAGACAACACGCCTCCCAGGACATCTTGTCAGGGCCACAAATCACTGCTTCTGTAATCTTCCCACTCTCCCTGTTTGTGTGAATGGGTGCTTAATAGTCTGTGGCTGAGAAATAAACACAAAATCCAGCTAGCACAGTGCTAATTACGTAATAAGCATATATTGAAGAGAAAAGCTTTCAAGGGAGGAGGAAGAGGCTTGGGATAGTTGTACATCTAATTACTGCACCCAAATGACTGCAGCGTTGATTTGATTGCTCTTCAGTAAGCAAGTAAAATATAATGCTGTCATGGAATTCTGAGCTTGAAATATCAGGACACTGAGAAGTACCTCCTGACCTTCTTGTCTTTAGAAGAAAGGGATTCTTCTTTGTTTTCAAACTTAGCCCCTCATTGCCCCCAGAGTGCATTAAAACTGCTTAAGTCTTGCGGTAATTGAAATCATGGCCTGGAATATTTTAAAACAAAACAAAAAACAGAAATAAGCTCTACCTAATAGCATTATCTTGGGAGCAAGAATGCATTGGTCCCTGAGCAATGCAAAGAAATGAAATGGAGGAATACAGAGCTCAGAATAACAGCAATGGTTGTCAGCAGAGAGGTGTCAGAAGAGGTGTCTGTGTGCTGTTGTAAGGATTCTCATGCAGATATTAATATACTCAGGGTTATTATAAGGGTTCTCAGACTGTGAGGCTAGGAAACAGTTGTTACTATAGTGTACTTGCATTCAGAATACCAGCATACATACATGTCACTCAATCCTCATACATTATCAACAGCAAATCAGAGATCAATGCTCTGATGTCTGCACTGATTCTATTTATAAGGACAAAGGTAGCAATAATGTTTGGTGTTATTTTAAACCTTCTGCTAATTTATACATAAATTTCAAGCATGTTACAGCTACAACAGGTTACATTAAGAAAACAAAAATAATGACTACAGGTGATTTACACAACTTTAAAGTGGATGATGAAAACATTGAAATAAATAGGGGTTGCAGACTGCCAGAAATAGTGTGAATTCAGTCCACTTTTAGGGTTAGGGTTAGTGCTAGGGAATCATGGGAACTGTTATTTTTCTGAGACATTGAGCCTTCTCTGTCAGACAACGCTGATGCCACAATAAAATACAGTTCCCATGGTTCCCTAACTCTAACCCTAACCCTAAAAGTGGACTGAATTCACACTATTTCTGGCAGTCTGCAACCCCCCAAAGACTTTCTATATCTTGGCTCAGCCATAGATAAAAAACTGAGATTGCTATCAAGAAATTAGAAGAAGTCTAGGATTTGAAAGGGCAGCCATGAATAGATATGATCCCCAAATGTAAAAATATATCAATGAACACAAAAGTTGGGATCATCCATGCCATGCCATGTCATGGCATTTCTTTTCTTTTTTAAATATTTTATTAATAAAACTTTAAAACATACATTCATTCAACGCATAAGCAATGTTTTTGCACTTGTTATTTTTCCACAATTATATAAACCTACTGTATACCAACAACATATTTAATTATACATGTGTTCCCAAGTCTTTCAGTCCAATGAGGGTACCTCGGTTATAACAGTATCATGCTTAGTAATCCTTCTATTCATCACTCTCATTCTTTCCATTGCCACCTCTCTATTCCTTTCCATTCCCTTCAATCTCTCCTTCATCCTTCACCCTTATAATCCTTTTCTCTATCTTCCATCTTCTACCATTTACTTCTTCATTCACTCTTAATCCTCCTATTCTCCCTCTTCCCTACTTCTTCCACTTTAGATGTATCCGCCGCATGCGCTGCCGCCACGCCATCTTGGCAAACAAAATGGTGGCCGCAACGTGCATGGCGGTGGCGCGGCACCGGCACGGTGGCGGTGGCGGGCGGCAGCGGCGGCAGCGGGTGCAGTGGGGGGCATGCGCGCATGCGTGAACACGCGCACCACCATTCCCCCCCCCCCGGCCCAGCAGAAGACCTGGGGACCAGCGACCGGCCCCAGGTAAAAAATCCTTGCCGACCCCTGAGCTAGACAATGGAAAAAGCTGATAGAAAGAGAATCTGCTCATTTGAAATGTGGTGCTGGGAGAGCATTTTACCGATACGCTGGACTGCCAAAATGACCAATAAGTGGGGCCTAGATCAACCAAACCAGAAGTCTCCATAAAAGCCAAAATAACCAAACCAGGATTATTGTACTTCAGACAAATCAGGAAATGCCATTATTAATTAAAAATATGATAATGCTTGGTAAAGAAGGAGACTAGGAAAAGAGAAAGATTACAAGGAGCTAGAGGGTTTGCAGGACCCAAGCAGCTCTGTTGAGGAGAGGCCTTTTTCCAAGTCTCTCATTCATATGGTTACCAGAAGTCAAAGCTGACCTGATAAGAATTCACAACAAACAATGCATGTTAGTCCATATTTAACCATGTGCTAGTTCCTTTCATTGATTACTACTTTATGGTAATAGAAGGCTACTTTATCCCTTTTAGAAGAGGTGGTTAACTGCTGGAGAAGGGTCCAGATATGCCATTTCACCAGGAGTTTAGCACCTGCCCAAAGCCACATCCCTTCTAGCTGTTTCAACAGCAATCTCTTGAGAAAGTAACGAAGGAGTGCACCTTGACTGGAAATGGGAATTGGATCTCAGCGACATCTCCCACCCTCACATGTTTTACAGATTCAGGAGTTAATAAGAAGGAACTGGAAATATCATCTTTAAGCAGCTCACTTGCCAGCATCACATTGAGGAACTCCTTCCCTCAATTTAACTGAGGGGGGTTGCAGACTGCCAGAAATAGTGCAAATTGAGTCCACTTTTAGGGTTAGGGTTAGTGCTAGGGAGTCATGGGAATTGTGTTGTTTTTTTCTGAGACATTGAGCCTTCTCTGTCAGAGAGCTCTGGTGCCACAATAAAATAGAGTTCCCATGATTCCCTAACCCTAACCCTAAAAGTAGACTCAATTTGCACTATTTCTGGCAGTCTGAAACCCCCTAGAGTGGATTTTAAGATGTATTTCAGGGAACAGATCAAGAGACACAGCATTATCATGACATTGTGGCTATGTGTCTGCTGCTGGAGCTTGTCAATATTATTCTGCCCTTAAATAAATGTATGATGGACCCTTGTGTAGAATGCAGTCTGGTCATAACACCTGAAAAAGGATGTTATGGAGCTGGAAAAGGTGCTGAAAAGTTCAACAGAAGCTGAAAAGTGGGAGATTCAGGACAGGTGAAAGAAAGTGTGATGTGATGGTAAAAAAAAACAAAAATCAAAAATGTAGTTCTGGGCTGCATTAACAGGATTATAATGTTCTATTCAAGGGAAGTCATAGTTCCACTCTATGCTGCTTTGGTCAGACCTCACCTGGAATACTGTGTCCAATTCTGGGCACTACAATTCAAGAGGGATATTGGCAAGCTAGAGAATATCCAGAGTAGAGTGACCAATGTGATCAAAGATCTGGAAACGAAGCCTTATGAGGAATGATTTAGGGTGCTGAGTATGTTTACCATGGAGAGGAGAGGTGACATAATGTCTGTCTTTACATATCTGAAGCAATGCCATATTGAAAAGGAGCAAGCTTGTTTTCTGCTGCTCTAGAAGCTAGAACATAAACCATAACCGTGGATTCAAATTACAATAAAAGAGTTTCCACCCAAACATTAGTAAGAACCTTTTTACTTTGGAAGTGGAATGGATTGTTTTAGAGGATGGTGGACTCTCCATCTTTGGAAGCCTTTAAAGCAGGGATGGGGAACCTATAGCCCTCGAGGTTCTGACAAACTACCATTCCCATCATGCCTCAACACCAGCCAAGCTGAAGGAAGTTTAAGCCAGGCTCATGAGGGCTTGGTTGTAGCTCCTTCCCTTATGGTGACGCTAGTCACAATGGGTGGTATAGTGGTTTGAGCATTGGACAATCACTCTGATGACCAGGGTTCAATTCCTAGCTTGGCCCTGAAACCCACCAGATGATCTTAAGCAATTTACATTCTCTCAACCTCAGGGGATGGCAATTGCAAACCTCCTCTGAACAAATCTTGCCAAGGAAATCCCATGAAAAGTTTGCCTTAAGGTCACCATAAGTCAGAAGCAACTTCAAGCCACACAGCAACAACAACAACAACAGAATGGCTGTATATTATCTCTAGTATTGGGCAACCCTTCAAATAGAGGAGTGACCTATGTAAAGTAGGATGAATAGCCACCCCATTCCCAAATGGGATTGAAAGGCAGAAGAAAAATTAAAATAAATAAGCAGTATGAATAAATAATTTTAAATGCTGATTGACTTAATCTTAATGAGGGATGGATTTTGCTGTTGCTGTTATCCATTCCTTATGGGAAATGCCAGTTTTGTAATATTACAAATTCTGAATTTGACTCTCTCTGCAAGTATCAATTTCCACAATCATTAGTTGTAATAGAACAATTAGAGATGTAGAGAGATAGCTAAATCATCCATATTTTTAATTTCATTCAGAGATTAAACTGATTCTAGAAGATTCTTAAATAAACCCACAATGACCATTTTTATAAGTCATTCATTGTTGCTCCTTAAAAAAATAAAATCAGTATAGGGAATCATGGGAAGTGTAGTTTATTGTGGCACCAGAGCTCTCTGACAGAGAAGTCTCAATGTCTCAGAAAAAACTACAATTCCCATGATTCCCTAGCACTGAGCCAGGGCAGTTAAAGTGGACTCAATTTGCACTATTTCTGGCAGTCTGCAAAGGCCCTTAATCCCAGGTGCTTCTCTAACAAGTGTCCCCATTCCAAAGCAAGACTTAACATTTTCTTGCAAGAAATACAGGTTGATGTATTTCAAATGCTTGAGACCAGAAGTGTTTTGGATTTCTGAGTTTTTCAGATTTGAGAATATTTGCATATACATAAGGAGATATCTTGAAGATGGGACCCAAGTAAGTATACATAGTGAAGATTTGGTTAAAATGTAATGTTTTTAAAGAAAATGTAAAAAAGAATATTTTTTTAAAAAATCAAAATTTTAAAAATTCTTTACAAATTTAAAATATTGAAATTTTTATTTTATTTTAAAAATTCTGGGGGCCCTCCTTTCTTCTCCTACTGAACATCATCTCACTTCCACCATCTCTTAAAGCATTCTAAAGAGATACAGGCAAATGCCACAATGTTTCTGCCAAAATACAGGTGTTTGAGAAGCAGTGGTGTCAGCCACCCGTAGAGTGTCACTGGTGCAGTCCACAACCCACCCACCCCCCCACATTTCTCTAGTGATGCTACTGGGAGGTAAGGCAGGAAATGCTATTCTAATGTATTTTGTGGATATAACTGGCAAGGCATCCCCAAGATACTTTGTTTGTTTGTTTGTTTGTTTGTTAACTGTCTTTGCCCAACTCGTGGCCTCCCAATGGATGGGAAATTTCCAAGACCTCTTGTCTTCCACTGCTCAGCTCAGGTTCTGCAGGCTCAGACCTGTGATCTCCCTGACTGAGTCTATCCATCTGACATGCAGTCTTCCTTTCTTTCTACTGCCTTCTACCTGCCATAACATTATGGTCTTTTCTAGTGATTCATGACTTCTCATAATGTGACCAAAGTACAACAGCCTCATTTGCATTGTCTTGGCTTCCACAAAACTGTTCCACAACCTATTTGTTTGTCTTTTTGACTATCCACAGTGTTCTCAGCACTCTTCTCCAACAGTACATCTCAAATGAGTTTATTTTATTTCTGTCAACTTTCTTCACTGTCCAGCTCTCGCATCCATACACAGTGATGGGAAACACAATGGTTTGGACAATTCTGACTTTAGTGCTCAGTTTTTATCTTTACACTTTAGGATCTTGTTCAGTTTTTTCATAGCTACCCTTCCTGTTCCTAGTCTTCTTATTATTATTTGACTACAGTCTTTGTTCTAATCAATGTTTGATCCAGAGTCCAAGAAATCTTTAACTAGTTCCATCTCCTCATTATCTGGTTGAATTTATGTAGATCCTCCATGGTTGTTGTTTTTGTTTTCTTTATGTTCCTTAACACTTTTTTTAAACCTTCCTTAGTAATTGTTCCAAGTCTATAATATTTTGTGCTGGTAGTATGGTGTCATCCACACATCTTAGATTGTTGATGTTCCTTCCTCCTATCTTCACTCCTCCTGAGTCTAAACCTGCTCTTCATATGATATTTGTGCATAGAAGTTGAACAAACAGGGTGATAGATTGCAGCCTTTACTTACTTCTTCGCCAATTGCAAACCATTCTGTTTCTCCATGTTCTATTCTAAAAGTAGCCACTTGTCTTAAGTACCGGTTTCTCATCAGAACTAACAAATGTAGAGGCACTTGCTGTTAAGGAAAATGCAACATGGGACTTACAGTAATAGAAATAAAATGTGTATGTGAAAGTTACAGTGATCAAGCAGGAGCAATCATGAAGCTACACAGGTGAAAAGGATAATGTAATTTGGAAGCCTTGAGAGCCAAGGACAAAGTTATAGAAGGTATATTGAGAACACCTGTGATAGATTGCAAACACCTGAGACTCATTAAGTGGTCAAGGTAAAGTGATGAAACACTTGGGTTGGTCTTAGGTATGGGATGATCTATGTGGACCAATCAAGATGTATGTACACACCCACTGGGTGGAAACTGACTGGTGGGTGGTGTCTAACAATGGCTATAAATTGCAATGTTTGCTAATGTACATTGTGGTGTAGTGTGGAGTATTTTGGTGGAGTAGAGATTGTGATTTGTAGGGCATATAGTATTTGTGTATATAGTAGAATAAAGTAGATCTTTTATATAAGACTACTGAGTTGTCTGGTGTCTTGAGGGAAGATACAAGAGCCAGAAGAATCCTGGAGAAGTTTGGAGACATCTCAGGAAGAAGAGTGAGAAGGCTTGGAGAGTTTGTCAGGGTCTTCAGCCTATTCTCTGAAACTCTGCTGCTTGGGAAAGAAGCATCAACCACTGATCAAAGCTGGTCAGCTCTGCTGCATAACAAGGTGGAGTTAGAGCCAGAGGTGAAGAGTTACAACTCCCATCATCCCTGACACTTGCATGTCTTTTAAGAGCATTTCATAGCTTTTCGTGATCTATGAAGTGAAAGGCTTTGCTATAGTTTATAAAGCACATGCTGATTTTCTTCTGGAAATTCTCTCTCTAAGTATATTATTGGAGTCTAAGCTGCAGAATTTTTAGCAGAATTTTGCTTACATGGGAAATTAGTGTTATGGTCCTAGAGTTGCTGCAGTGTTTTGTGTTTCTTTTTTTGAATATTGGATGTATATTGATTGTTTCCAGTCTGTTGGCCACTGTTTTGTTTTCCAATTTCCATATAAGGGAGCCCTAGTGGCGCAGTGATTAAATGTCTGTACTGCAAGCCACAAGGTTGTGAATTTGATCCCAGGTGCTCTAAGGTTCACCCAGCCTTGCATCCTAAAATGAGTACCCAGCTTGTTGGGGGCAATTAGCTTACACATTGTAAACTGCTTAGGGAGTATTAGTTCACTGATAAGAGGTATAGATATGTACTTGCTATTGTTATTTCTATATTTGTTGGCATATTTATTTGTCATAAAACTAATAGGAGCTTGGTAAGTATTCTAACATCACAATTTCTATGACCCACATATCTGGCAACTCATGTAATTACTGTCTTGCTGTAAGATTGTGGGTTTCAACAGGGAGGGTTAATGGGTCAGAGTGAATGCAAAATCTCTTTTGCAATCCATTCTGTTTTATACTCTTGTTTGTGCTTCCAGTGAAATTATTAGACAATCTTCTTTAAGTCTTCTGAATGTAACAGAAGCCAGTCACTGTGCAATCTGGTTGCCCAGTGAATAACAAGATCTAGTAGGGCTAATGTAGAAGGTAGAGAAATCTAGATCTAGTCTTTACATTCTAACATTTTCTGGCTGCCTCCCTCTGCAGATCCAATGTAGGAGCAATGGACTCAATGGCTATCTGTCAGTATGTTTAAGCAGTGCCTCTGCTGTGCATAACCTGCATTCATAAACACAAATATTAGGAAAGACCATAAACCAGTGCATGACCTCCTAAAGCAAACCAAATCAGAAAAGGCACTGCACCCTTGGAACTTCTGGCTGGCCAGAGAAGAGGAAGGAGCATAGCACTGTATTTTTTTCCAGGTTATTTTTTCACCTGTTCACCCAAGTATTTAAAATACTTAGGTGTTGCCTTTTTATCCCTCTCAGTTTTACTATATAAAAAAAGTTTTAACACTATGTTTTTAAACATAAATGTCTTAAAGATTTGAATATTTAATGTATACCACCTTTAAATACATTTTCAAATGAAGATACAATTTATATGTTTATTAAAAAATAGAATGCATAGTGGAGCTATCCTGTTCTAATTAGGAGTAAGCAAACTTCAGGCTTCTGAAATATACTTTATCTGTTTTTGGACACACACACCATTAAAATACTAAGATCCATCAATAGGAACAAAGTGCAACATTGGCTGCTGCCATACTGTAGAAATAAAGCAGTTTAATATCACGTTAACTTCATGACCCAAAGCTATAGAATTCTGGGATTTGTTGTTTGTCAGATTTGTAGCCTTTTCTGTCAGAGAGCTCTGGAGCCTCACCAAACTACAAATCCCATAATTCCATAGTTGATGCATGGAAGTTAAAAGTTGATGTCAAACTGCTTTATTTCTGCATTCTGACAGCAGCCATAGCAGCTACATTGGGTGGCCTTATGCTACAAAGAAAATAACTGGGTTCCTTTATGCACATGCTCAGCCCAGGAATTGGCAAACAGAATCAGAACCAAATTCACAAGTTCTTTCATATAAAAAAACCCGCTCCTTATTTCCTTCCAAGGATTTTTTTATTTCTTTATTGAAATTTCCAACTATAAAACATGTTTACAAACAAACATATACATACATAAATAAACATATACAACTGAACAGTTCCTTACATACTTATCATTCACCTGTCCTTGTATTACACCACTTATAAACCTTAAAATACTTCCTGCTTTTCCATTAATGTCTTGATTTTTCCAATTTTCGTGCTTCAATTTACTAATCCTATAACACTGTACCTTTTGTACTAAGTTTTCCAGACTTAGGAGCAAACAAATAAGAAATTCTTAAAACTAAAAAGCAAATCCTCTGATTGTACCTTACACTTAAATAATTCAGCACAATACAAAAAGGGACACAACAAAAATCGTTTGCATCTGCAGGTTAATCACCTTATCTAATCCTCCTAACTCTAAGAAAAGTTGTTTCTTATTAGCAATATCCTTATAACTTCAACACTTATATTTTGGAACCTATAACATCAGGTACATTCCTATATTCCATTCTTTTTTGATAAATTCCAATACCTTATACCATTCCTCTACAAGTTTATTTGTTCTTTGTTTCTGGAGAATTGTTTTAAATTTATCAGCTTGTACTGCATTGAGGAGTTTTAATAGCCATTCTTCTACTTCTGGAATTCTATGTTGTTTCCATTCTTTTGCAAGCGTCATCATTGCTGTTGTTACCAGATAAAATAGCAGTCTCCCATGTGTGTTTTTTCTACCTCACTTTCTACAATGTTTAATAAAAACAATTCTGGAGAAAATTTCAATTTTGCTTTCAAGATCTTACATAATGAATTTTTTTGCCAATATTTCTTCACTTCTGCAGAGGAGACCAGAGATGGGAAAATGTTCCCTTTTCTTTCCCACATTTCCAACACCTATCCAAACAATTCTTCTTCCACTGCCATACCACACTGAACATGCTTGATCTCATCTTTCAAGGATTGTTTTTATCCTCTAGATCTAGTTGTCTATAGAGCCCAACCCACTGTTCTATATCATATTTAGCATACTGGTTACTTTAGTTCTCCAAAGAGAGGACAGCAGTGTTCCATGTATGGATAAAAGCTCACTGTGAAATAGAAGAGAGAGTTGGATTAAGAAGATGAATGCAGGGGAGGGGGTCTTGGCCTTGCTGGAGGTGACTGAGTACCGGCAGATGCTCCTCAAAATGTTCCCTACAGCTGAGCATCTGGCTTCCTCATACAGTCCTCTTCCAATTAATAAGCAAATGTTTCCAAATCTGGAGCATATGTTCAAAGAGACCTCAGGCTGCTTCAAACTAAGCTACCCTAATGTAACAAATACTAGATGTTGCTGGAAGAATTCTTTGTTTCCTGACTTGAAACTCAACAGACCTTCCTTCACTCTCTCCATAGAGCCATGCCCATTTCATCTTAAATTTTCAAGCACAAGGATACAGAATGACATTAAAGTGGTGGTTGAACAGAATTTGATGCACCATGAGATAAATACTTCTTTGCTTTAATAGCTGCATGCAAAGTCTCATTCTTCCACTTAGAGAAAGTTTTGCAGCATGCATATTGAAAGCAGAGTACTGTTAGACTGGAATGACAGCAGTTCTGTGTATTTATACTTGCAAGTAACTTGGTAGCCTAGAAAGAGAGGAATGTCAGTATTTGATTTAAAAGGAGGAAGCCACGTGTGGATGCTATTCTAGAATGATACTATGGGAGAGTATCATTTGGTATAAATTTGGGCTAGGACTTCACAATAGGGGGAGCAATAGGGGAAGAATTTTGGTTTGTTTGGGGGTTTTCAATCAAAAGTTACCAGAATTCACAAAACGTGAGCACAAGAAAATGAGATGAAAACAATGAATGAAATAATGGATGAAAAGTTCAATTCAGTTCATTTTTCCCTGGAATTTACCCAGATTTGCAAATGTCAGTTATGGGAGGAAGAAAACCTTTCCAGATATGCCCATCACTGTGTAACAAGGGTCACCATTAGTTTTCACTGAACCACCTAGCTCTCTACCCCACTGCATGGCTTCTGGTGGCATTTGTGTCAATGGAGCAGTGGAAACTTTTCAGGTATAATTTGAAGATTAAAGTTGCTATCCAAGATGATGCATTTATTTTTAAGATAATTTTCAGCATCTTGGATTTGTTATTGTTAATTGCCATTCAAGTCAGTCTCAACCTATGGTGACCCTATAAATTGGATATCTCCAAAACTAGAAACAGGGGAATGTTTTCAGCAGCCCAAGATATCCACAGAACTCTTCTCCAGCACCACATCTCAAATGAGTTGGCTTTCTTCCTATCAGTTTTCTTTACCATCCAGCTCTCACAACCATACATAGTGAGGGGAAATGCAATGACATAGCAATCCTAATGTTTATAGCCAGTGATATACCTTTGCACTTTAGGATCTTGTCTAGTTCCTTCATAGTGGGGAGCAGTGGTGTCCTTACGGTTGGTGTCACCCAATGCAGTCATTGACTGGGGGGGGGGGGGGTAGGATTCATGGGGGTGAGACGTCCGGTGCGCAACTTCCTGCACACTTCCAGTGCACACAGGCACACAAGCGCACAGTCAGAGAAGCCTCATGCGTCCCAGGGAAAGGCCGGGGAGGGCCAGAGAAGCCCCATGAGCCCCCAGGAAACACCAGGCAGGGCCAGAAAAGCCCCACACACCCCAGAAAAAGGCCAGGTAGGGCTGGAGAAGTCCTGCACATCCCTGGGAAAGGCTGAGGAGTGCCAAAGAAGCCCCATAAAGCAGGCTCACAACCACAGGAGATTTACAGTCCTGAAGATTTATAGTCCTGTGGTAAGTGTCTGCTTTGAAAATGCTCTATAATGAGATACAAACATCTCATTCCAGCAAGGAAAGTAAGACAATGCAAGGGTGGCATCACCATTGAAGTGGGGCCTAAATTTGATACCTGTCTATGATTCCATCTACATTTTTGTTCCTTTTCCTAATTCCATTATGGGATATGTTGCTTGGTCACAAAAAAGCAAGGAGCAGCTACAGAAAGTCTGGGGGCTGAATCCACCCTATTCAACCCATCTGTATTGAGGAACAAAAGAGTCAGTATTGTATCTCATGAGCAGAGTGATTAGTATTTGCAAGCAGAAGATTAGCAACAGCCAATCCCAAGCCACCACCACACATACACAGTATTTAGTAGAGAAATGAAGCAGGCTTAATCTTCTCTATTTTATAAACATGAAGTAAATTTATTTACAAATACTAACATCTTATGGTGAGATAGGACTTTATCACACGTGGGCCAGTTTCGTTGTTAAAGAGATAATAAAGTGGAAATGAAGCATCCCGAAAAGAAAGCAAAAATAGAACTTAATTGTGCAAATGCTTTTCACACGTAATTACAGTAATAACGGAATTAAGTTAAAAGCAAAAAAAAGACGTTTCTAACTTTCATACACAAGTGAAAAGAACCTGTACATGTACTGGAAATGGGTGTGTTTCTCCTTTTCCAGGGCAAGTCCTGCATTTCCCAGGAGGAAATGTCAGACTGTCCTCCATTTGGGGTCATGTCCTCCTGCACAGGTCCTAATCCCCTTCTGTTGGGGTTAGGACCTCTCAAGAGAGCAGAGGAGGAGGAGGAGGCTGGAAAGGGAAGGCAAGCCGAGGCAAGGGAGGGATTGGGATGGCTCACCCTCCCTTTTCTCTCTCTCCTTTCCTGGCATTGGAGGCTGTCAGCTGCTGGCGGGATGGGCAAGGAGGGTAGGATCACAGGCAGAGCTGGCAGGGAAGGAGGAGGAGGAGGAAAGGGAAGGAAGGAAGGAAGGAAGGAAGGAAGGAAGGAAGGAAGGGCTGGGTGTTCCCTGGGGAGAGCCAGAGCCTTGGATGATGCCCAGGAGAGGGGGAAACTGGAGGTAGCTCCCATGGCCCCCCCATAAGCCTTTCCCCTTTGTAGGACCTGCAGGGCAGAACATCATGGTGAGATGGATCTCCAAGTTGCTCCACAAGCACACCCCACACTTGCACCCACATCCACCCACAGCTGCTGTGAGGGAAGCCTTCTTTCCCCTCCATCCCAAATGCCAAACTTCTCCTCCGTCCCAAACTTCCCTCTCCTGGGCTGCCTTCCCTTCCCTTCCCTTCCCTGCATGGCACTGAGGAGGAGCCCGGGACTCTCCTCCCTGGAGGCCTCTCCTCCTCCTCCTCCTCTTGGCCCTCCTCCAGGTTTTAAAAGAGAATTGTCCGTGCGTATTTGCTTTTCAGATTAAAATAAATGCGCAATTACTGTAATTTCGCAAATGCATTTCCTCTAAACTCCCAAAATTAAAAAGATCTCGGATAATACCACTTTCTATCCACTTTCTGTGCGACGTCATGTGAAATCGTCAGGCGCAAGTGCGGTTTTTTTGGGGGGGATTTGTGTGGGATAACCTACAGATTCCCCCCGTGTGATAACGTCCATACTCTGTAACATTTGCTTTTCAACATGGAGCAACTAGTGCAGGCATGCCAAGGTAGCAACTTTTAATGCAGGATGGCTGGGGATTATGTACCATGATTCTTTCAAAACTGTAGTAACATTCTAGTCACTTTCTTTTCTCTCTCTGCTTCAGGCTTTTTTTTCAGATGTGGGCCAAGCAGCACTTTAACAGAGAATCTTGCATCCTGAAATCCTCTAGAGGTGGAATCCTCTGAAATTCTCTGTCTTTTGGACCAATATGGTGGGGTGTGTCCAGGAAAGGAGATGGCCCTTGTTCTCCACAGCTGCCACCCTTGCATTAGAATGTGACAAGGTAATATGAATTAGGTTTGTATACTATGCCTATCATGGGAGAGACTCACCTGGAATGTACACTGATATCCTGCAGGAATCGGAGAAAGATACCTACAGTGAATCCTATTTCTATCTTCTCATATCTCTTCATTTTTCTCCTATTCAAATGGGTACAAGTTGGCAAACTTAACAGCTGGTTATTTTGGTTTTTATTTTACCAAAACAAAAACACTTGCAATTATTTTAGCACTATTTTCTACTACTACAGACTGTGCTGATTGTGTTTTATTCATTATTGTAAGCCACCTAAAAGGAACATCTGTTGTTCTGAACCTAATGGCAAAATATAAACATTGGCTGGAATCCTATGTAACCTTTCACTCAACATAAATTTGTGTATTTAACTAGGTAGCAGAGGCATTACAAAATCTGAATTGCGAAGATGTGTAACAGGATACCAGCAAGAGTCACCAATACTCATAGGTTTCCCATATGCAATGTGGGCTCAATGCAGATCAGGAACCATAGCACATTTGTCCCAATTCATGTTAGCCCCAAGAGGATTCTGGCCATTTAAAAAAAAAATGAAATAAATAAATAAATAAATAAATAAAATGAGATGAGGTCTTGGTACAATTTTTTAATAAAACAAAAAGCCAACAACCAACCTTCATGTTGAAAGCTTTAGACATTGTGGATTTCTTCAGCACTCTACCCTATAAACAACAGATTACCTTTTAAATAGCCTTCTATTGTGTGATGTTCAGATTCTTTTTACTGAGAGAGCGAGAATACAGGGGAGAAGGAGGGATGGAGAGAAAGTGCACATTTGAATGAGTTCGGTGACATTTGCTGCTGCACACGCACACTGAAGCATTTCCAGCCACTGATTCAGTGCTCTAAATATCTGCCCAACCTTGTTAGCTCCTCTTTCAGCCACTGTAGTATCCCAGATTCTCAGTAAATGACTGCCTTCGATTGCTCACTTGCCTTAACAACTGAGCTCTATAAGCTGACCGCCAGCAAAACTCAAGTTGAATCAAGGGGCTGCTTGAATAATTTATATGATTGTTACTTTTACAACTTCAACACATTTAGGTTTAAATCCAGTGCACATGAACTGCTGCACAATAATCAAGTCTGTGCAAATAGGGCCAGAGAGGAATCTATACTTTTTCTTCGGGGGAGGGGAGGGGGTTGAGAATAAGAGGGGGAGAGAAAGAAAGGCCAGAAATTCAATTACATTTGGGACTTGTTCTACAATACCAGCTGCAGTGTACTCTGTAATAGGAAAATAATAGATAAGTCTTGCCAGTAGAATATGTGCCCTACCTAGCTCAAGTACCATGTTGAAACCTTCCAAGATTCCAAGGGTTTCTTAAAAAAATATTTGCCTGCCTCCCATTGTATGTGTTAACTGCTGTCCAATGAGAAACTGGCAAGCAGTGAACTTTCAACAATTATTAGAAGAGACCTAATTACTTTCATGGGGAGCCAAACTGTTCCAGGACTCTGCTTTCAGGACTCCAGTGACTTCAAATGACAGCCATATTCCCATGAAACCTGAACTAATTGTGAGCTGTTATAGTTATTGATGTTGCTGTGTACTTATCATTTCTGACATATAGCAGACCCAAAGTGACCCACCTCATGATTTTCGTGGTGAGATTTATTCAGAGGAAGTTTGCCATTGCTTTCCTCTAAGGCTGAGTGAGTGGGATTGCCTAAGGTCACCCTCTGGGTTTCCATGGCTCAGAGGGGATTTGAACTCTGATGTCCTAGAGCAGGGGTAGGCAACCTTTCCCCTTTAAGGGCCGAGGGACTTCAGCTCCCAGAAGCCTCAGCCATGTTGGCCAATAGTCCCATGTTGGCCAATAGCTCCTGGGACTCTGGGAGCTGAAGTCCCTCGGCCCTTCAAGGGGAAAGGTTACCTACCCCTGTCCTAGAGTCTATAGTCCAGCAATCAGACCACTATACCCCACTGGCTCTCAACTAGTTATAAAAGTATTATGAAATAATGTGGAAAAGCATCTACAAACAACTGTTTTAAACAATTTTTGGAGCCTCTAGTGCCAGAACTATTCTTAAGAGGGGATAATTCCCCTTCTCTGTGTTCCATCACCATTAGAGGAACAATGGATGGAAACAAGCAAGCGATTCCTCTTCATTACTAGTGCCAAACTGTGGAACTCCCTGCCAAGGGAGGACAGGCTAGCTCCATCTTGGTGACCCTTCTGCTACAAGCAATTTCTCCAGATATAACATGTTCTTGTGGGTTTTATCACTAGTATACTCATTTTTGTGGTCCCTATGGAGATGTGCCCACTTTCTCCTAATGTACTTTCTGCTAATACACATTTCACTGCATGCCATTTTAGAACTGCATTGCAAAATTTGGAAAAGTGCAGTTATTGAAGTACAACCACATTTGATTCATGTAAATTAGTTTCCCCCCCCCCCCCACCATCCTCACAAGCAACCTGTTCAAAAAACCTTATACTATATAGCTAACTAACAGCAGCAGACTTCCTTAAACCAATTGGCAACTGAAGAACTGAGAAGGGTGGGTTAAAGATGCAGTCCCAACTTGGGTCACATTCCTTGCACTTCTGAACTACTTTTTCATCACCACACCTAGGTAATCCCTAGGGTTACCGTAATATTGTATTATGTTTATATGACGGATTCATATCTTCATCTTAGCCAGCACTCTTAGACTGCCAGAACCATCCAGCTAAAGTGAAGTTAAAGGCTTTCACGGCTGGTGTCCATAGTTTTCTGTGGGTTTTCTGGGCTATGTGGCCACGTTCTGGAAGAATTTATTCCTAATGTTTCACCTGCATCTGTGGCTGGCATCTTCAGAGGGTGGTGGCATGGAAGTGTGTGGGGTATATATATATATGTATGGGGTGTTCTGCTACTGCCGATTTTTTTGGCTGGCTCAATCTGCAGTGTATCTCATGTTCTTTGATTTGTGTTTGAAAAGTGCATTTAGTGGTCCCTATGTAGACCTGCCCACAGCTGCACAGTAAATTCCTGTAGCAGTGAGAGATCCTCTCCTGTCCTTCACTGAGCACAGCATTTGACGGATTCTCTTGGTCGATCTGTAGATCATTTGAAGGTTGTGTTTCCTAATCAGTTTCCTTATTCCGTCCATGACTTCTTTGATGTATGAAGTATGGCTCTTCTGGTGTCTGAGCTGGAGGAGTCACTGTGCATCTGTGGGCAGATCTCCATAGGGACCTCTAAATGCAATATTCAAACATGAATCAAAGAACACAAGAGACACTGCAGACTGAGCCAGCCAGAAAAATCGGAAGTAGCAGAACACATCATAAACCAACCTGGGCATAGAATGCTACTTGAAAACATGGACATTCTGGACCATGCCAGCAACTACCAGGTCAGAATGCACAAGGAGGGCATTGAAATCCACAAATACCTGGACAACATCAACAGGAAAGAAGAAACACTGAAAGTAAACAAAGGGCCTAAGCAGACAGGCAGCATGGGGCCGCCCCGGGAAGCTGCGGGGCTGAGGCATCCGCATTCCTCGGCCCCACGGCGCAGCTTTGCCGCCCCAGGAAGGAGCGCTAAAATAGCGCTCCTTCCACAAATCGCCGAAGGTGCGCCACAAAAGGCTGCCGGCGCACCTTCGGCACCTTTTCCGCCGCAGCGTGTGTGGACGCTGCGGCGGATAGGCATCCTCGGAGCGCCGGACGTGCGGAAGGTCCGACGCTCCGACGATGTCTTTGGGAAGGGGTTGGGGTGCCCAGCGTGCAGCTGCCCTTCCCCTTCCTTGCCCTGAAGACGGCGCTTTGCACCGTCTGCTTCCCCCCAAAGTTTGGCTACCAGTCCTGAAGAGCACCAAAGTTAAAACACAATACACACAAATGAACACCAACCAGAGTCAGGGGGTTTCCCCGCTGACAATGAATTGCTAATTAAATAGACACACTTGAAGCCTTGCCATTCAACAACTGACCAACACACAGATTAACATGTAAATCACTTCCTCCCAACCAAGGGTTACACAAGTATATATTTCCCACACACTTCCATGCCACCACCCTCTGAAGATACCAGCCACAGATGCAGGCAAAACATCAGGAATAAATTCTTCCAGAATGCAGCCACATAGCCTGGAAAACCCACAGAAAACTACATCCAAGTTTTATATCTAAAAGACAGGGGACATGCTGGGGAGAAGAATGCGGAAATGGATATATTTGTGACTGGGGCTATTAAACCCCCTTGACTATCTTGACCTTTTCTTGTTACTTTTATTATGGGGAGAGACAACACATTGCTGATAAGCCTTGCAGAATGTTTTTATTTCTCTTCCATGATTCCTGTCACTAATCCTACAACATGGTGACCAAACAACACATTCTTCCCCCTACAAAACCCACCTCATTTTGTACTTGCTATTGTTCCTGTTCAGTGGGAGGGATGCACTGCTATTCCGTAATGAGACTATTCAGCAAACACAGTAGTCTGTTTCTATAGTGGCTGGTTGCATGCCAGTCATCCATCACCAGTCATGAGTTTCTATTGTGCACTATCTGTAGCAGCATTGTGGGAATAGAGAAAGAAAACAGTTTGGGGCTAATGTGATACAATATTCATGACTGCATGCCATACAAGCAGCATTCAGGTTTATAACTTGACTATTGCATGGCCAGCATTCATTCGTTCAACACACATTCATGCTACTTGAAAAAATGTATTTTACAAGATCAGTTCAGAAAGGTATGGCATCTAATAATGGAACAAGCCCTCTACCACTGTGCTATACAAGGCATTCTGGAGAAAAGAAAACCACAACCATATGTACTCCAGGATAGTCCTTTTGGTTTATGCCTAAAGCAGCAGCACCAGCACCAGCACTGCTTACTACTTATTAATTAGTTTATGTCATTTTTACGCAGGTGACAGTGCCCCCCAAAAAGGCCACAGTAGGCAATAGCTGATCAGGAACTGAAAAACTGTTTACTGTTTACTGGAGTGTAGGTGGTTAGTCCATTAATAAGCATTTATATTTGGAATTCTGCTGCCCCCCTCCCCATAGCACCACTCATGAGTCACATGTTGCTGTGACTTTTTATAAAAAATGTACAAAATATATACGTTTGACTTATTGAGGCATAGAAATTTGGAATACCACTTAATATGTAGTCTGGTATGGGAACTACTGTTGCTAAGTGAAGTCCTTTGAGTCAGCTACCATGTCAGTGGGGCTGTAAGTCCACTCCAGGTTTTAATGGGAACTCTGTTCTCCACATAGCATCAGCACCTTCAATAGCTCCTTTACAGTTCAGTCTAAAACCTGGTCCAAATTAACCAGCATTCCATTGACTTCAGAGCTGTCAGATGCCACTTAAGTTTTTTTTAAAAGTTGGGGACTTTTATATGTGTACATGCCAATTTTTAACACCTGTATATACATGTACCCAGCAACCCAGGTCTAATGAGTAGTGCTAATGTCTAAAATTGTCCTAAGTTGCCTTTAATCAAACAGTAATTTTTAAAGATATACGTCTTGGTAGTATTTGCATCACCACATGCCATGTAGGCAGATACATAAACCATTTTGGTTAGGGTTTATAATTACATTGGTGCATGGGAGAGCATTTCTGAACCAAAGGTGCTGACATATTTTGAGAGAATACTATTCTATTAACCAATAACTGTGTTAGAAGTTGTTATGGATGTTATAAAACAGAACACAGATTACTTCCTAATTTAACTCACTAGTCTCTCAGCACCAGAGATCATTATGTCACTTTCATTTCTCACAGACTTTGAAAAGTTATTGTTATAAAAGTTATTGAAAAGTTATTATTGGATAATTCCCAAGATCCGCCGGCTAACATTGCTAGCAGCCATATTGTCTGGAGGATTCTAGAAGCTGTAAACCAAAAAGTAACTTACCCCATCTATGATTTCTCTTTCCCATCCCCCCTCCTCTTTGATACAGTATTGTATCTATTTCTTGTGCCTATAGAATCACAGGGAATTTAACTTTTTGTGATTCAAGATTGGAACCTTATAGTAGACTGAACTCAGCAGTTTATTTACATGGTACAGGAGAACTCTGGCTTAGGAGCCTTGGCTTCCAGACTAAACAAGCAAATAAATTTATATAGGATTTATACAAAAGCCTGCAGCAGTGGCAACTGAGCAACCAAAGTCTACAACATACAAATGAATATACCAATAAGAAGCAAACATTATTTACAAATTATGTTCATCACACTTGTTTTTGTCTCTTATTCTGGTGTTCTGGTTGTTTATTTATCAGCATAACATGACTGGGATGATCTATGACAATAAAAATAATATAATTCAAGACCAGGGAGAAATAAACAGATGTTGCATGTAATGCACAGAAGAATTATACAAAAGAAATGACAAAATGAAAGACACATGGAATGAAGAGCCATATGAAGATGAACCCCAAATTCTAAAAATTGAGGTGGAAACTGCAATAAGAGAAATAGCAAAAAACAAATCACCAGGAACAAATGATATTACAATTGAACTGCTGCAATCCACACTGACAGAGTCAACTGTAGTGTTAACCAACATATGTCAACAGATATGAAAAACACAACGATGGCCAACAGATTGGAAGCAATGAATATACATCCCCATCCACAAAAAGGGAGACACAAGAGACTGCAGCAACTAAAGAACTATAGCAGTGATCTCCCATGCAAGCAAAATCATGATCAAAATTCTGCAACATAGACTCCAACCATAGATGGAGAGAGAAATACCAGAGGTCCAAGCAGGGTTCAGGAAAGGAAGAGGCACCAGGGATCACATTGCAAATATATGATGGCTAATGGAGGGTAGCAGGGAATTCCAAAAGAAAATCAGCATGTGCTTCATAGACTATAGCAATGCCTTTGACTGCATAGATCATGAAAGGCTATGGAATGTCCTTAAAGACATGGGAGTGAAAACACATTTGATAGTCCTGATGAGGAATCTGTATTCAGGACAAGAGGCTATTATCAGAATAGAATATGGAGAAACAGAATGGTTCCCAATTGACAAAGAAATCAGACAAGGCTGCATCCTTTCACCCTATCTGTTCAACTTGTATGCAGAACATATTATAAGAAAAGCAGGCTTGGACATAGAAGAAGGAGGAGTGGAAATAGGAGGAAGGAATATCAACAATCCAAGATATGCAGATGACACCATAATACTAGGAGAAAACCTCACAGACCTGGAACACCTACTAAGGGCGATCAAGGAAGAAAGTGCAAAGGCAGACTTAATGGTGAATATAAAGAAATAATAATAATAACCATTGAGGACCTTCACAAGTTCAACCTAGACAATGAAGAAACAGAAATAGTAAAAGAATTCTCATACCTGGGATCAAACATTGATAGAAATGGGAACTGCAGTCAGGAAATCAGAAGAAGACTGATTTGAGAAGATGATAGGAAGAACATCAATGAATTTGAGATGTGGTGCTGGAGAAGAGTGCTGAAGATTCCATGGAGCCAAAAGGACAAAACAAGTGGGTCCTAGAATCATAGCATCATAGAATCATAGAGTTGGAAGAGACCACAAGGGCCATCCAGTCCAACTCCCTGCCATGCAGGAACTCAAAATCAAAACACCCTTGACAGATTGCCCATTCAACCTCTGTTTAAAAACCTCCAAAGGAGGAGACTCCACCACATTCAGAGGGAGTGTGTTTCACTCTCGAACAGCTCTCACTGTCAGGAAGTTCCTCCTAATGTTTAGGTGGAATCTCTTTTCCTGTAACTTGCATCTGTTGTTCCAGGTCCTGTTCTCTGGAGCAGCAGAAAACAAGCTCCTCCTCAACATCCCTTCAAATATTTAAAGAGGGCTATCATATCCCCTCTTCTCCGTCTCTTCTCCAGGCTAAATGTACCCAGTTCCCTAAGTCATTCCTCATAGGGATTGGTTTCCAGACCCTTCAATATTTTAGTCGCCCTCCTCTGGACATGCTCCAGTTTTTCAACATCCTTTTTGAATTGTGGTGTCCCAAACTGGACACAGTATTCCAGCTGGGGGCTGACAAAGCAGAATACAGTGGCACTATTACTTCCCTTGATCTAGATACTATACTTCTATTGATGCAGCCTAAAAACGCATTGGCCTTTTTGGCTGCTACATAACACTGTTGACTCATGTTCAACTTGTGGTCTACTAGGACTCCTAGATTCCTTTCACATATAGTTGCGTTAAGGCAAGTGTCCCACATCCTATATCTATGCATTTCATTTTTCCTCCCTAATTCAGTACCTTACATTTCTCCATGGTGAAATTAATTTTATTAGCTTTGGCCCAGCTTTCTACTCTCTTAATGTCATTTTGAATTTTCATTCTGTCTTCTAAGGTATTAGCTATTCCTCCTAATTTGGTGTCATCTGTAAATTTGAGAAGCATGCCCCCTATTCCTTCATCCAAATCATTGATAAAGATGTTGAATAGCACTGGGCCAGGACAGAACCCTGTGGCACCTCACTGGTCATTTCTCTCCAGGATGAACAGGAGTCATTGCTGAGCACCCTTTGGGTTCGGTCAGTCAACCATTTACTAATCCACCTAATAGTCTAGCCCACATTTTGCTATCTTGTTTGCAAGAATATCATGGGGGGGGGGAGCCTTACTGAAATCAAAATATGCTATGTCTACCACATTCCCTTCATCTAGCAAGCTGGTAATTTTATAAAAGAGAGAGAGAGAGAGATCAGATTAGTCTGGCATGACTTGTTTTTTAAAAACCCAGGTTGACTTTTAATGATTATGGCATTCCCTTCTAAATGTTCACAGACTCTCTGTTCAATGAACTGTTCTAGAATCTTTCCCAGTATTGATGTCAGACTAACTGGGTGATAGTTGTTGGGATCCTCTTTTGTCCACTTTTTGAAGATGGGGACAATGTTTACCCTCCTCCAGTCTGCTGGGACTTCTCCTGTTCTCCAGGAGTTCTCAAAGATTATTGCCAGTGGCTCTGAGATTACATTTGCCAATTCTTTTAATATCCTTGGATGTAATTCATCTGGTCCTAGAGACTTAAATTCATTTAGGTTGACCAGGTATTCCTGTACTTCCTCTTTACTTATTCTGTGCTGCATTTCCTCTATTGTGCCCTCTGCTCCATTTTCCTCAAGTTGAACACCCTTTTCCTTTTGTGAGAAGACTGAGGCAAAGAAGGTGTTGAGTAGTTCTGCCTTTTCTCTGTCCCCTGTTAGAATTTCTCCATCTTCTCTGTGCAGTGGCCCTACCATTTCCTTCTTCTTTGTTTTGCTATGGACATACCCAGAAAAGCCCTTTTTATTGTGCTTAACCCCTCTAGCAAGCCTGAGCTCATTCTGTGCTTTGGCTATCCTGATTTTACTCCTACATGTGCTAGCTATTTGTCTGAATTCCTCTTTAGTGATTTCACCCCTTTTCGATTTCTTATACATCTCCCGTTTAAAACTTAGTTCAGTTGAAATTTCTTTTGTCATCCAACCCGGTTTCTTGAGACATCTCTCATTTTTCCTTCTCATTGGAACAGTTTGGGATTGTGCCTTCAGTATCTCCCTTTTGAGAAACTCCCATCCATCCTGAACTCCCTTCTCCTTTAGTATTTCTGACTGTGGGATCACTCCCAGTGTTTCCTGTTGAAATCAGCTCTCCTAAAGTCTAGAATAAGTGTCTGACTATGCCTAGCTTCTCCTTTCCAGGAGAACATGATCACGCCCACCTAAGGATCCCAACACTTGTACCCCATTTACCAGGTCATCCCTGTTGGTTAGGGACAGATCTAAAATAGCTGATCCCCTTGTTGCCTCTTCCACCTTTTGGACAAAGAAATTGTCTTTGAGGCAAGTGAGGAATTTGCTAGACCTTGAAGTATTAGTTGAATTTGACTTCCAGCAAATATCAGGATAGTTCAAGTCACCCATCACTACTACATCTCTCCTTTCTGAGTGTGTGGTCATCTGTTCTAGAAAGGCATCATCCAATTCCTCAGTCTGATTTTGGGGTCTGTAGTAGACTCCCACTATAACATCCCTGTCCTTTCCTTCCCCTTTAATTTTTATCCAGATGCTCTCTACCTGATTTCCAGGATTTAAGTCCTGGATCTCTTCACAGGTGTAAACATCCCAGAAATATAATGCTATTCCTCTTTCTTTCGTGTTTGGCCTATCCTAGAGCAGATGAAGCTGGAAAACTCCCTGGAAGCCAAAATGACCAACCTGAGGCTGTCGTGCTTCAGGCACATCATGAGAAGAGAGGACTCTGGAAAAAACAATAATGCTAGGGAAGGTGGAGGGAAGTAGGGAGAGAGGAAGGCTACATGCTAGATGGATGGACTCTATTAAGGAGGTCATAGGTATGGGTTTGCAGGATTTAAGCAGAACAGTGGAGGACAGAGGGTCTTGGAGATGTCTCATCCATAGGGTCGCCATGAGTTGAAATCGACTCGATGGCAGTTAACAACAAAAACATGATAAGATGTTTTGGAACATGGCTCAAAATGTCTTTGTTCATGTTTAACCTAACTTGAATTCATTACTTGCAACATTTTTTGTATTTAAGCACACTATTTTTTCAACATGGTTCTACCTCATTTAAACCTTACGGTTACATTTTGACTTTTCTCCTTCGCTATGCTGGAAGACTGTTGTTGCTGTTGTTCTTGATGTTGTTGTATGCCTTCGAGTCATTTCTGACATATGGCAATCCTAAAGTGACACTATCACGGGGTTTTCTTGGCAAGTTTTTTTCAGAGGGGGGGTTGTCATTGCTTTCTTCTGAGGTTGAGAAAGTGTGACTTGCCCAAGGCCAATTATGGTGGAGCAGGATTTCGAACATTGGTCTCCAGAGACATAGGGCCGATGCAGACCAGCCACGGCGACGGCTCAAAGGGCATCTTTTTGCCACCACCAAAAGGAGCAGCATTTGCCCACTCTTTTGGGGGCAGCAAATAGGAGGATCAGGACTGTGGCATGTGGTTGCCGCAGCCCTCATCTGCCATTCCCAGGGGCGGCCCAGAGCCGCCCCTTATGTGCTGCATGCATCGGCCCATAGTCAAGCACTCAAACCACTACACCATGCTGGCTCCTGCTGGAAGATAGGCGGGATATTAAACCAACCTGTCTGCCACTGCTGCCCACTGATGATCAGGGGCTTTAGGGAGTTTATCATCCGTTGACTTCCCCCTCCCCAATATCTGTATTTGGAGTTACATTTTAACTTGACCAATTTGTTCCTGTAGAATTGTGTATATAGTGAGTGATAATAATTTTTTTATATGGCAAACCAGTAGCAGTAAATAAAGAACACAATAAGAGCATGACATATTCTTTAATCAGTTTGTGTCCTAAGAATATAATCCAGACTAGTATATCTTGCTGCCTGTATCAAGTTTCAGCAAAACCTTCCCACAACTCAGGCTGCATCTGTGTTGCAGAATTAAAGCAGTTTGGCACCACTTTATCTGCCAGGGCTCAGGGCTACGGAATTTTGTAATTTGTAGTTTTGTGAGATATTTTGCTTTCTCTGCTCTGATGCCACAACAAACTACAAATCTCAGGATTTCATAGGATGGAGCCATGTCAATTAAAGTGGTGCCAAACTGCATTAATTCTTCAGTGTGGTGGTAGCCTTAGATGGCAGCTGAGTATGAACCTCAGGGGAGTGTTCAATCAAGCACTCAACAAGATGGCAGGTATTTGGCCAAAGTCAAACTGGATATTTCTGGAGCATGCAGCTTGCACAGCCACCATTAGTGTTCAGTGATTTTATACATCATAAAACTGATCTTGCAGCAAACCTCCACATAGACCAATTTCACTTGTCCAACTCCTCCTTAAATCATCTCTTTTAAAGGCACAGTCGGCATTTTGTCCAGCTGGCAGGATTCACTGACATCATGTTGGCAGTTGCAACCAAGAGCAGAATTTGGCCACTGTGTTATATTTTTCTACAATAGATATATGTCAATTTAACCTGGTCTTTTGCTCTCAGACACACTAGTCAGGCTGTTTTCTGCTTGAGGCTGGCAATAGTTGGAAGTTCATACTGACCTAGTTGTTCCTAACTGACATTAAATTGTACCAGTGAATTGGTTACACCAGTGCCAGTGGGCTTCATGGGATTATGCAAGGCAGCAAACAGGTATTACTAAGCAGACAAGTCATTATAGCCTTGTTCTCACAAACAGAGGTCTTTTTTGTTTGCTTCAACTGCTGTGTTGCCGAGATTTCACAGTATTAGTGGCAAGGAGGGAAAAATTACTTTCCTCACATGCTGTGGTCCTGATCCAGATGTCTTCCCACATGTACAGTTACTGATTTTACAGAGTTACTGATTACAAATTTAAGGGGGAGAAATAGTCTATCAATTAGCTGTCCTGCCTTTTTAACCCAAGCTCTTTATATCATTATTATTTACTATTGTTACTATTAAAACTAAGGAATGTCTCATAATGTATAAATGTTTGGAAACAGCTAAATTAGACAACTTACTAAATAAGAAGAAAGGAGAAATGGAGAATGAAGAAAGAAAGAAACGGGAGGAGAAATCCGAGATCCATAAGGATAAAGAATTATGGACAAATAAGTAAATGTGGACAAGAAGAAATAAGGAATAATAGACTGGGGGGGGGGTGTCAATCTGATGATATGGATGGTCCAATGTTTGTTTACTATGTATATGTTTGGTTTCTGTTTTTTAGATTGTAAACAATAAAAAAATGTAAAAAAAATAAATTAAAAAAACAAATTTAAGGGGGAGAAACAGACACAGAATTGCATTTTCCAACTTTAACATTATTTGTAGTTTGATCCTCAGGTACCTGTTACACCTCACTGAAAACTTTACATGTATTGAGTTTCAGATGGATTTGTTCTTCATCATAGTGAATGAAAAGAAGCTCCTTTGTATAACAAAGATGAAACACATGGTAGTGACAGAACAAGCAAACATGTGGGGGTTGCAGACTGCCAGAAATAGTGTGAATTCAGTCCACTTTTAGAGTTAGGGTTAGAGTTAGGGAACCATGGGAACTGTATTTTATTGTGGCATCAGAGTTGTCTGACAGAGAAGGCTCAATGTCTCAGAAAAATAACAGTTCCCATGATTCCCTAGCACTAACCCTAACCCTAAAAGTGGACTGAATTCACACTATTTCTGGCAGTCTGCAACCCCCCATGGTTTGTTTTCAGCTAAGAGTCAGCACATTAGGGGAGAGGAAAGAGAGGCAATACCACCAGCCGGGGAAGAGGCAAACATGCTACCTACTGCTTGTTGCCTGTTGGTCTGGCTTCCTGTCTCTCTCCCTATGGATTTCTGCCTTTCCTCCTCCAAAACCTCTAGGATCAGACCCATCAGGTACTGAGACAGCTGATGTCCAGAGCACCATCTGTCCTGTTTTGAACGGGAATATATTTATTCAAAATATATATATTTTGAAAGGGAATATAAACTGTCTGCCTGGAGAGACAGGGTCACTGCATGAAGGGGTGACACCAAGGGGCTTCCCCTTTGGGGAAATGTTTTAGTGGTGGTGGAGAAAGGATGAGCGCAAGTTCCCTTGTTCGTAGGGGGAGAGGAGGCCCCATTTTCTATTAACTTTTGATCATCAACTTGCCATCATCAGTAATGTGTTTGTTATACAGAGAGTAGGGGAGGGTAAGTAAACCAGGGAATGGCCATTTGTATAGTGGTGGGCAGAGGGAGTTATGGAATAGGGAGGCAGTTATATCACCATGAGATCAGAGAAAGCCAGAGTGCCCCCAGATTGTCCACCATTTTAAAACTTTAGATAGTCTTGGCAACAAGCCCCCAGGCTAAAAAATGTTGCTGCTCATTTCCAAGTTAGTACAGTTGCTCCTCTGTATCCACAGATTCTTTGTCCATGGATTCAACCATCCATAGCTTGAAAATATTTTTTAAAAAAATATAAATTCTAAAAAGCATCGCCATTTTATATTAGGGACACTATTATACTATGTCATTGTTTTTAATGGGCTTGAGCATCCATGGGTTTTGGTACCTGGGGGATGGTCCTGGAAACAAACCCCAGCAAGGTCCCAATGTAATGGAAAAACAACAATCATCCATGACTTGCTCCTGGATGGACATGCCAATCTGGCTTGTATTACAGAAACCTGGGTAGATAAAGCTGTGAGGAGTTAATCTTTCCCAACTCTCTCCACCTGGGTTCTCTATACAGCAGTATGTGAGGCCCAGTGAGCAGTGGGAAGGCAGAGTTGTTGCAGTCTCCTGTGATCCCATCCACCTCAGCAATGTGGGTCCTAGTTTGCTGTGTATGAGCAAGTCAGTTTGAAGGTGGGAGATTGGGACAGATTGGGGATTCTGTTGGTGTACCGCTCACTTTGCTGCACAAAAATTTGAGATGGTGGAGTAGTCTAAGCAATGGAGGATTCCAAGGTGTCCCTGAGGGTGATTGTCACAGTGTTTCCAGATAAGGGAAATTGTTGGACCTATCTCTGCTGCTCCCCTTGCTTTCCATCAGTAGCTGGCTGTCTGAGGAAAGGGCTCTGCAGAGAAAAGGTTTCATTGGGAGACATATCATAATTACATTCTGGCAATATGTCTCCTGATGTTTGGCCAATCTTTTTAATTTGTTTGCCTATTTAATTGTTTTGAACTTGTGCATTTTCCATTCTTCTGTTTTGTAAGCCACTGTGGGAAAATAATTAATTAATTTTAAAAATAGTCACCTTATCTTACCCTTGGAAGTGGAAGAAATGCTATGGTAACAGTAAGGAGAAGCAACTCCCTCCCATTGTCCTCTCTCTCAGTAATTCCCACCAAAATGTGTCTAACTTGCTGCAAGTCCAGTGCACCTGGTGTGACACCTGCCTACTCAGGTGCCTTGCAGGGTCTGGTAGCTCCATGTGAGAGTTCTTGTTCTTGTCAAGACCATGTGGCACCCTGGAAAATGATATGGATGTAGCCACTGAAAGGAACTGGAGCAATAGTAACAGGGTTACTACAGTTCAAGTGGCAGGTGCATGAGTCAGCATTTGGCAAGCTGTGCATTATGGGGAGCCTGATGCAACATGCAGAGTGGATGAGACAAGCCAGGGAGGTCTGATGCAATGGGCACTGGGGATGAAACCAGCCAGGTTTCATTAGTGCATGGTTGTCGCATGTTCCTAAGAAGACCACCTGTATATGGGAGAGACTCAAAATCTCTGTTGTTGGTTAGTTGTGGTTGGTGGTTGGTGAAGCACTTTGTTGGTCTGTATAGCTGTGAGTATTCAAGGCGGATGTGTATCTTTGTAAATATTTGCAACAAAGATTAAAGCCCTCACTGAGTGAAATATTGCTGTTCAGCTATTCATTTCCCCAAGCCAAAAGCAGCAGCTTCATGTGGGAGGATTTTTTCTGTGCCATTTGGAGCAAGTTTCTTCACAGAAGACCATCTTCTAGGCGTTTCTGCCTATGTGTTTCAACTCTGCATGTGTGTATGCTAGATTCTACCTGTCTGCATACCCCACCAGTTCTATCCTTCTTTTTCTCTTTCATCCCCAACATTCTTGTGTGTGTTGGTTCAGGCAGTAAGAGGTATTTTGGTGCAGAATCCTGAAGGGTTGTTCTTCCCCATTCTCAGAGCAGAAGGAGGAGGAGGATTATGCATGGCTCTGAATTCACCCACTATTATTCTGCACTCATGGTCTTAATGCCACTTGATACTCTACCCAATGAGAGTTTTTGCTGGGAAAGAAGAATGTGGGTACAAAGTCTTCCTGTATATCTGCATGGCAGGGTGTTGGACTGGATGGCTCTTGTGGTCTCTTCCAACTCTATGATTCTATGATTCTCTTCACCCTCTTGGCCCTGAGTGCTTTCCTTCTCCTGTACTGCTTCATATGCATGTCCTTAAGTCCATGTGTCTCAGTGTCCCTCCTTCTTTAGTATGGGCTTATGTGGATTCAAAAGGCTGTTTTGCTTCTGATGACTTCAGTCTCTGCCCTTCCCCCAGCTCCAGCATCAGCTGCCACTGCTTGGAATCTATTACCTCCCTGTACAAATTATGTTTCTTCTTTGAATACAGACATTTGAACAATGCCCTGTATATCTGAAAAATCTGACCCAGTTTGTTCCCTATACCACTTGCCCCTCATACATAGACTCGTAAAGATCTGTCAGCATAATCCCCATTCCTGGATTCCATGCCCTTGAATGCCCTGATATGTTACTGACAATAACATTCTGAGTTTGCACTAAAGATGCTAAAAACATGAGCTTGCTTTCTGGGATATTAAAGATCTTTGCTACCACCTGAGCCATCAGCTATGCTGGAGGTGCAAATACAGCAGTAGAGCGTGTGAGGATAGCAGCTGTTTGCTGAGCAGCAGCTGCAGAAGCCTTAGATGTTGACAAGGAGCACATCAGGCTTCCAATACCATGGCTGCTTTTTAGCAGAAAATGGATGCTGCCCTGTATCCATGTACATATAGCGCACACACAGAGAAAGTGATGAGCAGAAGAAATATAAATATGACAGAAAATGGAAAGAAGGAGAAAGAGAAGAACTCTCTTAGAAATCTCATTTATAAATAAATTAATGAGGCTGGGTTTATTTTTTAAAAAATTATTACAGCATGTACTGCTTCTAGGTGTAGAAGGCAGGG
Organism: Phrynosoma blainvillii; assembly: GCA_026167975.1. NCBI lineage: Eukaryota > Metazoa > Chordata > Lepidosauria > Squamata > Phrynosomatidae > Phrynosoma > Phrynosoma blainvillii. The sequence goes on along the minus strand of JANUYF010000002.1, from coordinate 114,852,385 downwards.
TTTTTCTCTTTTTGTACTGGGTGTGGGAGACACATGCATTGTTAAAAAGGCCTACAAGACAATTGAGATTCTGGGAAAACAGAATACCCGAAGGGACTTTCTTTAAAATGAATTTTAAAAATAAATCAAGGGACTGAGACAGGTAGTGGTAGTAACTGACGAGTTGGGCAGAATGACTGGCACTCTCAGTTTAAATATGTACACTGCCAGATCTGTCTGCAATGGCAGCTTAATGTAATGTTTACAGATGTTGAACTAAAGCATCAGACGGGAGTCTGTACCTAAACATTTATCTACTGGGACAGCCGCTCTGAAGATTACATTTGCCAACATTTTAATGCTATATCCTATATTTCTTTCACCACCTACTCCACATATGCTCACCTAGCAGAAGAATACAGAAGAAATTGCATGCTCCTGTCTCAGTCCTCATCCCTCTCATGTAGTATTGGAATTATCAATATCCTTGACCCTTATCTCCAGAGTCTACTTTAACTGGCATAATTATATTATGTGGATTCTTGAAAAAGGAAGAACTATTGATGCCTACTTCTGCTGTTCTTTCTAGGATGCTGCCACACTGCAGAAATATTGCAGTTTGATTTAGCTGCCATGCTTGAATGCTATGGAATTCTGGGATTTGCAGTTTTGTGTGATATTTAGCCTTCCAGCAGGCCTTTCCTGATTAATTTCCCAGCCAGGAGTGAGTTACTCTTTTCCCCCACCTGCTGCCACATTCATTTATTGCTAGCGATATTATTTTATTGTCTATTATTTATTGTAAACTGTTAATTTTGTTTTAACTGTTTTGTTTAATTGTTTTAATTCTTTTCATGTTTTATACTATTTTAAAGGGAGGGTGGATCTCGGAGGGTATTTTGTGATATTTTATTGATGTAAGCCGTCCCGATTGCTTCAGTAGAGGGGCAGGATAGAAATAGAATTTTATTATTATTATTATTATTATTATTCTCTGTCAAAGAGCTCTGGTGCCACAACAAACTACAAATCCCAAGATTCCATAGCATTCAGCCATGGCAGTTAAAAAACGTGTCAAAATGCATTATTTCTCCAGCGTTACAGCTGCCCTAGATGTTGATGCATAGCTGCCAGGTAAATTTAGAAACCGTTCAAGACTTACACCAGTGCAGCACATTGTGTTAGGCTTATCCTCTGTTGGGAAACATCTAGTCCTCCAGATGTCATTGGACAGCAGTTCCCATTGTCCCTCAACATTGGCTGTGGCTGGCTACAGCATATGGGCACTGCAGTCCAACATCTGGAGGGGTATGCAGTCAACCCCAGCCTAAGCTGCATGGCATGCTTGCTAAACCAAATTCCTGAAAATTGACTCATTTTGTTATAGACATTTGTGAAATGTCTGTATCATTTATTCAAATTGCTCAAACATGAAATGTGAAATCTCAGCAGGAATTTGGTTTCTGTCTGAGAAACTATTTCTTTGAAGAAGTGTTTCAAAGAAATACAAAATGAAAGGTGTTTATTTTCATGGGGAGGAAAAATATTTCTACCCTAGATATATTGTGTTATGTTCAAATTAACTAGACAACACAGCTTAGCATGCCAGTAATTGGGAAGAAAATAAAATCTGTTCAACTGGATGCTCAGTAGCAATTCAGAATAGAAGGATCTCATCCAGATTTATTGCTGTATCTGGGTAAAAAGCTGATGACTGAGCACAGTCAGGATACACCTAGGGCAACATTTTAATATGTAGTTGTGCAATTTAATTTGTCATCCCTTTAAAAAAAAAAAAAGATAGACTACAGGCAAAATGCATTTGCACAAAGAAATACACTGGCACTTTAAAAGCAATTAATTAAGTATGCAATTTATATGAAAACAATTTACCCTTGGACATTATCTCTGCACCCAAAATGCACATGCAATTTTCCATGCCTTCCAATTTGGAGCCATAATTTATTTTGATTGTGCAATTAGGAAAGAAGTGTCTTATTAATTTCCATCTCTCAAAGACAAGCAAGACAAATTGGCAGCCAAAATTTTGAGCCTTTGAGGAAAAGGATGATATAGGTTTCTGCACTAGAGAGGTAGCGGGATGCTACAAGAACTTTATTCAGGGCTTACTCATAATTTTTTTAAAAAACACAATGAGGGTATGTGGCTAGTGTGTGAGCAAGATTTACAGCTAATAGCACAAGGTGCACAAAATGACAAAAACAAGGAAGATCAGTTAAGAGAAAATATAAGCTCTTCTATGCTACCATTTCCTCCCATTGATTTGAGTACATTTTATTTGGTTCTTGAGAAATATTCTCTTTTTTCCTTGTACAATTACAGGCACATTACATAATTTTTTTTAAAGTGTGGTTATTTAGTGAAGCAGGGAAGAATTTGCTCCTTAAATTCAGGACCTGTAGAAAAAACTGAGAAAATGTACTTTTTTGTAAAATAATCAATTAATTAATTTCTGTGAAATATCTGCCTTATAACAGAAATTTGTGAAAGTCACACTTTTGCAACAACAAAATTACAATTACAGTAAAAGTGCAGTCAGTAAATAAGGATTAGTTTGTCACATTTATCAAAAAGGGTATGATGTTTGTACACAAAGTACCTTAAAATTTGTTTCATGATCAAATTGGCCTTTTTGAGAGAGTCCAGATTGGCCTAGAAAAGTTTGGCGACCAAACTTTAATAAAGCAGTCAGAAAGACTACTTTAAAAGCAGAATACAATTCTAAAGTGTTAAATAAATGAAAAATCCAATGCATCTTTTGATTTTCATAGAAATCTCTGAGATATGCCAGTTTTTATATTTTCTATCAGGTTTGGGGTGAGTGCTGCCAGTTTTTATTTAGGATGCATTATAGTTCAGTTGTCACACTTCTTGGGCAGTGCCAGAGGCTCTTCTTGGTGGAGCAGTTTTGTTTCGACTCTGTTATCACTGGTTGGGGTGCTTAATAGTCATTCTTATATTTCCTGATTCAAGAGAGACTTTCATCACTACAGTTAAATTTGAAAATCCCTGTCAAACCTTTGTGTTTTGCACAATGGACAGGACTGTTAAAGCAATGTAGGTTGCTTCTCAAGTACCCATTGTCTTGCTGCTCTCCTGCACAGCCGAAGAACAAATACAGTGGTGTTGGATGCTCATTTCATAGGCTAAGTTCATGAGAAAAATGTTCAAAGTTACTCTGAGGAGATTGCACTCAGCCTGTACAGCTTCATCTCCCCAACTAGCCCAAATCCAAAATGGGAGATGTAAGAAGTGATACTACATAAGTTTTGATATGGTAGCGTAATCTCAGAGCATGCCCTTAATCTTCTGAATGATGTCAGCTGAAAGCAGAGTCCACTGAGTCACACAGAATGGTTCAATCTCAAAAGTGAGGCAGAGTTTTCACTGAAGTCAGTGCTAGGTATCTTTCAGCTCTAATGAATTATTTCCAACCTTTTTCCATTTAGAAAAGAAAGTTCATTTGCTCTCTTCTAACTGACTCAGGATAACATGACTGTTAAAGCACTGGAGTTTATTACACTGCCTTTTCCCATCCTTCCCTCCTGAACTAGGCGTGGGATGAAAACTTCTAAACATGGATTTTATCGCACACCTATGTGCCCAGGCAGGAGACATCCCATACCTAATCAATGCATCCCGTAACCAAGCTGGACTTCTCCCATACTTTGCAAAGAATCTCATTCTTGTGGGAGAAGTCTGGATCAGGTACGGGATGTCATGAGTGGATACAGGATGCCTCCTGCCTGGGCACAGAGGTGTGAGATCAAATCTATGATTAAAAAGTTTGTTTTTAATTCCCCAGTGTGTCCTTATAGAAATATATTCCCAAGGGCTGCTGGGTTTGGGAATTGCAGCCTTCCAGATATTGTTGGACTGTAACTCCTATGGTAGAATTCAAAGATATAGCCATGTTAGTCTATAGAATCAGTATGTGGAGAGATCTTTTAGCACCTTTGAGACTAACTGAAAGAAAGAAATTGGCAGCATGAGCTTTCGTAGACTTCATCTGAGGAAGTAGACTGAAGTCTACAAAGGCTCATGCTGCCAATTTCTTTCTTTCAGTTAGGGCCTTTATAGACTGCCAGAAATAATGCAGCTTGAAGCCACTTTAACTATCTTGGCTCAGTGCTAAGGAATCATGGGAACTGTAGTTTATTGTGGCACCAGAACTCTCTGACAGAGAAGGCTCAATGTCTCAGAAATAATTCCCATTATTCCCTAGCACTGAGCCAGAACAGTTAAAGTGGCCTCAAGCTTCATTATTTCTGGCAGTCTGTAAAGGCCCAAAGTCTCAAAGGTGTTACATGATCTCGCCACGTACTGTAACTCCTATGATCCTTGGGGATGCCGGCAGATGCTGAGGAGGCCTGTAGTCCAACAACATCTGGAGGGCTGCTGGTTCCCTACCTGTGGTCTATAAAATGCTAGTTTTATATTTTGCATTATCCATATTGTAGTACTCATATTTGGAGTGTCCATAGCCACACATGAAGCATTGTTCTCTTACCTCACGTGTGTTGTGTCCATTGAGACAATCAGTGAAAAACAATTGAGAAAGTCTGGCAGCACTTGAGTACGATAAGGCACAGTTCCCAAAACATTGACAGTGGTGCTGCCCTTGCACTGCTAATACACACAAACAGTTATTGTGAAAAACACTGGGTCTTCTTTTTCATAATAGGACTTATGTAGGACAACCCTCTACACACCCCTAACACCCTCCATGTAGTGCTGAACTACATTATAGGGCATTTGGGGTCAAAAATCTTTTTTTAAAAGGTTAATTGCTTTTTAACCCTGAGGGGGACAAGGCCTCCAAACATAGCTGAAATGCCCTCCACATCTCCAGGGATTTTGAAGCAAAAGTCTTTTAACCCCAGGGATGCACGAAAACAACCCTGGAGGTATATGTAGCCCATGGACCACCCTTTGGCCACCCCTGAACTACAGCTTTTGTCAGATCCAATCTCAATACTGGCTGTGGACAATGGCAATTGGAAGTCTGGTAGGCATTAGGTCGGGGAAGTTTCTTCACAGACACTGTGTAACAAAAGGAATTGTATTGTCGGCTGCCTATGTATACCACTCCATATTGAGGGCTGTTTCAGATGGCCAAGAGTCCTGGTAAATATTAAACTAAATATTCTGTTTCTTGATTGCACAACTCATGGCAGCTGTTCCCAACCTGCATCCAATCATACTGTAAATAGAACAGGGTTTCATCCATCTTCTTTTTGTTGCTTGAGGTTTGGTTATCTGTGGGCAGGGTTGCCTTCCCTCCCAGTCCTCCACAACATCACAGGGTGTCATCCGACCACACAGAAATAGAAAGGGAACTGAGACAATGGATGTGGATGTTGGAAATTAACTTCTGAGACAGAAGGAAAACCATCCCCTGCGATGAGTTTGAAAAGTCACATCTGGTGCTGGAAATTCATGCAGAATAAATATTAAATTTAATATTAATATTTAAGAAAATCCCAATCAGAACAGGTATAATGCCTGCCTAGGCTTTTTACCAGTCCAGATGGGCATTGAATCCATTGCTCCATGCCCTAGTCTCTGGAGAGACAGAAAACAAGCTTGCTCGATCCTCAATATAACATCCCTTCAAATATTTAAACATGGTTATCATTTAAGAAGCAGGGGAATGTTTATTTTGAAATGAAGCTTTCCAGAATTCTTTAGTGAAAGGGTGTGGGTGAAGAAACAAGAAACATACATTCTTTCATGTCTATGATGACAATGTGAAGTCGAAGGCTTTCACAGCTGGTATCCATAGGTTGATGTGGATTTTTCAGGCTGTGAGGCCGTGTTCTGGAAGAATGTATTCCTGATGTTTTACCTGCATCTGTGGCTGGCATCTTCAGAGAATGTTAACCACAGATGCAGGCAAAACGTCAGGAATACATTCTTCTAGAACACGGCCTCACAGCCCCAAAACCCCACAAAAATCTATTATGACACTTGCGCCTTCTTCAATAAGAGGAATTGCTCTCTGATCTAAAATAAAGCAAAGTAATGTTCACTAGTTAAGTGGCTGAACCCCTGAAGTGTTCCTAGCAAAACACCTGTTATAGATTGGCAGTTCATTTGTAAAAGATCTTGAGTTTTATTGATTTACTCTGGCCTACTGTTTGGGACCCCATAGCCCAGAGGCAACATCCTGGAAGGCTACCGTATATTATGACACTACAAGTGTTTTAAGCTTTGTGTTAGGTTTCACTCTGTGCATTGAGAGTGACTTATTTCCATTCAGATACTGACCACTAACAGTTCTGTTTCATCCTTTTTCATCTCTACGTGAGAGTTCAAAGAATCCAGTGGTATCCTTTTATGAATTTAACTGAATGACTTTGGAAAAGGTAATTCAAAATGAAAATCCTAACACCATAAAAAGATACCTTTCATAATTTTAGCATGGCAAGAAGAATTTTTCAGGTAGTTGGGAGAGTTTTGAAATTAATGCCTATTATGCTGGTGGTGGGGAAGTGCTCACCTTGAGGCTATTACATTTTGAATCAAAAGATTTTGAATCTAAACTTAAGAAAAAGGGAAAAAGCAACCTGCTAAGTGAATGACAAAGGCTGCATGCACACTGCAGAAATAATGCAGTTTGATACCACTTTAACTACCACAGCTCAATGCCACAGAATTCTAGGAACTGTAGTTTTGTGAGATATGTAGCCTTCTCTGTCGGAGAGCTCTGGTGCCACAACAAACTACAATTCCCAGAATTCCATAGCATTGAGTCATGGCTGTTAAAGTGGTGTCAAACTGCATTATTTCTGCATAGTGGCTGCACCCAAGTAGGGTCTTCCGTTGTCACCTTCTTAACAAAAATGCAACATCAACAAAATTCAGGGCTGTTTATATTCCCCCTTAGGTTCTTTAGAAGTGAAGCATAGCCCTTAATTTGTATCAGGCACAATATTCAGAAATCAAAGAATTCCAACCTTTGTTTTTGTATTCCCCCCCCCCCCCCATATAACGACAAAGATTGGCTCAAAAGTGTGAATGATATATGAGGAAAGGCCAAACAAGACATGAAACAGGGAGGTCTGCAAATAGAATCTCTTAAGGTAGTTATTTATTTGTTAATAGCATTTGTGGGAACTTCTTAGTCAGAACTCTGATCATAACAAGAGATGTGGGAGTAATTAACCATTTTCTTTGTGCCATATTCCTGTGAAAATCACACACACACCCAAGGTATCTTGTGCATAGTTTCTCACTCCTGCATTCCAATCCAGATTGAAGGGAGGAAGGATCTCAATGGTGATTTGATTTTTTTTTTAATGGCAATAAATCATTTTAAAACCTACCTGTGGGCTAACTCTATCATTATATAGAGCAAGATGGCTGGCCACCATAGATAGCTGATTCTGTATATCACAAAGAAGTGACAATTTTTTGTTCCATTTTTATTGTATTTTTATGGGCAACAAGAGATGGATGGGAGGTTTTCTATCTCAGGTGCGGGGCCCAGACTGTAGGTAGATACTATTCTGTCTTCTCCTTTGGATAGCAAAAGATTTCCATACAGGCCTGAGTTTTAATTTCAGAAAACCAGGGAAATGATTGTGGCTGCTGCCACATTGCAGAATTAATGCAGTCGGACACCACTTTAATTGTCATGGCTCCATCCTGTGGAATCATGGGAACTGTAGTTTGTTGTAGCACCAGAGCTCTCTGACAGAGAAGGCTAAATACTCTACAAAACAACAGATCCCAGAATCCCATAGCATTGATCATGGCATTTAAAGTGGAACTGTATTAATTCTGAGTGTAGATGCAACTTTAATTGTTTCCAAATTACTCAGATGGATCCATTCTACTCTTCCTGAAGCAGTCTTCTGGCAGAATGAATCCAGTTCTCCTCATATCTTCTTCTCTGCTCCCTGAAACTAATAGGTTGTACATCTAAGTTTTTGTAAGATGTCAGCATGTCATTCCATAACGCAGGGGTAGGCAACCTAAGGCCCGGGGGCCGGATGCGGCCCCCTGAGGCCTTTGGACTGGCCCCAGGCCGGTCATGCCGCCACCACCACCCGCCACCCACCATGATGATATTGATTGTTACTATTTGTTCTTGGGGTTTTCTTGGCAAAATCTCCACATGGGTTTTGCCATGGCTTTTCTGGGGCTGAGAGAGTGTGCATGCATATTTTTTATTATTATTTTATTTTTATTTATTTATTTATTTATTTATTTATTTTTGGTGCTTTGGCCCCCCAATTGTCTGAGGGACAACAACCCAGCCCCTGGCTCTAAAAGGTTGCCTACCCCTGCCATAACGGTTCAATTGTCCTAAGGAGCTGATAGAATAATTTCTTGGCTTTATATAAGAAGTCTCCCATTCTTGGTTCCTCCATGTAGTCAACTTGTCTGTGAGAGAAGAAAGTGAAATGATTGTCTTGCTTTATTCACTTGTCTTCCTCAGGAACCTGACCATTACCTATTTTGGACCATGACATCTGTTTCTTGTCCATTGCATATTTGTTCACTGATTCCAAAACCTGACCATTGGTCTCTTTAGAACACACATTTTACCCCCAACTCTGCTGGATTCTATCAGTTTCCACTATGTGGCAGAGCAGATTATTTTCATCCATGAACAGACTTTGGATGAATGGATGTTCATTCCATTCTTTGAATGGTGAGGTAGAATCCAAACCTATGCCATCGGGGTTATGCTTCTGTTTTCTCAGCCAACAGTGTGGATGTCATGCATACCTCTTCAGTGGCTCAGGACCAAGTATTTGGGGGCCCTGAGTCACCATGTAATTTAGAAGTCCAGATTCAGAAAATAATTTGGAAGGTTCCCTTAAAACAACCTTTCATAGGGAAAAAAATAATCTTAACATATGCAGAAATATCCTTCCAGGAATCATCCTTCATGTTGTTAAAATACTGCTAGTTTAGGAAGCTGTGCACTGTAAAATGCAAGGTAGCCATCTTCTGAATCTTAGCTAAGTCCTTTTGATTGTGCCACTGAGATTTTGATATACAATTGTTGTTTTTTCCCCTGCTCCCCACTTCCCCCAGCGTTAGCCAGTCCAAGATAGCCAATTACACAGTCATTTTGCCTTGCAAAAAGAGAAACATGACGATATATGGTACCTTTTGCATTGAATCTGTTATTTGAAACTATTCAGAGTGAGCAGATGGGAAGCAAAAACTCATATCTGCTTAGGTACTCCTCACAAAGCAACACTGGTTGTTGGTTGTTAAATCACAGTAAGCTGCTTCTGGTAGCTGGAAATCTCTGAACAACTTCTTCCCAGAAAACTCCTGGCTCATTTTTTCCTGTTCACATCCCAACCCCACAAATGGCTTCTTTCAGGTCTCTTTGCCATACCAATCTTTGCCTTGACTCTGGGAGGAGAGTGTCCTGCCCTATAGAGTCTAGGAACACCAACTGGTCAAGTAAGCATCTTCAGCTATTACCTAAAAAACCTGCAGGGCATCATCTGTTCACTCAGCAAAACATAACTATCATGGCTCCAATAAGTTCTTGCTCTACTTTCATGTTCAGGGAGGCAAAGAAGAAGACTGATCTGTTTATAAGATGCCCACGGAAAATAGAAGCCATGTCTCTCCTGTTAAACAAAAGGCAACTTGAAGAGAAAATTAAATTTTAGTGCAATTTTTTTAAAATAAAAAAATGAGAGCATTTTACTGTAGCACTGGAAAAGAGGGAGGAGTGAAGGTGAATGAGCACAAGAAGCAGAAAACATGGCATAGCATAGCCATGAAATCAATGCTGGAGGCAAAGATAGGAACAAAGAGGATCTGAAGAAGTACTGATAAGAGCTGAGCAGACGAACTATAATAAAGTATTGAGAACAGGGGAGGAAACTGTAAAGAAGGAGAGTATAGGGAAAGTGGGACACTCTGCTGAGTGATATTTTCTAGTGGTGAGAGATGGTCAAAGAATGGAAGGATCACAGCTTTTTGTTGTTGTTGTTAACTGCCTTCACATTGATCCCCCTATTCGCTACTGCTCTGCCCAGCTGCTGCAAACCCATATTCGTGGTCTCTTTAATAAAGTCCATCCATCCAACATGTGGCCTTCCTCTCTTTCTAGTTCCTTCTACCTTTCCTAACATTATTGTTTTTTCCAACGATTCATGCCTTCTCATGATGTGTCCAAAGTATGACAGTCTTAAGTTTTGTCATCTTGGCTTCTAGAGATATTTCTGACTTGATCTGCTCTAGGACCAATTTGTTTGCCTTTTTGGCTGTCCATGGATTCCTTAGCACTCTTCTCCAGCACCACATCTCAAATGTATTGATTTTCCCCCTGTCTTCTTCCTTGACAGTCCAGCTCTCACATCCATACATGGTAATAGGGAATACAATGGCTTGTATGATTCTGACTTTTCTGCTGAGTTGTATGTCTTTGCATTTTAGGATTTTTTACTAGTTCTTTCATAGCAGCCCTCCCCATTCTTAATCTTCTACTGATTTCCTGACTGCAGTTCCCGTTCCGATCAATGTTTGATCCCAGATATAAGAACTCTTACTATTTCTATTTCTTCATTGTCTAGTTTGAATGTGTGTAAGTTCTCTGTAGTCATTATTTTTGTTTTCGTTAGGCAATTTATTGCTTGTCATTTTAAAACCACTTAAGCCTCTTGGGCTACAGCCGGGAGGTGGGGATTATCACAAACTAAATTGCCACTGAATTGCTGACTGCCATCAGCCTGGGTCCAAGCCAGGCTCAGTCGGTGCTTTTTAGAAATCGAAACATGACTCCCATGTCTTTAAGGGCATTCCATAACCCTTCATGATCTATGCAGTCAAAGGCTTTGCTATAGTCTATAAAGCACATGCTGATTTTCTTTTAGAATTCCCTGGTGCATTCCATTAGCCATCATATGTTTGCAATGTGGTCCCTAGTGCCTCTTCCTTTCCTGAACCCTGCTTGGACCTCTGGGATTTCTCTCTCCATGTATGATTGGAGTCTATGTTGCAGAATTTTGAGCATAATTTTGCTTGCATGGGAGATTAGTGGTATGGTCCTATAGTTGCAGCAGTCTCTTGTGTCTCCTCTTTTTGTGGATGGGGATGTATATTGATCTTTTCCAATCTGTTGGCCATTGTTTTGTTTTCTGTATCTGTTGACATATGTTGGTTAGCACTAGAGTTGACTCTGTCAGTGTGGATTGCAATAGTTCTATTAGCATATCATCTGTTCCTGGAGTCTTGTTTTTTTCCATTTCCTTTATTACAGCTTCCACCTCAGTTTTTAGAATTTGGGCCATTGCACATGGCGAGCACTCTGATGAGGTCCTCCCAGCGCAGCGTCCGGACACACTGCGCCAGAAGAGATGTGCGGCGTCTCTTCAGGCACCCCTTTTGCCCACTCTGGAAGGAACAGCATTTTAGTGCTCCTTCCAGGGCCAGCAGAAGGGTGGATTGGGGCCGCCTTCTGCATTCCCCCCTAAATCTACTTTAATACTCCACCTCATATATCTGAGGAAGTAGGCTCAGGTCTCCAAAAGGTCATGCAACCAGTTTCTTTCAATTAGTTTCAAAGGTGCTACAAGATCCCTTTGCATCCTTTTTTTAAACAAAAAAGACTAAGCCTGTTTGTAAGTGGATGAGTGTGAAAATAGTTGTTCAGCTTCTGTCTTACCAGTTTGAATACTCCGCCTAAGGGATCCACTAGTATCTTTCATAATTTTCAAAGCAATCAGTGTGTCCAACAGCTATGGATTCTGGTACATGTAATATGAAGTATGTCAAAAGAAACAAAAGTAATACAAAGTCAAATGGCTAAAAGGTTCTGGGAGCGCAAAGTTCTTTTTTGGGTTGTTTTTTCTTTACATATCAAAATTTTTTGAGGTTCTCCCAAGCACAGAATTCAGGGAAGGGATTCTCCATCCCATCTACATTAAGTGGAAGGAGATGCTAAAAACCCAATAGAGTTGTACACTCCCAGAAGTAAAAGGAGCAAGCTACAGCTGTTGCTATACTCAGCAGAATAATTACCTTACCATTCTCCCCTGTATAAATGAGACCCTGAAGAAAAGATGCTCAAAGGTATTGAGCTGCAATTTGTAATTTGTTTTGCCTTTTGTGTTTTACTGCCTTAACAAAAATTATACCTGAAGCTAAATGAAGAGAAAGGTGAGACTTAATATAGCAATACAAAATGAACAGTAATCAAGAATGTAAAATAATTGTAGGTTTTTTTCTTCACAAAGAAATCTACAGAGAGACAATGCACCCTAAGGAAGTTTCACTATATAAATGTTAAGTGTTAGCATTATTATTGGATGTATTATGTATGCATCATCTAATAGTAATGAGCAACACTGTTACAGTTAGTGTGCTGTTCTTTATCTTCTGTATTACATTTTAAATGTGTTTAAAACTATTTTAACACTGTATTTTTAACAGAACTGTTTGTGTACTTCTTTCTTAATTTTTGTATTAATAAAGTTTTGCCTGTACTTTGTTTAATTTATATCCCACCTTTCTACTGGAAAGGAAATCCAAGGTAGCTTACAACAAATAAAAACAAACAGTCAAACAAACAAATTGATCTTTCTTGCTTATGTTGACTGGATTTTTGTATGTTTTCTTTTGTATGTATTGTTTTATGAGTCACTCAAAGAATGAATGTCACAAACAATATTCCTTCTCTATTTTTATTTGTTTTCTCTCCCAGTAAGATAACAGTTCTAGACTAACCAAACCACAATCCATAATAAAGAGGGCCAGATTGTACATACCTTTCTCTTTTTAAAATATTTTTATTCATATAACAGAAAAAATGGGGGGGGGGGGAGGAAATCACTCACTATGCAAAACACATTTTTCAAAATTTTAAAATACATTTATTTATTTATTCATTTATTTATATGTCACCTTTCTCCCTGGAGGGACCCAAGGCAGCTCACAGATAAAGCATTTAATATATATATATATATATATATATGTATATATATACACATACATATTTTGTAGTCGCCTCTGGCTTTTATATATTTATTTATTTATTTATTTATTTATTTATTTATTTATTTAAAAACTACACAAAGAATAAAACAGTAAAAGATGGTTAAAGCTCCACAAAATCTTACAATTATAAAATAAACTTTCAGATACATCACATATATATATATCCCTATACAGTTTAAGTTGTTTGAAAAAGATCAGACCATAGTGACCATTGTGGGGTGGACAACTATAAAATTTATATTAACATAATCCATAAAAGGAAGCCATTTTTCATAGAGGGATTCTTGGTTTTGTTGTATTAACACCAATGGCTAATGGAGAAGTTATTAGATAAAATGAAATGTAACTTAATAAAACATTTAAAATCTCAATAAAATTCAAAACAATTAAAACATCTATATCCGATATAAAAGCGCATAAAATATACAAAAGTTAAAAACAAACTAAAACCCCACCTGCTCCATAAAAACCACTCTGCTATGCATTATATACAAAATGCCTGTCTGTATAAAAATGTTTTACTTGCCAGCGAAAGGCCACCAGAGAGGGGGCCAGCCTAGCCTCCCGAAGAAGGGCATTCTAGAGGGTGGGAGCAACCATCGAGAAAGCTCTCTCTCGTGTCCTCACCAGGCAAGCCTGTAATCTTGGTGGGACCGAGAGAAAACCTCCTCCTGCAGATCTTAGGACTCTTACAGGTCTGTATGGAGAGATACATAGTCTCTCAAATAGTCTGGACCCAAGCCATGTAAGGATGTATAGGTCATGACCAGCACTTTGAATTGTGTGAGGAAACAAACAGGTAGCCAGTGGAGCTGTTTTAACAAGGGAGTTGCATGCTCCCTGTAACTAGCCCCAGTCAGCATTCTGACTGCAGTATTTTGAACCCGCTGAAGTTTCCGAACAGTTTCCAAAGGCAGCCCCACGTAGAGTGTGTTGCAGTACTCCAAATGGGATGTAACCAAGGCATGTGTCACTGTAGCCAGATCTAACATCTCAAGGAACAGGCGCAGCTGGCGCACAAGTTTAAACTGTGCAAATGCACTCCTGCCCACTGCTGAGACCTGGGCATCCAGGCTCAAAGTGGAGTCCAGGAGCACACCCAAGCTGCGAGCCTGAGATTTCAGGGGGAGTGTAAACCCATCCAGCACAGGCTGGATCCATATCCACATCCACTCACTCACACTAGTACACTTAGCTCATTCATATAATTAATACTAAATTGCTGAATAATATAATTAAGACTAAAAAATGAAAAAGACTTTCTAACCTCTCTTTGGTGACTACCATTAAAGTATTTAAAATGTTCCTTTTTCTTATATCTTCTCTTTTTATCAATTTCTCAATTTTATTCTTTTTAAATCCTTCACAGCTACTGTTCCTATATCCTCCCAGTACAATTAAATACACCAAACATTCTAAACAATCTTTCTTAAACTTATCTATTAACTAGTTTCTTATTCAGCAAGTTTATTTATCATTTCAATAATTTCATACATTTTTAATATCCAATCTAATTCATTTGGCTCTTTTAATTATTATTTTCCACGTCTTGTTGCTGTAGTCATATAAAATAACATCTTTCCATATTTGTTGTCAAGGTCTTCCTCAAACATCCCTAATAAATACATCTTGGAAATCTTCTTTATATTAATATGTAATATCTTAAACATCATTTGATGAATCTGTGACCAACGTACCTTTGTTTTTTCACGTGACCACTACATATGATATTGCATATCTCTTTCTTCTGCACCTTTCCAACACTTACTATTAGTATTTTTATATGTTTTATATATGCCCTTGTTCTCCAAGGTAAAGCAAATGCCACTATGTGATCATCCTCTTGTCTTCTGCATATTGATCCACTCCTTGGTTTTTATTTAATATATTTTGCATTCTGAAATTTTAACAAAAAAAATAAATTATGGTACCTAATCAATAGCCAGTTAATAGCCACATTCCCCCACTTAGGAGATTGATACTGTTATGTACAGATCGAACTAGCATTACCTATAAGTAGTTTATCCTACACCTCACTTTATGATTTTTCACCTTTCCTTGTTCAGTTATTTACCATATAAATTACAATATATTGTGCATGTCACATACAATTTCAGCAGTTTGAGAAGCTATTAAAATGAGAAGCTAAACATATCCACATTGAATTACTGATGAGTACAAAAGCAGCAGTTCATATAGTTCTCTGATGAATACTTATTTTGCTGTTGTACCTCTAAGTAAACATAAGGATCAGACCCCAAGATACACCATAGTAATCTGGAGATTAAAGAAGCCTGGCATCATAGTTTTAATAAACGACAAATTGTAAAACATAATCAAATTTTATAGATGAGACACTGATGTACAATAAGATTAATGGACTTAATAGAAGTCCTTTTGGTCTAGTAGAAGATTATTTTCTGAGCTTTACTATGCAAAGCTCTTTCCCAAAAATGGGAGGCAGATTGGCATTCACCTTGCTCCCATTAAATTCTGTATGAACTCTTTGAGTTGCTATATAGATTTCTTTGGACACAAGCTTTAGATATTTTTGTTCATATTCATTTTATTCACAGTCACATTCCCATTAATACCAAATGACAGCTCCATTACACTTTACCAATGGGAGAAGCATGGGGGGATGGCTCCATTACATTTACACGTGGGAGAAAGATGGGAGAAGTGTGCAGGGGCGTGATCATCTTCGACCCTTGATCACGCTATTAGCAGAGTTTAAGGACAGGAGAAGGAAGCTGTGCCTCCCATGTGACCATCTCCATTGTCTCATACGTTTATGGCTACAAGTGATGTATAAACAGTTTGATAGTTTGCATCCTGTTAATGACATAAATAAAATATATACCCATTGTGTCCTTTTTTTGTTGTTGTTGTTGCTGTGTAGGTTGGTGTTCTTTTCTCACTCTGCAGTGACCAAAGTCCCCCCTCAACCTCAACCCTAATCCTGGTCTTGCAGTTTCGCTGTGATAGACCCCACACAGAAAGACACATGGCTGTTGGATAATGAGGCCAGAATCATAGAAACATCCAGCTATGTCCCTGTAACCAGATGCAAAACAAAGACATCATATGCTGAAACCTCTGCAGGATCCCGGGAGATCTTGTTGGAAGATGTCATCAGTCTGTATTTGGTTATGAGATCACAGACAGCTGCCTCTCCAATCCTCCTCCATGTTCCCTCAGCTGTGGAATGACTATGTATTGTGTGGGGCTATCAGAGCAAAATGTAGGGTCCAGAGAGTGATGAGAGGAGGGCTATAGTATAGTTTCTCCAGAAGAATTTTTAAACTATGCTCAGTGAGATGGACTCTCAGCCAACATTACATTGTACTTTTACATATTTATTCTAATATATATGTGAGGGTTACTAATTCAACAACTGGAAACTACAAAACAGAATGAAGTGCAAACTAAATGACATTTTCAAGTGCAAAAACATCTAGGGCATGGGCACTGTGAAATACAGAAAGTGTGGCACTGCAAACAAGACCAGATGGACTCCAAAGATCCATATGGATTTTCTGCAGAATTATGGGGGTGAGGGGGGAGAACTTCAGAGTAGACTACCCCTTGGGAATTCTTAACATCTCTATACATTACAGCTAGTCCATCTTGTCAGGATTTTTCATATATCACTTTCTAGCTTAAGATCTCAAGCATCATTCAGTTTTTAACTTGCCATATATAGTCAGATAGCCAGTGTGATGTAGTGGTTTGAGCACTGGACGACGACTCTGAAGGTTAGGGTTCAAGTCTCTGCTTGGCCATGGAAATTTACTGGGTGACCTTGGGCAAGTCATGTTAAGGAAAATGCAACATGGGACTTACAGTAATAGAAATAAAATGTGTATGTGAAAGTCACAGTGATTAAGCAGGAGCAATCAGGAAGGTACACAGGTGAAAAAGATAAGATAATTAAGAAGCCTTGAGAGCCAAGGACAAAGTTATAGAAGGTATATTGAGAACACCTGTGATAGACTGCAAACACCTGAGACTCATTAAGTGGTCAAGGTAAAGTGATGAAACACTTGGGTTGGTCTTAGGTATGGGATAATCTATGTGGACCAATCAAGATGTATGTACACACCCACTGGGTGGAAACTGACTGGTGGGTGGTGTCTAACAATGGCTATAAATTGCAATGTTTGCTAATGTACATTGTGGAGTAGTTTGGTGGAGTAGTGATTGTGATTTGTAGGGCATATAGTATTTATGTATATAGTAGAATAAAGTAGATCTTTTATATAAGACTACTGAGTTGTCTGGTGTCTTGAGGGAAAATACAAGAACCAGAAGAATCCTGGAGAAGTTTGGAGACATCTCAGGAAGAAGAGAGAGAAGGCTTGGAGAGTTTGTCAGGGTCTTCAGCCTATTCTCTGAAACTCTGCTGCTTGGGAAAGAAGCATCAACCACTGATCAAAGCTGGTCAGCTCTGCTGCATAACAAGGTGGTGAGTTAGAGCCAGAGGTGAAGAGCTACAACTCCCATCATCCCTGACAAGTCACACACTCCCAGCCCCAGAAAACTGTGATAGGATCACCATATCAACTTGAAGGCACACAACGATATCATTAGTATGCATTTGCCTAGAAGGGTATGGAGCAGTGAACTATAATCAGTATGAATTTGCGTGTTTTTCTCTATTATTACACTGCTGCTGCTGATATCAAAAGTCTGTAGCATGATCATATGCTCATTTTTCTCCTGGGCAGTTATCCCTGCTCCTTTAAAAAAATATTGGCAAGGTTGTTAACATCAATTATATATAACATATAGCAGCTATCTATTTTTGGCCATGAGAGGCATTAAACCTTTTCAACACAACATGTAAAATTAAATTTCCAAAGGTGCATAGCACAGTGAAGTCAAAGCTAAATGTCACCAAAATCACTTAGATGATGAGAACTGTTCCTGTGCCAAATGTCAGGTTCCAATCTCTTTCCGCTTAGCTTGTAAAGTGGCTCAAAATATTTTGCAGTGAATTGTTTATAATGAAGCAAGCAGTTGCTTATACTTTCCACTGATATACGAAAACACCACCGCCACTTCATCTCATGCTTTTGAAATAAAAAGGTTCATGTAAACCACAGACAAACATGGGTTTCAATGCAATATATTGGTGCCTTTGTGCACCCAGTCAGAAATAATGAGGCAGATACACATTTTTAACTATTTACCAAACTTGAAACCTGAAGAGGAGCCCGTCAACTGTAGGAGAAATGGTCAAGGTCAGAGATCCCCCTCACCATAAAGGGGCAAACCATCTAGGCCCCACTGCCATGCTATAGTTATTGCAGCATGTCAGCACCCAACCATTCAAATGGGGGATCTGCTTGCTCACTATCCCACCTCCCAAACCTTAAACTTTAAAGGGAGATGTATGAAGAGCCAACACCAAGGCTCATCCCCTACCTATGTAATCCTAAAATAATAATAAACAATCAGATCTTCACCCAAGGGTCCTTATAGGTACTCACCTAATCACTTCCCATTCTCTGCAGCTCCCGCTCCAGTGTGGTCCATTTATTGGTCCTACCCCTGAAGATCCTTCCCTAAATGTTTCGGAGGCAACCAGTGCACAGTAGGCAAAATAAATAAAATAAATTCAGCCACTTTTTCATAACTTTGCCAATCAGATGACTGGGCCAAAAATCCCTACCTGTTCCCTGAAGGCAACCATCCAAAGCCTGCACTGACATACAGGGTGGGAGAGAGGGCTGCGTAATGATGAAAGGGACAGGCTGGAGTTGCATACCCCATGTAAGCTTTTCCCCTATGTTTAGCTGTGTTATGGCACATGCATCATGGCATTGCATGTCATGCCTTCATTTTCTGGGGCACACAAAGACAGCCACTCCTCTCCAGTAGACCATAGAGCTATAAAGGATTTAGAGCTGGATTCCTAGGAATACCGCACTAAGTTGCTTCCTTAAATATATACATGCAGATATGTTATTCTATTTAGCCTGCCACCCTCCGCAAAGTTCTGTTCTGCAGCCTCATCACTGCATAGAGGTAATCTTGGTTTCTCAAAGGCTATGGCAACTAAACATAAGCTCTGGCAGGTTCTACCAAGCTGATAAGGCAGGGGTAGGCAACCTTTCCCCTTTAAGGGCTGAGGGACTTCAGCTCTCAGAAGCCTCAGCCATGTTGGCCAATAGTCCAGCCCATGGGCCGTAGTTTGGGGACCCCTGTAGTAGACGCTGGGGACAGAGAAAGATAGTATTGCCTGTTGTCAGGGTTTCCAGGGCTGGAACTGGAAAGCTCACAGACCAGACAATAAATAACTGTAGATATTAGTCTAAATCCTTCCATTGGTCCCAATTAGAGTAGATCAGGGGTAGGCAACCTTTCCCCTTTAAGGGCCGAGGGACTTCAGCTCCCAGAAGCCTAAGCCATGTTGGCCAATAGTCCCATGTTGGCCAATAGCTCCTGGGATTCTGGGAGCTGAAGTCCCTCGGCCCTTAAAGGGGAAAGGTTGCCTACTCCTGGAGTAGATCATTCAATCAATAAGATTTACCTAGGTGTTGAATCAACTAACCAACAGTAAGTAATAGTGCCACTCTATTCTGCTTTGGTCAGGCCTCACCTGGAATACTGTGTCCAGTTCTGGGCACCACAATTCAAAAAGGATGTGGAGAAACTGGACGTGTCCAAAGGAGGGCAACTAAAATGGTGAAGGGTCTGGAAACCAAGCCCTATGAGGAACGACTTAGGGAGCTGGGGACGTTTAGCCTGGAGAAGAGAAGGCTGAGAGATGATATGATAGCCGTGTTTAAATATTTGAAGGGATGTCATATCGAGGAGGGAACAAGCTTGTTTTCTGCTGCTCCAGAGACTAGGACCCGAAACAATGGATGCAAGCTGCAAGAAAAGCGATTCCACCTCAACATTAGGGGGAACTTCCTGAGTGTAAGGGCAGTTCGACAGTGGAACACACTCCCTCGGAGAGTAGTGGAGTCTCCTTCCTTGGAGGTCTTTAAGCAGAGGCTGGATGGCCATCTGTCAGGGATGCATTGATTGGGAGTTCCTGCATGGCAGGGGGTTGGACTGGATGGCCCTTGTGGTCTCTTCCAACTCTATGATTCTATGATTCTATGATTCATTGGATCTAGTTGGACCCACCTTCAAAATTAGAAACAACTTGTTGAATTCAGGGTGATATGATGAGATTAACATCTCATAATCTGATTACTGCAATATATCTAAAATAACAAAATCCAGCAAAATCCAAAATCTACAAGGTAATGATACTGTTATTGGACCAACTAAAATGCCCAAAATACATCATGCAAGCTTTTGAAGCTTCACTGGCTTCTTCATCAGGCAAGGATCTTGAAAATAATAAAGGAGAGGAAAAGTGATGGTATTAGAGTCACAGACCTAGATTTTGTCTCTGATGTTACTTCTGTTGTCAGTTAAGATGGTCTGAAGGGATCTCAATACAGGCAAAGGCGACTCCCCTTCTTGACCATGTGGGATTTGGGACAAAGGGCAGTGAAACACAGGCAATATAATTTCTAATCCATTGGCAGCAGCAAAGTAATTTCCATTGAGATCCAGTTAAATTGTCCTGTATGAGGCTAATTCCCCCTTTCTCAGGCAGAGAACATTGGATTTCTCTGTACTGTTACATCTAGAAAAAACTTTTAGGTGCTGCATAGAAAAATCTTGCCAATTGTAGTCGAAATGAAAGAGTTTTACCTTTGTTGGAAACCGCAGAAAGTTATGTCCCAGTCCATGATCTTCTTATTAAAGTTTCTCCTTTTGCAATAAAATTCAGTACCGTAATGCACACTTATCTGTTGGTTCGCTTTCCATGGGATTAGTTACCTGCAGTCAGAGATAACCCTCCTGGGGCCCTTTCACATCACAGAGTTATAAAACTATATTACAATTTAATTTCCATGGCAACTTCCTATGGAATACTGGGATATGCTCTTTACAGAGGGGTATTTAGATTTCTTATCCAGAGAATGCTAATGCTACACCAAACTACAAAACCTAGAATTCCTTAGGATGCAGCAATGGCAGTTAAAGTGGAATCATAGAGCTACAATCATGTGATGCAACAGGGCCCCTGGTAGTACCTAAGCCAGGGGCCAGCAACCTACAGCCCGCGGGCCGGTTCCAGCCCAGGGCCCCGCACTTACCGGCCCAGGTGGACCCTTGCCGCCGCCGCCGCGCACCAATGCCGCCGCGCGTTTTTGTCACCGCGTGGGCCGCGACCGCCATTTTGATTTCCAAAATGGCAGCCGCAATGGCAGCCCAAAATGGCAGCTGCAATGCGCAAATGAGTTGCGGCTGCCATTTTGGAAATCAAAATGGTGGCAGCAACATGCGCGGAGGCAGTGGTGGCAGTGCGCGCAGTGGCGGCGGCGGCGGCAGTGGCAGCACGCAGGGGGGTCGCACGCGTGAGCATGCATGCCGCCATTCCCCCCCTCGGCCCATCGGAACGGACGACTTCGGGGGACTGGCCCCCAGCTCAAAAAGGTTGCCTACCCCTGACCTAAGCAATTGGAGGTGTGATCGATGACTGAGAACAGAACTTTTAATGTTAGTACACTACCCTCTGGAAATTCCTATCCCTCCAAATTAGACAGATGACAGTCCTTTACAGTCTACTGAAAATGTAATTGTTCCAACTAAACTTTCTCGGAACTGTGATTCCTATCACCTTGTTATCCCACAATTGCCACATTTAAGTTTTGTAAAGTGTTCTGTATTGTTTATGCAGCTTAGAAAAAATGAATTTAAGCAGCTCATAAATATTGACAAATAAATAAAATAACAGGAAAAAATATACAGAGGTGAAAAGCATTGAACTGAAACTTGAATATTTTGCTTAAACTGCCTAAACATTCCAAGATGTTAAATGGAAACTGCCACTTAGATAGACTGTATAACCCATAAAACAATGCTGGGGATGATGAATCACTTCTAGGGGCACAGTGAAACTAGTTTTGATACTAGCCTAAACTGACAGGTTCAAGAGGTCATTTTGAATCCCAAAGAACAATTTGCTGAATGCTCAAGCCAGGTGTTCTCTTGCTGTAGGCACTTGTGTGACCTGTTTTATTTTGATACACTAGGAATCGTGTAACTATCACTGCCAATCATTTTAATTACCTTGACAGACAACTGTGTCTGAAAACAGATCAAAAGTATCCTTTCTATGTCTAGCAAACTTTTATCACCAAATGAGCTATAAAAGATCTTCCTTAATTAAAATAATTAACATGGTCTATATCGCCTTTATTGGGGCTGTGTGATAGAGAGCAGATTGCAAATAGGCATAGGTAGGAGTTTTGGACTGGAATATGATGTCAGAGTATAGATGGGCTATGCAGTCAAAGGTGAAATGTAAAGATGTGTGTGTCTGTATTTTTCCACTTGAGAACAGATTTTAGGTAGAACACAAACAACTCAGTCCAGATGGCTAGAGAGACTAAACCAGGGACAGGCAACCTTTTTGAGACCTGGGCCGGTCTCCCGTAGCCCAGGTCTCGGCTGGACCAAGGTGGGGGGGGGGGGGAATGGCGGCGCGTGCGCACCCTCTGCCGCCGTGCGTGACCTCCCCGCGCACGCTGCCACCGTGGCCTTTGTTGCTAGGGAGGAGGCCCGTCCCCGCCGAGGGAATCCTCCCTGGGGGGAACCTTGGTGGCGACGGACTTCCAGGAGGCCCGTCGCCACCGAGGTTCCCCCCGAGGAGGCTTCCCTCGGTGGCGACGGGCCTCCTGGAAGCCCGTCACCACCGAGGGTCCCCCCGGGAGGCTTCCCTCGGTGGCAATGGGCCTCCTGGAAGCCCATCGCCACCGAGGTTCCCCCCGAGGAGGCTTCACTCAGTGGCGAAGGGCCTCCTGGAAGCCTGTCGCCACGGAGGGTCCCCCTGGGAGGCTTCCCTCGGTGGCGACGGGCCTCCTGGAAGGCCGTCGCCACCAAGGTTCCCCCCGAGGAGGCTTCCCTCAGTGGCGAAGGGCCTCCTGGAAGCCCGTCGCCACCAAGGGTCCCCCCGGGAGACTTCCCTCGGTGGCGACGGGCCTCCTGGAAGCCCGTCACCACCGAGGTTCCCCCCGAGGAGGCTTCCCTCAGTGGCGAAGGGCCTCCTGGAAGCCTGTCGCCACCAAGGGTCTCCCCGGGGAGGATTCTCTCGGCGGGGATGGGCATCCTCCCGGGCGCCGCGCGTGCTCCCAGTGCCGCAGCCGCCATTTGGGTCTCCAAAATGGCGGTTGTGACGCGTTTGCGCATGCACAGTAATCCTGCGCATGCGCAAACACGTTGTGGCCACCATTTTGGAGACTAAAATGGCGGTCGCGGTGCACGCGGCCGAGTGGCAGCTGCAGGGGTCTGCCTGGGCCCGTAAGTCTGGCGACCTGGGCCGGAACCGGCCCGCGGGCTGTAGGTTGCCGACCCCTGGACTAAACAATAGAAAACCACTAGGTGGGAAAGCATCCTTGTTTACATAAGGAAACAATAATAAAAGTTGTTATGGGAAAGTAGGTCACATGGTGGAATAATAATAATAATAATAATAATAATTTTTATTTATATCCCGCCCCTCTGCCAAGCAATCGGGGCGGCGTACAACATTACAAAATTACAAACAACAAATCAACTTGAAATCCCATCCCTCCTTTACCCACCCACCCATCCCTCAACATATTAAACAAAATCGATTACGATAATAAAATCAATAACAATAATAAAAATATACAAATTTAAAAATACAAAATTCTTATTATTATAGTGCTTCAAGGACTGCGGATGGCAAAGCAGTCCTCCGCAGCCATGGCCCACCGCCTCTTGCTGCCTGGTGCTGGTGGAAGGTGGAAATGGCGGGTTTTGGAAGATGAACAACAAGAGGTTGGGTTAGCATACATCACATACAGATCATCCAATCAACCTGAAGGTTAACACCCAAAAGGTGAAGAGGGGCTGGGCTGAGAAACTTTGGGTTAGGCATTGATATTATTATTTGCTTCCATTGGATCGCATTTTTTTCTTCTCTTTACTTCTCGATGGATCTATAATATGTTTATACTGCTTCACAATGTAGCCTTAAGATCTGGAAACATGGATCTGTAGTTTTGTTCTTGTTTAGCCACATCTGCAAGATGTGATTCTATAGTGGACTGTGTTTTACTTTGCATGTTGTTATTATTCTTTCAACAATAAAGCTCAACTTTTAGAAGCTTGGATTTTTGCTTCCTGATTCTGCTGGATTTACAAATACACTACTCCACCAAAACCGAACATATGAGATGTGAAATCTAGAAACCTGGCTGTCACTGATATATTAGCGGAACCTTCAGATATTTAAGGTAGAGGAGTAAGTATTATAAATCATGTGCTAACACATTTGAGCAAAGATGGAAATAAAGTGAAATAAAGAAACTCCCCTCACAGCCAGTCAGATGGACAAGGCTATTCTATGTTGGGAAAAAGCAGTTGTTCATTAAGGCCTCTTCCTTTAACCCACAATTGTTAATAGAAAAGAAGATCAAACTATTTGTGGGAGGAGGGCATTCCCATTCCGTGTGTATTTTGAGTTATTTTGAGTTATTTGAGTAAGAGTACATCACTTTAAAACTATTTTTAAAATAGTTGCAATCCACACTGACAGAGTCAACTCTAGTGCTAACCAACATATGTCAACAGATATGGAAAACAAAACAATGGCCAACAGAATGGAAAAGATCAATATACATCCCCATCCACAAGAAAGGAGACACAAGAGACTGCAGCAACTATAGGACCATAGCACTAATCTCCCATGCAAGCAAAATTATGCTCAAAATACTGCAACATAGATTCCAACCACAAATGGAGAGATAAATCCCAGAGGTCCAAGCAGGATTCAGGAAAAGAAGAGGCACCAGGGATCACATTGCAAATATACGATGGCTAATGGAGCGTAGCAGGGAGTTCCAAAAGAAAATCAGCATGTACTTTATAGATTATAGCAAAGCCTTTGGCTGCATAGATCATGAAAGGCTATGGAATGCCCTTAAAGACATGGGAGTGCCAACACATCTGATAGTCCTAATGAGGAATCTGTACTCAGGACAAGAGGCTACTATCAGAATAGAACATGCAGAAACAGAATGGCTCCTAATTGGGAAAGGAGTCTGACAAGGTTGCATCCTATTACCCCACCTATAGCAGCTTCATTTCAACTATTCAACTTATATGCAGAACATATTGTAAGGAAAGAAGGCTTGGACATGGAAGCGGGAGGAGTGAAAATAGGAGGAAGACATATCAACAATCTGAGATATGCTGATGACACCATAGTACTAGCAGAAAACCTCACAGACCTGGAACACCTACTAAGGAAGATCAAAGAAGTGCAAAGGCAGGCTTACTGTTGAACATTAAGAAAACAAAAATAATGACCACAGAGAACTTTCAAACTAGACAATGAGGAAATAGAAATAGTAAAAGAGTTCTCATATCTGGGATCAAACATTGATCAGAATGGGGACTGCAGCCAGGGAATAAGGAGAAGATTAAGAATGGGAAGGGTGGCTATGAAAGAACTAGAAAAGCTTCTAAAATGCAAAGCTATACAACTCAGCACAAAAGTTAGCATCATACAAACCATTGTATTCCCTATTACCATGTGAGAGGTGGAGAGTTAAGAAAGAAGATAGGAGGAAAATCAGTTCATTTGAGATGTGGTGCTGGAGAAGAGTGCTGAGGATCCCATGGACAGCCAAAAGGACAAATAAATGGGTCTTAGAGCAGATCAAGCCAGAAATCTCCCTGGAAGCCAAGATGACCAAACTGAGACTGTCGTACTTCAGACACATCATGAGAAGAAAGGACTCTTTGGGAAAAAACAATAATGCTGGGGAAGGTGGAAGGAAGTAGAAAGAGAGGAAGGCCACATGCTGGATGGATGGACTTTATTAAAGAGACCACGAATAAGAGTTTGCAGGAGCTGGGAAGAGCAGTAGAGGACGGGGGGGCCTGGAGATGTCTCATCCATATGGTCGCCATGGGCTGAGACCAACATGAAGACAGTTAACAACAACAAAAACTGAGTAAGAGTAGGGGAGAAATTCATTTGGCTTTCATGTGAATATGAAGATACTCAATTTTACCCTTTTGAAGTGATATACAAACAATAAATCAGGTATCCTTTGAAACTCACCATGGTTTGAATTTTGAAACTGACTTCTACAAGTTTTTTTCTTTAAACATACTTATTGAAAATGCATACAAACACGCATGTATCTTGTATAAAAATGATAGCTTCAAGATATAGTTATATTAGGAAAATTGATTACAAAAATGTGTATATTAGGCAAACTCGTGGAGAAATTGTTATATTCAATGCCAGATGAACATCATATAAACTTTCCATTGGTGTTGGATTGCAGTGTGTATGCTCTCCAGTGTCTATGCTGGCTAGGGCTAACAGGAGTTGCAGTCCAACAACATCTGGAAGACATGTATGATTCTGACCCCTACTGTAACCCTTCCAGTCCCAGCCCAGTCTCTCCACTCATTCTCTCTCATGTTGATTCACCCCATGTCAAACCTAGTCTTCCTACTTCCTCATCCTGTTCTGCTGGTCTCCCACCCCAGTTCCATGTTGCTTATCTGCAAGCCTCCTCCATTAGCAGGCAATACCAGGGAGATCCACCTTTCCTTCT
Organism: Phrynosoma blainvillii; assembly: GCA_026167975.1. Classification (NCBI taxonomy): domain Eukaryota; kingdom Metazoa; phylum Chordata; class Lepidosauria; order Squamata; family Phrynosomatidae; genus Phrynosoma; species Phrynosoma blainvillii. The sequence continues at coordinate 114,825,728 of JANUYF010000002.1, read as the reverse complement.
CATTTCCTGCCATACAGCCACAAGTGAAAGCAAAGTGCTGGTCAGGAGGTTCACAGATTCATATATCACTACTATGATATTACTAAGGGCCCTAGAAGTTGTTGCCATTCGTCTCCACAGTTCCCCAGTTAGCGAAGAATGGAGAGCATGTTTATGGATGCCATGAATGGAATATATTAGTAGGAATGAAATAGAGGTAAGCCCCAAAAGTCAAAGATTCTAGGACTCGAATTGGAAAGTCCACGGTCTCAGGCTGATACCTAGCTTAGGGAGTCTATACAATTTGTTATGTATGAACATGTTTCTGTTTCTGGGAACTGATGGATGAATTCATATGGGCAGGAAATTCCATAAATGAATGAGCATTCAAGAACTAAACCCAGTATAGAACTGTAAACTGATCACTGAGTAGCTAGCAATTTTCCCCTAGTGTGTCTAGTTTTAGCATGTAAATAAAAATAGAAAATAGGACAGTGAACTTATGCCTAGAGCAAACTATGCACTTTCAAGATACAGTCAGGTTTTTGTTCAAGGAGAAGGGTAGGGAAAAGCTTGATCACAACATTAAAACAGCCTCAGGCATGAGATCTATGCCTGTGGCAAAAAGGAAACGTCAACCTGTCTCTTGTGTTTGGCTACTCACAAGCATTCAGGAAAAGACTTTCTCTAGGTCTTATTGTGACACTTGGGGATTCTGCAAAGGCATAAGGCAGAACTGCTCCCAAGACAAAAGGATGACTCTGAATAGAAATTACATTTTCCTTGATAACTGAAATGGCCATTGCTATCAAAGTGACAGAAAGGGCCATGAAAAACCAGGGGCAATATTGTATCTTATGTGTTCATTCAAAACTTTCTTTCGGAGGAATGAAGGCACTCACATTAAGACTAATCCTTGGCACACATTTCTATCACTAGTTCATTTGATATATATATTTTAAAATATTGTTAATTTAGTTTCAGGTATTTAAATTGCTTATATTAGAATTAGGCTTCCCTCACTTTAAGGAACTCCATATTTATGGCTCCAGTCCAGCATATACTATCTAACATATAGTATCAAGAATAGTAGATTGGAACCTTTTCCTTGACTGTACCAATTACAAGTTTTCCAGCCTATCCCATATAGCAAACACTTATGTATACACAGGTATAAATTATGTCTTATTCATGGCTGACCATGATTTCATGCAGTGCATTGAAACAGCCTGCTTCAAAAGTATCATGGTTCAAGAATGGTACCCTGGCACATATGCACATTTCTTGATGGCAGCCCAAAAAGTTGAGGTGTAGACCCATAATGCAGCATGGCACCAAATGTACAGGAATCACATTGGATGATTTCACTGGATGAAAAGGCAAGGTTTCCATGAGTAATTCCCCTTAGCTGAAATCCATGAGTGTATAGAAGGGTAGGGAAACAATTAAGGATGGAAGAGTCAGTCCATGTTACTTTCACACATATGCAACCGTAAATCTGGCTGCAAACTTCATACAAGTGCAGTTCCTTTTTTTAAAATGCAATTTAAGATACTCATTCTGTACAACATTTTCATAATATACATATTTCTGTATGCAACTTTTCCTAATATATGCATTTTGTATGCAAGTTCCAACAGCACATGCATTTTTTTACCCAATGCATGAGCCAAAAATTGCATCTCAAATCATGTGATTCAAAGTATAGATGTGGTCCAAATATTGGTACAGGAACTGCAGGTTAGGTTATTTACAAATGTGGACCAAAGAGAATTCTCCCATATCCCTGAGAGCAATAGTGCATTTACTCAAGTTGGCAGTGCTACATTACTCTGCAGAAGTGGAAAAGGTTTGGTCCTAGCATAGGACACTCGGACTCTGCTTCAGGCAGCAAAATATCTTGAATACCAGAGCTTGGTCGTGTGTGAAATACACTTGGAATTTGTTGTTGTTGTGTGCCTTCAAGTCATTTCCCACTTATGGCAACCCTATCATGGGTTTTTCTTGGCAAAAATTGTTCCAAGGGGAAATGCCTTTTCTTTCCCCTGTGACTGAGGAAGTGTGACTTACCCAAAGTCACCCAGTGGGTTTCCATGGCCAAGCAGGGATTTTAACCCTGGTCTCCAGAGTAATGGTCCAATACTCAAACCATTAGACCACACTGGCTCTCTTATTTGGGATGGAAGATCTAAATTTGTCTAATGAAATAAGCTAACATTGTGGACTTTCCCATTTCAATAGCACTTATTATAAAAACCCTCGTATTTGGGATTCAGAGACCTTATTTCTGTTTTTAGTCTGGAAAACAGTCACAGATTAATTAGAATGCCTTCATTTGTTTGGGGTGATTAATAATACACAAGGAAATCAGGTTTTACATAATTCATCAATCTGACACAAGCTAGCACTCTCTAGTTCTGTTGAATAAAAAACAGTTATTTAATGACACTTGAAAAGCAACCTTGCATTTATTCACTGAGTTCTTTGAGAAGTGGCCTTAAGAGTCACACTAATTCACTTTCCAATTTATGAATCACATTTCCAAGAGGGAGAAAAGTGAGATACCTGAGTATGAGATGTTGCCAGAGAAGATATATGTTTAACAACAAATAGAAATGTTTAACAGTGTGATCCCATAGTCTCCGGTATTAAAGTCCCTCCACTGGCTGCCTATTAGTTTCCGGGCCCAGTATAAGGTGTTGGTTATTACCTTTAAAGCCCTAAATGGCTTGGGTCCAACCTATCTTCGGGACCACCTCCTCCCATACAATCCTCCCCGCGCACTCTGGGCCTCTGGGAGGAATTTGCTCCACCCATTAAAATGTAGGTTGTCTACAACCTCCCAGAGGGCATTCTCGGTAATTGCCCCCAGATTATGGAATGGCCTGCCGGACGAGATCCATCAGATTACAACACTAAACAACTTCAAAAAGGCTGTTAAGATGGATCTCTTCCGGCAGACCTTTCCTGAATAGATTTCCTGGCCTCAGGAGTCCTCCCCCCCCCCATCTCTCTTTGCTCATCTTGGCAGCAATCGCTGCGCCGTCTACTGTTATTTACTTGTTTACTTCTTTTTGTTTAACTGATGTTTTAATTATCATGTTTTTAATGTTATACTGGTTTAATTTATTTTTAAGGAGTGGGAGGGTTTGGGGACTTTGTATTGTATTTTAATATGATGCATGGATTTTAACTACTGTAAGCCACCCCAATTGTTCGTCAGAGGGGCAGGATAAAAATAAAATTTATTATTATTATTATTATTATTATTATTATTGTTGTTGTTGTTGTTGTTGTTATTATTATTATTATTACCTATGAAAATGTCCAATAATGACCCCTAAAATAGATTAGAAATTCTTCTCTGGCATCAGAGATAGAAGAAGGTGTGGATATCTCCCTTTCTGACTCCTGGGTCAGGAGGCCAACATATGTTCCATGTGGACTATTCTCAGCCAGGTAATCTTGTATCTGGCATCTGGATTGCAGTGACTTTGTTGTAGGTAATCTTCCCTGGCTGGAGGAAACCTGCACACATTGAACCTTGATCTCGACCCAGACATGAGCTTTAGTAAAGAGGATAGAGCTGGTGCTTGGGCTGGGATAGGTTAACCTGCCCCATGTGTTTGCTCTAGGGGGAAGTTGAGGAGCAGATGAAGCTGATCTCTCCAGGATAGATAATGGAGCTTATCATTCAGCTTTTTAAATCAACTTACCTCTCCCAGCTTAAAATTTAATTTGGGAAGCAGCCAGATACTATCACAGCAATTTTGATGTTGAATCTGCCACCTGGGTCCATTCCACTCCCAGGGGCACAGCACACCTCTTTTCAAAGCTGGGAGTTTTCTGGCTTAAGAAAATAGCCACCAGAGTGCCCCTGGGAATGGGGATGGACCCAGAATGAAGCCGGGCAGCAGATTCGGAGGCAAAATCGCTGCGATAATATCAGGATGCTGCCCGACTTAAATTTTAAGCCAGGAGAAGCTACAATATCAAGATCGGATGCCCTGATGTCCCTACCTTCTACACCCAGACGTAGGCTGAAATCCTTTGTCATCAGTGTAAGTACAATGACAGAATTCTGTCATCATAATTATGGCTGAGGCCACCACCACAAAAGAAGACTGGCATTTTGTTGTTTTATGTCCTGCCTTTCTCCCAATATGGACTCGAGGTGGCTCACAACAAAAAAATGAAAATACAAATTAAATTAATTAAAATACAAATTAAAAACAATGCAAAAACATTAAAAAGTATAAATATAACATTTAAAAATAATTAAAATAGTTTATAAAATTAAAAAGTGAAACATTAAAAATATTAAAGTGTATTTAAAAACTATACAAAATCTGAATTTAAATGCTCAACCTATATGAGTTTTAAAAAGTCTGATAGCACAAAAATATTTTTACCTGCCACTGAAAGGAGAACAGGGATGGAGCCATCCTAGGGGTTTATTGCACTTACTTTTGTGGACAGGCTGGGGACACACATGAACGTGCATGAAGGAGGGGAAATGGATTTTATCACACTCAAAACAGTCCCCATGCTGTCCCCATGCCATCACCCAACCACCATCCGTCCCGGCGCCGTGCTGAGTCGGCCGATTTTTCAAGGACAGAAGCTTTCCAGCTGAGCAAAATCAGCCAGCTCAGCATGGTGCCAGGACAGGAGGTGGTCAAGCAACGGCATGGGGACTGTTTTTGTATGCAATAAAATCCATTTCCCCTCCTTCACGCGCATTCACGTGTGTTCCCAGCCCATGCAGCAAAAGTGAGTGCAATAAACTCCCTTATCTCTTTAGAGAGAGAGTCCCAAAGTCTGGGAGCAACCCCTGAGAAGACCCTCTCCTTGTTTCCCACCAAATGAGCCTGAAAGAAGGACCTCTCCAGGTGATCTTAGAGCTCTAATGGGTTCATAAAAGGAGGTACAGTCCTTCAGATAACCTGGAACCAAGCTATATAGTGTAATGTGTAGTGGTTAGATGTCATATAAGGACTCTGTAAGACCAGGTTTCTAATCCTCACTCATCCATGGAAACCCACTGGGTGCCCTTGGGCAATTCACACTCTTTTAGGAGATTATCGCACAGCTTAAAAAAGAGACTTGCCTCTCCCGAGTTGAAGTTTCATTCAGGCTGCAGCTGGGTTCTATCGCATGAATTTTGCTGCCAAATCCGCTGGCCAAGTGCAGCCAGGCTGCAGCCCAGGTCCCAGGAGCATTCAGCAAGCTGCTTTTCAAACTTGAGAGCTTTCCGAATGAGACTTCAACTCAGGAGAGGTAAATTGCTTTTTTAAGCTGTGCGATAATCTCCTCCGTCTCAGGGGAAGGCAAGGACAAACCACCTCTGAACAAATCTTGCCAAGAAAACCCCAGGTTAGGGTCACCATAAGTCAGAAATGACTTGAAAGCATGCAAGAACTGCCACCATCACCTCAAAACCCTGCCTTTGCAGCCTGGAAGTGCCCCACATTAAACATCTTTGAGGCACTGAGATCAGGGCACTTTGAAGAAATGATATCTGAGCACTCCCCCACCACATTTCCACACTGTGAGAGGGGATACTTAAAATGGAATCTGAAGAAGCCATTTTGTATGGCCAAATACAGGATGTATCTGTGTGACTCTTTTTCAAACAGCTTTGTTCAAAACAGCTGACAGCCTTGAATGTTGTAGCTGAGTAGTTGCCAGAAGCTTCAAAGATAAGGCCAGAACAAGAGATAATTTTTTGGTCCTACTAGCTTCAAAGTAAAAAGATAGGAGGAGTTGAAATTCTAGCTTGTAACCAATCATAAATTTGAATTATGCATTCATTATTGTAACCACTAACTAACTGTATAAAAATACTAGCCTGGCAAGAACAAAGGGCCCCTCCTTCTGAGGCACCCATGGGACCATGTATTATATTCTGCTATCTGCAAATAAAGTGAGAATCCTATTCAAGAAACACTCATGCTCTGAAGTCAATTTCCTCTGCCTTTAAGCTGTCTTCCCTTTGAGAGTGTGGGGTGACAGCACTACCCTCTTAGAGTGCTGCTATTCCACTATTAGTGTTCTGGCTGCCTCCTATTGCATTCTGGGATTTGCAGTTTCAGAAGGGGCATGTGGAATTCTCAGCCAGGGAGTTCTTAGGCCTCACTGAACTACAAGCCTCAGAATGCAACAGGAGACAGACAGGGCAATAATGGTGGGATAGCAGCCCTATAAGAGTGTCGTGCAGAAATGTGGCCGGTCATGGGGCACACTGAGAATAGGCAATTGGAAAGACCCCTTGAGGTCCTCCCATGACTGCTCTTCTCAAGTTGTTGTATAACTGGAAGAGCACTCAGACATCATTTCCCAGCACTCTGATCTCCAGCACCTTGGAAACGCTTTAGTTGGGGCACTGCCAAGCTGCAAAGTAGCGTTGGGGGGTCAGGTTCAGTCATTAACAACTGTAAATGTGATTCCTTGGAAGACATGAGATTGTAAATTCAGTTTACAATCTCATATCTGCTAAATAGGATGCCAGCCATAGTTTCCATCAGTTAGATGGAAATGTACTAAATGGTCCAATGATCTAAATCAGTATAAAATAGCTTCATGCAAGGCTCACTTATAAGCCAACTTCATATGACAAATTGACAAATTGACAAAACTTTAAAAAAAATACCAACACATTTTAAAAAGAAATCAGTTGGGAGTGGAGAAGGCACCTGATGAAGAAAAAAAAAAAAAAAAGCTTGCTCCTCTCCTGTTTGGCATCATGGACTGGAAAGAAAATGTCCCAGATGGGCTGGCTTGTTTGTATCAGTCAGCCACCCAACTCATCTCCCTGAGTTCTCCTAGCTGCATTTCTTTTTAATCAATGAAGTCTGCAACATTTCAGAGCTCAACATAATTTTTAATATCATTATATTGTTGTTTTCTATTGCTTCTAACATAAATCATGCCACATTTTAAATACAAAGCTACCTAAGCATGCTGCTTAATTTGATACCATGCTGTTTACCATTGCATGTGGTCTTTCAAAAAGTTTCTGTTTCACTTAATGGCATCTGCATAAAAGCTGATTCAAATGCCTTTTGAAATAAGACTGAAAGACACAAAACATAAGATTCCATTAAATACTAGAAGCGCTATGAAATAATATACTGTAATTTTATCATTCAGCAATTTTGAATTTTAAAATATCGTAAAGACTCTAGATCCTGCCTGATCGTAGGAGCTAAGCAGGGTCAGTCCTGGTTAGTGCTTGCTGAGAGACTGCCAAGAAATAACAGGTACTGTCTGCTATATTTCAGAGGAAGGAACTGGCAATACCACCACTGAGTATTCCTTGCCTAAGAAAACCCTTATGAAATTCATGGAGCCAACATAAGTCAACAGGAAACATGAAGGCACATGCATAATTTTGTATTTTAGCCAAAATTAGTTTTGGCAAGCATAACTCTTTAAAAAAAATAAATGGGTTGCTTCATTATCATATTCACCTCTCCCTATAAAAGAAATTGTTCCATTCTGCTTTGTGGAATAGAAATTTGATTTCTATAGCCACGGTCCAATTCGCTGGTCCCAACTAGAGCAGACCCAGTGACTCAATTGCTGGATGGTAAATGAACACCTAAGTAAGTCCAGTTGATTCAATACATCAATATTATTTGAGCCAAACAGTTAGATTTATTTGTAAAAGGGCAATTGTTATGATTATTTTTGTTTGTTTGTTTCCATAAAACGTTTAGTGTGAGAGCTAGCATGGTGTAGTGGTTTGAGTGTCAGGTAGGACTCCAGGAGACCAAAGATCAAATCCTCCCTCACTCATGGAAACTTACTGGATGACCTTGGGCAAATCACACTCTTTCAGCCTCAGAAGAAAGCACTGGCAAACTTCCTCTGAAGAAATCTTGCCAAGAAAACCTATGATGTGGTCGCTATAAACCAGCGTCAACTTGAGTCATAGAATAACAGTGCCATAGTGATAATAGGATCTCTCCAGCTCTACTTTTTGTTGGACAAAGTCATTTAGGCCATGCATACATTGCTGGAGGGAACAAGAATCTGCAACCATAGCCTTTCCTGTTAATTCAACTGGCTACATCTAGATGTATCCAGTCCAGTCTGGGAGGTGTTCACATGTTGCATTGAATCTGTATGTTCATGTTGTATGTATACTTTTTCAGAAAGCTATGAGCCCTTCTCTGGTTTCCCAATTGCCTGGGCTGTTCTGCTCAGGTTCAAGTGAATGCAAATAAATAGAAGATTACTTCAGACCCCACCCCCAACTCCACATGAGAATTCAGGGACTAAGATAGCATTAAAATGGGAACAACATGCACCACTCCTTTTTGTCTACATCCATTAAAACCTGTAACCAGGTATCAGAATCCTACTCAATCCAGGGCCCAGATCATGGTTTCAGCTGTACCTAAACAGAACGCTGATGCATATGGTTGTGTGAATTGTGCTTATATTTAACCACAGGCTTTTTCACACATTACACTCACCATATGCCCAAATGTTTGTATGAAAGACCAGAGATGTTTGTTTTCAAAACAGCTGGATGCTCTTGTTTCCAAAATAGCCACAAGAACCTCCTTTAAAATTGGAATTGAAACGTACAGTGGATCCAATGGAAGCCATGAGCCCCCACTGCTCCAGAGCAGCAAAATCTGGAATCTTTTTGGCTTCTAGCTGGTAGGAAATTTTGCCTTAATTAAACTATTGCTTTTAAATGAAGCACTTAGGTTTTTCACACAGATCTCCCCCCCCCCAATTCCCCTGTTAAATCATACCTTCTAAAGCTAAGTTGTCAGTCTTAATCTAAGACTTTACATAGCAAATAATCAATACGTTCTGTAAGGAAAACCTAATGCAGATGGGCTGAAGTCCACATAAATCTCACATACTGGGGGGGAAAGAACAAATACCTTTCAAATAAATGATTTCACTCAAGGCTCCCGATGTTCTGGTACTACAACTACTTCCCACTGTATATGCTGGTACAGTAATGGCAAACCTTTTAGGGGCAGAATGTCCAAACTAAGCCCTTCTGGTGCCAGGTGTTACCTGGTGCTGGGGGTGGGATTTCTGCCCTCTGGGGATGGGACTTCCACCCTCCAGGGGTGGGACTTCCAGGATGGGACTTCTCCCCCCCCCCCACTCACCAGAGACAGCTGAAGGCCTGGGGAGTGAGGGGGGAGAAGAGGAACAGGTGCACGCCTTTTCCTCCTCCTCCCCCAATGCCATCTCCGGCTTTCAGATGCCTCCAGAGAGGAGAGGCACCTGAAGGCCTGGGATGGAAAAGAAGGAGGAGGAACAGGTGTGTGCCTCTTCCTCCTCCTCCCTGCCTCCGCATACCAGGGAAAATGGCTTCACATGCCATCTCTGGCACACATGCCATAGGTTCGCCATCACAGTGGTAGCACATTCAAACTAAAGACAGGGAAAGCAACAGACAAAAGGTGTACCTAGTTGAGGATCCCTGGCTGAATTTCTGCTTGGGATGGGAGAGTTGGAATGGTTGCACCAGGGGTCCTTTCACATTGCACAATTATAGCACTATGATTCCACATTAATTATCATGGTTTTATCCTATGAAATCCTGGGATTTGAAATTTAGGGAGGGGTATACCTTGAACCTGAGCAGAATTCTCAGACAGAGAGGTCTAGCAACTGACAAGATTACAAACCCCAGGTTTCAGCTATAGCATTTGAATTGCAATCAGAGCACTATAATTGTACATAGCATGAAGACCAAGTGGAGAGCGGTCTGCTATACATCAGACCCTGCTAGCACTAGAGATGGAATACTGGGACAGCACACATTACACTCTGAGCATGTACAAACACTCAGCATACAGGGCTGGCCCTACCATTAAACCACCCATGATGGCAGGTGCTGGGTTAAGCATTCCTCCTAACCCCTCTTTCCATCATTCCTCTGCCTTGGAGATCTGAGCTCTGTGTTCCATATAGTTTAGTGATGGTGAACCTTTTAGGGGCCCAAACTAAAAGGCCTTCCAGCACCAGGTGGTACCCAGTGCCAGAGGCAGGACCTCTGCCCTCCAGGGGCAGGATTTCCAGGGCGGGATTTCATGCTCCTGTTCCTCCTCTTCCCCACCCTCCCATCACTTCAACTGCCTCTCCAGAGACAGAAGGGTGGCATGTGCCTGTTCCTCCTCTTCCCTCCAGCTCTCCTGGACCTTAAGCTGTATCTCTGGAGAGGCAGCTGAAGGGCCAGGAGAGCCAGGGAGAAGTGCTTCATTTAAAAGCAAAATCAAAACAGCCAGCAATGAGGAGGAACAGGCAGATGCCTGTTCCTCCTCTTCCTCACCCTTCCGTGCATTAAATTGTCTCTGGAGAGGCAGTTGAAGTGATGGGAGGGTAGGGGAAGAGGACGAGCAGACGCATACCTGTTCCTCATCTTCCCCTGCCCTCTTGTCTCTCCTCATGCCCTCCAAAATGGTTTTGTGTGCCAGAGATGGCACATGTGCCATAGGTTTGCCAACATGGATATAGCCCATCCTGGACTGGTTAAACTATCTTATTTACTTACCTTCAGGAATGGTGGAGGCCCCATCCCATTTCTGCTGTTGACAAGAGCCCTGTCATGTCATGATGTGAGCCCCTAATCATGGAATGGAGTGGCAGGAGGCATTTTGTCCTTTGCTTGAGGCAGCAAAATGTCTTGAGCCAGTCTAATAGATAAATCATTTTTCATTCTTCTTGCTTGGAACCCAAATTAATTTAGTTTCCAGAAAGAACATCATTGCATATGAGCACTATTAATGTGGCTATATGCTGATGCATGAAATCAGTGGAAAAGATTCTGTGTAAGCATTATATATTTTCTTCATAGCTGGAAACAAGGGTTCATGAACCCTCTCAGAATGGGAGCCACCACTTCACTGATCCTTCACATTGCTATATCCTTCCCTCATAGCAACCACCACTCTTCTCTGCTCTCATTTCCAGCTCCTCTTCCTGCTAGAACAAAGCACCCCTCATGGTATTTCCTTGTCTTGAATACTGATCTCACTGGATTTATCCCTGCTACTTTGGTTGCATGCATCATATTATGTTCTCTAGTGGTATCCATCTCAGTGTAGCTGTGAGTCCCTTCTGGATTTTAGTTCAAACTGGAAAGGCACTATCCTAGCCCAAATCCTATACTCAAGATACATTCAGCACTGTGGATAGCTCCTTTAAAAGTCAGAGTAAACTTGATTTAAAGTCAGATTTCTTCCCCTCTGAGATGGAAGCCACCACCTCCCACTGATCTTCTTCCCCACCATACCCTACATGTGTAGATGGTTTTTTTGGAAGTGAACAAAGTGTGGCTCCCCTGCAGCACCTTCCTCCAATCCTTGCTTTAAAAAATGCACCCAGCCTTCACTGTCTGACTTGCAGCTGGATCCTGATATTCTCAGAAAGTGCCTTTCCATCATACATTTCTAGTGAAGCTTTTTTGTTTGTGTTGCAAAGGTAATATATAAAGCAAGAACTCAAATTTTTACAATTAAGATTTAACTCCTCAGGTGTTTCTTTCATGCAAAGATCCCATTTCTGATTTCCTAAAAACTTTTCATGATTTTTTTTTTAAGTTAAAAGACCACCCAGACCATAGAAACAGCCTGCTATAAAAATGCTTCAGTAACTTCATCTGACACTTACTAATAGCTTGCTTTCTTGGTTTCCCTATTTGATCCAGCTCCTGTAGTAGAGTCAAACTGTTTTGGAATACAGAGTAGGGAAAGCTCAGTTCTTTTCTTAGGATAGAGTGGCAGAGACTACCTCTAATCCTCCATCATCCTCAAATTGACTCATGTCTGACACTGTCAGGCTTGAGAACCAAAAGGTACTTGCCAGCACCACAAACTATTTCATTCTAATCCTAAATAGATGTAACTGGAGCATTACATACACTGACTACTTTTTCCTCCCAGGAGGAGGAGGGAGAGAATGTTATCGGAAGATGTATACATGATTGAAAAATGGAAGAAGTTTGCAGACTTTATTGATGTGCTGTGCATTTTACAACTTAACTTTCAGAAGTAGGAAAAGATTCCATTGAACCTAGCAGTACTGTAGAGTTTATTCATTTCAGGAATCTGTTGACTATATGGGAGGGGAGGGGAGTAGCAGGAAGGAATTTGATTTATTCATTCAAACAAAGGTGTATCTTATGGAAGCAGAAGAGATTATTAATAATCTTAAGAGCCTAGGTTTAACCCATGCTGATTCCAGTGAAAGAACAGGAGTCTGCAACAAGAGGAAACACCTCTATGTGATTCATTCAAGGTTATAGTAATAAGCTAGAATTGGACAGCCATCAGTGGCAAGGGCACATTTTTTAAAAAAAAATGCAAAAACCAAAACCTGTCCTCCATCACCAATGAAGTCTAGACTCTAGGAAGCTTTTAAAGGATATTTTATAAGAACCCTTGATACACTAAAGATCTCTGCATTTACAACAGCCAGTTTTATGTTTCCAAGGTCAGGTCAACATGTCTAAACAGAAAGGAGTCCTATTTTAACCAGTTTGTTCCTCTGAATGCAGGATAGAAAGAATACTTGCTCTCAGCTATACATCTTAGGTTGCTCTAAGCAGAGACACAGACCTTGTTCTATGGACCATTTTCTCATGATTGTAGGTACCTCTACAAGAAATGTGGGTGAGGAGGTATTGCTAGCCTTTTTGCAAGATAGATTTATGGGGAAAAGAATCCGCCACACTTCCAACTCTGTTCCTGCTTCTCCCTACATCTGTTTTTGTCTTGTTTACTCCCTATTCCTTTTCTGCACATAAAATGTGCAAAAACATGCTTTTCTCTGCAGAATAATTCCTTTGTAATACTTTGGGATGCTTAGCTACAGGGAGAAAACAGCACAGGAATATTTGTCTTCTCCTGTAGTGGGAAATAAATTACCATAAATATTCATCCTTCCATGCAAGGGCAAATTAGTTGAAGATTTACATCCCTAGTGTGCACATACCCTTGTGGTTTGACCAAGAAATTTGATTTGTCAGTATACTCGTAATTAAAATAGTAAGCTGAAAGTCTGTTTCCATTTGCAGTAACCACAATATGGGAGTCATCCATGTTTCTTTAAGGAGTTCTATTGTCCTCTTAAGGAAGGGGATATAAATTGACAGAAAATTTAAGTGCATTCATTTTTTCCCCATGGGTTTGTAAAATGAAAGAAATTTTCTGAACAGCTTCTTTATGATACAAATGCAAAATTGGTGGCTAAGTGGTAACTAAATTTTGGCTTTGATTCATTCGTGTTTGTTACATAGTATAAATCAAACACTTGTGTTTTGCAGGAAGTATTTCACAAAATGGTTGGTTCTGCACAAAAAAGGAAGTGTGCCAATCCATTTATCACAAAACTTATTGTGGGAGGACTCATGCTCATTAACAACTCAAGTTGGAATTTGATAAAAAGACTATTTTTCTGAGAAGCTGTTTTAACAACAACTTGAAAAACACTTTACCTTGAAAAAGATTTAGCAGTGTTCTGTTGCTCATGCTATCTATTGCATATGGTGACAGTATTAATATTGTAACCAGAAAATTGCGAGTATAAAAATTAACATTTTTATTATTTTTATGGCATACCTTAATTCAACTGAGTGACATTATTGGTTCTTGTATTTGTGGAAATCATTAGACAAGTGAATGAAGTTCACCTGCTATGCTGTTTATCATACCTGTCATACTTCTTCACTATGGCCTAAATCCTATTATTAGACCTGATTAGAGTAGAGTATAAGTTAAGTTAAGTAAGGGCCTTTGCAGACTGCCAGAAATAGTGCAAACTGAGTCCACTTTAACTGCCCTGGCTCAGTGCTAGGGAATTATGGGAATTGTAAGTTTTTCTGAGACATTGAGCCTTCTCTGTCAGAGAGCTCTGGTGCCACAATAAACTACAGTTCCCATGATTCCCTAGCACTGAGTCAGGGCAGTTAAAGTGGACTCAATTTGCACTATTTCTGGCAGTCTGCAAAGGCCCTAAATCTACTTAATTTGCCTATATGTTGAATCAGTATGGTGTAGTGTTTTGACTTGACTACCGCTCTGGCTATCAGAGTTCAATTCCCAATTCAGCCATGAAACCCACTGGATCACCTTGGGCAGGTCACACTCCCTTAGCTTCAGGGGAAGGCAACAGCAAATTTTGCATCTTAGGGAGGCAACAGCAAATATTGCATCTTAGGGTCACCATAAGTTGGAAATGACCTGAAGGCACACATCTTCATCATCATCATGAATCACTATTCAACAATTGCTTAAAATGGTCAACTCTAATTGAAGGTAACTGACATCAGACAATAGGTTGCAGCTGATGTAACAGATTCTATAATGCCTTAAGGATGCCATGTAAAGCTGAATTCAGCCTGTGCAGTTTTGGGCACAGTCCTTTACTTTCCATTTATTTATTTATTGTTGTTAACTGCCTTTAATTGACCTTGACTCATGGCAACCCTGTGAATGATACATCTTCAAGACCCTCTATTATCTACCACTCTGCTCGGGTCCTGCAGGTTCAGACCTGTGGTCTTCCTCACTGACTCTAGCCATCTAGAATGCAGTCTTGATTGGTTGTATTTCAGTACCATAAATTACTATGTCTAAGTCTGCAGTCACATTTCAGAATTAATTCAGTTTGACACTGCTTTAATTGTCATGGCTCCATCCTATGGAATCCTGGGATTTGTAATTTATTGTGACACCAGAGCCCTGTGACAGCAAAAGAGAAATCTCTCACAAAACTACAAATCACAGAATTCCATAGCATCGAGCCATGGCAGTTAACGTGGTGTCAAACTGCGTTAATTATGCAGGGTAGATGCAGCCATAGCTGCAATGGCTTAAATACCCTAAAGGCACCAGATCCCATCTTGGAAGCTGAGCAGGTCAGCCCTCCTTAGTACTTGGATGGGAGACCACCAATGAAGACCAAGTACTATAGGTCAGAGGAAGGAACTGGCAAAACCACTCTGAGTATTTCTTGCCTAAAAAACCCTATGAAATTAATGGGCGTCACCATAAGTCAACACATGGCTTGAAGGCAGATACACACACACGTCTTAGTTGTAGTTGTTTTTTAATCACACTATGAGCTTTCTATTGGTAGAAATCTGGGATATTAAATGACATATGCAGTTATTCTGGACCTTATGATCAACTTTACATAGGCTCTTCTTCACTCAGAATAGTTAGTTCTTCAGGTCAGCATTATCTGAAGTCCATATGGAGTAAGACTTTATCAACGACTTCATCACCACAAGAGTAGACCCAAGAATAATGAGATTTTACTTGAGTTTGAGCCCGTTCATGATTAACTTTCCATCATTTGCATTCTGCTTCCAGTCCTTCTCCATTTGAGGGTGTGCCTCTGCTTCAGATTTTTCTCCTGAATTTTTGTGTTCTAATCAGCTATCATGTCCAAGTGGAAAACACTTTCAAACACTTCTGTTGCAATTTTGACCAGGTCAAGCTGTATTTTTCATAGGCTGCTTCATTACTATGGGGTAATGTTCTCTGATTGTACCAGCCATTAAATGCCTCTTATGTGATAATGGAATAAAACACTTTGACATCCTTGGAAGGAAGGGGTCTCAATTTCTGTAATCGGTATTGAACTGACCCTTGAACCTGCTATCAAAATAGCAGCAAGGCTGATTCAATATCAGATAAAACAATCTTACAAAATGGATAAAAGTGTTTAAAGCAATAAAAAAAATTCATACTTAACATTTCCAGGAAGCATTTTATTCAGGTAAAGAAAGAGAGACAGACAGAGGACAAGTATGTAGAGCTTGTAATTCTCACTCTGTGTATCACTCACACACAAGATTGGAAACAGATTGGTATGACAACTGCAAGGCTACCATGACCATACTCTCTGGGGGACTCTGAGACTTGTCTCCCAACAAACTTGTTATACAGACAGATTGGCACCACAGAAGTGGTTTTTTTGCATTTTCACTAAAATTCTTCCATGGTGTATCTAAGCTTGGGATGGATAAATTGCAGCCTGTGGGTCACATGTGGGTCCAAAGGGCCAGAGCCCCTCAGGAGTCAAAAATATTTTTTGAAAAAAATTAATTTTGCTTCAACATGACATTTCGGAAGTCTAAATGTATGGCCTCATGCCCTCATCAGTGGCATCACTTGGGGGAATGCAGGGGTGCAGATCACACTGGGTGAGCACGCCCTCCTTCCTGCCACATGCCATTTTACTCATCAGTAGATCAGCATGTGGCAGAGAGAGTGTGCCCAGAGCACCCCCCGCCACACACAATTTTACTTATGACTTAACCAGCAGGGTGAGGGGGCATGCCCTTTTGGCACTGCCCCCTGTAAGCCCCCCCCCACACACACACACACACACTGGGTGACACTTCAGGCAGTAACACCACTGCCCCCTATAGCATGTTTGGGGCAAATATTGATTTTTATTTATTTTAATTTTATATATTTATTTATTGTGGTGGTGTTGGTGCAATCCTCCAAGATCTTGGGGGGGGGGGCTAAAGAGGGCTTCCACAGTTGCCTACCGCAATCTACATGAAACTAGTAGACAGGAATATTTTTTTTAAAAATGATAAGCATTTCATTTCTAGAATACAAGATCCCTATTCCTTTTCACGTATTTGCATCTGCATCAACCTGGTTAAAGACTACAGCTGCTACCACACTGCAACAACAACAACAAGAAGTTTATTGATTAGTCAACTGAACATATCAACAATAAATTACAGTATTTCAAAATTCAAAATACAACCTATCACAACGCATATAAAAATGGAATAAATCACTCCTAAAACACATCTAAAATTAACTGTGGAATTAAAACATGTTCGGTTAAATAAAACAACTGAATAAAATAGTGTGCAAAATAAGCTACAGATACAATATAAAATATAACCAGCTAAAACAGGGGGAACTGGCTGAAAATGATTTTAAAAAAAAAGTTTACATAAACTCATCAAAATGACATGACACTCCGTGTTGAATAATGAATTGCTCTCTCAAATGGGCAGCTTTTGTGATAAATTTTGCAATACATCTCACTAAATGTAAATACCACACTGCAGAATTAATGCAATTTGACAGCACTTTAACTGTTATGGCTCCATGCTATGGAATCCTGGGGTTTGTAGTTTGTCTTGGCACCAGAGTTCTCTGAGAGAGAAGGCTAAATATCTCACAAAGTACAGATCCCAGAATTCCATAGCATGGAGCCATGGCAGTTAAAGCAGTGTCAAACTGCATAACTTTTGCAGTGCAGATGTGGCCTTTATGCACAGAGAAGTATTTTGCTGTGTAAGTATGCCTTGCTGAATGGAGTTCTTCATGGGCAATTCACAAGTCCAGTCTACCAGCCCGCACTTTGCACAGGTCCACTTTTTAAAGAATGAGTTATTTAGGAGAAGACCTGGGTCTGTATTCCTACTGCTAGTTCCCTGTCCATTCACTGATAAGTAAGGTCTCTGCTTTTGCTGTAGCACTATGTGTCAAAGCTCTGTTTGCTTCTCATGTGCTACAGAAACATTTTCAATATCTTGAAATTAGCTACTTCTGGGGACTCTCATGGGCCGAATGTGTGGGAGAAAACCTCCACTGTATATGCATTCTAGTTTTAGACCTATCATGGATTATTCATACACACCTTCATCACCTGATGTTCATCACAACATTCATGAATATCTCAACCTGAGCTTGAAAAAAGTAACTTTTGGGGATTAGCTAAGAGAATGTAGGAGTGTAGTCCAGATGACAACGACAATGACGGTAATTATGTTTCCAGGCTTTGGTGATCTTTAAACCTAGGAGTCCAGGTGATCTAAATTAGACATTACTGTACAGACTTTAGCATTTCTGCCAGTGGTGTCACTGAGGTTGATGTCACCCTGGGGGGGGATGCCTTGCCCTCCCTTCCCACTGGCTCCCCAATCACCCCAGACCACTTCTCAAGGGAGCAGCACTGCAACCTCTGGAATGTCCATCAAGGGTCCAGTGTGACTGCTCTCTGCTCTCTGTGCAGTCACACTGGACTCTGAAGGCATCATACCCTCCTCCTGGAAAGGCCTTCAGAGTCTGGCACAGCTTCTCAGACAGCAGCTGTGCCAGACCCTGATGGCACTGCCCCCCCCCACACACAGCTGCCATTGCTAGGGTAGTGCTTCAGCCTCTGGAGGGTCTATGTAGGGTCCAGTCAGCTGCTGGGTGAGCAGAAAAGGGAGGCAATGCCTTTTCTTGCTCACTGTACCAGTCTCTTCAGGTGTATTGCCCCACCAGGTGTCATCCAGTACATTCCCTGCACCCTCTTAGTGGCACCTCTGATTTCTGCTAGATAGAATAAAATTAAACCTTCATATCTCACAGCAGAAGAAAGATTCCTAAGCTGAACTATGAATTTCAGAGCAACAGAAACAGAGGACACCACTCATCAGAATGTGCAAACAAGCTTTGTTCTTCTATAGTCACTGCAAAAATCTTTACTTCTGTGATTTCAGGAAATAAAACTTCACAAGACTTTCCTAAAGAGAACAAACATAAAATGGTTAGGAAAAAGAACAATGAACAATTAACACCAACATAGTATAAGTCCATAGAAATGTGTTTTGTTTATTCCTTTACAATACCATAGTCTGCCTTTTTAAAATAAGGCATCATATCTGTAGACCATGGTACCTTCACAGACTTTATGATTTCTAACTACAAATCCCCCAATTACCCAAGGAATAAGATCTGTAGCTGCTGAACCCCAAAAGCCATCTGGGACTAATAATATTAGACAACTCTAAGCATCGTATACATTCCATTGATCCTAAATAAACAGAAGTAAGTTGAAAAGAAGGCCAAAACCCACAAACAGAGCACATGTGTACTGCATTAAGCAACATGTTGTTTCACATCAACCACCATGAATGTCTGGACAAGCACACTGCCAATTTAATGGGATCCAAATAATACAAAGTGAGGACAGTGTTTTCCTAAACACAATTTATTACCAGTATAAAAGTTGTTTACACCCCACCCCACCCCACTTCCCACAAAAGGCATATCAAGAAATGGAAAGTAACCCATCTAAGAAACGGACCAGCCAGCTTGTCTGATTGAAAAAGCCACCACAGGAATCTGTGTGACTGGAGAGCCTTAACCAATAACAATAGCCCTGGAACACCACCAAAAGCCAATACTGGGCAGGATGAATTGTGGTCTGCACCAGGAAAAGGCCAAGATATTTTACTGCCTCAGCAAAAGCCACGATGGTTGTGCACTCATGTGTGTGTGCGCACATGCACACACATATCAGACTCCAGCTGGACTGGAAACTGAATCTTACCCAGCACCGTGGAATAGCATCCTATCATATTGAAAGGGAATAGGTAAGGCTGTGTAGCATGCACGGGTCTGTTCTCCACAAGAGAAGAATGGTCTGAGAGAAGATTAGAAGGACTAGATGTGGGGCAGCCATAGCTACCCACTGAAAACCCGCTGCCTCAGGGAGTTACTCCTATCTGCTTAATGTTGGTGCCAATCCTGACCAGAACCAGAATTCTGATAAAAGGAAAGATTTCTACCAAGGATGCACCACTAAGGACCAGTATGCATACATAATATGACTTGTGTCCCAGCTACTTGCAATTGTCAATTCCCTGCTGTAAGTTAAAACATGGCATCCCTGTCACACTGGACCAGGGATGCATCGACACTGTAAAAGTAATGCAGTTTGACACCACTTTAACTGCTATGGCTCCATCCTACAGAATCCTTGGATCTGTAGTTTGGTGAGGCACCAGCATTCTTTGACAGGGACCTTGTAAAATTACAAATCCCAGGATTCCATAGGTTGGAACTATAGCACTTAAAGTGGTGTCAAACTGCATTTTATTTCTACAGTGTAGATGACCCCTAAGTTATCACTTCAGTCCCTTTGAAGGCAAGGTGTAAGTGAGCCATGGGGGTAATCTGAGTTCCATTGATTTTGAGGGAACCTAAGTGGCCAGGATATAATAATAATAATAATAATAATAATAATAATAATAATTTTTATTTATATCCCGCCCCTCTGCCAAGCAATCGGGGCGGCGTACAAATTCGAAACATCAAACAAATAAATACAATACAAATCCCATCCCTCCTACCCCCCCACCCCCCAAAACAAATAGCAAACAATTACAAGAATTACATAAAATATACAATATTAATAAAATCATGTAACAGCCAAAGAAAAAAGAAAATCTTCCCCCAGCTGCACAATGTTCTTTCAGCGATTTTCCTGAGGGCTGCAAGATGTTAGACAGCCCCTGGAGCACCGCCGTTTGTTAACCTCAATATAGGTGCAGAGAGGGAGAAAGACGTCATTGCCGCCATCGTTCTCCAGCAGGGCAACGGAGGTGTGGCGGCTGAAGGGATAGAGCAGTGGCTCTGCCCCTGAGAATTGTTGTGGTTAGGCTTCTTTGGATTTCCCTTTGTCCAAAAAAATGCCCAAAGAAACGCCTCTCCTGAAAGACTGTGTGGGTCCTTTCAAAATCATAGAACTATAATTGCACAGTAACAACCTGCAGGCTGCATCTTATGGAATCCTGGGGTTTGTCGTTTGGAGCGGCACTAGACATCTTTGACTGAGAATTACCCCCTCCTAAACTGCAAATCCCAGGATTCCATAAGATAAAACCATGGCAGGTAAAATGGAATCAGAGTAATATCACTGTATAGTGTAAAACGGCCTCAGGACTAGCAATTTACCTTTGAAACAGGTTGTGGGGGTTCTGTACTATTTAACATTTCCAATACACACAGTGGTTGCTCTGAAGTCCCTTCCTAGGGAGGATGGAAAAGCCCCCTCCATGCTGTCCTTTTGAGAAATTAGGGTCTTTACAGAAAGTTTTAAAACTGCTTTTTAAGATGTTGATTGTATGCTTTAAATTGTTTTAGCCTTGTTAATAGTTCAATTGCATTTTAATGTTGACAATCTGTATTTTATTTTTTTGAAAAACTGTGCTTTATTTAAGCTGCCTTGAGTTTTGGGGAAAAGATGTGGTGATTGTAATTGAAATGGTGATGGTTTTGGTGGTAGTGATGATGGTGATGATGGCAAGAATTAAGTATTGCAGTTATGCATGTTTGACTAATTTGTGTACATGAATACTTTGTAGTTATAATCATGGTGCTATTGCCACAATCTTAAAGGGCCTCTCAAACCAGGGAGCCACCAGATTGGATGAAGGAGATCCATTCAGCTATCACCGGGGGCATGGAGGATGACATTTCCACCAACTTCCACAAGCCAGTGAATCTGCAAGCCCTTGTTTCAGCCTTTTTGCTTCTGGGAGGTTGGAAACATCATCATCTTCTTGCAGCCCAAGCACTAGCTGAATGGATCTCCTTCACCCAATTCCATCAGCTTCCTTTTTTCTTTTTTGGTTGGCACCTGGGGCAATCCATGGTCCATGGTGGGTCCTGAAGTCAAATATTGGCCCTTGAACCCATCACAGTTGTCTATCTATGTCATAGACAAGGGACTGGTCCTACAATATAGGTGAGGTATAGCCATAAAGACATATTTGGTCCTCTAAACCTGAGGTTCTTTTTAGGTATCTGCCAATGTCACAGTTGTCCTGACAGCAACATTTCGTACCAATAGACTAGTGTGATGGGGGAGGGACATTAATGAGTTTTCCCCCATCAATGAAAAGGGATGCCCTAACCACACTTTGAGGACACAGCTACAGGTCAGAGGCAACATCATGTGATAGGTATCACTAAAACTCCCCCCCCCCAGCTCTAATCACAATTTAAAATCTGTGTATAATTTCCTAAGAATCTATAGCTATGATTATTAATTTTCTGGGCCTTTTACTGTCTGCTTTTTACAAATAAAAGCATCTTTCTTCCCTCTGCCCTTCTTTCTACTGTAAGCTGATAGGCAAATTTCAAAAATGGCATGCAAGTCAATACAGCAACTGTGGGCAAAAAACAGTTCATGGTAACATTCTTCCTCTGGCTTTGGTTGTAACGTATATTATTCTGAAGATTTGTTACCATCTCAAGCCACTAGTAACAGTTCACTGAATTTGCTCATCAGGGCCTTACTGGATCTGCTTGGTTTCCTTTCATTATCTCTTTGCTTACATTATTCCCATTATTGTCTTATATTTATTATTCCTATTTGTTTCAGAGCTCCTTAAAACCATTTAATACAAGGCCTCATATAAAAATGTAAGGAGACAATTCCTTGTGTATCAGACAAGGACATCACACAGATACAAGGAGTGCCTATCCAGCTAAAGTTAATTACTCTTGTTATTATATGTTTTCAAGTTCACTCCAGTTAGGTTATTCTAGGCAGAATGTATTCAGAGGAGGTTTATCATTGCCTTCATCCAACTGAGAGTGTGTGACTTGCCCAAGGTCATCTTTGAATTTCTAAGACAGAGTGAGGATTCAAACCCTGTTCTTCTGAAGTCCAAGTTCAACACTCGAATTGCTATACCACATTGATTCATTTTTTTTAAATTTAGTTTGCAATTGCATTCCTCTCGGGCTGAAAGAGAATTACTTCCCCAGGGTCTTCCATTTGGTCTCCATGACTGAGTCTGCCAGATTCCTAGTCAAATCCTGGTCTCCCAGAGTCCTAATACAACACTGAAACAAAGCTGGCTCTCTAAAATACTTCTAAAATACTTTTAAGCCAATAAAACCTAGTTCCCAGGCCACTATAATCTCCCAGATTTAAAAAGACATATTTGTCCATATTTTATCATTGGAATTGACTGGGTTTGCCAAGTGTCCCATTTTATTTTATTATATTTTATTTTATTTTATTTTATTTCTATGCCACCTTTCTCCCAGAAAGGCACCCAAAGCAGCTCAAAAATAAAATCGTTTCCTAGCAAAGTGGGGAATCAAACCCAGGTCTCCAGAGTGGTAGTCCAACACTCAAACCGCCCCACCATGCTGGCTCCTATTCCCACGTACTACCTATGAAACAATTGCAGACTTTTTTGTTGTTCTTGTGTGTCTTCAAGTCCTTTCCGACTTATGGCAACCCTAAGGCAACCTTATCATGAGGTTTTCTTGGCATGTTTCTTCAAATGGGGGTTGCCATTACCATCCTCTGAGGATGAGAGTGTGTGACATGCCCCGGGTCACTTACTTGGCTGCAAATGGTATATACCCCAGAACGCATCACCTAATATATTGGCAGTCCTTCCCCCCAACACTTTCTCATTTCCCCCAGTGATCTCATAGCTGGGAGATGGAAATAATTTTTAAAGCAGCATTTAAATCTGGACTATTTTTAAAAAAGTAAGGTCCAAAACACACTGCAGAAATAAATGCTAGGGAACATGGGAGCTGTAGTTTGTTGTGTTTATAAGTGACAGTTTTCCTGTTAAGTACCTGCATGTCATAAGCATTTGAATTAAAATTACCATATTGAAATCAAATCTGATGTTTTTTTAATTTTTATTTTGTGTGTGTTGGAAGAGAGGTCATCTTATACAGCAAGTATATCCCAAACTGTATATTTTAACTGGACAAGTTGGGGGTCATCTTATACGCCAGTCGTCTTATATGCCAGAAAATACGGTAGATTTTCCCCCCTGAGTGACCCAACAACTCATCACAATGAGCAGAATGGAGTACAGAAGAGTCTCCAGCATGTGCATATAGACTGCCATTTCCTATCATTCTCAGCACACAACACATTCCAGGCAGAGGTTGACCAAGCAGTCATAGTGTATCACATACTGTGATTTAGTGCACAGCTTCATAAAGGTGAGGTATATTCTGGGAGTTGTAGTCCAAAAAAGATGTGTGTGTGCATGTGTGTGTGAAAGAAAGAGAGAAAGAGATTATTTTATGAGTGATGATCAAAACCCATAAAAGACATATACATGCGCATGTGTTATTCCCCCCATGCCCACTCAGTGTGCTACACCAGACCGTTTCAGTGAGTCAGGAGTAATGCAACATCACTTCCAGCTGCCATTTTTGCCCATTTTGGGTCCATTTTTTCTTTTGGGCTTTGAAGGGAGTTGGGGGGCTCTTGTGGGGTTGGAAGAAGAAAACCACCATGTTTTCAGGCCATTTTAGCAGCTTTGGGGTAGTTTTCGGGGGGGGGGTTGCTAAAAACCAGCTCAAACTTTTCTTGGGGCATACTTAAAAGTCCCAAAGACCACACTTTGTCCACCTCAATTTAGTTAAATGGGAGCTGATCATGGGATGAGAAATGAGAAAATGCAAAAATATGAAGAAGAAAAAAGAGGAATAGCTGTTTTTGAAGCAAAGTTTTTAAAGGAATCTCACTTTACAATATTGTTGATCCATCCAGATGGACCTCAGTTATTTTAGTTAGGTAGTTAGCATGAACCAAGAATGTGTTTGTCTGGGATATTTCCCAGGCTGGACAGAGTGAGGTAACCGCTTCAGGCCACAGATTTTGGATGTTATGAATGGCAGCATAAATTCTTCATTATTTAATAGGTTGTTATTATATTTTTGCCATTAGAGATGGGGAAAGGTGATTGGGGGATGCTCTGTCTCTAGTGCCAAACTAACTTGGCTGGCCTTGGGTACAATGTGCCTTGGTTTGGTGACCGCTCTCTATTTCTGCATCAAGCAGTAAAATATCTTGGGTTGGCCCTGGACATCTTCCTGTATCTTGCTGCTTTGGTATGAATTCACATGCTGGCTGCACATTGCCCACACTCTAGCTATTTAATATCTTTCTTTTCCTTGCAGCTGCCCAGAGACTGGAGTCTCAGGAAATGGAGGTTTGTCAAGCATTAGAAGGTTACAGACAGCCAAAGTAAGCCTTGTGTTTACTACAAGGGCCCCTTGAAATCAAGCTGTCTGAATGTACACTAAGTAAAAGAAAGAGATATTGTAGTCTGATAAGCAGTGTTTCTGCTTTAGCCCTTTAGTCCTTTCGTCAATATACCTGGACTTTACCCAAAGCCCATGGAGGCTTTTCATCGAGGATCAGACAGCCCTTATTGATCGGCCAGGAAAAGCAATTAAGCAGGGGATGAGTTAGTTCCACAGCTCTCTCCCCCAAAAGCTTTTAACTCTTGAAAAGCTTCGAAGCACATTCTTGCTGCTCTTGGGGTGTGTCCATGATTACAATTATCCCTCTTTCCAGAAAATTGCGTTTTCTTCACTTCAACCCCTACAAAAGAAGACAGAAGGTAGCAAGAAGGCACATTGGGCTAAGCAACTTTACATGTGGACTCAGTCATCAGGGGCTGCATCCGCACTGCAGAAATAATCTGGTTTGATGCCACTTTGCCATGGCTCAATGTTATGGAATTCTAGGGACTGTCCCTGGTTCTACTGAGTGTTTTTCAGGCACCAGCCAGATAGAGTGTCCCTTACCATAAGGGTTATCCCTTATGGCCATCCTTTATCATAAGAGATGGTTAGAATGTTTATCCTTTATGAGCAATAAACAAGGCATCAAAAATAATTCTGTATTTTTAGGTGTTGAACATGCTGCCCTCATATTTCCACCCACCCTCTGAATCTGTTGCAATTGTAGCTGATGCCTTCTCTTTCCACACCAATCTAAATAATGTACCTATACAATCTTGTGCCTGTAAAATCCCATCCCCACCCCATGATGGCTGCTGATATGCCATCATAAGAGTTCCAGGGCGTTGGTGGTTCCTATGAGATTTGAGATCTTGAAAGAGCCTGGAACTCTCATGAAAATTGTGGTGAGCCTTATATTGTCCTACCTCACATGTTCAGGCCAGTCTTAATTGTCCCAAATCACTGGGAGACCCTATTAGATTTGAAGTGTAGCTATATAGTTTCGGTGTTTATTTGGTGGCCATCAATGCCTTCCACCCCCTAGGGCCCACATGAAATATCTCCATTCTTTCTAACCAACCATTTTCTTAGTAATGTGGGGGGAAAATCACTGGCCCACAAGATGTTTTAGAATACAGTCTCCATAATTCATTACTATAGGCCAGTGGTCGACAAGTTCCCCTTACCTGGGGCAGGGCCGGGGATCCCCTGGTCTTCTGCGGGCTGCCACCACCACCACCACCGCTGCTCGTGCTGCCACCACACCGCCTCCACGCGCATCGTGGCCACCCTTTTGTTTTCCAAAATGGCAGCCGCAGCTTGTTCGCGCATGCGCAGGAGTACTGCGCATGCGCAAATGAGTTCTGGCTGCTATTTTGGAAAACAAAATGGCAGCCGCAGCACAGCGGCAGCACATGTGGCGGCAAGGGGTGGCGGGGGCCAGTCCAAAGGCCTCGGGTGGCCGGACCCAGCCCGCGGGATATAGGTTGATGACCTCTGCTATAGGCCATGCTGGCTGGAGCTTCTGAGAGGTGAAATCCAAATCATTTGGAGGACCACCCTGTGCTAACTTCTCTTTGGACTGTGAGTGGGACAGGACAAAGGAGGGAGAAAAGTGTAGGCAGAATGGAGGGTTGTTCAACCAGTACTTTAGTTTCTACAGTCAGATATAAGCAGAGGGAAATAGGTTTTAAGAATAAATTGCCTCATAAAAATCTATATTACCATTACTGTGCCATATGAGATACTGTACTGAACACAGACGTGGCGCTTCCATTCTAAACACCACTTTTCAGATGCTCATAATTTCCTGTTGGGGGGGAATTATCATTTTGAGGTAAAATGTCTACATGAGTCAGCTTTCAAAATATATATTCAGTTGCATGATCCCCCCCCCTCGCCTTGGCTTCTGTAGAAAAAGTATTTGGGGTCTAATGTAGGGAAATGATGGTATACTACAAAGCATGCTAGAGAAATTATTATTATTATTATTATTACCCCGCCCCATTGCAGAGCAATCGGGGCAGCTTACACAAAAGGGAAAAGATGTGGTTTAGATGCTATGAGTGAAGCACTTTAAGCCAACTTCCTCACACAATGACACAATTGGATCCAGGGTTATGACCAGAGCTTGGACAAGTTACTTTCTTTGGACTACCGTTCCCAGAATCCCCCAGCCACCATGATCACAGGGAATACTGGCTGGGAGTTTCTGTGAATTGTACTCTTAAAAGGTAACTTTTACAAGCTGCATTTGTGCCACATCTTTTCCTAGCAGGAAGGTCTACATGGGAAAACCTTTTCTAGGAAGGCCTCTTCTGGTGTATATGGTGTCTTTCTCTGCCCTCCAGCAGCATTTTCTAAATGGGAATAAAGTTACCTAAATGATGCCATTTCCTTACCCTGGTCCCCTAGTCAAACATTTGACCATTGGCTCCACTAATTAAGACAAAGGGAAAAGCTATGCCTATTTTCTGAACTCTGGAACTCCCTCTTCTTCATCCTTGCCAAAAGTATCTTCCAAATCCAAAGGGATGATTCTCTCCATCTTCCACTTCAGAAAGGGTCACTCCTGTGCATTTCCCCTGCCTCTTCTCAAATAAAGAGGATTTGGAAGGTGGGGGACATTTGGAATAAAGCTTGGAAAAATTACTTCTCTGAACCTGTTGTTGTTGTGTGCCTTCAAGTCATTCCCAACTTATGGCAACCCCAAGGCAAACCCATCATGGAGTTTTCTTGGTAAGATTTGTTCAAAGATTTGTCATTGTCTTGTTAGCATGGTTATGCAGCGCATGATGATCCACATCAATGTGCAGCACCAAGATCACGATCTTATCAGATGCAGGCAGTAGCTTGTCAGCTGGAGAAGCACCTCTCCCCTTCCAGACAGAGTAAAGAGACTCCACAGACAGACGTCTCTCAGATGAGGCTTTAATCTTAGCTCCTCTATGTACAAGGCTATATACAGCAACAATGACAACCATCCAACATGATTCTCCACAACCTCTATCCACAGCAACCCACACGTGTGTCCAGAGGCTTCTGCCTTATATAGCCAGGGCTCCACATGGCCTTCTGGCCCTGCCCTTTCCTGGGGACACCTGTCACTCACTCAGAGTGACTCTGCAGTTTTGCAGCAGTTCTCTGTGCTTTGCAGCACCAGGTGACCATCTCCATAATGCCACTTTCCATGACACAGCATGAGACAACATGACTCAGCTGCAATCAAATGCTGTGTCATCATGGCTGCTGCTATTCCCCACATTGTACATTTTCTCCTGGGACTCCTTCCTAACAATCACCTCCAAAATGTACAAATGTGTGCACATTGTTTGCCTTGTGTTTCTTGGAGTGTGTTTGTGTGGACCTTCCTGTTTCCTATGCCATATCCCACCGGCCTGACATGATGTCTTCCTGCTGGCCCCCGGTGCCCTGGTACCCTGTCTGTCGCACTGTCCACTTGACCTGTGCACTTCAGACTCAGAACCTTGTTCTGCTTTGCACAGCAGCACCTTTGTAGATATAGGCACACCTTCAGAATACCTGTCCACCACTCCAGGCACTTGATTTTCCAGTGCTTCCACACTCTGGTGCAGATCTTCTGCCACTCTGCACATGTCTTTGGGCTGTCCCTATCATCCTCTTAGGACCTCGAGCCTTGAGCTTCCACTGCTGCTCCTGGTGCCAAGCCCAACTGCACTGACATTCTCTCATGTCTCTCTACCTGCAGAGCTTCCGTGAGGATGTCTGCAACATTGTCCTCTGACCAGATGTAGGACAGACACAGAACACCATTCTGGACCAGCTCCCTCATGTTTTGATAACACACTCCAATGTACTTGGTCCTATTCCTAAGGTTCTCTGCCACTGACATGGCAATGCAGGCCTGAGAATCCTCATGCACAACAGTTGGACCTGTGCACTCCTCACCTAGATCCATCAGAAGCTGCCTCACCCACTGCACTTCCCCTGCCATCTCTGACAAAGCAGCAAACTCTGCTTCTGAAGTGCTAAGGGCTATGCAACTCTACTTCCTGCTCCTCCACACTATCGGGCTGTCAGCATACCTAATGAGCAACCCTGTTACCAACTTCCTGTTGTGCAGCTCTGAAGCAAAGGAGCTATCAACAAAGCAATCTAGCTGGGCTTCAGATCCCTGTAACACCAGCTTCCTCTCCTTGCTGCCCTTTAGTTACCTCAGTAGCCTCTTGACAGCTGTCCAATCCTCAACCTTAGGACTGCTGACCCTCCTATTCAGGACACCCATAGTAAATGAGATGTCTGGCCTGGTGTTGTTGGCTATGAACATCAGACTGCCTATGACCAACCTATACAGATCCGGATGCTCGAAGACCTTGTCAGACTCACAACTGCTGGTAAACCCTGCAGTTATGGGGCTCTTCACCACTTTGGCATTCTCCAAGCCACACTTCTCCATCATCCTCTCTATCTTCTTTGCCTGACTCATTATCACTTTGCCATTCACAGTCCTCTCCACCTCAATTCCTAGGTATGTCTTAAGGTTCCCTAGGTCTTTCAGAACAAACTTCTTAGCCAATTCCACCTGCACCGCCTTCACTTCCTGTTCAGTCTGAGCAGCCACACAAAGGGTAATCGACATAAATCACTAATGTGACCCCTCCTTTCCTATACACACAGGCATCTGCAATGCTGCGTTTGTATCCCAACCTCATCAGCTCCTTGTGGATACACAAGTTCCAGCAGCACACACTCTGCTTCAGCCCATAAAGAGCTTTCTTAAGCCTGTAGACTTTGCCCTCCTTGGCATCATCAAAGCCCAGTGCTTGTTCCATAAAAATCTCCTCATCTAGCTTGGCATTCAGGTAGGCCATTTCAAAATCGAAATGCCTCACTACCTGACTCTTCCTGGCAGCCAAAGCTAGCACCAGCCTGAGGCTCTGTGGCTTCGCTGTCAGAGAGAAGGTCTTATCAAAGCTCTCAAAACGCTATTGAGAAAAAAACCCTAGCTACCAGTCTGACCTTGTACTTGTGGGTCCCATCAGGAATCTCCTTTTGCTTGAAAACCCACTTGCATCCTATGACCTTCTGGTCACCTGGCCTGTCCACTACCACAAATACCTCCCTTTTTACCAGAGAAGAAAATTCGCTATCCATAGCCTCAAACCACTTCTCCTGTTCTTCCCTGGGAAAGGTGAGAAGGTCCTGGTAGCTTTCTGGCTCTTCCACTGCTATGACACACACCCTAGCATTCTGCACCACAAAACACTCAGGTGACCTCCTGACTCTCTAAGTCCTTCTGGGTATGATTACCTTGGTCATCCTCATCCTCACTGTCACTACTTGTCCCCATCATCTCTGTGGATGATGGGGTCTCAAACTTTTGTGTAGGGATGAGAGAGGTTTGTGTACCTGTGGGTTCACTGGAAGTGCTGGGTTGGCTTTCTGGTGTAGCCTCCTCCAGTCCTGGTACTGCCTCCCTGTTGTCCCAGTCTTACAAAGACTTCGTGGTTTGAATGAATTTTCTCCCAACCAGAGTGTTTTTCAAAATTTGCGCTCCTGGACAACATGATGCATCCATTGTTCCCCTCGTACCCCACAAACATCAGCCTGTGCCACTGGGAGTCACCTTTCCTCCTAAAATTTTGGGGAACCAGAACGTTGGCGTGCTGCCCAAACACCCTCAGGTAGCTAAGGTTGGGTGGCCTCCCGTACAATATGTAGTACGGGGTCTGTTTGACTTCTGAGTTCCACACCTGGTTGGTGATGTGGCAGTCAGTCAGGATTGCCTCCCCCCAAAGACCCTCTGGGGCCCCTGCATCAAGCAGCATGCATTCTTTCATCTGCTTAAGCACCCTGATTTTTCTCCCTGCCAAACCGTCTTCCTGCGGGGTGGCTAGGTTGGTGTTATTATGGGGGATGCCCTTCTGCTTCAACCAATTTCCCAGACTTGCAGATAAAAATTCACCCCCATGGTCTGTTACCAAAATTCCTACTTTGTAATCAAACTCTCTCTCAACCATCTCCACCCAGGTTTTGAATGTGGCAGTAGCCTGATTTTTCTCCTTCAGGGTGAAGGCATAAGTGTATCTCATATGGCGATCAATGATCACCATTAAATACCTATTTCCCCCTACCGATTTGGGGAAAGGGCCGGCTAAATCTGCGTGCACCACTTGGAATGGCCTCTGTGTGGTGCACTTGCTCCTCTTTGCAACAGGATAAGCCCTCAGCTTAATCCTGCTGCACATAGAGCATTCCAAGTGGTTCCTGCACTCATCTCACTCTAGCCCTGGACACACACTTTTCAGTTTTTCCAAACTTGTGAACCCCATGTGTCCCAACACCCTATGAAGATATTATGCACAGTTTGAATGCAATGGCACGTTGCCAACTGTGGCACACTCTGCCTGGGAATCCAGGTAATAGAGCCTGTTGTGCTTATGGGCTTTTGCACAAATCTTCTGCCCTTTGGTGATCAGACACTCATCCCCCTCAAAATGCAGGGCATACCCATCTATAGTCAGTGAGGACACACTGACCAGACAATTTTGTAACTGGAGAGCAAAGAGTACATTCTCAAAGTCCTTTTCAAACCCTGGGAAATACATAGTCCCCATGTTCCTTATTTGGCTTGAACCCCCATCAGTCAAGCCCACTGAGTCAACACAAGAGGGCTTCTTGTCCTTCAGCAAGGACCTCTGTCGATCATCCACAGATGTCTGGCAGCAACAGCGAGATGGGCTTGGGAGTCACTGTCCTTCACTGCCGAAACAACTCCTTTCCTGTTCCCAGGAGACCAGTGTTGTTGTTTCCTTCTGGCAGCAGGTGGCTTCTTGTAGTTCTTCTGGAGATGCCATGGCTGACACAATTAAAATATTTTTTCACTTTGCAGACAGCTGCACTCTCAGTCCTTTGAACTGCCTCCGGTGGTGTGTTTGTTTGTGGCTCAGCTCGTTGCTGTCTCTGAATGCCAGTCTCAAAACGTCGTCTCTGGCATTCCTCCAAGACACGTGTCAACACCAAGTCCATTGTGAGCTGACTCTCTGGCACCCCCTGCAGGCTATACAATATGTGATCAAAGTCACTAGACAAACTGTCCAACAGGACGTATGCCTTTTGTTCTTTTGGGAGGGCTATTCCTCTGGATTCCACCTCCAAGAACAAATGCTTCATTGTGCCCAGAGATGCTCCTCTGGAGACTATCCTTTCTGCATTTTGCAGGCATACAGCCTTTTGCTCCAGAGCATTTTTGAAAGGGCAGAGTCAGACTGGTGCACATTTTTCAAAGCAAACCAGACCTCCTGGGCAGATTTTTTATCTCTTACATGATCCAGCTGGCCTGGGTCCAGGGAAAGTTTGATAGTCACGCATGCTTTCCTATCAAGCTCAGCATTCTTGACTGACGGCTCTTCTTCAATTACATCCCAGAGACCTTCCCTCACTAAGATCGCCTTGGCATACACTGCCCACTGGGAATAATTCTGATCATTCAGTCTTGGAAACTTTACAAAATCCATGCTGGCAACAAACAAGACAAATGCACATCGTTGGCAGCCTTCCCAGCTTTCACTATCTGCTGGAGATAAGCAGCACGGCAAAACACCTCAGCTTCTTAACTCTATGCCTTCTGGCACTCAGGCAGCAAAAAAAAAACTTCTCTTCTGGATGACTGACACAAACAGCTACTCACAATGTCATCTAGTCAGATCCGCTGGCTCAGACTGGGCCCAGAACACTTGTTAGCGTGGTTACGCAGCGTGTGATGATCGACGTCAACATGCAGCACCAGGATTACAATCTTCTCAGATGCAGGCAGTAGCTTGTCAGCTGGAGAAGTACCTCTTCCCTTCCAGACAGAGTAAAGAGATTCCACAGACAGATGTCTCTCGGATGAGGCTTTAATCTTAGTTCCTCTATGTACAAGGCTATATACAACAACAATGACAACCATCCAAGGCGGCTCTCCACAACCTCTATCCACAGCAACCCACACGTGTGTCCATAGGCTTCTGCCTTATATAGCCAGGGCTCCACGTGGCTTTCTGGCCCTGCCTCTTCCTTGGGACACCCATCACTCACCCAGAGTGACTCTGCAGTTTTGCAGCAGTTCTCTGTGCTCTTCAGCACCAGGTGACCATCTCCATGATGTCAGCATGACTCAACTGCAATCAAATGCTGTGTCATCATGGCTGCTGCTATTCCCCACATTGTACATTTTCCCCGGGACTCCTTTCTAACATGCCTTCCTCTGAGGGTGAGAGCATGTGACTTGTCTAAAGTCACTCAGTAGGTTTTGTGGCTGAGCTGGGAATCGAACCCTGGTCTCCAGAGTCATAGGCCAGCACTCAAACCACTACATCACACTAGTTCTTGAAGTTATTATTATGCACTTTCAAATCAGCTTTGAACTATTGTGTACCAATGAATGACAGCTCTGCAAGGAAACTTTGGGCCTTTGCAGACTGCTAGAAATAGTGCAAATTGAGTCCACTTTAAGAGTTAGGGTTAGGGTTAGGGAATCATGTGAACTG
The DNA here is from genome assembly GCA_026167975.1 of Phrynosoma blainvillii. Classification (NCBI taxonomy): domain Eukaryota; kingdom Metazoa; phylum Chordata; class Lepidosauria; order Squamata; family Phrynosomatidae; genus Phrynosoma; species Phrynosoma blainvillii. The sequence continues at coordinate 114,792,421 of JANUYF010000002.1, read as the reverse complement.
TATTTTATTGTGGCACCAGAGCTCTCTGACAGAGAAGGCTCAATGTCTCAGAAAAAACACAATTCCCATGATTCCCTGGCACTAACCCTAACCCTTAAACTGGACTCAATTTGCACTTTTTCTGGCAGTCTGCAAAGTCTGCTAGTTAACAGACTTGCTCAGGTCTTGCAAACTTTGATTGCTACCAACCTGCAGAATTAATGCACTTTGACACTGCTTTAACTGACATGTCCCATTCTATGATCTCCTGAGATCTGTAGTTTTTGTTGTGGCACTAGAGCACTCTGACAGAGAAGGCTACATATCTCACAAAACAACAAATCACATAATTTACATCCCAACACCTTCAGCCTCCACCACTGACTTTGATGAGCAGCAGCAGCATCTGGAAGCATACAAGAAGCATCTGGAAGCATAACCATGGCAGTTAAAGTCAGGATGTTAAGTTGTTCAAAATTATTATTATTATTATTATTATTATTATTATTATTATTATTATTTCTACCCTGCCCCTCTGTTGAACAATCGGGGCAGCTTACAACAATTAAAATTGCTTACATATCTCACAATATACAGTAAAATCCCAGAACTTAAGAAAAACCTCAGGGGTGGGTGGAGGCACAGCTGCCCCTATATGTTAGGACAGAGGATCTAGCCAGAAGGGAAGAGAGGCCTTGGTGGAGAAGATGGAAGAGTGAAGAAGATGAGGGACAGCCACTCAGAAAGGAAGAGAAGCACCTGTCCAGAGGGATATGCTTACACAGAGCAACCCCTGGATCTCTCCCAATGTTGAACAGCTGCAGCCAGTAGCTTCCCTGAACTTCATGGCAGGACTTCCCTGGGGGTTGGACTGGATGGCCCTTGTGGTTTCTTCCAACTCTATGATTCTATGATTCACTCCCCTCCAATCCCAGAGCCCCTGAACAGGAAGAGCCTGCTACAAGCCAAAGAGGTGTACCACCTGTGGAACCCCAGGCTTTTAAAACCATTTGTTGATCACATCCTGGCAAGACTTGCCATCTCTAGAGATCCAGTCCCGACAGCACTCACCACCAGTTAAGCTCCATTCTGACAAGATGTACTGTAGACCTGGCTCTTCCAGTACTTACCACCAATTGTATTGTGGAACTTATAATTAAAGATCAAAATTGCAGCATAAATATATGTGAGAGTTGTCTTTGATGTCATGCAGACTGGTGGGTATGACATGCTTCTTCCTATGGAGGCATCAACCCTACCTACAGGTGCTCAAGAGAAAAATTTAGGGGGCTATCTCCTCTCCTCCCAACAGCATCTGCCACCTCAGGAACTTGCCTTGCCCCTCCTAACGATAGGGCCCTAGAGTATGCCATGTGTGAAAACTACTTTTTACAAAGAGCAAGAGAAAGCAGAATGTGGCCATGCAGATATTGTAGGATTGCAATTCTCATCCTCCTCAGCCAGCATAAGCAATGGTTAGAAATGCTGGGAACATCTCAGTGGCTGAATTTTGCCTGCCCCTGATACAGGAAAACATATATCTGGTTTCTTGAAGTCTTAAGATTGGTAAAGGATTTGAACAAGGATGTTCAACAGCGTGAGAAAAACTGCTTGAATTCTTGTCCTGATTTGATAGAGACGGTCCCAATTATTCCTCTGTTGTCCCACTTTTTCAACTGCTTATAAAATGTCCCAGTTTCTGTCTCCTGCTACCACTTTTCCCTTTTTCCCCCAGCTTACTTCAGCTGCAAACAATTTAAATAAATGTAAAAGTAGTTTGCACTCAATTCAGCAGAAGGAGATGAGTGGAAGGGGCAGATTTTTGCCCTTCTCTGTAGGCTCAGGCAAAAACATTGTTGCACCCTCACCTAGCATGTGTGTTCTACTTCATTAATAACTTTTGTAATCTTGACCACATGCTGATTTTGCTCAGCCTGGTTTTCATCTATGAAATGTTGGTTGGTATGCTACTGTTAGATCCTTCAGTGCCTTACCCATGGTAAGATTTTTCAAGAAAGAAAGAAAACAAACCTTCGGGGAGGAATATAGTGAGGGTTCTTCCACACAAGTCCTTTCACACTTGAACCTTCTACTGTAAAATGTCCCTTGCCTCCTCCATTCTCATCTCTCAAAGCTCAACTCTTTTGAGAGCTATGCAAATGAATGCAAAGCATGCATTTTACAGGCAGACCAAATTTACTGAGGAACATGCTGGCGGTAAATAATTTAATAGACTCCATTGTACTTTGGCGTTTGCTGTCGAAGTTGATACCGGAAGGAGGGGAAGAGAATTTATACCATTATTTCTAAATATATACATAGTGCATAATGGCATACAAAGGAACATTTCTGTCTAAAAGCATCTTAAGATTCTCCACCATCTTGTCTTCAGAAGCAAAACACAGATCTTCGCAGCCAATAATGGGAAATGAAATAAGATCATCCTGAAAGAGGAGAGCTCCCTGTTTCAGGTTTCAGGGTTGGGGGAGAGGGAGGAGAGCATAATAACGGAACTTTTTTATTTCCCCCAAGGACTGTTCAAAACATTTGTTTTCATTTTCTTGATGTTTTGTCAGTGTAAAATAACTGCATGCTCTGCTCTGCTTGTTATTTCCCGTGATGAAAGTGACTGGCTCTGCTGAGGCATCCAAAGAAGCAATGAAAAGGCATTAGCAGAACCACATTTGAGCCCATGATGTTTTTTCCCTTCCTCAAGAAAGCACATCTTTATCATGTGCCTATTTACAAACAATTGCTATCAAAGTGAGGCACCCAAATCAGAAGATTAGTGGGGCCTGTGATGCAGTGTGTTTATACTCTTGGATGGGCAGTATTTATTCCATTCTACTTTGCTGCAGCTGTGGGCAAAAGATGGGGTAGGGAATTACTCCCATGGCTTGATAACTAATTTGTTTTTAAGTGTCATTTTGTTTGCAATTGTTTCTTCATATGCCTTTCCTTTTCCTTCCCCCCCCCCAAAAAAAAAAAGTTAGGCATTTTAAAATGATCACTAATCAATGGGGCAGGCTGCAGCAGACACTTATACCAGCCCCAAGATACTGTTGACAGATTGATGAATTCAAAGAGGCCTCCTAGACCTTGCATTGTCAAAAGGTGGAAGTAGAAATGTTGATTTAAAGAACAATGTCCCAGTCTCTGGAAAGTCCTGCAGTCCAACTCTAGCCTCTAGCGGACATTCTCTCACATCACAAAACTCGAGTATACAAGCACAAGTCTTTGTTCAAAGGACATCTTTTCAAGGGAAGTTATCAAGTAGACACAGAGCTGCTATTCTGTGTATGAAAAACAGGCAATGAGTTTGCCCATAGGAAAAGCAAGCAGCAAATTTGTCTGTCATGGCACACTTTCTTCAATGATTCTAATCTAATCTCTATCTCAGCATTCAATGAAAAACAAAATTATTTTGAGATACAGAGGGTAGATCATGAATGAACCCTGTGGAACTGTTAGAGACATTGGCAAGGGACAGATTTGAGGCTGAAAAGAACCAATATTAGCAGAAGCTGGGTCTAATTATATCCAACAATAAAAAGAATGTCTGTACTAAGGAGTGGTGCAAAGAACAGGTATATAAATGATGTAAATGACAAATATAATAAATAAAGAGACACCAGGCTGTTACAAAAATGGGGTGGAATTAGTATAAGAATTGGGATCAAACATTTGAAATGAAAAGAGATCTGAACAGGAAATAGTTTCAGCTAAGATCAGGAGATCCAGGAATGAAAGGAATTTTGCTTATAGAAAGGGAGCGGAAGTTTGAGCTTTATTTGTAACTTAACTCAGAGATGACAAGATTACAGTGGGCTGTAATGGGGAAACTAGGCAGTAACTTTCCTTGGGGATTTTTAAGAAAGGTAGGAGTCAGAGCCAAAGATATTAGGGATATTTTGTTTTGTGAAATGCTGTATATGGATCAATGAAGACTAGTGAGCACCAAGTGTTTCAGGTAACTTTGTGTAAGAGAAACAGCATCAACAGTTTTGTCCACTGGGCCCTACAAATATCTGTGGGCATCTCTTTTAAAGAGACATCAACAGGGATGAAAACATAGTCAATGAAACCTAGGGAATACATGTATGTCAGGGATTTAAGACAGATGCAGGGATTTAAGACAGATAGCTAAATAAGTAGAAATGACAATCAAAGAATTATATTCACCTGCTTTTAACCTGAATAATCAAATATGTATACATGAATGTGCAGGCTCTCCAAACCACAGCATTCGTTCCTCCTGGAGATATGAGTGTCCACAACAGTGTTTAGATCAATTACATTTTGAACTACAGTACAAGTCCCTGAATCCTTCAGACAACATGTGGAATTATTTCCTGTGTGGAGCTGGGGAATTATAGGACTTGTAGTACTCAGACTAACTTTTCCAACTGCGGTCAACAACAACATGCAATTTAACAACGACCAAAACCTGTTGTATATTTGTAGAGAAAGAACAGACTAAATACTTTCCTTTTTCATTCCCAGTAACACCAAAATATAGTATTAGTGTGATGTAGTGATTACAGTGTCAGAGCTGGACCAAGGAAACCCATCTATTCCTGATCCAAGACACCAGCAATAAATCTGTGACACCACTTCAGAGTAATTTGGGATTGTCATGTAAATTCTTGTCCAATTTTTGTGCAGCAGGATTGATCCCCGTGTAAAAAAGAAGAAATATTTGTATTGAGGTAATTTCATAAGTATTATTTTTTGTTGTTGAATAGGGCGGATTGCAGTAAGCTTAGTAGAAGATCATGTGTATAGCATACAAAAGGTCACAAGTGATAATACTGAGAAACAGCACCATATAGCAAGGTGAGTCTCAGTGCATGGGACTTGAGAAAGAAGTTAAGTGATATTGTCTATATCAACTAGCACCTGCTCTCATTTGTCAGGCCCTAACTGGAGATGTCAAAGATTGCACCTTTTTTCCCTGTGCAAAGCCGCTTGCTTGTCTAAAAATCCCTGTGCAAAGGAGAAAAAAATCTGAAGCTTTCCCAATCAAAATATTTCTTACCTTCTACATTTGGACTACAGATCATCCATGATAGAGAAGTGGAAAGAAGCTGCATGTTCATTTCAATATAACCTAGGCTGCATCTAAACCACAGAACTAATGCAATATGACACTGCTTTAACTCTATGGCTGAATGCTATGGAATTCTGGAAATTTTAGTTTTGTGAGATATTTTAGCTTTCTCTGTCAGAGCGCTCTGGTGCCACAACAAAGTACATATCCCAGGATTCCATAGGATGCAGCCATGACAGTTAAAACACTGTCAAATTCTATTAATTCTGCAGTGTACAAGAAGGAAAACTTCCTCTGAAAACATTTGGCAGTGAAAACTCTACAATAGGATTGTTTTAAGTCAGAGTCAACTTGAAGGCACTTGACTCTGTGTGTGTGTGTGTAGTGATTTTATATGGTGGAATTCACCTTATGAGCATGTTGTCTATTTTAAATAAAGAATCAAATATATTTTCCTAAGAAGAATTTCTTGACTGTCTATCTCAAATAGTGCTTTGGCTACTGGTGTGTGAAGAAAATTCAGTATGACGAGGTTGTTCATTCAATGTCAATAAAAAATCTCTCAAGAAAGGGTGTCTTAATGCTTCCGTTCAAAAATTATTGTGTTACCCCCATTCACCCCAAAGCCCAGCAAAGTCCAAACAGAAGAAACAAGCTTAATTGTTTTGTATAATGAATGTCTTTGGTTTTGCTCACTGCTTGAGAAAAATAGCGGTCCTGGAGGTGAAAGGGGGAGGCAATCTTGTAGTGAGAACTAGAGGGGGGTAGCATGAAATGAGATGCACAAAAGCTACACTTATTGATGATATAAACTATTCTTCTCTTGTTTGGATGGGGGTCATCTAAATTTATTTAGTAGCCAATCAAAGTAGAACAAATTAAGCAATTTGAAGTTCTAAAGAGGATCCGAAGTGGTGCCCACAGTGATAAAAAGCTGCACTGCCTTCCTTCAGAGTATAGTTTTGTTCTATACCAAAGTTTTTCCCATAAAAACAGAGGGAAATCAAAAACACTAAAAGACATTGAGGAAGTTTTTATGATCTATGGCCAATATATTCCACTGTTTTAATCCAGAAAATGTACATGCTCTCTCCTCTCACTACTAACTGTTCAGTGCATAGAGACAAGAAGATATCTGGATGGCCTTGTGAATCATCACTATCCACTGCACAGATTGAGTCCCGTGTGAAGTGGGATTTCATTGACATCAGTGCAACCTCACTCTTTCATGGTTTGCTTTACTGTGGTGGGAATTGTCTGAATGCCATGTTGAATTGCTCCACACAAACAACAGAATTTGTGGTATTGTCTTCACATGGCTGCAGCCAGGAGATCAGTGACTGATGGATAAGGAAACCTGTAATAACATTCTAGCTAAAGTTCAGATAGCCTACAGACTTTTGTGGTGTTTTCTGAATTGAACACAGCTTGGAAATCAGTATTAGAGAAATCTTGTAGTACCTTTGAGACTAACTAAAAGAAAAAAGTTGGAAGCATGAGCTTTCGTAGACTAAGGGCCTTTGCAGACTGCCAGAAATAGTGCACATTAAATTGAGGCACTGCCCTGGCTCAGTGCTAGGGAGTCATGGGAATTGTATTTTTCTTCTGGGACATTGAGCCTTCTCTGTCAGAAAGCTCTGGTACCACAATAAATTACAGTTCCCATGATTCCCTAGCACTGAGCCAGGGCAGTGCCTCAATTTAATGTGCACTATTTCTGGCAGTCTGCATAAAGTCTACTTCCTCCGATGCATATAAGCATATATGCATAGGAGGAAGTAGACTTTAGTCTACAAAAGCTCATGCTGCCAACTTCTTTCAGTTAGTCCCAAAGGTGCTACAAAAGCTCTTTACATACTAATTCTACATGCTAACACAGCTATATCTTTGAATTCTACAGCTTTAAATTCTACACTAACACAGCTATATCTTGAATTCTACTATAAGATCTCTCTAATACTGATTTCCAAGCTGTATTCAGTTCAGAAAACACCACAAAAGTCTGTAGGCTACTGTTACTTTTTTGAACTGTGGCTCCCAGAATTTCCCGTTGGCCATGCTGGATGGAGGATTTGAGCTGTTGTAGTCCAAACAGTACTATTTTCAAGCCCAAATAAGGTATGAGAGGACTATGGCCTTCCAGCCATTGTTAGACTTGCAACTGTCACCAACCTGATCACAAGCCATGTTCCTGAGGCTGATGAAAGTTGGAATTCCCACTCCTGTATATGGCATGGTATGAAGGTATGTTAAACATCAACATTGCTGAAACTAAGGATCTGATTCATGCCACTCTGTTACAAACAGGATTTACCAAAAGTTTAATATTTTAGCCTTAATCTAGTGCCCTAGAGTTTCTAGCTAATGGTCTAGTCTTGAAGGGTGAAGCAAACAGAAACCTTGCTTTACCTTCTTTGTGAAAGCCTTTCATAGATTTGAAAATATTTCTCTACTTAATCTTCACTTCACCAAACTAAACACACACAGCTATTCAAACTGCTGCTCCTGAAGAGACATGTTCTGTTGTATGAGTGTCCAGGCTGAGAATTAAAGGTGAAGTGGAAATTGCAGCAAGTGTGCATTGTGTGGCAGGTGTGCATTCCTCACAGCCAGGCCCCAAACAGAATGTAGAAATGCCTCAGGTAAGCCAGTTTATAATCAAGTGTGATAATCTTTGTAGTCCAACACCCAAACACCATGCTGGCTCAAAACAAGGATAGCTGTAAGTTCTGGAAGTGCTGTAATATGCTGTAAGTGAGAAAATGCATTTTTATCTCAGATACTGTTAGTGTGAGCAGCTAAAATTGAAGGGGACAGTGAAGCCTGAGAGGCCTGGCATACTATGCTTCAATTATAATGTGCACTATCCTGTTCAAGGCTTAGCAAGCATAAGTCCAATTTATGCCTGTGTGTTGTTTTTTTATGGTCATTGAAGAGGGAGATACTGACTTTCTTTCTCATGCAATGATCTCCTGGCCACTAAACAACTTTGTCTCCTGCTGCCTTCCCCTCACCATACACAACCATTTAATTGGGGAACAGACACACAGCATCCATCTGTGTTCCAGAGACTGGTGAACTCCCCTCCTTTTAAGTTTTGCAGATATAGGAGATTATTGCAGCGCTAATAAAACCAGCTTACCTGAGCTGGTTTAAAATTTAAAACAGGTGGCATCCTGATCTTATCAGAAGGATTTAGCTGCTGAAATCACTGCCCAGGTCCATCCCGGGGCCATCCCTGCTCCCAGGGCCGCACTGGCAGCCATTTCCTTAAGTTGGAAAACTCCTGACTTTGAAAAGAGGCACGTTGAGTGCCCCTGCGAGTGGGGATGGACCCAGGCTGGACCCGGGTGGTGATTTTGGTGGCTAAATCTTTCTGATAACATCAGAAATTTAAATTTTAAGCCAGCTCAGGTAAGCCAGTTTTATTAGCACTTCGATAATCTCCATACTTTTAGCATGCCTAAAAGAGGTTCATATGAGACAATAAACTTGTTTCTCAATTATTATTTTTTAGAAAGCTTTTTTTGCCAGAATCAGATGTAAGAACAAGATAGCCCACATTCATGTTATTCTTGATTCATGCATAACTTTTTCACATAATTAAGAGAGGCCCCTCCTTAACAGTAGAACATGCGGTGTGTAAATCAGCTTCATGAATCTCAGATGAATTCCCACAAATGTCTGATCGACTGCTTCACTCCAGTGCCAGTAAACTCCAGCCAGAGATTCATTGTTAATTGACTCCAATAATAATTGCACAGCAGGAATGCTCAACAGTGAGAGTTAAATTGTTCCACAGTTCAACTAACGAAGAAGAATTTCATATCCGTAATGGGATATGAAAAGCTGTTATAGAAATATAACTTAGGACAGTGGAGTATAAGATTTGCCAGGCTAGATTATATGGCTGATGTGTCAGAAATGATATTCTGCCTCAAGCAGCTCTTTCTGTCTGACAAACTTTCATCATGTAGGACCAATAATAAGGGTATTTTTTTTAAAAAAAAATCACATTTAAGGTAAATGCTTTGCTCTTGGAAGTGTTACTATTTAATATAGGCATTGGCACATCATTCAGTCATTTAGATGTATATTTTTGCTTGAGTTTGATGTGCATTGCCCATTCACTCTTGTTTTTCAAGAAATTCACTACTGAGCATCCTGAATCTCTTTTTGTGCCTCTTCTTTTTTTGAAAGATTCGTGTTGACTGTTCATGTTGAAAGATTCATGTTGTTGCTTTTGAATTGAGCAGAGTCACACTGTGTGAGCTGAGGAGTTGTTATATTATATATATATATATATATATATATATATCCTTTGAATTGCTTGTAGGCCACTGAGGAAGACTGTAGTCAAAACGCATCTGACCTTGAGTTTTTACTATTTATTATTATTATATTATTTTATTTTCTGCATTTGCACACTTTTCAGTGGGGTATTGTTACCCTTTTAGAAATTTTACTGGTTTATATACTTCAGGGTTCAGGTTTTTTTGGCCTTGAATTTTGAAATTTTTATTATCATTATAATATTTATTTTTTGCATTTGCATACTTTTCAGTGGGGTATTTTTACCCTTTCAGAAATTTTATTGGCTTTTCTGCTCTAGGGTTTAGTTATTCTTTTATTTCTTCATATTATTGCCTTTTTGTAATTGGAAGTGGGATTATTTTATCTTGGTTATATTTTTGGGCAGAACCCTTCAGTTTGGTTTTTTGGATCAATAATAAGGTTAATTTTTTTTAAAAAAAAATCACATTTAAGGTAAATGGTTTGCTCTTGGAAGTGTTACTATTTAATATAGGCACTGGCACATCATTCAGTCATTTAGACGTATATTGCTTGAGTTTGATGTGCATTGCCCATTCACTCTTGTTTTTCAAGAAATTCACTACTGAGCATCCTGAATCTCTTTTTGTGCCTCTTCTTTTTTTGAAAGATTCATGTTGACTGTACAACATATTAAGGGTTGGTTTCTTTCATGCTGGATTACTTGGTCTTCAGTGCTTCCATTTAAAAGGCACCATATATCTTCATTTAGATACTTCTATTAAACTTTCTAATTAGGATATAATTAGGAGCGCCAAATTCTAATTGCTTCCTCTTATGGTTTTAAATCAAGAAGGGCTTTGCAATGCGGATGGCCTTGAAAAGCAAACCCTGCTGTAAAAGGACAACCATCTTTATGCATTTGTGTTTTGCTGATGCCAACCCTTTAAAAAATAAAATAAAATGAGAATTTAAATACACACATGCTATTCACCACTGATGTGAGGTGCATGTTAAGTACTGTAGTCTGATGTCTCTCCATTACACAGTTACAGATAGAGTCATAACAAGCAGCTGTATACTTGGACTTTCATGCAGAAAAAGAGTTTTAATTAATTACAACCAAGATTCTAGATCCTTAGTTAAATGTACTTAATTAAGTAGTGTCTCCTGCCCTGACCACTTGCCTGTCCAGACCACATGCAGTCACATCCACAGCAAAACTGCTTTTTAAAAATTGTTACTCTAAGAGAAAACACGGTTGACTCCAGAGTTTCCAGGAAACTCTGGCATGCCTCTGGTCCTCTTGGCTGTTTGGATCACTGGATTGAATCTGATTTGGCACAATTCAGTTGTCTAGAAAATAAAGATGGTGCCATCTCCCTTACCCTGTACTGAGCAGTGCAGGGAAGGGAGTAGATCCTCTTTGGAGCAGCCGCCATGGCCTTGTCAGCTAAGCAGCTCCCTGCAAGACCCTGGCCATTGCTGTCACTTCTTCTAAGGTCAGAATGGGGCACTCATGTGATCAATATGGAGAGGGTAGAGCAACCCTTCCTTGTTGATCACATGGCAGAATACCCCATTCTGACCTCAGCAGAAGTGATGGCAATGAGCAAAAGTGATGCCCCCTTCCTATTTTAATGGTTACCAGTTGCTGTGAAAGATGGAATTCTGTTTCCCTGCCAATCAGGGTGCCACAAACTGGCATTTCCATCTCCTTTCTGCCATCAATCTCCAGTGCAACAATCAGAAGCAGGATCCCTTTTGCAATTCCTTCTCGCACTGGAAATCATTGCTGGGAGGAGATGGAAACAACAAATTGTTGTGCCCCAGTCAACAGGAGAACAAACCTCCATCACTCACAAAGATTGGTGACTGTTAAGGTAGGACTGAAGAACTTTTATGATCATGGCAATAGCATCACAATCATGAATGTGTAATCTTTTGTGAATACAAATCAGTTATGGATGCAAAACTCTAGATTACACATTTGTAACTGTGATAGTAAATTCCAAACTACATTATCTTGTCTTTCCCTACCCAGTGACATCAAAGCAGTATATATTATTATTATTCCCAGCTGTCCCCATCCAAAAAAAATTAACGTTTTTATCCTCACAAAAAGCTCTTGAAGTAGGTTTGATGGAGAATTTCTCTGGTTTGGGACTGGCCTAAGGTCATGGCTGAAGCAGATTTGATCCTGAATTTCCCCAGTTTAGTATGAAATCATGGAGGGTTGCTTCTCAGAGCAGATAGCAATGGAGCTGTGTATTCAGCATAGTTATGCTTTGCCAAAAATGGAAGAAATAAATAATGAAAAAAGAGACCAAAAGAGGACACACATTTGGCTGGCATCCTGATAGTGACATACCCATGCATAAATCATGCTGTGCATGGAGGGTGAATAATTTATCATTGCACAGTGGATGTATTCTGCTGAGAGCAATGGCAGCAGAGTTGCACATACAACAATATTGTGCACTGCAGTTGTACACTGGACATTGTTCATCATTCATTGTGCATTTCACACTGCACCTAGTCATCAGTTTGTTGCACAGTTGCTATTCTCAATGAGAGCTGAATAGTGCTGGTTACACTATACTGAGGGAATAATGAATTGCATTCATAAGATATAAGTAAAGATGCAAATGTAGAAATAATTTCCATCATCCAAGTAGAAATTCAATACCTCCCACTATAGTAAAGAGGGGTGTAAAACTAGGTGGCCTTCATGCCTGCCCAGTTTGCTTTCCAGGTACTAAGAGTTGACTGGCAATGTCAAGGCCCTTCCCTGCTGTCCTCTCTTATGGTCTCTTGACTTTAAAGCAGTCCTGCATAATAGTCATCCTTTTTTTCTTTTGACAGCCCTTCAAATAGAGGACAGTAAAATAGGATGAATGGCCACACTAATCAATGGACTAATGACTTGATACAGAACACAAGAAGAAGAGTGCAGACTAAACGACTAAAAGTCTTCTAGCTCTGACCTTTTGGACTACTCCCAGAATCTCCCAACCAGCATAGACAAAGCCACTTTACCAACTTTTGATCTAGCCCAGTATCTTGATTTCCACAGAGGCCAACCAAATGTACCCAGAAAACCAACAAATAAGAGAGAGAGGCCTCTTCTTTAAAAGAAGAATGTGTTGCATTCAGAAGGCCTTGAAGTGAATCCAATGAAATGGGTCAGGAGAAAAATGGGAATGATCTCAGACTGGGGCTATAGCTTCTCCTGCCAAAGTAAAGAAGACTGTGCTAGATGGACAAAGAGCTATGTCGAGGGTGTTTACTGCTGCAACCGCTAGGGAAGTAAAGGTAGTCTCTCACCTTGAACCTTCACATCATTGAGCATTTCCTGGCTCTCTGAATCAATTCCTCTACATGCACAAGAAAAAGGAATGGGGTGTGTACATAAGTGAGAGAGGCCATCAAATTTGCATGTCCTACAAGCTTCACAGATAAAAACAGACACATGTGGCCAAGCAACATCAGAGTGCAGTCAAGATGGGAAAAGTTATTAATGAGGAATAAAAAGTTCCTCATTAAAAAGGTTAAAAATTAACCTTTTTATCCTCACAAAAACCTCACAACCACAGTGGGGTGGTTGCTCATTGTCTCAACACACACATCGTGTGCCAGGGCTCCTTTGTGAAAGGGGGAGGATGCCCCCATTGCAGAGCCCTACCCTCCCATCCTTCCCATGAAGGCAGTAGCAGGGAGGGAAGGCACAGCAATCCATTGGCTCATTCACCTGTCCGGGTCTTCCTGAGTCTGGGCAGGTGAGGCAGTGGGAGGGAAAGGCGGTCACCCATGGACTCATCCAGCTGCCTGGGTCTTTCCTGGTCTGGCCAGGTGGGAGGGCAAGCAGTAGAGTTGTCAAGGAAGGGATGGGAGGGCAGTCTACTGCCTAACACCCCCCCCCCCATGAGTCCAGCTACCCAGACCTTTCCTTGTCTGGCTGGGCAGGCAGGAGGGCAGGCAAAGGAGCTGGAGGGAAGGGAGCGTGGGGCAATCCACTGCCTTGCTCACCCATCTGCCCAGCCAGCCAGCCACCTAGGTCTTTCCAGGTCTGGCTGGCCAAGCAGTAAGAGAAGGAAGGGCAGTCCATTGCTGCCACCATTACCCTACACCAGGTGACTACAACCATAGTGACACCACTTCACACAAACGAGGAGACACTGCACCAGTTTGATTTTGCTTGAGCCTACAGGGAAATGCAAGATTCTGTTCCTTCCTCTCTTCCTTGAGTACAAACTACTTTTTCTATAGAAACCAGGGCATTTTAAAGGCAGTTGAAAAAGCGGGATGACAAAGGATTAATCAGGACTGTTCCTGCAAAATCAGGATAATTGGAGCATATGAATGGAGGGGGAGGGATGCTTTCAGAGCCCTCCATTCCCCATGCATCTGTGGAAAATAATTCTGGTCCTAATTACACTATGTAGAGGCCCTTATTATTTCATTCAGTGCTTAAATCCAAGAAGCCCATGCTGGTCCCATAAACACATAAGGAAACATGGTTAGCAGCATGTGCTCATTTTTCTTGGCATGACCTGGCATTTGTATTTTAGGTCAAAACCACAGTTTTATATTTGCAGTATGGACTACAAGGTAAGAAAGCTGGAGTTGCTACTGTTTCTGTAGACATGAACAGAATTGTGCTTATTTATTTTACTGTCAACATTGTCATATAATTTACCTTCCTTAACCATCTCCTCTAAATTTGGGAATTGGCAGTGGTTTATGAAAATATACACATAAAAATAGGCCAGAATCCTTTTGAGGTGTTTATGTCTGTGTGTGGATGATGGGTGTTGTAGTGATGCTCTTTGGCACCCAGCAGAATCTGCAGGACAAGCTGGCTGCTGTGATCCACAGCCACTTTGTAACTCTTACCAGCAACTGGCTCAGCTTCCCTTCTTCAGGATCCTGTCTTCCTCAGTCAAGAAGACACATTGTAAAGTCCAAAAGCACAGTTTATTAATGCATATAAAAACAGAATAAGATAACTAAGTAAAATCCATTGTAATGAACTTGTCCAGTTCAGCCACGTAAAATTACATCTTTAACAATCCTAAACGCATAGGATCTCCAACTTGTTGCAGTTAAAACCACTGCTTTCGGGCACACACTCACTCACATCTTGAACAAAAATCATTCTTAAAACAAAGGATTCTCTAGGCCCATCCCATACCCCACCTTCTAGGTGTTAACCTTATGTTAATTGGATAATGTCTGTATGATGTATGCTAACCCAGCCTCTTGCTGTCAATCATCCACCACGTGACTATCTTTCCCAAGCTTAACGATGTTTACCTTTTGATATCACTTGCTACCCATAACAAAGTCTGTGTCCATGAGTTGTATCTTTGGGAAAGTCCATGTTTACGTCTGTGTAACCACCTGGTGTTAGATTCACTTTGTTTTTCTAGATGTTGTTCTCATGAGGAAATTTCCACACACACATCTCTACATTTCACCATTGACTGTATATCCCATCCATATCCTAACAGTTTATGTGCTCTTAAGTGGATTTACACGTGTGGGAAACAGAATTGGAAAGATGTACAATGTCCATATCCAGTAGAGAGCTCCAGCTATGTAACTATGTAGCAGACCCTGCAAAGGGACTAATGCAAAATGAAACACTTGACCAGAGGGTTCTGGTGCACATCAAGCACTCCAAATGTCCATTGAATCTTCACAATGCAGTAACCATATTTCTTAGCGTCTCTGCTACTTAATAAAGTGCATGCAAGTTTATGTTGTGTGGACATACAGGATTCTGGCCAACAACATTAAAAACCACTAAAAAAAAGCCCACAAATATTTAAAAATATAACCACATTGTCAAAACATTCAGATCATGTCCAATCAAATAAAGTTAATGCTTCAATTTTTAAAAACACACTAACACCCTGAAGAGTCTGGTTTGTGTCATTTATTCCCACTACACTTCAGGGTGGGCTGATGTAAATCAAGACAATTGGCAACTGATTTATATCAAGTTTTCAATTTTGTAATTCACACACATTTTCAGAATAAGCATGCTAGTTTGCTTAATTTGGAACTCCATGAGGCCTTTATAACTAAACAGATAATAATTCTATAATGCCAAGGTGGGACTCATGTGGCCTTCCAGATGTTATTGGAATGTACAGTCAGCCCTCCATACCACAGATTCCTTATCCATGGACTCAACCATCCACAGATTGAAAATTATATATATATATATTCCAAAAAGCAAACCTTGGTTTTGCCATTTTATATTAGTACATCATTTTACTATGCCATTGTATTTCATGGGACATAAGCATAGATTTTGGTATCCAAAGTGGATCCTGGAATCAAACAGCCTGGAAAAGTATTACGCAGCATTCCATTCCAATTGGCTGTGGCATCAACTGGGAATTGCAGTCCAACAATATCTGGAGGAGCACACAATTCCACCCTGATATTGTTGTTGTTATGTGCCTTCAAGTTGTTTCTGACTTATGACAACCCTAAGGTGAATCTATCATGGGGGTTTCTTGGCAAGTTTCTTCAGTGGGGGTTTGCCATTGCCATCCTCCGAGGCTGAGAGAGTGTGAACCATAGTCCGGTCTTGACATTACAGCATTGTAATTTATTTAGAGAAAAGTGCACTCTTTCTGTAATGATGCAAGGTCATTAAATTTAGGTCAAGATCCTGTATCAGAGGATATAGCTATAGAAGCAACATCTCATAGGTATGTATTTTAAGATATGCAGCCCCATCCCTAAGATGGCAATTTCTTCAGGATCTCTGCAGCTGTCTGTCAGAGTATGCCCAGCTTCAGGAAGAGGACTAGATACATCACTGCTCTCTGGCAATTCAGAAAAGGCTGTATGGGGGGCTGTATGGCTTAAAAGGTAGGTTTAGGGAAGCATTTGTTCATTGTGGTGGCCCAAGAACCATAAAATTGAACTACAATGTCAGACCTCAGACTTATGGCATCATAACTGCCAGCTTTAATTTTTGCTGTAATAATAACACTTTACTCACCACCTCCAAAATATTGTTTTAGCATTTCCAAGACCATCAAGAAGTTGTGACCTTTGAACTGGACGACTGGAAAGTGGGAGGTGTGTAGGATTGTGTTTTACTTTCTCTTAAACTGGAAAAGAATTTTGATGGTAGAAGTGAACCTATGCCTAGGAGAATTTTTTCTATGAAGTTGAAACCTGAAGCATGTTGTGCTTTCAAACAACATACATGTGCCAAAAAGTGGGGAAACAACTTCAAAATCAGGTATTAATTTTTCTAAAAAATATCCTTTCTCAAACCTGAGTTTTCTTGAAAGGACATCAGCCTGACACCGCTAATACAATTACAGGAAACACTGAAATGCAGTCATGCAACTAATTAAAAAAGGAAAGCTTAAAATCAGCTCTTCACTAGACATCTGAGAATATACTTGCTACTTACTACTGAAGATGAACCGCTCTTATTTGAGCTTTCTAAAGCTACTGGTGAAATAAGAAGATGATATGAGGTCTACAATTGTCTGTAATTTTATAAATCTTGTTCACCGCCTAGATTGGTTTTCCACTGGGGCGGTATACAAATAAACCATATTATTATTATTATTATACAACAGAGGATAAACCCTCAAACTGATTTTTCTTGACAAATCTGAAGAACAATCACATAACGTAAGCCTGTGCAAGCCTACAGTAAATTAACAAAATTAATTTAATTAATAATTGCAGTCAATTAACATAATTGCAATATGTCCCTAGCACTTTAATTGCCAATGGCAGTGTTATGACTGTCAGGAACTTCAATAGAAATAAAAACAGAGTTCAGAAGTATTCTTGGTAATATTGAACATGGCATAATTCAAGCTTCTGTCATATTTTGGGATTTCCCCCCCCCCTTCATAGCAGTCTTTTTAGATAATGTTGTCCATGCAATCATTCCACATCTATAACACAACTTATGTTTCTGTGTGTCACTTACGCCGCTCTGTGTGTGTGTGTTATATCCAGCAAAGCACAGGTGCAGCCATTTCTAATTCACTCTTAAGACCCCAAAGATTGGGGGCTCCCATATCTGTGGGCAATGAATATGCACCAGGAGCTAAATTTTAAAGGAACTATCCATGGTTTCAGTTTCCAAATGCTGAATGTGTTCACCTACACCAAGTGCAAGTTGGTAGCCCTGTTGGAAGAGAAGGTCCAGTGGCTGGAGACCTAGGTATCTACACTTCAGCATCTTAGGGAGCAAGAGGTTTTCCTGAGCAGAACGGACCGGATGGTCTTGGATGGGAAAAACACAGAGAACATTGCTGTGGAGGAGTTCACTGCACATACACAGGAGGTAGATGGTTGGAGGAATATCACACACAGAAGTAGGGAAACCAGGGATCATTCTGGGAGCTTGAAGCTACAGAATCAATTTGAAACTCTCTCTCTAATAAGGGATGATAAGGAAGAGCGGCAAGGACAGACTTCAGGGACAGTGCAGGAGAGCCAGAGAGTACCACCAAAGGGAACAGCCACTGCTAAGCCTTGGAAGAGGTGTGTGGTGGTGGTGGTGGACTGTTTGCTGAGAGGTACAGAAGCTGTGGTTTGTGGGCCAGACTCGGGAGGTGTGTTGTCTCCCTGGGGCAAAAATCTGTGATGTGACAATCAGGCTAACAAGACTTGTCAAGCCTACTGACCATTACCCCTTCCTTTTGGTCCATGTGAGAACCAATGGTACTGCAAAGCATTGCCTTCAGAACATCAGAAGGGATTATGAGGCTTTGGGTAGGAAGCTGAAAGAGCTGGATGCACAGGCTGTCTTCTCATCTCTTCTTCCAGTTGAAGGCCATGGTCCAGGAAGGGAGAGGAAAATAGCAGATGTGAATAACTGGCTCCATAGATAGTGCAACCAAGAAAAATTTGGATCCTTGGATCATGGGCTGTGGTTCCATGAGAGTGGACTTCTGACAAGAGATGGGTTGCATCTCACATCAGTTGGCAGAAACATTTTTGCCAATAGTCTCAAAAATTGATCTGGAGGGCATTAAACCGAGTTATGTGGGGGAGGGAGACAGTATTCTGGAAGTTAAAAGGGCTGGAGAAAATAGTCAAACTGTCATAGAGGGAAGAAGGCAAATAGTACAAGAACCCAAGAGTGAGAGGCAAAAAATTTGCACAGGCAGCAAGTAGGAGAGACACATGGTCTTTGATGTCTTTACACTAATGCCCAGAGCATGGGAAATAAGCAAGATAAACTTGAACTCCCAGCACAACAAAGCAAATATGATATAATAGGCATCACTGAAACCTGGTGGGATGAATCTCATGATTGGAATGTAGTAATAGGGGGGTATAACTTTTTTAAGAGAAATGGGCTAAACAGGAAAGGAGGAGGAACAGCATTATATGTCAGGAATATTTACGCCAGTGAAGATGTCCAGAACTTCAATCCTGGAAGCCAGGTGGAGAACATCTGGATCAATTGATGCAAGCTACAGGAAAAGAGATTCCACCTCAATATTAGGAGGAAGTTCCTGACAGTGAGACCCATTCGACAGTGGAATACTCTCCATTGGAGTGTGATGGAGTCTCCTTCTTTGGAGGTTTTTAAACAGAGGCTGGATGGCCATCTGTCAGGGATGCTTTGATTTTGAGTTCCTGCATGGCAGGGGGTTGGACTGGATGGCCCTTGTGGTCTCTTCCAACTCTATCATTCTCTGATTCTATTATTTAAAGGTAACAGGGTGTGCAGGGAACTTCTGCATGATTAGACATTTGACCAGAACATGGAAATGCTTCCTTTTAGATTGCAGTAATTGGAATCTCCCAGGGGCCATTATAGTCTATGGCCTGAATTCGATTGGGCAGTTCTGAATGAGCAAGGACCATAATTCTGGAGCTATGCAGTGAATTCCATCCTGCCCACCCCAATCCCCATTTACTGGCACTGTGGTTGATGGGATTTCTTCCCCGTCACTCAAGAAGCAGCTGATTAGTATTCCCACCCCCTCCCATGAATGATCTCCATTGTGACAGGCAGAAGCAGGATTCCTGAAACAATACCCCCTTGTGCTGGAGATCACTGGGGGGGGGGCATTAGTCAGCTGTTTCCTGAGCAACAGGAAACCACATCAGTCACAACAGCTGCTTCCTGTTAAGTGAGTATTGGGGGACTTTCATGGTCCCTACATGGCTCAGTGGTTAAGACACTGACTCTGACCATTGCAAAATCGGCAGATTGAACTCGAGTGTTGCATGATGGGATGAGCTCCCATCACTAGCCCCAGCTTCTGCCAACCTAGCAGTTCAAAAGCATATAAAAGTGCATTTGGATAAATAGGTACCACTTCTGTGGGAAAGTAACAGCGTTCTGTGCAGTCATGCTGGCCACATGATCACAGAGTTGTTTTTGACAGCGCTGGCTCTTCAGCTTAGTAATGGAGATGAACACTGCTCCCTTCAATCGAACATGATTTGACAACTTTGTCAAAGGGAAACCTTTACCTTTACATGTCTTCTAAACTAGGAGTAAAGTAGAGATTGTGAATACCAAACAGTTATGAATGCATAACTCTGGGTTATGCATTCAAATTTCCTGGCAGAATTCTGGCCTACAAGTGTAACTTTTTCAAGCTAAGGTGTGCAAAATAGGCAACAATGCCTCATTTCCTTCTAATCAGTGACAGCTCATCATCTTTATATTTTGATTAAAATGTCCCACCCCCTGCATGTGCTTCTTTTTATACCCGGAGTGGGCATTTTCTGGATTGTGAAAGTACTGCTCACTTAGCACTTAACAGCAACCTGGATAGGGAATCTCCTGCACACAGGCTAGGAGAAGCACTTGTTTTGGAATAGGCCTTCTGTGCATGTTTGTTTGTTTTTTTCATGGTCACTGCTGGAATCCTCCTCTGCACAATGGTAGACAAAGTAATTGGAGAAATGTGGCTGCACATGGCAGGGTTTTCATTTTCACGGCAGATTTGCATCAGATTGCCTTTATGCAGGAGAACCTTGGTCACCAGTTGGAAAGACAGCTGGTGCACTCTGCTCGAGCTGAGTTTTGGGCGCTAGGGAATGTCACATCATCAAAGAGCTTGAAGGAGCCCCATCAATGCTGACAGGAAAAGGCAGTATTAGCCACAAGGCTGGTTTCCTTGCATTTATCGCCTCGTTTCATTGCACAGTGTGAAAACAAATAGAAAAAAGAAGCAAATAAGAGAAATGGTTCTGGTTAGGGATTTAAAAAAATAAAACAATAATGTTGCTTCTCACACCCTTTCATGGCATTATATAGCTCATTTTAATCATGAGCATCACAACTTGTCAATGATGGACTTGGGGTATGCAGTGTTTAACATTCAACAGTGGCTTTAACTCTGAAACTAGTTGCTATGTTTTTATGAGGTACTAAGCCCTCTAGTTTCCTTTCTACATTTTTCATGCAGTAAACTAAACAGGAAGGCTGGGACAGCAGTCAGGAGGGGAGGATTGCATGAGCTTAATGGGACATTTAAATGAATTTGCCCACCAGTACTGTTGTGGTCTCTTTTGGACTGAAATCTATATAAGAGGGTTTATGCAGAAAACTAGATCTTTCTTTTCTTTAACAAAAGAACCTTATTGACAAAAACCTGCAATCAAATCATAGTGGTGATCTTTCATTAGAAAAATAACATTTTCCACAGCAGCCATATGCAGGTTTTATGCTTGCCACATATAATACATTAACACTGTTAATACTTTCAAAACACTTTACCCAGAGTAGACCTCAATTGCCTCCTGTAAATTGACAATATTATTTTTAATGACACTTTGACATACCCTAGAGGAAGAAACAATATGCATCACGTAATGGCTTGTGGCGCAAAGGTTTGCTCTGCACTGAAGGATTGCTTCTGGAGTAGATTTCCATCTGGCTGCACACACAATGTTCCTTTTAGACACAAGATTAAGTCATGAATTGGTCAAAATAGCTTCCCAGATTAAGGAAAAGAAACTCTGCAATCTGAATTTTGAGTTGTACATCAAAAAAGGAATATCAGAACAGGATGTCTACTTTTGGAGAGGTAGACATTGAATCAGGATCTCCTCCTCTTCCTCCTTCCCCTTTGTCTTCTTCCTTGACCATGAAATGGATACCTAAAGAATATTTAACTAGTTAGGTCTCAATAGAATGGAACAAACTACAATTTAGCAAATGCTTGGTAAATACAGTGCTCCTGCACCAAGCGCAGGCTTGCCATCCATGGATTATATTATTATTATTATTATTATTATTATTATTATTATTATGTATTTATACCCCGCTCTAATGAGTGTGCATGCACACACCCAGCAAATGGGAGCGCACACCCATTGAGAAGAATGGGACTTAAGGTCCTGCATTTTTTTACTATTTATAATTTCTTTACATTCAAAAGGGATCTCAGTTACACTCAATGATGTTCCAGTATAACACAAGCAGGAAAATAAAAACACTAAAGGAGGAAAAAATAACCACTTAAGTTGTAAGTTTCTATAAAACCTCACTAAATGTCCTAATATAAGACCATTTATATATTTTGTCTATACATTATTCTTTCAAATATTGAAATACTTGGTAGGTCTTCCATCCATTAGATTGCAGGTGGAGAAACATTTGTCATTACAGTAACACAGTATCAATCTTTTAGCAATCAAAAGGACATCAAAAAGGCACTTTGATTGTTAAATATGATAATTTCCAAGAAACAGGTAAACAATTAAAAAGAACATGCATATCCTTGATTATCAAGGAACTTTCCAAAACCCAAATTTACTCATGTGATTACTTCCTCCCCCAAAATGTTGCTACTATGGACATCTGCAAAACATATGTATTAAGGAAGCATTAGCAGTAATACATCTCCAACAATTTGCTGATTTAGAAAGCCCTTTCTTGAATAGACATTGTGGCAACCAATATAACTGACAAAACAATTTATGCAGTATAAGACGTAATCAGAGAGGTATAGCCATACTAGTTATAGATGTTAAAATCAATGGCCACTGAATGGTCAGAACTGGACATTCTAATTCTCTATTCCAGCCTTGCCGTAAACCTTGCACATCCTATTTATTTATAGACAACAGATATAGATATATATACAGAGAGAGAGAGAGAGATTGTTAGTTTGGATACTTAGGGGGGGATGCAAACAGGCAGCCCTGGGACGCCCTGGGAAGCTGAGGATTGGGGCCGAGGCTACCCCATGCCTCAGCTCCAATCCTCCCTTTTGCCAGCTCGGAAAAGAGTGGCAAAATGCCACTCCTTTCAGAGCCAGCAAATATGATGCCCCAAGAGCTGCCACGTGGCTCTTCGGTGCCCCTTCCAGCGCAGCACGTCAAGACGCTGCACCAGGAGGACATTCTGATGCCGCGCGCCATGCGTAACGGCGTGTGGTGTCAGGACGTCCCCAGGGAGGGGTTGCGGCAGCCAGTGTGTGGCTGCCCCTCCCCATCTCTGCCTCGAGGACACCGCAAAGGGCCTGTCTGCAGAGGCCCATAGACAGCACCAATAAAAGTCTCTAATATTAAGGGAACCTCAGATGCACTTAAAGCTGCAGGGCCGAATCTGGACTATAACAAATGTTTCAGTTGCAGATATTTGGCTGATAGAGGTAATAACCTGCACATTCTTTTGATTACAGAACAATGTTGCAGAGCAGAAAGAAAGAGTGTTTTTTAATTTGGAAGTCCTCTACGTATCCTTCAGGCTGGCATAAGGTAACAAAATGTGGCCTTAACCAGTAGATTGGCCCTCAGTAGGAGAAAATGTAAGAACAACAGGTAAAAGAACCAGAAACGGCACTGGGGGGAAACCCCATCTGCTGTGCTGCTTTTTAAACGTGTGTATTTAATCTTCATGCGACTGTATTTATAGACAGACAGGACTGTGTTTGCACACTGCAGAACTCTTGAAGGAATGAACCGCACACAATGTGAGTTTATATGAGGATTCATATTCCTGTATACATGACTGCCACATATGGCCATTATGCCACAAGCAGAAATTTGCTGTGAAGTTCAGTGGAGAACGAACCCTCATTAGCCGGAGAACACAGCTGAAATTGAATAAATCTGTAATCCACATTGGAATTATAAAGTGACAGTGACTCAAAATGAGAAAGAATATGTAGTTGCTCCAGCTTATTTTCTCTTCTTCTCCTTTGAAAAAGGGATAATTATATGGCAGTGTTTCTTTGCCTAATCTGTTTACAAAAATATTGAGAATGCTTACACAAACTAAATAACTCCCCCATATCTTTGTACTTCAAAATTTGCAGTTAATTAAACTAATTTGTCTGTTTTTGTGGGTCGGGAACTCTTACTGTCATCCTTTCCAATCACTACTTATTTAAATTTCATCCTTGGCCAGTTTCATGATAATGTTTATCTGCTCCAGAGGATTTGAAATGAGAGTAATACACTGCCTTCCCATTTAATTTCTTTTTTCAAGCTGGAGAAAACCAAGCATCAACTGGCCAGTTAGATAACACAATTTCCCTTGTAGGTTATTTGCTTAAGATAGCTGTGGGCTAATTTAATTCTGAAGTTACTTATTTATTGGTTCTGTTAGGAATTCCTTGCAGTTAAGAATGAACTGTGGGTAGATGCTTATTTTTTTTAAAAAAAAACAGTCTGGAAGTTTTGTTGCAGGTTAGACAAGAAAGAATGAGAGAAAGAGAAAGAAGGGAGAGGGAGGGAGAGTTCTGAGGGAAATCAATTACTTATTTTCTTCCTAGCATAAATTTGAATTTCTTCCACTACCTGAACAGAAAATTAATTCTGAATTATTTGCACACTTAGTGTCTGGAGATGTTTACCTTGCATAATGAAGAAACAAAGGGCACTTTTTATGCCAAATTCATGCTTCACAAAAGTAAGGATTCCAGACAGATGCCTTTCGGTTTCCTAACAAATTTGTTTTCTTCTCTCTGAAATCCCTAGTAAGAAAAAGCAAATAAGATGAGAAAAAGGAAACAAGGGCTCCATTTCTGGTTTTGTTTGTTTCAAACAGCTTTATGGATGGTAATAAATTAATACTCATTATATAGCCTTCATGGGAGATGAGGATTGCAGCCTCATCTTCTGCAAGAAAGACAAACAAAAACAGGCAAATAAGACTGAAATGTGTGTGCGGTATGTGTGTTTGTATTACTATATGTTTGATCACTAATGGCACCATCCTTGAAATACCCAAAGAAAACTTGGTCTATTTCATAAATAAAGATAAACACCTAGAGGCAGAGAATAACATTGCCCAGCTTCTACTATGCACTACATTGCTACTTAACCTTGGTAGTTACAAAGGGTATCGACAGGGGTAGTGTGACCCTGTTGGTGCTCTTGGACCTCTCAGCGACCTTTGATACAATAGATCACTCCATCCTCTTGGATCGCCTGAGAAGGTTAGGAATTGGAGGCACTGCTTTGCAGTGGTTCCGCTCCTTCCTCTCAGGCAGATCCCAGAGGGTGTGGCTTGGGGAGAGTTGCTCTTCTAGAATAGAGCTTAATTGTGGTGTCCCTCAGGGCGCCATTCTGTCACCGATGCTATTCAACATCTATATGAAACCGCTGGGAGAGATCATTCAAAGGCATGGAGCGCGGTGTCATCAGTATGCTGATGACAATCAGATATACTTCTCCATGACCCGGTCGTCGGCTCTGACTTCAGATGGTGTCTCTCCTCTCAATGATTGTCTTAAAGCAGTAATGGACTGGATGAGGAAAAACAGATTGAGACTGAATCCAGACAAAACAGAGGTACTAACAGTTACGGGCCCGAAACCAGGTCTGGGAATACAACTTCCAGTCCTGGACGGAGTCACACTCTCCTCCAAGGACTGTGTTCACAGTCTGGGGGTGTTCCTAGACCCATCGCTTCACATGACAAATCAGGTGAATGCGACGGTCAGGAGCGTTTGCTATCAGCTTCAGCTGATACGCCAGCTGCGCCCTTTCCTGGAAAGTAGGGATCTTGAGACTGAGGTACATGCACTGGTAACCTCTCGTCTGGATTTCTACAATGCACTCTGCATGGGGCTACCCTTGTGCTTAACTCGGAAACTGCAATTAG
Organism: Phrynosoma blainvillii; assembly: GCA_026167975.1. Lineage (NCBI taxonomy): Eukaryota > Metazoa > Chordata > Lepidosauria > Squamata > Phrynosomatidae > Phrynosoma > Phrynosoma blainvillii. Next base: position 114,767,033 of record JANUYF010000002.1, on the reverse strand, counting down.
TTCAAAACATGGCAGCCAGGTTGGTTTCTGGTACTTCCAGAAAGGAACACGTAACACCTGTGTTAAAAACTCTCCACTGGCTGCCCATTAGTTTCTGGGCACAATACAAGGTGTTGGTTTTGACCTTTAAAGCCCTACATGGCCTGGGTCCAACTTATCTTCGGGACCACCTCCTTCTGTATGATCCCCCCCCCCCCCCGCGTACTCAGGTCCTCTGGGAGAAACCTGTTACAGATGTTGAGAACTAGGTTGACGATAACCTCCCAGAGGGCCTTCTCTGCCACCGCTCCCAGATTATGGAATGGCCTGCTGGATGAGATCCGTCTTATTACTACTCTAGATAGCTTTAAAAAAGCTGTCAAGACGGATCTCTTCCGGCAGGCCTTTCCAGAATGATTTTCCTGGCCTAAAGTTTTAACTAATTCCCCTCTTTCTTATGCTGCCACTGAATAGCCAATCTGCCGCGAAACTATATTGGATATATTCCTTTGTTGTTGTTGTTATTGTTTTACTTTGTTTTTAAAATTGATTAGTTTAATACTTCTTTAATGGGGGTGGGTTAGGATGTTGCCATTGATGTTTTACTGCTGTGATGTTTTATGATTGTAAGCCACCCCGATTGCGTTGCAGACGGTTGGGATAGAAATAAATTTTATATTATTATTATTATTATTATTATTATTATTATTATTATTATGGCCAAGATCATGCATCACAGAGGCTGCTGCCACACTGCACAATTAATGCAGTTTGACCCCACTTTAACTTTCCTGGCTCTGAACTATGGAATTCTGGGATTTGTAGTTTGTTGTGGTGCCTGCTTGACAGAGAAGGCTCAATATCTCACAAAACTACAAGCCCCAAAATTCCATAGCATTGAGCCATGGAAGTTAAAGCGTTAATTCTACAGTGTGGCAGCAGCTACAGATATAGTTTTAAACTTCCACATGTGAAACTGTGCTACATCTACCCTTTTATCATCATTCCCAAACCTTACTTTTAGCTGCAGGATTGCCCGCTACAACCATGGTCATTTCATGACCAGTGAAGAGCAAAGGACATTGGAAAAGCACCAGACTACAGGGACATAGCCAAGACACTTCTCCAACCCTCATGTTCTCCAACTGTTACTCAGTGGCCATGGGAGTGAGGCTTCTGCAGCTAAAAGGTGGGATTGGGAATTTTTTGTCATTATGCAAGGTCAATAGCAAACCTCAATCTCCACAATAACAAAAAAAGTGGCTTAGGATGGCATAAATTGGACATAGCACAAATAGATCGCTGACCGACTGCTAGTCAATATTTAGAATCTATGAGTTATTCAAAAGACTTCACACACAATCTCACTAAGGAGGTGCATGGGATCCAGTTATCTTTTCCTCTAGATGGAAAAGTGGTCCTCCCATAGCCTTTGTAGTCATCTCATCACACATCAGTGCTGATCCAAGGAACTTAGAGACTTCTCCCCTACAGAGCAGGTTGGTAGAGCTACAGAGGAAAAGGTAAGAGTAGAGAAACCCTACTAAATGCCGGATACAGGATTGAATCTCAAAAGTATCTTACCTAGTGCTACTTTGTGATTTCTCGGATGAGTCAATATTTGAACCAGAAACCTCTCACACTTCTCCAGATGACACCAGCTCTTGTTGTTAACTGCCCTCGAATTGATCTCGACTCATGGCAACCCTATGAAAGAGACATCTCCAAGACTCTCTGTCCTCCACTGCTCTGCTTAAATCCTGCAAACCCATACCCATGACCTCCTTAATAGAGTCCATCCATCTAGCATGTGACCTTCCTCTCTTCCTACTTCCCTCCACCTTCCCGAGCTTTATTGTTGTTGTTTTTTCCAAAGAGTCCTCTCATCTCATGATGTGTATAAAGTATGATAGTCTCAGTTTGGTCATCTTGGCTTCCAGGGAATTTTCCGGTTTGATCTGCTCTAAGGACGTTTTCACACTAGACCCACCAAAGCCGCCTGGAGCCGACCATGCCGCTCATTCCAGAATGGCTCCGGCGGCGGCGACTTAATTCCTTTTTAAAAAAGGAATTACCTTGCCGTGGCTGATGCCGGAGGACGTTCGGAGTTAGCGCTGGATCGGCCAGAGTGAGGCCGGACTTGCTGCGACGTGAGTGTGAACACACGGAGCAAAGAGCCGGACTGACGCAAGGATGGCACCGGAAGGGGCGGGGTTTGCTGCGACGTGAGTGTGAACACACTGGAAAAGGAGCCGGACTGGGGCTGGAGGGAGGTAGGATTGCGTCCTCCTAAAGCCCCGTGTGAAAACGCCCTAAGACCCACTTGCTTGTGAGGCAGAATAATTTCTTTAATTAATGTTTTATATGCCTAAATTAGAGATGTGTGCTATTATAAGTGTAAAATGATGGTCAAGCAGCCATGCGAAGGGAATTCTGGGAAGTGGGCCTCTAAGGAAAATGCTGGAAGGTTTAAACTCAAAGAATGCTAAAGGGTTATTTAGACAGCCTGACCCCAGGCCTGGTAACCTGATGCATTAAAAACCTTTATTAGGAGCCAGCATGGGCCAGAGAGCCTTAATAAATCATTGGCAGCTACTCTTGTTTATGCAAAAGGGCCTTCTGCCTGGTACACACCAGTTTATTTACTGATAAGAGATTTTGGTATGTGGTTGGCATGGCAACATGGTAACTTAAGCATGTATTCTGAAATCTGTATTCTCATTGCTCAGGATTCTGTGTGTTTAAAGTTCAGAGCATCCAATAGAATGTCAGCTTTGAATTTCTTTGTCTGTGAGTGCATAAAACTATGGCTGTCTTGGCTTGTCCTTTGCCCCAATTATCTGAATGCTAATTCTGTTGGGACCTGCCAGCATAATAAACCTATATTTTCAAACTATTTTGGTTGCCTGTTCTGCATCAAGCTCTGCAAGGAACCATGGATGCTGGGAGTTAATTTGCAACAGTTGTTTTTTTCCACTACACTTGTCCTTTTGGCTGTCCATGGGATCTTCAGAACTCTTCTCCAGCACCACATCTTAAATGAATTGATTTTCTTCCTATCATCTTTCTTAACTGTCCAGCTCTCACATCCATACATGGTAATAGTGAATACAATGGCTTGCATGATTCTAACTTTTGTGCTGAGTTGTATATCTTTGCATTTTAAAATCTTTTCTAGTTCTTTCATAGCCAACTTCCCCATTCTTAGTCGCCTTCTGATTCCCTGACTGCAGTTCCCATTTCTGTTTGATCCCAGGTATGGGAATTCTTTTACTATTTCTATTTTTTCATTGTCTAGGTTGAACTTGTGAAGTCCTCAGTGGCCATTATTTTTGTTTTCTTTATGTTCAGCATTAAGCCTACTTTTGCACTTTCTTCTTTGATCTTCCTTAGTAGGTGTTCCAGGTCTGTGAGGTTTTCTGCTAGTGCTATGGTGTCATCTGCATATCTTAGATTGTTGATATTCTTTCCTCCTATTTTCACTCCTACTTCTTATATGTCCAAGCCTGCTTTTCTTATAATATGTTCTGCATATAAGTTGAACAGATAGGGTGAAAGGATGCAGCCTTGTCTGACCCCTTTGCCAATTGGGAACTATTCTGTTTCTCCGTGTTCTGTTCTGACAGTAGCCTCTGGTCCTAGTACAGATTCCTCATCAGGGCTATCAGATGTGCTGGCACTGTCATGTTTTTAAGGGCATTCCATATCCTTTCATGATCTGTGCAATCAAAGGCTTTGCTATAGTCTATAAAGCACATGCTGATTTTCTTTTGGAATTCCCTGGTGCACTCCATTAACCATTGTATTTTTACAATGTGATCCCTAGTGCCTCTTCTTCTTCTGAACCCTGTTTGGACCTCTGGGATCTCTCTTTCCATGTATGGTTGGAGTCTATGTTGCAGAATGTTGAGCATGATGTTGCTTGCATGGGAGATCAGTGCTATGGTCCTATAGTCATTGAAGTCTCTTGTGTCTCCCTTTTTGTGGATGGGGATGTATATTCATCACTTTCAATCTGTTGGCCATCGTTTTGTTTTCCATATCTGTTGACATATGTTGGTTAGCACTAGAATTGACTCTGTCAGTGTGGACTGCAGCAGTTCAATTGGAATATCATCTGTTCTTGGTGATTTTTTTTCTCCTGCTATTTCTCTTATTGCAGTTTTCACTTCACTTTTTAGGATTTGGGATTCATCTTCATATGGGTCTTCATTCCATGTGTTCTTCATTTTGTCATCTCTTTTGTATAGTTATTCTGTGTATTGCATCAAACACCTTTTTATTCCTTTCTGGTTTTGAATTATTTTTTTTAAATTATTTTTATTGGGATTTTTTACATTTACATATATACCAACGAATTACAAAACTCATATAGTTCTCGGAGCAAGGACTGCAACATAACCTTGACATAACTAAGATCTCTTCTGTTTTACATTTCTGAAAAGAAAGTCTGCACGTTAATATATCATATTTAGAGCTTCAAATACAACCAGGTATTATTATTTTCACATATTCCAAACAATAATTAAATATTCTAATGATCTATTTTAACCTATAGACACTGCATGAAAGCTGCCATGGGGCAATTCACACTCTAGATAATATTTAATTATGCTTTAATGTGAGTGAATGCAGAAAACTTCAGAAGATTTTACCGCCTCTGAAGAAAACAGTCTTTCTATAAGCTCAAATATGTTATCCACTTGCTAGTTACAATTAACACTTAATAATCATAGTAGGCGAATACTAACAACAGTATCCATATTATTCATTAAAGAGATATACATTTTAAATGATTAATTATACTTAATTAATTTTTATCCCTGAAGAGATGGATTTACATATTGCCAATTTTTTTTAAGTTACACTGATCAATTGTGAGAAGAAGAAAAAAGGGAAAAAAACCCATTACTTTAGGACTATTTCTTTCCTTTATAAATCTTTTCCCATTTCTTTTTATACTCTTGGTCTGATCTTTCTGTTAAATACATTGATAGAGAGTCCATTATAGCAAAATCCTTAACTTTTATTTTCCACATATTTAACATTGGTATGGTTTCTAATTTCCAAAGTTTAGCGAAGGTCATCCTAGCAGCTGTAATCATATATAGAATAACACTTTTATTGTCCTGGCTTATTTTACTATCAATTGTGCCCAAGATGTTTAATAAAAATAATTCCGGTTTCAAAGGTATTTTGAGCTGCATAGATTCCTCCATCTCCTTTTGTATTATTTTCCAAAATTCAGAAGCTTTTTCACATGCCCACCACATGTGGAATAGTGACCCCACTTCTTTTTTACATTTCCAGCAAATATTATTTCTAATAATATTCATTTTTTTCATTCTTACAGGGGTGAAATACCACCTGTGTAGTATTTTAAAATAATTTTCCTTTAATGTATTACATTTTGAAAATTTGCTGGAGTCCTTCCATGATTTTTCCCAAGCATGCAACAGAATTTGATTACCTATATCCTGCATCCATCTGATCATGCTGTTTTTAACCAGATCATTTTCATATTCAAGTTCTAATAACAAATTATATAATTTTCTAATTCCATGTTGATCTTTTTCCCTTAGAATTTTTTCAAAGCTTGGGTTACCCATGTCAATATCATAAGTTTCTTTGTCATTCCTGTAGTCTTGTCTGATTTGTAGATATTTTAGCCAATTCATTTCAATACCTTCCTGTAATAATTGCTCTCTTGATTTTAATCTATAACTACCTTTATGTTTGCATAATAATTTGTCATACGTCAATCTATTTTCTAAAAGTGATGCTTCTTTATCATGAAATGCGTTTTGTGTAGATGTCCAGCTTGGAATTTTGGAATACCAGATTATTTTATATTTTTCCCAAATATGCAGAAGTATTTTCTTAGTTTTATGTACATTGAAGTTTTTGTCAGTTCTAGCACCTCCATAACACAAATAATAATGCCATCCTTTTTTCATGTTTATTCCTTCTAAAGCTAATAATTTAGAATTTTGCAGAAGGATCCAATCGATTACCCATAATAGTGCACATGCGTTGTAATACAATTCCAAATTAGGGAGCCCAGCACCCCCTCTTTCTTTCTTCTCTTCTAAAGTAGAGATTTTTATTCTGGCTTTCTGGTTTTGAATTATGTTATTTTTATTGTCATAGATTGTCCCAGTCCTTGATTTGAATTTTCCTTTGATTTCTCAGATCTTGTGAAATAGATCTCTTGTTCTTCCCTTTTTGTTGTTGTCTTCTATTTCTTTAAATTGGTCGTTGTAGTAATTTTCTTTATCTTTCTGCACAAGCCATTGTACTGTTGCACCGATAATTCTTAGTTTGTTCCTATCTCCTTTTTGTTTTTCTTCTTTTCTTTATTGTTTGTAGTGTTTTTTCTGTCTTCCATGGTTTTTTTCTCTTTCTTTTTGTTTATTGAAAGTGTCTGTCTGCATTCTTCTTTTATTATGTCCCTGGCTTCAGACCATAGTTCCTCTGGTTCTTGGTCTATTATACTTAGCAGTGCAAATCTGTTTCTTATGTTATCAGTAAATTCTGTTGAGATATTATTTAGTTCATATTTTGGTATAATCACTGGTTTTGTTTTCTTCTTGAGTCTTACTCTTATTTTTGTTATGAGTAATTCATGATCTGTGCCACAGTTAGCGCCTGGTCTAGTCTTGGCCACCAGTATAGATTTCTGCCATCTTTTGCAGATGGCAGAAATTTGATTTTTGTGTTGACGATTTGGTGATGTCCATGTGTGTAGCCTTCTTTCTGGTTGTATGAAAAATGTGTTTGCAATGAATAGGTTGTTGGCTTCACAAAAATCAATCAGATGGTCAACTGCTTCATTTCTTTTGCCTAATCCAAATCTGCTTAGTGTTTTTGATTCTTCTTTGCTTCTGATTTTTGTGTTCCAATCTCCAACGATCAGCTTAACATCTTGTGTTGGAGTGCTGTCAATTTCTTCCTGTACTCCTTCATAGAATCTATAAATTTCTTACTGTTCTGCCTCTGTGGTTGGTTCATATACTTGAATTATGGTGATATTCATAGGTTTACCATGGAGCCTTACTGAAATGATTCGGTCTGATTTTGCATTGTATCCTCTGACTGCTTTTGCCACATCTCTTAATATGAAAGCTATCCCATTACTTTTTGTCTTTTCATTGCCTGAGTAGAACTCTGCGTGATTGTTTGATTCAAAGTGTCCCATTCACCCCCAGTATAGCTATGTTCACGTGTTTCATTTACATTTTTACTATGTCCAGCTTCTACTTAACAACAAATCAACAGCAGCACTAATTGTTTGGCAAGAGATATGTGAAATACTCAGATAGCCAATCCACAAACCCAAGGAATGGTAGCATTCACTGACTGAAAGCCAGCATGGTGTAGTGGTTGGAGTGCTGGACTAAGACTCTGAGCGAATGGGATTCAAATCTATGCAGGGCTGTGAAAGCCCATTGAGTGACATTAGGCAAGTCGCAGTCTCTTAGCCTTAGAAGAAAGCAAAGGCAATCCCCTTCTGAAAAAAACTTTGCCAAGAAAACACTGTGACAGGGTCACCATAAATTGGAAACAACTTGAAGGCATACAATGTTAATAAAGTGAAGTTGAAGGCTTTCACAGCCAGCATCCATAGTGTGTGTGTGTGTGTTTTCAGGCTATGTGGCCATGTTCTGGAAGAGTTTATTCCTGCCAGAATTCTCTGAAGATGCCAGCCACAGCTGCTGCCAAAACATCAGGAATAAATTCTTCTAGAACATGGCCACATAGCCCAGAAAACCCACAAAAAACAATGCTAATAAACATTCACCAACTACTTCTTCTTGCTTCAAGAAGAATAATGGAAAACATAAGGTTGGTTGTCTCCTCTGTCAGAGAAACACTAGCTGATGCTCAGTAGCACATTGTAAGTTTGATTAATGCCCATTGTAAAGGGAGGGGCTGGGCAAGCCTGGTAGATGCCAAACAATCACAGCTCAGGGAATACTGTGAAGGAGGGCTAAGGGGGAGAAAGGATCCATAACTTAGGCTTATCTCTGACAGAAGGCAGAGAGATAGGGGAAAGGAGGGAAAGGATTGCAGAGAGATAGGGGAGAGATGACATAGAGATAAGGAAAAGAAGGCAGACAAGGAATAGATGGCCTAGGCAGATAGGGACAAGATGACATAGAGACAGGGAAAATCTGCAATGGAGATAGGATAGTCAGCCAGGATGAAGAACTGAATATGGTTTTGGGGAGCCATGGATGATTAAGTAGTTCAGGGATTAACATGTTACTTAGGGCTGCTGTCACACATGCAGAATTAATGCATTTTTTTTTTACAAGATGAATATATGGTTTAATGTCAAAATGTACAAATACAGTAATGGCTCCATCCTATGGAATCCTGGGATTTGTAGTTGGTTGTGGCACCAGAGCACTCTGACAACAAATAAATATCTTACAAAACTACAAATCCCAGAATTCCATAGCAGTGAGCCATGGCAATTAAGCAGTGTCAAATTGCATTAATTCTGCACTGTAGATGCAGCCTGGTATAGAAGTTTTGTCTTGTTTTTACAACTGGGTCTGGCTGTTCCTGTTAAGTTTGATAGAGAGTCTGCTCACACTTACCACAGCAAACTCACAGAATAACACATCCACTGGTCCACATGGGGATCACCTTGAGGCCCAAGTACCCAATCCAGGGAGGGATTAAGAGGGGGAAAGGTGAGGGCAGGAATGCAAGGGTTTGCAAGTGCAGGGCCAGCCTGGAGAGAGGAGCCATCAGAGCCATATATTTCACTAAACTATGGGAAGGTTTGTTTTTGTTTTTTGCTTTTGGCTTTAAAAAAATTAAAGGCAAAGACACTTAATATTGCAAAATTGGTCTTTAACCAATCAAGACTTTACATATATACCTTACTTTTCAGCATAAAAATTAAAAATCTCGGGGAAATTGTCCAGAGAACCCTTCTCCTACTCCTTTCAGTATCTCAGATTAGAAGCACTGGATATACTGCATGAATATTCACACTGTTTGGGGCGTCTCCGCAAATGCCCCAAACCTAGGAAGGCATGAAATCTAAAAAGTGATTTTGTGGCTTTGATGTATCTGCTTTAAACCTATTGTACTTTGTGCCTTTTGGTATTCATGACATGTAGTGGAAGCTGATTCTCCTCAAATACTAACATGTGCTATGGGCCAAGATTATCTAAAGTCGCTAGCAATCCTAAGAATACTAAATTATAACTCTTTCACTGAGTGCTCTCCCAAGCATGACTCTCAATGAACTTGCTTTTACAAGCCTAATCTAAACTATGCTTATTCCCAATTTGCAAATGGCTAATAATAAAAACATAATGCAAGTCCCTAGTCACCGGTAACTTTTTGTAGAAAGGTTTTTAGAAAATAATACAGATGATTGTATATGTGTATCTCAGCTTATGCTTTACAAACAAAAATAGTACTGTCACCATAATTCTGCATTTAAAACACTAAGATTTTGGCTGAGGCTTGTTCTTTGGGATATACAGCTTCAATGTCATTTAGTCCTTGTTGTCTTCTGTTCTGTTTCCAGGCACAACTCCAAGTGTTTAAAGCATCTGTCTAATACAATTCAAAGCATGATACAGAAGGCCTAACCAAGCAAGGGTGGGGCAACAGTGCAAGAGTGCCTGTTCCACTCTATACTCACCCTATGCATGAGACCCCCAAGTCACTGTAAGCATCTGAACATCCCCTAATGTATCTATAAATGCAGCTATAGTTTGATGTAATATTAGGTACCAGCATAAGTGAATGCAGTTGCGATGGCATACATAGCACCAGAATAGGTAGTGTGAATGACACGTAGACCCAGCCATGTGGAAAAGTATGGGGATGGAGGAGCTGCTGGAACAGCACCACCACACACACCCCACTTTGCATTTCTGATGGAAATTGAAAGCCAAAAGATGAGTTCTGCCAAATCAAATAAGACCAGAATAATAATAATAATAATAATAATAATAATAATAATAATAATAATTTATATCCCGCCCCTCTGCCAGGCAATCGGGGCGGCATACAACATATCAAAACATGAAAACAAATAAAATCAATTCAAATCCCATCCCTCCTTCCCACACCCACCCATCCCCCAGAAATCTCCTTTTCATCTCGTGTGTTCCCCAAACATTTTGCCACATGCATTTTGGGTAACATCACCCTGTCATCAATTGTTCTGCTCATGTCATGTCATAGCTACAGCTTCCTTAACTGAATCTATCCATGTGATGTGTGGTCTTCTACTTTTCCTGCTGTGCTCCACTTTTCCACCCTTGTGGGTTTGTATTCCACCCACAAATCGTCAGCTAGCATGGCCAATTGCCACATTGGCTGGAGGTTCTTCAAGATGTATCCAACAAATCTGATTACAAATGCTGAGAGTTGCAGCAAACAATTTTTTTTCCAAGCTCTGGCTACATTCATAAACTTTGATGAATCTTGAATTGTGATATCATCCCAATCTCTGCAAAGACCCTGGTTTTGTGTGTCACAGAAATATATACATTCTTCAAGGTTCTGCAGCTGTTGAAAAACTGAGCCCTGCAGGGGCACCAACAAAGATGATTCCATAAAGAGTGACATTTCCACATACTGTGTTATAAGAATGGAGCTATGAAAGATGCCTCATTATTGGCAATGATAGCACAACAGATTTTCTTTCCCAAATCCCTTTCTAAATGTACCATAGCTCAAAAGATCTGTGTTTCTAGAAAGATTTGAGTATTATAATAAAAATGTATTTGTGATTAGCATAAGTTATCACCTAATTAAACAATTTAGTGTGTCTACTAATGCAGAAGATCTTTTTTTAAAAAGAATAATTTCAAAAGGGACTTTAAGGGGATAATTACACATTGGAAATGCTGGATTGGAATACAATTCCTCTTTTCTTTAAGTATGGGGAGGTAAGACAGGCCACAAATTGAGAATATATCTTTATTGAATCATTGTACTCAGCTGGCATGTGTTCATAAAAACTATATGCATGATTGATATGTTTTTGAGCAATTATAGCCCTCTGACCTGTGATTTTACATATGACCCAGAGGACTGTGTTTCTGACTGGGCTTCACTCCCAATAACTCATATATTGGCATAGAAAGCCAGAGTGGTCATAGTGCAAGAAATTAATGGACTTACACAAGGAAACTCTGGGTTCTATTCTTCATTCACCCTTAGGAGTGTTAGGAAGATAAAAGTGATTAGAGTGTTGAAGTGAGAATTGGTAAATCCAGGTTCAAGTTCCTATCGAGCTATGGAACTCACCAATTGGTCTTGAGTCAATCTGTCTCTCTGTGCCTGATCCACTTTTGACAGGACTGGCATGAATATAAATTGGATAGGGTCACCTTGAGCTCACTGAAGGAAAGGTAGGATATAAATGTAATAGACAGATGCACAATCTCACAATGTGAGCTTTTATTGGAGGGCGGGGTGGACAGTCCATATTGTGCATCTTTGGAAAGTGTGTACAAAAATGTGTATGTTCAAAGGAATACACAATACACAAAAATGTGTATTTTGAAAAATGTGTATAATAAAACTTTATTCAATAGAAGAATTACTTCATATGAATGCATCTTCAAAGTGTGCACAAAATGTATACATTTGGAATGTGAGTATGCAAAAGGATCTTATGCACCTTTGAGACTAACTGTGGGCCTTTACAGACTGCCAGAAATAATGCAGCTTGAGTCCACTTTAACTGCCCTGGCTCAATGCTAGGGAATCATGGGAACTGTAGTTTATTGTGGCACCAGAGCTCTCTGACAGAGCAGGCTCAATGCCTCAGAAAAAACTACAATTCCCATTATTCCCTAGCACTGAGCCAGGGCAGATAAAGTGGACTCAAGCTGCATTATTTCTGGCAGTTTGTAAAGGCTCTCAGTGAAAGAAGTTGTAGCATAAGCTCTTGAAGTAGATCAAGTCTTATGCTACAACTTCTTTAACACAGCTAGTCTCAAAGGTGCTACAAGATCCCTTTACAAACAAACAAACAAAAAAGATTTTGGAAAATGTGCACAAGAAGACAAACAAATTTTAACACAGACAAAAAAAAACGGCAACCCTATGAAGAAAAGAAACAAAATGGAACTATGGGGCAAGGTGGATCAGAACCTGAGTGAAGCTGAGCTTGATAGATGTCCCCATCCCTCCCTGCAGTGGTATAGCTGTGAACAAAATAGTTTTTAGTTGCATTCTTCAAATGAGCTATCCAAGTTGCTGAACGTTATCCCCAAAATATGATTTGGACTAAAACCTAGAGTGGATTTACCATCCCACTGACATGGAAGTCACCAGCCAGCACTGCCTTCCTGAACACCTTTATGGATGTATTGGGTAAATATTTAACAAAGAACAATAAAAGTTATTCTGTGCTTATAATCTGGGATGTAGCTATGGGTGGGGGTGGGGGGGATAATGAAGGCATTGTTTCCTCCAAATAAGAATTATTTCCCCTTCAGATGAAATTTCAACTAAAGGGGAAATAATTCTTATTTGGAGGAAACAATGCCTGAAACTTCATCTGAATTATACATTTCATTCGGGGTCAGAATTCTTATTTGAGGGACTATGCCCTCATTCCACCACCACCACCCCCATAGTAACACCCCTGTTTATAGTTAGGACATCAAGTTCCTATCCATTAGCAAAACTATGAGCAAAGGAAATCATTTCTTGGTACATTACATATATTAATATATGTGTTTTCATCATGGGTGACAGATTTAACAATAGGTATTTTTCCACTACAAGAGAACTGTCAGATAACATAATTTAGTGCTTTCACACCTCAAGATTTTCACCCTGTCAAAGCTGCTTGACAGTCCTGTATACACAGCTCTTTGAAGGTGTATTACAAAGTTCACAGTTTGCATCTCACAGTATCCCATTATGGTCTGATCCCATCCCCCTTAACTATGTAATTGTTCTTAAAAACTTGTGGCTTAATACTGTACTCCAACAGTGCATCTGAAGAAGTGGATTGAAGCCATAAAAACCCATACTAAAGTTCATCTCAAAGGTTCTGCTAAATTCTTGGGCCTCATGCCTTTTTTATTTCCTGCTTGCCTGGCTGCCTACCTTCAAATTTCTTTAAATTGTTTCATTACCCTGCTTCAGTAGAGACTTGAATGCAAGGAGAGCACCAAAGGACAGGACTTCCCTGACATGTGTCTCTCAGAGCCCCAAGTCATCTTTGTGATTCACTTTCCATATGCATGCTCCAAAGCAATCTGTCCTATTGACGGCCTGAAGGGATCTCTGAACTACTTGTCTTCCTTTTTAAGATGTCCACATATTTATTTCTACTTCTTCCCTCCTTCCACTAACAAAGATAGTGAAGCAATATTTCAAAGGCGTGGGGGGGTGTTTGGGGAGATAACCTAAAGACAAACTGGGGTGGCAATTCACTGCAGAATTCCCTGATTACAACCTTGAGAAGGAAAGCGTCTTCTGTTCAAGAAGTATTCAGTAGAATGCATGTATGATTTTTCTACAGCCCAGAACAAAGGTTTGTTTTGTTACCTAATGGGAGATTCCTGGGAGATTTGTATTCATCATCTAATCCCAAAATTTAATGGAAGGTGCTAAAGAATATCATCTCACACAATCCACATCATAACAGTCAATCTTACAGCTGCAAGCTGGCTGGTTAATAAAAATTAACAGTTGGTGGGATTCTCAGTGGTGGCCCCACATTTTTTGAATTTCTTTTACAAAAAATACCTCTGGCCCCTTTCAGTTCAGAATTTTAAGTTGGTGCCTAAAAACATCAGAATTCTGCCAGCTCTTGCTGGGATTTTAGTGCTGCCTTTGATGCTACTGTATGTTTATTTGTTTAGCTGGTTGTTTCCTGAATTTTTAATTAGATGAGAGCACTTGCCCCAAAAGGCTCCTTAAAATATATGAATGAATGGATGAATGAATTCTGGTGCTGGATTTGGCATTTAGGAGAATCACCACACCCAGCATCACACCCTATGTTTTCACATATACCACTCAAATACACTGTCCTCTGTCCATGTGTCAATGACATCTCTCTTCAGCCTTTATCTTTTTCCTCCTGGTGCTTTTCCCACATCTTTAAAGGGTGTATTTCTGTCTTATTCAGCAAATGGATAACCAGATTAGGCTAGGGGTAAAGCAGTACCACTGCAGAAAGCAGCGAGGGCTCTGGTAATAGTGAGATAACTGTTCCCTCTGCCCAACAGTCATGCATATTTATTAAACTTGAAAAGTGTTCCATCTGCAACCAAAATTAACACAGAAAATAGTTGGTCCCAACAGCTGATGAAAGGCCCTCCCTCCTTTCCAACTGCCCATTTTGTAGCCCCTGAGAAAGTGAAGGACAGCAGGCCCAGATTTATCATGCCTTAGTCCAGTGGTGAGAGACCATCTCGCCATTCCAACTGGCAAGGCAGTAGCCTCTGAAGGAGAGAACAGGAAGACACAGCTCCATCATGGCTTGGCATCAGAGGCTGATGAGAGGCCCTCTCTGCATGTTTCAACAGCCTTTGCTTTGAAAGAGAAACGATTCGCCATGCACAGCTCCATTATACCTTGGCACCAGCAACTGGCAAGAGGCTTTCCCTCCATGTTCCAACTACCATTGCTGTGGCCTCTGAAGAAGAAAAGAGTAGGCAGTATCCTGCATCTCCTGGACTTAGCCTCCTCCCTCATTGCCATCCCCATTTCCTTGTGTGTCATGTCTTTCTTCTCTGTGTGGCATGAGGACAGGGAACTGCCAAATTAACAATTTGTTAGACACTATAAGAGCCTTTTGGAATGAAGGATGGATATAAATGCAATCAATCTATCAATCTATCTATGTTTTTCTGGTAAGTTTCATACAGCATTCCTTCTTTCATTCATATCTTTTAAACTTCTTTGCTGTCTTTTAGAAGGCTATGACTTTGGGGAAAATTTTTTTTTTAAAGGAGGTTATGATTTTGAAAAAAAGATTGGGTGTCATTAAAGGGATTGACAAAATTTAAAAGAAAACAATGATACTGAAAAATGACAATACTGAAAAATATGTTACAGTGGGCCCTTGGTATCCACTGGGGTTTGGTTCCAGGACACCCCCCTCCAGGTGGATACCAAAATCCATGGATACTCAAGTCCCATTAAATACAATGGGGTATTAAAATGGTGCCCCTTATAGAAAATGAAAAAAATCAAGATTTGCATTTGGAATTTATATATTTTTAAAAATATTTTCAAGCTGTGGATAGTTGAATCCATGAATAAAAAAATCTATGGATACAGTGGGCTGACTGCATTATGTTCCTACTAGGTTTATTATATTCCTCCTAGGGTTATCACTAAAATAATAAGTTCCTGGTATAGATCCTCCAGCCAGTAAGGCATCTGGGGAGTTCTGGGAGTTGTAGTCCCAAATTTTGCTACAGGTTGAGTCTCCCTTATCGAATTCTGAAATGCAGAATATTCCAAAATCCAAAACAGTCACACATTTGTTTTCTGTTGGGTCAGTGTACACAAACTTTGTTTCATGTGCAAAATTATTTAAAATATTGTGTATAAAATTACCTTCACACTGTGTGTACAAGGTATATAGAAAACATAAATGAACTTTGTGCTTAGACTTGGGTCCCATCTCCAAGATATCTCACTATGTAGGGATATGCAAATACAGGTATTCCAAAATCCAATAAAATTCCAAAATCAAAAACATTTCTAATCCCAAGTATTTCAGATAAGGGAGACTCAACCTGTACTAGAAAGTATTTATTTCCAGTATCTGCAAACAAGGTACATTAGAAAGACCTGGGATAGAATAAAGAATGTAGTTAATGAATTCTATTAATATATTCTGAGAAAAACTGAAAAATGCTAGTGAAATAGGTACTGAATAGGTAAAACTGCATCACACAGTCACAGCATGAGAGGATTCAGGAAAGCACAACAAAATGTGAAATGGGTGATAATTAGAAGTATGTTGATTGGCTAAACATCCACAGTAACTAGTGTTACTAACAGATGTAATTAGTAGCACCAACATAATTTTGCACATTGACATATGCAATGTAAGTATGGCATTGTCCCATTTCCCTGGAGTCCATCAAAAAGGTAGCTGAGTGTTCGTTCAGATTTTATAAAACAGTGCAGCTTTATACCAGGCCAGATTTCTTGACCATCAAAACCAGCATTTTCTATTGCAATTTTTCTCAACCTTTGGACTTCAGCCCCCAGAATTCCTGGCCATTGACCCTACTGGCTGGAGCTTCTGGGAGTTGAAGGCCAAAACATCTGGAGGATGAATGGTTGGGAACCAGTGGTGAACTCAAGGCACTTATCTTTTCCATCACTTAATACCTGATCCTTTTGACTGGAGATGCCAGAAAATGGACCTGTGACTTCCTGCATGAAAATCATGTGCTCTTGTATTCAGATAATGGCTCCTCTTCCATTTATGTCCCCCACAGTAAGAGAGAATAGGGATTTAACACTGGCAACAGAGAGAAAGCTGCAGAATGTTGTGGTTTTCCCCTTGTCGTGCTTAGGCAAAGGATCTAATACTTGAATTTATTTCATTTTAAAATATTTATTTCCCATCTTTGCTTTAAGAAAATACTCCATGTGGCTTGCACTTTACTGTAACACTGACCAAACCCAGCTCAGCAAGAAATAACAAATGTTGCAAATTAAAAGCAAGGGAACAGTAGATAAAACAGAGCTAAAATAACATTTACTTTAAAATTTAAATACTAAAAATAATTATAAATAGCCTAAGAGGGTTAGTATGACCATTCTGAATACAGTCCCCTGTTTTCTCTCTTCTTTCTCCAAAATTTCTGAATCCTTTTAGGAGGACAAAAAAGGGTGAAGACAATCCTCTTGCAAAAAAAAAAAAAAAAAAAAGGAAATAAAAAAGAGAAACAAATGAACAAGAATAATGTATAACAAAAAGCAATCCCCTTAGCATAGAAATAGTAACATGTATACACATTTAAATCAAAAATGTGAAACATAACAAACAATACACTATTATTACAGATAGAATATAAATGCACATAATTTATGTACTTGTCATAGTAAAAATTAATAATCTTACATATTAATTGTAGAGTCTCATGGTAAATATGTACCATTCCCTACTGATCTGGCTCTCCCCAGGGTGACCAGATGCCCTAAAGTCAAAGGAGGATAAGGCAAAGCAAAATGTAGAATAGTCAAGAAAAATGTAAGACATGACAAAAGGAAAGCTAAAAACACTCATACAAATGTAAACCCACTGCCCCCTTCTAGATTTTAGGAGGGTCAAGTCCCCTTGCCCTCCATGATCCATGCAAGATCATCTTTAACCTCTAAAACTCTTTAATCAATAAGGAAGGTTGAGAGGAGAGGCATCATGGAGGAGATTTTTAGGGAGCAAATGCCAAATAAGTAGGCACACACCTAAACCCTTCAAATAAAAAAAAGTTTTCTCAAAGGACAAAGCCTCAAAGGACAAAGGTCAATGTAGAAGAGCACAAAACAGACACACAGAGCAGTACTGCAAAAACAAAAACATGCTTCCCTTACAATAGAATTACTTCTGTTTCTCCCTGTCAAAGGAGAAAAACAAAACAGTAAAATGTGTAGCTCACTAACAGGATGCCAGACAATATACCATTTGGTAAAGGAAATATACCAGCTGTGCAATTTGCTTTTTCTCATTTGTCATTTGCTGTCATGTCAACTTTGACATATGGTAAGCTATGAATGAGAGACCTCCAAGATCCCTGGTCATGAACTGCCTTTCTCAGGTTTTGCAAATCTAGACCCATGACTTCCTTGATTGAATCAATGCACCTGTGGTGCAGTCTCAAACTTTTCCTACTGGCCTCCTCTTTATGGAGCATTATGTCTTGTATTTTCCATTAAGTCACGTCATTTCATGATATGTCCAAAGTACAACAGCCTCAATTTAGCCATCTTCATTTCTAGTGAAAATTAAGGCTTGATCTGTTGTAATATCTGTTTATTTGTCTTTTTACTAACCCATGATATCTATAGAACTCTCCTCAAACACCATATTTGAAATGTGTTGACTTTCTTCCTGGCAGCTTTCTTCACTATCCAGCTATAGATTTTTTTTACTTTGGCATTTAATTATATTTCTCACTCATATTACAGAAAAACCAATTCAAAGAGTCCTATGGCAGCTTAAAGATGAACCAAGTTTATCATAAGCTTTTGTGGGCTCAAGTCTATATCATCCTGTTGGGTGGCTCCCTTAAAATTCAGCCACTTGTGTTTTCAAAGCTTAGCTTGAGTTGCTCTAAGGCACAGTTGCTCATTCCATCCCCAATAGAAATTTTTCCCCTCCCTTGACAAATGTGGGATTATTGATAATTGAACTCTTTTTTGAGGCAGTTGTGTTGTGATAAGTTCCCAGGTGAGCTGTCTCGGGATGACTCAGGCTCTTTCCACATCTGATGGCACCATGGTGTTTTCACCTGCCTGATTACACGGCACATCAGAGAAAGGCACTGATTCCCCCTAATTGGCAGAATTTATGGCACCTTTACCCTTTGAAGATTGCAGCCCCTCAAAGGCATCGACTGAAGCCAAGTCTTTAAAAAGAAGCAGCCAAACAACCCAACACCTCTTCCTAATTTTAAGATCCACAAACACAATGTGTGTTCCTGGTGGATTAGCCAGGAGCTTCTTCCAGCTGCTTTGGTTGCTTATTAAGAGAGAAAACTCAATATAACATCTTGGCCTCTGCCACTGCTCAACTTTTGGGTACCTGGAGGTGCTTGCACAGTTAAGTGGCTCTTCACTCTGGTTGTACGTTATAAATATAGCTGAACAATATTGCTAGGGCAATTGTGCAATGCTAGCAGGCTATGAGCAGCATGGGAAACTATGTATAAACTAAAATATAGAAACAGAAGGAGTAGCTCCAAGCTTCTTTTGTATGTTTTGATTTATCTTCCATCCTATTGCACCCACAGATGTGGACTGTATCCCCCCCCCCTTTTAACATGGAATTCACTGGAAATTTAGAGGAAAGGAAAAAAAACCCTACAAGAACTATTATAATTGGCAGACTATTTTCTACCACTTTGCCAGTCCAGCCCTAACAACTGTGGAAGAGATATTGTTGGTGGATATGTTTCTACTGTTAAGCTCCAGGTTAAATTTTAAAAATTAAGTTGCTACATGGTCTGTACTAGTTTGACATCCATCTGCAATGTGGATAGAGCTAAAATATGGATGGGATATGTAGAAGTATGTGTGTGTCACTGCCACATGTTCCCATATCCACAAATTGCTGAAACATGATTTGAAAGTGCATCCAGATAAGCAAAAGGGCAAAGTCCTGGCAATTCATTTATCAGGATTTCAGTCAAGGAAGCTTTGTAAGTGTTCAGCCAAACATGTCTACAAGCTCCTTTTCAGATCTTCACATTCAATGTAAAGAGATCTTTATCACAGTCAGTGGCACAGACACTCAATTGTGTGAGATGTGTGAGATCTTCAAGATTTGCATTCAAGGTGTTCATCTTAGTCCTCCTTTTATGGCAACCTGCACAGGGCTTCATAAAGTAAATATGTTGATTAAAAGCTTTACGTTGCAATCCTATGCCCATTTGGGGTTAAGGATGGACCAATATGTTAAATCCATTTTAGCAGACTTTCTTTTCTACTTTCCATGTTTGTTCCATGGTAGTTTCTTGTGAATTCTGTTTTACAGGTTTGGAGGAAACTAAACAGGTTTTATCACATGTTTTTTCAAACTGATGTACACTAATGGTTGCTTGTCCTGATTGACTATAGCATTTTGTCCCCATGTTAAAAATGCACATAATATTTCTTGTACATTTTTCAGACATACATATATTGTCAAACCCCCCTCTTACAGCATGTATCACAAGCTTCAAAATTTTGTTTGATCTGAAAGGTGTGGATAGGATAAGTCAATTTCAAAATTTCTTACACATCGCTACTGGGAACTAAACATTTGTGAGCTCAACTGGGCTCTTACAAGTTTGTATGCATAGGATGACACTTAGGTAGCCCAGTTCCTCCTGTTGCTGCCACCAACTCAGGAGAACCCTCTCTTTTTGAAAGAGCAGCCATTATGTCTCCCTTCATTTCTGCCCTCACACATTCATGAACATGCCCATGTATGCACCCATCTGCCTCTACCTCTGCATCCTCCCTGTCACAGAAGGAGGAGAACAAGGTGAAATCCTCCTCTCTTGGGGTTCAGTAGCCACTACAGCCACTGCTGCCATCATGGGCCTCATTTTGACAGCTTCTTCTTTCCATGCATGGACTAAAAAGGAGGAGTGGAGCTGATGAGTTCCACTGAGCTCAACTGGCTAACAGCCCTTTTCACACCACCTTGTCTCTGCATCTACAATTCAATATGATGTCAGTTGTATGATTCTGTTTAAGGTATCTTGTTCTTCTGCTGACCTATAGAATTTGAGCGAACCTAGATACCCTAAAGGAAGCAGATCCTAAAGGTCAGCCCTAGTTAGTACTTGGATGGGAGACTACCAATGAATACCAGGTGCTGTATATTTCAGAGGAAGGAACTGGCAATATCACCTCTGGGTATTCCTTGCCTAAGAAAATCCTATGGACGAAATTCATGGCATCACCATAATTCAACAGGCAACCTTAAGGCACATATACATACATAGAATATGAGAGGTTCTCAGTGAGAGACACTGCCTGTATGCCATTTCATAGTTGTAGTCTTCCCATGGGATCAAAACTGCATTTCACATATATACAAAGCTACCATGAATACACTCTCTTTAGATCTGAGAACAAACAGAGACATATTGCAGACTGCTAGAAATAGTGCAAATTGAGTCCACTTTAACTGCCCTGGCTCAGTGCTAGGGAATCATGGGAATTGTATTTTTTTTTCTGAGACATTGAGCCTTCTCTGTCAGAGAGCTCTGGTGCCACAATAAACTACAGTTCCCATGATTCCCTAGCACTGAGTCAGGGCAGTTAAAGTGGACTCAATTTGCACTATTTCTGGCTGTCTGCAAAGGCCCAAAGTTGCCAATTTTGCTTTCTCAGTTTATTCCAGTCTCAGTTTTGTTTCAGCCTGTTTCCACATCTATCTGTGATTTTTTCCCTCAAAATACACACACAAAATCATAAACATTTATTTGCACGTCACTCCTGCCATATTCATTTCTGGATGCACAATAAATATGTTCATTTTTGCAAGCCATTTCCCCTTCCATAATGTGGCTTTGTGGGATACATCCTTCTATACAAAATTTTGATTGGAAAGCTGCAATTCAAAATTGGGAAAAGCAGGAATATCAATAGATAACTATTTCAGTTGTGTGAGCAGGAAACTTACCGGCCATTGGATGCTATTGAATGTCAGTTCCTGTCAGTTCAGACAGAAAGGCCAATGGTCAGAAGTTAAGGGAAATGTGATTAAACAAGCTGGAGGGCCAGAGTGTCTTCACTCCTAACACATTGTTTCCAGTGATATGAAGTAATTAATTCAGATTTTTATTGATTTCATCCACTAAGGGCCTTTGCAGACTGCTAGAAATAGTGCAAATTGAGTCCACTTTAAGTGTCCTGGCTCAGTGCTAGGGAATCATGGGAATTGTATTTTTTTTCTGAGACATTGAGCCTTCTCTGTCAGAGAGCTTTGGTGCCACAATAAACTACAGTTCCCATGATTCCCTAGCACTGAGTCAGGACACTTAAAGTGGACTCAATTTGCACTATTTCTGGCAGTCTGCAAAGGCCCTAAATTCACTAAAATGTGAATCAAATTTCTCTCCCATTCCTATTCATAGCCCTATGATTGCTCAGATATCCAAAGCATATCAGAG
Source organism: Phrynosoma blainvillii (assembly GCA_026167975.1). Classification (NCBI taxonomy): domain Eukaryota; kingdom Metazoa; phylum Chordata; class Lepidosauria; order Squamata; family Phrynosomatidae; genus Phrynosoma; species Phrynosoma blainvillii. The sequence goes on along the minus strand of JANUYF010000002.1, from coordinate 114,745,191 downwards.
AGGAGCTTTTTATTTGAAAAGTAGGCAAAAAATAGAATAGTATTTTTACTGAAGAGGCAGATTTATTCTTCTATGATATATAACCTCAATAGTATTCTATTTTTATGCCATTGAAGAAGCAGATTTATTCTTCTATGATATGTAACCTCCCTGACCAATGCATCCCTATTTTCTCAGGCTAATAAACATACAATTTCTGTTTTTGTTGTGTGCCTTCAAGTCATTTCTGACTTATGGTGACCCTGAAGTGAACCTATCATGGGGTTTTCATGGCAAGATTTGTTAAGAGGGGGGTTTGCTTTTGCCTTTGCCTTCTTCCAAGGCCAAGAGATTGTGGCTTGCTGCATCCTAGGCTGCATCCGCACTGCAGAAATAATCCAGTTTGACACAGCTTTAACTGCCATGGCTCAGTGCTATGGAATTCTGAGAACTGTAGTATTGTGAGATCGTCTTCCCTTTCAGAGAGCTCTGGTGCCACAACAAAGTACAGTTCCCAGAATTCCACAGCATTGAGCCATGGCAGTTAAAGTGCTGTTAAATGGAGCCCAAGTGGTTTTCCATGGCTGTGTAGGGATTCAAATCCTGGTCTCCAGGTAATGCATTGCTCAAACAGTTATACCACACTGGCACTCCTGAAACACATGATGCACTCCTCCTAAAATCTTAGGAATTATCAGTGTCCATTCAGTGTTGTGTTGGTCTATTGCTGCTAAATTCACCTAGACAAACATCCATTGAACAAAATCACCTTTCCAAGCTTTGGCCATGAGGTCTAATTAAAAATCCACTGAGTTGCTTCCTTTCATTATTTGATCTCCTAAAGAGAGACAAAAAGCCCTCTACAGTTCCCTGTCAAGTGAAAGATCTAGCTAAATTAGCCATTCTGCATCATGTTACACATAGCTATGTTACATTATAACTGTAAATAAATGAGTGGTTCCTTTTGGGCGTTAACAGTACTTCTTCCCATTATTTTTATCATTGACGGGTGGTGTCACAAAATGATAGAGGAGAAATATTGCATGATTCAAGTACTGACTCCTGCTTAACTCTGAAGGGAGGCAGTTTATCCTCATCACCTCCATCACTCCCACCCTGCAAAATCACTGCCATTATGACTGTGTTGAGAGAGGACGGGGGAGATTAAGTTGTGTGTGTGTGTTTGCGTGTGTACATGTGTGTGAGGGACAGTGAGTAAATAAGAAACTATGAAGTGATTGAAGTAAAAGTAAAAGGATTTAGCTGCTGAAATTGCCTCCTGGCTCCATCCCTGCTCGTAGGGGCATTCAGTGTGCCTCTTTTCAAAGCCAGGAGTTTTCTGGTTTAAGGAAATGGCCACCGGAGTGGCCCTGGGAGTGACGATGGACCCGGGAGGTGATTTTGGTGGCTAAATCCTTCTGATAACATCAGGATGCCACCCACTTTAAATTTTAAACCGGCTCAGGTAAGCCAGTTTTATTAGTGGTGCGATAATCTCCATAGTAAATGACGTTACCTATTCTAGGCATCTTCCCCCAGCATGACACAACTTGATGGAATTTGGATGGCCTCCCATGGCCAATTAGTGGCTGGCAAAGGGCTAGACACCTGTAGGTCTACAGTGAGAAGAAAGCACAGCAATAGCAATAGCAGCTTCATTTATATACTGCTTCATACCATTTATATACCGCTTCTAAGCGGTTTGCAACTGTAAGCTAATTGCCTCCAACAATCTGGGTACTCATTTTAGCAACCTCAGAAGCCTGAGTTGAGCCTGAGCCCTGGCTGGTATTGAACTCACAACCTTGTGTTTTCTGAGTGAGTGGCTGCAGTACAGGCATTCAACCACTGCACCATCAGGGCTCTTGGTGGCACAGCTGCCATACCTCCAAGTCTCCAGTTGGTATGCTGGATGAACTCTAGCACAACAGTTCTCAACAGTTCTCAAACGCTAGCACAAAGATCTCAAACTCTAGCACAGTGGTTTTCAAACTCTAGCACAGTGGTTCTCAAATTCCATGCTCAGAGCTGAATCCAGAAGTATCCCTAAACTGTGAACCTGCATTTTCAGGCAGAGTGTAACTCCATCTAACACAGTTTGAATCCCTATTTCCAGATTTGTCCTTCAACTGAGCAGAAGCACCTCTGTCTTATCTGGATTAACTTTTAATTTGTTTGCCCTCATCCAGCCCACTACAGTTGCCAGGCACTGGTTTAGCACAGAAACAGCTTCCTTGGAAAGAAGTAATAGAGCTGGGTATCAGTAATAGAGCTGGGTATCATCAGCATACTGGTGACACCTGACCCCAAAACTCTGGACAACCTCTCTCAGCAGATTCATGTAAATGTTAATAAGCATAGGGGACAAGACTGAACCCTGAGGGAGGTCAAAGTCAAGGAGATGAGCAGGAATCCACCAGCATAACCCTCTGAGAGCAATTCTGCAAGAAAGAATGGAGCCACTGTAGAACTACCTCACAGCCCTATTCCAGAAAGGTGAATTAGGATACCATGGTTGATGGTATTGAAAGCCCCCAATAGCTCCAATAAAACCAGCAGGGACACACACTCCTGTCCAGTGCCCTGCATATGCCACCCACCAAGGTGACCGAAGCGGTTTCTGTCCCATAACCAGGTCTGAAAGCAGACTGAAATCGATCCAGATAATCCACCTCATCTAGGAACTAATTGGGATTGAAAAGCCACCACGCACTCTAGTACTTTGCCCAAAAAAATGAGAGGTTGGATAGAAGGTAATTCTTCTGCATGTGCTCCACAAATTAGTAAGAATGCAAGAAGGTGTTAGCACACATTATAGAACAGTTTAGAGTTTGAAGATATTGATTGCCTTGAACCCAAAGTAAGAATAAGAAACTGTCAGTTTCTCTCATTCAGTTTTCTAAAAACTCAAGTTCTTTTCATTTAGAATATGAAGAAATGTTCTAATTCTGGCACATTCTTCAAAAAATAGAAAGAATTTCTAGCATGAAGAAGACCTTGTTATATCTTCCTTTAATATAATTGTTAAAAGTCATAAAGTTATTTCCATCCTCACTATAAAAAACATGGTTTGTTGTTGTTGTGTGTCTTCAAGTCATTTCTGATTTATGGCAACCCTAAGGTGAACGGAAGTTTCTGGGGCTGAGAGTGTGTGACTCATCCAAGGTCACCCAGTCCTAGTCCTATGCTCAAACCACTACACCATACTGACTCTCAATAAACCATGGTAATTCTAGTAAATTATTCAAAAGCAAACTGAAACTAAATTCTCTCACATCTTTACCAACACAGTTCAATAGATTTCCCAGCATGGAAAAGATTTTATTGTATCTGCCTGCTAATAGGTGATAGAAAACCTCCCTCTCTTTTTCTAAAATAGAAATAAAAATCAGTGGCAACCTTGATTCAACATTAGTAAAATTGAATCCACAGGGATTCAACTCAGAATTTTAAATGTATTTGAAGCCTGAACCTGGATGGACAGCTTTGTGGTTTCTCAAGTATTCAAATATGTCTTGTTTTTTGTTTTGTTTTTTTAAAAAAAAAAAATAAGTACGTAAGTCAATTCCTTTTACCTGAATATGAAGAAATAAAAAATGGGTAAATTCTCAAAAATGAACTGAAGCAAAATTCTCAGCCAACCCAAACCAGAGCTGAAGCCAAGTAGCTTAACTTCTTGCAGCAAGGATCCCATGGCAGATAGTTTGAATTACATTATTCCTGATTAAGAGATCTTTTTTGGAGCAGAATTCATTTTCCAGACAACAATAAGTCACAGTCTGCTATAGCAGAAGCAAAGGCAGTAAATCTATTTTCCAGTTCTGACTGGATCTCATCAACCCTAAAATGTCTTATCAAATGGCCAAGTTTGTTGAAAAGGCATAATTATTGTAGAAAGGCAAGCATAAGTCAAGGTATTTGTCAAATCTCTGACAGCTGTGGTTTATGTGACACATTTACCAGAGGCAGAGTACATCAATGGAAATGGGTTTAGAAATGGGTGTAGTCAATTGGAAATGGGTGCAGAAATGGGTGTAGTCCTTTGGAACTGTGGCAACTAGTGACTCCCCTGACGATGGGGAATGCATCCATACCATGTTTTAGTATAAATTTAAAGGACCTGTTTGAAGTACTGAGTCTATTTCAGGAATAAGATCCAGCACCTTAAATAGTTCCTTTAAAGCTCAGATTAAAATTCAGAATACATTCTGTGAACCATTGGCATGGCTACTAGCCACCACTGCATTAAAGCCCCAAATCTTATAGCCTTTGTCCTTATAGCTGGTCCAGAAAGCTAATCTGAATTTTTCAAGCATGGGCTTCTGACAGAAGCCTCCTTGAGTTCAAATACCTTGCATGCAGGTCAATGTTCTTCTCTAATGACTTCTTCCCTGCTTTAGAAAACACTGAGCACAATGTGATACGTGAAAGCAGGAGGCAAAAGAACAGACAGCTTTGTCCTGACAAAACTGAACATGCCTATGTACAGCCAAAACTGGCAAGTTCGTCACGAATGTTAGGTAAAGGGGGGAAGGGAGGGAGAGAGAAAAGCCATTTACCTATCTTTTGGATTGCCACATTTCCAGATCCTGTTAAACACAATAATTAGACTGCAAATTGGCATTGAACAACAAATGTAGCAAAATTGCAGAGCCTGACTTTCCATAGTGCTCTCTTTCTCTCTCTTTTTTTCCTCTGCAGATTTTGTCTTCCTTGCAATCAGTTTCCAGGATAATTGTGCCTCCCTTTGTTGAAAATGATGACTGTACTTACGTAGTGCCCTGTAGAAAGTGAAACTGCATGGCTCAGGGAATTCTATCATCATTTCACCCCCTAATGAGAGAGATTGTTTGCAGGCAGATGAAATTAAATTGTAAGCTCTATTGACTTCAACAACAGGTGCCATTTGTGAAGACCCAAAGGGAACTATTGAATTGTCAAAAAAGATTTAACTCTTCCCAACACAGAAGCATCAGATAATAGTTCCTTGGAGTTTGCACATCACACAGTGTTAGTTCATGTATACCTTCACCACTAGGCAACTATCAGAAAACAACAAAGGCCTGGAACAATTATTGAAGAAAGTAAAGGCAGAAAGTGGAAGGGCAGGTTTACAGTTGAATATTAACACAAATAATTACCAATTACATAAGACTACCCTCACTCTAACCTATGTGATGGCATTGTGAGTGGATCTAGTTTAACATGGCTCCTCTTTCACTCACTGCACCCCACTGCACCCCATTTTTGGCTCTTGTACCAGCAGATCTTAACCACCAGGACAGTTCTGCCAGCAAATAGGTCTGCTAACAGTTGTGATCCTCTGCTCAGTGCTAATCTTGCCCTTCTCAGTAGGCTCAGGTAAAAGCAAACTGCTGCTTGTGTTTTCTTCCTTATTAATATCTTTAGCCATCTTAAGCACACTCTGATGTTCCTTGGCCCTATGTGTTCCAGTTCATCTGTAAAATGCTGGAAGGCATGGCACATGCAGTCCAGCTCCTATCACTTGACTAACCTCAGATAGCTGCCCTCAGACTAGCCCACACATAGTTCATATGTCCATGATCCACTATTTCCTTGTGAAATATATAAAGTCATTTTATGACATCACAATCTTTCCTAATGATGACCCTTCCTAGTAACATGATTATTTTGCCAAAGGCCTGCACAATGCGCAGAAAAATAACCCTGGACTCCTACTGGCTCTGGTGTGGTTGGGCTACTTCTGAGGTACCCTAAAGTGACCTTTCTCCATAACCTCATCGTTTTTGTATTTATTGGGTCATAATTTCAAGTGGAATTCACAGAAGACTGTATGTTTGGACCTGAATTAGGCCTAACAACTGTCTCAGGCATGTGCTTTGCCATCTAGTATAGAAGTAAGGAAAGAGCACACTCCATGGCCATTTGGAGCCCTCCAGCCCTCATCTAGCACTTCATTTCTTTTTAATGAAAATACCATGGAGGGAAGTTTGCTATATTTTTGGAGTTCCATGTGCTGGTTTAAACCCAGGAGAAGCCCCTTTTTAAATGCCAAAAGAACACAGGGATACCTCAAAAGAGTGCTCAAAACCTGGGGAGAAAAGTTACTTCCCAAGACCCCAAGGGCCCCCCTTTTAGTGAAGAGAGAGATTTAAAATGGGGGCATGCCAAGGAGCTACAGCCCTCCAACATCCCATGGGTGGCTGATGTGGCCTCCCTATGTTTTCCTATACCTGGCAGTTGCCCATTCCATTCTAAGGACATTATACACCATCAAGATAACCTATATTTCTCCAAATTTCTCATTTTGTCCACCTTTAATTCAGTTTATCTTATGCATTAAACATTATTATTTAAAAATACATACTTTTAAAATACTCATTTCTCCAAAGAGATTTATTTTTGCATGCAATTTTGCCTAATATATGTTGTTTTGTAAGAATTTTCCCCAATATTTCCATTTTTATTTTCATTACTATATCTATTTTATATTCATGGACTAATAAAATATTTTTGTTTGCATTCTGGATGGGAGAACACTGAAAAATTCAGAGAAGTACAAATTCTGGCAAGGGATTGCCAAATGAAGAGATCCAGGAAATTTTGATTGCAATGATGGAGTTTGTAGTGCATCTTACAGAATCAATGCAAACTTCACTCCTTAAATAATTAATATATAAACACCTTAAAAATTTGCATTGGTATGTAAACATTTCAGTTTGTGTTTGTGTTGTTCAGTAAGTCTATTGAACAACTGGATTACATTATATTTTATCCATTAAAAATGGACTACCATGTAAATCTTCAAATTTACTCTAACACACATACATATACATAAAATTTCTCTGATCAACCAAATATACCTAAAATAAAATAATTAAATACTGCAGTTCACAGCCTTCTGGGTCAGGTTCCCAGTCGTCTGCATGTTTCCCATTCGTTCATTCCTGTCCTTGTCACATAAATGAGTCAATCATTGCAATATTACTGGAGAACATCCTTCATTTTGGATATAATTTGATATTTCAGTGATCTGAAGAACAATTAAATACTTCAGCATTACATAGCATCAAATGTTTCCTTAGAGACAAAATATATGCAAATGATAATGCCTTATGGTCATGGTTAAAATTATTTAATTTCAACTTGAAAGTACAGAGATTTTACAATAGCATGATATATTTGATCCAATGAAATAATCAAACCAGTCTTGTATCACTTTAGTGGCAATTTATTTCCCCTGCCAGAAGGGAAATATATTCCAGCTGTAATAAATGGATTTAAGGCAATTCTCTCAAAACTCTTTCTTTCTGCTAAAATAGTCCATGTTGTGGAGACCTCTCAACAGAGGCGGTAGCCCTATATGTCAAATACTCACAGAAGTCTGAGAATATGAAGGCAGTAGCATTTTATTCTAGAGTATGACAGGAAATCTGTGAAATTGTTTTCCATGTCTAAATTATGGGTATTGGACTTTTTCAGGTCCTGTAAACTTAAAAATTGAATTTATATCTACTGGCCTCCAGCTAAAAGTTGAAGTAAGCTCTTGGGAGATCCATGGCTACCTAAAGCTTGGGGAACTTACTTTTGGTACTACAACTCCCAGGACTCTCCAGCCAGCATGTGTTCAGATGATTCTGAGTACTGTAGACCAATGAGTCATCTTTCCAAACTCTACTTACATCTCTGTCATTTTCTGTGTTCTGCATGGGCTGATAGATGGGACATTCCAAAGATACTAAAGACTTGTAGTCCAGCCTAGTTTTACAAACATCACATAACATCACAGAAACAAGATAATCCCAAAATCTCCTTAAAGATTTGCTTCCACAGAATCATAGACTCATAGAGTTGGAAGAGACTATAAGGACTATCCAGTCCAACCCCCCCTGCAGGAATACACAGTCAAAACACTCCTGACAGATGGCCATCCAGTCTCTGTTTACAAACTTTCAAAGAAGATTTCACCAAACTCTGAGACAGGGTATCCGACTGTCAAACAGTTCTTACTTTCAGGAGGTTCACCCTAATGTTTAGGCGTTTCCTGTAGTTTGAATCCATTGCTCTGTCTCTGGAGCAACAGAAAAGAAACTTGCTCCGTCCTCAATATGACATCCCTTCAAATATTTTAAAATGGCTATCATATCACATCTTAACCTTCTTTCCTCCAGATTCAATATAAGCAACTTCCTAAGGTGCTCATCATAGGACATGGTATCCAGACCTTTCACCACTTTGGTCAGCCTCCCCTGGACACACTTCTTCTTGAATTGAGGTGCTCAGAACTAGATACAGTATTCCAGGTGAGGTCTAAGAAAAGCAGAATAGAACAGTACTGTTATTTACTTGATCAAGACCAGGGGTCGGCAACCTATGGCCCGCGGGCTGGGTCCGCCCCCCCGAGGCCTTTGGACGGGCCCCCGCTGACCCCAACGATGACCCCCAATGACCCCCACCACCCCGTGCACTGTCGCCATGCCGCCATGCGCATTGCAGCTGCCATTTTGTTTCCCAAAATGGTGGCCACAACTCGTTTGCACATGCGCAGTACTCCTGAGCATGCGCGAATGAGACGTGGCCACCATTTTGTTTTCCAAAATGGTGGCTGCAACTTGCTCGCGCATGCGCAGTACTTCCAGTGTACTGCACATGCACGCACGCATGAGCGAGTGCGCCGCCATTTTCCCACCCACCATCGGCCTGCAGAACACCAGGGGATCCCCAGACCGGCCCCAGGTAAGGGGAACTTGCCGACCCCTGATCTAGACACTGTGCTCCTATTGATGCAGTTTAGAATTACACTGGCTTTTTAGCTGCCTCATCAAACGATTGCCTCATGTTCAACTTGTGGTCCACTTAAAAGACTCCTAGACCCTTTTGCACATGCTGTTGTCTAGCCAGATATCACCCACCCTATATCTGTGCATTGAGAATAGAGGTTTTGCCTGCTTTGAGAAGATATGGACAGGGCCACATTACTGCTGTCCGAAACTGCAGCACCTACTATATAATCAAAGCTCTCATAGAACAGGATGATTTGGCCCAAAAACATACTTGCTTTCTCATTTGCTTCTAAAACCTCATTTGCTTCGATATGTCACATTCTCAGTGTTAATTGACACACTTGACCCATCTGTGCTAGAATGTGCTGCAGAGAAACGTGTCCACTCACCACTAGGAATGTGAGAAAATCTTGCTATACAGAAGCATTTCATCTATAGAACATCATAGATTAAAATGCTGGTTGAAAAGGACAGGAAAAGCCCTGATCTACATTAAAGGGAAAACACTGTGCTAAGTAGGCCAGCTGGCCTGGTTTAAATCTGGCTAAAAATTAGCTCAGCCAAGGGAATTGCATTGCTTGAAATAATCAGTTCCAGTGCTCCCTTTGTGACCTTGTGTCTGGCTTTGTGGGCATCTGAACTTCAGTGTATACTTTGAACTACTTTTTCTGGTTACTCCCTCATTGGACTTCATTCAGAACTGCTTTTCATGTGTGGATGTCAGAATGACTGGACCATGCTTCTGCTTCTGGTGATAACCTGTTCATGACCTAGGACTGTCCTGCTGTCTTCACTGACTATTCCTGTAAAATGTAGGTGCACTTACTTGGGCACTGCCGGCTTTAAACAGGACACTGCTGTTCTCTACAGCAACTTCCTAGGGTGCTCATCATAGGACATCGCATTCTCCCGTATGCAGCCCCTATGCAACGGGCTTATCCTGTGGCTTTTCAAGGACAGGAAAATCCCGTCCTTGAAAAGCTGCAGGATAAACCTGGGTTGCATAGGAGCTGCATACAGGAGAATATGATACGACCCATCTTTGAAGTTAAACGCACATCTATCCCATCGAGGAAAAGATGGGATAAGGTGTGTGAGATAATCTCCTTGACTCTGGCAGATTCATATAGGGAGATACAGGGCCTTTACAGACTGCCAGAAATAATCCATTTTGAGACCACTTTAACTGCCCTGGCTCAGTGCTAGGGAATCATGGGGATTGTAATTTTTTCTGAGACATTGAGCCTTCTCTGTCAGAGAGCTCTGATGCCACAATAAACTACAGTTCCCATAATTCCCTAGCACTGAGCCAGGACAGTTAAAGTGGGCTCAAGATGGATTATTTCTGGCAGTCTGTAAAGGCCCACAGTCTTTAAAATGATCTGGATTGAAGGGCTTTAAAGGTCATAACCAGTACTTTGAATTGTGCCTGGAAACAAATCAGAAAGAAGGAAACCATCTCTTAGGTTGGGTATGTAATTCTGTCAGAACAACATGCAAGGGTTTGAGCAGAAACCTGGAAATAATTTTCAGAACCACATTCACTCTGCAATCTTATCCACACCTTTATGGAACTGAGTACCATTCAACAGGATGGGGCTTATTCTGGGATAGACATGAAGCATAAAGGGAGATGCCATAGGTCAAGATGGATTATTTGTCAATCTAGTCCATTATTGTCTTCTCTGCCATTTTCCCCATCACCAGCTGTATTATCCTTTTAAATGGAGATGTCAGGATTATAGCTGTGTAAAAGGCATATGATTCACCAGAGACAGACGTGTGCCATATATGGCTGCTGCTCTGTAGATCTAATTCATGATTCCTTGGGAAACCAAAGGGCAGCATGGGGGTGGAGGGTGTTGGGACTAGTATGCTTGATGCCAGCTTTCCGCTTGTCATTAAGAGAGACAAGTATTGAATGACACCAAACCAATTACCAATTTCAAAAGAGATAGCCAATTTCCAAAGTGTTGTGCTGTTTCAGTATATCAGATAGTGAAAGCAAGCTGGGAGAGGATGTTGCAATACTTTTAAGACTGATTTATTTTAACATGAGCCTTTGTGAACTACAGTTCACTTCAAGTACACCAATGGTATACAATTTTCAGGCCTCAGATATAAAGGGGTAGTTTTGTAATTGTGAGAGGTGAAAATAGAGTGAAATAGGATACCAAAAAGGACAAGTGCACACCAGTGACAAACTGGGCCAAAACAATTAGAAAGCCTAGCAATAACATTATTGCCTAGAAAAATCTTTAACCCTCAACAATAGTTGAGGGTTGTTGATCTCACTGGGAAATCAAGGAAGCCCAATGGTGTTTGTTCAGGTTTGGCCTTTTAATTTCATTGCTAAACTGGTGAGAAAGGAGACTACTTTCTTTAACCTCAGATGCAAGCTATTGCCCAAGTATGACTCATTCCTAGAAAGTAGTAAATGGATGCACGTGTGCACGCATGTGTGTGTATGGGTCTGGGTCTGGGCTTGGGTTGTTTGTCTGTGTGCTGATAACCAACAAAAGCTCTTTTTCTAGTAACTGATCTTCTGATTCACTCCATTATTCACTGGCAGAAGGGCAGGGGGGAAAATACAGAGAAATTTATGGCCTGCATTTGCACAAAATCATGATTTCCTAATGCCAGTTTAAATAGACAACCAGCGGGTTCTCGGCATAACAAGTATTTGTTGCCGTTTTTCTGTAACTCTGGTTGAGTATGTATGAGTGCACACAGGGAAGCTGAGCCCAGAGATCCATGCAAACATTACTATTATTACAGGCATTGTCTTCTGCCTCCTGGGGGCAGCCCAGCCACCAAGTCAAGCTAGCATATAGCGAGTGGGTTGTGTGCTACCTCGGGAGATAATGCCTGTTTCATTTGGGTAAAGAAGTAAAATGTGTTAATAACATCTCTGACATTTAATGATGTTTCTTTCATTTTTAACACATCATTGCACATATATTGAATCCATTCATTCTGGTAATGGATTCCAGTTCTGCAAAGCATTCTTCTCTTAAAATAAATAAATAAATAAATAAAATACAAACAGTATACGAGGGTGATGCAAATTGCAACCTTGGCATTCCTCCCCCCCCCCCCATCCTCAAAAAGTACATGGGTCGGCATTTTACAAGCTTTGCTCTATTACATTCCCTTCCATCTGCCTTGGTGAAATACCAGTTTCACTTCCCCAAGTCCTATTGGACGGGCTTCTAATTTCCAAATAAAATAGCCTATTATTCTTTGTCAGTCTTTTTTTAGTCCAAACTCTTTGCCATAGAACTGATACATTTGCAATCCAGGCAGAAATGCCTTTAGCTGAATAATACTTCCACGCCCCAAACTCTGTTCCTTTTAGAGCAACAGTTCTTTCTTTCTCTCTCTCTCTTTCTCTGGACAAGTGCAATTTTTCAGATTTTGTACCCCCTGTCCATTGTAGATTAAGTTCCATGTACTTCCTCCATTCTAGAACTTGGAATTAATTTATTTAGTAACAAAGTACAACCATGTTACATTTTAAAAGCAATGTAAATGGAAAGTTATCTTCTTAATGAAATGTTACTGTTTCTAGTTACTTCAAGAAGTTACCTTTAAGAGCACTTTTAACAGTACGTTTTCAAGTTTTATGCTGTTCTCTTATCTATCCTGTTTTTCCTCCTCAATAAAGTAGCTAAAAGTATTAGAAAAGTAACAAAACTGTGCAACAGGTAATTTAACAAGCTGAATTTTCCTCTCATCATAATGATTAACAGGAACTGGTTATTTTTTAAATACTGCAATGAGTAATGATGAATTCTTTCTGAAAAGTAACTGTCCACACTCTGTTCCATCCACAGCAATAGGTGAAATACTGGACTAGTGTATTTATCTCACCAGAACGAGGCAAGTTTATTTGCTTATATGAAACTAGTTAATAATGAGTCCATAAATGCCTAAGAGAGGATATAATGCAATTCTTCTTGCAGGCCTTGTCCACCCAAGCCAAAAGACCCATTTCCCCCCTATTCTGTTGTTGTCCTGTTTGAACAATGTTTTTTCCATCCCGGTTCCAGTATGAGCAGTCCAGATGACCTTCAAAAGCGATGAGTCAACACTGGCTGTTAAAACTCAAATTAATGCTTTAAAGTTAATGTAAAATAGAAAACCCCATGATAGCTTTGCCTTAGGGTCGCCATAAGTCAGAATCAACTTGAAGGCATACAACAACAATAATAATAATAATAATAATAATAATAATAATTTTTATTTATAACCCGCCTCTCTGCGTGGCATTGGGGCGGGGAACAACCAGTGTAAAAACAGAACAAAGTTAAAAATCAAACCCTCATCTCATAATCCCACCCTCCCATCCCCTTAAAATAGAATTAAACAACAACAAGAATTAAAAATGCCACATTAATAAAAAGCAATTATAACCATATAATAACAAGAATAGAATGAGCGGCGTCAATTTAAAAACTCATCTCTCAGCTGAAAGTTGTTCCGGGAAGGCCTGCCGGAAGAGATCCGTCTTTACTGCTTTCTTAAAAGCAGCAAGGGTAGTAATAAGACGGATTTCATCCGGCAGGCCATTCCAAAGTCTGGGAGCGGCTGCGGAGAAGGCCCTCTGGGAGGTCTGGGACAGCCTAGTTCTAATCGGCTGTAACAGATTCCTCCCAGAGGACCGTAAAGCGCGGGGGGGATCATACGGGGAGAGGCGGTCCCTAAGATAAGATGGACCCAAGCCATGTAGGGCTTTAAAGGTCAAAACCAACACCTTGTACTGCGCCCGGAAACTAATCGGCAGCCAGTGGAGGGATTTAAGCACCGGTGTTATGTGATCCCTCTGTGATGTTCCCGTAATTACCCTGGCTGCCATGTTCTGCACCAATTGTAGTTTCCAGGTTAGGCACAAGGGTAGCCCCATGTAGAGTGCGTTGCAGTAATCCAGACGTGAGGTTACCAGGGCGTGTACCACAGTTTCCAGATCCCTCATATCCAGATAAGGGCGCAGTTGGCGTATCAGCCAAAGCTGATAACAGGCACTCCTGACTACCGCATTCACCTGACTAGTCATGTGAAGCGATGAGTCAAGGAGCACCCCCAAACTGCGAACACAGTCCTTAGAGGAGAGTGTGACTCCATCCAGGACTGGAGACTGTATTCCCAAATCTAGTTTTGGGCCTGTGACTGCGAGTACCTCCGTTTTGTCTGGATTCAACTTCAATCTGTTTTTCCTCATCCAACCCATTACCGCTCTGAGACAGTCATTAAGAGGTGAGACGCCATCTGAGGTCTGAGACGATGATCTGGTCATGGAGAAATATATCTGGGTGTTATCAGCGTACTGAAGACACCGGGCTCCATGCCTCCGAATGATCTTCCCCAGCGGCTTCATATAAATATTAAACAGCATCGGGGACAGGATGGCACCCTGAGGGACGCCACAATTAAGCTCAATTTTGGATGAGCAACTGTCCCCGAGCCTCACCCTCTGAGATCTGCCCGAGAGGAAGGAACGGAACCACTGCAAAGCAGTGCTTCCAATTCCTAACTCTCTCAGGCGATCTAAGAGGATGGCATGATCTATGGTATCAAAGGCCGCCGAGAGGTCCAAGAGCACCAGCAGGGTCACACTACCCCTGTCAATACTCAAGCGGAGGTCATCGGTCAGAACAACCATGGCAGTCTCGACCCCAAATCCTGTCCTGAAGCCGGTTTGAAATGGGTCGAGATAATCGGTTTCATCCAAGACTGCTTGGAGTTGGGAAGCAACTGCCCTCTCGATGACCTTGCTCAAAAAAGGGAGCAAGGAGACTGGTCTATAGTTGTTTCTGTCCAGGGGATCCAGGGAAGGCTTTTTCAGGAGTGGCTTAACCGCCGCCTCCTTTAAACAAGATGGTACTTTGCCCTCCCTGAATGATGCGTTGATTGTGTCCCGAAGGAACACCCTCAGCGCATCCCCCCCCCTGGACGACCAGCCAAGATGGACAAGGATCGAGGGGGCAAGTCGTCTTCCTCACCATTCCAAGCAGCTTGTCCACGTCATCGGTACTCACAGATTGCAATTGATCCAGTAAAATGCCATCAACGGAGTTCCTGGACGCCTCATCTATGGATTCTGCTAAAACAGTGGTGTCTAAGTCGGCTCTTATCCGAGAGATTTTATCTGCAAAGTGGATATTAAAGGCCTCACAGCAGGCTGTCGTCGGGTTAAGTAGGGGATTCGGCGCAGGAGGGACCTTTGTCAACTCCCCCACCACCCTAAACAGCTCTGCCGGGCGGGACTCTGCAGACGCAATGCGTGCAGAACAGAAAGATTTCCGCGCTGCACGCAAAGCCTCCCTATAGGAATCAAGATGTTTCCTAAGGCGAGTTCTGTCGGATGAGAGACGAGTCTTTCGCCATTCGCACTCTAGTCGTTGTCCAGCTCGCTTCATCCTCCTAAGCTCCTCGGTATACCAGGGCTTACGATTCAAAGCGGGCTGGAAAGGACGCTTGGGAGCGATTGTGTCAATAGCCCTGGTGAGATCGGAATTCCAAGTGTCCACCAGGGCTTCGACAGAATCACCGGCATTACCAACCATTAAACCCTCTAAGGCTTTCTGGAAACCAATTGGTTCCATTAGCCTTCGAGGGCGGACCGTTCTAATCGGTCCACCACCCCCGGGAGAGTGGACAATAGCCTTTAGTTCTGCCCTGATCAGAAAATGATCCGTCCATGACAGGGCAGAAGTTTCCTTAACTACCGCCCACGGATACTCCTGCTCCGTACTAAAGACTGCATCGAGGGTATGACCAGCACAATGTGTGGGCCCGTCGACCAGTTGGGATAGGCCCATGTTAGTCATGGTATCCATGAACTCCCGAGCCGCTCCAGTTAAATCTTGCAAACTGGTTTCGAGTGGGATGTTGAAATCGCCCAGAACCAAAAGTCTGGGCGATTCCAGCATCAACTCAGAAACCAGGGCGGTCAGCTCGGTCAGGGAGTCTGTTAAGCAACGGGGTGGCCGGTATACCAACAGAATCCCCAAACTATCCCTGGTCTTCAGGCTAAGGTACATACACTCGATGTGAGTCGTTTTCCGGATAGGTTTTCTGATCACGGTTAAAGTGTTCCTATAAACCAAGGCTATACCACCCCCCCGCCCACTTTCCCTCACCTGTGGGCGGGGGGGTGGTATAGCCTTGGTTTATAGGACAACAACAACAACAAAATATGTTCGCTTTTGGTAAACAACACTTCCCAGAATTCCATGGCATTGAGCCATTGCAGTTAAAGTGGTGTCAAACTGGATTATTTCTGCAGTGCAGATGTCTCATGAAATGACTCCAACAAAATGCTTATGGCACATCAGTGTCCTCTATAATAATTAATGCTAGTTTTGGATTATACAGGCAGGTTAGTCTAAGGGGACACAAGGAGAGTTTTGGATTACACTGCCCAGAATCCCCAAGCCAGCAAGCTCTGTACACAGAGCAGGTTGTGTTTTACACAATACCTTGGTGCCCCCACCCACTATTTGGTCCCTGAAGTAGCCACCTGCCTCTATCTCATGATTGAACCATTAAGGATTCATGCTACATCCCTTGAACATAAGATCTTATGTTATAACCAGGAATGTACATCTTTGCTTACTTCATGCCTGCATGAAGGAACAAAATATTTCAAGCATTAGATATGATTACAATGAATTTGGCACATTTTTGTTAATTTTCATATGTTGGCAGTTTTTGTGAACATTTTATAAAGAATTTTTGTGCAAAATATATTTTTCTGCAAAATAAAATGCCTTTGCATACAGATAACTAAAACAAACAAATTGTTCTGAACAATTTTTTGCATAGGGGAGAAAAGATCTTGCAAAGGCTGGCAAATTCCCCCTCTCCCATTTTTTTTCACCTTTTCTTATCAAGGCTCAGAACATTTGCAAATATTCCTTACAACCCTATCACACACCCTAATGGTATCTTCCAGCTAATGTCTGCTTTCATTTCTGTCACTTCCCCCCTCCCTTTTTCCCATCTCTTTCAACAAGAACACAAAAAGTAAATGGGAAGACGGGAGAGATGAAATTGCACAGTTGTGTTTGTGCTAACAGTCTGAATCTCTATCCCTTTCCATTTTGTGCAGTAACAAAGAAATCAAAGAATATAAATCAGCTCTGAAACAAAGGAATCTGATGCTCTGGTGCATGCATATTCTGAAAAAGTCTTTGGCTGCAATCCTTTAAAAGAAAAAACCTTTTAGCAAAATAATTAAATGTTGTACATTTCAGTTATAAATTATTAATCTTGTAAATATGCAAGAAACAAGGTTTTGGAACTTTAAAACATCAATAATATATATCCACTAACTCCCTAGTCTAATAGTGATATAAAACAACATATTTTAATAAGCTATTGCCTTTATCAAGTGATATTACCTCTTTCCCAGTACTGAAAAACATCACCCACCACAATTTTTCCAATAAATATCATTTGATCTTCTCTGTATCACAGAAAACATGAAAACTTTGAACAACTTTGTAGTAGAAAACATCTCATCTCCGACTGCCCAAGCTATATTAAAACCTTGTGTATGTGTTTTGTACCTTCAAGTCTTTCCAGCTTATGGCAGCCCTAAAGCAAATCTATCATGGGGTTTGCTTGGCAAGATTTGTTCTGAAGAGGTTTGACATTGCTTTTCCCCAAGGCTGAGAGAGTGTGACTTGCCCAATGGTGGAGCAGGAAATTGAACCCTGGTCTCCAGAGTCATAACGCAACACTCAAACCACTATGCTACACTGGCTCTACAAGTCCTTAATTAAGGATGAATCAGCTCAAATTCATGTCCCAACTCTAGTTCCTCTAAATTCCCCAATATGAATATGTCAAGGTTTAACAGAATATCGGCAATTGAAATCCCATTATTTTTGACAATACAATATTAGATTACATAGCCTAAGTGGGCATGGCAATTTAAATAATTCCATACTATCAAGCCACATTATCAAAAATGGAATGAAACATTATGGTTATTGTTTTCAAGTCACCCATCACACTATTAAAGAACTAGGATCCCAAAATGATCCCCCCATGTCTTTATCACACATGGGTGTTTGCAAGAGAATAGCATCTTTGGCAATACCTATCACACAATGTCACCTCTGACTCATTGCTGCTGTGCCTCTAAAGCATTGTTAGAGAGCACCTTTTCATTGATAGGAAAACTCATCAATAAGTGGCCAATTGTACTGCCAATAAGTTGCTTCCATGGCAGTCCCAATATTGGGTAGTCATGTGGTGTCAGTCTCCTCCTTTCCCCCTCTCCCCCTCACTATTCCCCTTGTTTTCCCTCTCTCTTTTTTTATATTAGCTTTCAGGGAGTCAAGTACCATCATTATCCAAATATTTTAAATCTATTTTCAGTTACATACTTTGCCACTTCACAGGGACATAATTTATATACAGGGGAAAGGCCCCCTTTCTCCTGTATAGAAACTAGCACTGGGACATAACAATAGCAGTTCTTATATTCTAGTTTCCTGGGTGGTCATAATGCCTGCTGCCTTCAGCACAGTCTGACAATGAATATTTGTTGTGCAGATTGAAGTGGTATCTTTGATGTGGGAACATCTGAAAGCAATATAATTTGGAGTAATGGTGAATTAATAGCACTTTAAATGTCAGAATTGAATTTATATAACTGAGACTCCCAGAACAACTTCCTACAAAGCCTCCATGTAGCTTGGAATAAAAATTAAATGCAACCACTTGGAGTGGGAACATAGAAGTCAGCCTGGTGTGTTGTTATGGGATTTCCTGTTGCAAATGTGGAACACTGGCATACTTATTGAAGTGAAGAGCCCATGCACATAAGGATCTCCATATGCTCAACAGAGGGATTTGACAACAGTCTTGAAAAATATTTAAAGCCACGGGCATAAAAAATGCCCCCATTTCTTGTTGAAATATTGCATGCATTGATTGGATGTGTTAACTGTTACATGTTTCTAGTGCTGGATCAGGGATGCAAAAACCATCTTCTTCTTCTTCTTCTTCTTGGGGGCTACATTCTTGGGTGTGACTGTAGTATGTTGCTGAAAGTAGGGAAGGCTGAAGCCAGTGAGGGGTGAGACAAAAGGCCTTTGCAGACTGCCAGAAATAGTGCAAATTGAGTCCACTTTAAGGGTTAAGGTTAGTGCTAGGGAATCATGGGAATTTGTGTTGTTGTTTTTCCTGAGACATTGAGCCTTCTCTGTCAGAGAGCTCTGGTGCCACAATAAAATACAGTTCCCATTATTCCCTAACCCTTAAAATGGCCTCAATTTGCACTATTTCTGGCAGTCTGTAAAGGCCCAAAGGCCTTTATCACACAGGCTTAGCAAAGCAGAATTTCAACAATGTAAAAGTGTCTTTGGCTGGTACTTATCACACAATGTCATGCCCGTCCTGCTGTTGCTTTGCATTTCATTCATTCCTGGAGCGCACCTTTGCATTGATGGGTAAAACCTGTCAATCACTCCCAATCGTTCAGCTTTTCCATTATGGATTTCTGTGCGATAAGTGTCTCCTGCTGCAGTTCCACTTCTCATGAAATCACATGGTGTGAGTGGGCCTGATTCCATTCCTCTCTATCTCTCCCCTCTTCACCCTTGCTATTCCCAAGCAGGCTGTTTTCCTTTTTTTCCCTATTGCTTTTCATTTATTTATTTTTATTTCATCACATTGCCATAATTGTGCAATTGCAGTAAAAATTAAAATAAAAGATGAAAATTCTGCTGGGTATGGCATAGAGCAAGAAGGAATTGTTATGGAGATCATGCAGAAGAAAGAGAGCAGGGCCACAGAGTGCCAAAGTAACGCCTTATTGCTATTGTAGAAAAGCATTATAATTAATGTTCCTAAACTGGTATGTTTCCATTTTCTTAAACTAATGCAATTGTGGCATGATATTAAGCTGGTATGATGAAGTCCAAAGCCAAGAGTGGGTAGAGTCATGCTTGCAGAGACATTTTAAAATGAGACTCCGGTCCATATGCTACTTGGGAACCACATGTTGTCCACCCAGAGATCTTAAGCTTAGTGTTCTCTTATTTTCCCATTCTTTTCTTGTAATCCTCACTTGTGATAAAGCCCCTTATCCTGGAGCCTCTGTCCCACCTTAACTCTCCTTTAGAATCCACTACTGCCTTATCTCAAAGGAAATAAAGTGACAAGAAATCCACTGGCATGTTTCTCTCCATGTTTCTACAGGTACATAGCTAGAAAGTGATTGATCCCTATACAATACAGGCTAAGCTGCGAAACAAAGCTGAAAGGAAATGTACAACTTTTAAAAAAAACAAAAACAAACTCAGATTCTCTGTCTAGGCACATTACATTGCCAAGTTGGGTATTCTCCCTGGATTACTGAACTACAGTTGTATCCTATCCTTATCTTTCTGTGAACTCACACAGCAGTATCTCCTTCCAACTGGTGAAAATCTAAACTGTTTAAGATCCTCCTCCTCTCTGATGACCAGTGTCCTAAGTAACTATTATCAGCTTCCTCTCAACTATGAAAGGCCAAACTATTGGTCAAAACTTTTTTTTCTATGCATCCTCCCTACAACACTGCATGGGCTATCATTGGTTGACCAGGCAAGGACACTAAACCTCTTTGTCATCCCATTCTTTTCATCCTTTTCCTTTCTTGCTAAGCATGTAATTCTTTGCTAATTTTCTTCTCAAAGCAAACAACAAACAATTTTAGCTTTTTTCCTCTACTGTGAAAAAGTCTCCAAAGTTTGAGGGGCAGGTCTGGGGTCTTCTGGGTGTCCTCCTCTCACACTGCACCAGTAGGCAGAGCACCAGAAGCTGAAGAAACAAGTGGTATCCAGTCACAAACAGTCTAAGGTCTGAGGCCACAGATTAAAACAGAATCAGAGTAGGAGTAGCAAGATAGCAGAGTCAAGAAACAGATCAGGGTCGTAAATCAAGTACTCACAGCAACCAATGCAGGTCAAGAGGTAAACCACATATTTGCTTCCAGCAACTCAGATGGAGGAAGGCCCCATTCTAGCACAGCCATCTTGCAGACCATATTACAAGAGTTTGCTTCACATCTGTATGGTGCATAGCCTCTCACTTTTCTGCAAGGGAGGGTTTGAGTCGGTGCCAAACTTTTTTGCAAGGGACGGTTTGTGTCTTTCTGAGGGGCTTGGAGATCTTTATTCTGTGGAACTCACTTCCATGGGAGGCTAGACTGGCCCCCTTCCTGCTTCCTTTTCAATAGCAGGCTAAGACATTTTTATTTAAGCAGGTGTTTAAAACATAAGCGTACCACAGTGTTTTTTATATTGAGCATGTGTATTGCCATTTAACTTACATTATCTTTTTAATGTAATTTTATATTGTTTGGGGGTGATTTTAACTGTTTTAAATTTTATTGTAATATTTTTAAATCTGTGAGCTGCCTCGGGTCCTTTTGGGGAGAAAGGCAGCATATAAATGAAATAAAATGAAATGAAATGAAATAAATCTTCCTCTGGAGAACTCAACTGGCTCTCAGGCACTGTGATATGTCTGTTTCATATCTGAAGACAAACTCTCTCTCTCTTTCCCCCCCTGTCCTGGCTATCTGGGGTTAACTGAGGCTTCTTGGTACTGTGGTATCATTATCTTGCAGGGGGGGGGATTGTGATTTAGAGGGGTTCAGTCATAATCTCACAGATGGTAGCTTCACTCCATTGGCTCCTCAGCTAAGCACATACACCAAATATTTGAACCTGTGGTTCCTCTTGGACTGAGCAGAATTACTATTGCAATGATGCCTCATCAGTAGGGTAAACTAACCTGTCTTAGGACACTCTAAGAGGAACTCTGGGCGTTTTCACACGGGGCTTTAGGCGGACGCAATCCTACCTCCGTCCGGCCCCACTCCGGCTCCATTTCCAGTGTGTTCACACTCACGCCGCAGCAAACCCCGCCCCTTCCGGTGCCATCCCTGCGTCCGTCTGGCTCATTGCTCCGTGTGTTCACACGCACGGAGCAGCAAGTCCGGCCTCACTCCGGCCGAACCAGCGCTAACTCCGGCATCAGCGGCGGAAAGGTAATTCCTTTTTTAAAAAGGAATTAAGTTTTTGCCGCCGGAGCCATTCCGGAATGAGCGGCTCCAGGCGGCTTTAGGGACTAGTGTGAAAACGTCCTCTGAAGGAAGGGCATGACACTGGGAAGGCTTCAGCAATTGCACATAGGGGCCCCAAGGGCTGTCTGCAGCCTGTCTGCCATGCTTTGCCCATCCTTGTTGAAAAGGTTAGCTGATTCTATGCATAGAGAAAAGTCATAATAGTCAGATGATATCCACTTCTATGGCACTTAGCCCTACTCTGGGAATGTCTCAACAACACAGCAATAGACTGGATATGTGACAGGAAGGAGTTGTGATATCCCAATTATTCCTTATTTAAAGGCAACATCCAATGGGAATAACTCTTTCCCGTTCTGTACAAGCAACCCTCATTAACAATAACCAGAGTAATATGTATTCATCAGGAGCAAGAACCTATCATTAAAACTCAACATGTAGCAACTGTTATAAAAGAGGAAAATTAATTAAATGCTTGGAGGTATTTTGGATTAGCAATCTGAGTTAAAATGCAATCACTAAATGATCTGATACTGTAAGATCAATTATTGATAGTACAAAGATGACAGCGTGAGGATGATAAAAACCAAATTGGGGCATGTGATTAGAAGCATCTCTCTCTCTGAGTCAAATGTGAGTGTGGGAGTTGAAATGTCCCATTTGGAATCCTTGAAGCTCCAGCAGAATGCAAAATGTATCAGCCAGAGAAGAAAACAAAAAGCTCACCAGTAATGCCTGTACTGCCATGGAAGCACACATTAGGGAACCAAACTCTGCAAATAAACTCCTCCTTTGTCTTTTTAGCAATTCTGGCTGTGTTTTAAGAAAAACAACCACCACTTCTCACATTCTCTCTCATTCACCTCCTGCACGGTCAGCTTCACTGAGTCCCAGCTGCCTCAAATCCCAATCTTAGGGGAAAGGCAGGATATAAATATATTGTTGCTATTGTTGTTGGCCACTAAAGTCATCTGTTCCATTACCAGCCAAAAGTGCTCATCAGTACTTCTCATTAAGACAAATGGACAAATTTTGGAAATTATATGGCATGTAGTCAACAAGGGAGCATTTCAGTCTCCCTGGATAGTTCATAAACAAGGAGGTTTCAGATAGCACAGGCAATGTGATTGCAGATGGAGGTAATAAATAACAAATCTGAGATGCCAGGGCTTGAACAAGGGGTTGGGGGAGTGTTAATGCTACTAATTTGGCTTCATTTGACTTTCCTACTTAATGCAACACCCCAAAACTGAATCTGATTGTTAATTCCAATTAGAGAACAACTGCTGCATCAATTGGTGAAAAATAAGTCAACACCTCTGTATATCCCATTGATTCAGTGAGTCAATTACTGCATTTTGTGTTTTGTAATGAAGGCATTATGTTTTACTCATTTCACATAAACTGTTTTGAAAGAGCTTTGCATTAAATAAATCACTAAAAGCACAGGGATTTGGTTTTTGTTGTGTACCTTCATGTCACTTCTGACTTATGGCAACCCTAAGAAGTTTTCTTGGAAAGATTTGTTCAGAAAGGTTTGCCTTTGCCTTCCTCTGAGACTGAGAGAGTACAACTTGCCCAAGGTGGGTTTCTAGGACTGAATTCCAGGACTGAGTAGTCGTAGTTCATAGTCATCGACCATGTTATCCTTCTGAGTCGCCTTTCTGGGATGGGGCTTGGAGGTACTGTTCTACAGTGGCCCCGTTCTTTCTTGGAGGGGCGTTCTCAGAAGGTGGTGCTGGGGGATTCCTGTTCGACTCTTTGGCCATTGGCTTGCAGGGTCCCTCAGGGTTCAGTCCTGTCCTCTATGCTTTTTAACATCTACATAAAACTGCTAGGAGAGGTCATTCAGAGTTTTGGAGTAGGGTGTCACCTGTATGCTGATGATACCCAGCTCTATCACTTCTTTCCACCTAATTCCAAGGAAGCTGTTTCTGTCCTAAACTGATGTTTGGCTGCTGTAATGGAGTGGATGAGGGCAAACAAATTGAAGCTTAATCCAGACAAGACAGAGGTGCTCCTGGTCAGTTGAAAGACAGATCTGGGAATAGGGATTCAGCCTGTGTTAGACGGGGTAACACTCCCCCTGAAAACTCAGGTTCATAGTTTGGGGGTACTTCTGGACTCATTGCTGAGCCTCGAAGCCCAGATATCAGCGGTGACCAGGAGTGCCTTTGCACAGTTAAAACTTGCGTGCCAACTGCGCCTGTTCCTGGAGAAGTCAGATCTGGCCACAGTGGTACATGCCTTGGTTACATCCCGTTTGGATTACTGTAATGCACTCTATGTGGGGCTGCCTTTGAAAAGTGCTCAGAGCTGCATCCAGGCTGTTAACTGGAGCTGGTTACAGGGAACATACAACTCCCTTGTTGCAACAGCTCCATTGGCTGCCAGTCAATTTCTGGGCACAATTCAAAGTGCTGGTTTTGACCTAAAAAGTCCTATACGGCTTGGGTCCAGGCAATTTCAAGGACCGTATCTCCCTGTATGAGCCCCCCAGAGTATTGAGATCATCAGGAGAGGCCCTTCTCTCTGTCCCACTACCTTCTCAGGTGCATTTGGTGGGAACAAGAGAAAGGGCCTTCTCAGTGGCTGCTCCCAAGCTTTGGAACTTCCTCCCTACAGAAGCCAGGATGGCTCTGCTGTCCTCCTGGTGGCAGGTAAAGACGTTTTAATGCCACCAGGCCTTTGCTTGACATGGATGCTGTTCTTGTTTTAAAGAGTTTTAAATTTTAATAATGTAAAGTTTTTAATTGTTGAATTGTTGAATTGTTTTTTAAACTTTGCATTTCTAATGTTTTCTACTGTTTTAACTTGGATTGTTTTAGACTTGTTAGCCGCCTTGAGTCCCTATGTTGGGAGGAAGGCGGGATATACATAAACATAATAATAATAATAATAATAATAATAATAATAATAATAATTCAGTGCTCAAGCCACTGCATCCCAACTTTCTCATCCATCAAATTATTTTCCTTTGTGCATCATCCTATGGTCCAGCTGAATATGGGCTTGGGTGCCTTTTAATCCCTTGCAGCCAATTGACTTCTGTATGTCTCATTTCATTTATGAGTATTAGATTATTCTGTGTGTGATTGTGTACATTTAATCAAAGAAATTCTTGCCTACCAAAGGCTAATGCTGCACTAGGCTAGATAGTAAGGTATCAGAGAAATCAAACACTTGCCTCATTCATACCTGTCTCATTTCTGTTTATTCACAGATTTCATCAACCGATTTAATTTCATAAACATTTTGCTGCAGCTCCCCTACATTTCACTGTTCCAGGAGAACACATTTGGAAGCACAAGATGAAAGTTCCACCTCTAGCCATAATCAGCCCTCCCCTGTCTTCAGAATACTGACTGTGATTATTGGTTTCATGAGGTGGATGATTGAGAGGTTGAGTAGGCACATGCAAAAAAAAAAATGTAATATGTCAGGGAATGTGCTAAACTACCAATATTCTCTGTCGTTCAAGCAATGTAAAAAGTTGTATAAGTTGTAGGAGGTGGGTGTTGTTTCTTTTTAAATGCTTCCAGGAGAAAGGAAACAAAACCAAAAGATAATAGCAACATATATTGCACACTGGAGCATAGCAGTAAAGAAATGACAGCATCTCTCACTCTCCATGAATAACCCAGTGAGATGGCCCATCTGGTGGGGCTGGTGCAGCTGCTGGGCAAGTGAGAAAGGGAAAAAGACCTCAAACAGCCCACTGGAAGCTGTAGCACTGTCCCTCCAAGCAGGGGGCACTGCTGGGGCACAGTGACTTTTGTTTGGGGTCTGGTGTGGCTGCTCCCCAAAGCAGCTGCTCCAGATTCCAAATGGCCATCAGGAGGCCACAGCACCAGGAGGTGCCTTTCATTTGGGGTTCAGTGTGGCTGCTCATCTGAGCAACCACATCAGACCCCAAATGGCCATCTAGAGGTTGCAGCACACCCACAGCAGTCTTGTCAGGCAGTGGCTGGCTGGCGGGGGGGGGGGGGGGGGCAGACAAGCAAGGCATCAGGAGAGAGGTCTGCCCCCATGCAGCCTCCATGTTGCCCTGCCACACACACACTGGTGACACCAACCATTGGGGCACCACTGGATTAAACCACTGAAAAATCTGGATTACTACAACCCAGAAAGGATATTGTTGAGTTGTGAAAGGTACAGGACAAGGCAGAAGCTCCCCTCTGTAGAACAGTTAATTTTTCTTTAAGTTTAGTGATTAAGGAATGAGGGCTGGAATCATCTGTTCATTTCTCAATGTCAAATATTCAGGTTTCGTTTTAGTCTTTGCATCCTGTTTATGAGGAAGAATGTGAATTTTAATATGACCTAAATATGAACTAAATGAACGTCTCAGTAGTCTTCACTTGGTTCAGTAGCTATTCCAGTTCAATAGGTACAGCTATTCCCAGCTTGGAGATATCAGTGCTACCTACCTGCCATGTAAGTGTAAAAGGATTAGAAGTCTCGAGGTGGTGGGGACTGAAGTGGATTCAGACTACAAACTTGGTTGCACACCCAGATATGTGCTGCCCCAAAGGCGCACAGCCAAAAAAGTAAAACCCATCCCTCTGCCTAGTGGAATGAATCTGTAGAATTTTTTTTCACAACTGATTTTTTTTAATGCTCTGTCTCTATTCTGTTTAGGAAGCAATTTACAAATTTTGGAAAGGTGTCCTTGGTGAGGAGATAATTTGTAAAATTTTACATGATATGGAGTATGTAGGGAGGGAGAAATCCATCCCACTGCTGTCCTTCAAAACACTAGAACCCGGTGTCATTCCATGAAATTGAATGGTAATAGTTTGGAGTCAACCAAAGTAATTAATCACACAATACATATGATTAAATTGTGAGATTTGTTTCCACAAGATGGCCAGTAGCTTAAGACTGCTTTAAAAGGGAATGCAATGTATTGATAAAGACCATCAATAGCTATTAGTCACTCTGTCTTTAGGAACAGAGGCAGCTTGCTTTAAATAACACCACCGAAGGAACAACAGTGGGAGACAGCTATTTCTCACATGTTCAACTTGTGGGCTTTTTGGTGGCTTCTAGTTGGCCACTGTAGGAAGACAGGAAGCTGGACTGAGCACCTCTGGTGTGATCCAGCAAAGCCCTTTTCATATTCTTAAATGGCTGCAGTGAATGTCTACAAACAGATAATTACAAAGAATCCTGTGACAGAAAAATTGACAAATGCAGTTTACAAAGTGGGCTCTAGCCCATGAAAACTTATGCCATAATTCATTATGCCATATTCATTAAGCTCAAATAACCACTGTGAAGAAATCATGGCTTAGTTTTAT
The DNA here is from genome assembly GCA_026167975.1 of Phrynosoma blainvillii. Classification (NCBI taxonomy): domain Eukaryota; kingdom Metazoa; phylum Chordata; class Lepidosauria; order Squamata; family Phrynosomatidae; genus Phrynosoma; species Phrynosoma blainvillii. The sequence continues at coordinate 114,718,051 of JANUYF010000002.1, read as the reverse complement.
CTATGTTTCTCTGATACTTTTCCTTACTAATTGGACAACTCCGTTTTGTCTTGGCTGATACTCAAGATCCTGCCTTGTGAGGTCTATGGCCTATATTTTTGGTATGTATTAGAGATTTCTATTTTATTGAGGTTGGTTAGATTTCTATTTTTGCCTGTTGTGAATTTTCCTGAATGGTTCTGATTATTCTCATCCTTCTGTATAGCCTTTTCTGCTTCCCACTTCTTGTAAATAAATCTTGTTGTGAGCTTCCAAATCATTTCCAACTTCTGGCAACCCTAAGGAAAACCTATCATGGGGCTTTCTTAGCAAGATGTATTCAGAGAGGATTGGCCATTGCCTTACTCTGAGGCTGAGAGAGTGTAACTTGTTTAAGCTCATCCAGTAGGTTTCCATGGCCAAGCAAACATTTGAACCCTGGTCTCCAGAATTTTAGTCCAGCACTCAAACCATTAGACCACACTGGTACTCTGAATTAACTTTATAATTGGTTAATAATAATAATAATAATAATAATAATAATAATAATAATAATAATGTTTATTTATATCCCGCCCCTCTGCAGAGCAATCGGGGTGGCTTACAACATTAAATTTACATAAAGATATGTTAATACAATGTAAACAGAACCTAAAAATCAGAAACCCACCTGTCCCTTAAAAGGTAAGTTTTAAAAGATAGTCTAGGCCCGATGGTGCTGGGCCTGTTGCCTCTCCCCCAGATGACATCGGATGGAATGGAGGGAGGGCTCTTCCTCTTATCCTAGGGCCCGATGGTGCCAGGGGTAGGAAACCTTTTTGAGCTGGGAGCCGGGTTGCTGTCCCTCAGACAATTGGGGGGGGCGAAGCACCAAAAATAAATAAATTAAAAAATAAATAAAAACAAAAATTAAAAATTAAAAAAATTAAAAAATAAAAAATATGCATGCACACTCTCTCAGCCCCAGAAAAGCCATGGCAAAACCCCTGTGGAGATTTTGCCAAGAAAACCCCAAGAACAAGTAATAACAACAATAATGAATATCATCATGGCTGGAGGCGGCGGCGGTGGGGGGGGCAGCGGGGGGAGGCAGCGGCGGCGGCAGGACCGGCCTGGGGCCAGTCCAAAGGCCTTGGGGGGGCGCATCCAGCCCCCGGGCCTTAGGTTGCCTACCCCTGGTCTATACAGTGGGCCCTCGGCATTTGCTGGGGTTTGGCTCCCTCGGGGATACCAAGATCTGTGAGTGCTCAAGTCCTATTAAATACAATGACATAGTAAAATGGTGTCCCTTATATAATATGGCAAAATTAATCTTTATTTTTGGGAATTTATATATTTCTGAAATATTTTCAAGCCATGGATGGTTGAATCCATGGATAAAAAATCTCTGGATCCGGAGGGCCGACTGTATGTGCACATTCTTAGGAAGAGCCACTGTTATAAATCCAGCATCTGACTACTTGGGTAGTGAATATTACTTAGAATCATAGAATTGGAAGAGACCACAAGGGCCATCCAGCCCAACCCCCTGCCATGCAGGAAATCACAATCAAAACACCCTTGATAGATTGACCATTCAACCTCTGTTTAAAAACCCCCAAAGGAGGAGACTCCACCACACTCTGAGGGAGTGTGTTCCACTGTCAAACAGCTCTCACTATCAAGAAGTTCCCCGTAATGTTGAGGTGGAATCTCTTTTCCTGTAGCTTGCATCCATTGTTCTGGGTCTTGTTCTCTGGGGCAGCAGAAAACAAGCTTGCTCCATCCTCAATATGACATCTTTTAAAATATTTAAACAAGGATATCACATCACCTCTTAACTGTCTTTTCTCCAGGCCAAACATACCCAGCTCCTTAAGTCATTCTTTCCCGGCCTTTCACCTTTTTAGTTGCCCTCCTCTGGACACACTCCAGCTTGTCCACATCCTTTTTAAATTGTGGTGCCCAGAACTGGACACAGTATTCCAGGCCTAACCAAAGCAGAGTAGAATGGCATTATTACTTCCCTTGATCTAGGCACTATACTTCTATGGATGCAGCCTAGAATCACATTAGACTTTTAGTTGCTGCATCACACTGTTGACTCATCTTCAACTTGTGGTCCACTAGGACTCCTAGATCCCTTTCACACGTAGTCTTATTAAGCCAGGTGCCCCCCATCCTATATTTATGTTTCATTTTTTTGCCCTAAGTGCAGTACCTTACATTTCTCCATGTTGAAATTCATTTTGTTAGCTTTGGCCCAGCTTTCTAATCTATTCAGGTCATTTTGAATTTTGATCCTGTCCTCTGGGGTATAAGCTATTCTTCCTAGTTTGGTGTCATCAGCAAATTTGAGAAGCATGCCCCCTATTCTTTTATCCAAGTCATTGATAAGGATTTTGAATAGCACTCACTGGGCCTAGGACAGAACCCTGTGACACCCCACTGGTCACTTCCCTCTGGCCCTTTTCTTTCTCCGCATCTTCTCTTCTAGAATCTTATTAACAGATTATTTTTCAAATAGGAAGGAGAGCTAGAGAAAAAATTTGAATCCCCAGCCAACATGGCCAGAGATGCATTGTCTTCTCATATTTGTCACCTTTGAGCACAGACAGGCAGTATTACAAAGATGTAGTGAAGCATGCCAAAAAGGGTAATAGATTCCTTTGATGAACAGACTTCATCTGAAACTATCAGACTGTGAGAGTGGCAGCCACAGGGTATGAAACAAAGCTTACCAGTTCAGGTCTATTTGGATTTTTTTGTCCATGTTGGCACCATTATCATAACCTTGGACATGGCAGCCTTGAATACTAATGTTGTTCTCCTTCAGTGTCTTCAGCAACAGATCTGTGAGCTTTTCTTTAGTTACTTTTTGAACTGCCCTAAATCCAATAAAGTGCTCCTTTACTCAAATCTTGCTGCCATCATCATCATGAAGAAATCTCACTCTGAATATTTTCTCAGAGTGTCTCACATCAGGCATGCAATCCAGCATGACAGAGTAATGCTTAACTTTGTCTAACCTGTTCTAAATGTTCGCTGACACGTCTTTGGTCATAAGAACTATCCGTTCATTTTGGATAGCTTTCCCGTAGGAGTGATCATTACTCTCCTTTGAAGAAATGTGCTGCAAATCCTCTCCCATTACTTTGTCATACTTGCCAACCAACTTTAAAAGGCCCAGAAAATTTTTATTGTTCTCTGTGAAAAACCTGTCTGGCGATGCCTGGAAAACCATGCTGTGTGCTGTTAAAAAAAAGTGTAATATTCTTAGGCTTTTGAGCATGATGAATTTCTTGCTTTATAACTGGTTGATATTCATTTCTGCTTAAACCTAGCTTTTGCTTCTGTGCAATAGTAGTTTGCACTGACACACTTGGATGACTTTTCATATTGTTTCAAAATGGCCTTCAAGTCTTTCCAGATGTTAGTCCCAGAACTCCTAGAGTATTCCTATTTTTAAAAACCCAAAATCATTAGAGTATATGCCTTTGGCAGGGCTTTCTGTCTCTTTATTACAGTTGTTGTTTGTTGTTGTTGTTAACTGTCCTTGAATTGGCCCCAGCTCATGGCAACCCTATGAATGAGACATCCCCAAGACCCTTTTTTCATAGAATCATAGAGTTAGAAGGAACCACAAGGGCCATCCAGTCCAACCCCCTGCCACTCAGGAACACACCCAACAGATGGCCATCCAGCTTCTGTTTAAAGACCTCCAAAGGAGGAGACTCCACGGCCTTCAGAGGGAGCATCTTCCACTGTTGAACAGCTCTTACTGCCAGGAAGTTCTTCCTAATGTTTTGGTGGAATCTCTTTTCCTCTAGTTCAGGGGTAGGCAACCTAAGGCCCAGGGGCCGGATGCGCCCCTCCGAGGCCTTTGGACCGGCCCCAGGCCGGTCCTGCCACCACTGCCACCGCCGCCGCCCACCATAATGATATTGATTGTTGTTATTACTTGTTCTTGGGGTTTTCTTGGCAAAATCTCCACAGGGGTTTTGCCATGACTTTTCTGGGGCTGAGAGAGTGTGCATGCATATATTTTTTAATTTTTTTAATTTTTTTATTTTTATATTTATTTATTTATTCATTTATTTTTGGTGCTTCAGCCCCCCAATTGTCTGAGGGACAGCAACCGAGCCTCCGGCTCAAAAAGGTTGCCTACCCCTGCTCTAGTTGGAATCCATTGCTTTGGGTCTTATTCTCTGGAGCAGCAGAAAACAAGCTTGTTCCATTCTCAATATCTCACATGACGAGGTTTAATTTTAATTAGAAGAGATAGGATGAAGGCTTAGATACAACTCCTCCTATCCTTTGCTCTTATACATCTCATAAATTTAACTGAAAGATTCAAAAGCTTTTCATTTTATTTCTTAAGTGGTGTAATTCATCACAGCCACTCACTCTTGCCCCTACTGATGCCAGAAGACAGTTCAAAATGAGTTGTGGGGGAGAAGATCCTGGAAGGCTTGATATAAAAATAAAAATTGTTCAGCAAGTCCTAGACAAATGTAGTTAATAAAACCTCAAGTTGCCATGGAGGGGAGTCGCCACAATAATGACCACAATAAGTCTAAAGTAGAAGGAAAAGGTCACAACTTTACTGACAACAGCTGTAGGGTAGGGTTGGCCCACAAGGCATTAGGTCTGGATCTGTCATCAACCAACCCCTGATTGATCGATGAACCCATTTGCTTGGTCACGGCCAAGCTTCAGGATGACAAAGGGGTGACTGGTTAATCTCCCATCCGCATCTCTGGTAACCAGTTGATCGCTTATGTGCATCTCCACCCCTTGTGACTGGGGAATGCTGACTCGGTGCTGCCCCTGCAATGGCAACCCCACAGCGCTCCCAGCACCCCCAGGTCCCTGTTGGACTCCCGATCCAGTACTACGCAGCCTTGGAAACCACACCACCAGATCCAAAACCTATGCTACTGCCCCTGGAAAGTTATGACAGCGCAGCCCCATACCCCAAGTAGAGGGAGGAAGGGAGTGTGGGGAGAGCCAAGCTGGATTGGCACCATCCATGGGCGCCACATGGCCTTAAATAGGCCTTCCATCCAATTGGGAGCCAGGAGGGGGTAGAATTACACCCCCTCTGGCTCTCCACAAATCACAGGCACCCCAGCCTGTGCTGGCCCACCAATCAGAAGGCACTTCTGCCCCCAGCACCTGCTGAGAAATGTAGTCCCAGGACCTGAGCAGGAAGTGCCGCCCCCTTGAGCCCCCACCAGCCAATTGGAGCCCAGCTAACCTGGTGCAGTGCTTGCCGGGGCTCTGCCAGGCCCAGGATGCCCCCAGCCAGCGTCTGCTTCTACCCCAGTGGCAACCATGCCAGCCCAGTAAGTAAGGCGGCTTTATTTTTGGAGACCTTTACAAAACTCTTCTTAGCCAGAGATAAGCCGTAGCAGTGCAACTGTCAGACATGGGCCTCATCCAGAGCCTGAAAAACCTACAATTCCCAGAAAAATCTTCAGCATCCAAACTAACCATTGACCCAAATGTAATTTTCTAGGCTCTGATCACCTCTGCTTTTAATTTATAGAAGTGGGGCCTCGAAAGAGGAGTGGAGCTAGTGCACAAAGTATTGCATCAGCTGAGGCAATCTTACCCAACTTGATGCTCTCCATGTTTCAGATCACAACTCCCCTCAGCCTCAGCTAGCAAGGTGAATAGTAATGGATGATGGGGGGGGATGTTAGTAAAACTCATCTGATTGGCAGCAGGTCAAAGAATCATAGAATCACAGAGTTGGAAGAGGTCCTATGAGCCATCAGCTCCAACTGCCTACTCAACACAGAAACTCCAGCTAGAGCATCCCAGCAGGTAGCTATCCAGTCACTTTTTGAAGATGTTCAGAGAAGGACACCCACACACACCTACACCTACCTCTCTAGGCAATTGGTTCCATTGCCAAACCACTCTTACTCTCAATAAGTTTCATCTGATGTTCAATCAAAATCTATTTTCATGTAACATATAACCATTAGACCTAGTTTTATGTTTTGAGGCAGCAGAGAACAAACCTGCATCCTCCTCTTTGTGGCAGACCTTGAGATATTTAAAGTGTGAGATCATGTCACCCTCAGTCTTCTCTTCACCAAACTGAATATCCCAGCTCTTTCTACCTTTCTTCATATGTTTTGTTCTCTATACCTCTTAGCATCCCCATTGGTCTTCTCCGAACCTGCTCCAACTTTTCTATGTCCTTCTCAAAATGAGGCACCCAGAACTGAATACAGTACTCCAGATGAGACCTGACCAACACAAAATGTAGTGGTACTATTTCTTCCCTCAGCTTGGAAACTATGGGCCAATGCAGACCAGCACTATAGGCCGGTCTGGGAGTGGAGTTGGGGCAGGGCAACCGCATACCGGCCATCCTGACTCCACCCCAACTCTGCCCCAATGCCGCGAGGCAGCCCAGAGCCACCCCTTCTTGACCATCTGCATCAGCTCTATGTTTCTATTAATGCAAACGAAGATAACATTTGCCTGCTTAGCTGCAGCATCACATAGCTGGCTCATGTTCAACCTACGATCAACCTACGATCAATAGACTCAAGGTCCATTCTGTATGGAGTACTGCTGAGCCAAGTATCCCTCACCCTATACCTGTGTATTTGCTTTTTGCAGCCTAAATAGAGAAGGTTATCTTAAAGAGTTTGTTAGTATTCAGTTCTGCCATATCATATTACTTTTTTTTTTATTGTGGACATATCCATGTGGCTCTTAGGCAGAGTTTGGAACTGTTACTGTTTTGGATTAAAACTTCAGCCAGCATGCCATAGTTTTACACTATGGACTAAACCCAGTTGCTAGAGTGATCCCTTGAATCAATGGGATGTATGTAGCAATTGGTTTATCATTCAATATGAGTCAAAGGGCATGAAAAAGCTACAAAAGCTTATGCTACAACAACTTTCACCCAGTTAGTCTCAAAAGTACTACAAGATTTCTTTGCACACTCATAATCCAGACTATGGGTCTTTGCAGACTGCTAGAAATAGTGCAAATTGAATCCACTTTAAGGGTTAGGGTTAGGGTTAGGGAATCATGGGAACTGTAGTTTATTGTGGCGCCAGAGCTCTCTGACAGAGACGGCTCAATGTCTCAGAAAAAAATACAATTCTCATGATTCCCTAGCACTAACCCTAACTCTTAAAGTGGACTCAATTTGCACTATTTCTGGCAGTCTGCAACCCCCCTATGTCTCTAAATTCTACTGTCAATGAGTTTATTTGAGTTGAATCAATGAGTTTAGTTTAGACTAGCAATTGGATTTCTAATCCAATAGTAGTTCAAATTATTAAATGTAATTTAGTCCTATTACAATTCCCAGTAGACATGCTGACTACCGAATGTTGGGAGCTGTAGCCTAAAAAAAGAGTAGAATTTCATTTTTTTGCCCTTTGGATTCATAGGTTCAAATATGACTATCTCCCATTTGATGAGGCACTCATCAGTGATTACTTCCCATGTGTCAGAGATCAAATATCACAGACATGACAGAGAGAGAGAGAGGTGTAGACACACACACACCCAAATGATTGCCTCAGTCAACTTTTTTCCGGAGGAAGTGTGCACACTGAGGGATGAGTCCTGCATGATGGGTTCCCCTGCAACATACCTGCACTGAGTTCTCCACACTCATTTGTAATGAATACAAGCTCTTACCATGCTACTTTTTGTTAGCAATGTTGGGATGTGTAGTTCATGTGTGTGTTCAGTCTCCTAATCTGCCTGTATGATAATAATGATGATGGATGTATATAGTTTTCTGTTCACTTTGCAACCAAGAATAAATCCTTCTTTTGAAGAGAATTTGATCTCTGTTCTGATTCCTGGAATGCTGGAATGCTGGAATGCTGCAAGCGGCAGAGAGCTACAGGTCCAGAGAGACGAATAATAATAATAATTATTATTATTATTATTAGTATTAGTATTAGTATACCACCCTGTGGCGAACCAATCCAGGCGGTTGACAACAATAAAATATGACAAGATTAAAATATAACATTAAACATTATAATCCCTCCCCCCCTTAAGAAAATATTAAACAATATAACAAATTAAAAGCACAATATAAGAACATAAAACCATAATTAAAACCACCTAAAAACCCTGATGTCCCTCTGGAGATCCTCAACCATCACTAAAGATGGGGCCACGGGAGGAATGAGGGGATCAGGAAGCCTGGGCCGGGATGGTTAATCTGGAAAGGCCTGCCGGAAGAGATCCGTCTTGACAGCTTTTTTAAAGCTGTCTAATGATGCCAACTGACGGATCTCATCCGGCAGGTCGTTCCAGAGTTTGGGGGCGACAGCAGAGAACGCCCTCTGGGAGGTCGCTGCAAGCCTAGATTTTAAAGGCTGCAGTAAGTTCCTCCCAGAGGACCGGAGAGCGCGGGGAGGATTGTACGGGAGGAGGCGGTCCCTGATATAGCTTGGACCCAAGCCATTTAGGGCTTTAAAGGTAATAACCAACACCTTGTACTGGGCCCGGAAGCTGATAGGCAGCCAGTGGAGGGACCTCAGAACCGGAGTAATGTGGTCCCTCCTAGATGTACCAGAAACAAGCCTGGCTGCCATATTTTGTACCAACTGAAGCTTCCGAACCAAGCACAAGGGTAGCCCCAAGTAGAGCGCATTACAGAAGTCCAGGCGTGAGGTTACCAGTGCGTGCACAACAGTTTCGAGATCCCTTACTTCCAGAAAAGGGCGCAGCTGGCGTATCAGCCGAAGCTGATAGCAGGCACTCCTGACCGTCGCATTTACCTGATTTGTCATCAGGAGCGATGAATCAAGGAGCACCCCCAGACTGCGAACACAGTCACTGGAGGAGAGTGTGACCCCATCCAGGACTGGAGGTTGCAACCTGATTCTTGGTTTCGGGGCTGCTACCGTAAGCACCTCCGTCTTGTCTGGATTCAGTTTCAATCTGTTTTTCCTCATCCAGCCCATTACCGCCTGAAGACATTCATTGAGAGAAGAGATGCCATTGGAATTCAAGGCCGATGAACGAGACATGGAGAAATAGATTTGGGTGTCATCAGCGTACTGATAACACCCAGCACCATAACTCCGTATTATCTCACCCAGCGGCTTCATATAGATGTTAAATAACATCGGGGACAAAATAGCCCCCTGAGGAACCCCACAAGTGAGGTCCCTCTTACTGGAGCTACAGTCCCCAAGCAGCACCCTTGATGAACAGCAGCCCAGCATTCTGGCACATGAACTCTGCTACATCACCACCATAAATCAACACCTTTCCCTCTCACACCAGTGGCTTCCATTGATACAAATGGGAGAAGATAGCCACTGGTGCCGCACATGGCAAGAGCTGTGACACATTATGGCTAGAGATTCTATCCTGTGCTAGAGCAAATCATCAAGTGTTGAGCACTCAGGGAATCAGAAACAAAGGACGTTTTCACACAGGGCTTTGGTGGAGGCAATCCTACCTCCCGCCGGCCCCACTCCGGAATGGCTCCGCCGGCGGCAGGCTAATTCCTTTTAAAAGTCGGAATTACCTTTCCGCCGCTGAAGCCGGAGTTGGACGTGCTGAGGCCGGAGGGACAGCGGAAGGACGCCGGACTTAAGGCTCCGTGCGTTTGAACACACGGAGCTAGAAGCCGGACGTACGCAGAGATGGCACCGGAAGGGGTGGGGTTTTCTGCGGCGTGCGTCTGAACAAGCTGGAAGAGGAGCCGGAGTGGGGCCGGCGGGAGGTAGGATTGCCTCCGCCTAAAGCCCCGTATGAAAACGTCCCTAGACATTGGCAGAGGTTTGTGCACCAGCCCTCAGAAGACTTGATGCATGGCTTCAGTACTTCAGTACTTTTTTTGGTGGAGTGAGGGGAGATGTGTCTGTGAGTTTGAGGCTTAGGATTTCTCATTCTCAGTGAGCCAACAGATAGCCTCTTAGAGGATTTCAGGTTGCAAAACCAGCATAAATACCAACCAGCATGAACATGAATAATAATCTTGTTTTCATTGCTATTGCTGGGCTCTGGGGTCTTAGCTATGAAGCTCACCTTGGGTCAGTCCCTGTCTTGCACTCTAACCTTCCTCACAGGATTATTGAGAATAAAATGGTGGTGAAGCATTGTATACACTAGCCTGAACTCCTTAAAGGAAAAGGGGGCTACGAATATAATTATCTATTGTATCTATCCATCTATCTTATTATTTTTGTCATGTTGCCTTCAAATTCCACAGTCTTAATATCCAATGCCTTTTTTCTCTTTGCTTCTGGTTATGTCCTTCCTCTTTCATATTGCATCTTTCCATATTTTTATTATTCTTGTCACTTGCAATCAAGGTGTTTTCCCCCCTAAAATCATCCTGCTTTTGAGCCTTCCTTTTCCTAAGCTGTTACCAATGCTTGGATTTTTTGTGCCTTCTCTACTGTCAAGCAATTCTGCATTTCATGTTAATTTTCCTGTCCTCATTCTCTTTACTTTTCTTTATTTCTTGACCACTTGCTTGTTTGCCACCTCCTCCTCCTCCTCATATGCTTTTGGTGAAAGAAGTTGCTTAAATGTTTATTCAAGCAGTGGTGCATCTACAGTGTAGAAATAATGCAGTTTGACACTACTTTAAGTGTTGCAGTTCCATCCTATGGAATCCTGGTATTTGTAGTTTTACAGTCTTTTGCCTTCTCTGCCAAAGAGGTGGTGGTGCCTCACAAAACTACAAATCCCAGGATTCTGTAAAATGGAGCCATGGCAACTAAAGTTGTGTCAAACTGTATTGTTTGTACAGTGTAGATGCACCCTAACTTCTTATTGTAGGCCTCCCTAAAGCCCTATTTGGAAAGAAGTTGTTTGTGACTTCATGTATAGCTGGAGTGGGCAAAGTTCAGCACCTTGGGAACCCTAAGTGTTCTTGGGAAACCTGGGATGGAACAGCTTTGATTTTCAAAAATGAAAAATTTCCTTTCCCTAAGCCTCCCTCCCCCAATATCCCAAAATATGAAGAAGCTTCTTCTACTGAGTGTAACCAGTGGCCCATGGAGCCCAATATTGTCAACTCTGAGTGGCAGCAGTGGCTTTCCAGGGTTTCAAGCAGGATTCTTTCACAGGCCTTCCTAGGGATCCCTGGCATTCCCTGATGGTCTCCCATCCAAGTAGAAACCAGGACCAATCATGCTTAGCCTCTGGAATTAGGGGGAACAGGCGTGTTTAGGGTGGTAGGCTGACACAAGCTGCAGGCTATCAATCCCCTTATACTTTGAACTGTGTGGTGCTCATGAACAACTGTTTTCTGCTACACAGCTAGAACTGACTTGAGGGTTTCCCCCCTCTTTTTTTTAATGTGCATTTTTAATTTTTTTAAAATCGCCTCAAAACTTTTGCCACAATTCTGTATCAGATCCTTAGCTATGGACCAACTTAGTTATCTAAATCAGGGATCGGCAACCTTTGTTGCTGGGGGGCCGGGAGGGGGGGGAATGGCGCGGGAGCTGGGTGGGCACGCGCACACTTGCCATAATGCGATGCGCATGACGCTGGCACATTGAGCATTCCAAAATGGTGCCCACCACCGTGCGCATGTGTGCGCAAGCATGGGTGCCATTTTGGACACAAAAATGGCACCCGCCGGCACGCACGGCACAGCAGCGCACACGGGGCAGTGGCGGTGGCGGCAGCGGCGGCGGTGGCAGTGGCAGTGGCGGCAGTGGCGGCCATGGGCCAGTCCCAAGGCCTCCACGGGCCGCACCCAGCCCGTGGGCCGTAGGTTGCCGACCCTGATCTAAATAGTGCCTCCCAGCTCAACCCTTCCTCCATTCCTCACTTACCGGACGGCAGATGCTGCAAGAGACAGAGGTCTGTTCCCCTCTCATCCAGGACTGATTTTTCCACCACCTCCTGTGAACAACAGGTAAAATATGGGGCCAATCCATGCTCCAGAACAATTCTCCACAGCACTTTCCAGCTTGTGCGGCTCCTCCATTGCCATTCCTATTGCAGATGTGCAAATTGATAGGATCGCCTTAGGGTTGCCATAAGCTGGAAACAACTTGAAGGCACACAACAACAAAATTGATTGCACAAGTGCACATTAGACCAACAATACCATCAGTACATTACCACAATGCTCACATGTTGCCTCCATGAGCCATGGGAAAAGAGGGAGAGGGGTTTCCCATGGAGTGTGTGCACAATGCTGCTGGAATCAGCCTGTTAAATTATGTATTATTATTATTTATTTAAATAAATACTAATAAATAATAAATACCAGCCTGTTGTCAGCAACAGTTGTAGTTGTAGTTGTTGGTGACAGTCATTCAAACAGTGGTATCAGCCTGTTGTGTTGTCCTTCCCACGGATCTGGAAACCCTGATGGTAGGCTAGGTTTCTCTGTCAGTGCAGACACAGCCTAAGATCTATTAAGGATTAAAGTTGCCAGAGTTCTCTTTCAGGATCCAATCTGGCAATCCTATGCACATGGAAATGCCTGCTATGTTATCCATGGGAAGCGGAAGCTTCAGGCAGCTCTGTATCTACTAGACTTTTCTTCCTTGCTTTGTCCCATCCCCATGCTTGCTCTTTTCCTTTTGCTTTTGTCTGGGCTATTGGAAAGAAATACACTTCCCAATGAATCTAAATAAATGACCTATGCTAACAGCACTGCACAGCAGGCTCTGCCACAGCCACAAGTTAAATTTGACATCTGAACAAGAAAGCCCAGATGTATAGGACATACCATTTAGATCACAGCAGTGCAACCCTCCTCACAGAAACAGCCCTGCTATTTCCCTCTGGAGGCTCTGATCTATGCTAGGTAATGTTCCAGTCGGTGCATTTACTAGGGAAGAGAAGACATTGCTGTTAATTAATTAATGTCTGTCCTTTATTCATGCCCCAGGGTCCCTAATGACATTGCAATGATGCAGCAAAGCAAACAACATCATTTTTGGTATAGCAATAAGCAACTTGACTTTCTGAAAAAAATAAATAAATTGGGGGACAAAAACTTTTTGGCTAGGAACAGAGAGCCTCTGGCCTCTTGTATCTTCCTTCAAAGCATCAGCAGAGAAAGTTAATGATGTGTGCTCATCATCTGTTGAACCACTGAGAGGAACATCTCATAAGCCCTCTGGCTCCCAGCAAATACTCTGTCAAAAACACAATCTAAATGCAATAAAGTTAAGCAGTTACAGTATGCATATGTCATTGCCTCTACTTAGGCCCTGTTTATATGTTTCTCTAGAAGTAGTATTCTGTTTTTGGTCATATCTACAGCTTCTGACCACACCACCAAGAGACTGGGAGAATGTAACCACCCTAACTAACCCCCCCCCCAATTGTTTGACAGAGGGGCGGGGTACAAATAAAATTTATTATTAATATTTATTATTATATAAATGGTAAGCAAAGACTATATGGATCACTTGGCCATGGAAACTCACTAGGTGTCCTTGGGCAAGACACTTGCTCAACCTCAGAGGATGGCAGTGGCAAACCTCCCTCTGAAGAAACTTGCCAAGAAAACACTGTGCCTTAGGGCGTCCATAAATCAGAAATTACTTGAAGACAAACAACATACAGCCCAGACTAGTGGTGGATCTACACCTTAGAAATAATGCAGCTGGACACCATTTAAGTTCTGCAGCTCCATCTTATGGAATCCTGGAGTTTGTAGTTTTACAAGTTTAAAGAGTGCTGGTGCTACAAAATACTACAGATCCCAAGATTCTATAGAATGCAGCCATGGCAGTTAAAGTTGGTGTCAAACTGCATTATTTCTACAGTGTAGATGCACCCTCAGTTTAACTGTGTGATTGCAGATAACGTATGAATGAGCCCTGAGGTGGATTAAAAGAAGGCTGAAGAAGAGGGCACTGGAAGAAAGAAAGGGCATCTCTCTAGCAATGCTAATTTGCGTTTTCCCAGTCTCTTGAGTTCCTGAAGGAAGAGCTTTCTAGGTCACATAGTTCTGGAAGATGCCATTAAAATATTTCAGGTACCTTGATGAATCCAGCAACTTCTTGTTTGCTCCAGAGGTTAATTTCAGGGTAGGCCCAGACAGACCAAATTGCCCACAAAGGCTAAAGAAAAGAAGAATTAAGCTTGGCTTAAATGCATTATGTGAATCTGTGCAGCAGAACTTGGCTAGGATACAATTGAAGATAGTTGGCTTCTTTTGCCATTTGGCTTTACATCCGCACTCTGATTCAGTGGGTTACACACTTGGAAGGGTTTGGCGAGGTTAGAGGTATTAGTTTGGAGTCAAAGAAGCATTTTAACAAAACCCATGCCTCTGCCATGACTACTCATAAGTAAATGCCATAGAAACCCAGAGGAAAGAAACCTTTCAGTGTGTTTAATGTTGTTCAAACAGTACTGGCCACTTGAAGAATTACTGTATATATTTGACTGTAAGTCAACCTCATGTATAAGTTGAGGGCAGGTTTTGGGGACAAAATTATGGATTTTGATATGAGCCATGGATACGTCCAGGGTAAAACTCAGGGGTATGTGACAAAGTATGTAAAGGACAAAAGAAAAGAAAAGGATGCCAAAGAACTTACTAAAGGCTGCATGGAGGGGGGGGGGTTATTGCTTCCAGAACAGGCCTTTCACCAGAGGATGGTTCCCTTTTTATAAGAGTTAAAGTACAGTACTTACATTGATCTGTGGATAAACTGACTTACGTTTTTTGGATTAATTTTTTTGGCTAAAATTTCTAGATTATACATGAGCATATACAGTAAGCAGAACATTTTCCTCACTCCCTTGCTTCTGTATAGACATGGAGAGAAGATGTGTTTATGTAAATGGTAAATCTTTTGGCTCCAAACTAATAGTTCCATCCTCACCAAATCCTCTTGGCTTTTCCTTTCCTTTAGGCTTTTCTCTCCCCTTCCCATGCCTCCTATTCTGCTTTTCACCCACCCCTTTCTTCAGGGGATTATACAGGTTGAGGTATTGAGTAAAGTGGAGCTTAGAGCTAAAAGATATAGATTCACATCCTTCCAACCCTCCCAACATCTTCCTTTTAAAAAAAAAAAATCTACTTGCTTCTGAGTCCCATTGAGTTAAATGAGCAAAAGCTGTGCTCTCTCAGTGAACTTTGCTGACTACACTTCCTGATTGGGAAAGGGGAGGACAAAAGTACGCAGCGAGTCAGTTGTTCAGAAAAACATTCAGCATCGGTGAAGAGGCACTAAAACATCTGTGATTAAGAATTCTCCATCCTTGATTTCCTGATAAGCCACTTATTTCTGAACTCAGAGTGGATCAGTGTCCTTTGGTTTGAACAGATGTATCAACAATTCAATTGTGCATTTCAATTTCATTTTGCAAGCTGTTGCTCTTCCTTTGCTGAGCTGGAAAACAGGAAACAGCCATACCAGGTTTTGTGCACACCACCAGAACACATCCACCCACTCCAGCCCCAAGAAATCTCAGACTTTTTTGTGTGCCATCCACATGTCAAGATCATGCCCAAGAAATCAATATTAATTAATTGAAATGCTCTGCCCATTCTGGAAGACATTTTCTGATGGAGATTTGGATAAATCAAGTCAACTGCTTGCTTTCTCTAACCCACTGAGTAAGATCCTAATCACAGAAAACAGTTCATTTTGTTCTTGAGAACTTGATCAAATTCCCCAGAAAACTAGAATAATACTTTTCCCTATTCCTCCCACATTCTACATAATATTTTGTCCCTAACAAGCTGAGATTTAGAATAGGTCAACAAAGGCTGCAGATTTATCAACAGCAGGAAGAGTTCGTCTGAAGTAGTTGCTGTCACACAGTATTATAAATAGACGTTTTCTTTGTTGGCCAAAGAAAAGAGCTTTACAATGAATCCTCTGCATAACAGAAAATAGCTACCTAATCATATCACGGTGACATCTTTCCCTGATGGATAACAGGAGAAGGGGGAGAAGACTTAGCCCAGCTTTCACTTCTACAGATACCCTTTTTGCCAGTAAGTTGGTCTGCAGAGCTGCTTTCAAGAGCCAGAAATGGCAACCTGTCTTTTGTTGTTGCCACCTTGGACTCCATGTATGGGGAATGCTGAGAAAGTTATGAAAGGCAAACCAGAAATTAATCTAAAATCTCTGCACTATTATGAATGGTCCTTTTATGATTAATAATATCAGGTCCTTTATTCTATGGAAACTGATATATTAATTCCAAACCAGCTTCATAATGGGGGGAATATTTATTTTTAGTACTGATACTCCATTTGCCCATTCAGTAAAAGATATCAAAAACAAAGCACAGAGAGATAGAGAAGGTAACTCACAGCAAGATTGCACATCATTCCCTACCAGCTCTGATTGTTAAGGAATGAGCTTCCTGGGTGGGATTGGAGTAGATTCACACATCTCTTATTCCAGAGATTGTAATGGAGCAAAACCAGCCACAATTCTGCTTATTGCAAGTAGTTATCAATTGATAAAGAAAAGAAAAGTTATCAATTGGCTTGGAACTCCCTGATCATACAAGGATGGAGAGGCCCAAGTCTGAATCTGCACTCAGCGATAAAGGTCATTGGGTATACTTGGACCCACCCCACTCTCAGAAAAGGGATAGGCAACCTTTTTGAGCCGGGGGCCGGGTTGCTGTCCCTCAGACAATTGGGGGGCTGAAGCACCCAAAATTAATTAATTAATTAATTAAAATTCAAATTCAAATTAAAAAAAATTTAAAAAATTAAAAATTAAAAAATATGCATGCACACTCTCTCAGCCCCAGAAAAGCCATGGGAAAACCCCTGTGGAGATTTTGCCAAGAAAACCCCAAGAACAAGTAATAACAACAATAATCAATATCATCATGGCGGGGGCCGGTGGCAGGACTGGCCTAGGGCCGGTCCAAAGGCCTCGGGGGGGGGGCGCATCCGGCCCCCGGGCCTTAGGTTGCCTACCCCTGGTCTAGACTATCCAAACTTTGTTATGAGAATACTATGGAAAGGGGAATCCTTATATCAACTTGATAAATAAATAAATCTATAAGTTGGAGCGAGTTCAAAGAAGGGCTATGAGGATGATAAGAGGTATGAAGAACAAAATATGAGGAAAGGTTGAAGAACCTGGGACTGTTCAGTTTGGTGAAGAGAAGATTGAGGGGTGACATGATTGTACTATCTCAAGGGCTGTCACAGAAAGGAGGGGCAGGCCTGTTCCCTATTGCCTCAGAGAGTAGGACCAGGTCTAATGGTTTGAAGTTACCAGAGAGTAGATTGGGATTGGACATTAGAAGGAACTCTGAAGATTTCTCTGAAGATGGCAGCCACAGATGTTGGCAAAACGTCAGAAAGAAAATCTTCTAGAACATGGCCACACAGCCCAAAAAACCCACAAAAAAATATTAGAAGGAACTTCTTGACAGTGAGAGCGGTTCAGCAAAGGAACCAATTACCTAGAGTGGATGTTGTTGTTTAATTGTTGTAATTGTTCCTTGCTTTTAAGTAACTTTTATTATTTTACCTATTGTTTTGTATTTTTAGATTGTATGCCTTTGGCAGGTTTTTATTTCTATTTTTTGCTTTGATTGTCTCTTTGTACAGCGCCGTATACATTGACGGCGCTTTATAAATAAACTTTAATAATAATAATAATAATAATAATAATAATAATAATAAGGTAGTGGGGTCTACTTTTCTTGTAGTCTTCAGAAAGGGGCTAGACAGTTATCTGCTGGAGATGCTCTAGCTGAAGAACCTGCAGTGATCAAGGGATTGGACTCAGACCCCCATGAGATCCCTTACAACTCTATGAGATGATGATGATGATGATGATGATGATGATGGTTGTTGGGGGAAAATCTGGATCATAATTTTGTTGGCAAAATAAACTTGATTTCAGAAAGACAAACACACACAGAAAAATTCCAATCTTCCCACTGTGTAGAA
Organism: Phrynosoma blainvillii; assembly: GCA_026167975.1. NCBI lineage: Eukaryota > Metazoa > Chordata > Lepidosauria > Squamata > Phrynosomatidae > Phrynosoma > Phrynosoma blainvillii. The sequence continues at coordinate 114,700,206 of JANUYF010000002.1, read as the reverse complement.
CATTTTGCCCAGATGTTATACAGATGGTAGCAGCATTGGATAGAACTTCCCACAACAGAAGATGTTGTGGGTGGGTGGCAGTAATTTTAAAAATGAGTGGGTTTCTATGCACTCATACATTCTGTGAAAACTCTGGAGAATGGGACAGTGGCTGCTTGTGAAAAATATGGTTTTGTACTTTGCTTTGGTAACTAAAGCCAATACTAAAAACTAGTCCTATTAGGATCAGGAGGACCTACACCCAAGAATTGTTATCTGGGATATTAACAATGCAAAAACAGCATGCAAAGCACTGTAAAATTCACACTCAAACCTGGAGGTATACGCATGTGTGTGTACATGGATGGATTGTTTAGACACTGAGGGGGAAAAGATAATATAACATTGGAAACCATTAACAGAGTGCAAACATTAGGGACAGTGTCAGACATGGGGCTTAAATTGTCTTTGGGCCTAAGCAGACTGCCAGAAATAGTGCACATTAAATTGAGGCACTGCCCTGGCTCTGTGCTAGGGAATCATGGGAACTGTAATTTATTGTGGCAGCAGAGCTCTCTGACAGAGAAGGCTCAATGTCCCAGAAAAAAATACAGTTCCCATGATTCCCTAGCACCGAGCCAGGGCAGTGCCTCAATTTAATGTGCACTATTTCTGGCAGTCTGCTTAGGCCTTTTGTTCCCTTCTGCTGCCGCCTTTTCTCTGTGTATGTGATAGTTGTCAGTGCAGAACCAAAAGCCGAAGACAGTAATCAATGGGACACACAGGCACCGATGCCCATAGAGCAACCCCTCTCTGAACCTCACTCACGGAGGGAAACACTCTCTGCATAAAAGTACCAAAATGGTTTCAGTGTCAGCATTAACAGAAGAGGAAATGAGAAAGTCAGCTAATTTCTTCATTTGTATCTGGCTCTGGAGGATCCACATTCATGCTGTGTGTAAATGGCAAGTGTTATAAAATCACATCAGAAGAAGAGCAATCGCAAGCCTGCCTACGTTTTCAATACTTGGCCTTTTCCTATTGTTGCTCACTTAACTGTGAAGAATCTCTATAGTCAGGCGGTTGCATAGTCTGCTATGGCCTTCTTCTCTCCTTCCTTCCCTGGTCCCCCTCCTACTATTCCATTTCTGCTGCCATTAGCACTCTCTAGAGCAGCCGCCTCTAGGAAATGTCCCATTAACTAAAATACATTGTGTGTTCTGCATTTCCTATTATATTCAATCGTTTCCAGAGCAGTCAGTGTCTTATTATATTAAGACTTTTGCATGCAAGATAGCTGAGCTAGACTTTTAGGCACAGAGCCTATTTTTAAAAAGACTGCCCCCTCCTCCATCCATAAGCCTATATATGGGAAGTGGCTAGAGGAAATGTGGGCAATGTTACAGAAAATTAATTGTTGTAAAATGTGACTTCGGAGTCACAGATCAAACTTTTAAAGGTAATTTGCCATATTTCATGCTTGAAACTATATAAAAATGGAGAAAATTGGAAATTAGAGCAGAATTACTGCCCATATTTTTCAAGAAGAGTGTTTTAGATTAAATGAATCTTATTATGCTGATGGAAACTGCTGACTTTCTAAAAAAAACTCTTACGAAGACAGTACTTAGGTTGTCCTTGAGAAAACTGGAAGGGGAGTTCAGGTGTACCAAACAGTTACATTAAGAAATCAACAAGAATGTATAACTGGATGTTAAGACCCATACCTAAGATTGTAATCAACAAATATATTTACCAAGCAAATATTAATAAAAAGAATAGAGCTATAGAGTTGGAGGAGGCCTTGTAGACTATCTAGTTAGTTCTCTGCTTGATGCAGGAAATCCTGAGGAAGAGTATTCCAGTCAACACAACAGGGATTGAATCTGGGACTTCATGTATAGCACAAACTCTGTCACTTGGCTATGACTCCACCTTGACATAAATCCAAACCTCCATTGTATTGCTTGACTCCGCAGCTGCGCAGAACACCAGATGTTGAACAAAACTCTTGTCACTTAGAAATAGAATTGTTTACTGGCACTGTAAGAAGAATATGGAATTAATAGAATATTTTTTAAACCTATAGTTCATTGTAATAATTACATTTAAACACACTGTTCTAATTTTTATAACTTCAGTGACATTAATTTTTTGAGTAACCATTAATGTTTCATGACATATTAGTTTGTCATTTTGGGAAGTAATGGGAGAGGGCTTGTCTATGGGCCTTTGCAGACTGCCAGAAATAGTGCAAATTGAGTCCACTTTAACTGCCCTGGCTCAGTGCTAGGGAATCATGGGAATTGTATTTTTTTTCTGAGACATTGAGCCTTCTCTGTCAGAGAGCTCTGGTGCCACAATAAACTACAGTTCCCATGATTCCTTAGCACTGAGTCGGGGCAATTAAAGTGGACTCAATTTGCACTATTTCTGGCAGTCTGCAAAGGCCCTAAGTTCAGCAATTTTTTTTTTAAATAAATAAATAAATAAATAAAAGCAGGTGCCACTAACATATTATTAACAATTAATGTAAAAATGATGTTATTCACCAAAACATTTAATGTTACCACATTGATGTCCTGATGACTGTCAGCATTAACACATGAGCGTGAACAGAAAACTTTTCAAGCTCTGAGTATAAGGCATGATCTCTAGAACTAAGTGCAGTTTACTCCAGCCTAAATCCCCAAAGGCACCAGATCCCATCTTATCTTGCCAGGTGCTGTAGGCTGTATGGTGCACATAATCTAGGCTTTATTAAGGCTGGAACTTGGAGCAAAAAGATACAGCTCCACATCCTTCCAACCTTTTGCATGTTTCCAGGAGCAGCAAGTCACCTTCTTCCTTTTTTGGCCAAAAAAGGTTAGCCACAAAAGCATATCTGGGGCTCCATCCCTCATCTACAACATATATTTGTTAAATACCAGGAGGGCACAAGGTGGCCCCCTTCATGCTGAGAACTGAAACTGAATTGTGAAAATGAGAAAGAAATATTTCCCTATCCCTACATGGTGTCTAGTGATTTAAATAACTCAAAGCCACCAGATCCTGTCTGATCTTGGAAGCTACATATGATCAGTCCTGATTAGTACTTGGATGGGAGGCTTCCAATGAATACTACTGGTATAGGTTATATTTCAGAGGAAGGAACTGGCAAGCAACCTCTCAGTATGCTTAAGAAAACTATATGAAATTCATGGGGTTGGCATAAGTTTCAGGCAACGTGAAGGCACATTTACACACAAATGCTGTATGAATATATACAGTATTTTCTGGCGTATAAGACTACTTTTTAACCCGGGAAAATCTTCTCCAAAGTCGGGGGTCGTCTTATACGCCGGGTGGAGGAAGAAGAGGAAGAAGGGGTGGCATGGCACGAGGCGGGAGGAGGAAAAAGAGAGGAAGTCAGGTTAGAGGAGGAGGAGGGGGGAGGAAGGGGTGGCGTGAGGCAGGAGGAGGAAGCAGCAGCGGATAAGAGGTGAACCCCTATCCTGGGGATTTCTTGGCAAGACTGGTTCAGAGGAGCTTTGCCATTGCCTTCCTCTGAGGCTGAGAGTGTGTGACTTGTCCAACTTCATCCATGGCAAAGTGGGGAATCAAACCCAGGTCTCCAGAGTGGTAGTCCAACACTCAAACCACTACACCATGCTGGCTCCTAATCCCACGTACTACCTATGAAACAACTGCAGACTTTTTTGTTGTTCTTGTGTGTCTTCAAGTCCTTTCCGACTTATGGCAACCCTAAGGCAATCTTATCATGGGGTTTCTTGGCATGTTTCTTCAAATGGGGGTTGCCATTACCATCTTCTGAGGGTGAGAGTGTGTGACATGCCCAGGGTCACTTACTTGGCTGCAAATTGTACATACCCCAGAATACATCACCTAGTATATTGGTAATCCTTCCCCCCAACACTTTCTCATTTCCCCCCGTTGGAAGAGGGGTCGTCTTATATAGCGAGTATATCCCAAACTCTATATTTTAACTGGAAAAGTTGGGGGTCATCTTATATGCTGGAAAATATGGGTCTGTGACCTTCTTTACTTCTTTTTGATCCCAGTCTCCTAGTCAGGGCCTTAACAAAAATCCATAGCTGGCCCCACACAGAGATTTGCCTATAAAAGCTCACAAAAGAATCTAAATTATATATACAAGTCAAGATCAAGACCAAGTAAAAATTGTATACATATTTATTCTCCACCAAAGATTCCACATTCAAATGTCATACATATATCTAGCTGTACTTACTATTTTATATCATGGTGCAAATGTTCATTTTGTTCTTGTTGCTGTCGTTGTTGTGTGCCTTGAAGTTGTTTCCAACTTATGGCGACTCTATCATGTGTTTTTTTGGGCAAGTTTTTCCTTCCATTGCCATCTTCTGAGGCTGAGAGACTGTGACTTACCCAAGGTCATCTAGTGGATTTCCATGGCTGAGCAGGGATTTGAACCCTGGTCTCCAGAGTCAATAGTTCAACGCTCAAACCTCTACACCATTCTGGCTCGCAAAATTTACACTACACAGTATGTGGGGGGGCATGTATGGACATATCCATCTCTTATGAATTCCTAGTATAAAATCATTATATTTGGATTTTAAGTAAGTCTAAAATAAAATAAATTCCATAATAAATCTGAATCTGAACACCCCCTTCCTGAATACAAATGTTCAGCATATTCTAAACTATGCACAAGATGTCTATAACATTTAAATAGTTGCTGGCTAAGTTCCATTTGGGGTGGGTTAGGAGAAAGTTCACGAGATAAAGAAATTGAAGGCCAGAAATTATGTGAGCGAACAGAGCCATCTGAAAAGTGAAGCAAGCATGAAATCCTGATAAAAAGAAATGTTGGAAAGTGGCAAATGATGTTTCTACTGTACCAACTCCAGCCAAATTCACTGGGGAGAATGGATTACACGCTCTTACAAAAGCAGGGCATTGTGGAGCAGAACCAAGGCAAACTATCTCAGCCTAAATTCATATCTTGTCTGAGCAGCTACTGAATCCAACCTTGTAGCTTTTGTTTACCTGAATTTCTGCTGCTTGCAAAACAGAATGAGGAGATAGCACAGATGCTTTTCTAACAATGATACTGCCTGTTCATTAAATTCATCAGTTATCTTATACCCTCTTCTAGATCTCAGGAAAGGCATCTAAATTGAGGGTTGCTGTTGTTTTGCATCATGCAGATTTATTTAGTAAAATTAAGGGAGAAACCACATGATTAATCAACTACAATTTTAAATCAATTGAGATCTCCACTGTTAGTTTTAAAATACTTTGATCTCATTCATAACTGATGGACAATCTATATGAGTGAGTATTTTTGTTCAAACCCCTCTGAACAAATTCTGCCAGGAAAACCCTGTGTTGTCTTACGGTTGTCTTAGAATCACAATAAGTCAGAAATGACTTGAAGACACACCACCACCACATTTTCGTTTCCCACCCATCTCCGCTTCATCATCTCATAATGAAGTCTCAGCTTTGAAACCAGGCCAACTCCTTCTTCTTCCAAACAAAATAAAATACAGGAGTCTGTGTAGATGACATGTGATCAATCACGAAGGAAGGCTGTGGAACTTGCGGATTTCTAATCATCTTCTCCTGCGGGCTTTTTGAGTAGCCAATATGCCCATTCTCTTAACATTCATGAAGAAATGAATAGCTCATTTAACTAATAATTACCCTTCTGTGGTTCCTCTCAATTGGTTTCTAGAAGTTTTTTGTTAAACAACTTTAATAATAGCCATTAATTCCTCTCTACAGAAGATGACCCATTCCTTTTGCTATTTCAATATAAAATACCTATGCAGGTAACACAAACTAAGATGGCTTATATTTATGCTCCAGAAAATGCTCAGTAAATAGATACAAGTATGGTCCTAACTTCACAGGGAGGACAGAAATTTCACCAAGTTTATCTGCTTAAGAAAGATTATATGACCAAGATTATATACTGGACAAGTGACGGGCAAGGGACATCAGGTATGACCTCCTGCATACAATATCCAAAAAAACCAACACATAGTATTCATATTCTTCTCCAATGGACATATTACCTGCCATACTTGCTAGAGGATTCTGGGAATTGTATTTCAACACCACAACTTTTTCCAAACTCGGGGGTGGATAAGGCCAGATTGCATACCTGTAACTGTAGTTCTTCAAGTGGCATCTGTGAATTCACACAAATCAGTTATTCTTCACCTGCACAGTGAATGCATCTTTCAGAACCCCCTAGAGCATTACATAAACATTTGGGCAGTAGCTCTGCCCACCTCCAGCAACCCTTTATAAGACGCTTCCCATTGAAACCACCAATTCCAAGGACACCAATATAGCAATCCAAAGGACATGCAGAACACAATGAGGTGAGAATGGGTGAGGTTGTGTAAGTTCACAGATGACAACTTGAAGAACTTCAGTTACAGGTATTCAACCTGTCCTCCTTCTTCGTGGTCTCTGTGACTCACACAAATGGGAGATTAGCAAGCTACACAAACAGGAAGTGGGAGAGTCATTACAAACAAATCAGAAGTTTACTAAACATCAAATCAATGCAACACAGCAAACATGACCCTAACACCCACTTACCCATGTAAAGTAATATCATTCCATACATTTCAGAAGACAGAGTCAATCTTTAATGTCAATACGCAACCAAGTTTCAACAGACAGAATTATCTTGACGCATCAGTGATACAGTCACAATATGAAAGATTAAAGTACAGATCTCCTGAAGGCAGTATCAGCTCAAGACTTTGAGGCCACTCTGTAATGAATTATAAAATTCATTGGCTGCAATCTGGTAGCCACCTTAAAAATGTCCTTGATTGGAACCAAAGTATAGCAAACAAAGAGTCTTTGTGAAGTCCAAAAGGCTGAAGTTCAGTCAGTATAGAAGGCCAAAGCCCTCCACACATGTAGACAGTGTAACTTCCTCTCGAAGGCAGAAGTGGAATTCTGCATGAAAGCTGGGAGAACAATGCCCTTGTTGACATGGAAAGCAGACACTACTGTAGGCAGAAAGGTAATGTTAGGTCTCAGGATAGCTCTATGGGAGTAGACGTTCAAACTCAGATAGTCCACACAGAGAGCACACAGTTCACTAGTCTGTCTGGCAGTCACAACTGCAATCAGGAAAGGAGTCTTCCAAGAAAGCAACCAGAGATCACAGGTAGCTATGGGTTTAAAGGGCTTCCCAGCTAAGACAAGTTTCGAAGTGCATTATGGCATCAGGCTCAACAATGAAGGATGGAGGTTCTTATAGCCTTTCAAAGAATCTCTTCATAAGAGGATTGATAAAGCAAGAAGCCTTCCCAAGCAGCTGAAAGCAAATAGAAATTGCAGTGAGATAACACTGGATTAATGATAGAGACAAGCCCCTGGATGGCAACATGAGCAGAAAATCCAAAACATATCCGGTGTTGGCTTCAGTAGGAAAAATGCAAAGAGGAATCAAGAACCCTTGAAACTTCCTCCACTTGTAAGGGTACGAATGTCTGGTGGAAGGTCATAGATTCAAAGAATCACAGAGTTGGAAGAGACTACCAGGGCCATTCAGTCCAACCCCCTGAAATGCAGTGTCCTGTCCTCACATGGCCACACAGCCCAAAAAACCCACAAAAAATATAGCAAAACAATTGTTTCTAACAACCGAGAGAAGGCAAGCCCACGCCTTATAAAGCATGCTCAGTCTCATCCTCCTTGTAACCTGTATTTCAGGGCGATGTTTCCCTGCTGCAGCCACAAAGCCTCACTTCACCTGTAGGGGAGATGCTGACTCTGCTTAAGACTTCTCCTTTCTTGAAGTGTTATCTCTTCTAAGTCCTCCTCCTCCTGCAGATAACTTAAGTGGCTGTTAGACAGAGCTGAAGAAGGGCCTGGCTGTAGTAAGTCAGTGTCATCTGCAGAGTCCGAATTTCAGGGGACAGGGGCTGCTGGGTGGATATGCTTCATCCTCAGAAGCCAAACTCTCAAGGAAGGGCATGACATGCAGGAACACACAATCAAAGCACTCCTGACAGATGGCCATCCCACCTCTGCTTAAAAACTGCCAAAGAAGGAGACTACACCATACTCTGAGGCAGTGTATTCCACTGTTGAACAGTTCTTACCATCAGGAAATTCTGCCTACCCTTTAATGAAATTGCTTTTCCTGTAGTTTGAACCCATGAATCTGAGGTGATGGTGGTATAAGCCTCGTTCTGATAGTGGTAAGTTTGAGGGAACTCATAATCCCATGAATAGTGAACATAGGAAGTTGGAGAGCTTCTGTATCAGGATGCAAAGAGTCCATGGAGCTTGATCTCAAACACAACCACCCCTTAGGGCCATGGTATCTATGAGAATAATGACCTCAGTACCAAGAACATCAAGACTAATGATATCTCCTGGAGTGGTACCTCAAGCTTGAGGATGACTCAGAAGCAGTAGAAGCAGAGTAAGATATGGACTGAGACTGAAATGGCTATCAGTGTGGCAGAGAGGGCAGAGGGACTAGCAACAGAACCCCCTAAGAGGAAGACTGAACAGGAAGCGGCAAACTCAAGACCCTCACAACAGGGGAAGACACCAGAATTTCATCTTCAGATATGGTCTCTACCTCGGGTTGATGTACAACTGAAACAGCCTCTATACAGTCAGAGGAACACTGTGGAGTCTCTGATACTTGAAGAATAAGCTCCCCTTGATAAATGGAATTTGTGATCTCTAGCACAGCAGGAGCAGATCAAGCAGGAGAGGATGGTTGTTGCAAAGGAGCAACCTAGGCAGTGAGCCTGGAGGTCTTGGAGGCAGAGTCTAGAGAACAGTGGTCATTATCTTGGCTCACTTCTTCTTTTTGTGCTTGTGCTGTCGAGCTATCAGTTTCATCCTGACCTCTAGATTGGTTGGTAGTAGTAACGTATGACACACCATCTGTCGGAGCTGAATTGTGTGGTTATTGATGGGACAGACACCGATCCTGCCAGAAAACGCTTGACTGCGAGATGCGAGGAGCCAGAAGCTGAGATCGAGACTGAAGTAGTCTTCAAATAAACTGTCTCTGCTGGTTCTATACCAATGGATTTCGAAGTCCAAGAAGACAGCAATTGAGCACATTCATATAAGAGTGCTTTCGAATGCAACCCTCTATTCTGTCTGACCTGAAGTGTACAGGGGGCATATGAGCTTCATCAACTGAATGTTTTTGGGATTTCAGATGCCCCCCCCCCCCATTCTGAGATCTATGCTCACAGGGTCTTGAATCCCCCCAAGACAAGGCTTGGGGACTAAGCTCCCCAAAATGATCTGCCAAAATTGGACCACAAAGACTTGTAGTTCACCTCTACAGACATTATCAGTCAGAAATGTACTAAACAATCAGGCACTAAGAAATATTAACACTGATTGTCATTGAACTCTCCCATGAAAAATACAGGCAGCAACCAATCTTGTTCATGCTTACATGAGAGATATGATGGTTTTTACCTCTCAATTCTTCAAAGATTTTTTATCCCTGCTGCACCTAGTTGGAAATCTGATGTTGTCCTATCCATGGGAGAGATAGTGCATACTATACAGCTCATTTGGGCTTTTTAAAATCCTAAAACATCTCTTGAAAGTAGAGTGGAAAAATGAACTCACAAAGATATTCTACGGTATGAAGGGAGGAGTTGGGCAAGCCTGATTGGTACCAGCCAATCATAACTCAGAAATGCTGTGAAGGGGGGGGGGACTTACCTTGGAGAAAGGATGTAAAACAGGTTTGTCTGACAGAAAGCAGATGAGGAAAGGATGGCTTAGAGCAGGGGTAGGCAACCTTTCCCCTTTAAGGGCCGAGGGACTTCAGCTCCCAGAAGCCTCAGCCATGTTGGCCAATAGTCCCATGTTGGCCAATAGCTCCTGGGATTCTGGGAGCTGAAGTCCCTCAGCCCTTAAAGGGGAAAGGTTGCTTACCCCTGGCTTAGAGATAGGGGAAAGATTGCAGAGAGCTAAGATAGTCAGCCCAGGGGAAGAACTAAATAGAATTTGGGAGAACTGTGAATGATAAAATAGTGTAGGGGTTAATGTGTGGTCTAGTTGTGCCTTAATAAACTTCTACTTGTTTATCCTTTTTTTACAATGGTGTCTGGCTGTTCCTGTTAAGTTTTTGATAGCGAGTCTGGTCATGCTTGCCATGGTGAATGCACTGGACAACACATCCATCCACTGGTCCATATAGGGATCATCTTGAGGCCCAAGTACCTGATCTAGGAAGGGATCTTGAGGGGAAAAGAGGCAAGGTGAGTGATAGGAACCCAAAGGTTTGGAACTGTGGAGCCAGCCTGAAGAGAGGATTCATCACATACCGATCCTTACATCCTCTAACAAGATTAACACCAAAAGGTATACATCTTCGTTTTCAGTTCTTGCATATATGAACAACAACAAAGAAATTCAAAGTTTTTTTCCCTATAGCATTTTATGGTTTTATAGTTTGCACTACAAAACTTTTGTCAAAAAAATTTGCAGGTTTCTCCCCACAAAACCATGTTTTGCACAAAACCAAAGAAAACAAATAATGGAGGAAAATAGCTGTCAACCTTTTTCCACCACAAGATTATCTCAACATGCTGTCATCCCTTCATATTAAGAATGAGAAAATTTGCTAGTATTCATCACAACTCTACAAAAGGGAAATGAGAAGACTTGAAACTAGTATAGGTATTGTCAGAAAGAGGGATCCTCACACCAGCAATCTGAATGCAGCATGCAGGTACACTATCTTTTTCTCCTTAAAGGTTTTTCTGCAGTAAGAAAAATAAAGATGGAAGAAGAGGTACGAAAAACAATGGAGAGTTGCAGGTAGAGGACAGCAACAGCTGAAATCCCAATAACATTCAGTGACTGAGGCAGGACGATATGGAAAAGCTGCATATGGAACTGATCTGTGATACAGAAATTAGTTATAGTTTACATACCGTATTTTCCAGCGTATAACACGGCTGGGCATATAAGACGACTCCCAACTTTTCCAGCTAAAATATAGAGTTTGGGATATACTCGCTGTATAAGACTATTCCTCTTCCAACGGGGGGAAATGAGAAAGTGTTGGGGGGAAGGACTGCCAATATACTAGGTGATGCATTCTGGGGTATGTACAATTTGCGGCCAAGTAAGTGACCCTGGGCATGTCACACACTCTCAGCCTCAGAGGATGGTAATGGCAACCCCCATTTGAAGAAACATGCCAAGAAAACCCCATGATAAGGTTGCCTTAGGGTCATCATAAGTCGGAAAGAACTTGAAGACACACAAGAACAACAAAAAAGTCTGCAATTATTTCATAGGTAGTCAGTGGGAATAGGAGCCAGCATGGTGTAGTGGGTTGAGTGTTGGACTACCACTCTGGAGACCTGGGTTTGATTCTCCATTCTGCCATGAAGCCCACTGGGTGAACTTGGACAAGTCACACACTCTCAGCTCAGGGGAAAGCAATGGCAAATCTCCTCTGAACCAGTTTGCCAAGAAAACCCCAGGATAGGGGTTCACCTCTTATCCGCTGCTGCTTCCTCCTCCCCTCCTCCTCCTCTAACCTGGACTTCCTCTCTTCCTCGTCCTCCCGCCTCCTGCCTCGCACCACGGCACCCCTCCCCCCTCCTCCTCCACCTGCCGTATAGTACAACCCCTGACTTTGGAGAAGATTTTCCTGGGTTAAAAAGTAGTCTTATACACCAGAAAATACAGTATGTTGGATGCACTGAAAACAACATATATGCTGTTTCACAGAGCCATATCATGTTTAAATTGGTTGTTGTTGTCAAAATGTGTAGCATTAGCCACATTTTGTGGCACTGCAGTCCTATGTGCTGAGTGCTAGTGTGCTATCAAAGACATAGGCTTTGACAATTAGTGATGAATGAACCAAACAAAATCTGCCTCACATGTATTCCAGCAAATTAAGTGCTGTTGCCCATCCTATACCTTTCCTGGATATTTTTTCCCTTTCGCTCATGCTTTTGTACACCAATTGTTATATAACCTTTAACATATACAAATGGAAAGTATGCCTTCCAGAACAGCTTTTTGTACATAATTCTGTATACCAAAATGTGTGTTTCCTTTCTGTTCCCATATCACTGCATCTCTCTTCCACACCTTTCCCTACCCCCCAACCCCCCTTGTTGAGGGACAGGCATAGTTAAGTTTGTTGGTTTCACACAGGCAAACCTGTTTTAGCAATTTAGACAAATAGTCTGTTTCAGGATGAAAAGCAGGGGAAGGAAAGAGAAGAAAGAGTCTTGGGAGGCTTTAGCATTGTACTTTATCAGTGCATCTGAAGAAGCAGATCCACAAAAGCTCCCACTAAAATAAATTGATGGACTGTGATCTACAGAAACCCACGCTACAATAAATTAGTCTTTAAGGTGCTATAAGATCCTGCCTTTTCCTACTTCTTTTTATACTGAAACAGACTTGTACTGCTGTCTCTTTGAAAACAGACGCAGACAGAAGACTCTGAACATCAATATTTCTTTACTAGATCACATGTGATGTATGTGCCTTTATCACACCAGGCCAAGAAAGACCTTTGACTGGTATAGAGGGAGGGGGGAATGAACAAAGAACTACCAGTGATGGTGATGGATAATGGTAAAATACTACTACTACTATCACTACTACAATTAATTACCCTAACAGCCAGCAACCACTTCTCCTTTGCAACAAAATATGGAACAAAAATATGAAAATTTCAACAGTGCCATAAGAATTTACAAGTATATTTACAATAGTTCCTCCATATTTTCTGAAACATATATGCCCATGGATCTGGCCTTGCATGGATATCACTGAGTCAAACTGGGAAAACTCTGTTGCTATTGAGATTTGGGTTGGATTTTCTCTGGCATCCTGACTGACAACCCTATTTATAAGAGACACAAGCCACTTTGAACCCTGCAAAGGTAGGAAGTTTTACATAGACACACCTGGCATCATGTTTAAATTGAGACTAAATTCACTAGATTGACAAAATATGTATATTTGTCCCTCCTTATTCGTGGACTTGGAGTCTGCGGTCTTGCTCCTTTGCAGATGGCAAACAGGGAGGGACAAAATGGTGTGCAGGCCTGAGGTGCACGCACAGTGCCACACAGGGAAGCGCATGCCCATTTTAACCAATGGGCTTTGAATATTTACAGTTTTTCCCATTTGCTGGGGTGGTGGTGTCTGGAACAGATCCCTGCAAATTGGGAGGGACGACTGTATATTGTATTTCTCCCTGGAGGTTATATATGTAATTGCCACACACAACATTAGTAAGCAAAGGGGCATCATTTTATTTCAAACACTATTACATTTGCAGACTGTTATTTAAAAAGGGAAGACCAAATTATATTACTATGTTACATTAGTTCAAAACTAGTCTGCCAAGCAAAGGTATGTAAACTCTAATTTTACAAACACAATGAAAGATATTTTATTGTACAAATTGCTGTTTTCCCTCAAGAGTTTAATGATTTTTTTAAAAAATAGATGCCAAAAATCTTCCTCTTTAAATACACACCTCTTTTTCATTCCTCAAAATTTCCTTCTTTAGAAGCATATGCTTGTTACTCATTAACATGCACACCCCCAAATCCCAGGTAAACAACAGAATTCTGGCCAGAAAGTACTGAAAGCTGTGAAAGCATAAACAGTGTGGAAAGCCCTGAAAAGTTAACAATGGCATCTGGAGATCTCAATGTCTTTTATGCTTATGATTTCATAGCAAAAATGTAGAACTGTGGAAAATATACAAATAGTTGAAACTCATGGCCTTTTGGGACTGAACAAAGATCTCCATCTAAATATAGCTAAATATAGCTTTTCTTGTAACTATCAGTGGAAGGTAAGACTAAGCAGTTACTGATGTGCGGCAATGTGGTTCTTACATTTGTTATTTGATAGAACCTCTTATTCCCAATGTAATATTGATCAGTCCTTGATGGAAATCAGACATCCAGCTTTAGTTTTAACACATTGGGCCCTGAAGTTAAAAAAACTTTACAAATCATAGGATATTTTTGGTAGAATTCTTAATAACCTCATGAAGTGTTTTAACCACAAGCTAGATGCCTGATTTGATAAAAGCAGATCATCAAAATAATATCTTCTATCTGTTTTTGTCAGTACCATGTTGAATATATTTCATTCCCTCCACAGATAAAGAGAAAAAGAACAAATGAGTTCATTCCTTCCTTTATAGTCCCTTCTGGCATTTCTTCTGGAATGAGGTTTTTAGGAAGCTGCGGTAGCCAGGGTCATCCACATATTCATTCTTAAATCTGGAGCTCAATACCCTCTGCCTCTTCTTTTCTCCCTGAATAATATCAGCTCCATAGAATGTGTCTTCAAATCTCATATCGGAAGCTGTAGACTGAAAATAGATATTCAGTAGTGAGTTTATTTTATCTATAGACAGCTTCTAAAACATCACCAAAACATTGGTATAAACAGATATCTTCACATCAGCGTAAATCTGAAAAATTACCTTAAGAGCCTCATCACCATCAAGTTTTATTTTCAGCAGTCACAGTCTTAAGTGGCACACAATCATCATCAGCACCAGCAGCATCAGCACCAGCATCACTACCACTGAGTTTAGCTGCTAGGTGTTTCTAGCCTGGCCATCAATCTAATGTGCATGGAGATTTCTTGCTTGTTTTTGGAAGAACATTAAAACATGCAAATCTCACCTATAGACTGAGGGAATGCAAAAACGAACCTCAAGGTGGTTATTCTGACAGTCAAGACAGGTCTTGAGAACCTCTTTACAATGGCTTTTCATGGAGTGGTGCTGCTGCTGTGGTGGCAGCTGTTTTCATGGAAATATGATGTCATGTGAAATGACGCAAATCTATTTTAGCCCTCAAGTGTCAGGGTATCAATGTTATGCTGTTGTCACAAAGTAGAGTTAAGGCAATTTTGTACCCTCAGCCCTACTCCAATTTTTGTGGGAGGGTGGATGACTTTATTTGCTTCAAATTGGCCAACTTCACTCCACAATTCTATGCTATGGACTATTTTTTCAGGAGTCCCGCACATGCCTTTTTATGCCAATACAGACCTTCCTTTTTGTGCTATCCTTTTCTTTTTTTTTCTTTTTTTTTCAGAAGACAAAGTGACTGAAGCAGAAAATGTAATCATTCCCTGGTTTACAAATTTAAAAAGGTGGCACAATGGCCAGTAGCACTCCTCCCCTGAGGCTTGAAGATTTATTGGCTAATTGGGGAAGTTGCAAGGTGGCAATGGTGTGTGTGTGATTTCCAGGGTCCCACAGTAGTAGTGAAGGGGGAAAGTTTTGAGTAGGAGGGAAAGGGGAAAGGACCACATTAACTGCAAACTCAGATGCACACTTAGCTCCAGTCTTTCAGCCTAAGCAATGTCAGGCAATAGATCTCTGTAGCAGTTTGTTTTGCTAGACTGCACTGGGAAAGATATTGGCTTACTGTCATAATATTTGGTGACAAATAGAACAGTACCATGGACAGATGCCAAGAGAGGTGTCTAGATAGTGGGAAATTCCCAGATTTCAAAGAGCAATATAAAAATATAATTAACTTCCCTAAAAGTGAAGACGAACACAAGCAACAGTAAAAATGATCTATAGAACTGTCATAATTTAAGATGAATAGCAGAAAGCCACCATATTTGCAATGGTATTCATAGCCAAATACAACAACAAATCATATTTACAGCATGTTTAGCTAATTATAAACTCCATTATGAATACTCTATAAAACAATTAGTAGTAATGGGCCCCTTTCCCGAATACAGATCGCTAAAAAAACAAACACTGTTCTCAGCAACGTATGCTCTGTTCAAGAATTTTGTGTGGTATCGTAATTAGAGAGTCAGCATGGTGTAGTGCAAGGGTAGGCAACCTTTCCCCTTTATTGGCCGAGGGACTTCAGCTCCCAGAAGCCTCAGCCATGTTGGTCAATAGTCCCATGTTGGCCAATAGCTCCTGGGATTCTGGGAGCTGAAGTCCCTCGGCCCTTAAAGGGGAAAGGTTGCCTACCCCTGGTGTAGTGGTTCAAGTATTGGACTACAACTCTGGAGATCAGGGTCTGATTCCCAGCTTGGCTATAGAAACCCATTGTCTGACTTTGGGCAAGTCACATACTCTCATCCTCAGAAAACCCCATAAGTTCACCTTAGGGTCACCATAAGTTGGAACTAATTTGAAAGCACATAACAACAAATTGTAATTATACTGGTTCTGCTCTAGATTTTTAAACTTGTAGTTATGTCTGATTACTGCAATAAAGATAAAGATTTAAATCTTCTTGGTCTACCAGAGAATCCAGCTTAATTCTCTTTCTGTACCAGTGGTAGATAAGAAAGTCTTGTTGTTTTTAAAGTACTACATGCCATTCTTATTCTCAATGTTATGAGTTCCAGCTATCTAATTCAGGGGTAGGCAACCTTTCCCCTTTAAGGGCCGAGGGACTTCAGCTCCCAGAAGCCTCAGCCATGTTGGCCAATAGTTCCATGTTGGCCAATAGCTCCTGGGATTCTGGGAGCTGAAGTCCCTTGGTCCTTAAAGGGGAAAGGTTGCCTACCCCTGATCTAATTATTGAAAATGTATCTATAAGCCAGGGGTAGGCAATCTTTCCCCTTTAAGGGCCGAGGGACTTCAGCTCCCAGAAGCCTCAGCCATGTTGGCCAATAGTCCCATGTTGGCCAATAGCTCCTGGGATTCTGGGAGCTGAAGTCCCTCGGCCCTTAAAGGGGAAAGGTTGCCTACCCCTGCTATAAGCTATGACTTTGCCAAAAGTGTCAGTGGAAGAGAGTCAGGCATTTGCCAAAGGAACCTCGATGCTCTTTAAATGGTCGTGGATGTTTGATTGAAGACATTTAATTGAAAAAGTAGTCCAGGCTGGGACTAGTGATCTGCAGCAAGTATATTTGAGAAAATAAGGCAGTTTTTGGTTGGAATTTTAAAAAAATCTATGAGTTTAGCTGTACTTAGCTAAATTAAGTGCAGCCTTAGCCTATAAGAGCTATTCTTTGGTATGGTGATTCTCTGATGTAGGCGATCAGCACATTTGCTGCTTAATGTAGAAATACTGGTTTCACTATGCTCTGGTGGAATATATGGCAATTAGTCAACTGGACTTGAAAGCACACACACAAGCAAAGAAAGGAGGAGGGGGAAGGAATTTAGCAGCACCTTTACAAATGATTTTTATTTTAGCATCAGCTTTTATGGACATAAAACAACTCCTTCAGATGTAATTCAGAGTTGCATCAAAGCCTCTGTTTAAAAAGTGTATTTATACAGTTGGGGGTGGGGTGGGTGGGGTGGGACAGAATGTAACAGGACCAAGAAAGATGCAAATCATATCCCTTGCCCTAAATTTTCAAAGGGTTGGGTGAAGTGATAAAGGTCTCTCAGAACTTTACACTGGTCAGTCAGAGTTGATGTGTGAAAGCAATAAATCTGCTTACCAAAAGTCAATTCCCCTGGGTCCAAGACTCTCTGAGAAGATTCGTTTTGTTACATGTGCAATAGCAGGGACTCTTGTATTGATACATGTGATGAAGCCATTGTCTTTGCTCATACCTCTGCTAATGGATTGGAGTTTGTGAATAAAATTTAATTCAGCTGTTTCTCTTTATAGTATTCTATATCTGAAGAAATGAATTTATATCCATGAAAGCTATGCTAAAATAAAAACTAGTTAGGGCCTTTGCAGACTGCTAGAAATAGTGCAAATTGAATCCACTTTAAATTGAGGCACTGCCCTGGCTCAGTGCTAGGGAATCATGGGAAATGTATTTTTTTCTAAGACATTGAGCCTTCTCTGTCAGAGAGCTCTGGTGCCATAATACAGTTCCCATAATTCCCTAGCACTGAGCCAGGGCAGTGCCTCAATTTAAAGTGGACTCAATTTGCACTATTTCTGGCAGTCTGCAAAGGCCCTTAGTCATCAAGTCCTGCTGCATTCCTTTCCCACTCTCTCCTTTCTTCCTTTTTATGTTGCAAAAGACTAACATGGCTACTTCTTTGAAATCTAATGTAATACACACAGAAAATATGATAAAAGACACTGAAGTCTCTCAGGGTGTCCTTTTGAAGGAAAACTAATCCCTGGAATTTGTCAAGATTGGTAAACACATAACATTCTAACAGAAATTTGTTGTGTGCCTTCAAGTAATTTCTGACTTGAAGGATTTCTTGGCATAATTTGTTCAGAGGGGATTTGAGCTTGCCTTCTGAGGCTGAGAAAGTGTGACTTGCCCAAAGTCATTCAGTGGATTTTCATGGCCAAGTGGGAATTCATACCCTGGTCTCTCAGTGTCCCAGTCCAGCATTGGAGTAAGCACTGTGAATTCCATTCTTTACTTAGGTATGGGTTGGAGTGGGTATGGGTCTCTGCTTTCCCTAGAACAGGTGGATGGTAAGTTTTCCCTGGGGTAACATGAGGAAGTCCATAGGGAAAGTTTTTGCAGGTTGGATAAGGCTTGTTCTTCCAACCCTATACTATAGCACAGGTCCTGAAAAAGTCAAATAAGTACTGTATTTGTGCAAAATCAGTGGATGTTAACAGGATGTCAAAGGTTGGTTGGATGATATTTTATTTAAACTTCATGGACAGTCCTTCTTTGGAGATACTTACAAATCGAGCTCTCACTCTTTTGGGCAGTTCTTCATCAAGAGTGTAGATTTCTTCCCTTTTTGTTGCTATCTGAGAGCCATCTTCAAACTCTACCTGTGAAACAAAGCAAAACATCAAATTATAATCATTATCTGAATAATTTAAGGTTTTGGCATCTGCATGGAATAGCACAGGTAGCCAAAGACTTTGGTATCCGAGGTTTGCAAAACAAGTATGGCAGGTAGCACATTTTATAAGAACTTATATAAGCCCTGGTGGCGCAGTGGTTAAATGCCTGTACTGCAGCCACTCACTCATAGACCACAAGGTTGAGAGTTCAATACTAGCCAGGGCTCAGGCTAGACTCAGGCCTGCATCCTTCCGAGGTCGCTAAAATGAGTACCCAACTGTTGGGGGGCAATGAGCTTACAGTTGTAAACTGCTTAGACATCCCATAGCGCGATATGAAGCGGTATATAAATGAAGCTGCTTTTGCTTTGCTTATCAAAATAATTATCAAAATAATTTAAAGAAATACCAGAAAAAAGAGGGGAAAAAGGAAAAAAATTGAAAAGTATTTTTTAAATACAGTATGCAATATATACCTTAACAGAAGTTAAGTACATTCTTAATGTTTTCTAACTCAAGTGGTTTTGTAACTCTCACTTACAATGTTAGCATCAGTGTATGTGTAATCTATCTGCGTATTTTTCTTTCTTGGACAGGGAGGGGAAGAGAGTTACAACTTTTACAGGTTGCCTCCGATTGGGGAAAAAGTCTCAGGAAATGCCAAGTTTTGTTCCTGTAGAAACCAATTTTATTTTAGAGATTCATATGATATTTTTTTTATCTCAAAGTATTTCTTAGCAACTCTCTGCATTATACAGAACTTTTATTCCCACTTCTGTAGACAGTTTGAATTAATCCAGGACTTTCCAAAATGAAAAGTATCAGTTACTTGCGTCATGTGTTTCTACTATCCAGTAAAGAAGGCCACCAAGTAATATAAGTATTGTTTCCACAACACAGATTGAACAGAGATCAAGTGAAGGAAAGAGTAATGAATGTTTAGTTCTAAAAACAAAATGATCTTAATGCTTAACTAGTATAATATTGAGCCCTGGTGGTGCAGTGGTTAAATGCCTGTACTGCAGCCACTCACTCACAAACCACAAGGTTGCGAGTTCAATACCAGCCAGGGCTCAGGCTTGACTCAGGCTTGCATCCTTCCAAAGTCGCTAAAATGAGTACCCAACTTGTTGGGGGCAATTAGCTTACAGTTAAACCACTTAGAGACTGCACAGCACGATATGAAGTGGTATATAAATGAAGCTGCTATCTGCTATTGTGCAAAGGGATCTTGTAGCACATTTGAGACTAACTGAAAGAAAGAAACTGGTAGCATGAGCTTTTGTAGACACAAGTACCAGCTTCTTTCTTCCATTTAGTTTCAAAGATGTGACAAGATCCCTTTGCACACTGATTTTCCAGACTAACATGACTATGTCTTTGAATAGTACAATACTGGTAATCCATTTTGGCACTTTGGCTATAACTCTTGATTTTAGACTAAGTGGAAATAGGTTCAAATCATGGACTGTTGCATGAGACTGCATGTGACACAGAATCAGTGGGAGAGGAAAGGGAATTTCACAATGGAGGGAGGGAAACCCAGCACATTTCAAGAGAGGACTAGATGCAAAGCCATGAATATGCAAGGACAATCAAAACAAAGACAATTGGAAACTCTTGATACTTTGAGGTAGCTCACTTGAACCCACAGAAAGAGTATGTAGATTTGAAAATCTAAATGCAGCAAAAAAAGAAGTATATATTATGCAGAGCCAAGCTTTGGGAAAATCCTCCCTGCTGAAGCAGATATGCTGAGCAGGCTGTAGAAATGCCACACCTCAGCACTTTCCCTATATATGACTATCTGTCTGGCCCAAGGGCTAAGACCTCTATTCCAGGATCTTACCCCTAGCCCTAGAACAGACAATTTCTCCCTTGAAAATACACAGGCTCTGTCTGATTATATAAAAATGCCTTTAAATCCTATCTTGAGTGGTGGCTGCAGTTTGTGGTTCCCTGGACAAGGAAACATATCTGAACTTGCTCCACCTTGCAGGACAGGTGGAAGGCTTCTATTAAAAATGCCAATAGACACGCATCTTTATGCAGCATGTCAGAATGGCTTGATATATTTGCTTCTAATTTTCAGAGTGATAAGAAGTAATCTTTCTGTTTTCAAGGTTGTGGAAGACTTCTGCCAAAAAGAAGAAGGTATGACTGATACTAAAGGAAATGCCAGTTAACAGAATTATATTGAATCTGATGGAACTTCTTTAAAATAGTCTGTTCAGAAGATGAAAAGCTTTATCATACTTAGGCTTAGATCTAATCCAGCATGAACCCCTTTAGCAGAAAATGAGAAAGAGAATGCAGCTAGGTGTGAGGAATGCTAAATCACTCTGTTGCTGCTGTACTAGATGTGGCTTCCAGAAGTTGTAAATTATTTTTTGACACCGCCTTTCAACTGTCAGACACCTGTTAATATCTACATGTTTCGTGTTCCTGATCAAATTCATTAATGATACTCAAAGCTCTTATTAAAGCCACTGCATGTATAATAAATTGAGACATGTAAAAATTATGGGGAAGGAAAAATATAGGGGAAGGAAGATTGGGTCTGTGCTCAACTGCTCTTCCCTCTACCTGCCACTGACATCCAGCAAATTCAGGGGCCTATGCATGCAAACTCCCAGTTCTGAGGGGGATCAGTTACCTGGATAAGAGCTTAATTATGCCTCTGTTTGTATACAACATCTCACAGACTTGCTTGGTCTGTGATCCCCCATCATGCTTAGGTTATTAAAATTACATCCACTTACAGCTACACATGCATGTCCAGCAACTTCTTTTCGTGGAAAAGGAGGGTATAACAGAATTTAAATGAGTTTTATTTTAACTTACACTGTATGCTGCTTTGGGATCTATACTGGCAGAAATGTGGGACATGTATAAAATAAAATAAAACTAATAAACATTTACTGGTCACCAAGCCAATTTAGTCTGGTGCAGCCAAACAGCAAAGTTTGTGTTGCTTTATACATTAATGCTTTCATGGATATAGCAGACCAAGAAAACTTATGCCATAAAATATGTTAAGTCTTTAAGGTCCCACAAGATTCTTGGGGTTTTCTAAGTCCCAGAACCTCACACTATAAATGGCCTTTAAAAAAATAAGTTTCAAAAGGCCAAACATTCAACCCAAGAATACATCATACAGCAAAGATTTTTTATTCTCCCCTTCTTTAGCAACTCAACCTTTCCCAGATATCTCACAGCAGAAGATATGTTTTTCTTTTGAATATTTAGTGAGATATTTAGTTTAAAAAGCAAAACCTAGGCAAATGCAGTTGAGGCAATTTGGTGAAAACTTTATTGCTATTTATTTTAGCTGTTCCACTGAGCATTCACTCATGCCTTTGCCATGCCTGTTAATTGAAAGTCATATTGCATTCTGTGTTGGAAACTATTCCAAATTTTTGAGATCTAATAGCAAGGAATGGCTCCTTCAAAGTTATTCAATAGGGGGATATAACATTAAATGTCAAAAGATTACCTCTAATGAGTCCAAATCTGAAACAGGCTTCAGTTGGCAAACTGTAGACTAGTAGGGGTGTCAATCACTGTCCATATTAATTTATATCAGACTCAAGAGATATGCACACATAATAACAAAAACACTATTACAATATTATATCAGTAACATTTGCTATTTAGTTCTCTCCATGTGGTTTTCTTACATTAGGACATCATAAATTAGTGTTTAATTGGAATTGCTAGAAAGCATTTGATTAGGTACATGGATAATTTAGTCATCTTCACAAGCTCACACATGCATATTAAAAAGGAACACAAAGGAAACATTGTGAGACACTAAGGGTTTAAGCCTCACATTTTTTTTCCCTTGGAAATACAGTTCAAATTTTGCACATACTTACTAATATATCTGAAAGTGATTAAGGTGAACCTGTTTATAAAAATTATGACAGCAGCATAAACAGATCCTTATTTTGTATCATGGTAATTGCTTTATGCATTTACCTTTGTGGACTACACAGATGTGGAAACCATCTTTCAGTTCACATTAAAAAACTGAAAATTTCCTTTGGCCTGCAGTCTTAGGATTCCATGTTAAGATTTCCCATCCTAGAATTACTTCTGCATCTAAAAAAGGCTTGTGGAAATGTTGATTACATGTAAATAGAGTTGTGTCAAAGATGCTTATACTTTAGCTAGCAATAGATAGACAGACTATCTAAGGACAAAACTACATGTTAAGTGCAGGTATGTGTAACAATCCCTCAAACACTCTTCTTTGAGAGGAGTGGGCTGCATTAGAGAAGACAGAGCCTAATCCTTTCCCTGATAGTCATCTTTTCTATTAAATGTTTTTTCACTGCTTTTAGCAGTGACAGTATTAAACAAATGTGCATCCCAGGAATGATGAGTGGGTTAAAACAGGAAAGGAGAGGTTTCACACAGGAATCAATTGACAAAGAAAGGGTTAAGCAATGTTTTCCTTCCTGCCCTCCTCCAGTGAAAATCAGCCACTGTCCAATATACAAAGGGCCATCAGGGCTTTGATACTAGCAACATGCATCTTTCTGTTAGGGAGCTGTAACATGTGAAGGCGCCGTAAGTTATATAAAGATTTCTCCTATTTATGAACCTCTTGTTTTCTCATTTGCCACACAGAAATGGAACACTACAAGAATTTTATGGTTTATAAGTATACATTGCCTCAAAATTGCCACCTGCTGAGGAATCATATAAGCTTCCCATAGTTTTTAGCACTTTTGGCATTATTTGATTATAATTATTAGAAATTGGGACTCACAGTACCAAGAAACAGATAACTGAATCTCTCATGTGAGCTCAGAAAGGATATTTAAACTCTTTTTCTTTACTGTTGCTCTTATTAATCAAAAATAAGTCTATTCCTGCTATAATATGCATGATTACCATAGGAAACTGTAACACAAACATTTCTCAACAATGGTTAACCTTACACCATCTCATCTTCTATCTCTTAAAATGACCTTGCACAAACATTTCATTTACCATCTATTGAAGCATACTAGTGCTTCATTGTCCTGTACAGAATGAATTAAGTTAAGACTCCTTGTGTGAAATTCAGAGCAGCTGCACTACACAAAATGTTTACCTCTATATAACACAAGACTAGAAATACCATTATGAGGCATTCACTCCACCTGCTGCAATTTTATGAATAGGAAGGACCATGTTTCAGAGAGCAAGCACCAGCAGAGACTAGGGGAATCAGCACAAGGTTATAATTTTGTGATGTTCTTCCAGTTTTTCATTGATCCACATCTGTTGAAGGCTTTCCTAACATGGCAGCAAGAGGAAAATATGTTGTTGAATAGGCCTACTGGCCTAAAAGTATACACACATTTTTCTACTGAAGTATTCACATCACGAAATATACTTAAATGTTAATCCTGACAAGATTTCCTTCCTCCCCCCCCCCCTGCAGCATGTAATTAACAAAAATAAGAATTATATCCTTTTATCTTCCCTGCTGCTACTTTTCTTGGCCCTGCCAGCAGACATGTAGTGCTGCTGGGACACACTGGCTTAGGGACCTGGTACTTTGATGTGATTAGCCAGGCTTCTGCAGGCAGTCCCCTTGATTTCTCCTCATTCCTTGATACCAAACAAGGAGCAGTCACTCAGCTTAGTTCTTTCCCACAGACACTGTCTGTGACATAAGAGCTCTAATAACTTATGCTTTCATGCCATTAGATACATACACAGCCCTCTTTCTGTCTGCTTCCTTCACGGTCCAGCTCTCGCATCCGTACATGGTAATTGGGAATACAATAGCCTAAACGATTATGACTTTAGTGCTCAGTTGTATGTCTTTGCTCTTTGGTATCTTTTCCAGTTCTTTCATGGCTGCCCTCCCCATTCCTAGTCTTCTTCTTATTTCTTGACTGCAGTCTCCATTCTGGTCAATGTCTGACTATAACTATTATACTGTCTACGATGACTATTATAGACTTTGCCCTCACTCACTTATGGAATAAGCCATGCTTTCGAGGCCCTCTCCACCTCAGTCATTATACCTCATTCTCCTTCACCATGCTCTCACATTTCTCTGTGACCTGATCTGTCTCATCTGTTTCTTCTTACCACTTGCTGGCAATGGTAGCAGTGGCTCCCTCACAACATTCACTTCCTTCTTTGATTCAGCCACAAATATCCTTTATATGAGATTATTATTAGAATCTACAAAAGGGTTAGAAAGGCACACGTGATCTCTCTCTCACCAAACACAGATGCACACACTGCCACACACAGAATTATCCTCCTACTTCTCTCCATGTATTAATGGGGTAGAGGATGGTATTTGACAGAGAAAATACTAGGGAAAGGAACGTGAGCTGATGTTAGTTGTTTGCAGCATTTCTAGATTCAAAGGGCTTTGTAAAACTTTACATGAATGAAGATCATGTATTTGGGTCCTACTAAGTGGGGAAAGCTTGACAGGGAGTAGGTTTTGAAGCAGGAAAATGATAGCTAAACAAAGGAATGAATGTCTTGTTGTCCCCACAATGTTGCTTTTCCATTCTTGCTCCATTGAGAGTAGCCTTTTGAATTCTAAATCTATTGTAGGTTGCCCTTGCAGATATTTATGCATAACATAATTTGAGCTTAAGCTGTGGTCATTTTGTCTGACATTGAGTATTCTCCTCTTCCTTCCAGGAAGCTCAGCAACTTCCCAGGATGCAAAATAAGCCAGAAAAGGAAAAAGTTTAGAAGAGATGTATTAACTTATGATAGTGTGTGTGTGTGTGTGTGTGCGCGCGCACATGCACGCATGTGCGCCAATTAAGAGATGTAGTTACAAGAAAATGTAACAATGGAGGCTGCCTACAGAAATATGTCACCTGAGGATCTTTAATGCATTTAGGCACACCTAGGCTTTAAAGTCTGCAACTATTTAGAATTTTATTTTTTTTAATGGGGATACTATATTGGTTCAGAATTGTGAGCCAAATAGTTAGAGACCTGAGTTCACAGTCTAATTTTACAAATCAGGACAAGTGATGACCAAATAATCTCTCCCCCGTCCCTAAACTGTTGAGAGCACAACTATGAGTTGTCTAAGGCAGAAGTGGAACTGGAAAACAGTCTTTCCTGCAAGTGAACATACGGAGCTACACAGTCTGAAACAGTCTTGAACAAGGTACATCAAGTTTTAAAGGGTCTGGCATTGTATGTACAGCCAGCCTTCTACATTGCGGGTTTGATTTTTGCGATTTGATTATTCATGATTACTTGTTGCTACCTCTGCTGCTGCCCTATGCCATTTTTAATAGGGACTGGAAGCCTTGCAAGACGGACAGACTGTAAACAAGGCTTGCAAGTCCCTATTAAAAATAGCATAGGGCAGGAGTGGAGACAGTGGCAAATCCCTCTAGCTGTCCACTTCTGCCTTGTGAAAGAACACCACTGCCTCAAAGGCATCCATGGTGGGTTAAATCTGCAGATCATATTTTTTGTGTATGTTAAATATGGGGTTTTTTTGGGGGGAGGGGGGAAGAGTACAGTTATTTGCAGTTTTTCCACTTTTGCAGAGGCCCTGTATTCCTAACCCTAGTGACTGTACAGGGCTGACTGTAGTACAATCCCCACTTTGTGCAGGATCTACAAGGCTAGATACAGCTGCATCATATTTAGGAAGTGGTTGTACAGCCTCTGCTTAAGTAAACTTAGCAACAAGGAGGCCATTACCTCCCAACACAGTCTCTTTTACCATTGAAAAGGTTATATTGCAAGGAAGTTTCTCCTAATGTTTATCTGGAATCTGCTTTCCAGTTATTCCCATCTTTTGAGTACACTCTCTGGAGTAACATGGAACAAGTTGGTTCAACTATCCTGGTACAGACTTTAACCCAACTATCCCCGGTAAAGAATTTTGTAATCAGCATAACTATTATTCTTGGCATATAATAAGCATTGGAGAGGGAATGCATGAAGGTTTCTGATATATGAGTCAGTAAATTAAACTTACACTGTACATGTAAGCTATGTTGGTTCCAAGATATTTTGCACCATAAAGTTTTCCATCCGGCCACTTCACTTGAACAACCTCTCCCTCTGCAGGTGGGCCCAGTGTCAGGCAGTCTCTGCTCTATTTAAAAACAAAAACAAATGAAAATATCTTAGTCAGTAGGAGGATAACATTTGAAACTCTCATGAAACCCTTCTTCTGTTGCATGTGTTGAACATGAGAAGATATCTTGGTATTGTCCTAGTAATTTACACTGAACACCTCTGCAAGAAAAGCAAGTATCCCAAACTCCCATTCCTAACAGCACATAGGTAAGGTCAGGTTCCTAATACCTCAAGGAAAACCCCTGCCTTATAATTTATCAATGTATATCATATCATTGTAAAGAACACAAAGAATATCTGTTTCCTCAGAAGCGAAGGTAGCACTCAATAAGTTAAAATTTGGTGAAATATTTGCATTTCTCATCTTTGTATGTTTTAAAAAAGATGCTTTCTTGGAATACATTTTGAGGTACTACCCTGGTTAGTGAAATTTTAATATAATAAAAACTATTTCAGCTTCTGCATAAGTAGTACTGGGAACTTGGTTTCCTGATGCCATGTAGATAATGATGATTCTTCAGACAGGGATATATTCACAAAATATGCAAGGAGACATAACCTAAAAGTAATATTTTATTCTGTGGTTAAACCAATTATTTAATCTCTCTTTATAGTGTATATATATATTTTAAAGTTTGTAATTATTTCAGAAATGAGAATCATAACAAATCCCATTAATACTCTTTTGGGCCCCGCATAAATATGGGATACAATATGACTACTTTGCCTTGAAAAATCTGCTGTGGATTTAGACGGAAATAAAATATTGTTATGTGGCCTTCAAAACAAAACAATGAAAACAAAACAAAAGCAAACACCCTAGTCTAGGTGCCTCCATAGCTGATCTGATCCATATTTTCAATAGCTAAAACAAAGCTTTATCTTGCAATAGTTAGAAAACTGGGATTAAAAGCAACAACAAATATTTGTAAATATTAATATAAGAAAACAATAGGTAAAAATATAGCCATTTACCAAATATGCACCTACTGTTATGAAAACAATAAAGAGTATGATGGGAGCTTAAAGACTAATAGATTTTATAAAGCAAAACCCTTTATGGTCTATACTCCATTTCTGCAGATACATGAGGACTCGGAGGCATATGTACAGTACATGTGGTTGGTGGTGGGACTGAAGTGAGGAGACAACGTATTGTGGTACAAAAACAATTAAGTGTGTAGTTGGTTATGAGCAGTGACATTCATATGGAGAGATTTTACTACAGGTCTTCTCAACTGCTAGAGAGGTTATGGCAACATTCTTTTGATATAGATAACAAGTTTCATATGGAGCTGCATATTCACCAGCATAAATTCCCACAAGGTATATGGCTTTCTCTATTTACCCAATAATAGTTTATACTTCAGCCCTCAAAACAAAATAATTTTATGTCACTCTCACATTCAAACAAATGGCAGTGTATAAACCAGGGGTAGGCAACCTTTCCCCTTTAAGGGCCGAGGGACTTCAGCTCCCAGAATCCCAGGCGCTATTGGCCAACATGGGACTATTGGCCAACATGGCTGAGGCTTCTGGGAGCTGAAGTCCCTCGGCCCTTAAAGAGGAAAGGTTGCCTACCCCTGGTATAAACAGTTAAGTAGATTAACAAAGGAATGTAGTCCACAAGCAGCTCAACAAATAAATCAAGAAAGGTATGGTGGCATGTAGTATTTTGTAGTAGTATGTAGTATATGAGGGATGCGGTGGCTTAACGGTTAAGATATTGACTCTGATAATCACAAGGTTGGCAGGTTGGCAGTTTGAGACCCAAGTACCGCATGACAGAGTGAGCTCCTGTCACTAGTCCCAACTTTGGCTAACCTAGCAGTTTGAAAGCATGAAAAAGTGCAAGTAGATAAATAGGAACCACTTTGGTGGAAAAGTAACAGCGTTCCGTGAAATCATGCTGGCCACATGACTACCGGAGTTGTCTTCGATAATGCTGGTTCTCTTGGCTTAGTACCAGAGATGAGCACTGCCCCCTACAGTCGGACACAACTTGACAATCATATCAAAGGGGAAACATCTACCTATTAGGTACTGTCTATTACACTATATATAATTTAATCCACTTTTTTAATGGTTTTTTTTTTTTGGAGGGGGGCTACGAGGCCATGTTCCAGAAGAGTTTATGTCTGACATTTTGCCAGCAGCTGAAAATGGCAGCCACAGCTGCTGGCAAAACGTCAGGAATAAACTCTTCTAGAACATGGCCTCATAGCCCCAAAAACCCACCAAAAACTATGGATGCTGGTCATGAAAGCCTTTGACTTCACAATCCACTTTTCATTTAACTGGGCAGTGAACTCAACCATTAAATATGGCAATACCACATGAGATCTCAATGTAGCTTGTCTGTACTTAAATTAGTACACCATAGGACCATTAGTAAAAATTCAAAAAGATAACAAAAAGAACACCAAAATATAAATGCATATTAGAAGGAAATAATAGCACAGTTGTGTCCCTGCTTCAGTCAGTTGGCAGTTGGTGAAAAATGTGAATGTTTTCCCCAGTTAAAACAAAGGAAGACTATGGTCACTAACTGTGCCGTTTTCAATAATAATCCTGTTTTCTTCTAATAGAGAGAGAAGGTACCCACCCACAATAAGACGATGAAACAGAGAATGAAATATTTACATTTCAGAGTGGCAGGATGATATACAAGTATTGCCAGAAAATGACATCAATCTCAATGGAGAAATTGCCACTTTATTCAAACTGCTGGAAAACAGCATTTGTTAAGGGTTCTTAAAGCTTTTGTAATCAGCCCAAATTCTGTGTGAATATTAAAAGTTAGCTCCCTCTAGTGGGAGATTCAATCAAGCCTAAAGGTATGACTTAAATAGGTATCCAATAAGGATCCTAGGTGCCAGTGACAACAATATTGTGTATATGGATGCAACCACAGGTTTCCTAGACTAATAATCTTGCCTGAACAGCTGTACTTTCCATCCCACTGACACTATTGCATGTGCCTGTGGTGAGGCTTCTTATATCAAGATGAAGAAAATCAATTCTCATCTTGATAAGATTAGAACTCTTTTTTGCAGATGATTGCTAAGCTCATTTCGACAAGCTGCTCTGCTACAGTGGGGCTTTGAAATAGAGGGGAAGGTTGACATGATAGTTTGCAAGAGAGCTACCTAGCATTTGCCATCCTGGTAGAACTGAACCACAATTATTGATTGTTGACTAGAAAGGAAAAAGGGAGGGGGCGTCTGAATTTCAAACTATTTTTCACATGCATCCAAACAATTCTGGATGCAAAGAGGATTTGTTTTGCACTAACAATTAGAGAAGGAAGAGAGATATTGAAGGCGAAAAAGGGTTGGGGTTTTCCCTCTCAGGTTATACAATAAAATACAGTTAGCCCTCCGTATCCACAGATTCTTTATTCATAGATTCAACTATCCATGGCTTGAAAAGATTAGAATATATACAGTGGACCTTCCACATTTGCTGGGATTAGGGGCACAAGACCGCTCTGAATGTGGAAAAACTGCAAATAAAACCCACTATTTTTTGACCTGAGAGAACACCTCTCTAGGAATCTCTAGGTCCTCCAGCACAACTCTATGGCCAACATCTGCCAGAAGCTGACCACAGAATCATGCTGGACGACCTACAAATGGCTAGAGAAGTGTTTTATCTAGTTTTCTTTAGTAATTTCTAGGTCCTCCAGAGCAACTCTACGGTCAACTTCCAGCAGAGTTGCACTGGAGAACTCGAGATTCTTAGAGAGAACTGCCATGGGAGCTCAGGTCAGCCCCCACCCTGCTCTCTTTCCGCCAGCAGCTGAAGACATTTTTATTTAGGCAGGTGTTTGGTGGGTGAATTTTCTTTGAATATGGTGTGCTGGTTTACTGTTTTAGTGGTTGTTTACTGTTTTAACGATGTTGTTTTTAACCTATGTTTTAAGCTTGGTATTATTTAATTATTTCTTAACTCTGTAATCAATGTTTTAGCTTTGTCTTTTTAAAATATTGTAACCCACTTTGAATCCCATTGTGGAGAAAGGTGGGATATAAATCCAATAAATAAATAAATAAATAAATAAATAAATAAATAAATAAAATATTAATCAAATCAGCAAAAGTCAAAGCTGCAAGTGTGGAGGGCCGACTGTATATAAATTCCAAAAAGCAAACCTTGATTTTGCCATTTTATATAAGGAACACAATTTTGGTATCCACGAGGGGTCCTGGAACCAAACCCCAGTGGATACCAAGGGCCCGTTGTACTGCACAATGATTTCTGCTCAGGGGGGAAAAAAACACTTGGAAAATGTGTGTGATCATCCAGTTCATAATCTAGTTCCTCCAAAGCAGTCTTTTGGCCCCAGTGGGAAAACTTCCTGGTAAATGAGGAATTGACTGCAGGCTCAATACCTAGTTTGATATTGCATGCTGAATCATTTCTAATATTCCCTCCTTGTTTCTGCAGTAAGATTTTAAGTGATTTCTCACCACACTACTGTGTAGAATTTTCTCTTTTCCTAATCAACCCACCTAGTCTTGATACTACCTTAGTGATTTCCTGCAGCCTGAGATGGAGAGAAGAAAATCAGCAAGCATTCTTGTCTCTTTACACATCCTTCATTCTCCCTTCGCTTCAGGGTGTAGAAGTACTCCTTAGCATCTCTTTTCTCTTTTGTATCAGCTGCTCCCAAGTTATACTCAGTTCCTGTTTTATTACCTTACTTACCTCCCCACAATCATTCTCTCAAAAACTACTCAGAAGTATCACTGTGAAAACATTGTCAGTCATCTATGACTCTCTTCTATGTCACTCTCTAGTTACCCATGTCAATAGAGAAGACATCACCTTCTTTTAAGCATACCCCGCTTCCTGCTATCCAAGCTCTGTTATGTTTAAAACATTGCTTGACCATGTCATTTATTTACATTATATTTTACAGCTAAAGTAGAGGTGGGGAAAGCATGGCCCTCTGGATGTTTGTACTCTGTTAATACCCTGAAAGTCCCAGATTGGGAAGGGGTGAAAATCATCTCAAAATCACTGAAATCACTGCCCAAACACACTAAAATGAAGTGGGGGAAAGTCAGCTGAAAATAAAGATAAATCAAAACAGAAAATCACTCCTTATTTTCACTTATATTTATTTTTGGCTAATTTTAGAAACCTGGAGTAATCTGCTGCATGGGCAAAAACTGGCAGTTGCCTGCCTCTGAATTAAAGCTACAACTCAAGTTTTCAAAGCATAATGAAACCTAAGGCTTGACAACTAGTCTGTCTTGAAAATCTTAATAAAAAATGGAAGAAAATATGCAATGCTGTTCATCAACACCCTGTGTTTAGCCAGTGAATCAAGCAAACAATCATAGAGTTTGAAGACACCTCAAGTGCTTTCAAATTTGTTTATTCATCTCTCCTGACTAAGATCTAGTGTAGTATCGAATCATTCATGATTTGGGTTTGGAAGAAACAATGGGGAACCCAAATCTGCAAACATCACATTATTCGGAATGGTACATTTAGAAAATCTTAAAGGATTTCAACAAATATCGGATGAACAGGCAACAAAATGGGAAGTGAATAGCACCAGTAATTCCAGGTTTGTAGTGTGAACACTGAGAACTTATGATCGCAGTCAAGGTGATCATATGACCAACCTCTGAAATATCTTCCTGTTTCTCTGCTCTCTCCCATTTATCCAGCCGGTGCTGGTATCAATAGCAGAAGTCTCTCTCCCTGGTACCTTGTAAGTAGTTACATCCATAGAAAAAGACTTTGGTACTTGGGGGAAACTACAGTTAAGAAAGATGATAGAAAGAAAATAAATTCATTTGAGATGTGGTGCTGGAGAAGAGTGTTGAAGATCCCATGGACAGCCAAAAGGACAAACAAGTGGGTCCTAGAGTAGATCAAACCTGAAACCTCCCTGGAAGCCAAGATGACCAAACTGAGACTGTCGTACTTTGGACATTATCATTAGAAGAGGGGACCTCTTTGGGAAAAAACAATAATGCTGGGGAAGGTGGAGGGAAGTAGGAAGAGAGTAAGGCCACATGCTAGACTCTATTAAGGAGGTCACGGTATGGGGTTGAAGGATTTAAGCAGAGCAGTGGAGGACAGAGGGTCTTGGACATGTCTCATCCATAGGGTTGCCATGAGTCGAGATCAACTCAAGGGCAGTTAACAACAACAAACATTTACCAGAGCTCAAGTAGCAAATTCCTAGGTCTAACATCTGATTTAGATCTACTTGAGCTTTAGATGCTATTGTAGGAGTGTTCCAATATGTTCCAGGGTTGGAGGTCCCCTTCAGCAAGATCTTCTTGCTCTACTGCTGTCATTAAAAAGAGCATTAGATGAAAGGGGGCAGTGGACACCTACAAGGGTATATAAGGATTTGGGAATGCTAATGGACTTTGGAGAGAGTGTTATGTTTCTCCTGTTATGGATATAAAGTGACATATGCATTGGGGTCAAGACTGGGCTTGGAATAAGTTAAGATACTAATTTTTCACTTCTTTCTTTGAATATAGCTGAGCTTGCAAAGCCCAATTTCAAATCAAAGAAAGCTTGAGAGTTCAGCCATCTGTAGAATTTTTTTTTCATTTAAATAACTCTAAAGTGATGCACACTGGGGCAGAGATCTCAAAGGAGTGCAGGGTCTAAATCTGATCTTACACCCAGGAAAGTGATCTGGGTAGTGGCGGATAAGTTATCAACAACATCGACTCAAGGTGCTACAAGTGTAAAAAATTAGGAATTGTTTGTATGAGACTGAAAATGAAGTAAAATAACATGCTCAATGCATAGTGAAGGCATGCTTGAAAATATGTACACAGTTCTAATATTCCATTTCAGAAATATCATAAAGCTTGAAAGGAGAAGAAGAAACAAAAACAATTAAGGTGTTGAGGCACCTCCTCTAAAAGGAGGAACTAAAGTATGTAGTGCTATCTGTTAAGAAAAAGAAAAAAGAGAGATGTACACTCGTCCCTCCGCATTCGCTGGGGTTAGGGGCACAGGACCCTTGTGAATGAGAAAAAACTGCAAATAACAAAAGGACTCTGTTTTTACTTGAAAGAACATCTATCTAGGAATCTTTAGGTCCTCCAGTGCAACTCTGCAGCCAACATTTGCCAGACATTGACCACAGAATTGCGGTGGAGGAGCTACAAATGCCTAATGGAGTGTTCTCTCTAGGAATCTCTAGGTCCTCCAGTGTGACTTTTGGTTAAAGTTGACAATAGAGTTGCACTTGAGGACCTAGATAATCCTAGAGAGAACATACTAATAAAATATGTGAATAATCAAATCCGCAAAAGTCAAAGCCGCAAATGTGGAGGAACGTGTGTATTAAGAGGTTGTTGTTTTAATGAACTCCATGAAAAGAGAGGAAAATGTATTTTCTACCTCTCATAATTGTAGAACTTGAGGGCATCCAATGATATTGACAGGAATAGTAGGAAAAAATAAAATACTTCTTTGAGTAATGTATAATGTATAATTTATGAAATTTGTTGCCACAGGACATGGTGATAGTCATGAGCTTAGACAGCCTTAATAGAGAATATAATATAGATGTGGATAGTACCAAGTGCTATCAAGGTGCCTAAGCTTGCAATCTTATACAACGTATTTTGAATTAAGTGTCACTGAAGGCCCATCTCGAGAGGCAATGTGGTTCTGAATACCAAATGGGGGAATCAATGGCAGCTGTTCAGTGGCGTGCCAAGGGTGGTGTGGTCTATCCAAGGCATTACCAGTAAGTGGGGGGGGGGGCACTTCGGTACATCACTGCTTCAATGGCCCCTCTGTTCACTAACTGAAAGTGTGTGTTTTGTTCCAGCCTCAACAGCCAGGATTTGCTGCCAAGTTGTTGTTGCTGTGTTCATGCATGCAAGGTTAGAATGAAGAGAGAGCAAGAGAGCACAAAGCTTGCTTGCTTGCTCACTTACTTGCAATATGGAAGGAAGATCTCTACCAAATCAAATTCAGACCAAAATTAGTTAAGAAGTGAAAAAAGTGATAGACAACTACACACCTCAGGATATTCAGGAAGTGAAGGCTGTTATGGAGGAGGGGGATTTATGCATGAAAATTAAATTACGGTTGTCCCTCCATTTTTGCGGACTTGAAGTCCGTGACCATCGCTTATCTGTGAAGGATGAATGGAGGGGCACAAAATGGGGGGCATGCCTGCAGCACATGCCCTCTCACCCCCGCAGACACGCACCTCCATTCAAGCCAATGGGGCTTGAATATTTGCGTTTTCCCTTTTTCATGGGGGGGGGGGAGTCCGGAACGAATCCCCCGCAAAAAAGGAGGGGCAACTGTAGTTTGAAAGTGTTATATTTAGACCACCACAATGTCACTATTCAGAAGCCAGCAAGGTATTATTCCACCATCATTGTCATCATCATCATCATCATCATCAGCAGCAGCAGCAGCATCGTCATTATTAAAATAATAATAATTGACATCAAAATTATTTTTATTTAGATTATTAGAGTAAGGCCACAAGGCTAACTTGGAAGGAGATTCAAGTCCCATTAAGGAGGGATACTAGTGTGATGTTGGACTAGGATCCTGGAAGACTAGAGTTTGAATTCTCTACAGATTCTATGTAATTATTATTATTATTATTATTATTATTATTATTATTATTATTATTATTATTTCTATCCCACCCCTCTGCAGCGCAACCGGGGCGGCTTACAATCATAAAACATCATAGCAGTAGAAACATCAATATCACACCGTAACCCACCCACCCCTTAAAAAAGTATTAAACTAATCAATTTTAAAAACATAATAAACAATAACAAAAAAAAAGAGTATGTCCAATACAGTTTCGCAGCAGATTGGGTATTTAGTAGCAGCATAAGAAGGGGGGGGGGGGGGGAATTATGTAAAACTTTAGGCTGGGAAAATCATTCTGGAAAGGCCTGCCGGAAGAGATCCATCTTGACAGATTTTTTAAAGCTATCTAGAGTAGTAGTAAGACGGATCTCGTCCGGCAGGCTGTTCCATAATCTGGGAGCGGTGGCAGAGAAGGCCCTCTGGGAAGTTATCGTCAACCTAGTTCTCAACGGCTGTAATAGATTTCTCCCAGAGGACCTGAGTGCGCAGGGGGGATCATATGGAAGGAGGCAGTCCCGGAGATAAGTTGGACCCAGGCCATGTAGGGCTTTAAAGGTCAAAATCAACACCTTGTACTGTGCCCAGAAACTAATGGGCAGCCAGTGGAGAGTTTTTAACATGGGTGTTACGTGTTCCCTTCTGGAAGTACCAGAAACCAACCTGGCTGCCATGTTTTGAACTAATTGCAGTTTCCGAGTTAAGCACAAGGGTATCCCCATGTAGAGCACATTGCAGAAATCCAGACGAGAGGTTACCAGCGCATGTACTACAGTCTCAAGATCCCTACTTTCCAGGAAAGGGCGCAGTTGGCGTATCAGCCGAAGCTGATAGCAAGCGCTCCTGACCGTCACATTCACCTGATTTGTCATGTGAAGCGATGAGTCTAGGAGCACCCCCAGACTGCAAACACAGTCCTTGGAGGAGAATGTGACTCCGTCCAGGACTGGAAGTTGTATTCCCAGACCTGGTTTCGGGCCTGTAACTGTTAGTACCTCCACTTTGTCCGGATTCAGTCTCAATCTGTTTTTCCTCATGCAGTCCATTACTGCTTTAAAACAATCATCGAGAGGAGAGATGCCATCTGAAGTCAGAGCCAACGACTGGGTCATGGAGAAGTATATCTGAGTGTCATCAGCATATTGATGACACCACGCTCCATACCTCCGAATGATGTCTCCCAGTGGCTTCATATAAATGTTGAATAGCATCGGGGACAGGAGGGCGCCCTGAGGGATGCCACAATTAAGCTCTATTCTAGTAGAGCAACTGTCCCCGAGCCTCACGCTCTGGGATCTGCCCGAGAGGAAGGAGCGGAACCACTGCAGAGCAGTGCCTCCAATTCCTAACCCTCTCAGGCAATCCAAGAGGATGGAATGATCTATTGTATCAAAGGCTGCTGAGAGGTCCAAGAGTACCAACAGGGTCACACTACCCGTCGATACTCAAGCGGAGGTCGTCGGCCAGCGCAACCATGGCAGTCTCAACTCCATATACTGTCCTAAAGCCAGTTTGAAATGGATCTAGATAATTGGTTTCACCCAAGACAGCTTGGAGTTGGGAAGCAACCACCCTCTCGATCACCTTGCTCAAAAAAGGCAACAAGGAGACCAGTCTATAGTTGTTCCTGTCCAGGGAAGGGTTTTTCAGGAGTGGCTTAACCGCTGCTTCCTTTAAACAAGATGGTACAGAACCTTCCCTGAAGGACGCATTGATAATATTATCTAGACCCATTTATCTATTATAAACCCATTTATCTATTTATCTATTATCGATTATCTAGACCCATTTATCTATTATCCATTATCTAGACTCATTTCAAACCGGCTTCAGGACAGGCTTTGGGGTCGAGACTGCCATGGTTGCCTTGACCAACGATCTGCGCCTGAGCATCGACAGGGGTAGTGTGACCCTATTGGTGCTCTTAGACCTCTCAGCAGCTTTCGATACAATAGATCACGGCATCCTCTTGGACCGCCTGAAGGGGTTAGGTATCGGGGGCACTGCTTTGCAGTGGTTCCGGTCCTTCCTCTCGGGTAGATCCCAGAGGGTGCTGCTCGGGGACAGTAGTTCCAGTAAGAGGGAACTCACTTATGGGGTCCCTCAGGGGGCTATTTTGTCCCCGATGTTATTTAACATCTATATGAAGCCACTGGGTGAGATTATACGGAGTTATGGTGCTGGGTGTTATCAGTACGCTGATGACACCCAAATCTATTTCTCCGTGTCTCGTTCGTCGGCCTCAAATTCCAATGGCATCTCCTCCCTCAATTAATGTCTTCAAGCGGCAATGGGCTGGATAAGGAAAAACAGATTGAAACTGAATCCAGACAAGACGGAGGTGCTCACGGTAGCGGCCCCAAAACCAAGAATCGGGTTGCAACCTCCAGTCCTGGATGGGGTCACACTCCAGTGACTGTGTTCGCAGTCTGGGGGTGCTCCTTGATTCGTCGCTCCTGATGACAAATCAGGTAAATGCGACGGTCAGGAGCGCTTGTTATCAGCTTCGGCTGATACGCCAGCTGCGCCCTTTTCTGAAAGTAACGGAACTCGAAACCGTTGTGCACGCACTGGTAACCTCACGCCTTGACTTCTGTAATGCGCTCTAGATTGGGCTACCCATGTGCTTGGTTCGGAAGCTTCAGTTGGTTCAAAACAAGGCAGCCAGGCTTATTTCTGGAACATCTAGGAAGGACCACATTACTCCGGTTCTGAGGTCCCTCCATTGGCTGCCTATTAGCTTCCGGGCCCAGTACAAGGTGTTGGTTATTACCTTTAAAGCCCTAAATGGCTTGGGTCCAAGCTATCTCAGGGATCACCTCCTTCCATACAATCCTCCCCGCGCTCTCCGGTCCTCTGGGAGAAAATTGCTGCAGCCTCAAAAATCTAGGCTGGCGGCGACCTCCCAGAGGGCTTTTTCTATTGTCGCCCCTAAACTCTGGAATGACCTGCCGGACGAGATCCGTCAGTTGACATCACTAGACAGCTTTAAAAAAGCTGTCAAGATGGACCTCTTCCGGCAGGCCTTTCCAGACTAATCACCCCGGCCTTGGGTTCCTTGACTCCTGCGTTCCTCTCATGGCCCCATCAGTTGTTGATGGATGGGGAACGCAGCAGAGGTTGATTAGGGCACCACAACCTGTTTTAAATGTTTTAATGTAATATGTCTTATATTGTTATGTTTTAATTTTATGTTTATCGCTATTTTAACTATGTACCGTTTAATGCTGTTTTAAGGGGGTGGGTTGGTTTTCTTTTTTGGGATATGTTATACGGGTTTTATTGTAAGCCGCTTGGATTGTTTGTCATTAACGGGATATAAATAAATCTTATTATTATTATTATTATTATTATTATCCCTAAGGTATACTCTCAGTGCATCATCCCCCCCCCCCCCGGACGACCACCCAAGATGGACAAGGATCGAGGGGGCAGGTTGTCTTCCTCACTCTGCCAAGGAGCTTGTCCACATCATTGGTACTCACAGATTGAAGCTGATCCAGTAAAATTACATCAATGGAGTTGCTGGACACCTCGTCTGTAGATTCTGTTATAACACTGGCATCTAAATCGGCTCTAATCCGAGAGATTTTATCTGCAAAATGGCTGATAACGCGTCACAGCAGGCTGTCATTGGGTTAAGTAGAGGGTTGAGCGCAGGGGAAACCTGTGTTAACTCCCCCACCACCCTAAACAGTTCTGCTGGATGAGACTCTGCAGATGCAATATGTGCAGAAGAGAAGGATGTCTGCGCTATACGTATTGCCTCTCGATAGGTATCAAGAAAATTCCTATGACAAGTCCTGTCGGATAAGAGTCGAGTCTTCTGCCAGATGCGTTCTAGTTGTTGTCCAGCCCGCTTCATCTTCCTAAGCTCTTCTGTATACCAGGGCTTACAGTTCGGAGCAGGCTGGAAAGGACGCTTGGGAGCGATTGTGTCGATAGCCCTGGTGAGGTTGTTGTTCCACATATCAACCAGAGCTTCGACAGAATCACCGGCGTTACCAACCATTAAACCCTCCAAGGCTTTCTGGAATCCAACTGGTTCCATTAGCCTTCAAGGGCGGACCATTCTAATGGGTCCACCACCCCCGGTGAGGCAGACAGTGACTTTTAGCTCAGCTTTAACCAGGAAATGATCCGTCCATGACAATGCGGAGGTTTTAATAACTTCCGCCCATGGATATTCCTGTTCCGTACTAAAGACCGCATCGAGGCTATGACCCGCACAGTGAGTGGGCCCGACGACCAGTTGGGATAGGCCCATGTTTGTCATAGATTCCGTGGACTCCCAAGCTGCACCTTATTGGAAATCAAGCGGGCAACTATGACCCTCTAGATGTTGATGCGTGACATCTCCCACCAGCCTCAGACAGCACAACCAACTAATGCTAATGAAATCCCTCCTCCCTTTCTAAACAACCCTACATAGGACTGCACTCAAACCCCTGATCTAATTTTGCCTCCAAGGAAGTCTGTTTAGATTTCAAGAGAGTTGATGCCCACACTCCTATGCATGCCTATCTAGCACTACATCCAACTGTGTTCAGGGGGACTTACGTATGAGTAATTATGCAGGGGGAGGTTCATTTCTAAGTATGCATGGCAACTTGGAAATAAGCTTCACTGCATTCCACAGGGCATGGTGTTCATTTTATCCAGTGCAGCTTACTCCCAAGAAAGTGTGCATACAAACTAATGCTGCAGGCCTAACCATATGTATCTGGAAATGAACTGCACCCTGATCTATAATTCCAGTATCACCCAGCCAATATGCTCATCAATCAGGCTGCCTAGGAAATTCTGAGTGTTGTCCTTTTCCAAATCGATTGCACCCAGACAGATGAGACTTCTACTGAATAAACATGATTAGCCCATAAGTCCTATCCATTGCTTCAAAGCAGATGGTGAAACAAGTGTAAAACCTGTCTTCACAGGGGTTTAAAGTTTGATTAACAAGTGGGCCAATGTTTCCTCCTTCCCACAGTGAACAGTGGTGTTTGTGCGTGTGTGTTTGTTTTCTTTGAACTATCCAAATTGGAAAAGATAGAGAAACTAATTGGAAGGAAAGAAACCAGGCAATACAGTGGGAGTGGCCTGGCATATGGGGAATGAATGGCCTCTGATGCTCAATATTCACATCCAAAAATATGAATGAGATTAGAGTGACTTGAATCTCTTCAAGGGACATTGACTGACAGGTCATTTATTGACAGGTAGATTCTTCTCCCCTTCGGGGGTGTTAAAAATGATCCATCCTGATTGCCAGGTATACTAGATACACCACTGCTGCCATTAATTTAAATGCTTTGTTTCTGAGATTTCAAAGGTGTCTAGCAGGCTCTTATTGGAAACAAAATACTAGACATAATGGACCTTTGATCTGATACATTAGGGTGGTTTATATGTTCTGGAATTATTTTTGCTCCTTTATAGATTTTGGATTAAATATTTAAAGCATTTTTGAAGGCTGACTTCTAGATAGTCTTCTTGACTTCCCATTATTTTCTATTTTAGCAAACACATACAACATGCAATATTTATTGATCTCACCAGAATTTAATCCAAAATATCACACTTTTGTCAATATTCCAGGTATTACAGGTGATTCAGTTCCATGTACATTACTTGCATCTAATCTGAGTGTAAAATCTACTTTGTTTAGAACGTGTATTCAGATTTGAGGAGGAGCAGCCTCCCTCGGCATTCTGTACCAATCACAGTGATGTATTTCAAGCTAAAAACCACTTACTTTCACATTCTATGCCCTCTAAGAAGTTAAGAGAAATATCACAGCTAATGAGGCTTTCAACCAACATTTCTTTTTTACAATAACCCTGGTTTCCCCTTCTCATCTCTGTTTGAGTCTTGTGCAGTTGAAGGTAATCTTGACAGAAAACCTTTCTCATACTGAGCAACATTTATAAGATATGCCATATTTTAATTCTAGACAGCATTCCCCCCCCCCCCCGCCAATAGCTAAAGGTACTTGAAGACTGGGATTTTTCTCTTGAAGATATTTTTGGGATCATTTTTCAACAGAAAATACTTGGCACAAAGGGGGGGAAATCTGCAAATAGGGTGTTTAAAAGTTGAAACATGGAGGGCACTATCCCAATATCTACAGCTTCTTTTCTTCAATGCACACATGGCTCACCAGTTGTCTCTGGTTGAGTAATTGTAAGAAATAATACTTTCCCTATCTTTTGATATAAAATTTAATTGCATGGAAAAACCCTAAGCTCTTACCAAATTGTTTCCATAATAGGCTACTCAAACTACTAATAGAAATGGTCTAATAATAGTTTCAGCAACAGTGTATTATGAGGAAAGGATGCAAGAGAAGGAGAAGGAAACTGTCACAAACATTCAGCTCATGCGATTTAAAATCTAAGGGGGAAAAGGGCTCCTGTAGCAGAGCTGTAAAGGTGACTGAACTGGGGCTCCCTGAGGTAGATAGAGTATCCCTCAGGATTGTACTGAAATGTCAGCAAGTCCATACAGTTTATGCACTAAATGTCCATTCAGCTTAAGCTAGTTCACTGTGCATTAGCTTAAAACTTGGGTGTGAGTGATTAAGCTTTCACAGTTATGCTTACAAAGTGATAGTTTTCATAAAGAATATGACCACTATAATTAGTATTAATAATTCAGCAACAGACAAGCTTAACACAGAAATACAAAGGGTGGAAGATATGAGAATAGCAAATGTAATTTATCTACACACATCTTAAGAACAGACAGAAAGATGAACTGTGAAAATTCACTACAAACATCTTAGGCCACATGTAGCTTGGGAGAACTGGCCATATGAGGTAATGATTCATATTGTTCAAATGGGAGAGACTGATTTTTCAAACACCTAATTCAATAACTAATTGACAGGACTGCTGTCTGCAGGAGAACTGGAACCTTCAGGGAACTAAACTGGAGCTCCATTCTCTAACCCAGGGGTAGGCAACCTAAGGCTTCGGGGGGCTGGATGCAGCCCCCCGAGGCCTTTGGACTGGCCTCAGGCCAGTCCTGCCGTCACCGCCGCTGTCCCCCCCCCGCCACCCCCCGCCATTATGATATTGATGATTGTTGTTATTACTTGTTCTTGGGGTTTTCTTGGCAAAATCTCCACAGGGGTTTTGCCATGGCTTTTCTGGGGCTGAGAGAGTGTGCATGCCTATTTTTTTTAAAAAATAATTTATTTATTTATTTATTTTTGGTGCTTCGGCCCCCCCATTGGCTGAGGGACAGCAACCCAGCCCCCGGCTCAAAAAGGTTGCCTACCCCTGCTCTAACCTATTTGCAGAACCAGAGCTTGGAATTAACTCATTGATGACCTCATTATTAAGTTGCTAAATTTTCTAGTAATTTCACCTAACTATTTAGGCTCCCTAATTAACACTGATGTTAAAAAGATGCTTTTGTGAATTGGGCTATTAGAACTCATTAAGATGGTTGCCTCTCCTTCTGTCACATTCAACAAAACAGGAAGGGTTGCTGTCAGAGGAGAAGAGATGTTATGGAGGAAATGGTTTTGTTGTTATGCAGAGTAATTTGTGTAATTTCTTTAGGAAGTCAACAAGGAGAGGAGAGAGAGCACTTTCTGTAGCCCAGGTCAGATAGATGAGCTTGTGGAGCAGAGCTCCACAAAGCAAAGAAGAATGAAAAACAAAAAAGTGGGGGGGGGGGGGAAGAGATAGTATTGGAAGGGAATGGGAGTTGAGTGGTAGGGAGCAGTTTCCTTAGTAGGAGATCATGGTCCTGAAATAGCCAGAATCCTTTCAGAAAGTGTCCTCCCTTTTGGGCCTCTATGGAAGGAAAATGTCTAGCCTCTTTCTATTGAGCAGATAAATATTATGACTCTTTTCAGTAACTTTTCCTTCTGTACTGATTATGTTCTGGACTGTTTTCTACTGTCTGCTGTAGTATAATATACAATGATTATATACTATTTATAATTTGGGGACCCTTTCAGAAGACGAAACACCTCCTCCTTAAATGGAGTATGGAAGGGAAAAGGTTTAACAGGAGGTAGTTAGATGCTATTTTAGATCGTCGGCGATGAGTTTTAACATTTATATTAATGCTTGAGTCGAAGATCAGGAAGTTTTTTTTCTTTTTCTTTGTTTGTATGTTTGTGTTGTCTGGTGTGTTTATTTGTTTTTTTAGTTATTTCTATGTTAATAACTGTGTTCGTATTGTAACAGATAGTTGTTGTTATGTAGTGTGAATGTTTATTGTTTTTTAAATATATCAATAAAGTTTATTAAAAAAAAATGGGGGACCCATTCACAAAGGCTTTGGGGCCAAAAGGTAGCTCCCCCTATGGGTCTGTAGGCAGGGGAATTGTTTAGAGTCTTTCTGGAGTTGGGAATATACTTTCTTCAGTAATTTTTCCCTGCATTAATTACATTCTGGGCTAGTTTCTAAATTGCATTACTATATAATATAATGTATAATATTATATGGGACATGCTGCCATGGACCTTTTTCAATTCTTTAGTGTATTATTCACATAGTACAGTGGGCCCTTGGTTTCTGCTGGGGTTTGGTTCCAGGACCACCTGTGAATACCAAAATTTATGGGTACTCAAGTCCTATTAAATACTGTGGCAGAGTAAAATGGTGTCCCTTATATAACATGGCAAAATCAAGGTTTGCTTTTTGGAATTTATATATTTTTAAAATATTTTCAAGCCATGGATGCTTGAATGAGTAGATAAAATATCCATGGGTATAGGGGGGCTGGCTGTACAATGGGCCCTTGTTATCTACTGGGGTTTGGTTCCATGGTCTCCCATTGCTCAAGTCCCATTAAATATAATGGCATAGCAAATTATACCCCTT
Organism: Phrynosoma blainvillii; assembly: GCA_026167975.1. Taxonomy (NCBI): domain Eukaryota; kingdom Metazoa; phylum Chordata; class Lepidosauria; order Squamata; family Phrynosomatidae; genus Phrynosoma; species Phrynosoma blainvillii. The sequence continues at coordinate 114,655,939 of JANUYF010000002.1, read as the reverse complement.
ATACAAAATGGAAAATCAAGCTATGCGATTTAGAATTTATACTTGTTAAAAATATATTTTTAAACCATGGATATTTGAATCTCTGGGTAAAAAGCCGTGGATAAAGAAGGCTGTCTTTGGAACAGCAGCAACCAACATGTGACCCAATGGCTGCATGTGCCCCTGAGGGCTGTTTTGTGCTACCCACAGCCCCACAGGATTTTAAAAAGTGCAATTTTTTCTTGTCCCCAAATGTCCTTTGCTGGTACTGGGAGATCTTCACCATTTTCTGGTTCCTTGGGTCATATCAGGTCCTGGAGAAACATTTTTAAAAATCAGGAAATGACTTCTGCTCATTTCCTATTGTTAAAAAGGTATCTCTTAAAATGACCCAGGGTATCCTAAAACATGGTGAAAATGCCTCCATATTCAATAAAGGACATGGGGGAAAATATTTTTGTGGGTGGGGCTGCAGGGGATGTGATCTTCTGCAGCCCTATAGCCTTCTACAGTTGCCCATCTCTGCTCAAGAAAAATGAAATGAAAAGTTTTCCTCAAATGCTCCCACAAAATCAAGGAACCACACACCACTCTACTCAACCAGCCCAGCTTGTTAGAAGAAATCAAACAGACAATCCAAAACAACAAACTAGGGAAATCTCCTGGATTAGCTGGATTTACGAGAGAATTTTACAAGCTATGTTATGATAAAATTGCCCCACACCTATTGTCCCACACCTACAAGATCTATTCAATGAGATAATGTCACAGGGTCTATGTCCCCAATCTTGGCACACTTCCAGAATTGTCCCCATCCCCAAAACAAGTGATTGTCAACCTCCCTCCTCAGCATTTAGTCCGATAGCATTAATAAACCAGGATGCGAAACTACTGACCTCACTTCTAGCGAATAGAATTAATAGCTTAATCACTGAGTATATCTCTATTGACCAAACTGGCTTTATGCCAAATAGAAAACTATCTGATGCCATTATATGAGTCCTAAATGTCATCCATCATGCCTCAAAATCTAAAACTCCAATTGCCCTTATGTCCTTAAATGCCTTGAAAGATTTTGACAGAGTGAACTGGCAATACCTATTTGGAGTACTGAGAAAAATGAACTTTGAAAATAAATTTATTAGTATGCTAGAAAACCTATACACAAACTTAAAGGCCTTACTGACAGTCAATAGAATAAACTCCTCTACCTTTAGGCTCCAAAGGGAACTAAACAAGGATGTCCTTTATCCCTGCTGTTATTTGCTATTGCAATAGAACCCTTAGCCGCCTCAATCAGAGAAAATGAAAACATAAGGAGACCTAAAATAGGAGGAACAACCCATAAATTAAATCTCTTCACATATGATGTGATCATCTTCCTAAAACAACCCAAACAATCCTTCCCTACCTTACGCACCATATTAAACTCCTTTGATACTTTTGCAGGTTTCCACATTAACTATTCAAAATCTAAATTGCTGTGTCTCAACATTGCTCATGAAGGTCAACTAGATATTCAAAAAGCTACCAATCTCCAGTTAAAACCCTTAGAATGTACTTACCTAGGAATCACCATTACAAAAGATCTCAATCAGATAATCCCCAGAAACTACAAAAAAATAGCTAAATGGTTAATCTCTAAAACACCAGAATGGAAGAGATTGAAACTCTCTATTCTAGGCAGAATAGCTTTCATTAAAATGTTTATTGTCCCTTGCCTATCCTTTCTATTTCAAACTATCCCACTTCAACCACAAAACTCAGACTTTGGCAAAATCTCATCAATACATTTGCTTTTAACCATAAGAGACCCAGATTCAGGAAATCCGCACAACACCTCTCTTCCAAAAAAAGGCGAGTTAGCAATGCCTGATCTTGAACTATATTTTGCAGCATTCCAACTTATTCAAATCCCTCATTTAATTAGAAAAGATCAGAGCATACACTGGATAAACATGGAAGTGAATGGCCAACCATCAATTGATCTTGCTTTGTTCTTTAACAAACCCACTCCACAAGTAATTAAAAACATTAAAAACACATTGCTACAAACATCAGTAAAGATATAGTCAAGATGGAAGCAAGTCCTAGCACCAGATCCCTCTCCTATCTGCCCCTTCTTTGTCCACAAATCTTTCTATTCCCCTGATAAATTCAGTCAATTCCAGGGATGCGAACAACAAGGTGTATATTTTGTCTGAGACCTTTTTTGTAACAGTAGACCAAAAACAACTGATGAACTAACTTTAGATTTAGAGCCATTAAAGGTTAGTTGGTTTCATCTCCATCAGATAATTGCTTTTACACACAAATTAAAGGAAATAGGAAGACCACCTAGATCACTTACCTTATTTGAGGCATGATGTGTTCCTCCCTCCCAAAGCACCAAAGGACTACTAACATCTTTAATCTACAACTGTTTCATTGACCACTCTTACCAAAACAACTGTGGCACAGAACTAACCTGGGAAACGGATATGAATCTTTCAATTCCCATTTCAAAATGGACTACAATTTGGTCTTCCATCCCTTTTAAATCTAGATCAGCAATGATTAGAGAAAACACGTTGAAAATAACACACAAGTAGTATTTGACTCCAGTGAAGCTAGCCAGAATGGTTAAAAGTATTTCCTCCAAATATTGGTGTAATGATAATGGCACATTTCTACACATGTGGCTAGACTGCCCCCAAATAAACACATTTTGGCAATTGATACTTGAACAAATGGTTCAAGTAGTTAAAATTATGTCCAGAAATGCTTTTGTTATCAATATATGTAGACACAAATTCAAATTTGAAACATCAAAACCTTCATTACAGCAGCCCATGTAGAAATTGCCAGATGCTGGAAAACAGGGGAAATATCTTTAGATAAGTGGTGGAAAAAAGTGTGGAACCTGTGGTTACTTGAAAAACAGTTACTTGAAAACTTCCAGAATGTTACACAGGCAAGTTACTCAGGATGACCAAAATCAGAACCTTTTATAGACAAATGATTTCCACTCATTGATTTTATAAACAAAGATAGAAACAAGAGAAGACAACCTCCATCTCATCTGAACCTTTGCTCGGACATTCTGGACTAGATTTACATAAAGACAGCACTGGAGTTTAAATGACCACTTACATTGAATAGAACCCAAGAAGGAGACCCACAACACAATTCAAATTTTGCTTTATTGTTGCGATGTGTTTCATACATAGTTGTTTACTTATAATAATAATTTTCTTAAAAAATAAAGTTTAAACAAACTGGACAAAAAAGTCTGATGCACTAAAGCAGAAATAAGATGCTCCAGCAGTAAGTAAATTAGCCCCCTTCAGTGGAGCAACCAGATACTTACTGCTATTAGAAAATACAAATCATGGAAAACCTTAACCTTAACCCTAACTACAATCCTAACTCTTACTCTGTTGTGTGTTTTCAAATCTTTCCTCACATATGGCAACCTTAAGGCTTTGATTTTCTTGGTACAATCTATTCAGAGGGGGGTTGCCATTGCCTTTCTTTGAGGCTGAGTAAATATGACATGCCCAGTGGGCTTCCATGGGCGAGTAGGGATTTGAACCATGCTTTTCCCAAGTTCCAGTCCTAATCCAACATTTAAACCACTACATATGTCTAGTTCCCTGATTTTGTCCCACCCAATATTTAAATTCTCTTATTGAAGATATGAAGACAATGAAATAAAATAATGGAAAAGCATGTTTAAAAATATATATAGGAAACTGCACGAGAAACACAGGTTTCTCCCCAACACACAATTTTTCATTCCTGAATTTTTCATTCCAGAATGATATCCACCAAAGCATACTTAACAGAAACTTGAGCTAACCTCTTCTAACAATTATTGTTGTCTCTACTGGCATCACACCAATCATTTTTATTTTATTTTTATTTTTTTGCTACAAGAAATATAGCACTTGCAAGATAGGAATGGAAGAAAATGAAAAATCCTATTCTTAAGTTGTGTTTCCTCATAATTTAAAATGGAAGACACAAAACATTTTTAATAGGTAAATGATAGGAAAGAATAAATTAAATACTGCCATAGTCAAGGCTATTTAAAACATTCCCTACAATCTGTTTATAATATCATTATTTCAGTCCTCTTGTAGTTGATGCCTTCTTTCTTTTTGTGTAATAAATTGGGGCACAGTTCACCCCTTACTCTAACAATATTTTCTTTTCCTGAAAGCTAAAAGCAGCCTAACTCACCTAGATATTCAATAGGTAGCCTCCTCCATGAGTGGATATATTGGCTCACAGGAGTCTTTGTTTAATTCATCTATTCTTTATACAGTTCTATCATGAAATACCAAATTAGTCCTGGCACAGTTTGTGAATTATTGCTGTAAAGTATATATTCACAAACATTTTAGAGGAACAACCATAGGATACTAATGCACATGTTCCATTCTGGAATCTATGCAAAAGGAGTATATGGGGGTGGGGAAACTTTTATTTTTAAACAGCATTTCAAATAGTCATGTTATTATATTGACACTTTTTGTTCAAATGTACGATCATGAAAATGTGCCCAATTCCATTACAAAGAAAGCCAAAGACGGCAATTTTGGTGTTTTGTGAAATGTAGGTGCATTTGGAAAAGCAGTAGTCTTTAGAAAACTTCTGTGTGATGTATTTTTGCTGTCACATTCTAAATGGCCCTCTTCCTTTTTTCATAGCTGGTGATGAATTTAAAGCACTGAATGATGGGGCTTAATCGGCACTATTCTCATCTTACTGAAGGCTCTCTCAGTTCCTCTACTGAAAGGATGTAGTTACATTAGTGTCAGCATAATTCCAATTTGGGGGTTTGTGTATCAATGTTGGCTTTTTCAAAGGAGGGAGAGTTTATATTTCTATTCATGTTTGTGCTTCTTTTGATGAAGAAGCATGCATTTTAGAAAGATCAGTAGCTGTGTCAGATTTGCTTAGAGTAACAGACATGAGTCATGCAGCAATGAATTTTTTGATTACTGCTTATGACCACTGCAACTTACAGGATAACTGAGTAGCAGGAGAACTATACCAATGAGTGCAAATATGTTAGATACTTGAGAAACTACACAGAACATGAACAAATGCTCATTGTAAGAACATCTGAATAGGTCATGTGCGAATCCTGAAAATGTAGCATAGGACAGGAATGTGAGAAACTGTGAAACTAGATATTGTCAGATATTCATCACAAAACTAGTTCTGACTCAGTCCATCTCAGATTGTGAGGTCCCCTCCATGGAAATTTGTATGTATATCCATGTACAGTTTTTAAGATGTTTGCATTTTTGCGCACATCACTGCAATGTATGCATTTCTCTCCCACTGAATAAAGTTTATTTCTCAATATGTTTCAAATGCACTTCTTTACCTTACAGATTTTTCAAACACATTTCTGTTGTTCACTTTAGAAGGATATAAATATATGCTTTACAACTGAAAACTGTATATAGGTCTGGTGGTTAAAAACAGTGTGGACTTATACAAATGTGTGAACCTAACAAATTTCTCCTGCATCCCTTCCCAAAGCAAAGCCAAATAAAATACTCATAGCTGGGTTCTCCAGAGCTTGCCTAAAAGGAAGGAGAAATGAGAAAGCTCAACTGGTTATGCTTTCCAAAAGAGCCCTTTCATTTTTGCTAGCTAGCATTAAGAAGTAAACAAATGAGAAGGGCTTCTACTTTTTTTTTTTTTAATGTAGACAAGCTGACACGACTAGGCTTGAAGACATAAACAGGGTGCGTTCTAGCATTCCACCCCATCACACATGCACCAGCCACCAAAATGTAGGAAAGGGGAAATCAAAGCCAGCGCTGGCTACAAGTCTCACTTTCGGTTTCATTTAGGGGAGGCCTGCGTAGGGGGAAATATAGTACAGGGGGAGCTATGCCTTGCTTTAAAGCAAAATTGTCACTCCTGGATGAACACAAACTAAACCTTTTGGCCAATTTTTAAAATGGCTTTTAATGCCTTGAGGGGTTCAGGAGGGGCCAGGTGCAACAGTCTTTGGATGTTGCATCTGGCCTGCAGACCACGTTTTCCCACCCATGCATTAAGGTTAAAATCAACACTTTAAACTGGATTCGAAAACACAAATGAAAATTAATGCAAATGACACAATATAGGTATCACATGAACTGATTTGCCTAGACCTTACCAGTACTTGAGCTGCATTTAGCAACAGTAGCCAAACTTTCCTTAAAGACAGATTTACATAAAGCACATTAGAGCACTACAGCACAGACTTCACTGGTACACAGATGAATGAGGCAAGGCGAGATCTCTGCAGATATACTACTATGTCATAAGCTAGTAAACAGCACTCTTGGCTACAGCTCACCTGAGCTCCCCTAGTTAACACAGAGTTCCAGAAAAGAAACCAAGCCTGAAACAGTTGTAAACCTTCACCTCTGCTAGTAGGCAGTCAATTGCCTGTGTCTCCATGTTTTCTTCACTGGCTTGTTTGCTCTCATCTATCTCAAAAACTGCATTTAACAACTAAGAATTCTATAACCTCCCTGGAAGAAGCAATTGGAAATAAGAGGGAAAACTGTGTATCGTCTACATATTGATGACACTTCAAGCCACATACAGACACACTTCAGTTAACAAAGCCTCTGACAAAGAAGCTCCTTTTTACAAAGTCTTTTTATGCCTGCCCATCTCCTTTTCCTCCTTGTCCAATGTCTAGCTGGAAGCTTTTTCGGAGCACTGGAATTGTGAAAATGATGAAGGAGTAACACTGGACGGTTGTAGCAGCGCATCTGCAGTAAACAGTGCAATAAAGTTTGAGCTGGGAAAGAGTGGGATTCTATTCTAGCCAATCCTACTGTAGTTATGTGTGCCTGCCTATTCCCAACAAATTCAAAAAGCACATATTTGTAAGTTTGGCTAACAAAATGGAGATCAAAAGAAGTGCAAAGTGAAAGGAAAAAGTCATCTCTGGATGTATTTTAGAAGAAGCATTGTTGACCAGTCATTAAATAGAGACCAGGCAACATAAATTGGGTTAAACAGGAGCCATCTTTATTGATTTAACTCCTATTCAATTGTTTATGGTCTGGGGCTCAGCAAGCAAAACGGGGGGGGGGGGGGGGGGGCGGCAACCTGATGTGGGTCCAACTGAGACCCAGATGTCAACCTATGATACTTACCCAGCCAAACCTTGGGCGAAACACCAGACTCCAAGGGCAATCCAAAGTTCTTGGTTGCTATCTCTGGCAGTCATCTTTGGAAGGCCGTGTGATGGCAGTTCCAAAGCCCCAAGAGTGGGCTCCTTCACAATCCCCTTCCCAGTCCAATGCCCTGTGGTGGCAGTTCCAGAGCTCAACCCTCCACCACAATGCGGTGTCAAGATATACACCAATCTAATATCTTCTCCTCCTGCTACTTGCTATGGACCAGGGGTAGGCAACCTTTCCCCTTTAAGGGCCGAGGGACTTCAGCTCGGAGCTATTGGCCAACATGGGACTATTGGCCAACATGGTTGAGGCTTCTGGGAGCTGAAGTCCCTCGGCCCTTAAAGGGGAAAGGTTGCCTACCCCTGCTATGGACAAAGTGTCTGCTTAGTCCCTTTCTCCCACCAGGCCATCCAAAATGGCCCTCACCTCCTTTTGTAAGTCACCCAGGAAGATCAAATTGCCTTCATCTGACAAATGAATGCCTTCAGCCCTGCAGAGCTTGGTCTGTTGTAATATAATATCAGGATGAGGGAGAAAATGGCCCAGCCCTCTATCCAATACATTATGGAGCTTTCTATTCACTCACCTATGGGCAAGGTCCAGCTGTGTAGGGTCCCCCTCACCCCATCAAAACTGGCAGGAAAGAATGGCTGACCAGACAAAAGACACACCAGGTCATGTGTCCATGTTGACTTGGAAATCATGTAAAGCCTCACAAATCAGTGCTTTGCCCTTAAGCAGGGCCAAGTAATTTCTTCCAAGGTGGATGAGCAAACATTATGAGGAGGCCCCGTACGCTCCCCAAACACTGCCTGTGATACCAATTTTCTCTTTAAAAAGTAATGCCCAGGAACACATCTCTTCCATTAACTAAGCTAACCTGTATGTACATGACTTTTGTCAGCTAAGGATAATAGTGTAAGGATTATGGTTCTAATCAAGTTAGTTTCAGTATTGCCAACATTTTGATGCTTATATGTTAAACAAAGACGTCCCTTTGAAAAAGAGGAACTTTTTGGTAGATTGTTAAGGAAGAGACCCTGCTTATACAGTACATGATCCAATGCTGGTCCTGAAAACAGTTACCACAACTTTTGGTCTTCTTGACAGATATGGGCAATGCCCAGTTGCATTAAGTCAACAGGAGTCTGGAGAAAGTAGGTTATGCTTTAGCCAGATAAGTACACAGGCTGGGTAGGACAGAATCCATGTGAAGGTCACATGACAGGATTATCTAATTCCAGTAAGTGCTCATACTATTTCCATGCTTATGTAGTTCCTGAGTATGAGTAGATCTCCTAGTTGTTCTTGTTGTGTGCCTCCAAGTCATTTTTGTGTTTTCCTGGCAAGTTTCTTCAGAGCAGGTCTGCCATTGCCATCCTCTGTAGCCGAGAGAGGGTGACTTGTCCAAGGTCACTTAGTGTTTTTTTTATACTCGACCAGAGATTTGAATCCTGGTTTCCAGAGTTGTAGTCCAATATTCAAACCACTACACCACACTAGTGATCCACCCCCATATTGAGAAATCAAGCAAGAGTGATCAGGTTGCATATATAGGAATGCTGCCATGAGTCTTAAAATTCTAATTTATCATGCCCTCTGTATATAACAGATGGCTCTCCTTTGTGTCAGGCATTGGCTTTGAGTATCACCTAATCCTTTTGTTTGGTGATGCCTTTAGTGGAGCAAACTGAAATAGTGCAACAAGGAGATTTCACATCATATTCTCTAAATCTCAGGCATTACTAGGAAAGGTATCTAAATTAGCAGTCTACAGAATTATAGACCTAATATAATACATTTTTCATGCCACTGATTTATATAGACCTAATTCAGCTACTCAGACATACTTCAGGAATGTTCTCTATACACAATGATCTGAACGACATAGTTACATTTCTAACTATGGCAATGGTATGCGTAATGATGTTAAATGCTTTATCTAGATTTTAGAAATGTACCTTTCTTATGCATCGCTCATGTTAAAGGAATAACAGTTTTAACAAAAAAGAAAGGCTGTGTTTCATTATCAGTCTCTAAAACAAGACATAGGGCATGAGCAAACTGCCAGAAATAATCCAGCTTGAAACACTTTAACTGCCCTGGCTCAGTGCTAGGGAATCATGGGAACTGTAGCTTATTGTGGCACCAGAGTTCTTTGACAGAGAAGGTTCAATGTCTCAGAAAAAAACCTACAATTCCCATGATTCCCTAGCATTGAGCCAGGACAGTTAAAGTGGTCTCAAACTGGATTATTTCTGGCAGTCTGTTCAGGCCCACAGTTGGCATGGGATAATAACCAGAATGCTGAAATTCACAAATTATTGATCTAAATAGTTTACATAGCCTAATTAAATACTGCATTTTAACAAAGAGTAATAGAATATGTACGTTACACACTGGGAACAAAGTCATGGCTTGTGTGCTTACAATGTAGAAACAAAGTTTGGATGGAAGGCTGCAATTTCCCTGAACCTTTTCTTTTTCCTTGCAATCAACAAAATATGTACTAACATGAAATGGTGGCTTGCTTGCATAAACGCAATTGTGAACGGAGCTGAAATTGTGCAGTGGCTAGAACATATAAAGCAAAAGCAGAAAGCTTTAGCTATCTTTGTGAGCTAACCGAACATGGGAAACAGATTAGAGAAATAGCTTCTTCAATAGGCAGCAACATTACTGCTGGAAAAAAAAACTAATGAACAAGTCCTCCCAGTGGCACTAACACCCGATATGCACATTGCACGGATTAGGAAGGAAGTTTTTAAAAATCCCCCCAGTATTGATGCTACAGGTATATTATCTAATGAAAACACACAAAGATTTCTCTAAGGAATCTGAAAGTTCTTTGGTGTTTCCTTCAAACAATTATATGTTGTTCCTCTACTATCTGAGAAGCACTGAGGCATATCCAGGCCTGATTACATTTCTTCTTAGCTCTGAATCAGACTATCCCACTTGGGTGGTAAGCTGTTTCTCCTCTCCCACAGCTTAAGCACTGATGCAGGTGCAAACAAATGAGCAATTTCTAGTTAGGAATACAGTCCCATATGTCTAATACAGAAATTCCTTGAACAAGGCATCCGCTATCATTAATGATGTGTTATATAATATCCTAACCAACGGTGTAGCTTTTCAAAGGGTCATAGCAGGAATTTAGCTGCATGTCTTCATTTATCACCAGTGGGAGGTGAACAGCTAAATCTCTCACATACTGCTTTGAAAATGTCCCACTCTTGAGTGCTGTATTTCCAAAAAGGCATTAGACCTTTTATAAGTAAGGACTTAGCAGCGGAAACAGGATAATCTCTATTAATAACATTTGAACGGCAACTCTGCTTCCTGAAAAATGTAAAACAAGAGCAAAGATTAACATACATATCTATTAGAGTTGCCAGCCATCCCATTTTATATGGGAAATTCTGTATTTAAGGGTCAAAAAAAGTCCTGTGTTATAGTCATATGAAATTCCTCAAATTTTATAACTGACATGCACCCTGCTCATGAGGAATGGCCACCAGATGCATACAACAGACAGATTCCCCCAGCATCTGGTATGCAGCAATGGCCTCATATAATATATTGATGTTGGTAAGTCCATCTATGTGAACACAATTGGCACTCACTCCTCTTTCCCCTCACCTGTTCTTCCAAATGTTTGGAAGTTCCCACAAGATCAGAGATTTTGGAGGTGCCAAAAATTCTTCCGAGAGCCACTTCTCTAGTGAAACAGGGGTCTTAACTAGACCTATCTAAAGTGTCACTAGCCAATCTTGCACAGGCAGGGAAAGTGGCGATAATCTTCTAACTTGGAAAAAGCAGACAACTTCATTCTAAGGAGCAGCATCCAGAGAACACTCTTGTGGCTATGCACCTTAAAGACGTATCTATTTCATAAGGCATGTGTATATTTAGCTAGATTTATATTTACCTCATGATACCTGGGGTGGATCATGAGTACAGAAAAGGTCTAATGAGGAAGGAAACAATAATGGAGAATGCTTCAAGACAACTTTTTCAATAGCCACTTCCTAACTGTTGATCATGTACTGCTGTATGTTGTAAATTTTGATTGTCTCTTATCACTATTTTGAAAACTGGGCAACCCTTATATGGGACAGACAGCATTTGCATTTGTAACTGCCTATGTCCCAGTGTGCACTGCTCTTGGCATAAGCCATTTCTTGTTACTTTGGGCTTGCAGCACACTACCCAAGTTGAAACCCATAACATTGGCCAATCCCACTCTTCTCCTTAAACACACACACACACATACAAATGATTATTTTGTTTTTGCTGGCAATCCTATGAGGTGAACAAAATTCCACCTATTTGGCACAAGGAACAAAACTTTAAAACATTGACTGACTGTTCCCAAACCTGTACTAACCACTTCTTTCTTTCTTTGAATTTTATTTTAATCTTATAAGCAGATATTCATATTTCTCAAAAATATTTAAATGACTATCTTAGATACTAATTCCTATCTTAGATACTAATTCAAACTGGAAAAGAAGAGATACCAGGACAATATGACATATGCACAATAGCAAAAAGGGAAAGCAGAAAAAGGAGGCAACAATTAATTTGTCAGCTAGGAGGAAATCTTCATCGGGTATGCTTCCTTACAACTGATGAACACTTCATGGCAAAATGGCGGCGGGGGGGGGGATCCTTAGAAAATACATCAAGGAATGTTGTATATACTGTAAACCAGACTTCATAAAATATGAAATTATGTAAAACATATCACAAATATAAAACTTCTATCAATATAACAATTCAGCAAACAGAATAACCTCAATAAATATTATATCTTTTGTGGCAACTTCAGTAAACACTTTATCTTTTCCTGGTCAGTATGGTTAATAGTAGGCTTTCTGTCTGATGTATAATAGTTCAAAGTCCACTCTCCTACCTTGCTTTATATTTTTAACTATCTGAAAAAGACAATGAGACAGCTCTGCAACTTTTCCCCCCCTTTTCTAGGTATGAGGGACAGAAAGCCTAAAGAATAATGTATTGCTGCCATACCCTGGCAATGTCTGACTGATGTAATGGAGCTTCAAGAATTTTCAGAGGAGGCCCAATATCAGCCCAGAATTGTGCACTCTCAGGAGCAGAAAAGTGCAAAATCAGAATGTGTACAAGTTTCATAACATGCATGGAAAAGAAGCATCATGCCCAGAATTTCAGAATAAATTGAAATAATGTTCTACATAAGTATAGAAATTGCTTGTTAACTTCCTCAATGAAATGCTATTTCAAGAGAACAGGAGAACCAAATACATGTTGTGAAATGGTACAAACAATGCTATCTTTTCCTTTCTGATTTAGAATCATTCCAGACACATCACCAATAATGTCAACAAACCAAAAACCATACATTCATACAAACCATTCTTTCTCTTTCATATTTGAACACAGATTTTTTTCCCAATGCATCAAGGAATTTTGTTATATTACTTCTCAGAGACACATTACAATATGTGGAATTCCCACTTTTAATATCTTTTATTAAAAACATATTTCTTATTTAATTAAAAGGCTTTGAAAGATTAGTTTTGAATCATTTGGAGAAATGGTGGATACTAATTAGAACAAACAAGGTTGGGAAGCCCCTGAGAAAGTAATAATTCTCTGCTGGAAAAAATAACAAACATGAACAGAATATTAAGTTAAATTATCCCTACTGAAAGGTCAGAAGAAATAGTTCAATTTTATTTATTTAACTTTTAAAGAAAAATTAAATATTATTTCTTAAAACAAATACTTACCACAATGTCTTCAGGGAAGGTATCTCGGCTAAAAGACCCATCATCAAACATGACTTCATAGAAAACTTGAGATGTGATTTCTATTACGCGGCAGCTGTAGTATCGTGTATTCCTGTGTTTTGCTATGACAGTTTGCCCAACTGAAACAGCTTTTTCCAAGGCTTTTGATTTCTTAAAAAGAAATATTAAACAAACATAGTGATTTCAAATACCACGTTTGTCATTCTGTATTACCACACAGGGCTCTGCAGTCTTAAGAAACACGTCTACATATGTGATCATTTATTTAATTTACTCATTTACTTACTGATTATCCTGCTTTTCTCCTGGCACAGGACTAATTTTATAGTGGAAGTCTTACTTTGGCCAGAAGTCTTGCTGGTGTATATCACTAGCAGTTGCACAATTTCCAGGGCCAGGAAGGCAGACACGTCTGTTAGCTGTTTCAGCAGTGCTTTACTTATTTCATAGCTGATGCACCCATAATTTTGTCCTTCTATTGCCATTTCTTATGCTGGTGTAGTATTGCCAGTGCAATGCACCAACAGAATGCTGGGTTTAGACTGCTTTGTATGAAAGATTTTAGTTTAAGTAGGACTCACAGAAGGATCTTCTTTGCTATAGTTAATGACATTAGAAATTACGTCATAGAGTTCTTACACAGTGCAAGACTTATGCAGGTTAACAGTTAGCTGAAATGCATATAAAGTGGTATAATTTATATTTCTTTACTGTATGTGTTCTATTGATAGTCAACAGATGGTCACTTTGGGAGGTATGTGGCAAGTGTGTTTGGTGGGGAGGAAATTGTCTTTAGAACAGTGCTGAGGTACTGGAAATCATTGGCCTGTGGTGTATTTCAATCTGGTCAATGGCATCTCCTCCTCAGCCCACCTTCTCCTCAGCTTTGTTCTTCAGCCCTCCTTTTGAATAAATGTGCAGACATGTTCCTGGTTCATTTCATAGGAACCACAATCTAATTTCCTTAGCACTAAATAGTCCCAAAATATCTGGGCCAGGGGGATCAGCACCTTTTAAGAAACTAACACAGTTGCATAGATCTACCATTCACAAATTTTCAATCCAGTCTATGTAGTCTTTGTTTTTTCTTATTGTTAAGTGATAGTCAGAAACTGGTTACAGAATGCAGTATTCATGGTTAGCAAGCCTGGATTAATTGGCTTTGGTCTAGTAACAACAGTCTTGGAGGGGTTGTTTTTTTAAAATAAAAATGACATGAAATTAGGGTAAATTCTTACCACAGTTTGACTGATCTTGTGCCTGAGACACGTGATGTAGACAACATATGGCCAATCATCTGGTTCCATCAGTACTCCTGCAGCATGGGCACATGTAACATGGAAAGAAGCTGGACAACGTCCATAAGAACACTGGATGCAGGCACCAGATATTTTCTTAATTCTTTGTCGGCAGAAGATGCATTTCTACAGGTACAAAGCAAATTTGCTAATGAATATGATTGTGGTTATCTACCCAATATGTATTTCTGTTTTGCTCTCTATGTCTAAAATACATATTTCTCCTGGTTGGCTTCAAAGGTGCTATGAGATTCCTTTGAATGCTGATACAGACTAACACAGCTATGGCGCTTTACAGACTGCCAGAAATAATCCAGCTTGAGGCCACTTTAACTGTCCTGGCTCAGTGCTAGGGAATCATGGGAATTGTATTTTTTTCTGGGACATTGAGCCTTCTCTATCAGAGAGCTCTGGTGCCACAATAAACTACAGTTCCCATGATTCCTTAGCACTGATCCAGGACAGTTAAAGTGGCCTCAACCTGGACTATTTCTGGCAGTTTGTTCAGGCCCTAAATCTCTGAAAACGTCTGGTTTGACTATGGACATCTCTCACTAATGCTCCAGTATGTAACCCAGAAAAAGTTAAGCTTGAAGTAAGACATGAAGAATTTTTAAATAATTGTATATATTAATACATAGTTAGTTGTCTGAATTTGGTAGGAACCTTTTGTAGACTGAACCCATAAGCAGAGATCTGTTCTACACAGTAAGAGATATCTGGGGATTTAAAGCTGATGGAGTATTTTGTTGATATGGGAGCATAAATTTGTGAAGGATGTAACCTCCTCACCAGCAGCTTACCAATGTGTGAATACATGCCAAAAATAATAGTATATTTTATTCACATTCTTGGCTTTTACTCAAGAGAAATAATTGATAAATTATTTAATATATTTTAGCTTTTAAAAATTGTTATTATTTATTGCTTTAAATTGATTTTACTGTAAGCCACCATGAGATCTTGGGATATAGGGTGGGAAATAAATATTTTATAAAATAAATAGTTTCTGATTTCTCCAACCATATATGCTGGTCTGTATACTCTGTGTATTTTGCTGTCAGGCTTAATGTTGCAAGATGGACTAGCTAGATTAAAAGAATGCCATCTACTTCCCTAAGGTTTGTCAAGTCAAGTTTAAGCTTTTTTTTTTTTAAATCTACCTTGATTTCCCACATTGTGCACTTTAAAGTATATATGATATAAACATACAAGAATGAAATATAAAAGCAGATTAAAACAGAACAGAGTTCTTAAGAAAATAACCACAAGCTCAGCAACAGTACAATAGGAAGCAGTTATAATTATTCAAACAATGCCATATTAAAAACCTTGAAAACGTGTGAAAAGACAGGATTTGGGCTGCAAGCCTACACACAGTTATTAGGTAGTAAAGGTCCATTGAAAATGGCTTTACAGTTAAACTTTCTTCTAATATCTAAAAGATAGCAAAGTAGCTGCCACATAAATATGAACATGGATACAACCCCCAAAATGCTTGCCTTCTCAGTGGGGACATTCAAAATCAAAGGGCATCTTATAGGACATGGATAAGTGTGGCAAAATCATATTTTTGCAGGAGCAATGACAACATATTAGGGAGCTCTGGTGACACAGTAGTTAAATGCCAGTACTGCAGCCTCTCGTAGCCACAAGGTTGTGATCCTGCAGGGCTCCAGGGTCAACTCAGCCTGGCATCCTTCCATATTGCTAAAATGAATACTCAGCTTGTTGGGGGCAATTAGCTTACACATTGTAAACTGCTTAAGGAGTGCTTAAGTGCACTGATAAGTGGTATAGAAATGTACTTGCTATTGCTAACAGATGCACCAGCCAAACTTGGCAAATGTTACTCTGAAACATGCTTTCATTCCATCACCCATAAGTAGATCCGATAACAAGAGACTGGAAAATGTTGAATGTAATTAAATTAGTGGTTTCATGGAAAAGAAACATACTTTTTGCCCAATAAAAATCAGTGTAATTTTATGGTATTTGCCTAGTAAAGATGGGTGGGTAGTTTGTTTCCATTCATTTGCTTCTCTCCTACTGTCCTTGTCAGAGTTTTTTACTCATGGCATGGTAGTGGTAGTTACTAATGTACAAACAGCAACAAAACAGGAAGAACAAGAATCAGAAGATGGAAGTACATTGTGTGGGAGAAAGGATGGTCTCTGCAAAAAGTTGGCATGGGCAAAAATTGTGAGTATGCAACAGATGTCAAAAGAGAATAGAGTAGCTTGGAAGAAGTTAGAAATGTAGATAAAGAGAAGCATGAGCTTCCAGAGTTGGCTTGACCTTAATGGTCTCCATCAATTTGACATCCTTGCAAAAACAATGCATGATGTCCAGTTCAAATTTTACAGCAAAATTGCATGTACTATCACAACAAAATGGGTCACATTTTGTAACAGCATTTCAAGTTCTTCTATGATTCTCTTGACCAGTGAAGTCACTAGGACCTGTCACCTGGTGCAGCGATTTATGGTATTGCTCCCCTCCAAAGACCTCCTCTCATATCAAGCTATAGTGAATTCTTAATAATGTTTTTTGTATAAATTCTAATTCCCATATATCACTGAATGTAATGGCAAAAGTTGTGACATGAACAATTAGCAAAATTAAAATTATACCTTTACATTTCAATATCATACACATAGCCTAGATGTATTTATATGTACATAGTTTCATGTGGTTAAAATAAACATTTGGTAGGATGTGATATTTTTAAAGAAATTTTAAAAAGAATTTTTAAAATTTAAAATTTATTTCAAAACAAAACAAAACTAAGGCACCGCCTTTTTCCTCCCACTCTTGCTCACACCATTTCTTCCACTGAGCTCCAGCATTTTAAAGGGATGTAGGCAAATGCCATAGCTCATTTCTGCCGACAGACAGATATTTGGGGAGCAGTAGTGTCATCCCCCCATTAGGGTGTCATCTGGCATGGCCTGCACCCCCAGGCCCCTAGTGGCACCTCTGCTCTTGATGCAGGACATGGCACGGGGCGAATATGGCTCTTGAAAAAAAGATTTGGGCTCAGAATTATAAAACTTTGGTAACCTGCATCCTTCTTGTATGTACTTATTTTAATTTCATTCATTCTGTTCTAGTCCATGAGTGAGAAATGGGGTTTTCAAAAATTCATACAGTGGCTTCTCTTTTCTCCACAGCTTAAAACTGGGATGGTAACAAGAATAAAAAACAGATAGGATTTTTCACCTTAAGTCTATCAGGTTTTTAGTTTATAACAAAATATAAATTTAAAAGCCAGTTTAAGTGTAATAAATCTCCCCTTTACAGCACAAACATAATTTAATTTAGCTTTTTAATGCAAATGCAATATAGTACCACTTTTTAAAAATGAACTTTGTTGTTTCCACTGATAATCTACAATCTGTTTTCCAGTATACACTGGATAACACATTCCTCATGAGTTGCCACCAGCACCTCAGTTTTGGCTGAACAGAGTTTAGCTTTATTAGCCCTCATTGACTGGTTAGTAAAAAGAGACCAAGACATTTATCATCAACATCAAATGATGTTATGGCACAGGAGAGTTTGAAATTTTTTGTTAAACTGGACATATAGAAACTGTTTGATTTACCAGAATCCAACAGAATGTGAGAGCATTTTTAGGTCATGCAGCATTTTATATAAGTTAAGAAAGATGACAGGAAGAAAATCAATTCTTTTGAGATGTGGTGCTGGAGAAGAGTGTTGAAGATCCCATGGATAGTCAAAAAGACAAACAAATGGGTCCTAGAGCAGATCAAGCTGGAAACCTCCCTGGAAGCCAGGATGACCAAACTGAGGCTGTCTTACTTCGGACACATCATGAGAAGGGAGGACTCTTTCGAAAAGACAATAATGCTGGGAAAGGTGGAGGGAAGTAGGAAGAGAGGAAGGCCACATGCTAGATGGATGGACTCTATTAAGGAGGTCACTTTGGGTATTAATGGGTTGCAGGATTTAAGCAGAGCAGTGGAGGATAGAGGGTCTTGGAGATGACTCATCCATAGGGTCACCATGGATCGAGATCAATTCGAGAGCAGTTAACAACAACAACAACAAAAGCATTTTAATTCATATAGTGAATTAAATGCCTTCATTTATTTAATATCCCACCTTTCCCCAACACAAAACACAATGCAGCTCACAGCACAGATTAAAAACAAAATACTATAATTTAAAAGATTCAGAAATAATTAAACCTTCCTAGTAAAAAAAAGAGCACTAATTTAAACTAGTTTAAAACATGTTTTAAAAAACTGAAACCAAAAATGCACTTTAGCACTTTAAACTGATACACATTTTCAAAAGACACTACATTTCTCCATTTTCTGTATGGCAAAACATGCAAAAAAAGAAAAAGAAAGAAAGAAAACCCGGATGCATTATTGCCAACCTTGGAAAACTGGAATATCCCTGTTTGCTGTGGTTTTAAAAGATAAGCTAATTTATTCATTATCAGAGAATATACAGTATCCAATATGCCATATTATTTAGTGTTTTTTAGTTTATTTATCGCAATAATCAATAACTAGAACTTCTAAAAATACCTGAGCAATGATTAATGCTAGGATCTTCAGATGTTCTATTTCATGAAACAGAATGACTCCCAAACCATCTCATTACAGAGTGAGCAAAGGAAGCACAGAGAGGCTGTATGAACTGTTTATTTTTGTCTTTAAAACAAAAATGTCTGTCTTTCAAAAGTATTTCCCAATATTTTAGCATATTCTAAACCAGAACACAGGCACTCACGGGCAGAATACCATAGGCCAATCCCATAGTATCCTGCCCACGAATCTGGCTTCCACCTGCCCTGGCACTTGCCTAGGCTGACATGGCTATGGTGTGTGTGTGTTGAGATGCCAGCCCAACACTGTGCCATGGAGCCGCCAACTCATATTCATTCTCTGTGAAGGCCCCTACCGCAGCCCATAATGGCAGAATGAGGCTTCTGGTTTCCACATGGCCAAGCGATCCCTTCCAATGTCACAGGCCACAACTGGGGCCTTCACAGACAACAGTGGCGGCAGCACATAAGGGGGTGCACGGCAATCCAGTCTACCAGCTGTTGCAGTAGAGTTTCTGACAAACTCCGCCTTAAACAGTTTGTTTTTTAGACTGGGATAAGGGCCAGTTGGACTAGGGTCAGGCCAGATCCACTAGATTGGTGCCAGTCTGCCCAATCCTGGCCCGAGGCTGTTTCCCTGAGTCATCTAAACAGGATGACACCAGGCCAAGGGGAAAATAGGCCTTCTGGTCCATGTGTATAGTCCCATTGAAATAGCTCTCTCTTTACTCTTTTGGAGAAGGTTTTTTTTTTCGTTTTTTTCTTTTTGGTTTTTGTTTTAAAAAGGATGCCAGAATTTGCAAACCAAAGCAATACTGATGATTTGCATAAGAACTGTTGCACAACTTTATATAAAGAAATTGCTATTGCTTTTTAAAGGCAGGGATTTGGGTGGATAGAGGAAGGTTCTAAAAATGTTATGTTGGTTATCTGTAAATAGCTTCCAAGAGGATGTGCCTCCCCTACAACAATCTATTTATGAAATTACATTCTCTTCAGAAACTTCTTGCAGCAGTTGCACCAGAAAAAAAGGGAGGGCATAGAAGACATCATGTTTTCTAGGCTACATCCCACATTAGCAGAAAATTGCAATGTGAGTTCTTTAAAGAAAAAAAAACACACCTAGGGATGAACTGGAGAAAGAAGCGTAGATGTATGCAGCCCATTGGTTGCACTTTGCCCGTCCCTGACCTACCCAGATGATAATAAATGAATGCATTTTTGTGTGAAAAGTGCCTGTTCTCCAAGTAATGACGGGAGTCTAGAAATGGGGGGCTGTAGGGCAGAAGATAGTTGCTGGGGGACACTTTCCATCATGCACCCCCTGTGGAGCTGGTCCATCTCCTTGCTTTCAGAGTAGCTCTAAATAATCAATAATGCAAAGGCATCTATGATGCTTGGGACATCAGTTTCATACCCTCCAAATGACCCAGTCTGGCAGGGACAGTCCCAATCAACCTATTTTTTTCATCTGCTTTAAAAATGTCCCACTTTCTCATTCCTTCTTCTACTTTTTCCCATTGTTCTCAGCTTAACTGCTGTAAACTAAACTCAGAGTAGAGCAGTAGTTTGCACTCAGTTAACTTGGCAGGCAGGAGAAGAGGGGGCTGAACTTTGCCTTTCCCAGGAGGGTCCGTCAAAAGCAAACTGCAGCAGCCTCTCCTTGATTAGGTTTTTCCCCTCATTAATAACTCCTAGCCATCTTGACCACAGTCTGATGTTGCTTGGCTACATGTCTCAGTTTTCATCTGTGACAGCAGTGTCCTCTATATTCCACAGGATTTCAAGGAGGACAACCATCTAAATATAGCAGTAATAATGTGAGGACACACATTTTTCACTCCAAATGTCTACTATGGAGTTCAGATGGTCAGATCCTCTGCATCTCTAATAGTTAAGCAGCAACTATTAAAGGTGGAAGTATGCTCTAGTCTTTCACATCTGGACACCCCAATACCTACACACTAAAAACCTGAAACTACCCCATCATGATGTGGCTGAATGGGCTTTTATCAGCTTATTGTAAACAACCAGAATGTATCTGTGCAACAATTCTAGTATCAGGAGACACTATAAAGCATGGGTCCATCTCTGTGTGCTATAGTGTGCTTGAATTTTTAACCAAGTAGTACTGTTATGTGACTTTTTGTTGTTGTGTACCTTCAAGTCATTTCCGACTAATGGTGACCTTATCATAGGGTTTTCTTGGCATGTTTATTCAGAGGGGGTTTGCCATTGCCATCCTCTGAGGCTGAGAGAGTATGACTTGCCCAAGGTCATCCAGTGAGTTTGCATGGCTCAGCTGGGATATGAACTGTGGTCTCCACAGTTATAGTCCATGACTATGTATGAGGAAATATCTAAAAATATCTTTTAAAAAACCAGCAAGATAATAAATTCCCTCCTTATTTGCTCCCTCTGGTGGAATCCTCCTTCAAACATATATATTTCAACAAGTGAAATGGGTACAACAGGTAATGAAGAAAGCAGAGGATCTTGTCAGCAGTTCTGTATTTTTGAACTATCCCCAGAAAAGTTTCTTTACAGAGTTCAGTTTCACTTCTATATTTACTACAAAACATATGTGTGTGCACTGTGTACACAAACCAAAATATGCAGAGCAAGAGAGAGATTTAACTATTTAATAGCAGACAGCAGTTTAAAACTGATTGACTGAGATGCAGCTCTGAAGGGATTAAGTTCTGAGCAATATCCTACAAGCAATTTACTTTACTGAGGAAAAATGCAAAGAATTCTTTATCACAAACTGGGTGCCTGCGTCTTAACCAATAAACCTTCTATCCTTCTGAGACTAGCTAGCCTGCCTGCTGATATCAATAAGCTAAAAGATAAATATTTTCTTTTCTCTAAAACCTCAAAAGAGATAATTTAAATTAA
This sequence comes from Phrynosoma blainvillii, assembly GCA_026167975.1. Taxonomy (NCBI): domain Eukaryota; kingdom Metazoa; phylum Chordata; class Lepidosauria; order Squamata; family Phrynosomatidae; genus Phrynosoma; species Phrynosoma blainvillii. Next base: position 114,634,194 of record JANUYF010000002.1, on the reverse strand, counting down.
AAACACACACATCCCTCCTCACCACCAGAGATGGAAACAGTCCTGAGACAGTCAGTCACATTTAAGGCTTGAATGTTCAAATATTTAGAAACAGGAATCTTGTCAAGCTCCGACAGAGAATTCTGAGGGTGATACAAATACTCATATCAAAGTTTCATCTACCTTGAGGCTGGCCTACTGGCATTTCAACAATGTGCTGCAATATGTCTTTGAGGTTTAAAACAGGAACAGACCAGAATCCCTGTGCTCTGGGCAAGAGAAGGCCATGGTCAATTATGTCGGTGAATGCTCTCTGTCCCTGGGTGGGAACAAGTTGCACTTTTGAAGTACATGGGCAATGACAGGGGACACTGCCATTAGTCTTCTTCACTGAAGTAGAGCCACTGCAGGTGTAAATACTGCAAATGCCTTTGGACACTGCGGCTTAGAAGCATTGTGCCACCAGGCGATTGCCCCATATCATTTTCCAACATACCATGAGAAGTTGGTAATGTGTTAGGCTCATTAAGTGGTAAGGAGGATACCATTATGAATGATGCATAATGCATAGTAGAACCTGTTTCAAGTACCAGCTCCCTGACTTCCCCATATACCACAGCTAGAAGCAAACATAATTGGGCAAAGGTTTCAAATCCCAAATTCAAATAACTATGTCATCTCCTCTTGCAGCCACAAGAGGAGAGCAGGGACTCGACAAAACCTCTCTGAGTGAGATCTAACTGTAAAGTCAAACACCGGCAATGTTACTAGAAGGAATATTTTACTACCGGGTGATATGTTCAAGTGTATAATGTTATATTCTCTCTGGTTTACAGTGATACTAATTTCTCTCCCTCAAATTTACATACAGTGCACCCTTGCTATCCATGGGGATCCATTCTGGACCCAGCCGCAGATAGTAAAAAATATGGGACCTTAAGTCCCATTCTTTTCAATGGGTGTGCACCGCATATGCACACACCCATTGAAAAAGCTGGGGCTTGCCGTCCATAGAAGCTCAAACTGCAGATGGCAAGCCCGCAGTTGGCGACGGGCGCACTGTATAAGTGAAATGTAAAATGAAAGTGCATCTGCACAGTTACATATCATATTTGCCCTTGTCATGGTAGCACGCTTAGAGGCTGTTACAACGATAGGAAACACTACAGTTTTGGGTAGCCAGTGTACAAAACCTAGCTAGTGAATTTCAGTTATTAAGATGAGGTTTATATCTATAGGTGTAAGAATATGGATAGATACAGGCCCTTAATAAATGCAAATAGCTTATCAAAATCAAAAGACCATTCTAATCAAGAGAGTTTAATGCTTGAAAAAAATCTCTTCAAAAACTTATTTGTAAAATACAAAGGACAGAATTTAAGAGGGTATCTTTCAAAGTTCTAATCTGAAGCAGTCAATATAAATTGTGGTAGTGTTTCCACGGAAGAAATGGTGTAGAAATGGATGGATTAGTGCTTACACCATGAAAAGATTTCTGTTGGGTGCCTTGATAGAAGATACGTACTGCTGATCACAAAATATAGCAAAAGATCAGAATTTTTCTGCAGATTCATAATGGCTTGTGTAACTGGTGGGTTTTCCTTCCATTTTCTGAAGCAATATGATATGGGCCATTTCCTTCTGCAATTTCTGCTTTATTAAAACCGTTCCTTATCCTGTAGGCATCTTGTACAGAGCCTACATCCATCATGTATTTGTTCTTATACTGTAGCATGTAGTCCTGTGGCTGACTGCAAACGATGTTCTTCCACTAAAAGGATTCATATTACTGCAAAAGTTTGGGAATGGAACCACTGTTGACAAAAGGTTTCACCAAAAGAGACATTTTAAGGAGAAATTTGCTGTTCTGGGAACTTTATGAAATAATGAAGAAACAGTTTATAATAGCAGAGTCATCTGAAGATTTCACCACATTTCTAAACCTGCCTGAGGGAGTTGTTTGACCTCTGGACCAATTTAATACAACAACATCTAATGAAATATAACCTATGAAGGCTGCTAAACATATATATAGAACTTTCTACTAATAAGGCACTTTGCAAATACTGTAGAAGGGTTAAAAGAGGAAACAAAATATTTCCATTTCCCCTTCTTCAAAGATAGGAAGTGAAGGAGAGAATTATACATCTTCTTAATCAGGGGTAGGCAACCTTTCCCCTTTAAGGGCTGAGGGACTTCAGCTCCCAGAATCCCAGGAGCTATTGGCCAACATGGGACTATTGGCCAACATGGCTGAGGCTTCTGGGAGCTGAAGTCCCTCGGCCCTTAAAGGAGAAAGGTTGCCTACCCCTGTTCTTAATGATCGCACTACATAAGAGGAAACAAGTATGGCCCCATCTTTACAGAAATAAGATGATCACCTTAGGATATTTGACAGGTCAGCAATTAGTTGGTTTAGTTATTAATTATTATTTTGAGTTGTTGTTGTTGTTGTATTTTTATAGCTAGAAAGGGAGAGGCATACAGGCATCGATCCTAATCTTTTTGATGGGTCATTTTTGCACTTCCTCTGTTTTGATGCATCTAAATTATAGCCATTTACCATACTCTTGATCCATGATCTGCTCTTTTGACCCCTGCTGCTGCTTTTTCCTCTTCTCAGTCCACTCAGCACCCTGTAGATTTGTTGTTGTTTTTCTTCTCAGTCTACTCACCATACTGTTTTCCCCTCCCTCTTGGTCAACATAATGCCATCTAGAATACAGTCTTGCATTTTCAAGTTAAAGCCATCAGCAAAACCCAATTTGTTTGGCTGTGGATACAATGCAATTTGACCTGGGGAGCTGAGGGGAGTGTCACTTGCTGCTCCATTTCAGGCAGCAAAATATTTAAAATTTGGAATGCATCAGCCAATTATCAAATGAAATAGAAGACAATCCTTCATAAAAAAAATGCTAAGTAAAAATAAAAATGCCAGTGAACTTTTTATTGAACCCCTAGCTGAATTAGTTAGATCAACCCCAAATGTTGTTGAGCCCTGTATCAATGGCCACCATCACAAAATATTGCTGTATGTGGATAACATTCTGCTTGCAGTGCAAAAACCTGAAACATCATTTCCTGAAATAAAAAGATACTGGACACCTTTGGGAAGCATTCAGGGCTTAAGATCAATTATCAAAAATCTAAATTGATGTATCTGAATGCCCCACCTTCAGACCAGGACAAGCTGACAAATGTCTCTGGATTAGAACTTTGCCCCTCTGGATTCACATATCTAGACATTCTTATCACAAAAGATCTATCTCAGTTGGTGCCCAGGAATTATAACCCTGTCACTTAATGGATGAAAGTAAAAATAAGGGAGTGGAAGCACTTAAACCTTTCCATTCTTGGGAGGATTGCCATTGTAAAGTTGTTTCTTGTCCCACACTTATTTTTTCTATTTCAATCTATACCTATTTGTCCAACTCCCCTCAAATTCAAATTCTGGCAAAAGATGATTAATGACTACATATTCAACAGAAAAAGACCCAGATTCCCTAAATCTGTTAAATATACTAACACCGGGGAAGGAGGGTTGGCAATCCCAGATGTCAAACTCTATTATCATGCCTTCCAACTAAACCAACTCTTCCAACTTGTCACAAAGCAATATTCCACCAAATGGGTACTCGTGGAGCTAAATAGTTATAGTTTAACTTAACTTAATCTTATTTTTTCTATAAGGACATGGAGGGTGTTGAAGAAGATTCAAAACCTGTTTCTCTACAACTCCCTCCTTATTTAGAAACAATGGGTTCACATACTAACTCCAGATCCTTCCCCTATTTGCTCATTCCTATTAAACCCCACTTTTTATGAAGTGGATAAATTAGCTCAATTCAAATGTTGGAAGGAGTGTGGCCTATACAGAATTATGGATTTATTTGAACATGGAAAGCTCAAAATGAAAGATAATTTGCTCAATGCCTTGAGACACACAAAATCTTCCTGGTTCCAAGTACTGCAAGTGTTCTCCTTTGCAAAAAGCAAATTGATAAAGGACAGTTGCTCCCATCTCTTGACCTTTTATGAACACATTTGTATAGCAAAAGGACAAAGATCCAGCTGCAACATATAAAAATATAATACAATCCACCTATGGCAAGAGACAACCTACCAGGATAATTTGGTAATCTAATTTAAACATGGATATCTCTGAAACCACATGGTCACAGATTTGGACTCCCCCCCCTCACAGAAATCACAGTCAGCATTGATGAGGGAGGGAGTCTTAAAAGCCATACAGAGATGGTATTTAACACCCATAAGATTATCAAAAATGGCAAAAGACACCTCCCCAAAATGCTGGAGAGGTTGCAAGATACTTGGTTCCTATTTACACATGTGGTTGGATTGTCCCAAGGTTAGAGCCTTCTGGTATGCTGTTTTAACCCAAATTTCTGATATTGTGAAGCAACCTGTATGATTCTGCCTAAGTCTTCTAATGCTATCAATATGCAGCAAGGACAATAGCCACTTGAAAAATCAAAAACTTGTCACATTCCTCATCTCAGTAGCCAGAAATGAAATTGCAAGATGTTGGAAAACAGGAGATGTTCAACTGAGCAACTGGTGGAAGAGGACTTGGGCCACATGGTTCTCAGAAAAACTCTCTTATACCTTCAGGTTTTGCAATGGACAAAAAAAAAAAAAAGGCACACACACAAACAATATTGCACCTTCAACCCATCAAATGATATTTTGGAAAGACACTCTGGACTAGGTTCCACCATATCTGCTATACCAGGATAAATCATCTTTATGTAAAACTCTTTCTGTTTACCCCCAAGGCTCATAGAATGTATTTTGTGTTGATTGTATTGATAGTTTGCAAATCTATTAATAAACTCTGGTGTTTGTTTGTTTTTTAAAAAATGTCAGTGTAGTGTAGTGGGTTGACATTACGACACTGGCAGACCAGGGTTTAAATCCTGGATCAGCCATGGAAACCCACTGGGTGACCTTGGGAAAGTCACTCTCTCTCAGCCTCTCTCAGGAAGGGAAAACTCCCTTTGAACAAATTCTGCTAACAAAGCTCTGTGATATGCATATGCCTTAGAGTCACCATAAAAATAACTTGAAGGCACACAATTTGGAAACTGTGTTCTATTATTTTCTGACCACTGGAATTGTGGTATTTTTGTTCAACACAGCTTCCAGTCTTCATTCTTCCAAGCAACAGCAGTGGGTTCAGCTTTGTTGTCTGGGTTGTTGTTGTTGTTAGCTGCCCTCAAGTCAGTTCTGACTCCTGGCGACCCTGTGGATGAATCATCTCCAAGAATCCTTATCTTCCACTGCCTTGCCCAGATCCTGCAATCCCCTTCACCATAACCCCTCAGATCGAGTCTATCCATCTGGTTTGTGGGCTTCCTCTTTTCTTCTATCCTCTACCTTTCCTAGCATTATTATTTTTTCTAGTGATCCATGCCTTCTCATGATGTGGCCAAAGTACGATAGTCTCAACTTGATCATCTTAGCTTCCAAGGAGAGTCTGGTCTGATCTGTTCAAGAACCCATTTGTCTTCTTGGCTGTCCATGATATCCTAAGTACTCTTCTCCAGCACCACATTTCAAATGAGTTGATTTTCTTTCTGTTTCCTTCCTTCACTGTCCAGCTCTCTCATCCATACATGGTAATTGGGAATACAATAGCCTGAACGATTGTGACTTTAGTGCTCAGTTGTATGTCTTTGCTCTTCGGTATCTTTTCCAGTTCTTTCATGGCTGCCCTTCCCATTCCTAGTCTTATTTCTTGACTGCAGTCTCCATTCTGGTCAATGTTTGACTATAACTATTATACTGTCTACGCTAACTATTAGAGACTTTGCCCTCACTCACTTAGGGAATAAGCCATGCTTTCGAGATAGATTTGGCCCTTTCCACCTCAGTCATTATACCTCATTCTCCTTCACCATGCTCTCACATTTCTCTGTGACCTGTTCTGTCTCATCTGTTTCTTCTTACCACTTGCTGGGAAGATATGGGAATTCTTTAATTATTTCAATTTCCTTGTTGTCTAGATTGAATTTGTGTATTTCTTCTGTAGTCATTATTTTTGTTTTCTTTATGTTCAGCATCAGACCTGCCTTTGCACTTTCATCTTTGACCTTTCTTATTAACTGTTCCAATTCCTGAACGTCTTCTGCTAATATTATGGTGTCGTCAGCATATCTTAGGTTGTTAATGTTGCTTCCTCCTATCTTAACTCCTCCTTTTTCTGATTCTAATTCTGCTTTTCTTATGTTTTCAGCATATAAGTTAAACAAGTAGGATGATAGGATGCAGTCTTGCCTGACCCCTTTGCCTACTGGGAACCACTCTGTTTCCCCAAATTTTGTTCTAACGGGGGCTGGCCTCTTGTTCTTGGTACAGATTCCTCATCAGGATTGTCATATGTAGTGGTACCCCCATGTCTTTGGGTGCATGCCATATTTTTTCATGATCCAGTAGCCCCTCCTAATTCACGGGGGATTCATTCCAGATTCCCTTGCAAAAATGGCGACTCGCACATATTCAAGTCCCATAGGAAATAATGGGGTGCATGTTTGTGACAAGTGCATGCTGCCATTATAACAATAAGCACTTGTCCCTCCCATGAAGAGCAAGATGGCGGATTCCAAGTCCACAAAAAGGGAAGGACAACTGTACAATCAAATGCTTTGCTGTAGTCTATGAAACACATGCTGATTATTTTTTGGAATTCTTTGGTGCACTCCATTAGCCATCGTATGTTTGCAATGTGGTCCCTAGTGCCCCTTCCTTTTCTGAATCCTGGCTGGGTGTAAACCAACTGTTCATCAATGGTTAGATTCATCCCTGGTGTATATCACAATGGTAGCTGTTACGCAGTATAGTATTCAGAGAAAGGCAGTCAATTTACCAGTGACTGTACACATCACTTTCATTTTTCTTCAGTTATCTTGTGAGTGCAAAAATCTTTTCAGGCTAGTTGGTGCTCTGAAGTGGCAACCACCTAGATTGGATGCCACAGTTCTTCTAATTCATGTTCCTCTATGACATATAGTTGCCAGGAGGAGTAGCCCAATATGTGGCATCAGCATAATGATGTCAAAGGGATTCACATTTTGACTTTGGTAGGGTTCCTTTCATTCTATGCCCTGAATACACACCATCTCTATTTGTTTCACTGATTATGTAGTGATGAATATTTTCTGGGAGAGGCAGTTCATAGGTGTTTTATATTTTCATCCTGCTTTAGCCTTGAGTATTCATAAGTGATACCTCTGGCCGTTCTAAGGCGACCTGTTTGTGGATGTATGCACAAGATCCTTCTATCCTTTCTTCTCATTTTATAAGTACCTCCACTTGGTCCTTCTGGGAGATGACCAAATGAGCATAAACTCCCATCTCTGAATAGGGATAAATGTTGTTTCTCTTACTGAGTATTCAACACCAGCTTCTCTGAATCACATTTCGGTCACAAAATGGGGCATTTTTCTGGGCACTGATGTTTTTGAGAATTCAGACAACACTGTGACTTTCCATAAAATATATCACAAAATAAATTGAATGTCCACACAACCTGATCTATATTTGCCAGCAATGTTTTTGTATCTTGGGCTTTTGTTAGCTCGTCATAGAAATGCCTTTCTATCAGTGAAAAAAATTACACAGTGACTGAGGCAGTATTAGCATGCAGCTGATTCCTATTTAATAGACTTCTGTAGATTCCATTCATGTCAGGCTTTAAAAATGAGTTCAGAGTTTACCAGATTGACTCTGCACTCTCCTCAGTCAGACAACATGTTAGATAGTCTTGATCACACACACTCCCAACACAAACATTTCAGCAAGAGCAGATCTGGCACATCTGCTTTCCCTAATGCTCTTGCTTTAACCTTTGCTCAGCTGTATGACTTGAGATGAAATTTCATTTAAACATTTTCCCAAAGGAAGTATTGTTCCCCTTTTAGTAAATCTCAAGCCTACTCACAGCATCTTATGCTTCAGGCCTAGTTTATCAGCAGTCACCTGGAACCAATTAGAAGACCTAGCTATTCTCCTTCAGACTGACTATTTCCACTCCAAGGGCAAGCTCATCCCATCATGATAACATACAGTTCTAATAAATTACCCCTGTAAATACTCTGTAGTATATCATGCATTTCAAAAGGTCAGAAGAGACTACCATAGCTGCCTAATGACTCTAATTTGCCACAAAACACAGGGCATTTTGTGCAATAATTCCTATTGTGAGAAACAGTTCATCCTTATTGTATGAATACATGTCCCAATGTATATTATACACTAGTGCATTTTGGGGTACAAAAAAAATCATTTACTGACATTTGCATGCATTTACTATTTAATACAACTAGCAGAAACCAACAAGGACCTGTAACAATTACTGAAGAAGGTCAAGGAGGAAAGAACCAAGGTAGGCTTAAAGCTAAAAATAAAGGAAACAAAAATAATGACCACAGAAGAGTTAATTCATCCTAGACAATGACAAAATCAGAATAGTCAAAGGGTTCCTATACTTTGGATCAAATATAGACCAGAATGGAGAGTACAATCAAGAAACTGGAAGGAGACTAGGAATGGGAAGGGCAGCTGTGAAAGAATTAGACAAGATCCTAAAGTACAAAGAAAAAAACTGCACACTAAAGTGAGGATAGTCAAATGCCATTCCACTCCCCATCACAATGTACATGTGAGAGCTGAACAGTGAAGAAAAGCGATAGAAGAAAAATCAACTCATTTGAGATGTGGTGATGTAGAAGAGTCCTGAAGATACTGTGAACAGCCAAGAAGATAAACAAATGGGTCCTAGCCTGAACTCTTCCTGAAGCCAAGATGGTTAAATTGAGACTGTCAGACTTGGCCACATCATGAGAAAGCATGAATCAATACAAAAGATAATGATGCTGGGAAAGGTAGAGGGCAGTAGAAAGAGAAGAAGACCACATCCCAAATGGTTAGATTTGATCAGGGAGGCCATGGACATGAACCTACAGAACCAAAACAGCATCATTCTGCTCATTTTTACTGTAAATACCTGACATAATATTGTACTGGATGATCATGAATTTTTTGAGGGCTCTTTGATTGGGCCATCTATCAATTCATGCATTCTGGATATCCCTTACTAGGGTTTAGGGGAACACAATGGAATTCCACTAGAAAGCTGGTGTCCTACAAGACAGTCAAGTGAGAAATCAAAGAACAAACATGCCCCTTTTCTCAGGCTTAACAACTTTAATATCCTTAGAAATCAAAGAACAAACATGCCCCTTTTCTCAGGCTTAACAACTTTAATATCCTTAGTATATATTTTTAACTACTCAGGATGTTTACTCCAAAGCAGGGGTAGGCAACCTTTCCCCTTTAAGGGCCGAGGGACTTCAGCTCCCAGAATCCCAGGAGCTATTGGCCAACATGGGACTATTGACCAACATGGCTGAGGCTTCTGGGAGCTGACGTCCCTTGGCCCTTAAAGGGGAAAGGTTGCCTATCCCTGCTCCAAAGTATACTCCTTTGAGTTCAGTGGAATGTTGCATCTCATTATAATTTAAACATATGTTTCTGAGCAAATACATGGGAGACCTTTGGAGGAAACACAATATCAACTGAGAGATGTACAGTGTAATCCTCTGGATGACTACACAGAAATAAGTTCCACTTTGTTCAATGCAGTTTACGCCCAAGAAGGTTCAGTTATAAACTCAAGCCAGTGTGCACAGGCTTGGAGCCCAAGTATCTCTATATGGAAATATGGAAATTTGTTAAAATTAAAATATAAACTTTGATCAGATAAATTGAAGATGTTGGAAAGATGCATAAATAAACTGACACAATATCTGCCTGATGTAAAGCTGTGATATAAGTGCATTTTTTAAGGAGGAGGAGAACTTATAAAGATATGTGGTTTGCTGATTTTTATAAAGATATTAGGGACTGATTTATTATATTTCAGAACACTTAAGAGTTTTGAGCATTAAATATGGGTCAAAAATCTCTACATATGTCAAGAACTGGCATTCATTAAATAAATCACACCAAATGACACTTGTATTATAAATTATGATACAACCATAGCTCCCATAAAGATTGAGAAACTTTCACAGGAAAAATATTTCCCTGCACTATGCTGCGTATTTTGACATAGTCAATACATCACTGTAGAACTCAGACAAAACACTGTCTGCTGTAGGTGAGAGTCTCATTACCTCATTAAAATTATAATGGGTCTATCTGGCTTATAAGTATCGTAAACAAAATCACAAAGTAGGAATGCAAAAATAATTATTTGGTTTAGTTGCCATTTCAACTGGCTTTTTAAAGTAGAGTTGAAGAGAAAAGGGATAGGCTTTATAGTTGATATGATTATAATGCAACTGCACTCAAGGATACTGCAGATACTGACTTCATGCCTATAAGGAAACATATTAAAGTGCACATGTGCAAAAGCATCTCCTGGAGTAATGCCACAGCAGTTGTCTTAAATGAGTGCATGAAACATTCGCACTGCAGAGATAATCCGATTTGGCATCACTTTAACTGCCATGGCTCAATGCTATGAAATTCTGGTGACTGTTTGTTGTGACAAAGTTCTGGTGCCACAACAAACAATCCCCAGAATTCCACAGCACTGAGCCATGGCAGTTTAAAGTGGTGTCAAACCGGATTATTTCTGCAGTGCAGATGCAGCCCTGGCCTTTCATAACAGATTAGCCTAGTGAATACAGTCTATGAGTTCTTTAAGGCCTGTGCCTGAGATATATACCAAAACACTGTACTTATATCAACTTAGCAATGCAGCAAGAACCCTAGTTACAATGTGGTTTCACCAAAAGGGAAGGGGTATTGCTGACATTCCTTCAGTCTACATTCACTATAAATTCCTAGACACAGATGACGTATTTGACGTTCTATTCAACAGTTTCCTTTGTTAGAACAATGCAAACAAGAAAAATCTCAAGTTGTGTGTCATTAAGTTAGATTGGTGGGTACATGGAAAAGGGCTTTCTCTGAAGCAACGTCTCAACTGTAGAATTCCCTACCCAAGGACGTTTGACTGGCTCCATCTCTTTTAAGCTTGTATGCAGCCCAAACTGTCCTGTTGAGCATGGCATTCAATGTCTGAAATTGCTGCTGTTGTTTTTTTAAAAAATATTTTTTATTATATTTTCCTATTGTTATACACATTACAAACCCAACACACACTATACACCCATACCAACTAGATATATTACAGAACTATGATTCCTCACCTTCTTTTAATCCTAACCAGGAAAATCTTGCTCATCAAACTGAAGACATAAATATAAATAAATTAAACTTTTCTTCCTAATTTATAAATAGTGTCTGTTAACCTTCTATTGCTATTTTAACTGTTTTAAAACTGGATTCTAAGACTGTTCTTAGACTGTTTTCAGGAGTTTTAAAAATATTTTAATATATTTTTAAAATGTTTTATCTTTGTATTATTTGAATTGGTTTTTATTTGTTTATTGCTTCTGGGAGCCCTTGGGGGCTGGAGGGTAATACAGAAATATTTTAAAATAAAATATTGTTTTATAGGGGCAAGATTAATTTGTGCCTGATATTGGAAATCAAATAAGGAAGTACTAATTGATGAATGGGTGATTAAGCTTTATGAGATGTTGGAATTATATTTACTTTCTAAGAAATTAAAGAAGGATTTAAAAGAAGTTATGATAAAAGAGTGGCATAAAGTTCATACTTATATAAAGAAGAGATGAGGAAAAATATAAACCATAGGAATTTTGGATGAATGAAGGGGAAATGTGTATATTAGACTGGAAAAGAAACTTTTCTTTCTTCTTTTCGTAGTTATTTAGAAAATGAATTCACTAAATTTATGGGGAACATCTTTGGATGGGAAATAAGGTAAAATAATCATAATTAAGGCAAAAATTATAAAATTAGACATAAAAGGTTGGAGTTAAAATTATAAAACAGTAAGATAAAGTTGTAATTGACAATAACCTTCACTACATAAGTACAAGAAAAGAAAAGAAGAGAAGAGAAAAGAATTAATTAACACAGTAAAGACAAATAGAGCGGAAGGGTAAACTGTAAATAAAAGGAAAAAGGAAAACTGAAAAGGTTAAATAATATATGTGGGGGGGAAATAAAAAGAGGTATGAATTGGTATAAGGGTGTTTTTAGGAAGTAACAAATGGGTTGATTTGTTTAGTTCATATTGTAATAATGTATATGTTTATGTTTTACATATGTTGACAGTTCTGTAAGAATGTACGTATGCAAAATGTATGTTAAATTTCTTTTAAATCAATTTTTAAAAATACCAACTTGTTTATTCTGAAATAAATTTGCAAAGCCACAGGAACCAGCAGAGTATTTAAATGTATAGTGACAAGCGACTTTACAAATATAATTTTGAAGTATTTCACAGATGTCTAAGAATGGCCCTACCATATCAATAATCACCTAGGGGCTCTGCAGATGGTGCAAAGCGCTGTCTTGGAGCCAGGGAAGGGGAGGGGCAGCTGGACACTCCAACCCTTTCCCGAGGACGTCATTGGAGCATCCGCTGTTGCACACAGCGAGCGCTCCAATGACGTCCTCCCGGCCCAGCCTCTGCACGGGCTGAGCCGGAAGAGCCACAGAAGAGCCGCATGATGGCTCTTCCGGTGCCCCTTCTGCCTGCTCTGGAAGGAGCGCTATTTTAGCGCTCCTTCCAGGGCCAGCAGAAGGGTGGATTGGGCCCACGGCTGCCAGTCTACAAAGGCCCTTAGACATCTATTTTATCTTGTTCTGAAGACATTCTGTGTCCCCCCACCCTTTCATACTATCCTTACACTTGTTCATCACTTCTTCAGATGTGCTGCTCAATCCTATGTTTATTTAGAAAAGAATTGTCACTATTTTGTTTATTAATGAAGCAAACAGTTCCTGTAACATAAATGATCTTCTCTTCAATATTTGCACAACAGTTTTTCCATTTACGTTCTTACAATTCTTCATCCTAAAAATCTCTGGGGTGTTTTGTTTTAATAAAATGCATTATTTGGTAAAAAGAATATTACATTTCTAACTAATTTTGTGAAATGTGCATTTTAAATATAATTGCTATGCAGGTATAACAATTTTTGATGTTTATTTAATACAAGTTTATGTTGGAAAGGCACTTCAAAATAGCATAATACTGTACTTGTAAAAATGTACAGTCAGCAACAGTTTCCTCTGCTATCAACAATGTGTTAGTCACAGTTTTGCAGCAACAATGGTGTGAAACCACTCTGTTAGAAACTAATATCACTCAGCAATATTATCTGTATCTGTAGGAAGTGGGAGCAATATAGGTAAGCTGTAATGAGAGGTGCAGTTGGCTCACCTGGTCCAGCTGGACTGAAACAGAATTTAAACTCTTGGACTATGCTTTCTGCATTAAAAAACATAAGATAATGCTCTGTTATTGGATAAGCTTATTATGTAATTACATAACTAGTAATTATCATAATAGTGAGTTGCCATATTCACTTCATTTTATTCGTTTGAGGAGGGATTCATTTTAATCCGTTGCAGCAAGCCCAAGTCTACCTTAAAGACCAACATTTTTTTTAATGTCATTGGCTTTCCCAGACTCATTTCACTTCATCATTTGTATCTAATGAAGCAGGATGGAATCCATGAAACTTATGCCAAATAAAAATTGTTAATCTTTAAGACTTTTTTTTTTTTTTTTTTTTTTTGCTTTCAATTTATTCTGGCTTTGAAATAAAAGCTCAAAGACAAATATCCTCCTTTAGTATTTCAAAACTTATACATTTTCTGCCAATTCCTATGCATATTTTCTTAGAACTATGTTCTACAATACTGTATTCAGTGGACTTACACCCAAGTTGCCAACCTGTTCAGTAATTATGTCACAAGTCATCATGGTGTAATGGTTTGACTATATATCTGGAAATTCCCACTCAGTCATGGAATCTCACTGGATGACCATGGGGAAGTCATATTCTCAGCCTCAGAGGAAAGCAAAGGCAAACCCTTCTGAACAAATGTTGCCAAGAAAAACCATGTAATAGGTTTGCCTTAGGGTTGCCTTAAGTCAGAAACAACTTGAAGGCACAAAACAAGAAAGCCAGTCTAAATACCCTAAAGACGCCAGATCCTGGTTGATCTTAGAAGCTAAACAGGGTCTCCCCTGGTTAGTTCTTGGATGGGAGACAAATACCAAGTGCTATATTCCAGAGAAAGGAAGTGGGAAAGCCAACTCTTGAGTATTCCTTGCCTTAGAAAATGCTGTGGCATCACTGGGGTCACCAAAAGTCAACAGGCAACTTGAAGGCACATACACAGACCTGACTTATTGTATTGTGATTAAACTAATTCAGTTTTATAGCTGTGGCACCATCACAACAACCAAATATTTTTTAGCCACTCAGCCTCCCTTCCAATGGAAGAATTTCCAAGGTATTGGAGAGCAGGCCAATGAGCAAAGGTGTAACTGGCACTCTCCCAGTAGCAGGATACACTGTGACAAAAATTGTGAAAGCTCCCCAATGCTTGTCATCACACCGTACACCTGTGATGTCATGTGTTTGTATATAAAAATATTGTTTAGTTTATTGTGTGAGTATGAGGTAAGTTGGAAGGGGGGAGAATGGAGTGTTGAAGTGAATACATTTGAGTGGAAGGGAAGTTTTTAGCGTGAGGGTATGAGGAGATGGCAGCTGGGAAATGTGTTTGAGAGGGGTTTTACATAAACTAATGTGTTTGAGAGGGCTGGAGTGAGAGAAAGGAGTTCGAGCTGAGCCTGAAAGGAGAGTATGCATTTTAAATGTTATACATAAATAATCTGCTGGTTTATGTTTAACTTCTGTAAACAAAGTGTTGCTTTTATACACTTTTGCAAGGTTGGAAAAACGGGTTTTTAAAAAGAAGCCCCCCCAAAAAACCCATGTGTTTTCATTGTTGTTGTTTAAGCTGGGTTTTTGGAGGGTTTAAACCAGTTTTGTTGTTGCTGTTATTGTTTTTGCATTAATGTGTAGGATTACAGCAGTATAGGACTAAATCAGACAATTAAGTAGCAAAATGCAGTTCAGATGTTATGCCAACTAGCTTAAATAATAATCGTTCTATTAAAAATGCTCTTTTAAAGCCAGTTGTTTGTTTGTATTTATGTTAATTGATGGATTTGTTTCTCAATGGGATTTCTTGCACTATAAAACAGAATTACCATCAAGCTATGTTTATAAGATATATATAAAACATAAATGAATGTCATGTTTAGACTTGGGTCTCATCTCTAAGATAGCTCATTATGTATATACAAATATTCCAAAATCGGGGGTGGGGGGATCCAAAAGACTTCTGGATAAGTGAGACTCAACCTGTATCTACATTTGCTCATGCAAGATCTTGGTCACTGTTTACTAGTTCATTTTATGCACATATACATAGGTATTTATATATGTGGCTCCAGACAGAAAGCAGATTAATGAAACAAGGAAACCTATTTGAAATGGAAAAACTGAGTTTGTATATTTAATCATTTTATCACATTTGAAACCAAGAACAGATTGATGAATTAAAAAAAATATCTGCAGCTGCTATTAAATAAATATAAAATAGAGGAAGGGGGAGGGGTAAAAGAAGGTAGCAGCACCTTTAAAATTAACTGGGTTTTATTTTAGATGGGCCTTTGTTAATATAGACCAACTTATAGAGATGCAGTACAGATGTAGTGACCGTGGAGCGCTCAAGTATTAGGTATCCACTTTCACAGATTCAAGTTTCAACAAGTATTTTTAGTTATAGTAATTAAACCTTCTGTATTTTATAGAAAATACATTATAGCTGTTTCACTACTATATAAAAATTGACAGTTTAAAATATGATTGATTTACTGCAGTAAATCATTCTGACATTACAAAGATATCACTATTACAGTGCATTTTTTTTTAAACAACTGCTTATCAAAATCCCATATGAATAGTGGCCATGAGTTTTATCATAAATTATATTATGTGTATGATTTTAATGAATCCATGCATTTTTAACTGACATAAAACATGATGGTGTGTCAGCTATTCCATCATCAATACTTTAGTAAAGCTGTAATTGGGGAAAATAAGCATTTAATTTTCAAACTATTTAATAAAGCACTGTAAAAAATATGGTTCAACACACTTGACTGTTCTCTCCTTAGACAGAAAATGTATGAAAATCAGCTAGTTAATATGTAAGTTAATGTTCAGTATAATGACTTTCCTTGATTTTACCACTTTCAGCAATATTTTAAAGAAATGCTGAAAGTGAATCAATACTTGCTTATATTTCACAAATTTCATGACAACAGTAAGATGCATCACTGTCAATAATCTTTACACTATAACCCACATAAATTTTGTAGGAAAATATGTTCTTTTTAGATCAAATATAAAAGGCATAATGTCTTTATTTATTTCTTTAGATGTTAATATTCAAAGGACTGAAATGCCTATATTTTTAGATTTAACTTGCATTTGTCAACAGTTCCATTCCTTATACTGGAATACAAGAATATGTTTTCTTTTGAGAATTGATTCCTCTTCTCAAGGGTGAAGACTAATCTTTGGTTTTCAAGCTTATAATTATTTGCCTCTGGTTCAAATTTTCAAGCATGTAAGTTTCTACATACACTACTTTGGCCTTAGCCATATACGAAAGGTTTGTAGATCAGTCATCATTGCTGTGTAATTCTGTTTTCGAAATAATGTTCCTCACTCAGACTATATGCATGATTATATTGGATTCACTTCTCAAATACAAATTTGAGATAATCAAAAGCCTTAGGGCAACTTCAGTCTCTCCAAACTCATTTTCTACCTCTGTTTGGAGAAACAGATCTGAAATGTAAAAGTAATAGGAAACTATGTGGAGAGAAAAATCAACTGCTCTGTCAGTCAAGATACAGACAAAAGTACAAGTCTTGATGTCATTTACTCTACATCAAGAGGAATTAAAAAGAAAGAAATATGGCAATGCTGACACGAAGATGAACATTTTAATATAAGTATTGTTTTAGCCACTATAGCCTAAATACCCTAAAGGTACAAGATCTCGTCAGATCTTGGATGCTAAGCAGGTTCAGACCTGTTATTGTACCTGGATGGGAAACTACCAATGAGTAATAAGTGTTATAGGCTATATTTCAGTGGAAGGAAATGGCAAAAATACACCTGAATATTATTTTCTTCTAAGAAAATCCTATGAAATTCATAGGGTTATAGGCAATTCAACAGGCAACTCAAAGGCACATATACATACACACATTATTTTAGCCATTTGCATTATTGTTCCACTAATTAACATTCAAGGATGCAGCTATAATATGTTTTTAAAATACAACAATGTATTACTGTTGCATAATTGTGGTGGCTCATACTATGCAAGCAAAGGAAAAACTGAATAGTAGTGTCTAGGCCCTGACATGTTTTTGCAGTAAGTGCTCAACATGCCTTTTACAGTTGTTTAGCATGCACAACATTGAATGTACAGGACATTGCCCACAACGGTCTCTGTGCATACAAACTGCAAAGTGCTGATAATATATAGTAAATTGTTGACGCATATCACCAAGTCTGAATAATCCAGAACAAAACTGAAATAAGAAATATATAACTAGGGCTCAATAAGACATTCCAGTGGGGGGAGGGACATAACAGGCAAAGAAAACATATCTTTCTCTCTGCTTTTCTCCTCCTTCTACTTCAGTGTCTCATCCTCTATATATACCTGAACATATTTCTGGATCCTATGCTTTATACCTGAACATTTATTATTACTCTGTGTTGCATCCAAAGAAGTAGATTTATATCCATGAAAGCTCATGCCAGGGGGAAATCCCAGTTAGTCTTAAAGGTAGTGCCATATTTCTTTTCCTTTCTTTTTCCTCCTTCCTTCTGCCTTTTTTTTTTTTACCCAGTATTGCTTCCATGGGATAGATGAGTAAGATGACCACTTCATTTTGGCCCCCATCCACAATTAAATATAAACAGTAGAAAACTGTATGCACCCCAGAAACCACAGAATTTCAGAGATGGAAGGTTGACAGATGATAGAGGGTCATTTGCTGTCCTATCTTAGCCTCCAGTGTCTATTCTCAGCCATTCATATGTGACTTATGGAATTCACAACTACTATGCACATGATCCCTCATTATGTAACATTTAATTATTTCCAAATAGAATTAGCAATCAAACTAGTGTCATCTTGCACAATAAAATGTCTGTCTGTGCATGAATGAATTAATAGCTGAGCCAAATAACTACATAATTATATCAACATTACTTACCAACTTCCTGCAAAATTTATTAAAAAATAAAATAAAAATAATATTAAAAATAATTTTATTTTTCTATTTCAAGGTAAGAGGAATGTAAGCTCTTACCACTGAGCTCTGTGACTGCAAAAACATTAACTAAAAGGACAACCCACTTTAAACGTGAGAGTCCAGGCCATATGCAACTGTCCATTGCTTGACTGGGGGGGAAAAAGCCTTAAAGGTTATGGAAATATTAGGAGGTGGTGGTGTTGTTTTAAAAACAAGGTGTTGTTTCTGTGTACCTGAATCCATCAGATCCTTTGTATGTGTAACTAGCATCTGTGCTCATGATATAAGCAACCGTTGCCAATGTCCTTGTATGGAAGAATCATATCTCAAAGATAAATTGATACAATAATAATAGTAATAATAATAATAATGTTTATTTGTATCCCGCTTATTGCCAGACAATCCAAGCGGCTTACAATACAACCCATATAACATATCTCCAAAAAGAAAAACCAACCCACCCCCTAATCAACCTCTACTGCGTTCCTCATCCATCAACAACTGATGGGGCCATGAGAGGAACGCAGGAGTCAAGGAACTCAAGGCCGGGGTGATTAGTCTGGGAAGGCCTGCCGAAAGAGATCCGTCTTGACAGCATTTTTAAAGCTGTCCAGTGATGTCAACTGATGGATCTCGTCCGGCAGGCCGTTCCAGAGTTTGGGGGCGACAACAGAAAAAGCCCTCTGGGAGGTCGCCGCAAGCCTTGATTTTTGAGGCTGCAGCAAATTCCTCCCAGAGGACCGGAGAGCGCAGGGAGGATTGTATGGAAGGAGGCGATCCCTGAGATAGCTTGGACCCAAGCCATTTACATTATCAACTGTCCACTGCTTGACCGAAAAAACAAGCCTTAAAGGTTATGGAAACATTAGGAGGTGGTGGTGGTTGTTTTAAAAAGAAGGTGTTGTTTCTGTGTATCTGAAACCACCAGATCTCTTGTATGTATAACTAGCATCTGTGCTTATGATACAACCAACCGTTGCCAATGTCCTTGGATGGAAGAATCATATCTCAAAGATAAACTGATAAATGAAATTAAAACAAAAACACAAAAGCTAGCTTACGCAGAAAGGATGGGGAATGCTGGCTAGCCCACTAATAGTTGATCCTAGGTCTCCTAGAACTATATAAAACATGTTTTCATAAATGACTCTAAATAATTTTTTAAAATAATTGAAACAAAAAGAAATACAGAGAATCTGGAGTACTTCTATATATCAAAATTCAGTGTCTTGCAACAGTTGCTTGCTTTTACAGTATTCATTAAAATATGCTTTATATTTGCCTTACAACTAGATCAGGGGTAGGCAACCTTTCCCCTTTAAGGGCCGAGGGACTTCAGCTCCCAGAATCCCAGGAGCTATTGGCCAACATGGGACTATTGGCCAACATGGCTGAGGCTTCTGGGAGCTGAAGTCCCTTGGCCCTTAAAGGGGAAAGGTTGCCTACCCCTGAACTAGATAAAATGAGAACATCCTCCATTACCTGATAGGATTATGGCATCACTATTTAGTTTTTCCAGATGCTTCTCATTAATCTCCTGAGCGTTTTCCACTCATTGTCAATCTGTCCTCACATATATCAGATTAAAGAGTAGGAATTCCAGGACTGATGCAACTGTCTTTGTTTTCTTTAGAGGGGGGAATCACAATTTAAGTACAAAATACCATCCCAAATCTGTCTGGTACCTCTTTTGTACCCCATCTGAAATGCCCTAAAAGAGGATTTGCCTTTTCACTATTCATTCAGACTAAGCCAGTAAGTGAAAAAAGCTTTAGTCCATCCTCATGAGGGTGGATATCATCTAGCCAAAACAGAGATAGGCATCTGAAATCTACCCTAACTTGCCACTATGTCCCTAGCTTTCCTGGAATCCTTAAAATTTAGGTCCTGAACAAACAGTCAGGATAGCATAAGTCATGCCTATGCTATCCTTCTCTGGGTCCTATCTGGGTTATCTAGTTTGATTTAAATAATCAAAATATGTAGTTTCCATATTTTGGAAACTGTTCTATTTTAAGTGTCAGTTTTTAATAGAAGTAAATAATTTATGACACTGCTGCTGCTACTGTTATCTGCCCCAAGCTGACCCCAACTCATGGTGACTCATTTTATTTTATGAGACATCTCTAAGACCCCTTATCCTACACTGCTCTGCTCAGGTCCCACAGATTCAGTCTCATGACATCCTTGACTGAGTCCATCCACTTGGCATGCGGTTTGCCTCTCTTTCTATTACTTTTCCCAGCATTATTGTCTTTTCTAATGGGTCCTGCCTTCACATGATGTGTCCAAAGTATAACAATCTCAATTTCATTTTCTTGGCTTACAAGGGAGAGTTCTGGTTTTATCTGTTCAAGATATTTGTTTGTCTTTTTGACTGTCCATAGTATCCTCAGCACTCTTCTCCAACCCGACATCTCAAATGAGTTAATTTTCTTTCTTTCTGCTTTCTTTATTGTCCAGCTCTCACATCTGTACATAGTGATGAGGAATACAATGGATTGGACAATTCTAACTTTAATGCTTAGTTGTATATCTTTACATTTTAAGATCTTATCTACAGTAGTTCTTTCATGGCTGCCCTTCCCATTCCTAGTCTCCTTCTTTTCTTTTCTTTTTAAACTTTTATTGATTAAAAATAATCCAAATATATCGTGTATATCACACTAATCAAACAGCATCTACTAAATAAGAGAAAAATACAAACACATTTACAAAAGACCTTACTAAAACACTGTCAATAATTATGAATAGTCATCACTTACAATGTATTCTAACTTCCTTCTACAAGCAACTGATTCTATTTTCTCTCTTTTTTTTCTATTCATCTTAAAGTATTTTCTCCTTATTAAATTTTCACCATTCATCATTTCCATTTTTTCAATATATTCAATATTATCCTATATTTGACCTTATAAACCCTTATGTATCCACCCATCACATTTTGAACTATTTTTTCCTAGTTATTTACACATTGAATATTCTTAGATATTTCCTTTTTTAGCTTTAAACATTTTATTCTATACCAATTCCCCATGTCTGACCATATTCCTGTTTTATATACTCAATAAACGGTTTCCATGTTTCCATAAATATCTTGGGGTCTTCTGTAAAATTTGAGTTAGTCTATCATTTTCTGTTAGATCATACAGTTTCCAGATCCATATTTTTTCCTCTGGGATGTCTTTTTGCTTCCACTTCGAAGCATAAGTCAGCCTAGCTGCTGTAGTCATATAAAATAATAATCTTCCATATCTCCTTTCTAAAGCTTCATCATTATTTATACTTAACAAAAAAAATCTGGTTCCTTTACAATCTTCAAATTTAAAATCTTTTCCATTACCTGATGTATTTCATTCCAAAAACTTTTAGCCTGTTTACACTCCCACCATATATGATAAAATGTGCCTAATTCCTTCTTGCATTTCCAGCATTTGTTTTTTCCATTTTTATAAATTTTTGATAACTTGAATGGGGTAATATACCATCTATATAACATTTTATAGTAATTTTCTTTTAAATTATTACTTAGTGTATATCTTAATCTTTTAGACCATGTCTTTTCCCATTGGTTCAAATCTATACCATGTCCTACATTTTGGGCCCATTCCTAGTCTCCTTCTGATTTCTTGACTGCAGTTTCCATCCTGGTCAATATTTCATCCAAAGTACAAGAAATCTTTTACTCTTTTTATTTTTATATGTTGATCCTTTGTGGTCATTATTTTTGTTTTCTTTATGTTCAGTAGTAAGCTTGCATTTGCACTTTCTTCTGTAACTGTTCTTAGCAACTGTTCCAAATCTCTGATATTTTCTGCGAATAGTATGGTGTCATCTGCATATTTTAGATAGTTGACATTCCTTCCTCCTATCTTCACTTCTCCTTCTTCTGAGTCTAAACCTGCTCTTCGTATGATATTTTCTACATACAACCTGAACTAGTAGGGTGACAATAGGTAGCCTTATCTTACCTCTTTGCCAATTGGGAACCATTCTGTTTTTCCATATCTTGTTCTAACAGTAGCCTCTTGTCTCACAGATTCCTCATCAGAATGATCAAATGTAGTGGCACTCCCATGTTCTTAAGCGCTATCCATAGCTATTTGTGATATATGCAGTCAAAGGCTTTGCTGTAGTCTATAAAGCACATGCTGATTTTTTGCTGGATTTCTTTGCTGTGTTCCATTAAACATAATATGTTTGCAATGTGGTCCCTAGTACCTCTTCCTTTCCCTAACCCTGCTTGATCCTCTGGGATTTCTCTCTACATATATGATTTGAGTCTATGCTGCAGAATTTTGAGCATGATTTTGCTTGTGTGGGAAATTAATGTGTGGGAAACCAATGACACTTCTACAAAACAATAATAATATATAACATTTGCTACATATTTCTAATTCACACAATCATAAATTACATATCGGACCATTACTGCTCACCAGTTTTAATCTCTGCAAAGGTATCCTACTGGTGTCTATTGGTGTCCTTTCTGTGACATTACCAAATCTGACTTCAGGAATAGCAATTGCACACATGACATGAGCCCACCTGTAAATAATAGTAACACAGAGAGAGAGAGAGAGAAATGCAAGCATTAACAAATCAAAAAGTTTATGTAGCTATTTTTCCCACTGCATTTTACAAACTTTATGGTATATAAAAATAATCCATCAGTGTAGCATTTTTATATCTGTAAAAGCTTAAAATTCATTTTCAAATATGCCCTTTGTAGTGTCACAGTCAGAAATATCAAAGTGTTGTATTCCATTTACCTGACATTTTCTTGATCTATATTTTGAAATACGTTTACTTCCGTCAGCACTCCATTAAGAGATACTTGATCCTTAATTAACATTTAGCTAAAAAGTTGCTGGCAGAGAAAGTATAACTATTTGTATCTAACTTAAAATAATTTATCTGTTAAAAAAGAAAGAAAGAAAATTAAAGCTGAGAAATAAAAGAAAAATGAAGAGAGTGGCCTCATTCAATGAATCTTTTCACACATACAGTTATTGAATAAATTATTAATATCCTGTTTTTAGGGTAAAAATCTTCACAAAAGAATTACAACATACCTTAAAATGAAGTATAAATAATCAAATCATAAAAACCATGCTGAATACATAAACAATTAAAATAACAAATACCGTACTCTACTGAAGTAAAGTCCTATAGACTATTGTAATACTGTGTTATGCTATAAACAAATTGGGATATCAAAACAAGTTTCAAGCCTGCATTTCCCTCACCACCACCACATGTAAAAAACTTTCTACATTATAATGGAGTCTAGCTAAGCAATTTTTCCAGTCCTTTTTTGTACCAGTGAAGTTGTATTCATGCAAAGGAACGGCAGGGCTGGACAGATGCATACACAATTTGCACCTGTCTCATTTCCTACCTACTACCAAGACAGTAATATGCTGCTCCTCTAGTTCCTCATGAAAACTGGTTGGAGGGATAAAACAAAGTTCAAGGGGAGGGTTTCTTGTGCATAGAATTGTGACCTTTATGGGTTCCAGGGGTGCAATTCTCTGCATTTCTTTTAAAAATTGCAATGGGGGTCTTGGAGGCCACACAAAAGGTTTTCATAAGGCAACCAATTCCCATCGTGATGTATAATGTCCTTCATCTGATGCAGTGGCATTACTGTGGTTGGTGTAAACTGGTGCGGAGTGGGGTGGCAGGGGAAGGGGTGGCAATGACCTGCCACTCCCTCCTGCTGCCTTGCTCACCTGCCCCTAGCTACCATTTAGCCAGATCACTGCCCAGGGGTGTTTGTGATGAGTCCTCCAGAGGGCCCATTTAGGGTCTGCCATGGCTGCTTGTGTGAGTAGCCCTGCCAGACCCTACATGGAAGGCAATGTCCCTCAGCAGTGGCCTTTTCTTGGGAGCAGTGCTGAGGCCTCCAGACAGCTGTTCAGGGCCTGGAGTGGCTGCTCAGGCTACCAGCCAAACCAGACCCTAAATGAAAGAAACCACCCCCAGCACCAGCCACTGGGTGGCCTGTTCAGGGTTTTGCACAGCTACTGGGCTAGTCCCACCAGATGCATCACCCCACCGAGTGTATACCCCCTTCTGGGATGACAGCCGATGTGGTCCACAACCCCTATTGATGCCCCTGATCTGATGGGGCACATCCTATTGCAAGTAGAATATCTATGTTGGGATACAACATGTATCAGTCCCAGTTCATTGAAATCCCATAGGCAATTCATAGTTTTTATGGGGCTGATGGGTAGGAGAAAGCCCGTATGACACAATAACCCCAACACTGAATTAGTGGTATAATAACAAAGATTTCTTCAACTGAACAAATCCGAGCAGCTACCTTAACCTTATCCCTTCACAACTGCCAGGATTTGACTTTAGAATAAGAAGCAGAATACTGTTATCATAAACAGTATGGTGTCAAGTGCTGAACTATTTTTGGAGTCTGTTACAAAAAGTAAAGTAATATAACCAGGCATACTCAGATACAGAGTCATTTAATGTTAATTCAGATTGATTATTTTGTTAGTAGTATGCCTGTTTCTCAGAAAACTTTGGTGATACCATATGAAGTACCATAATCACAGAATTCCAAAACTAAATAAAATAACTTGAACCAAGAATAACATTGTAAGACTTGCTCATGCAAACAATAACAAATGAGTTTTCATTTGCTTCTTTTATAATGTCATCAGTAAAAACTGAGTGCGGAATATTTAAGCATGAGATGATGATAAAACAAAACTTCCACATTAGCTTTCAGGGTGTATTCATGAAGTAGCAGAAGTCTAACTTAGCAACTTAATTGGAAGCTACCTGGACCTTTCAACTGAAGAGAGGCCCATATGTTTGTTCATTTTCATAGTGATAAAGGAACAGTGTAAAATAAATTACATTTTGGAGCTGTCTTTGTGTAAACCTTAGCTGTGAAACCCAGTACTAAACATGATACCTCCACGAGAAACTTGTAATGCAACACTGATTTTTATTGAAATTTCCACAGGCATTTCCAAACCCAGTAAAATCCAGTTCTCCATGATGACTAATTAGCTTTTTGATTAGTTCTCTTGGCTAATGACAATTATACAAAATGAACTCAAAGGCTCATAGATGATTCAGGTAAAAAAGTCTCTTCTAAAAACAAAGCATTAACAGCTTCTTTTTAAAAAGGTGACAAATAGTACACATAATGCACATACATACAATGGAGTTTTAAGAAATTGTTCTACTATATCAGGAGTGGGTAACTTTAGAAGCCCACTTCTACACTTTGGGAACCTCTGGTGATCACACAGACTACTAAAAAATAAACAAAGAAGCCAAAGTGGCTGGAAGTCCACTTATGGTACTTAAAAATTGATATTTTTCTATGTTAAACAGCATAAGGAGGCTTTGAAACATATTTTAAAATTAAATTGTTCCACAGTGAGGTTTCTACGAACAGCAATTTACTTTTTTTTTTGCCAAGAAAAATGTTGCTCTGGGGATTCTGGAGTTGTTGAGGGCCACAAAAGCATCGGGAGGGGGGTGTCACATGTAACTCTGTGGCTGCACTTTACCCACCCCTGCCCTATATCTTGATCCCCAAGATTCAGACTCAAGCAACTATAAATCTGCCCACAATATGCCCAACATTATGACACCCAATATATCCAAAAAATGTGCTTTAGGGAGGATACCATTCTTAGGAAGACCCTTAGAGGATAGCTACTCTCTATATTTCTCAGTGATCAATGAGGCCATGTTGAGTTTTACTCTGTGAGATCCTTTGTGCATCCTTTGACTAACCAATGAGCTTGGTTAGAACCTCTGGTAATGGTATCCTTATGGCTAAGTGTGACATCAGACAGTTCTTCCCTGTACAGCCTTTCAATTTCTGTCAGCTAGGCTTTAAATCTGATTGAGCTTGGCATGTGAATAAGCTCACATTAGTGGGATGCTCCACTGCATATGCAATCTTTGAGAACTTCAGGACTTTTCTCAAATTGGTGACTAAGGATCATTCTAGCCGTCCAACATCACATGTTGCCTGGATGATTTCTCATTCTTGTTCTGCCTGTGCTGACCATTTAGGCATCTCCCAGATGCTAGCAGAGGAGCTAAATGTTAAGTTCTATGGTTTTATTTGAATTTTTACGTATGCATATTATGCTGTATAGGAGTGAAATGTCCCAAGATTCTATTTAAATCTTTATTTGATGTATATTAGGTTATATAAAGAAAGATGCATGTTGGGAGGCAGGTATGAGTGATTTGAATGTTGGGGTGTGAATGGTAATAGGCTGAGTGACTGAGAGGGAGAGAATGAAAATGGTGTTTTGCGGTTAGTGTGGGGCAGCTGAGTGGGAGAAAGCATAGGGTCAGCATTACTTTATTATTTTGACATTCAGATGGTAAGGATGGAGTTGGAGCAAATATGTAGGTGGGTAAGATTGGCAGGAATTTATCAGCCTAAGTACACACAGTAATTGAAAAGAAAGAAAGAAGGATCTATATTCTGAACAGTAAGTAAACTTCTTATAAAATATAGCAGTTAAAAATAAATATTGTTTCGTCTCATATACAAGCATTTCCTCTTTGCCTATGCTAGAGGTATAATGAGATATGTGTTATCTGTGGTGGCAGCAAATACCTAAGGAGAGATAAAATCCAGGTGCCCAAGACACAACAGTGAGTTTTATAGACAGAAAGCATTACATGGGAATTGATGTTGGTCCTGTAATCTGAGCCTTACAGCAACATCACTAAGAGAATACAAAAGAGTATCTCTGACTAGTATTGTTCTTCAGGTTGGTGTAAAGTGGAAATAAAAAAAACCTTACATTTTCATCTCTGCTAACAGAAGAGTGAGTGAGGGTATCATACTGAGTATTACCTTCATTTAGGACAGGGGTAGGCAACCTAAGGCCCGGGGGCCGGATGCGGCCCCCTGAGGCCTTTGGACTGGCCCTAGGCCGGTCCTGCCGCCGCCGCCGCCGCTACCCCCTGCCATGATGATATTGATTATTGTTGTCATTCTTATTGGGGTTTTCTTGGCAAAATCTCCACAAAGGTTTTGCCATGGCTTTTCTGGGGCTGAGAGAGTGTGCATGCATATTTTTTAAATTTTTTATTTTTTTTTTAAATTATTTGTATTTATTTATTTATTTATTTATTTTTTGGTGCTTCGGCCCCCCAATTGTCTAAGGGACAGCAACCCGGCCCCCAGCTCAAAAAGGTTGCCTACCCCTGATTTAGGACAAGATTTAGGGGACCACCACCTGGCTTATTTGGGAATGTAGAGGAGTTAAGTTTCATGGTGCTCCTATTTGCCAAGTGAAAAGCTGGATCCCCTGAGAACTCTAATCAGGCCTTCACCTGGAATAAGTATATTCTTAGAGAGTTGCACTTCTTTAATGGGCAACTCAACTTCAGATGCAGGATGGTGTGCCTGAGGTGAGTGTTTCAGATCCACTTTGGCAGAACTAAAAGTGACACATACCCCAACGTGATTGACCTGGGACATGAAAGAAAATCTCCAGGTTTGGGCCACCATTCCTGGCAGGTTTAAAAGGATCTTCTTCTGGCAGGACACTCATTGGTAGCATTGGATATGATGTTTATTACCAGAGATATTGATATGCCTGGCAATGGCCTCCAGACTGGGCCACTTCAAACATGATGTGTGACCTTACATTCTTGGTATTCTTTCCTAAATTCATGAGTTACAGTTGCCCCTCCATTCTCGCAGACTTGAAGTCTGCAGTTTTGCATATTCACGGAGGGGCGACCTCCATTAAAATCAATGGGGTGTGCCCAGGCATACCCCACTCAAGCATATGGGGCTTGAATATTGGCGAATCTGCATTTTTGCACGGGGTGTGGGTCCGGAACGGATCCCCCATGAAAACAGAGGGCCGACTGTATTATTTGGCAGAACCAATTTAGAGACAAAAGAATTCCACTCTGTGTGACAACCAGGCTATGTTCAAGGTCACTAACAATAAAACTTAAGAGCAAATCAGATAATTAGTATTCAGATTTCTCTTGGCTTCTTTCACCTCTGTTTCAGTGCTACTAGTCTGCAGCAAGTTTCCAGGAAAGTAGTAGCATTCATCTGTCCATAGAACTTACATTTGTATGGATCCTAACTGCCTAGTTTCACCAGCAAATCTGGAGTCAGTCTGGATCTGCAGACACAGCACTGTCTATTAGGCTAGGCCTACATGGTGGAGAATATGTCTGGAACTTGAGGGACAGCTGCTCATTACGTAAAGGGCAGCTACACTTGATTTGACAGAGGAATTCAGTTGAGATCCCTTTAACCAACAGGACTTTGAAGAGCTGAAATTCTCAGCCTTCTTGATGCACTTGTTATGCAAGTGAAAGAACAACCTTAGCAAAAGAAAAGGCTTGGATTCCATCCACATAGCAGGACTTTGCTCTCCTACTTCCCAACCCCTCAAAGCACAGTGTCCTTTGTCTAGAAAAAAAAGGTGACCAAAATAAGAGGATGTGTCATCCAGCATCCAGATAATCCACCCAGGCTAGAAATACAGTTTTATCAGGATGGAGTACATCTTCCATACTATGAAAAGGTCACTTGGCTTTAAACTATCTATATGCCACAAGCTCTTAATGATGTTCTCAGTAATGTGATTACTCTAGCCACCTCTTCTGGTAGTTCTGACAATGAGCCAGATTCATTTGTGTGGAATGGGCCTGTATGTATGCTCATCTCATTTGAGGGATATTCTTAAGGAAGCCTGGGGTGAAGCCAATGAGGAGCAAACTCATGCTGGGGTCTGTCCAGCATGATTCACTTCAAGATGGCAGGGATAACCTGGTGCCAGGATTTGTGTTATATGCTGCACCAAGGTTCCAAAATTACCAATAAAAATTGAAGCCTTGTTTCACTTCAACAATGTGTTTTCGGTCAACACTCCTTCCAATTCCTGCTTTTGATAAGTGGTTTAACAATAGTTCTATTTGCTTATAAATTCTTACAAAATATTGTTTGTTAACCAAGATAATCTGCAAGTATTTATTTGCTCAAATTATCTAGGATGTGAAAATGAATGAAGGCTTGCCCCATTATTATCATTCTCTCATAACCTTCCTTTGAAAAGCCTAGAAAACAGACTAGCCACAGACAGCATCGTAGATGGGATGAACTACTGCTAATACCCATTGAAGACTCTTTGTTATCAATAAAATAACAAAGCTGAAGCTAAATTAGCATGATGTTACTGGATGAGTCACTTACTTTTTGTCAGAGGTTTGCTTGAGGGCTCCGCCTCTCAAATTACAGAGAGAACATTCCTGTGAAGAAATGTAGAAAAAGAATTAATCTTAATTGCAAAAAACACTGCTACATATTTGATTGTAAACTATAAAATAAATAATAGTGTAATGAACCAATGGAGGGGGTTATAACTTTCTAACACTCATCTTCTTATTGAGGTACTCAAATATTTTTAAGCAGGTCTCTTGCAAAATTGACAGCATTCTTTTTGAAGAGTATAAACTAGGAGATATTGTTCTAAAGGTTGAAAATAGTATTTGTGTTTTGTTTGACTAATGGCATTATCTATGAAATATAAAACTTATATAAATTTGAATCATGTAAGTTGATTTATATATATTACTATTACTACTCTATTCACTTGGACAAGTCAGGTCCTATTCACATAGGGCAATCTTGTTTTTTTCTTAATATTTTTCCATTGTAATTGAAAAGTGTGCAGATACTACCATGATTTGCCTACTTTAAAAACTAACAACAGTCCTCAAGGAAGTAAAATAAAATACATTAAAGTGTACTTGCTTGCAATGCTGGCAAAATACAGAACAGAGCAAACACCACTAGTATGCATATCAGCATCTGTTATAGATGTTTACTAGCTTTCTTCACAGAGTTGTTTATTAAATGATGGCAAAGAACAGTAACAAACATGCACTTAGAAACCACCTAATACTGATGGTACTGTGGTGTTAAACTAAGGAGGCAAATATTAGCAAATATTCCAAGCTGTGTGTAAATCACAGACTTGTTCCTAATTTCCTTAGGGAAGGGGCAGGTAAGCTAATAGGAGGCATGCGGAAGGTGTAATAACACAACCGGAGCGGCTTACAACATTAAAATATACATTATATACCCCACAATCCCACCCACACCTTAAAATACTATTAAACAATGACAATTTAAAAACACACTTAAAATAATAATACAAATAAACAAATAAACAAAAACAGCAGCAGAATCAGGGGAGCAGGTTGGGCTGTCTCTTGATGGCCGGGATATCTATTCAGGAAAGGCCTGCCGTAAGAGATCCATCTTAACAGCCTTTTTAAAGCTGTTCAAGGTGGTAATATGATGGATCTCATCTGACAGGCCATTCCATAATCTGGAAGCGGTTGCCAAAAAGTTCCGCTGGGCAGTTGCAGACAGCTTAGTTTTTATAGGCTAAGGCAGATTCCTCCCAGAGGACCTGAGTGTGTGGGGTGGATTGTACAGGAGGAGGCGGTCCCAAAGATAGGTTGTAGATGAAAACAGAGAAAGAGCACCAGATTTCCCTGCATTGTGGTATCATTTTGTTGTATGCCTTTGAGTCGTTTTGGCCTCCCAGTGACCCTATATGGGATTTTCTTGGCAAGATCTGTTTGGAGAGATGGGTTGCCTTTGCCTTCCTCTGATGTTGACAGAGTGCAATTTCTCCAAGATCACCCAGTGGGTTTCCATGGTTGAATAGGGATTTGAACCCTGGTCTCCAGTCATAATCCAGCACTCAAACCCACTACACCATGCTGGTTCTCTGTGGTATCGTTAGTCAGCAAGAACTGGGTCAGTTGGGGCTCAAACCTAGCAGCATAGCAGGGCTTATCCCACTGGCTATTTGAAGTTATTTCAGGAGAAAAGCAAACTGTCACTGCCTAGGATAAAGTGCACAACCCCCATATGGGCACCAATGGACACTGTGATTCCCACCACCAGTGAATTCCTTCTCCCACACCCTTTTTTTCCTTGTGCTTGACACATCCTCCTTTGTGCTAGGAGGACAATAAGGCTACTACCGCTACAGTTATCACTGCTACTGCAGTTCCCATTCTCCTCTGACTTCTTTCTACTTGGCATCTGGAAACCTCAACCTCAAGGTGAGGTGAGGAGGATAGGGAATAAAAGGAAGATGCCCTCTAGAGACTAGGAAACCTTTTGGGAAATGAGGAGGGGACTGGTGCTTCTTCCTGATTTTCAAAATGACATAGTGAATAAATAACAACAACCCAGTTCAGCCCTGTTTCCAGCAACCAACAACCAATGAAGGTAGAGAGGTGCAATCTGTAAAAGTAATATTGGCTATAGCCCATTTGTAACTAAGAGGATCTCTTGATGCTTCATCTATCCTGCATTGCTGAACCAGAAAGAGGCAGGTTTAGATCCTCACACAGTCATAAATCATCAGATGATATGGGGCAACACTCTCTTCTAACCTTTTTCAGATGGCTGTCTAAGGATAAAATGGGAAGCAAGGGAGAAGAACTATGTACACAGCCTTGAGCTCCCTGAAATAAAAATGCAATAGAATCTATCAAAATCAGTATTTCTTGTCAAGTTTTTAAAAGCTTATGTCACTGTTTCACAGTGTGTACTTTATATTTACTGCAGGTATCAAATCTGTCAGCAATAGTTGTTCTTACAGAGCTAATGGGTTTAAAAAACTCAACCACTACTTGATAATATTGGCAAGACTGACCAAATCCAGAGTCCTACCCATGCACTATTTTCTTCCAGTCCAAAAAACTGTACTTGTGTATCTGCTTGTGACACTATCTTAACATGGCTTTGCACGCAGCACAATTTTGTATGGCACACCCAGTAGTTGTTAGTGGTAACATACTGATTTATGTTTTGGTACTTCACATGTAAATACTGAGTGCTTTTCTATTTTGTAAGGAATTGTTAACATTCATTCTTTTAAAAAAATCACCCTTCTTCTCTTGTTGCTCATTTATTACTCATTCCCAACCCAGCCATTATCTGTTTACTGAACTGATAAAAGGCCTTCTCCACTCCGTAGCTCTAGATGGACATTGACTTTTATTGATCCAATCATGCAATCTTGCACAATACTGCTTTTCTTTACCTTGACCAACTCTGATGAAATCAAACATATAAAAACTACAATAGAAAAAAATGAAATGCAGAAATTTCATTTGAAAGCAGTTGTCCCTTCTCATTTGTAGTGTAAGTTCTGTGGATTCTACTATTCATGAGTTTACCATTAAGCAGCTCTCCACCACATAAGAATTTGAGCCCACTTGCCATTGCGTATATATATATATATATATTACTTGTCCTTTTACTTCCACAGCCGAGCCAAGTGGTCCCAAGTTGGTGTCAAGCCCCAACTGCAATATGCATATTTTTCATGTGTGTGTCCCCCACCCAAGCTTCAAATCTGAGGCTTCAGATACAAGATATGAGATGCAATATATGGTGTAGGGCAGTGCTAGGAAGCCCTGGCTGCTAGGTGCACATTCTTCATTTTCTCACCCAGGGAGTCCACCACACACCCACTTTTGTCTTTGGAATGAAAGAGCAGGAGGCACAAAGGCAGAAGCAGGTGAGTGATGGACTCCCTAGGGAAGGAATATGAAAATGCATGCCTGGGGGCTGGGCCTTGCTGCTGCTACCTTATGCCATAATACAGATGATTAGACATTTTCTTGTAAAGCAGGGAAGTGGCAGACTTCCTGGGAGGGAGGAACATGAAGAATGCACACCTAACGGCCTTGGGATGGGGTGGACTTTTCTTTTTTTGTGGTCTTCAAATAGAGATTGGATTGGCATTTTTCAGGAGTACTTTACTTGTGTATTTCTGCATATAAGGAAGCTGGACTAGATGACCCTTGTGGCTTTTAGTATTCTATTATTGTATACACATTTATCAGGAAGCAAGCTTCCTTGAGCCCAATGGGATTAATATCAAAATGAAAATGCATAGAATTGTGCTCTAAATACAAGGAACATCTTGGCAGAGGAAAGGGGCAGGGTCTTCTCCCCCTTGTAAATTTCTGAAACACTGAAAGTTGTGGAGGGAGTTAATGCAGGTCTGATGAAAATCAATACTGTTATTCCATGCATAATCCACATACTAAAGAGAAGTTGCATGATAAACATAATTATGCAATTACACAATTATATTGCTATATAGCAAATTAGTTATATTTTGTATTGCCAACTTTTAAAAACCATGTTTTAAAACACCAGTGTATTGCCTCGCTAACTGTAAGTTGTCCCTCCTTTCTCTATATTAGTCCATCTCAAATATATGTAGCTTTTTATCACCTACTCCCCATGTTATCTCCTTTTCTCCAAGCTGTATGTTAAGCTCCAGCAGCTATCCATGAACATAGCTATTTTTTAATCCTTCCTTAATATTTGTTGCTCTTCTATGTATTCCCTCTCTTCTATCTATGTTGTTATCATAATGAGGTGCTGTAATCCATATTCAGGTGTGTGCTCTAGTGTAGCTCTTCTGAAACTCTGCTGAGAAGTATTATTCTTTATCACTGCTGCATCAGCATTATGATCCATAGACTAATGGAGAAGCTACTGAGCAGGGAAGCAGTAAGTTGAGCTAGCTGTTTCTCAACTAGCTGCTTGTTAAACACAACATGAAAGTCATAGTCTCAGGGTGGGTTTAGATACTGGAATTCTCACCTGTAAAAACAACCAGAGGCAGAATCGTTGCTTACTTTTCTGTGATGTCATATGTCACAAAATATGGCAATTTCCTGGGGCACATATATCATACCAATTTTCCTTCTGCTCTGTACACTTCATGAAGTTGCCCTCACTACAATTAATCAATTCCTCCTCAGAAGCAAACTGCTTTCTTTCATAAAACAGACCAATCCCTCTTCTTTGCTGTATTTGTGCTTTAGATTTTTAGTGCTTGTTTGCAACAGGTTATCTTTGAGACTGTCAAATTTCTTGCATAAAATTTCCACTGGGGGAAATAACCTCTACTCTCTTTCTACTGGCTGCATTCTTCATGGTGCTGTTATTGGTCCCCTACTATTTGCCTTCTACATAATATCCTTGATTTTCATTACATTTAGAATACAAAGACATAGGTTAAATGTATATGTGAAGTCGAAGGCTTTCTGAAACGTCAGAAAGAAACTCTGCTAGAACATGGCCACACAGCCCAAAAAACCCACAAAAACTATTAAATGTATATGTTGGATGTCAATCTTCACTTATTTTGTTTCCGCATGCAAGAATGAGCAATCTTAACAGATTTATCCTCCCTGGGTAAGATTATGTGTCTGAACATTTTTGACAAATTGTTTTTGCATATATATATATTTTTTGACAAAACCTTGGGTTTTGAACCAAAAAAATGTGCAAAAAAGTATATCTTGTGCAAATACACCATTTTCTGCCCCAAAAAACACAAATGTTTTGTGAAAATGCAATGTTGACAACAAAAGAACCAAATTATGAAAACTCTCTTGGTGACTAACCATTTTTGTGAAGGTTTGTCTCAATGTGTTAAGCCATCTATTCTCATCAAAGATAAGAAAAATTATAAGAATGCTTTACCCTTTTAAGAGGATGCACCCAATACTATGGGAGCAAAGTTGTTTTTACAGCAACCAAATCTCCTTCCTCATGCATCCCCTCTCCATCTAGTCCACAGAAGGTTATGCAGGGTATACTGGGTGAATCAATTCCATTAAGAGATGTCACTCCTTTAGGGGATAAGGTACTGCTGGATACAATCTACACTTGTCTCTTTCTGTCTTTTTTCACTCCCATTCAGTTCTATATCATAAACTGCCTCATCAGAATTTCGGACCCAAAGGGTCTGTATCTTAACCATTTATGGTTTCTTTGAAGTCTTCCTCTTCCCAACAACTTTCTCCATTCACTGACACAGGGAATCCATTCTGTTCTGGTTTATTTCTTCCATTTCCTTTGCTCCCTTACTGTGACGTTCCATCTGCATCCAAGATGAACTCCTCTTCTTTTAATACTCTCTATGGTCTTGCTTGCTTACAATTTTGTTATCACAAAGTTCTGAATCTTGCTGCCTGTACTGGTGCAATGATAACTTGAAATTGCACGTAAACACCATGACAATACCCGCAATGACAGCCCAAACAAGGGTCCAAAAATGCAGGCTGGTGAGGCCGTCCATATTAACATGCCAGTTGTAGCACTTTTCATTTCCATCAGAAGGAGGGTTCTGTAAAGCTAAGGTATCTTAAGTGTCCATACAAAATTAAATCACTCCAAAATCATTTAGATTGTAACATGGATAGTGTATAGCAAAATGATGTTGCTGGTAAAATGGAGGGGGGGGAGAGAGAGAGAAATACTGTGAGTACTGCAGCTAAACTCAGGAGGGATAAGGAAACTTGAGAAGAGTGGCAGACCCCCAATCCCTTCAAACACCAAAAAGCCCCACTATGTTGATCTGGCACCACTGTCCAGTTATGACTTTTAGCCCTCCAACTGTGCTAGCCTGAACCACCCCAAGCTATTCAGCTTTCTTTTGAAATTCTGCACATATCAAATCCTTACATCTAGAACAGGGTTTAGCAACTTTAGGTGGTTGGGGACCATTTTTCTGGTTGGCTAACTATTGAGGATGCATACTCAAAGGGATCATCATTTAAAGAGAAGTGGAGGAGCTTAGTAGATTTCTAACAGACAATATATGACAAAAAATATAAATTAGGTAAAGTATGTAAAAATTGATAATTATGTGTTTACGTATAAAATAATTATTTTATTAAAATTAAAAATATTATTTAGAACTAACATTCCTTCAAAACCACGAAGACTCCATTAAATCCTATTTGAAAGCCTTAATTTATTCTTAATACAGTAAATATTGTTATATTAATAACAATTCATATGGGATTAAAATTATTTCATTACAGAATAACTTAAATTCATTGTAGTATGAGTTTATACCATTGTAGAGTAATTTCTAATTTGAAAATATTTGAGAAACCATGAACTTTAACTTGCTAACATTATCAGCCTCATTAGAATGATGATATTAAGCTGAAGTTGTGCATGACCTGTTCTTTCTGAGACTAGTATAACATCTGGAGTTTCCACGGACATCTTTTTTAAAAACCCTAATTCTTTAAGTATTTTCTACATATTCTACATTGATAATATGACTTTTAATTGTGGGATAGGTATTAGTCTAGCTGCAAAATCTGTGTTTTGTTTTGTTTCAAAAACAAAATGTAAATAAATAAATATCACTTGAAACAGAAAATGACCTGTGAATGTTGCATGTTTAAAAATTAATGCAGCTCAGTTGTTCTTGAGTGCCTTTACATTCCTTTGCTATTGACAATCAAGCTACCAAGCTTCCTTGACAGCACCACAGCTGACAAGCAGACAATCAAAACAAAACAAGGTCTGACTGTATACTTCTTTGAAAACTAGGTCATAAATGTTAAATATTACTACTACTCCTTAACTCTGTTCCCATTCTCTAAGACCAACAGGCCCTTTCAGATAATAAATCAATTAGACAACTAAACAAGTATTATTAATAATCTGAAAAGTATGAGACTATACAAACAAGGTTAACCTTGCAATATAGCAAAGGAATACTGTGTATGTTTTACCTAGCCAATGATAATGCTACATATGTTCTTTCTGTGATCTGAATCCTAGTGTTTGTCCCAACTATAGCAGAACCATTGAAAAAATGGCTCAGTGGTGATTCAACATTCAACAACTTATTAAATGGACAACAGTCTAGTTGGAAATACTATGTTGATTCAAGCATGTTTCTTCTAGGATATCTAACTATATATGGGAACCTCTGTGGGCTGGGAGGTAATATTGAAATATTTGGAATAAATATATCCTTGGAATGAGTCAATCAAGTCGATCAAAACTTTAAAAAAAAGATAATGTAAAACCTCTAAACTGCCAGAATATAGTGGTACAATGTTTCTAAGAGACAGCACAATTGGTATCGTGAAAAATATACTGCAATAGCAAACAAGTACATTTCTATACCACTTATCAGTGCACTTAAGCACTCCCTAAGTGGTTTGCAATGTGTAAGCTAATTGCTCCCAACAAGCTGAGTACTCATTTTAGCAACCTTGGAAAGATGCAAGCCCGAGTTGACCCTGAGCCCTTGGTTGGTATTGAATTCACAATCTTGTGGTTTGTGAGTGAATGGCTGCAATACAGGCATTTAACCTCTATGCCATCAGGGCTCTGTTGTCTGCAGAATCAGTATGTAAGAGATCCTATAGCACCTTTGAGACTAACTAAAGAAAGAAATTGGCAGCACGAGCTTTAGTAGACTTAAGTCTGTTTCCTCAGATGCATAATATATATTTATGCATAACCTGAGAAAATTTAGTTAAAAAATTGGCTCAAAAACCATAGTCAATTTATCCATGGGTCAATATAAGTACTGTACCTTAACTCTTATAAAAAAAAAAAAAAAGAATCACCACCTTCTCTGAGCAGAGTGGTGAAAGAAGCACTGACCCCTTGAATTCCCTCTTCCATGACACCAATTCTGGCCTTTTTGAATGCCTGGGCAGGAAAATGGCAGCAGTGGTGGTTCTTTGGCACTTCCTCTCAAAGGAGTGCTGAGAGATTAGAGGTAGTTGGTGTTACTTTTAGGTTCTCCCAGGATGGACTAAGCTCTTGCTATTCTACTCAGAGAAAGGGATTCCAGTGCTGTTATTCAGGTGATGAAGAATTGGGCTTTGAAGGATTTGAATCACCCCTTTCTCTGAGTAGAGAATATGTGTATGTTTGTCAGCTTTTCTGGGTTAAAATAAAGCAAAGTTATCACATTAAAGTTAACGGCTGTAACAACTGCTAATGCAGTCACTATTTTCGTTGCTTTGCCTTTACATCTTTTTTGACATGTGAGCATTTTATTAGCCTCCCCTACACATAGTTGCCTCTCCCACACATCACACAGCCACCATTTACTGTCATTTCCTCCTTATCCATCCAGCCTTTAGGGTGAGCACAAATAGTTATGCGTGTTGGAATGTTTAAAGTTCCTTGTAATTATTTTCCTTTGCTTCATCTTTTATATTCTTTGTTACATGCCACTGAGCTTTGCTCTCGATTTACCCATGAGTCAGATCATTATCACTATTATTCAAATTGGCAATGATAAACAAATTAAGCAAAAAATGTATATGTTAAAAAATATAATATGGTATAACACCAGAAATACACCAGAGTAAATACACGAATGTACACCAGAAATAACCCATGGTTTCTTCACAGTTAAGAAAATGTTCTCAAGAGAACAGAAACGCTGGGCCTTTGCCAGCCAATGAAGAAAAACAGATTTCTTATGGTAATTATGAATATATAACTCTAATAGAATATGTACCGTAAAGGTATTTAGTATTCATGCAAGACCAGAAGTGGCAGATAACATATTCAGTTAATTGTGTATACGGTAACTGCCTCTGTCACCCCGACAAAGAGTTGTGACCTTAGTAACTCCTGTCATTGTCAGATAAGTACTTCTAAAAGGTGTGCCCCAGCCAAGTGCTACAGAACAGACACAGTTTTCTCTACAAGTATCTCTTATCAAATCAGGTCAGAAGGTTATTTCCTCATCAAGAACATACTATAGTGATTATATCTGAACATAATCTTCAATTTAAATACCCTCATTAAAAAATATGAGGTTTATGGAGTGAAATGTGGAAAGAGTCTATTAAAATGAACAACTCCTCTTCCTCCCCCCCAAAAAACAAGCAAGCATGACACTCACACTAAACTGATATATCATTTTTGTCAATTATTTCCTGGACGACAAAGAATAAAAAAGGAGAAAGTAGAAATCATCCTGAATATGAAAAGCTGAAACCTTCTCTGTAGGTGCACAGAAGTGTACAAAGAGAAGTGTAGGTGTATACATACACACATACCAATTTTGTTTCAAACAAAAAAGAAAGATGTACCCTATATATTAAGGACTGTCTGTGTGTGGCTAGAGAACAGAATAAAACTTGGGCTCAATTATCACTCTGAAAACAAGCTTACAGTAGAAAAGTCAATATACCTTTTAATATAGCAGACAGAACAGCAGCATCATAAGGTTGTCCCCACTGATTTCATTCTGCTAAAAATAATGATGCTCCAATGGCACTTTCAAAAGACAGTGACTATATAAAACTGTCTTGTTAGTTTAAAATGTACAGAGTTCTTGTTTTAGACACCCTGCTATATAGGCCACAAGCTAGTTTTGTGTTCAGTGCCCTCAGGATGAAAATGCTTAGTTCCAAAATGCTTGTCTTTACTCATGCAGACTAGACCCCTTTAATAGGAGACTGCAGTTTCATAGTCCGCTTTTAGCAGCAGAATAAATACACAAACGTCCAAGAAATCATGAACAGCATCCAACCAAATGCTGAAAAACTGCACTGAAGACAGCAAACAACAAAAGTGCAAAACTGCACAGGCAGACAGCCACTCTTATGAAAGGTCTTATGAAGCAACTCCTGCATTGTTGACACTGATTCCAACCATGACACAGAAGTCTCTTGAAGCTCTACTGCTTCATGAAAGTGTCTGTTCTAACACTTGAACAGCCACATAATTTGTAGATTCAATGACAGTAAAAGCTTTATTTCAAATGTATATTGTGAACTGGACCATGTCTATCATGAGCTATTGTCAACTGCCCTCAATACATTTTTGTTGTTGTTGTTAAATGCCTTCGGGTAGGTGTCGACCCATGGCGACCCTGTGAGTGAAACATCGCCAAGACTCTCTGTCCTCTACTGCTCTGTTCAGTTCCTGCAAATTCATACCTATGACCTCTTTAACAGAGTCCATCTAGCATGTTGCCTTCCTCTCTTTCTACTTCCTTCCACCTTTCCTAGCATTATTGTTTTCTCCAATTAATCATGCCTTCTCATGATGTGTCCAAAGTATGACAGCCTCAGTTTTGTCATCTTGGCTTCCAAGGAGATTTCTGGCTTGATCTGTTCAAGGACTCATTTGTTTGTCTTGTTGGTTGTCCACAGAATCCTTAGCATTCTTCTGCAGCACCACATCTCAAATTAATTTTAACCTTTACTGTCCAGCTCTCACATCCATACATGGTGATAGGGAATACAAATGGCTTATGTAATTCTAACTTTCATTCTCAGTTGTATATCTTTACATTTTAGGATCTTTTCTAGTTCTTTCATAGCTGCACTCCCCATTCTTAGTCTTCTTATGATCTCTTGACTGCAATCCCTGCTCTGTTCAAAGTTTGATCCCAGATATGAGAACTCTTTTACTATTTCTATTTCTTCATTGTCTAGGCCAAATTTGTGTAAATTTTCTGTGGTCATTTTTTGATTGTTTGTTTTCTTTATGTTCAGTAATAAGCCTGCCTTTGCACTTTCTTCACTGATCTTCCTTAGTAGCTGTTCTAGGTCTGTGATGTTTTCTGCTGGTGGTATGGTGTCATCTGCATCTCTTAGATTGTTGATATTCCTTCTCCTTCTATCTTTTCTTGTAATATGTAGTATATAAAAACTGAACAGTTAGGCTGAAAGTGCCTTAAAATGTCAGGTAAGCACAAATGCTAAAGTTTATTCAGTGAGAAGAGCAAAAATATTCAGTTTTTCATACTGTAAAAGCTTAATCAAAAAAGCAGTAATCAACTATTCCTGACTGACCCATTGTGAGGGTAAAGGCATTAAAGACTTTTTATGATTCCTATTTTACATTCACTATTCAAAATTATGAAGAAAGGAAAGGATAATTGTTATTTTGAACTAATATTAAAGATAGATAAATGAAGATGGATCCCAAATTTTGGAAAACTAAGTGAAAGCCACAGTGAAAGCAATTGGAAAAAACAATTCAGCAGGAATAAATGACATACCAATAGAACTGCTACAATCCACAGAGACTGAGTCAAGCTTAGTTTTAACTAAAATCTGCCAACAAATGTGGAAAACAATACAGTGGCCCACAAACTGGAAGCAAACAATATACCCATCCATTAAAAAAGTAGACACAAAAGATTGCAGCAATTAGAGAACCATAACACTAGTTTCCTATGCAAGCAATGTCATGCTCAAAATTCTGCGGCAAAGACGCCTACCATATATGGAGAATGAAATCCCTTAAGTGCAAGCTGGATTCAGGAAAGGAAGAGGCATACAAACATACATATAATGGAGCACACCAGGGATTTCCAGAATAAAATGTTCATGTACTTTAACAACTACAACAAAGCCTTGGACTGCACAGATCATTAAAAGTTATGGCTTTCACTTAGAGGAATGGGAGTGCCACAACATCTGATTGTCC
This sequence comes from Phrynosoma blainvillii, assembly GCA_026167975.1. Taxonomy (NCBI): domain Eukaryota; kingdom Metazoa; phylum Chordata; class Lepidosauria; order Squamata; family Phrynosomatidae; genus Phrynosoma; species Phrynosoma blainvillii. The sequence continues at coordinate 114,592,552 of JANUYF010000002.1, read as the reverse complement.
TGATGTATAATCTGAATTGAAGATAAGAGGCTGCCGCTAGAACAGAATATGGAGAAATAGAACGGTTCCCAATCAGAAAAGGGGTCAGCAAAGCTGCATACTATCACTCTGTTTTTTCAATTAATTTGCAGAAAATATTGTATGCAGTGCAGGCTTGTGCTCAGAGGCAGCAGGACTGAAGATAGGAGGAAGGAACATTAACATCGTATCAGAAACAAATACATGGAGCAATTACTGAATTACTGAAGAAGGTAAAGGAAGAATGTGCCAAGGTGAGAATAATGTGAATGTTAAAAAAAAAGATGATGATGATGATGATTGTGGAAGATCTACAAGAATTCATCCCAGACAATGAAAAAATTAAAATAGTCAAATTTCCATACCTTGGTTCAAATATTGATCAAAACGGTCACTGCAATCAAGAAATCAGAAGACTAGCATTGGGAAGAGCAGCAATGAAAGAACTGGACAAGATCATAAAATGTAAAGACATAACTCTGAACACTAAAGGGATGATCATCCAAGCCATGGATGTGTGCAGATGTGAGAGCTGGACAGTGAAAAAAGTTGATAGGAAGAAACTTAACTTATCTGAGGTGTGGTGCTGGAGAAAAGTACTGAGTATACCATGGACAGCTAAGAAGACACACAAATGGGTTCTAGAACAACAGATCAGGCTTGAACTCACTCTGGAAGCCATGATGTCTAAATTGAGGTTGTCATACTTTGGCCACACCATGAGGGAAAATGAATCATTAGAAAAGATAATGATGCTAGAAAAAGAAAGGAAGACTGGCCAGATGGTTAGAATCAATCAAAGAGATTACTGGCCTGAATCTGCAGGACCTGAGCAAAGAGGTAGAGGACAGAGGGGTCTCATCCACAGGATCACTATGAGTTGAAATGGACTTGAGGGCAGTTAACAACAACAATTAAAGATAGTTAATTCTTTACTTGCTAAACTGATATTCAAATTTTAGCATTAATTACTTCTAATTCTTATGAATCCTGCAATCTTACTAGGCTTGTGTAATGAAGCAAAGGCATATGTTTGGACTAAGAGCCAGAAGGATACACTTAGTCATAAGTTAGACAGCAGTCTTCTTCAATCTTATGCCTCCTGGACATTTGGGAGTACAACCATCAGCTTTCCTAACGATTGGTCATGCCTTTTGGGGCTGGTGGAATCCCAAAATATCTAGAAGGCACAAGCTTGGGGAATGCTGTTGTGCAGTACAATCACTTCCCTCAAATCTCAGTCATTATTCTTTGTGACTACTAGCCCTTTCTGCTGGAAATGCTTAAAATTAATGAGGCATTTGTTCTCAGTCAAAAAGCTGCATGTGAATATAGCTTCACTCTTAACAGTAAGACAGACGAATTGCTAAGCCTTTTTTGCCCTTTTTATTTCTTGGGATGATACATAGCAGCCCCTCTTCCTTTTTAAAAAGCAGCACCATAACAAAGATGGATTCAATGTCACTCTTTTTCTGTCTCAACAATTATTATCAGTTGCACAGTAAATAGTGCAGAGTTAAATAAAAATGTGCATAATCTTATGAGTGGGTGTGACACCGTCTGAATGATGCAGGAGATGAGATGAGGTGTTGTGAATTTTGCTAAAGGGAATTCCTGGGGTGATGATAGCTGCAGGAAGAGTGCTCAGTCATATGTACCTGAAGTATTGTTTCTCCACAACTGTTACTTCTAAAATTAATGTGATTTGGTTGGGGAAATACCTTATTATCACAAACATTCCCCTCGGCCCCTAAAGGGGAAAGGTTGCCTACCCCTGGTCTAATCTTTCGGTATCTTTTGTAAATGCATTGATCTGTTGTATGTAAGTCTGCATGGGTAACTCGTCTAGATGGAATGTGTGGTCTTGAATGTCATATCTAGGTCACAGCCACTGTGGTAGTAGTTATGTGCAGAGAGTCCTGACACGCACCCCTTGTGGGCTCTGACCACCAAAGGCAATAGAATGTAGCAGACTGTGACAGATGGACTGGAGTGTGTTGTCAACTGCTGATTGGACAGGAAGGAACTGTGTTAGGAACAAATATGTATATAGACCTATACCCACTGCATATCTGGGTCCTGGCAATGGCATCCTTGAGCGCTCAAGTCTTTGTTTCAGTTTTTAGTTTTGTTATAATAAAACCAATTATCTTGGATCGAAACCATGTGGTCATTGCCTGCGAGTCCAGCTGAAGCTGCACCTTATGGAGGCAAAGGTGACATCCCTGATTGAGTCTAGCCATCTGTCATGTGGTCTTCCTCTTTTTCTACCACCCTCTACCTTTGCTAGAATTATTATCTTTTCTAATGAGTCATGGCTTCTCGTGATGTGGCCAAAATATGACAGCCTCAATTTGATCACCTTGGCTTCCAGGAAGAATTCAGGCCTGATCTGTTCCAGGGCCTACTTCTTTGTCTTTTTGGTGATCCATAGTTTCCACAGCACTCTTCTCCAGCACCACATCTCGAATGAATAAATTTTCTTCTTACACACTTTCTTCACTGTCCAGCTCTCACATCTGTACATGGTGATGGGGAATACAATGGCTTGGACAATTCTGACTTTAGTGTTCAGTTGTATATCTTTACACTTTAGGATCTTGTCTAATTGTTTCACTGCTGCCCTTCCCTGGTCTTTTTCTTATTTCTTGGCTGCAGCATCCTTTCTGATCAATATTTGATCCAATGTATGGGAGATCTTTAATTATTTCAATTTCCTCACTGGCTAGGTTGAATTTATGTAGATTCTCTGTGGTCATGATTTTTGTTTTCTTTATACTCAGCATTAAGCCTGCCTCTCCACTTTCTTCATTGACCTTCCTTAATAATTTTTCCGTGTCTATCATGTTTTCTGTGATCCACCTATCTTAGATTGCTGATATTCCTTCTTCCAATTTTCACTCCTCTTTCTCCTGAGTCTAAACCTGCTCTTTGTATCACATTTTCTGCATACAAGTTGAACATACAGGGGGATAAAATGCCTGGCCCCCTTCTGTTTCTTTATACCAGGGGTAGGCAACCTTTCACCTTTAAGGGCTGAGGGACTTCAGCTCCCAGAATCCCAGGAGCTATTGGCCAACATGGGACTATTGGCCAACATCGCTGAGGCTTCTGGGAGCTGAAGTCCCTCAGCCCTTAAAGGGGAAAGGTTGCCTACCCCTGCTTTATACTGTTCTAACACAGCCTCTTGTGCCAAGTGCAGATATCTAATCAGGACTATCAGATGTGGTGGCACTCCCTTGTCCTTATCCATTGCTTTTCATGATCTATGTAGTCAAACGTTTTGCTATAGTCTATAAAACACATGCCAATTGTTTTCAGGAATTCCTATGTACATTCCATTAGCCATATGTTTGGGTGGTGGTGACTGATAAAACATAATCATTAGGTGATATTCAGAGAATAAGCTAAGTTTTGAGGTACTGACCCAGCCCTCACTGAAAGGAGGAGTATATGAATGTAGAATATATGTCAGGGGTAGGCAACCTTTCCTCTTTAAGGGCTGAGGGACTTCAGCTCCCAGAAACCTCAGCCATGTTGGCCAATAGTCCCATGTTGGCCAATAGCTCCTGGGATTCTGGGAGCTGAAGTCCCTCGGCCCTTAAAGGGGAAAGGTTGCCTACCCCTGGTATATGTGTAACTACAGAAACTGTTTTTAAACAATAAGAGAAGGAGACAGAAAGGCAGCAGAAGACTAGTGTAAGATGTCATTTTTGGAAATTAAGATGGGAGCTGCTGCCTGATAGAATGTCACACTGGTTGCCTCCATCCAAGCTGGAAGTAAAACAAAAATTTACTAACCAATACTTTGTTTCCAGTTATATCCCCACCAAATAGAAGCCAAACTCTGGTAGATATTTCCAAATAACATCTTGCTATTTGGGGTAGTAAGGACATATAGGTTTGCATTGAGAGGATAAAGAACCATGCATAAAGAAATGCATGTAAATATATCTTCCTTTTATTTCCAAAGTTATGGTTCTAGATCTGCTATTTTTACAAGCTATTAGAATGCAGGATAGAAAAATTTTGGATGTAAGAGGCCAAGATAATATGTAGTAAATGCAGTACAGATTTAGTATATAATATCAGTTTAGGACTAAACCCTAGTTTGGGAAGGCAGGGGTCTTGTTAAATGAAAAAGATCTTGGTTCCTTAACAGAATTCACCATTTTGAATGCAATCAGGTTCTCCTCATAAGGAACTCATGGTAATTCTCTTACTAAAGCTTACAGCTGCCACACCTGTCCCTTGGTTGAAAGAAAACTGACAAACTTGTTTTTAGAGCAGCACTGCTGTCTAACTCTGTTCTCTGAACTGAACTGATAATTACATTCTGACTTAAAAGACACCCTGTCAGCTGCTGGGATTGACTTTTGCCATTCCCCGTCCCCTTTACACCCCCCACAACTCTGCAGGAGCTGTAACAAAAGCAGTTTCATAAGTCCTGAAACTTATGATTGCCTGATAAGGAACCTTTCACAATTTTCTCTGGTGGCCAGCAAGAGAGGAAAAATTCAATTTTGCCTGGAAAGAATGCCTACCCTGCTAAAATGAAAACATATTACAGATACAGAAATTGACTCTGGGCACATTTTAATAGCAATTCACCAAGCAAACATTGAACTACCTGTATATGTGAATCGCTATTTTTGTAATAATCTGTTCTAAATTGGTATTAGCCATTTTATTTCCCTGCCTTGGTTAATATGCACACCATATCTGCAGCTTCCTGTTTTGTTCTTTACCGACAGCTACAAGGATTTTTTTAAAATATATATATGTTTGCATTATCTGTTCCTCCAAATTGTTCACCTTACTTCTCTCTCTTATTCTTCATAAATAATAATAAATTGCATTGGTGTGAGAAATACCAATATGTTCTAGTACATTTGGACTAGGGTAGCAGATAAGGGGGTGTTTTTACATATCCTGAAAAACTTCTCTGTGGTGTTCACTGCTGATGCTTGGCAGTGTTCTAGGTTCCTAGGTTATGTGGAAGATAAGATAACTCTCAAAACGTATAAGAGGGAGCTACAAAATGTAGGGAGATTAATTAAAAAACCTATGGGTACAAAAATAAAGTGCTAAAAGCTGGGGGGTGGAAGCGGGAGGAAAAAACAGTGCACCCCCTTTTTTGAGATTTTACCAAGAACTTCCCACGTTTCAAGTATGCTGTCATGTTGTTAGAAGCTAACAATTTTATGATAGTATACATATATTGCTGTGCATATTTCTTTACCTCATCAAATTCAGAAATTAATTCCTTCACTCAAATCACATACACCAGGGGTAGACAACCTCTCCCCTTTAAGGGCCGAGGGACTTCAGCTCCCAGAATCCCAGGAGCTATTGGCCAACATGGGACAACTGGACAACATGGCTGAGGCTTCTGGGAGCTGAAGTCCATCGGCCCTTAAAGGGGAAAGGTTGTCTACCCCTGACATACACAGTTTTGTTTTCCTCCTCTCTCTCTCTTCAGAATCAGAATCTGCCTCAATTATACTAGAGAATTTATACTCTTTTCCCCCAGAAAGATGAAGGTGCTTTGGAAGAGCCTAGCTTGATTTCCCCCTTAAATATACATACAGTTGGCCCTCCATATCCACGGATTCTGCATCCACAGATTCAACCATCCATGCATTGATTTTTTTTAAAAAAAGATCCAAAAAGCAAACCTTGATACTGCCATTTTATATAAGGAACACCATTTTAATCTGCCATTTTATATAACGGGACATACATCCACAGAACTTGATGTCCACAGTGTGTGTGTGTGCGCGCGCATGTGCATCCCGGAAACAAACCCCAGCCAATACAAGAGCCCATTGTATATCCACAAAATGCAAATGGTATGGATAGCATCACATGTAGTGAATGAATGAAAGTTTATTGTTAAAAGCTAAAAGCGGTCACAATATAAAACAGGTCCAACCATTAAAAACAAAACATTAAAAAGAAAACAGTATTTAAAAAACCCAATGCACAAAAACCACCGATGAATCAATATAATAAAGTTAATAAGGGAGGCTTATCAACAAGATACAAAAAAATCATAATAAATCATTAATAATAATAGAAACATAAAACTAAAAAAGTTTTAGTTGTCCTTCCCCTTTAAAAAATTGATTCTAATCTTACTAGCAGCTAAACCAAATTTTGCTACCATAAAAGTAATAAATACATCATTACCGGCCAGAAGAAGACAAATCTGTTGCAAACAAGATCTGTCAGCCAGGGAATGTAGGATACATTCAAGAAACCTTTGTCTAGGAGATATATAAAGAGGACAATGTAAAAGGTAATGTACAATATTCTCCACTGCCCCGGTATTGCAAATACATAATCTCAGATGGACAGGAGTGTTATTATATCTGCCCGTCAAATAGGCAGAAGGCATGCACTGGTTTCTTAGAGCTGTAAAAGCTTTTCTAATAGGGGCCAGAGTGAGATTAATAAAGTACTGCTCTAGCCCAAACGATATCTTATATAATGGGTAACAAAAGGAAAAAGAAGTGTTCGAGAGAGAATGTAGATCTGCCCATTTGGAAGCAAGATGAATTTTCTCTTTAATCAGTTGCCTGACTCAACAGGTGGCATAATTTGGAAGTCAGTCCACATTAATCTCATAGCTCAGCAATATTGTTCTAACTAAATATACCCAGGAGCTTGGGGAGTTAACAGATAATTGTTCTAAAAAGCATTTTTTGGGGAGCCTGGACTCACTCGTGGATAACAACTTTAGCCAGTAAAAGGCAGGAGTAGTATGTGTACCAACTTGAAGGGTAGTTTGACCTATTTCTGCTCTCAGAAAAGAGACAGGGGTACACTTAGGGGCAGCCAACAGAGATTTTAAAAATAAATTCTGAACAGTTTTGCTCCATATAATAATTGAGGAACAATTTTCCTTTGATAAATCTCTGAAGTGGGTGCTACTAAATGGCCTCCTTGAAGTCTATGTAATTTTAACAGAGAATTTATAGAGAGATAATTTTAACTCAGTAGCAACAAAATGAGTTTTCCATGACAAATTAGATTGAAATCTTAAACCCAGGTAATTGTAATAGGATTGCTGATCTATAGTTTTTGCCTCAAGGCTCCACCAGTGCAATTTTTTCTTTAGACCAAAAACCACTACTTTGGTTTTAGAGTGATTAACTATTAGCATTTCCTTTGAGCAATATTCACTTAGGGCCTTTGCAAACTGCCAGAAATAGTGCACATTAAATTGAGGCACTGCCCTGGCTCAGTGCTAGGGAGTCATGGGAATTGTATTTTTTTCTGGGACATTGAGCCTTCTCTGTCAGAGAGCTCTAGTGCCACAATAAAATACAGTTCCCATGATTCCCTAGCACTGAGCCAGGGCAGTGCCTCAATTTAAAGTGCACTATTTCTGGCAGTCTGCAAAGGCCCTTAGTTTCTTTAAGAGTCTGCGCATTCCGATTAAGGTAACCGAGATCAAAACAATATCATCAGCATATAACAGAACTGAAAGTTTAACATACTGAATAGTGGCTGGGAAAAAGTTCGATCCTTTTAAGGCCTGGACAATATCATTAATACAAAAATTAAATAGAAAAGGTGCCAGGAAACATCCCTGGCGTACACCTCTATCTGTGGGGATGCTATCGGATAGAACACCATTTGCCTTGAGTCGAACCCTAATGGAAGTATTGTGAAGTAACATTTGAATTAGAAGAAGCAGTCTTCTATCAATGTTTGCCACTGCTAACTTTGACCAGAGTCGATCTTGGTCGACTAGGTCAAAGGCAGAAGTAAAATCAACAAAGGCGGTAAAAAGTTCTTTTCTATCTTTTTGAGAATATTTTTGAATCACATGGTGTAAAACAAAACATTGATCTAGTGTGGATTTACCCTTCCTAAACCCAGCTTATTCTTCTGCAAAAATGTTGTTTTCCATAGCCCAGTCCTCCAGTTCACCTAACAGGTATCTTGCATAGAGCTTAGAGATGATATTCAATAGGCTGATAGGCCTAAAGTTTTTAGGATCAGCCATAGAGCCTTTTTTATGGATAGGAATAACAATACTCACAGCCCACCTCTGCAAAATATTCCCATATTGATTTATATAAGTAAATAAAGAAGCAAGAGGTGGAGCCCACCAGTCTAGATTAGATCTAGATAATTCACTGAGAAGCATGTCTTCTCCTGGTGCTTTATTATTAGGAAGGGATTTAACCAGAGAATTGACTTCATCAATGGTAACTGGATCCCAGGCGGGGCAACAAGAAAATAAAGATAAATCCAATTTGGTAATAGGATACTGTATTATATCATGGTAAGAGTGGGAAAAAAGGCTGGAAAAATGATCTTGCCATTGAGAGGAGGTGATCTGATTAGTGATAATCCCTTGAGAGTTTCTAGTGCCTTTATTCACTAGGGACCAAAATCTAGGGGAGTTCTTCTCCACAAGGGCCTGACCTAGATCCAACCAAGCCTGTAGTGTGAATTCAAATTTTTTTTTTTTTGTCCTAAGTAAATTTTTATACTCCCTTCGGTGATAACTATAACACATATAATTCTCTGAGGAATATTCCTCTCTTAACTTCTTAATAGCTCTTGCTAAGATACACTTCTGGGGGGCACATTGGCTATCAAACCAACTATGATTATACATGTTAGTAGAGCATGAGGGATTAGTGCTCACCAAAAAAGGCCAGATTTCTTGGACTATTTTGTCCAAGGTTCCCAAAGGGTCTTGGTTCAACATAAGGAGGTCTCTCAGCATAAGCATCCCTGGAGATATTAGGAAACTATTCACATTTTCGTTAACTTTCCCATTCCACTTAAGACTTTTATAATAATAATAATAATAATAATAATAATAATAATAATAATAATAAAAAAATTTTATTTGTAGCCCGCCCCTCTGCAAGGCAATCGGGGCGGGGGACAACAACATTTAAAACAGAATAACGTTAAAACATTCCCTCTCCTCATAATCCCTTCCTCCCCCCACCCCATCCCCTTAAAATAAGATTAAACCATGGAATAATTAAAATACTGTATTAAATTAAATTAATAAATTAAAAACAAAATTTAACAGAGGAGTCAGACAAATGGGGGCCCCTTTATGGGCCAACAATTATTCCGGACAATTTATCCCCATAAGGGATCACATTTTCGGAGGATCCCAACATTTTATTTCTAGAAAGGATGGGGGTAAATGGTGGCATCAAAAATAATTGAATTGGCATATGGTCACTCTCAGGTCTAACCAAAACTTTAAAGTTGACAAACCATAAATGTGCTGATTGAGAGAGAATAAAATAATTGATCACACTCTTCCCTCTCGGTCCTATATAGGTATATGAGCCAGCCTCAGGGTCACTATTATTCCCGTTACATAGAAAAAATTGAAACTTAAAAATGATAGAAAAAAGAGATTTTCCTGCCTCATTGATCACATATCCTTGGAACTCCTAATTGGTATATGGGAAAAGTCCTCGGGACTTAAATTGAGTTTCTCAGCTATTTTGTTATTATTAGAACCCAGTCCCGCATTCATATCACCAGCCACTAAAATTAATGGATGGGTATGTATCAAACAAAGTTGTAAGAATTAGCTCTAAGTCTGACCATTTGAAATCATGTTCATATATTGAATTTTGGGGTGGGCAGTACATATTAATCAAAAAAAGTTTCACCCCACTGGACCAGTCTATTTGTAGGGTAAGAATATTTTCACAAACCCCAAAATCCATCTGGGAAATTGTTGGATTCTAATCCTCAGCAATCAAAGTTGCCAAGCCACATGAGGACAATCTCTGCACTTTGGTATAGAAGCAGGGAGAGAAAAGGCAGCAAAACCGGGAAGAAAAGGGAAATCTGATGAAGTGACCCATGTTTCCTGAATGCAAATAATCTCAACATTTTCGCAAAAATCTTTAAAAATTTTGTCAACCAACTTGGAGGGCCATCCCGCAACATTCCAAGATAAAACACTGAATAACATATTTACTTTAGGCTGGATATTTGACAGCACCACTGGGAGGGGTACAGAAGTAGACAAGGAAATATTATTACCCCGATCTTTAAGTCAATCCAACTCAGTAATTTGATTGAGCTTGCCATCCTCATCGTGATATACACACCCACCTCCTAGAAGAAGGATTGAGGGCTTTCTGCTATGTGTGGACTGCACATCAGGGGGACTGGCTTGTTGAGCAACTTCCATAAAAGATTTTCCCTGCAAAGGTTCCAGAGAGAGTATGACAGGTTTAATTAAAGGGGCAGAATTCTGTCCGGGAGGGAAACGATGCACTTCATAATTTGGATTGAGTGTAGTTGAGAGGAATTCCTCATCTATTTGATGTTCACTTCCAACTCTGTTTTTTCCAGATGTTACACCACTCGTCTCACTAAGGTCAGGTTCTAAAGGACGATGAAATGAAGTGAGAGTGTTACATAGAGTATTCAATCTATGATGGATTTCTTGTTGGGAAGCAAAAGGAAGGGTTATAAAAGAGTTTAGTAATCTTCTTTCCTCTTCTGTAAAAAGAACATGGTTTTTAGAAGCGACCACCTCATCGGGACTGGAGTCATTTGTTTGATTGTTCTCAAAACTTATCAAAACATCAGTTTTGCATTATTGAACTAATTGGACCGTATTATGGAAAAGAGAAGAAACAGACATGTTCTTAAAAAATCTACTAACTTCAATATCTAAGGAAGCAAATCTGGCCTTATGTCTGTAAATAACAGAAGAAATTGCTCTAGTCTTGAAAGTCACAAGTGCATGGGCACAGTGAAAGTTGTAAAAAAGATAATCGATATTAAGGATATTATCTATGTTAATAGATGGAACTATTTCCTTCTCAATGAGATGCACAAAATGGGCTTTACGTTGAAACTGGGATATCCAACCTCTTGGCTTTGGGAAGTTAGAAAAAACCAACTTTGAATTGTCTAAAACCAAATCCCAAGAGGATGAATGTTGTTTAATATCTTCATGAACAAGATTACTCTGCTTAGTGCCTTGTATGCAACTTTGGGCATACACATATTGCCAAGGACCTTGTATTTCCTTTGATGAGGATAGTGGCACATTGGGGGGATTATCAGGAAAAGGGGGCTCAGTGTTGCTTGTAGTTACATAGTTGTTGGAAGAAGAAAATGAAGAATAATTTTCAGTTGAGTGTTTACAACACCTCTGATATATTTTATCTTGTTTCTTAGGATGAACAAGAGGCTTTTTAATTTTGAGCAACTTGCTCTGAAGCTTACTTCTGTGGTTCGATTTTATTTTACTTTGCAGTTTCTTTTTTGATTTGGTTTTAGTTTGTTGTGTGATTGCTCCTGATTTACATGTATTATTGGATGTATTAATGTTAAAAGTCTGATCATTTCTTCTGTTAAGTTCTATCAGTGTAGTCAGCAGTGAATAACGTTGAGACAAAAAATTCTTAATTGAATTCAGATCTTTGCTCTGTTCAGATAAAAATTTTCCAAAAAGATCTGTCAATAAGATTAGGTGATCTTCTATGCCATCAGTGTGCGGTTTGATTTCAAGAGGGATAACAACTGGATTTGATTTATCAAGGGATTCCCTATGCCCTAAGGAGGGGTGTTTCTATTTGTTTACTGGCATTCATCAATTCCTCATTATCAGAATGGGAGTAGCAATTTGAACCTAGCAAACCTTCAGCTTCTGCAATTTCGATTGCTAGGTCTGTTTGGGGTGCATGGACTTTGTTGGGAACCAAAGATTCCAACCTTCTCCAAGGAGATTCTATTGACCAATCGAGTGGTTTTTGCTCAACAGAGAGTAAATGTTCATTTAAGTCACTGGGTTCACTGGGAAGAGCCTTATGAGAAAAAAGTTGAGATTTTTGTTTGAATTGTCTTCCTCCTCGATGGTAAATCAAACACAGGTGGAGAAGAAATTCCCAATTCTTTGCTGGCATTCTGTGTAAGTATCATGTTTTCAGCAGGAGACACAGCTGAATGAGGGAAGGCAAGATTCTACTGCTGGCTTGGCCCTGATGATGGAAGGGAAAGAAACAGCTTCCCCAGACACAGCGTCCCTCAGCAGTTCTTCTGGGATAGGAAGGGGGCTCTGGCCACACTCCTCTGGCAGCTGTAGCTCCGTATCTGGCTTGGCCCTGATGACGGAAGAGAAAGAAACAGCTTCCCCAGGCACAGTGTCCCTCAACCGCATCGCATGCAGTTTAAATCCCAGTACCACAATTCAAAAAGGATGTTGAAAAACTGGAGCGTGTCCAGAGGAGGGCAACTAAAATGGTGAAGGAAACCATGCCCTATGAGGAACGACTTAGAGAACTGAGTATGTTTAGCCTGGAAAAGAGACGGTTAAGAGGTCATATGATAGCCCAGTTTAAATATTTGAAGGGATGTTATATTGAGGAGCGAGCTAGCTTGTTTTCTGCTGCTCCAGAGAACAGGACCCAGAACAACGGATGCAAGCTACAGGAAGAGATTCCACCTCAACATTAGGAGGAACTTCCTGACAGTGATAGCTATTCGAGAGTAGAACACACTCCCTCGGAGTGTGGTGGAGTCTCCTTCTTTGGAGGTCTTTAAACAGAAGCTGGACGGCCATCTATCAGGTATGCTTTGATTTTGAGTTCCTGCATGGCAGGGGGTTGGACTGGATGGCCCTTGTGGTCTATGATTCTAAGTCATCTCAAAACAACACTGAGAATACTGGACTGTAATTTTAATAGGTTTCTTAGTTGACATAACATTACACATTTTATTTATCACATACCAATATGTAATCAGAAATTCAATTTGAGCCATAAAGATACTATCTTAGCTATGAGTGGAAGGATCAGAAGAATGCATTTTTATGTCTCATATTTACACACAATCAGGAGATTTATTTAGTCTGCATTGTGAACAAAAGCTAAATAAAATGCACAACTTACAGCTGTCCAGGCTCCTCTTTTGCATCGAGAACACAGCCATCCATTATGGATTTCATGTGAAGGGACACCATAGCAACCTATAATAAGAAGGCTGAGCTGATGAACAGATTCTGTACTTATTGTCTTTTCAGCTAAACAGATAAGTAAGCTATTAAGAAAAGGCACTGGATTTGCATACCATGTCATTAAAAAAGTAAAGAATGAATATTTCTGCAATGATAAGTTTAGCTGTCATAGTGACAGCTTATCTATTACCTCTGGAAGCAATTATTCCTATTCTTAATCCTGCCGTTCCAGCCACAACAATCCTTTAACTAGCCGGTAAACCAGTAATCCCAACTTCTTGTCTATGCAGTAAAATTACAATCTGAATGTTTTTCTTGACTAACTAAATCAATGGTTAAGGATATTCAGAAAACAGAGGTGTTACCCAGAACAATTTCTGATCACAATCCCCTAATTCTCACCCTAAAAGAAGTTAATAAACCATATATTTGGGAATTAAATGAGGAATTGTTACATGATCAAGACATTATTACAAAGACAAAAAATGTTATCAATCTCTATTTCAAGGAAAATATGTCTGATGAAGTGAAGATAACAACAATATGGGACACAACCAAATCAGTATTGAGAGGCCATTTTATGTAACAAAATGCAAAACTAAAAAAGAATAAGAAGGAAAAGATTATGAAGCTTATGAAGATTTTAGAGGAAAAAGAGAAAGAGTTAAGAAAAGAAACTACCCAACAAAAAGATAACCGAAGAAATAAAAATAACGTAAAAACAGATCGCATTGGAAAATGTAGAAGTAGGGGAAAAAACTGAAAATGACAAACCAAATAACATCTGAGTATTACAACAAGGTTGGAAAATGGCTGGTTCAAAAAATGAGTGAAAAGAAAGGGAAAGCATCCATAACAAAAATTAAACTGAATAACGAAATGCTCATCCAGAAAAAATAAAAGAAATCTTTCAAGAATTCTATTTAGGATTATATAAGGAACAGCCAATAAAGACAGAAGTAGTTAAAAATAATTGGAAGAAACTAATTTTCCCTCTCCAACAGAAGAACAATATCAGAGGCTGAATGAAGAGATTAAGATTGATGAGATTAGAGAAGCAATTAAAAACTGCAAGGATCGGAAAACTCCAGGGCTGGATGGGTTCACATCAAAATATTATAAAAATGGTATAGATTAATTGATTATCCCTTTAAAATTAACAATAAAAGCAATTTTAAAAGAAGAGGTCCCCAAAACTTGGAGAGAGGCGAATATTGTAGTACTCCCGAAGGAAGGTAAAGATACAACAACCCCCCCCCCAAAAAAAAATTAGGCCAATTTTACTCCTAAATCTAGATTATAAAAATTTTACTAAATTTTAGTTAACCAATTGAAAGCTTGTATGCAAGATTGCATTGATGATGATCAAAGAGGACTTCTTCCCAAAAGACAAATGAGAAAGAAAATGAGAATCATACTAAATGTGCTAGAATACTATGAATGACATTGCAACAAGAAATTAGGATTAATTTTTGTTGACCTTGAAAAGACATTTGATTCAGTAAATTGGAGTGTAATTTATGAGATATTGGACAAAATGAAATTAGGTAACAAATTCAGTACATGGATAAAAGAAATTTATAAGAACCAATCAGCCCAAATATGTCCAAATGGGGAAAGAACAAAAAGAGGAATGAGACAAGGCTGCCCTCTGTCTCCCCTGCTGTTCCTATTAGTAACAGAAAATTTGATAAAAAGAATTAAAGAAGAAAAGGAGATATAAGGACTAAAAATAAAAGAGCACAATTTCAAAATTAGAGCCTTCACCAATGATTTGGCAATAATACTGGATGATCCATGCACAAGTACAGAATTTCTGATACAAATAATAGAAGAATTTGGCAATATTACACGTTGTAAAATAAATAAAGAAAAACTGGTGGTCCTAACTAAAAATCTAACAGCAGCAGAGGAGATAGGGATAAGCAAAAAATGGGGATAAAAACAAAACAAAAAACAGTAAGGTCCTTAGGGATTAACATTTCAAGTAGGACCATAGATATCTACGAAAAGAACTATAAGAAAATCTGGGGAGAAATAAAAAAAGACTTAACAAAATGGAATACAGCAAAACTATCATTAATAGGTAGAATTTCCACAATAAAAATGTTAGTACTTCCAAAATTAAAATTTTTGTTTCAAATGATCCCGACAGCAATACCAAAGAAGGTACTTAAATTATGGTATAAAGAGATTTCATCATTTATACGGGAAGGGAAGAAGCCAAGGGTTCAACTAAAACTACTAAAAAATCTGGAACTATATCATGAATCATGTTGTTTAACTTATTAAGGGAGTAGATAACCCTCGAAGATCATGGGCTACTTGAATTAGAAGGTGAGGGACTACATTGTGGGTAGCATGCCTATCTCAGTTATGAAAAAGAAAAATTAACAAAGAATTTAACAACCACTGTATTAGGAGATCTTTGATGGAGGTATGGAAAAGATATAGAACCAGAATAATAGGAAAAATGCCTAACTAGATTTCACCACAAGAGGCATTTCAAAGAAGGGAAATGATTCAAAAAGAAAATTGGCTTACATATAAAAATTTGCTTAAAAAAACAAAACAGTGAATTAAAATTGAAACCCCATGAAGAATTACTAAAACAAGGCTATGAATTAAATTGGTTCCCATACAGGCAGATTTTGGAATGTTACAAAATGGATAAAAAAAATGGGTTTACAGATAAAGACAAAGAATTGGAAATTAGTAAAATTATTATCCAAGAACCAAAAGGCTTAATCGGAAACGTGTAAAATATTTTGCTGAAAATGAAACTGGAAGATGAAATGGTCAAGGAGGTGATGGTAAAATGGGCAACAAACACTGGACACACATTAGAATTGGGTAGATGGGAAAAACATGGAGAAAGATAAATAAATATTCGCTATCACAGAGACTAAGGGAAAACTATTACAAGATTTACTTCCACTGGTACTTAACCCCAGACAAAATTTCAAAAATATACAAAAATAAATGCAATTTATGCTAGAAATGCAAAGAAGAACCAGGAACTTTCTATCACTATTGGTGGTCTTGTAAAAAAGTAAGGAAATACTGGGATATGGTCAATGAAACAATATGCGAAATATTAGGTATTAGGATACAAAGCCAACCTGAACTGTATTTACTAAACATGTTTAAAGATGAGTTAGAGAATGAATATGGTAAAATCCTTTTTTACACGACCACAATGGCGAGGATAACTCTGGTGCAAAAATGGAAATCTGGGGATATTCCAAACAGAAAAGAATGGTTGTTGAAATTATATGATGCTATTGAAATGGATAAGCTGGCATTACTATTAAGAGGAGAAACAATAGACAAGGTTAATAAGGATTAGATGAAAGTAACAGATTATTTTAAAAAGATATGGGAAGACATAGCAAAAGGGAATATGTAATACTTTTCTTCCCTAAAAAATTCTGGAATTTGGGTCAGCTTGTCAGAGAGAAAGTAGATTTAGTCAAGATACAAGAAGAAGAGATTAATGAAGGTAAGCTATACAAAATGCAATAATGAGTAATTAAAGAAAAGATAAAGCGCAGATGGAGTTTCAAGAAATAAAAAAATGGAAAGTTGGGGAAACACAAAAATGTAACAATCAATGACTAATAGGAAGGAAGGACAGTAAAATTGATAGTAAGAAAGAAGAATGTGAGTATGTGAGAAGAAGGTATGAGGATGTATGAAAGGAAGGAGAGAAAAAGAAAGTAAAGAAGAGAAAATAAGAGGAGAATAGGGAGGGAAAGAGGAAGGATAAAGGAAGCATATATGGAGAAGGGTAAAAAAAATATAAAGAAGGAAAGAAGGTAAGTATAGGAGAAAGTAAAGGTCAGGCAAGAAGGTGGAATAGAGAATAGAGAAAGGGATAACTGATTTAGAAAGAAAAACACAGACTCAGCAATAAGGTATTTATAAGGGTTGGTATGGAAGGGTGAATGGTTGAATTAGATTGTAAGACTAAGTTCAATTACAAATAGGATAAGTAGACAATCAGATGATGCACATGTATATCTGTATGTATGTATGTTATTTTATTTTTAAAGTATTGGGTGTGTTGTTTTTTAAACTGAATAAACATTTTTTAAAAAAATTACAATCTGAACACAGTAATTAATAGAAAAAAATTATAGCATTGTGATTAATGCTGCAGTTCTAGACATACTAAGGATGTTGCTTGAAATGGAAGAGTGTTCAAATAAGGTAACAGCTCAGATTGATTTCTATAAGCAGAAGTGGAGCAAACTGCAAAATCTACATTGAATGGTACTCAGCCCAGTTCTTCTTGCACAAACTATCTGAATGCCTCTAGTCCTGGGCTGAAAGACAGCCCCAGGCAAGGCTTCCTCTCAGCCAGGGAAACTCCTTTCAAAATGTAGGATCTTGCCTTTCTGAGGCACTTTACAAATCCTTCTCACCCAAGTATAGGAAAGAGGCTGATCAGGTCAAGATGGGTAACTCACCCCAATTTCACACTCAGAAATCAAGCAGGACAGTTTGCTGTCTGGAACAGTGCTGTCTGATTTCTTTCAATATTTCTTGTAATCTCCTTTAAATATAAATAGTGTATACTTTTGTATAAAGGGATCAGAAGATTTAAACTACTTTCTAGTTATATTGCCACAATCTATAAATCTCCAACTATCAATTTTCTGCCACAGATGACTTCTCTGTAATTTTATACATTTGAAAATACGAATGGGCTCATACTTCTCCTCCATGTTTTAAGAATAACTCAAAATATTACCTACATTATGGTTATTCATACAGTATTGTAACATAAGTGCTAATACAATATTTTAAGCTGAACAACTATGATATTTACTTGCATGGACCTGTACACAACACTTTGCACAGGATATCAGCAGACTTGTTCCATCTTCTTCAATAAATCCATTGGATGGGTAGTTTTCAGTGTTGTCCTCACTATAAATAAAGCATATCTCTGGAATAAGTGGTTTTGTCTTTTCACTGCCCACAAATATTTCTCCTTTTGTTTCTGAGGAAGCATAGATGTCTTCATCAGGTCTGTCAGCCTGAAAAATACATTTAAATAGAAAGATATCTATTCTTTTTCTTTTGTTTGTTAAGTTTCCCCATCTCCTTTAAATGAAAATAAACCAAATTCCCATTGGTTATAAAGTAACCATCACTATTAATTTTTAGCTGCTTCACTATATTCATAGTGGAGCACACAAGGGGAGAAGGAATATCATCATTACCACCACTGAGAAAAGAAAAAGGCCTCTTGCTAGCTGTTGTCACTGGCTGCATTTCTCTCCCAGAGACTGCTGATTGTCTGCTAATTCTCAACTGCCTATAGGACCAGGCCCCAGGTACTGAGTCATCTGCTGACTAGCTGGCCAGACTAACAGTTGTCCTCTTGGCAATATAAAATGCTTGCCTGGGGTGGGGCATGGTAGCCACCAACAGTGAAGACACTATATTCATCCCTTTGGGGAGCCACTTGGAGAATGAAGTGAAGCAGAGGGCCAAGTTCCATGTTAGAAAGTGCAGGAAGATATTACTTTTTATTTGCACATCTTAAGTCCTTTAAAAACAATCTGCCTACCAGCAAAAGAAGGAAAATGTGTGATTTGGAGAGCATGGGAGGAAGAGCAGCCCAGAGAACAGACATTCCAACAGTAATGGGTAGAGAAGAGTGAGGAAATAGTGCTATCACCATGAAAGGGAGAAGAGCCACAAACTGTCTGTCAGCTCAGGTAGTTTGGATAGCCTTGGCAATAGGCCCCATGTGCTGAAAATGGTGCTGTTTAATGCCAAGTCAGTGTATGGAAAAACAGCCCTGATCCTGGACTGTAGTATAGTGCTGGGGAACGTCAACATCCTTGCAAAAACTGCTCACATGGAAATGGGTTAAGACTTCATGTTCCCCATTGACAATTATGGGTCTGTCCAAGCAATCTTTGATGCCATACATGATGTATGCCATACACTAGAACTAGTTTTCTGTGCTGGGCAGAATGATGGTGATTTAGGTGTGGAGGATCTTTCTACAATTCCATTGTCATAGACAGATCTGGTGGGGTTCAGGC
Source organism: Phrynosoma blainvillii (assembly GCA_026167975.1). Classification (NCBI taxonomy): domain Eukaryota; kingdom Metazoa; phylum Chordata; class Lepidosauria; order Squamata; family Phrynosomatidae; genus Phrynosoma; species Phrynosoma blainvillii. The sequence goes on along the minus strand of JANUYF010000002.1, from coordinate 114,573,493 downwards.
TCGCTGAAACTTGGAACCTTTGCAGGTTGGCAGCTGATTAAGATGGTCTGCCTCAAGGATCTGGATGGATTCATTGATTCTTGGGGAACTTCCTGTTGCTTTGCCAGGTGATCCTGTCAAAAGCCTTGCTGATCTCTGGAATAGGGAAATGGCCAGGGCAGTGGGAACAATTATTTCTAAGCGTCCTCTCCCCTGGATTAAAGCTAAGTGAACTTCCTGCTTTACTAGGGAGCTAGTGCCAAAGAAATGCCTGGGAAAGACTAGTGTACCAATGCTAGAAAACTCAGAGCAAATCCAAATGAACATGGACTGTAGCCCACTGGAAAGCATATACCATGGTAGTGGTGCCAGCCAAGAAATTATTCTCTGTGACATCATTGCATCTGCACTGTACTGTCTAGTGGAGCTGTGTCAATTGATTTGGAGCTTTTACGTCATCACAAGGAACTTTTACACCTTGTCTCACAGGAGGAGCATGTAGACCATTCCTGTCAAGAATTTACACAACAGATAACTTTCAGATACATACTGGAAGCTATGGCTAATGCAGATGCAGTGGATGTAATATTGGCTCCCAGCTGCCCCATGTAATTGGATATGTTTCAGTCTGTGCAGCCTGAAGATGTGGCCAGAATCTCTGGGGAGAGCTACCACATGTGTACTGAATCCATGCCCTTCCTGACTTATAAAAGCAAACAGAAGAGGACAGGCCAAGTTAGAAAGTGAGTAGTGAATGCCTCTTTACAGCAAGGCAGTTTGACCTTGCCTAAAAGAAGCTGTGGTGAGGCCTTTATTATTATTGTTTTAAAATATCACCCTGAACCTGACCACACCAGATGACTACCAGCCGATCTCAGCTTTAAGGGTTCTTGGGTAACATGGATTATCTAGATCCATTTCAATATGATTTCAGGCCTGGCTATGGGATGGTGACAGCCTTGGTTTCCTTGGTGGATAACCAACACCAGGAACTGGATAGAGGAAGTCCGTTCCTCTTAGTTCTGCTGGACCTCTCAGTAGCTTTCAGTACCATCAACCATAGTATTCTTCTGTGCTGCCTCTCTGAGATGGGAGTTGTGGGCATTGTTCCAATTCTTCTTGGAAGGGTGAACTCAAAAGGTGGTACTGGGAGATTCCTATTTGAGCCCCCTAGCTATTGGTCTGTGGGGTCTCCCAAGGCTCATGCTATTTAATTATCTGTTTGAAACTACTGGGAGAGGTTATCTACAATTTTGGGGTTAGGTGTCAACAGTATGCTGATGAGACCCAACTCCATCTCTCTGTTCCATTAAATTCTGAGGAAGCTGTCTCTGCTAAACCAGTGTCTAAACTTGTTTTTGGTCTGGTTCAGGCAAACAAACTGAAACTTAATCCAGACAAGAAAGTGTGTGGGTGCTACTTGTCAGCTGAAAGGCAGATCAGGGAATGGGGATTCAGCCTGCGCTGCTCCAGAAATTTCATTTGCAGCTTGAGCATACTCCTTGAGTTCAGGTCTCAGCAGTGGCTAGGAGTGGATTTGCACAACTAATGCATCAGCAGTGCCTATTTCTTTGATACACCAGATCTGGCTACAGTGATACATGCTTTGATTACATCCCATTTGGATTACTGTAATTTACTCTACATGTAGTTGCCTTTGGAGAGATTCAAAATGTAAACTACACACCAAATAAAAAATCCTTCTGCATGCACACACTAAAAGAAATCCAAAATAGAATCTAATACCTCTCTTCAAACATGGGAGGGAACACAGTACAGAAATCAATTCTGCTGAAAGAGGGCTGAATCATAGCCTTAAAGTTATTTTATATAACTCAACAGAAATATCTATACCTTCTATTCCCTTTTGTTATTACACAAACTTTAGTAAGCCCTTAGTAAGCTTACCACTAAGAACAGGAATTACACCATTCTCAGTTGTTTGTTTTGTGCTGGTGGAAATCACATATACATGTATCTCCACAGAATCACTACATCTATTTGACATACTGGAAGGATTATCCATCTTCACTTGCTAAGAATAAAACTAAACAGGAGCATTCTGCAATTACACTTGTCCCTCCACATTTTCTGGGGTTATGGGCACAGAACTCCCATGAATGTGGAAAAACCTCAAATAACAAAAACACTATGTTTTTACCTGAGAGAAAACTCTCTAGGAATCTCTAGGTCCTCCAGTGCAACTCTGTTGTCACCATCTGCCAGACATTGACCATAGAATTGTGCTGGAGGAGCTACAAATGCCTGCTGGAGTGTTCTCTCTAGGATTTTCTATGTCCTTCAGTGCGACTTTTGGTTAAAGTTGACTACAGAGTTGCACGAGAGGACCTAGATATTCCTAGAGAGAACATATAAATAAAATCTGTGAATAATCAAATCGACAAAAGTCAAAGCTGCAAATGTGCAGGGAAGTGTGTATTGGCAATTACTTTATTTTTAAAATAATTTACTACACAAGTGACATGTATAAATACCTCTCAAATTATATGAAGAATTTTCCTTACCTTATAGTAAGGGTTGAGGAGTGTGCATATGGCACAATAGGGTTCCAGTTTAGCAACAGCTGCATTGTATTCCTTTTCAGCAGTAAAATTTGGTACTCTGTTCTGCCAAAGGTAGACAAGAGGCTTGGCCCAGGATTCTGTCTCTTGTATCTCTTCTTCAATTAGGAGAGCCTCAGGCAGTTCTTTAGAGAGGGAGAAAGACATTTGGAAAGGCTGTTTATTGAGAATGATGCCAAACAACTATTTAAGTAGATGTAAAAGTAAATGGATGATAATTCTATATAAGGCAATAAGGCTGTGAGAAGTGACACATTGACTTAAGAGGTGGTTTGCTCCACAAAAGCAGAAAAGAGAATCCTTCCCACTCCAAGTCAATTATCAAAGGTGTTCAATTCTTCAAACATGTTAATTGTGGCTACAGAAAACAGTGTATCATTTGGGAATAATAAGTTTTGTGAGTAGTTCCTGTGTAATATCATTTAAAAAAAAAAAGCACATCTCAAAAGAGTACCAGATTCTGTTTCTACTTTCAGATTCTATATAACTTATTTCTGATTAACAGTTCCATTGTACAGAAGAATTCAAGTTTGTTAAAATGCTGAAACAGCAGACTTCTTCAGAGCATAACAACATGGATCAAGCTGACAAAAAGTATTTATAGATCTTTAATGATGAATTGCCCTTAATTTCTGGAGAACACACGGCAGTTATAAAATGGCATTATTTCTTTTGCTGGTAGTTTAGAAACTGTTGCATAAGCTGGTTTTCAATGAGATTCCTCTCTCAGTTGCTTATTGAATAGGTTCTCCACAGCTTCCCATCTTCATCCCTACATTGTGATGTGGAAAAGAAGAACTGCTGCCTAGCATTTCATAGTTTGAGAGTAAGAGCAAACGTGCAACTGTTCTGCAATGTGACTTTCTTAACTGAAGGCCTAAGCCAGGGGTCGGCAACCTACGGCCCGCGGGCCGGTTCCGGCCCAGGTCGCCAGACTTACGGGCCCAGGCAGACCCCTGCCGCCGCCGCTGCCGCCGCTGCCACTCGGTTCGGCCGCCGCCCGGCCGCGCGCACCGCAACCGCCATTTTGGTCTCCAAAATGGCAGCCACATGTTTGCGCATGCGCAGAATTACTGCGCATGCGCAAATGCGTCGCGACCGCCATTTTGGAGACCAAAATGGTGGCCGTGGTGCCGGGAGCGCGCGCAGCGCCCGGGAGTATGCCCGTCCCCGCCAAGAGAATCCTCCCCGGGGGGACCCTCGGTGGCGACCGGCTTCCAGGAGGCCCTTCGCCACCGAGGGAAGACTCCTCGGGGGGACCCTCGGTGGCGATGGGCTTCCAGGAGGCCCGTCGCCATGGAGGGAAGCCTCCTCGGGGGGACCCTCGGTGGCGACGGGCTTCCAGGAGGCCCGTCACCACGGAGGGAAGCCTCCTCGGGGGGACCCTCGGTGGCGACGGGCTTCCAGGAGGCCCGTCGCCATGGAGGGAAGCCTCCCGGGGGGACCCTCGGTGGCGACGGGCTTCCAGGAGGCCCTTCGCCACGGAGGGAAGCCTCCTTGGGGGGACCCTCGGTGGCGACGGGCTTCCAGGAGGCCCTTCGCCACGGAGGGAAGCCTCCTTGGGGGGACCCTCGGTGGGGACGGGCTTCCAGGAGGCCCGTCGCCACGGAGAGAAGCCTCCCGGAGGGACCCTCGGTGGGGACGGGCTTCCAGGAGGCCCTTCGCCACCGAGAGAATCCTCCCCGGGGGGACCCTTGGTGGCGACGGGCTTCCAAGAGGCCCGTCGCCACCGAGGGAAGCCTCCCGGGGGGACCCTTGGTGGCGACGGGCTTCCAGGAGGCCCTTCGCCACCGAGGGAAGCCTCCTCGGGGGGACCCTCGGTGGCAACGGGCTTCCAGGAGGCCCGTCGCCACTGAGGGAAGCCCCCCCACCCCGATCCTTGGGCGAATTCACCCTAGAAGCCTGTCGCCATCGAGGTTCCCCCCGGGGAGGATTCCCTCAGCGGGGAGGGGCCTCCTCCCTGGAAGCCCGTCGCCACCGAGGTTCCCCCCGGGGAGCATTCCCTCGACGGGGACGGGCCTCCTCCCTCGAAGCCCATCGCCACCGAGGTTCCCCCCGGGGAGGATTCCCTCGGCGGGGACGGGCCTCCTCCCTGGAAGCCCATCGCCACCGAGGTTCCCCCCGGGGAGGATTCCCTCGGCGGGGACGGGCCTCCTGGAAGCCCGTCGCCACCGAGGGAATCCTCCTCGAAGGGACCCTCGGTGGCGACGGGCTTCTAGGGTGAATTCGCCCAAGGATCGGGGTGGGGGGGGCTTGGAGGGATCTTTCCAAGGCCTCCCCACTCGATCCTGAGGCAAATTCACCCAAGGATCGGGGCAGGGGGGCCTTGGGGGGACCTTTCCAAGGTTCCTCCTCTTGATCCTTGGGTGAATTTACCCCAGGATCAAGGAGAGGCACCTTGGCAACGGTCCTCCAAGGTGCCTTCGCTTGATCCTGAGGCGAATTCGCCAAAGGATCAGGGTGGGGTGGGGGCTTGGAACGGCCCCATGGTGGCTGTGAGGGGTGGGTGGGAGTGCGCACGCGCACACACACACACACGGTACAACCGGCCCCTGCACCATTTCCCCCCCTCCCCCAGCCCCCTAGCAACAAAGGCCACGGTGGCAGCGTGCGCGGGGGGGGTCGGGCACGGCAGCGGAGGGTGCGCGCGCCACCATTCCCCCCCACACCTTGGCCCAGCCGAGATCTGGGCTACGGGAGACCGGCCCAGGTCTCAAAAAGGTTGCCTGTCCCTGGCCTAAGCAGACTGCCAGAAATAGTGCACATTAAACTGAGGTACTGGCCTGACTCAGTGCTAGGGAATCATGGGAACTGTATTTTTTTTCTGGGACATTGAGCCTTCTCCATCAGAGAGCTCTGGTGTCACAATAAATTACAGTTCCCATGATTCCCTAGCACTGAGCCAGGCCAGTGCCTCAATTTAATGTGCACTATTTCTGGCAGTCTGCTTAGGCCCTGACTTGGAAGCTACAAAGTGCTTTAATATTGTGAAACTGTACCTGTATGTTCTACACCATTTTGTCATATTTCCAAAATACACAAATAGCCCTGCAAGCCTCCACACATGCATTTGGAGTTATAAATCAATTCAGTTTGACTTCTATATTGTTCTGCTTTGTTTGGGATCTCAGAAAAGCATTAAAAAAGCAAACTTGAGGGAAATTATTTTAGCTTTCTCTTTGAGCTCTGTGAAACTTAAATTATTTGAAAATTAAATTATTCGTATTATTTAATATGTACACTGAATTTCAGCACTGAATTCAAAGCCATTTAATGAGATATTTTATTTTGAGATACTGATTGAGAGAAAAGGGTAAAAAATCAAAACAAACAGGTTTCAGTAGGGAAGTGGTGACACACTATTGTACCCAATTAATGTGACATGTTCAGAGTTTGGAAGTATACAAGTTCACAGAATGAGTTACTTGTAATTAGTTTCTTGGACCAATAACAAAGATATTATTGCAATATATGATGACTATAATTTAATAAAGGATTACTTCACTCTCCTCCCAGCATGCCACTATTATTCCAAGGTGGTGGGATTGCATGTTTCAGGGAGACAAGAAGTTATGCTGACAGCAGCCCTCCTACTGGTTCTACCATCTCAGACAGGCTTGTACTGTGCCCAATTGCTTCATGTTGTGAGGAGAATGCTACTGGACAGCAGCAGTAGTTGGGAGTGAAAGGAAACTCTGAAGAAGCATCATATAGTTGACAGAAACATGGACTGTAAGAAGGATGAATGAGGGGAAAGTAGAAATAGAAAAAGATGAAATTGAACATATAAATGTTGCAATACTTGGGGTGAGCAAGTTAAATGACAAAAAAGAGAGATTTTTAATAAGATAATCATACAATATTTGAAAATGGCAATTTTAGAAGAAACTGGGTGACAATAATAATGAACCAAGATATAACAAAAGCAGCAACAGGTTAAAGTAGAAGGTCTGACTGAATAATACAAGTAAGATTTCATGGAAAATCTAGCAATATAATCCACATGTATGCTGCAACTACAGAGGCAGAAGGGAAAGAAATTAAAAGATTCTATGCTGGTGTCTAGGAAGAAACTGGTCACACACCAAAACAAGAAATACTGATAATCACAGGCAATTGGAAATGCAAAAGTATCCAAGAAGATCTAAAAACTGTTGGAAAATTCAGCCTAGGATCAAGAGATGAAGTAGGAGAGAGACTCATCCAATTTTGTGAGGCCAACAGTTTGCTCACTGGAAAAATATTCTTCAGACAATTGAACATATGCCTACAGATTTGGACCTCACCAGATGTCCCATACAGAAATCAAATAGATTACATAGATTACAGAAAATGGAGAGGCTCCATTCTCTCTGCAAAAGCAAGATCAAAAGAAGAATGTATCACAGGCCATAAACTGTTCATAACAAAAAACTAAGTATGTTGTTGTTGTTTGCTTTCAAGATGTTTCTGACTTGTGGTGACCCCAAGAAGAGATTTCCACTGTGAAGTTACATTGAATGGAAACCAGAAGAACTGAAGACTAGAGCTATGGACATTATCAGGAAAAATGCAAAAAGACCCCATCTATAGCCAAGAAAGAGAAAAGTCTAGTTGGACGAAACCTTTAGTTAAGGGTAGGAGAGAAGCAGGAGTAAAAAGTGACAGGAATAGCATCAGAATCTTTTACATGGAGACACAAAGAACTAATATAATAATCAGTATAAACAAATAGAAGATTAAAAAACAACAACTAGGGACCTCTTACACAAGATCTCATAAATCAAAGGAAAATTTAAACCAAGAGTAAGGAAATTGTATGCCCAACAAGGGAACATGTTATATGATCAGAACAAAATAAAAAGATGATAGAAACAACACAATGAAGAACTTTATACAAAAAAAAGAAAGGATAATAGATTCTTTTAAGGAAAAATCATTCAACAATGAACCAACAATTTTAAAAAGTGAAATTGAAAAGATTCTGAAAGCACTGGGGAGACCTAAATCGCCAGAAACACAGGACACACCAGTACAGCTGTTTCAAACTTTAAAGACAGAATTGATCCAAATTCTAATAAAATCTGCCAATCACAATGGAAAATAAAAAAGTGGCCTACAGGTTTTGAATACTCAGTATACATCCCAGTTTCCAAGAATTAATCTTGCATACAAGCAAAGTGATTATCAGGATTTTGCAACAAAATATTTTCCAATATACAGAATGAGAAATGCCAGATATCCAAGCTGGATTCTGAAATGAAAAAGCAGTAGAGATGATCTAACAAACATGGTGGTGAATGTAGCACACCAAAGAATTTAATAGAAAATCACTCTTTGGTTTATACATTACAGCAAAGCCTTTGATTGTTTAAATCATGAAAAAATATGGTTTACTCTAAAAGAAATGTTCCGCAACAATTGTTCAGATGTGTAACCTATACTCCAGACAAAGGACTACTCTCAAGATGCCTCCCCGCAGCAAGTGACACCCCGGGCAGGGACACCACTATCTTTACCTATTCTGGGCTGTAGTTCTCTTACTGTATGATTTATTCTATTTTCACCACTTACAGCACTGTTTTCCTTTTAAGAGAAGACTGAGGGAACATTAAAAAGTTTGGCCTCCTATCTGCCCCTTGTTAGCATTTCACCATCTTCCCTACATAGGGGGCCTATTGTTTTCTTATTCCTTGGATCCATTCCAGTAAAAGATGGGGTATACATTCAATAAATCTATAAGTACAGTGCCCCTCGGTATCCGCGGGGGATCCGTTCTGGATCCCCCTGCAGATACCAAAATCCACGGATGCTCAAGTCCCATTGTCTCCAATGGTGGTCATGCCCAATGGATTTTTGGGATTTTGCTGCCCTGCCCCCCTAAAGCCTGCCTAGTCTTCCTTCCTCCTCCGCCTCTTCCCCCACTGCTGCCTCTTCCTCCTCTTCCTCCTCTCCTTCCTCCTCTTCCCACCACCACCCCATGGGGCTTGTCATCCATGGATGCTGAAATCCACAGATGGCAAGTCCACAGATATGGAGGGTGGGCTGTAAATTGTGCTTCCTTTCACTCAAAACATACCCCCCCAACAAGCCCTTTTTATTATTTTCAACCTTTCTAGTAAGGCTGAACTCATTCTTATATTTATCTTTTCTAACGTTTCCCCTACAAGTATTGGCTGTTGGTCTGTACTCCTCATTGATGATTTCCCACTTCTTCCATTTCTTATATAAGTCTCTTAGCTCATCTGAAACTTCTTTGTGCATCCATCCTGTTTTGTTTAGACATTTCCTTTTTCTTCATCACTGGAATTGTTTGCAACTGTGCTTTCAAGTGTACTCAAGTGTAAAGATACATAATTGAATACCAAGTCAGTAACATCTACACCACAATATTTCAGATTTCTATGTATGGTTGTGAATGCTGGACAGTGAAGAAAGTTGACAGGAGGAAATCAATCCATTTCAAATGTGGTATTAGAAAAAAGTTCTATGGATACCATAGAATGACAAATGAATGGGTCCAGGACAAAATCAAGCCTGTACTCTCACTAGAAGCCAAAATAACTAAACATAAGCCCGTAACAGACGGACCAAAAGACAGGCCACACTTATGTTGCCTTAAAGGTAAAGAGACGGCTTGAAAAGGAGCACAGAGGAAACTGCTCCTCTTCAGAAGCCGGTTTAAAACAGTGGCGGCAGATTGGCACCATGCGTGGTGGTTGCCCTAGTGCCAGGTCAGCCCCAATTCGCCTTTTTGGGCCGTCTGTTTCACCCCCAAGAGTATCACACTTTGGAAACATCATAAGATGGTATGACTCACTGAAAAAGATGTTAATAGTTGGTATAGTGGAAGGTAGGACAATAGAGAGACCACAATTTTTGTTGTTAACTGCCTGTGCGTCGATCTCGACCTATGGCAACCCTGCTGATGAGACATCTCCATGACCCACTGTCTTCTACTGCTTTGCCTAACTCCCGCAAACTCATACTCATTATCTCTTTAATAGAATCCATCCATCTAGCATGCAGCCTTCTGCTCTTTCTACTCCCCTCCACCTTTCCTAGCATTATTTTTTTTTCCCCAATGAGTCATGTCTTCTCATGATGTGTCCAAAGTATGCCAGCCTAAGTTTTGTCATCTTGACTACCAGGGAGATTTCTGGCTTTATCTGCTCCAGGGCCCATTTGTTTGTCTTTTTGGCCATCCATGGAATCCTCAAATGAATTGATTTTCTTCCTATCTTTTTTTTTAACTGTCCAGCTCTCACATCCATACACCATAAGAGGGAATACAATGGTTTGTATGATTCTAACTTTTGTGCTGAGTTGCATTACAGGATCTTTTCTAGTCCTTTCATAGCTGCCCTCCTCATTCTTACTCTTCCTCTGATTTCCTGGCTGTAGTCCCATTTCTATCAATATTTGATCTCAGATATGAAAACCACATTACAGATGAATTAATTTAATTTTTAAAAAAGCCATTACTCTCAGTTTGCAAGATCTGAGCAGGGCTGTTGATGAGCAGGGCTCTTGGAGGCTTCTTATTCAAAGGCTTGCCATATGACTTGATGGCAAACAACAAGAATTTCACCCTTTTATAGTTTAGGGTGTGGCCTGACTAAATGGTAGAGGTGGAATATGACTCTACTCATGCTGTGCCAAGCAATGGTTCATTTGGTGGTGGTAGTTTTTTTTAAATAGCAACCATTTTCACTGTTTGAGAACTGTCAAGACAGCTTAAAATTGAAACTATAATGGTAACTAACTAAAAAAAACTATATTATTTTATTTTAAAGTTTACTGCCAGAATGTGTCCCCCTCTTCCTAAAGATATGTTAAATAATTTTTGTATTTACCACCTTGGCCTTTTTAAGAGACTTGTATACAGAAATTTGAATATATTCTCATTTTTTAAGCAAATGTGGCTCTTGACGTATGGCAGTAAGCATCCCCTACCCTAATCTGTGCATCTACACCCTGTTGAGCCCGCAAGTTTGATCTATGACATTTTGTACATAACCTTTTGGGAGACTGAGGGCCTTTACAGACTGCCAGAAATAATGCAACTTGAGACCACTTTAACCGTCCTGGCTCAGTGCTAGGGGATCATGGGAACTGTAGTTTATTGTGGCACCAGAGCTCTCTGGCAGAGAAGGCTCAATGTCTCAGAAAAAACTACAGTTCCCATGATTCTTCAGCACTAAGCCAGGACAGTAAAGTGGACTCAAGTTGCATTATTCCTGGCAGTCTGTAAAGGCTCTTAGCCTACTGATTCTGTATGACAAAGTCTTCCGGACCCTTTTGCATTAAGTCTTTTTATTGATGGACCCAGTACTTGATACTATTTATTTGATGGACCTAATATTTGATACTCCACGGAATTACTCTCAACAATATTATAATAGTGCATCAAGAGTTATTTATTTTAATAAAATCTTTATCAAAAACTAACACAATTTTCCAGGATGTCAGCATCTGAGTTCTCAGTCTGTGTCTTATTGAATACACAATGTGCTAAACATTTCCCAAAGCTATGTAGAACTCTTCACCTGTTTGCCAGTGCCAAGATCAAAATGATGAAAAACCCACTAATTTCAGTTTTGCAAATTATCTCATCAATATAAATGAGTTCTATTTTAAGCCTTGTCTATTTGTAAGCTTGTACTTAATTCTCCTAAAAAGAATGCACAAACATGCAGAGAAAAATATAACTCAAAATTGAAATTAAGGTACTCTAATCAAAACAGTGCCTATGCACAACTTTTCATCTCTAACTTGTTCACAAGGGTCTATCATTATACATGGATGCATGTACATGACTAACATAAAACATTTCACTAACACAGTAATCAGTTAAAACAGGAACCTAAAATCAACAATATTATTCACAGCACTACTTCTCTAAAGAAAACAACATCCGTGTGCAACTTTAATGTTCACTTTTTGTATGTTTTAGCTGTGCTGTTCTTGCCCTGAGTCCCAATTTTGGAGAAAGGCAGGAGATAAATACAATGGGCCTTCAGTATCCAAGGATTTCAGTGTCCACAGATTGAAAAGAAGAACATTTTAGTTTTGGTTGTATTTTTTTTACCTGAGACAGCAGCCAGGCTCAGTGCAGGGAAGGAGGCGAGTGCAGGAAGAGCCAGGCACCAAGGACACATTATTCTTGCTTCTGCTGTGATTTGGCTCTGAAGGGGCAGCTGGAGTACTCCATGGAAGACGAAAGAATGTGGGCATGGTGCTTGGGGTTAACTTCTGGCTCTCTTGAAACCCAGGCTTGCCAACTCCTTGCTCTTGGCATACTGAAATCCCCCATCCCTGTATCTGCTCAAAATCAAGCTCTAGGAGCTGAGCTTTGCTGGTGCTGCCTCCTAACCCTTCATTCTCCACCCCTGTGTCTGCATGAAATCAATCCCATAAAGGGATTAACTTCTGGCTCTCTTGTTAACTCCTTGAAATCTGGAATTGACAACAGTGTTGAATGAGCATTGACAGCAGGAAGCAGGTAAATGTTCTACAATGTTCTGGGAGAGCCACATCTCTCTGGAAAGTAATAGAAGGACCCATTCCTCTCCTAGAGTTACCTATGATGACTGTGGATTTGTCAGCTAGGAACAACTTAGCCAAGATGGTGATTTCAATTGTACATGTGAAAGATATGTCTTCCATAAAATTGGACATGCTCATCAATTAGTGAAGGTTGTGTGCCAAATGCACTCTAATAGAGCTAAGCAAAAATTCAAGCAATCTTTGTTGAATCAGTAGTATGCATGTGTTTTTTGTTGTTGGTTTTTTTTCTTAATGCATTCTTATTACAATTTCAAAACTTTTCTCTGCATTTACCAGTTTTTGTGCCTTTCTGTGGTCATGAAGCAACAAAAGGGAGGCATGAAGGTTTCAGAACACATGAAGCCAAAACAGGTCACTAAATGACCGATATATGGGGGCATTACTAGGAGGTACGGGTCATACTTCATAAGTGACCAATATGTGGGGGCATTACTAGGGGGTACAGGCCATACCTCATAACACTCTAAAGTGGGGCATAACACCCAAACATCTGCCTTTTGGCACAAATGGTCTGCGATGTTCTCTCCTGTCCCTTTTTGACACTCTGGAACTCAGTGAAAGAGAAGGCATGAGTAGGGTTAGGCTCAGAGGACAGAGAAAGGAAAGATATCAGTTTTGTTTTTGTTTTTAAATTAACTCTTTTCAAATTTTCTTTAAAAACATCACATCTTACCAAATTTTCATTTCAGACACATGAAACTATGTAAGTGTAAATACGTTTACGCTATATGCATGCAATTTAAAGGTATAATTTTAATTTTAGTAGTTGTTTATGTCACAACTATTACCATTAGATTCAGTGATATATGAAAATTATGATTTACAAGTAACACTATTAAAAAAAACATTACTAATGGTTCTGTATGGTGTAGGAGGAGGTCCACGGGGGGTGACATCATGAATTCCCACACTGGGTGATGCCAACCCTAGTGATGCCACTGCTTGTATGTTTATATAAAGGAAAATGACAATCTTTTCTTGTCAAAAGTGTTGCAGCCACAACTGTCATTACTACTAAAAACACTCAAGTGGCTGTCAAAAGTCTAAAGAGCAACACTCAGCATTGGAAAAAGTTTTCTCTCAGGGTGATTTTTTTTTCTATCAGGAATAAATGTTACAAGAAAACACACATCTTTTAAGTCTATTATGGCAAACTAGTCTCCCCAATATAGCAGGAGAAGGATGTTAGTTCAGGTGACCAAGTGTGTCATGGTGATGAAACCGCTGATATCTTTCAAATCCAGGATAAGTTGTAGCCCCTGATCTTGTCTAGGATCAATGAAATACTGAAAACAAAAAACTTCTTCCTTGCTGCATTATTGAGTGAGGTTTCTTTTCAAAAGTGCCCTGCCAGTCTTTTCATAGATATGACAATGATGTGGAAAATCCTTGCTGAGGATAGAGAATCATATTCTATCTTGGAATTGTACTAAATTATGGAAAGGTTCCATTGTTCTCTGCTTGTGAAGTGCCAATTTGGAAACTGGCTGTCATGTTTAGAGGACCCAGACCTCAGAAACCAAGACAGCAGGATAGTGTAGATTAACTAAAGCTTTATTTGGATTTCCAAATAGATGTTTGCCAGAGATTTGGTAGTGTCAAATCTGATTTTCTCAAAAAACCATCCAGCTTTAAGGGTTCCCTCCCAGCCCTTCCTTTCCCCAACCCACAGTGTGTGTGCTTTCAACTACATTAAAGGTCTCTTTAAACTTGCTGCTTTTCCTTCAACTTCCCCATCTCCCATATCAATCTATCTATCACAGGAAAGGTGTTGTCTTCCGGGGCATCAAAGTCTTTCCTTAGGAAGTAAACATAAACTGCCACCCTCTCCGGCCATTGCCCATCTGGTTCTTGTTTGTATTCCATTTGGATTACCGTCCCCTCCCTTTACGATTTCTCTTTATTCCCCCATTGCGCTATTTCATCATTTCATTTAGCACCATTCCCTCATATCCCTTATAATGGCAGATCCATAAACTTCTGGATATGACACTGGTGATATGTGAGGGCGACATCAAGCCAATATAGTGTCATGACGCATGCACCCAATGCCACTACACCACACAATTTATAAAGGTTGTCACATGGGTGAAATAAATCTTACTTGATTGATTGCATGAGGTTTTAGTGAATCTGTTTGTTTCATTGTTACAGAAATTTGTAACATTGTAGAAATTTCTACAGAAACTTGCATGAAAGAAAAATAACAGTTCTAAATTTTAGATTAAATACATATATATCACAACAAGCATCGTCCAGAAAGAAGAGGCTTCCCCTCTCTAACTCATGCAGGAAGGGATGGTTCCATTAACACAGTATTTGCCAATCACAGTTTTAAATGTCTCCTGACCCACTACTCAGCGATATCAGTTTAGTCAATCAAAATGTTTTAACTGATTAAAGTAACTAATTAATCAACTAAATATTGCAACCCTAAGTCATTATTATTCTGGTAATGAGTTTTAATCAATAAAAGCAAGCAGAAGTTGCCTGACTTGTGCTGCTTGCTTGCTTGCCAGTATGTCTCACTGGCTTTCCCTGTGTTTCATCTGAGAGTCCACACAGTGAAATACCCCATGGGCTTGAAGAAAAACTTCTAACCTTGTTTTCCACTCAGAGTAATTATCTGGGGTGAGCTTTAATCTTGAAGATTGTAGGGACATCTTTGCAAAAATAGTCAGCCAAAAATCAAAGCTCAAAACACAGTATCAATAAAAAGCATCAACTGCTCAAAAGCAAAAAATTAAAACTCTCTCTGGTAGACACGGGTTATTAAGGGAGAGTGGACAAAACCGCAATAATCAATTACTCAGCTAAGTAAACCAGCAGCATCCAAAAACAGCAAAAGGCAAAATACCCGAACAATCTAGTTTTAAATTGTTCCCTTCTGCTCAGTGCACCTGGGCCCCATAACCTGTTGGAATATATTCTTGATACCGGTTAAGATTATCAAGAAAGAAGAAAAGATTGTTTAATCTCTTCAGCAGAGCAACCCACTGCAGAAGATGGCGAGCAGGAACACACACTAGGTCCACCTAAATTCTCCACACCCACGTGTCAATAAAAACAAGTCAGACATTTTTGAGTAGAATAATAAAAATAAACTTTACTTACAAAAGGTCATGTATATAAAAATATACAGGTTAAACTTCAGTTGCAAGACAGAAAATACGTAGCTCTGCATGCTTGCTGGTCAGCCATGTTAGAAGAGAGAAAAAGAGCGGGAACAGCAGAGTAAAGAAGGATTTTAAACTTAGGTCAGTAGGGGAAGTGAGCTCAGTTAAAAGACAGGAAATGAGGAGGGGCTACGAGTGGGTGACAAAACAACCACAGACATGCATAAAACACATTCCTAGAGAGACCAGCATGCGAGGTTGCTATATCCCAACAGTGCAAAATAGCCAGAATTCAGGAAGTTCTTCCTTTCTGCTTTAAAGCACAGAGTACAGCAGAGACTCTAGGGTCCTAGCAATGAGTGACAAGAAACTGGCAGGTTCATTCCCAGGCTCTTTACATTTAGTTGGAAAGCTGATGGCGGGGACATGATTAAGGTCCCTGAAGAAGGGATTGTAGTGGAAAGTAAGAGAAAAGACAGCCCCCGAGTCTATCCAAGTACACATTGTGTTCCTATGAGAATAAGCTACCAGGCCTCTGAAAAAAAGCTGAACAATATTTGGAGAGGGGGCAAAGTCAGAGGATAAATCTAGTTAATAAAGGACCAGGGTGAGGTACACTGACCTTAGAGGAATGAAATAGCTTTTTTAAAATCTAGGGTAGTCTTTTAGTCTAAACAGTTGCAAAGCTGCCACTGGGAAAGAAAGAAGATGTCGCTAATTGGAATTCCATGTCATATCTCGATTGTATTTTCTTTCTTAGTGCTACCACTTTCCATTTTTCACTGGGTATTCCAAGGCATTAATTTCAATATAAGCACATACTTATGAAACAGCTATACAGTGCTCACACCAACATTAGTGTCAATAATCTGTTAAGGAAAATTATTTCAGCTAAAACCCAAAGGCAAAATACAGATATATCTCAGTTAACAAAGCCTCTGACAATGGTTGTCACCACACTGTAGAATTAATGCAGTTTGACACAACTGTCATGGCTCTATCCTATGGAATCCTAGGATCTGTAGCCTATTGTGGCACTGGAGCTGTCTGGCAGAGAAGGCTAAATATTTCACAAAACTACAAATCCCAGAATTCCACAGCATTGAGTCGTGGTAGTTAAAATAATGTCAGACTGTTAATTCTGTACTGTAGATGCAGCCAAAGAAGCTCCTTTTTAAAAGGTCTTTTTACTCCTGCTGAGTTTCTGTTTTCCTGGTCCCCTATATAGGTAGAAGGTTTTAAGCAGCATAAGCCCTGGGAGGAATGTGAAGGAAAGCTGGAGAAACACAGATTTCTGTTGTTGGGTTAGAGCAGGCATTTGTAGTAAACACTGGAATAAAACTTGAACCAGGAAAGAATAGGATTCTACTCTAGCTGGGCCTCCTGTAGAAGTGTGTCTAGCTGCAACAGATAAACAGTAGCTGCCCTGGATCCATTTTGGAAAAAGCTTTTAAATGGTTTCTAGAAAGTTCAAAATGTTTTTTCTTTACTTAGGCAGGGCTTTCTGGCCTGGTTTTATTTCACACATGCATATTACTAGCTTTGAATTAAAAGTTTGTTGAAATGTATTGAATTGCCCTTCTTTTTTGATGGTGTAAGAATCTATCCTTATTCTTTACACAGCCCAGTCTGCACAGGCCAAATAAACCAGCTTCCCCTTGTCCTCTCAGTGGAGAGACCAGCAGACGCACGTCCCAAACCCCTTGGTTCTGGTGCAAACATACTGGATGATGTCTGACCTGTTCAGCAACAGAACCATACACATGTACATAGCTTCCTGTTAGCTCTGGATCTTCCCAGAAGATCCAGAGTTCTCTGTTCTGATGCTGGGCAGCCGTCTGAAATGCATTCTGCTGAGCTGGCCAGCATGTCCGCCACTGCTGCCAGTCGCTTGCTCTGGAGTCTCAATGAGGCTGGGCACCTCATTCTGACCTCAGAGTGAAGTTAGATGAGGTGGTGGTGGACACACCTGTGATCAGCTGCCCACATTGAAATTGAGGGCTTTTGTAACAGGGGAGGGTTGAGACAGCTCAGGGAATAGCATACTCTGGGCTGCACCGACCAGTGCAGACAGGAGCCATGTTATTTCTGCCTCTGGTACCAATTTTTCTGTTAAAGAAGTGATGTTTAAGAACATATCTTCTTTGTTAACTGAGGTATACTTGTATACACAAGAAACCCAGTATTTGAGCGTGCAGAACATATGAGATTGACCAAAGTCTTTGTTGCTTACATGGTGCACATATCAAGGTAGAATCCCTACCTATTACTGTGCTTTTTAGAACATGAGTAAATATGTAAGAGAATTCTTTTCTTATTATAAAAGTTTTTTTAAAAAAAATCTTACAGTAAAATACTTGTGGCTCAATAGGCTTTCACACAAAATATATAAAATTTATACAATGCTTCCATACATTCAGAGCACTTCACATGGGTCATCAAATTGCAATCCTTACAAGGACCATGTGAATCAGTATTATTATCTTCATGTGGGGAATGAGGTTGAGAAAGGTGACTTAGGGGCGAAAGACTGCCCCAAAGAAGAGGATCTGTACTACCCCTTTCAGCACCAGATCGGGGCCTCAGCAACCACACGCCGCAGCAACTACAACGCCACTCCTTTTTGGGCTGGAACAGAAGTGCTCCTTTCCCAGCTGCCATGGCACTTCTGCACTCCTGCAGCACAGCACATGTAAATGCCATGCCACAGGAGCCTCACAACACTGCTTGCCATCTGGGCAGGTAGGCAGGGTGACAGCGGCTTAGGGGCAAAGTTGGGGCATGCGGCATGCAGTTGCCACACTCCCACTCAGCCCCGACGCCAGCCCTTTTGGCTGGTCTGTTCAGCCCCATCCTTAAAGCCACCATTGAATTCTTGATAGAAGTCATATTTCAGATTATGATTATGACGATATCTGAAGCTGAATCTCAAAGCTACCACATTACTGTGTAAAATTAAAAACAATTCTTTATACATACAGTGGGCGTTTGGTATCCACTGGGATTTGATTCCAGGTCCCCCTGTGGACACCAAAATCCATGGATGCTGAATTCCTATTAAATACAATATCACAGTAAAATGGAAAAGTTAACGTTTGCTTTGTGGAATTTACTTTTTTTTAATATTTTCAAGCCATGGATGGTTGAATCTGTGAATAAAGAATCTGTGGATAAGAAGTTCTGCCTGTATATATAATTTTAATGACACAAACATTTTTGCAGAAATATTAGAAATACTTTCAAGCAGATATTGTATTATATGTTGACATATACAGTCAACAAAACACTTTTAAAAAGAGCTGTTGCAAGTATTTACTGAAATAATGTAGCAGATGCATGCAAAATGCTAGACTACTATAATTTCCTACCTGTAATTATAAAATTTATATTGCTAGTCATGTACAGAACCATTTCTAGTATCTTTAATATAGTAGCATCTGCTACTTTCCAACTTAAGTATAATTTCAGCCTTGGGAAGCATTATCTATGTCTAATGTATAAGTGGTGTCATTCGGCCACTTCACACCCATTTGTTGGAACTAGTTGTTAAAATTGTTGAAAAATGCAGAGGCTAAAAGAGGCTAAGAGGGGAGCCAGGAATAGCAAAGGCAGAGGAGAGGGGGAAGACATCAGAGCTGACAAAGTGGACAGAGAGGCAAGAGAGTCAGAGGAAAAGGAAGGATTGTATCCCCTGGAGCTGTAAAGAAAATTCAGGAATGAGGTTGCACCAAGAGTTCCACCATCCAGCTTGGCGGCTGCTGCAGGGTTGGAAAAAACACCAGCCACGGGTGAAGATGGGGAAGAGCAACATCACCAGCTTCTGGGATCCGAGCAAGGAGACAGCAAACATCCCCAGAACTGGTTGTTAATTATTTTAAATAAATAAATAAATAAATAAATAAATAAATATTTTTTTTATTTATAGCCCGCCCCTCTGCACGGCAATTGGAGCGGTGTACAACAATTTTAAAACAGACAAAACATTCCCTCATCCCATAATCCACCCTCCCCTTAAAACAGAATTAAACTAGAAGACAGTTAAAATACAACAATAAAATAAAAACATCCTTAATAACAGAAGGAATCAGTATAAACAAATTTAAAAACTCATCTATCACCAGACAACAGTTATTCTGGGAAGGCCTGCCAAAAGAGATCCGTCTTTACTACTTTCTTAAAAGCAGCAAGGGTAATAATAAGACGGATCTCGACAACACTGTGTGGATATATCCCTGAAACCTCCAAGCCAAATCTGCTAAGGCCCCTCCTTCACTAAAGTCCTGCTTCTCTAAGAAGATAACCCAGCTCTGGCAAGATAACCTAGCTCTGTTTGACCTGTTACCGCCTGAGTTTGAAGAGATATGCTCCTAAGCCTTGATATTCCTTCAAAGCACTCCTGATGCTTTGAGTGGACAGTTCTGTCAGCTTTATTTGACCTCCACCTATTGTGAAAGGAGACGTGAGTATAGAGAATAGCTGTCTCAATGGGAAGATTCTGCTGAAAGGCATTCCCCAGGGCACCAGTGAATCATATCATAGTAGGAAAAGAGAAGGTTGACCAAAGGAAGGCCCTGACAGTCTTTGCCTTGAAGGAGCAACTCATTTAAGCCTTGGGTTGCTCTAAACAGGGCTACCTACCCTCCTACTTCTTGGTGAATTGTTTATTTACTTTATATCCCACCTTTCTCTTGGGATGGGACATGGGAAGGAGGCAGAATAAATTCCATTTAATGGAATGGAGGTTATTTTAACACTTTTAGTGTTATCTGCGATGAAATGATTTATTACTAAAACAAAATTGCCTTCATTACTGGGAACTGAATCAGTGATATTCTGTGGTGTTTTGACCTCATATACTTTTGGAAATGGCTGTCTACTGCCATATAAGTTGCCCTGGTTCTTGATAGTTAGAGCAGCAACCTGAAAGAGGTCTTTCATTACTTTGGTACTCCAACTGTACTGTAGGCCCACTTGTGCCCATGAATTTCATATTCAAGGCTTTAGTTCCCAAGGCTTCTAAACCCTTTTGATAGCCAAACAGAAAAAGGGTCTTTAAAGGAGTTTCATTTTAACCACTATTTTTATTGCTGTCCAATGCTGTTATGTCAACTAGTGATCTGAATTCTATTGTTAGTCCCCAAAGGAATGGGCCACTGAACTAATGGAATTTGTGTAAGTGTTTTAACAAGTTACCACTGATTGAATAGCTCTACTCTAGTTGGAACTAACAAAAGGATTCAGTCCAGAATATTATATCTATGGGGGGGGGGGGTGTTAAATATTTATATACAATGTCACAGGAAAGTATTTCTCATGAATTTGCTAATTTAATTACAATATTTATATCATCATAAGTGAATATATTTCTGCTGCCTTGTATTTAAGCCAGATATGACAGAAATAAGGGGGGGGGACCTCAGCACTGCTAACTTAGTGAGCAGGCAGAATAGCAGAGAAGATATGGAAAAGCTCTGTCCTTTCTCTATGGCCATTACACAATTCAAAAAGAGTTATCAACTGAGAGAAGTCTCCTCATCCATGTTCAGCATAAATATGCAATGGACTGTTGCACGAAGAACTTTAATGTATGTTGCGATTTTTTATAAATTTTGAAATCCAGGACTTTTTTATTTCATTTCCTGTTACTCACATCTCTATTCTTTCTTTGGGATAGAAAATCTTCACCTGTACAAGCTTCATGAGAAAAGGCAAGGCATAAAGCAGGGGTCGGCAACCTACGACCCACGGGCCGGAAAAGGCCCCGTTCGCCAGACTTACTGGCCCAGGTCGTTGGGTGCCGCCGTTGCTGCCGCCGCGCGCCGCCGCGCGCTGCCGTCTGGGCTCGTTTTTGGCCGCGCGCTTGCTGCGGCCGCCATTTTGGATGTCAAAATGGCGGCCGTGACGCGTTTGCGCATGCGGAACTTTTCCGCATGCGCAGACGCGTCGCAGCCACCAATTTGACATCCAAAATGGCGGCCGCGACATGCACCGTGGCGGCTGTGGCCGCGAGCGCTACGGCGGCCGCCGCCAAGTGTGCGGGGGGGTCGCACACAGCGGAGGAAGGTACCCTCCTCCGCCACGTGGGACCCCCCCGCACACGCGGTGGCCGTCGCCGTAGACCGCAGTGTCCACGGCGCATGTGCGGCCGCCATTTTGGTAGTCCAAATTGCGGCCGTTACATCAGCGATTTAGACTACCAAAATGGCAGCCGCACATGTGCCGTGGACGATGCCTGCGCAACCGCTACGGTGGCGGTGGCGGCGGCGTGTGCGGGGGAGTCGTGCGCGGCAGCGGAGGGTACCCTCTTCCGCCGCGTGCGGCCCCCCTGTACACGCGGCGGCCGTTGCCGTAGGCCGTAGCGTCCACGGCACATGTGCGGCCGCCATTTTGGTAGTCCAAAGATTTGGACTACCAAAATGGCGGCCGCACATGCGCCGTGGACGCTGCGGCTGCAAGCTCCACGGTGGCGGCGGCAGCGGCAGCAGCAGCAGCGTTTGCGGGGGGTCACTCGCGGCGGCTGAGGGTATCCTCTTCCACCGCGTGCGACCCCCCCGCACATGCGGCGGCCGTCGCTGCAGGCCTCAGCGGCCACAGCGCACGTGCGGCCGCCATTTTTGTAGTCCAAATCGCGGCTGTGACGTCACGGCCGCGACTTGGACTACAAAAATGGCGGCTGCACATGCACCATGGCCGCTGAGGCCGCTGAGGCCGCTGAGGCCGCGGCGGCAGCATGTGTGGGGGGGTTGCGCACGGCGGAGGAGGGTACCCTCCTCCGCCGCGTGCGACCCCTCGCACACGCGGCGGCCATCGCCATAGGCCGCAGAGGCCATGGCGCATGTGCAGCCGCCATTTTGTAGTTCAAATCGCGGCCGTGACATCACGGCCGCGATTTGGACTACAAAAATGGCGGTCGCATATGTACCGTGGCCGCTGAGGCCGCAATCGCGGTCGCGGTGGCGGCGTGTTCGGGGGGATCGTGCACGGCGGAGGAGGGTACCTTCTCCGCCGCGTATGACTCCCCCACACACGCAGTGGCCGCCGCCATAGGCCGCAGCTGCCACGGCACATGTGCGGCCGCCATTTTTGTAGTCCAAATCGCGGCCGTGACGTCACGGCCGCAATTTGAACTACAAAAATGGCGGCTGCACATGCGCCATGGCCTCTGCGGCCTATGGCGATGGCCGCCGCGTGTGCGAGGGGTCGCACGCAGCGGAGGAGGGTACCCTCCTCCGCGGTGCGCAACCCCCCCGCACATGCTGTCGCCGCCGCAACGGGAGACCGGCCCAGGTCTCAAAAAGGTTGCCTGTGCCTGGCATAAAGGAACACATACACACACACACATTTGAAAAGTCTGACTCATACATTTACAAATGTTTCACATACATCAAGATTTAGGGGGAAACTTGTCAAAGTAAACCTTTCAATCCTAATGGGATTCTTACAGATAATGCAAGAAAGTATACTAAACATTGGGAAGGAGAACAACTACACACAAACATAGATAAGAGGAATAGTGAGGTTATTTAGACTTTAGCAAGAAAGAATAAATTACAAACATTTCTACAGAGTGGCCCCTCTAAGCCTTTGAAACAACCATGGTTAAAAAGTTGTATTCCTTTCTTTTATTCAACACCTCCTGTGGGATATCCCGAAAAATTCTTAACTCTTCATTTTCTATCGTAAGTTTCTTCCTGTAACTTTGTTGAAGGCATAGATCTTTGACCCTTTCTCGTACAAAATAAACTACCACATCTCTTGGCAGTTTTCTTTCTCGCTGTCCAGTAATAAAAACTTTTTGGAAGGAAATACACAAAAAAATAGAATATTGTTTAGAAATTAGATTTCCCATGAATCCCAAATTGTATCTTCTAAATATGGTACAAATATTAGATAAGCAAATAGAACAAAAATATTGGAGAATTATACTTTATATGATAACTGCAGCCAGACTACTAATAGCTAAGAATTGGAAATTAAAAGAGGCCCCTTTACTTAGGGATTGGCTATATAAATTATTTGACATGTATCAGATGGATATATTAACTCATAAACTGAAGGACAAAGCTGATAATAAATGTAAGGAAGAATGGAAAATGGTAGATAAATTGTGGGTAGAGAAATGGGGTAAAGATATAATGAAATATAAGAATTGAATTGTAGGAAGCTTCAAATTCTAGATAAAGAAATAATCGAAATCTAGAAAATGAAAATAGTCATAAAAAACAAATACAAAATAAAAATAAAAATAACGGAGAAGAAGGTAATGTAACACTTGAGAGGGAAATATTTCAGGGGGAAAAAGAATCAAATAAAGAGCTAAGGAAGATATTACCTAAATATCTTAGAGGGGTTATAGGGGGGTATAAAGGATAGGAAGGGAAAAGAAGAAAGAAGGAAGGAGGGAAGGAAGGAAGGAAGGAAGGAAGGAAGGAAGGAAGGAAGGAAGGAAGGAAGAAAGAGTAAGAGAGCAGATTGGAAAGGAGGAGAAAGAAGATAAAAGAGGGGGAATGAATTGTAGTAAGGAAGGAAGAAAATGGAAGGTATACAGGTAAAAAGAGTAGGAAGAAGGTGTGGAAGATTTAAAAGTTCAAAAAATTAAAAAAAGAGAGAGAGAGAGGAATAAAAGAAAAGGAAAAAAAATTAAAGAAGGGAAAAGAATGTGAAGAAGGTAAGAGAAAGTGAAGAAGGTTGGTGTATGTAGGGAAAGACTAAGGGAAGAGGATAGAAAGGAGCTTGGAAGAGAGTATCTAGAGAAAAGGATATAAGGAAGGAGAGAGAGAAAAAGGAAGAGATAGAAGGATAGAATAGACCAAAGAGAGGGAGAGAGGAAGAAGAAAGGAAGAGAAAGGACTAAGAGAAGAGGGAAAAGAGGAAAGAGAAAGAAAGAGTTATTAGAAAATGGGGAGAGGAAGGAGAACATAAGAAGGAATATGGGAAGTATAACATCTATCCCACTCTGAATATTTACCTGCTATGCCATATTTAAATAAGCTCTCTTACGACTACTCTTATCATTTATAATATTATTTTTGTTATAATATAATTGATAACAATGGAATTACTAAAACTGAGAATATGTCATATTAAGATATAAAAGACAAATCATGTAAATAAATGTAAAATAATATATTATACATTATATAAGAAGAAGAATAAGAAAAAGAAGAAAGAAGAAGGAAATGGAGTAAGAAGAAGAATATATTGATGGAAAAGAGGGGGGAAAAGAAGGACTTTAAAAGCAACAAGAAAGAAAAAAAATAGATGGGTGTGCAATTTGATACCAGGATTGTGTAAGAATGGTTCACTATGTACATATAAAGCAAAGCAGCTTATTTATATACCGCTTCATATCACGCTATGGGATGTCTAAGCGGTTTACAACTGTGAGCTGATTGCCCCCCAACAATCTGGGTACTCATTTTAGCGACCTCGGAAGGATGCAGGCCTGAGTCAAGCCTCAGCCCTGGCTGGTATTGAACTCGCAACCTTGTGGTCTATGAGTGAGTGGCTGCAGTACAGGCATTTAACCACTGCGCCACCAGGGCTTTCTGTTTTGGTTTTTGTTCTTTGGATTTGTTAAGAATGGAAAATAAATAAATTATACGGGAAAAAAATGTTTTCACTTTCTCTTCAACAGCCAAACATATTCAACTAGGCATCCATGGCCTTGTGAGAAGACAAATATATCTAGTATAGTAGTATAGTTCAAAAATGCTGGAAATAACCGCACCATGAGGGAATGCATCTCCAAAATACCTCCTACTCCAGTTCTTCTCACCTGGCAATATTCTGACAGGGATAACTCAAAATGAACTAGGTAATCACAATTTTCAGACTTTATTTTAGTTCTAACCAAGGTTAATAGCCATCCCTAGCCACAAAACTATATAATCTCTAATTAAAAATGCAGCAATTTCACTTAACCCTCCCATATTTAAATCTTTTAATTACTTTACCAGATGGATTCTAATGTTAATATAGCCTTTTTTGTGTAAATTACTGGAACATTCTGAAACTCACTCAATCTTGTCCCCTGAAGACATGCAAATATTGCATAGATAGAAATCATGGCTCTAAGCTGTCTCTAATTTGAAGAGAGATTCTTAACATCTAATTGAAGTACTGTAGCTAGTTAATTTGTAGGCCAGATTCCCCCTTCAAACCCCCATAACAATATAGATCTATTCAATTATTCACAAAACTGAACAGCAAAAATAATGAAGGAATTTTCCTGATTAGGACAGTTTGATACAGCACTGTCCCAGTGTTCAGCAATCTTGTAAACAGTTAAGAGAACACTGTAAATATCGTATAAATAACAAGGCCAAAAAGATCACATGTTCCAGTCATTATTACATGGTCCCTAGTTCCCCCCAAAATTACAGGACCAAGACTATAGTGCTAAGGAGTGGGAGGGTTAGGGTGGGGGTTTTGGAGATGTGTTTTACTCTTGTATTGTCTTAACCTGTTGTACGCCACCCCGGCTGCTTTCAGAGGGGCAGGTTAGAAATAAAATGTATTATTGATGAGTACAGGGTAACATTTCTTGTAACATTTCTTTTATATACAAATACAGTATACTAACAGAGCCTAGTGGAAGCAAGCAGATTAATGAAAATAGACAGCAAACGCTCCACCACCTTGATGGCTGACCAACAAGATGCCTATAAGAAAATTATAGGCAAGACATACAGGAACTAGTCCTCTCTGTGTGTCATTCCCCAGTAACAGGTCTTCAGAGGCGTATTGTCTTGATTTGGAGGCTTCATATGCCCATCATGTGGCCACTGTTTCCTTATCCTTTATGACAGGGGTAGGCAACCTTTTTGAGCTGGAGGCCGGTTTGCTATCCCTCAGACAATCGGGGGGCCGAAGCACCAAAAATAAATAAATAAATAAATAAATAAATAAATAAATAACAAATGTTTTTTTAAAAAATTAAAAATTAAAAAATATACATGCACACTCTCTCAGCTCCAGAAAAGCCATGGCAAAACCCCTGTGGAGATTTTGCCAAGAAAACCCCAAGAACAGGTAATAACAACAATAATCAATATCATCATGGTGGGCGGGGGCGGGGGGGCGGCAGCGGTGGCAGGACCAGCCTGGGGCCGGTCCAAAGGCCTCGGGGGGCCACATCCGGGTCTCCCGGGCCTTAGGTTGCCTACCCCTGCTTTATGAGCTACATCCAATTGCTTACTACCAGCTAGGACTTAATCAAAGGGCCTTGCATATGTACTGAATTAGCAATTAATCAGTAGGTCAACTCTAGTTGGGGTTAGCAACTGGAATTCGCCTTGTGAATCTGTCTAATTGCCCCTTTAAAAGTTTCTAAACTGGTGACATCACTAGTGATATCTTTGTGGCAAATTCTAAAACTTAACTATATGATATATGAAAAAAAATCTCTTTATCTGTCATGAACATAACAAGCTTCACTAGATGACCCCAGGTTCTAGGACAAAGAGAGAGAGAAAAATTATCTCTAGCTACTTCCACTGCATCATGCATGATTTTAGAAATGTCTGTTATGTTCTCACTTTCTCCAAGCTCTGACAGATATAAATCCAAATTCCCAGATAGCAGGAGATTATTTCCTTGAATAAGTGCAATGCATTCCACACGTAGCTGCATCTGAAAGTGGTCTGAAAAATTTAGTCAGTCAAAACAGGATGGCTACATTGCTCATTGGGATAAGTTGCTGTAACTATGTTATGCAAGTATTTTGCCATTTGTGCAGGCTGCCAGTCGATTTCTGGGCCCAATTCAAAGTGCTGATTTCAGGCTTTAAAGTCATAAATATCTTTAGCCCATATTGAGGTACCTTATGTCCATGGATTCTAGCTGAGTTACCACCATCAACTAAGATGGAGAGAGAGAGTAGCTTTCACTCCTGCCACTTTTCCTGTGGAAAGTCTTTCACAGAGGCTTGCCTACTACAATTATTATTATTATTATTATTATTATTATTATTATTATTATTATTATTATCCCGCCCCACTGCATAACACAACCAGGATGGCTTACAACATTAAAATATACATTCCATATCCCACAATCCCATCCACCCCCTTAAAATACTATTAAACAGTTGACAGTTTAAAGCACACTTAAAATAATAACACAAATAAACAATAACGGCTACAGAATCATGGATAAGCAGGTTGGGCTATGTTTTGGTGGCTGAGATATCTATTCAGGAAAGGCCTGTCAGAAGAGATCCATCTTAACAGCTTTTTTAAAGCTGTTTAAGGTGGTAAAATATAAATAAATAAATAAATAAATAAATAAATAAATAAATTATAGCCCGCCCAATCACAAGGAATCCAGGCGGGTTACAACGGTAAAAATACATAGAATACAATGAAATTCAAAATTAGTCCCTTCCCAACCACCACCACCACCCCCCATAGTAGTTTTGGAGAAGACCAGATTTATTTACTTATTGTGGTTGTTTGGGGTTTTTTTTATCTTGAATTCCCTTTCCAAATTCCTCAGTACACAGGTGCCTCTGCTTCCACCTCTGTTTTATTCTTATATAAAATAGTCCTGTGAGGTCAGTTGGTTTGAGAGACAATGACTGAGTCAAGGCCTTGCAGTGAGTTTCTAAGAGAGTGGAGTTTTGAACCCAGGCCTCTCAATCCTAATCTAGCATTCTGTCCACACAGGGAAAAAGAAGCAGCAGTAGGCTTTGCATGATGAAAACTGCATTTATCAGAACAAGACTTCACCTACTTTTTTCTGCTTCTCTTTGATTTCTGTTTATTTGATGTATGTTCTTTTATAATAATACTTATATCCTGCCTTGATATAAGAAGCCTGAGCAGATAGACTCAGGGCATCTTCTTCCTTGCTGAACAACTGAGTAGCTCTCAGGGTCATGCACATTTGTTCTTATCCAGGCTGTTCTCTTCTTGCTCTGTCTTGGAATCAGTGGCTGGAAACCTGCTGGTTAGTTCCAGATAGAGTAGACCCACTGAATCAAATGTTGAATATGTTAACATGTAGATAAATTCAGATTCAGTGGTTCTACTCAAGTTGGTACTAGCAGTAGGATGTAGGACAACCTGTGCTCAACATATATACAGATAGATTGCATGTAGTATTATGGGGGTGTGAAATTCTTAAAGACCTGTAACCTTCTCCTGTGAAGTTGTTCTGTAGGTGTTCTAAATCAAAACTTTCTCCCATCCACTTGAGGTGGAAACTACAGAGCTGTGCTGCTGTTGCAAATGGAGGGGGGGGAGGTGATAGTACAGTCAGCCCTTAGTATCGGGGGGGGGGGGGATGGACTTCTGTTCCAGACCCCCTCAGGACGACCACCATCCTGTGTTTTTATGACGGATCTCACTCAGCAGGCCATTCCATAATCTGGAAGCAGTTGCCGAAAAGGTCTTCTGGGCAGTTGCAGACAATCTAGTTTTTATAGGCTGCAGCAGATTCCTCTCAGAGGACCTAAGTGTGCAGGAGGAGGCATTCCCAAAGATAGGTTGGACCCAAGCCATTTAGGGCTTTAAAGGTGATAACCAACACCTTGTACTGGGCCTGGAAACTAATGGGCAGCCAGTGAAGTGATCTTAAGATCGGTGTTATGTGGTCTCTTCTCGTTGTTCCTGATACCACCCTGGCTGCCATATTCTGAACTAATTGAAGTTTCTGGACCAAGCACAGGGGTAGCCCCATGTAGAGCGCATTACAGAAATTGAGACGAGAGGTAACCAGCACGTGCACCACAGTTTCAAGGTCCCTAACCTCCAGGAAAGGGCGCAGCTGGCATATCAGCTGAAGGTGATAACAGGCACTCCTAACCATCACATTTACCTGATTTATCATCTGAAGCAATGGATCCAGGAACACCCCCGGGCTGCGAACACAGTCCTTAGAGGAGAGTGTGGCCCCATCCAGGACTGGAAGTTGCACCCCCATACCTGGGTTCAGGGCCACTACTGTAAGTGAGGGCTCCGGAGGAGGATGCAGGTAGGAGGAGCTTGTAACCTCACCTCTGTGGTAATGGTTTTAGGGGGAACAGGGACAAGTTCTACCCGTCCCTAACTCTCCCGTATCAGGGGGTTGCCAAGTCAACTCATTGGGGGGGACTGTAGAGATAGCAGACAGCTGAAAAACAAAAACAAGATAACCCAGCCTGGTCGCAAGCAGTATGTAGACTGGACTGGGCAAAAAGAGTTGAAGCCACCCGTTACCTCAGGTGCCAAAGTGGCAACCAACAAGAGCCTCACATTAATCTAAATAAAATCATGAAGCTTCAAAAAAATAGTACAGAAAATGTGTTAGTACACCTACCGCTTATCTTCTAGTGAGTAAGTACTTCCGTTTTGTCTGGATTTAGTCTCAATCTGTTTTTCCTCATCCAGTCCATTACTGCTTGAAGACAATCATTGAGAGGAGAGACACTATCTGAAGCTGAACATATCTGGGTATCATCAGCATACTAACACCCCGCCCCATGTCTCTGGATGATCTCTCCCAGCAGCTTCATATAAATATTGAATAGATTGGGGACAGCATAGTGCCTTGTGGGGCACCACAATTAAGCTAATTCCTTGTAGAGCGACTGTTCCTGAGCATCACCCTTTGGAATCTGCCTGAGAGGAAGGAACAGAAACATTGCAGTGCAGTGCCTTCAATTCCAAACCTTCTCAGGTGATCCAAGAGGATGTCATGATCTATTGTATCAAAAGCCGCTGAGAGGTCCAATAGCACCAATAGGGTCACACTACTCCTGTCGATGCCCAGACAAAGGTAATCAGCTAAGACAACCATGGCAGTCTCCACTTCATATGCTAGTCTTTTTTGCACTGAGTGAAGATCTTTAAGAACTGTTTTGATTGCTTTTAGATCATACCACTTGTCTTTTCACTGCTAGTATTAATATTGGTTTTACAGGCTGTTATGTTTTTATTTTCACTGCTGATTTTATTTTGGTTTTATTATGTGCCATGTCCAGCCCTAATCTATAGCTTTTATATTTTATATTTCTACTGTTTTAAATTCCATGCAGGGAATTTTTGTGATCAGGTGGTTTAACCTTGGTCCCACCACCATCAAAGGCCCATGGCTACCCCCCCAGTTTCAGAACACTCTTTAACAGGAGGTCCAGCTGGCCTTTCTCTCTGTTTTCTTTTTGCCAGCAGTCAAATACCTTTTTATACAGGGAGGAGTGTGCTTCTTATATTCTCAAAGATACATACATTAGGTTGACTAAAGAAAGCTTAATTAAGATTACAACACTGATGATGCTTATTTTCTATTGATCTTACAGCTACCCACATCCATGGAGATAAACGTACTAATAATACATGCACCTAAGTAGGATAATGACTATAGCCTAAATATTCAAACCAGTAATTATAGCCTCTTACCTTTAAAATGTAATTCCTGAATCATCTTTCTTTGAACAACCACACAGAATATACCTATAATGTATGCCTTCTGCTACGCTGTTATCTAAACAGCTATACAATTACCCTAAATTTCAGCCAACCGCCATATACATTTAAAAAAATAGCAAGGAAAAAAGATCTCAACAAATGTACTGCTTTTTGCCACTAGTATATCTGTTTGTCCCAGTCAATATAAAGTATTAGAAGAAAAACTGTTTTTTGGTGAACCATGATACAAAGAAACAGAAGTTATGGGCTCTCATTTTCAATAATGTGGTTTTGTGCATGGGACAGTACTATTTCTCTCTCAGGGAGAGTGATGCAATCCCTATGAGGATCTGAAAATAAAAGAAGTGTACATTATATCCTAACCAAGTGATACTACACATACTACAGTGATAGGTTACATAATGGAAGAGTAAGATTTGGAATAGCTACAGCAATGCTATTAATTTGACAATATTAAAATACTGTGCTTCTTTATGTATACTTTTAAGCTCTCATATAATCCCCACAGACTATTCTATCTGAACACGTTGTTTTCATTTTAGCCACTCTACTCCCATGTGTACACCTGCTACATTTTTAATCACACAATGGGGAAAATTTTCAGAACCAAGCTGTTAAGAAAAAGCAAAGTGTCTGTTTTCTTTCATGTGTTAAATCAAATGCACACAAAATTCAAAGTTGATATCAAGGATACTGATAACCCTACTGCTATTGCCCAGAACTAAAACAATGGACAAAATCCAATGGTGTAATTCTATGCATGAAAGACATCTACTACTTTTAGAAAAGATGTTACATATGCATGTTCAAGATCCAACCTTTTTTTCCATTTCCAAAGAGCATGTGTGAACTGTTGCACAAACAAAATCATGAGAACTGTTGGACTCTACCCGTTTTTAACACTGTGCAAACTCTTGCATAAGCTCTTGCAGGTGCTTGCAGTTATTTCCTTCTGTACCTGTTTCCTTGGATCAAACAAGATCCTTCTGAATATAGAAAGGAGAACAAAATGGCAAATTGGTCCTCTGTTTGTTCTGAAGACCTAGAGGTGGCCTGTTTAGCTCTACTTGCCTTCATACAATAAAGTGTAATGTTCTGTGCCAAAGCTAATTGCTGAGAAATTCAACAAAGACTATCTGGTTGCCAAATGAGCTTTTATCCTCCCTGTAGTATTTAAGTGACTTCATACTGTTCTGAGCTTCTTACAAGTCCCTTCTAATGCATTCAGTGGGTTTTAAGAGAAAAGAGAGGTGGAAAAGTACCCAAAAATACATTGCATATCAGGAAACATGCTGAAAGCTTTTAAAGCAGCTCATTTTGCAGCAGTTGAGGTTTTGGCACACAGTAAAATATCCTTGAATCTTCAGCACTGTGGAACAGTTAAATTATATGTACATGCAGTTGTGCTGACTGAAAGATGTACTATTAGAGGGGATTTTAAAAATATGCTCACCTTCATCACTTATTGCCTGCTGTTTAACCAGTGTCATAGGAGACCTGGCAGGAGGTTTACTTAGTGGATGACGCCAGCTTTTAGATGTTTTCGTTCTTTTACCTTCTGTCACCTAAAAGAGACAACATACACTTAGTTGAATTTAAGACAGACCAAAAATGCCCTAAAGGTCTGGCTTTTGTTGTAACATTTTCCAGAGGGACAGCAAACATCACAAAGCTCATTGTTGTTTTTGCAAACAAAATGGAAAAGAGAAAGCATGCATTGTATTACACAGTTGACTCCCCCCCCAATATTCTAAAAGTCAAGGAATGCTGGTCTATTTGGGTGGTCCAATCTTTAAGAGAAAAAGGCAGAAACTTAACAGTATTATGTACCTTAAAGAAAAGATCATCATTGTTCAAAATCCATGCCCACAATTCTGGGCACCATTTTGTCAATTAGGAGAAAAATATAATTTGAAATTTCATTAGGAATTTGCTATGGAATCAAGATTAATACTGCAACCACCAGAATGCAGACAAGAGGTGTGCTAATTGGGATTTTTTTCCCACCCTAAAAGGAGTAGAGAAGAGTTACTTCTTTGGTAGTCCTTGGTAAGACTTCAAACCTTTGGTATGGGTTCATAGCCTCTTCCTTGTATGGTATGCCTCACCCCAAAAGGTAGAAGATATATTTCAATGATATGCAACCCCTATTATTGGTATGCTTCAGACAACATAAAGATGTTACATTTGAGAAACACTTTTTATGACAATGGTTGCCAAACTATGAGCCTAGAGATACTTCACACCTATGTGGTGATGCCAGGCTCTACAACTGCCCTTTCATAATGAAGGAACAGACAAAATGAAATTGTAGTTGTCGTTGATTTTTTAAAAAGAAAAACATTACAAGGTTGAAGCAAACACTGTCTAATTTTAATCTTAGAATGCCCTGCTGGGATAAAGGCAGGATATAAATTAAATGTAATTAATTAATTAGTTAATTAAAACAAATCTTGGTAGAAACATTTCTCCAGTATATTTTCAAGTTGATTTTCATAATGGATAAGATCAAATGTAGAGATCTCTTTATTTAGTAAATGCTGAGATTTCCACAATTGTAGAAAATATCCTCATCAACATTCTCATTTCTGGGATTTTGCAAGCCTGTTCAAACTGTTCATCACAGAGGATGGCTGAATATCCATCAACATTAGGTAACAATTTAAATATTCTATTTCATTTGCTAGGATACTCATAAAGCTTGGAATTCATGAGACTGACAGTGCCTGATACAGAATGGAATACTCCATTAGTACCCTGCAGCTGTCATACAGTTCCTGAGGCAAGCAGCTCTGGCCACTCAAGGAAGCAGGACTCTGACTTGGAAGGATCATTAGCCTAATGCAGTACAGCTGCTCTTATGATTAAAAAATATGGTGGTTTCATTAAACAAAGCAAGGTAGCTGTGCAGAAGGTCAGAGAGGCAGAGATTTTTTAGTAACGTCCCTATAAAATGCTTGTATGCAACTGCAAGACAGACACAGCATGCAAACATATTGGAAAATATTTGAAAAACCACTCAGGAATAGCTAAAAAGTACCCAAGCAAATGAATTAAACATAAGCTGTAATGCAGAATCTCACCACTGAGAAATGCTTATTAGCACTTTATATTAAAACAAAATGACTGGCTTTTGGACTGTTAAATCTCATCTCTCTGTAAAACAATGATGAGTTTGCTATTTATGTCAGTAAAAGGGCAAGTGCTGCTTTATTCTTAGCTCTAAAGTACATCTTAGGAACATCTGGCAATCCAAAATGGACTGCTCTCTGCCTGTGCCAAAAGCAGATCCAGCCTCCATATTTGTGAATGCAGTTATGCTGTTATTTCTTGGAGTCTCATTGACATTAATGTTTACAATAAAAATATCAAAAAAAATAGGTGCTTTATAGAAGGTGATAAAATAAGAACAACAGAATTGTTTGATGTCATTGCTAAGAGGATAAACTACAAAGTCACCACTTCAAAAATCACACTTGAACCACATGCACACACACACACACACACATCTCACAGGTGCAAAATATGGGTGTTATAATGCTGTTTTTGCAGAACTCCTGAAAATATCACTGACATATTTTATGATAAAATCAGTAAATACTGTAAAGCACAAAAATGCTAAGTATATTTATTATGAACTAAATTAATTCCCATGACTAGCCATAGACGGTACAGGATTCCAACCAGCTCAAATCCCTGTATGCAATGATAATATCTAAACCATACCAATAGAAAGGTTATATTAAATAATCATAACAGGGGATTTCCTTGTTGAACACAAGGCTTTTCGCTCTGACCTATTCATACCCAAATAATTCAGGAGGTTATTGAAGGGATCAAAGGAGACAGAATGCTAAAGCACATTTCACACTTAACTGTAAAGCAGGATAATGAAAAGATATGTAGATAATATTAACATTATCTCCGTATTCTGTATCAATACCTAAAAATCCAGGGCCATTTCATGAAATTCTTAATGCAGTCTAAGAAACAAGCAATGAACTTATAATACGCTCAAATTTATTTTAATTTCCTTTCTTACTAGTGATACTTCTCCAGGCTCCAAGCCATTTTCATTGCTTTCAACATCACTGGTATCATTGTCTTCTGTAGAGACACTGCTAGTTTCTTCTTTCTCTATACTTTCAGCTTCAGAAGAAGCATACTCAAGAGTTTTTCTTGAAGTAGTTGAAGTTTTTACATCTTCCTGATTACAGCTAGCAGATGAAAGCAATGCCAGTGCAGATTCCTGAGAACAAAAGTGCACAAAGCCAGAGCCTCCTTTCTCTTCATTTTCAATTTGTACTTTTTCAGTTACAGAACGATGACTTAGAGGTGAGCTTGAAGAGTTATCACCTAAAAGGACAAAATTCCAACATGAAGGCAATGCAGGTATTTTTAAGAAATGTTGAATGTTAAATGTTAGATCATGTAACAAAAAAAAAGTATTTTTGGAGACACTTCCAACTTGAATAGCAAAAAACCAAATTAAAACAAAATGATGCCCCAAATATAGTAAACTTTAAAAATAATACTGTAATATGGAATCAATCCCGCCTTCAATGCATTTCAAAAAGACAGACAATAGGGCCTTCACAGACTGCCAGAAATAATGCCGCTTGAGTCCAGTTTAACTGCCCTGACTCAGTGCTAAGGAATCATGGGAACTGTAGTTTATTGTGGCACCAGAGCTCTCCGATATAGAAGACTCAATATCTCAGAAAAACTACAGTTCCCATGATTCCTTAGCACTGAACCAGGGCAGTTAAGGTGGACTCAAGCGGCATTATTTCTGGCACTCTGTAAAGGCCCAATAATCATGAAAAGAGCAGCAATACTCAGTGGACTAAATTCTGTAATTTTTCACAAGTTTAGCCATTCCATAAAAACCTTTGGAGCTCACAAGTGAACCAATGAAGCAATTGTGCAAGCAATCTTCCATGGATATGTTGTGTTGGAACTGTGCATTCATGGGACTACAAGTTTTTTGGCAAGATTTGTCACTCATTTCACTGATGAAACTGATTTCTCCCCCTCTTTGCAAGTTTCCACACCTCTCAAAATTTCCATTTGCAGAACTCTGGTGGAACTGTTTCCTTTCTGATGGAACTGGGTTTTTTTTTCCCTGAACTGGTCTGGGAAACTCTCAGACCAAGTTTTTGAGCGGCACAGAGTATGTAAGTATGAAGGGGAAAAGAAGAATTTCTGCTAGTTCAAAACTGAATTTAGGTCCATTTATCTAAATGGATTTCAAATATTTTGTACAAAAGCATATACAACATGGTTACCCATCTCTGACTGTCTGACTCATGGAAAGCATGAGACAATATCTAAATCCCAAAGTAAATAGGTATGTGCTTCGGAAAGCACTTGCCAACAGTTGTATTGGAACCATATTACAGTATTAATATACCACTCAGAATACACAGATCTTATCTGAATTTGGAAGCAAAGTCAGTCCTGGATAGTGCTTTAATGGAAGACCACTGTTTAATGCCTGGGAACTCTAGGTAAGGTTAAGAAATGACACCTTCATGAAACTCAGGACAGACACTGTTAGTTAGAACTGACAATATTGGGCCAGATGGACCGATGATCTGACCCAGTCTAAGAAAATGTTTGTGTTCCTATGTAACAACACTGTTAGACAACTGTTCATACCCCAATTTGCTTTAAATTCTACTGGGCTCTCAACGTTCATAGCTGTGTAAGAGAACAGTAACAATCTCCAAGGAATTGTACAGGGTGTAGCATCTCACTTCAGATTTATAGGATCACAGTATCAACTGCTTACAAATTATTTGGGAAATAAATATCATGCATCTCACCCGAGACCTCTTTGTTATCCAATAAATTCTGATCTATCTGCATCCTGCTTGCATCTTGTTCTTCCCCAGAAGGCACTCCAGTGTTTACTGGCTTTACTTTTTCTGATGGCTTTTCTTTGACCTTGAAGCTATCTGTACTTGCTTCAGTGGCTGTGATTTCTGTACCAACTACTATGGTTGATACCTTCTTGTCCTCTGGAGTTTTAAGCTTTTTTGATCGTGATCGGGTGTGCTGGAAGCTGTTATAAGAGATACTGCTGTCAGAACAGACCGTCTGGCTGGGCTAAGATAAAATATCTACCAATATAAATGTCCCTTTCACCTGCTTAAAGGAATAAAAAAAACCTGACAATTTTTCATCTTTTTGTGTGGAGATGGTGTTTACAATTTATTAAGCAATAGATTAAGAATTGATTGAATTTAACCTTCAAATCTGTTTTAACAGCTCTTAAAAACCTAGTTATTAAACTAAAATGACCTCAAGTAACTCAGCTGTGATGCACTTCAGCCAGATTTTTCACATCCTGAATGCTTTACCAAGTAACTGATTTTAGAATTTCCATTAACTATTTCCCAAATTGCATTAAACTGTGAAAATGATGCTAAAATACCAAAGTGTTTAAGACATTTTGATTAATCACTTTACTGTAACCTCATTTACCAAATAAATAAATAAATAAATGTCAACAATTTGCAAGCACAACTTTAGCAGCAGCCCCATAATCTGAAAAAAAAGGGAAATTATAACTGCTGCTTTGTACCCATGCCAAGTTCTAAGGCTGCAGAGGTAAGGTGGGGTTGTCCTCTCTCCTGAAAGAGAGGATATGCTATATGTGATGACAATGGGCATCAAGACACAGCAGGCACCAGGGGAAGGAGCATAGAGGGCTTAAAAATCCAGTCCTCCTCAGTGCTAGCATCTTTGTCTGCTTATACTCAGCAGGCCACAGCTTCAGAGTCAGGTAGGAATTTTTGGACCATCTCACCTGGCTGGCAAATTTTAGGGGGGGAAATGGTTGGGAAGGTTTGGTTGTGCCTACCCTCCACTAAGGGCCTTATTGGCATTACTGGGAGAACTGGCTGAAAATGGGGTCGTAATTCTGAATTTGATCATTTAGTGGTTGGTGTAGAAAACAGGAAAAGATATCAGTGGGCACCCATTGGACATCTAGGAGGTTCCCTAGGGTGGTGTGAGGTCTGGGTGGGGAAGGGGAGTAATCTCTGAGAATGGCCCAGGGTGGGCTCTGGGGAGGGGCTTCCTGGTCAGAATGACTGGCCAACTGAATGCACTGGGGCATTAGGGCAAGATGGCATTAGAGCAGGGGTAGGCAACCTTTTTGGGCCGGGGGCCGGGTTGCTGTCCCTCAGACAATTGGGGGGCCGAAGCACCATAAATAAATAAATAAATAAATAAATAAATAAATAAATAAATAAAAATTAAAATTAAAAAATTAATAAAAATTAAAAAAATATGCATGCACACTCTCTCAGCCCCAGAAAAGCCATGGCAAAACCCCTGTGGAGATTTTGCCAAGAAAACCCCAAGAACAAATGATAACAACAATAATCAATATCATTATGGTAGGCAGCGGCGGTGGCGGCAGGACCAGCCTTGGCCCGGTCCAAAGGCCTCAGGGGGCCGCATCCGGCCCCTGGGCCTTAGGTTGCCTACCCCTGCATTAGAGCTTGACATGCTTGTCCTTGATGATTGGAGAGGAGGTTGAGAAGGAAACGATCCCTGGCCTCAGCTGAATTCTGTACTTAGGAACCCTCACTGTAGGTTAGAAGATTTAAAAAGTTTTAATAAAGTAGCCTTAGGGCCTTTGCAGACTGCCAGAAATAGTGTACATTAAATTGAGGCACTGCCCTGGCTCAGTGTAGGGAATCATGGGAATTGTATTTTTTTCTGGGACATTGAGCCTTCTCTGTCAGAGAGCTCTGGTGCCACAATAAATTACAGTTCCCATGATTCCCTAGCACTGAGCCAGGGCAGTGCCTCAATTTAATGTGCACTATTTCTGGCAGTCTGCAAAGGCCCTTAGTTTAACCCATCTTGACTATTTCTGAGTGGGAGGGCAATACATGTTCAAGAAGCAACAGCTACTGTAGATAATAACATGTTCACAATATTTAGCTATGAAGGTAAAACACAAACAAAGGAAGGACAAAGGTAACAACATTTTGAACAACATTGAAATTCTGTGCTGTCATATGTTAATCCAGTACCCAAACTGGATTAATTACTATTTTATTTATATGCTGTCTTTCTCCCAGAAAGGGACCCAAAGCGGCTCATAGAAGGAAATCAATAAAAATATATCAAAACAATTTTAAGAACAATTAAAATTGTCACAATTAAAACAATATAAAATCATTAAAAACATACAAAAGTTAAAAAATAAATAAAGCACACACTTCAGTTTAAAAAGCCTCACTGGTGCAGTTACATATTAAAAGTCTACTTAAACAAAAAGGTTTTTCCCTGCAAGTGAAAGGAAAGCAAGGAGGGGGCCAACCTAGTCTTCCATAGAAAGGAGTTCCAGAGGGTGGGAGCAGCCACCGAGAAGGCTCTCTCTCATGTCCTCACCAAGTGAGCCTATGACAGTGAGGGAACCAAGATAAAGCCTTCCCCTGAAAAGATCTTTAGGTTCTTGCAGGTTCTTATGGAGAGATAGGGTCTCCCAGATAGGCTGATCTAAGCCATACAGGGCCTTATCATTCATTACCAGCACTTTGAATTGTGCCCGGAAATGAACCGGTACCCAGGGAAGCTATTTTAACAAGGGAGTTATATACTCCATATAACTGGCCCAAGTCAGCATTCTGATCTTAGCATGTTGGACCCACTGAAGTTTCTGTACAGTTTCCACAGGCAGCCCCATATAGAGAGTGTTACAGAAGTCCAAACAGGATGTAATCAAGGCAAGAGTCGCCATAGCCAGATCTGACATCTCAAGGAATGGGTGCAGCTGGTGCACTAGTCTTAATTGTGCAAATGCACTCCAGGCCCCACTGCTGAAACCCAGGGATCCAGACTCAAAGTTGAGTCCAGGAGAACACCCAAGCTGCCATCTTGAGATTTCAGGGAGAATGTAACCCCATCCAGCACGGGCACAGTACCTATTCCCTGATCTGTCTTTTGACTGACCAGGAGCATCTCTGTCTTGAATAAGTTTCAATTGTTTGCCCTCATCCAGTCCATTACTGATAACAGACGTTAGTTCAGTATAGAGACAGCTCCCTTGGAATCAAATCGGAAGGAGAGATAGGGTCATCAGCATATGGTGACGCCGGACCCCAAAACTCCAGACAACTTCATGTAGATGCTAAACAGCATGGGTGACAAAACATAACCTTGAAGGACCCCACAAGCCAACGATCAGGCAGCAAATAAGAGTCCCCCAGCACTGCCTTCTGAGTTCATCCCTCCAAGAAACCACTGCATAACAGTGCCTTCAAGTCCTCTCCCAGGGAGTCAGGCCAGAAGAATACCATGGCCTATTGTACCAAAAGCCATCAAGAGGTTCAGAAGGACCAACAAGAACACACTCCCCTGTCCAGTTCCCTAAGTAGGTCATCCACCAAGGCGGCCAAAGCTGTCTCTGTTCCATAACTAGGCCTGAAGCCCAACTGAAATGGATAATCTGCCTCATCCAGAAACTCATAAAGCTGCGAGGCCACCATACACTCCACAACCTTGCTCAAGATTTAGAAAGTTGCCGATAATTATTCAAAATGGTGAGATCTAGGAAGGCTTTTTTTTTAAGTGATGGCCCTCATCACAGCCTCCTTTAGACAGAATGGAAGCCTCCCTTGCTGTAGTGAGGCATTCACTACACTTACCTTACCCCAGGGGTAGGCAACCTTTTTGAGCCGGGGGCCGGTCCCCCGATGTCGTCCCTTCCAGCGGGCCTGAGGGTGGAATGGCGGCCGCTGTGCGCGACCCCCCTGAATGCACTGCCGCCGCCGCTGCCGCAGCCGCCTCCTCGCATGTCACAGCCGCCATTTTGTTCTCCAAAATGGTGGTCACGACGTGTTTGCGCATGCACAGGAGTAGCAGGTGGCAGCAGCGGCGGCAGGGGTCCGCCTGGGCCGGTAAGCACGGGGTCTTGGGCCGGAACTGGCCCACGGGCCGTAGGTTGCCGGCCCCTGCCTTACCCACTCAGCCAGCCCCTCTAGCTGCATTCAGGGGCCAGGAAGGACAAGGATTGAGTACACATGTGGTGGCTCTCACTTCTTCATCTACTTTTGCCTACTGTTAATTGTTAACACTATGGTATCTGACGCTTCTCTACAGGAAGAATTGCTATTTTTTTCATCTGAACACAGGTCCATCAATCACTAACCACAAGAAAAGTATCTATTTTGGAACTAGGATATAAGTTATGGAAATAGAAAAGGATAAACAATGTTTCCCCTGCTTTCAAGAGGAACCATTTTAAGGAGCTACTTGACAAAGGATATCATATGAGAAGTCATTATTAATTGATTAACAAATTGATGCTTATAATCATAAGAATGTGCCAGAATAATAGCTATCAGTGTCTGAGCATGTGCAGAGTGTCATCCAAAACAGGTCCAACTAAAGACAACTTGGAAGGTAGAGGAATTAATATTTCTGCATGGAAATATTGTTTAAATGCTGTTTCCTGTGCAGAAAATGCTGTTTTCTGCACAAAACAACCACATGCAAATTTTATGCAGAATAGATCCTAAAATGTGAAGGTCTTGAAACTTCTCATTTTTAAAGAAATACATAGAATGACTATCCCTTGTAAACCCAGTATGCAAAGGAATCTTGTAGCACTTTTGACACTCTAAACCCAGTGAGCATGTAAATAAACAAGGTTCTGTGAATGGGACTCCTTTGGCTTTTGGTGTCACCTGGATTAACAGTAATCATATAGACTGCATTTAAAGTTCTAAAACAGAAATGTTGAAATTCTCTGCAGTAATCTCTTTGCAAAGCAGTGCTCACCACACCCTGTCACCTAGAACACTGACATTATCACCTGAGTATTTCCCTTCAGTTGGTATTTCTATAGTTATGGGATCCTCTCTGGAAGGCATATTATTCCCTAAAACCAATGTTATCATATATTTT
This sequence comes from Phrynosoma blainvillii, assembly GCA_026167975.1. NCBI lineage: Eukaryota > Metazoa > Chordata > Lepidosauria > Squamata > Phrynosomatidae > Phrynosoma > Phrynosoma blainvillii. Next base: position 114,531,925 of record JANUYF010000002.1, on the reverse strand, counting down.
TGACATATAACAGGAGAGGTGAAACTGAACAAACATTTTATCTTCATTTGGGGGACATACATCTCCTGCTGTGTTTGCACTTCTGCCAAGTCTACTAATTAAATAGCACAGAAATGCATCTACTGATTTAGCTTAGCGAATAAATTCAGTGCATGCACTCATCTGATAAAACTTTCAACATAATTACTATAATGTCTCCATTTTTAATTTTAACTTTTAAATTGGTTATCCAGATAAATATGGGTTGTACTGACAAGGAAATAATTTCTCTGCCAAGTGCAAATGGCAGTTGTATAATAAAGATGCCAAGCTCTGTAGCAATGCAAGAGCCTCATCATACAATTATGCAGCATACATATTAAAAGTCAAGGTTTCTCAAGTTGTAAATGCATCTATATATATTAACATGTTTCATAGTTGTGAATGGATGGGTTAAGTTTCATAATTAAGAAGTCAACCAGGATAACACAAAATGTTTGTTAAAAAAATGCACCAAGAAAATTAATGTACTGTATCATCATTTACACTGTAGGATCTGTAGACTTGCTGCATGTGCCTATGGGCTCTAAGGACACCCATACAGGATAATAATCAGTCTTGTTCTCTTTCCTGCTTTGTTAGTTACCTTATTCAATACACACACTATGTAAGAAATTATGAAAAAATGGGGGAGGGGTTGAAGCAATTACCAATGAGAATTGCAATTCCACAGAAGCATACAGCTGGAGAGGAACACAAGGCCACCTGCTTCAACCACTTATTACAAGTCAGTACTACACACAGCAAGCAACACAGAAGGGCCAATTTAGACAACCAGTTATTACATAAGAATGGTGAGAGGAAACATTTAAGTGACATTGCTCAGTCTGACATAAGAAATAATTCCTTCTTTATGTCAAATATGGCAAAGTTCTGTTGGAATAATCAATATAGCAGTACTGCAAAGTCTTATAATCACTAAGAGATTTTAAACATTTTATCATTTAAAATAGAAACAAAAACAAAAAATAAACCTATTATAATTCTTGCCCATTCTTCAGCAGTGCTTAAGTGTACTGACAAGCAGTATAGAAATGCACTTGCTATTGCTATTCTTACAAGTATCTACTACAAGAGCTTGCTTCCTCAAATCCATTAATTTTTTTGTAAGGATGTAATGCTTCACTAAGTGTCTTCTTGAAGGTTGCAATACATGATTTCAGAAATTTTCTTTCCACTGCTAGAAAGTTTTTGAAAACCACAGTTATCAAAGGCTATTTGCAATTTAGTCCTTCTTCTGCGCAAAATTCACACAATGGTTGTTTTGTACAGAAAATGGCATTTTCGGTTTGGAAAAATATTTCAATGAAAAAACATTAATTTCTGTGCATAAAATGTTGTTTTCTGCACTGAAAATACTATTTTCAATGCAAATCAACCTTGTATGAATTTTACACAGAACAAATCCCAATTACAGTTCTTTCAGCATGAAAATTTTCTGCATAGGAATTAATATTTCTGCATGGAAATATTGTTTAAATGCTGTTTCCTGTGCAGAAAATGCTGTTTTCTGCACAAAACAACAACATGCAAATTTTATGCAGAATAGATCCTGAAATGTGAAGGTTCTCATCAATCCAGGATTTTTCTCATCAGGGTTTCCCAACACTCAAAAAACATGGGTTTTGATCATTTTTCAAATATTTTAGAATATTCTTTCCATCCATTTTCTTGTGAGCAGCTTCCACATTATCTGCAGAAGCAATAACATCTATTTTATCAAATTTACATGTGTTATAGCACTTGAACTTGGGGACTTAGGCCCAAAACACACGGGTTAAATGGCATGGTACCCAGCTACATTCAGGGTGTAGCGTTCAAATGACACACACCCTGAATGTGTCCAGAAGCTGTGCTGATGCTGCGCCATCCAGTAAGAACTGGGCCATTCCTTCCAGCAGCCTGGTTCAGGACTGCAGTGGTTATAGGGGCCAAGTGTGTGTGGCTGCTGCAGCCCCAGCGCAATTGGCATCACAGTGGCCATGTACCACTCTTTTGGGCCTAAGACACATTAGAGCTATGTATATATGCTGGCTATTAAAATGTGATTGTTTACATATCATAACCCAGAACTTGCCAAGTGGTCCTGCCAATTATTAGAAAGCAGAAGGAATCTGAAGCCACACTTTCAATCCCATCATCTTGATATTAATTACAGCACTATCAACAGCATGTTTTCATAACATTATACAGCAACTACATGCATTCTTTAGACATGTCAGGTACACTCCCTGATAACCTCCACCTGAGAGCTTGCCTATTAAAGCTTACACATCTTTTAAAGCTCTTTTAACTTGTAACATTTAATATGTTTTTGCCTGTTTAAGCTATTTTATCATTTTAATCAGGAGTTTTTAATTTCTTTGCAATTTTTAATCTGCACAGTGCACTGAAATCCCATTATAAAAAGTAGGAAATACTTATTTTATTAAATAAATAAAATCCTGAATGAAAATACAGGTAAGCTAATAAATGAATCAGTTACGTGAACAACTAATTCTAGTTAACATAATCAAACAAAATTTTTACAAGCACCCTTAATAGTTTTACATTTAGACACACTGGGATTTTAAAAATGTTCTTTAGAGCAAATGTAAAGTATGTTTTGGGTGTTGGACTACGACTTTGGAAGCCAAGGTTCGATTCCCAGCTCAGACATGAAACCTACTGGGTGACCTTGGGCAAGTCACATGCTGTTAGCCTCTGGGGAAGAATCAGCCCTGGTGGCGCAGTGGTTAAATAGCTGTACTGCAGCCACTCACTCATAAACCACAAGGTTGCGAGTTCAATACCAGCCAGAGCTGAAGCTCGACTCAGGCCTGCATCCTTCCGAGGTCGCTAAAATGAGTACCCAGCTTGTTGGGGGGCAATCAGCTCACATTGTAAACCACTTAGACATCCCATAGCGTGATATGAAGCGGTATATAAATGAAGCTGCTTTGCTTTTGCTTTGCTTCTGAACAAATCTTGCCAAGGAAACCCTATGATAGGTTCACCTTGGGGTTGTCACAAGTCAGAAATGACTTGAAGACACACAAGAACTAATACGTTAATTCATAACAATTATCCACAAACATACAATCAAATCAGAGTTCTACTGTCAAAGATTGGCAGCCTTGGAAGAAACAACCTTCTCCCATATGCATCCACCTGCTTATTAAGGTCATCAGTAGAAGGAACCCTTGGCCCGCCAATATGATATACACTTGTATTTGAAAAGAACTGATGGAGAACACTTTATCTTTAGAAATCTTTTCCTAGGGAGGCCTGTTTTACTTTCTTTCCAAAAGATATGCATCACCAGCCTAAGATCTTTCTCTAAAAGAGCTTTGGCAGAAAGGAAGTTCTTTTGGTACTGTTAGTATGCCGCCAGTTAGTTTTCTATATTATTATTGTAGCAAAGTTGTTCTGCATTTATTCTTATAATGTGTGACTTTTGGACTTTCTCAATACTGTATTGTATGTTAAAAAATTGGGATGGGGGGTTAAGCAACCTTTAAAATGGTAATGGAAAGGCAAGATATAACTCTCTTAAATAAGCCAATAATTTTTACCAATAAACCATTCTGTTTTCTTCTAACCAGCTGAAAAAGATATTAAGACTACCAAAGATTTTTTTTTAAAAAAAATGCCATATGGGGCATTCCAGACTATGAAAGTGCTGAGCAAACTGGACAACAAGATGAACTGCAGAAATGTATGGAATTCTTTCTTAGCACGTACCATAGAAACAATTGCTCTCAGGTGTCCAACATGTCTTGCTGAAAACAAGACAGGTTGCTAACCTGTAACTGATGTTCTTTAAATGGTCAAAGAACACATCGGCTTTGTGCCTGCATGGTCACTGTTCAAAAACGTCTACCTAGCAAGATTTTTGGCAGTAGCTCCACTCTTTTCCTTTAACATGCACACTCCAACTACCATTTCCCCACTTTCAAATCATCAAACCCTTCTTAGGCAGGATGAGATAGCTGCCAAATGTACCTTGGGTGACAAGTACTGGAGACTCCTTCTCTAAGAAAGAGAAGGCTAGAAATCAGGGACAATTATGTGGACCAAAGTCCTGTTGATTAGCATAAGTTGCAAAAGCCTACAATTGTGCCTGGATGGGGCATGTGAAGAAGATCTTCTAGCCCCAATAAAAATGCCACATATTCTTCCTAATTGCGATGCAGATCTACCCTCCATTCTGTGAGTTTCAGTTTGTGCACATCTGGATAAGACCTTGAGATCACACCTTCCCATGAGGACAATTTGTAAAATTCTTGGGATAGTTACAGAAGGAAAGGAAACCAAATTTGTCTGCTCCACCATGGGATCGGGAGGATGCAGTTGGAGTGGTCTCTCCTGATCTTGGAGATCACTCTGATGAAAAATGGGAAGGGAGAAAATGGGTACAGAAATGTTCCTGACCAGCCACAAAAACAACAACAATCCTAAAACATTCCCTTCCGACCCCTTGTTGCTGCCTCTTATGCTGCAGAACTGAGGAAACTGGATATTCTGCACAGAGGCAAAGTGATCAATGGATGGAGTGCCTCATCTGCAAAATAGACTGTCTCAAAGAGCAGGATGTAGACTCCGCTCATCATTTGTCATTGCTGATCTGCCTGGATGATCGGCTAGGATGTTAATTACTATGAGATGGATTCTGTGGAGAAGGCATAGTACTATGGTCACCAAGGTGAGAGATCTCCTGTCTGCCTCCTTGTTCTCACACACCATACTACAGTGGTGGTGTTGGTCTCTACCTGGGTCATCTATCCCCAAATGAGAGCAAAAAAATACTTTGTACACATTAAAAACTGAAATCAACTCAAGAACATTGACATGAAGACCCTGCAGCCTGTCAGTGGTACATTTGATGTTATGGTGACTGTAGGCTGACAAGGGAGGAACAGCATTCCTTCAGTGTTGGGATGTGGGTCTACCATGTTAGCTCACATAAACAAGTGATGTGCTCTGCCAATATTACTAAAGTGGTGATGTTAATTTGTTGGAGGAACCAGAGTTCCAGTGTGGTCACATGTGGAGTGCCACAGTGGATGCCATACAGCTATGCAGAGTTATATCACAGTGAACAGTGGTGATATCTTGGTACAGAATCTGATTGGTTATCTCACATGCATAAGCCACTTTGTCCACAAAAACAAGCAGTCTGGGAAACCAAGAGAACATAAGCATTACTATTTGCAACCGAAGTACTATGTTTAAGGAGTTCAACTCCCTCAGGATGAGGATTGGTTCCATTCTGCCATCTCTCATTTGGAGCATTAGTTGGCACCATTGCCAACTGTGAAGTATCTGGAATAAAGTCTCCTGACTTTTTCTGAAAGAGGGATTGGCTTGATTGGCCCCTTTGGAGAGAAGAGTCTCAATTTTCTCAAGAAAAGCTGATGATGATATTGCAGAAAGGAACAAATCTGGAGGTAAGGTATGTAATTCTATGTGATATCCATCTGCGATGATTATCTAGGACTTAACTGTTGGTAGTAATGTCTTCCCATTCTCTGAGAAATGGAAGGACATGCTCAGCAAACCGAGGGGGGAAGCTCATCAAGTTTGAAATGTCTGAAATATTTACCTTCTCAGGATCAGAGTCAAAAATGACCATTGCTATTGGAACTTCTCCATTTCTGGTACTTGAGTTGGGAGGAGAAGGAGGAAAATGTATTTTTAATTAATGGGAAGAGGTGTGCTTTGATGCCAAAATGGAAGAGTGCTGACCCCTCTGAAAGGATGGCTTTGACCAGGGATGAAACTGCTTTGAGGGAAATTGGGAAGTGATGTCAATCTTCTTGCTTATGTTGGCTAACTAAGCCATGTACCTAATTTCTTATCTGTCTTCTCATTAAATAATTGAAGCCTGTCAAATGCCATGCCATCCACCTTGAGGCAGGATGCCCCACAATCATAGTATGAAGATAAGCATGTCTATGAATGGCAGTTGTGCCAACTAATGCCCTTGAAGCACATTCCATTGCATGTTTTGCCATGGTAAATTGGTTTCTAGAAGCAGTGCCCGTTTCTTGAAAGAACAACTTAATAATTTCTTTCTTATCTTGGGGAAGGTCATCTGGTAACATCTGGTAACTTCTCATGAAGGCCAAGTGATAGAGAGCCAAGGCAGCCAGTCCATAGGCCTTTCTCCCTATACTATCATGTCTCTTACACTTCTTCTCAGCTGGTACCAATGAGATCCTCTACCAGAGAAAGAGGCAAATATTACAGAATTCACTTCAGGATGATGTCGCAAAAACTCACACCTCTCATCTTGGATACATTGAATAAGTTCTCAAAACATTTGAAGGAGGTCAGAGCTGACCTAAAGCAGTGGTTGACTGTTATGACTCAGATCCAAAGTCATCATCAAGGGGAGAGTGGTCATGTAGTGGATCAGTAAATGACTGGAGGAATAAGATGGTGATACAGCTTGCAAAACAGGGTGGCTTTCATACTAAGAAAAGATGTTGCAAAAGTAGTCAGAGGATACAATGCAAAATCAGACCAAACCACCTCAATAATGCTGCAAGGAAAACCTATGAATATCACCATAATTCAAGTATATGCAGAAACCACTGGGGCAGAACAAGAAGAAATTAATAGATTTTACAAAGGAGTACAGGAAGAAATTGACAACACACCAACACAGGATGTCAAGCTGATTACTGGAGATTGGAAAGCAAAAGTTGGAAATAAAGAAGAATCAAAAACAGTAGGCAGATTTGGATTAGGCAAAAGGAATGAAGCAGGTGAGCGTCTGATAGATTTTTGTGAAGCCAACAACTTATTCATTGCAAACACATTTTTCATGCAGCCAGAGAAAAGATTATACACATGGACATCACCAGATGGCCAACACAAAAACCAAATAGATTACATAATTGGAAGTAAAAGATGGCGAAGCTCCACACTGGGGGCCAAGACTAGACTAGGTGCTGATTGTGGCACAGATCACGAACTACTCATTTCAAAAATAAAAGTAAAACTCAAGAAGAGAACAAAACCAGTCATCATACAAAAATATGATTTAAACAACATTTCCACAGAATAATTAACAATATAAGGAACAGATTTGCAGTACTAAGTATAATAGATCATGAACCAGAAGGGTTTTGGTCTGAAGCCAGGGACATAATAAAAGAAGAATGCATAAAGACACTTCAAACAGACAAAAGGAAAGTGAAGAAACCATGGATGACAGATAAAATGCTACAAGCAATAAAGGAAAGAAGAGAAACAAAACAAAAAGGAGATAGGAATAACCTAAGAAACATGAACGCAACAGTACAATGGCTAGTGCGCAAGGATAAGGAAAATTACTACAACGACGAATGTAGAGAAACAGAAGATGACAACAAAAAGGGAAGAATGAAAGACCTATTCCACAAGATTTGAGAAATCAAGGGAAAATTCAAACCAAGGACTGGGACGCTCTACGACAATAAAAATAACATAACTCAAGACCAGGAAGGAATAAAAAGACATTGGATGCAATACACAGAAGAACTGGATAAAAGAGATGACAAGATGAAGGGCACATGGAGTGAAGAGCCATATGAAGATGAAGCCCAAATTCTAAAAACTGAGGTGGAAGCTACAATAAAAGAAATGGCAAAAAACAAGGCTCCAGGAACAAATGATATACCAATAAAATTGTTCCAACCCACACTGACAGTCAACTCTAGTGCTAACCAACATATGTCAACAAATATGGAAAATAAAACTATGGACAACAGATTGGAAGTGATCAATATACATCCCCATCCACAAAAAAGGAGACACAAGAGACTGCAGCAATTATAGAATCATAGCACTAATCTCCCATGCAAGCAAAATTACACTCAAAATACTGCAACATAGACTCCAACCACACATGGAGAGAGAAATCCCAGAGGTCCAAGCAGGGTTTAGGAAAAGAAGAGACACCAGGGATCACATTACAAATATATGATGGCTAATGGAGCGTAGCAGGGAGTTCCAAAAGAAAATCAGCATGTGTTTTATAGACTATAGCAAAGCCTTTGACTGCCTAGCTCATGAAAGGCTATGGAATGCCCTTAAAGACATGGGAGTGTCAACATATCTGATAGTCCTAACGAGGAATCTGTACTCAGGACAAGAGGCTACTGTCAGAACAGAACATGAAGAAACAGAATGGTTCCCAATTGGCAAAGGAGTCAGACAAGGCTGCATCCTATCACCCTACCTATTCAACTTATATATTGTAAGGAAAGCAGGCTTGGACATGGAAGGAGGAGTGCAAATAGGAGGAAGAAATGTCAGCCATCTGAGATATGCTGACAACACCACAATACTAGCAGAGAATCTCACAGACCTGGAACAACAACTAAGGAAGATCAAAGAAGAAAATGAAAAGTAGGCTTACTGTTGAACATAAAGAAAACAAAAATAATGACCACAGAGAACTCACACACATTCAAACTGATACAGTTGATAACAATCCTGGAAGATGGGAAGAGTCCTTCCTTTCAAAAATTCTTGGTGATGGCAGGCTCCACAATCAGGAATGATGATGATGATACAGTTACAGAGAGAGATACTCGTGGTAGTAAGTCCTGGAGCAGTACTAACACTCACACTCTCTCATCAGTGGACTATGAGAGCAGTCAGAATACTCTTCCTCTGGAAGGTAAGTGTAATAACAGTGGAGCCTCTGTCTATCATGGTACCATGGAGGAGACCTGGATTTCTTAGAGAAAGATCTGCACTCCCAAAGTGATCAATGATGAGAATGTGAGTTGTCTGGTGAAGGATCGTAATAATGATTCCAGCTGTCCAACCTATATCAATTATGGCAATACCTGCAAGTTTCTCTGAAATAGTATTGTGAGTAAGGATTATGGCTAGCTCTAAAAGAGCGTTGAATTGGGCCTACACCAACTAGGAGAGTGTTCTCAGGATGCGTGATGGAATGACTTTCTCCTAACAGCATGGAGTGAGTTTTGTCTGCAGAGACTCTTCTCCCATCTCCACTGTATGTCTTGTGTCTCTTTATGAAGTCCTGGAGAAAGTTTCAGATCAAAGAGATCAGATAGAGGTAACAATGGGTCTGATGATAAGTTGAGGACCTGAAAACCTCTACTGATGTTTCTTTTTTTCCTTTTCTTCTTTCCAGGCTCATCCTTTTGCAGCTTCTTTATCCTGTGAACCTGGCTCAATTCAAGTGGTGTCATTGATGGTACCATCTGGATTAATAATCTGTACCATTTACAGTGACGAAGCTGCCATATCGATGAACGTCAAGGTAGAACCACCATCCACAGACAAGAACATCTTAAGTACATCCAGCATAGATGGGGTGGGACACTGAAGTTAACAACTTCCCTGAATGAGCAGCAGATTCCCAGATCAATGAGCATAATCACACTGCTTTATTTTTGTTTTGCTTGCGAAGTAACGCTAAGGCTGATCTGATAAGTAAAAGCATTACAGAACACACTCAAACAAAGGAGGCATTTGGCATGTCCATCAGCCAAAGAGATCTTCCTGGTGCACGAAGGATACTTTTGAAGAAAGGCTGTGAGGCCACAGGCCATTAGTTCGCCATGCTTGCCTTGATGACTGGTTGAAGAACAGATGTTGTAAAATTCTGTTTGTTAATAGAATAGGTGTCTTTTGTGCTACTCACCAGAAAAATTAGGCAGAAGTCAAAAGAAAAAAAGAGAAGCTAGTCAAGAAGTTCCAATATCATGCTAATGCTGTAGCAGAACAAAGGGAACTGAGGAAATGAAAGGAGACAGAGCAGAGCTACCATCAAAAATCTTGCCAGCTCGAAGTTTCCAGACAGTGACTCTGTGCAGGCACAAGACCCATGTGTGTAATGCACAGAACCACAAAGAAGAACTACTACATCTGACCTACAATGCTATGACAAAACGAGTGAGCTGACTCTTCTGACATAAAATAGCAAGTATACAAAAAAAAATTTAAAAAGGAATTTTGATAAAGCATTCTTTCTATTTTAGATAGAAATTTAATCTATTTTAGATTAACTACAATTTGCTACTTCATTTGAAACACAGGGCTGGAACAGACCAGCAGCTTCATCCAGCTTCAAGCTGGTTCTGGAGCATGGCTTTTACACATGCCACACTCCCATGTCACCTGGAAGTCGCACCAGCGATTACAAGCTGGGCAGCTTCCAGGCAATTTGGGGGCATAGTGTTTGATGCCACATGCCCCAAAGCCAGCTGGCTGAACCGGCTGAAGCTGTGGTGGGGCAGCTTCAATCTGCTCCAAATAAGAGCAGCTCTTTGCCGCTCCTATTTGGACTGGATTCTGGTTGTATTGGGGCTGCGACATGTCCTTGCCGCAGCCCCAATCTGGCTTTGTCAGGGGCAGCTTTGAGCCGCCCCTTCTGGGCTGTCTGTTCAGCCCTGTAATTCAAAAAGTCCATTTGTTTCAACAAATTATAATTAAACAGAGTTTAGGGTTTGTACACGTTAACATTACAATTAATGTAAAACAAAGTTTTCAAATTGCTTTTCCCACATGCTGGAGCAAGGGGTGAGTATGTGACCCAAAGGCTTGCTGAAGCTTGTTCATCAAATATTAAATTGTACCCAAAAGACCACTGTGTTGTTTTAGTACCTAAATACTGCTTGGAGGGAAAGGAGGTATTAAAGTAGCAACATATTTACCTTTGTTAGAGGAAATCTTGCAATACTAGCCAGTTCACAGTGGAGGAGGAAAAGTTTCCAAAAAGGCATCACATATCTAGTCACATATGTTTAAGGTACATTTTTATGTCACAAAGAAAGAGACTCTGATTTAACAGAAGAATACATAAAAAGGATGTAATATAAAAAGCGGGCAAAGGGAAACACTGTAATTTTTGTCTTGGGAAAAACCTGTCCAGATAAATGTTAGGGCCTCCTCCAATGCTTTTTAACATCAGAAGAGATGTTAAAGAGATCTCTGGGCTTGATTAAGAAATAACAGGTTAAGAAAATAAAGTAAAATATACAAATACATGCTCTAGAATACATCTGTTATCCTGAGTTTAAAAATTTATAAAGCAAATTAGCATGGTATGCAGCAATATGATTCTCTTATCTTAAATACACAATGTATTAATGTGCCCACTTGGAGAAAATTGGTAAAATGTGAACAATGATCAGGGCAACACTGGAGTACTAACAGGAAAATGTGCACCAACTGTATGAAGGGTTTCAGTATCATAACTTCAAATCTACTGTTGAACTATGACATAAACTAGGAATTGGCAGTAGCTTCTAAACAGTCTGCCAACTAGTATCTGCTTGTGTAAAGCAATTGGCTAGAGGCTACAGAACTCTCAAGAATAAATAAGTGAAGATTTTGTAGTATTTGGAAACTTTCCTACAATATCTAGAAGCTAGCATTTCACCAACCTCTCCCTAATGCTTCTTTTCTTAGTACAAAACCAAACTGGGATTCAGCAATAAATGCCTATCCTTATAAAGGGAAAATAATAAACACTATATTTATTAATGCTCAGAACTCCATATATGTAAGTTTCAGTAATGTATTCTTTTTAAAGAATGGATGTTTCTTCAATGAGTATTATCATTATGAAATATGACTCTTTTGCCCTCAAGCTCATTGCTAGATTTTTAGAAGACACAAATTAACTGACAAAAATAAATGAAACAGCTCAAATGAAATGTCAGAGGGATGGGTATGGGAGGATGAGAAGCACTGAAAAGAACAGAAATTACAGAATATTTTAACTTCAGCTATATGGAATGCAAAACATTCATTACCACCTGGATGTTCTCTTTGTTTTTCTTCTTCTCTGCAACCAGGCCTTTACCTCAGGTGTCGTTTCAGGGGTGGGCTTTGTATGATCAATGGTGTACAAATCCTTTCCTTGTTTCCACAGTTGGTATCTGTCTGGCTGAAATTTTCTTACAAAGATATCCATTGATATAGTTACCATGTCTTTCCTGCAGGTACACTGGGGGAGAAAGTAGATGGGTATATTAAAATAAGTTCATAGATAAGGAAGAAATTAAAATAAAATCATAAAAGCAATCCACTGAATAATTACCCAAATAGCACACTCTGTGTGTGTGTGCGTGTGTAAAGGTTAATCAATAGAAATAATGTACCGGTAATACGTATAAATCTGAATAAAAAGATAAAGACAATCACTTCATGATAAAAGCAAATCAAAACTCAGCATTCTAGCATACATTTATTGTGATTAAAACTAGTATGTCTGTCTGCTGTAATTTGGTATCTATGTTTAAGCATAAATTGTATGTAATATTACAAAACTGCCATCTTTCTTTTTCAGCTTTAATTTGAAAGTTCTACAGGACAAAGGCTAATTCACAAGAAATTACTCATCATTCTCTTGCACCTTACTGCTGAAACAATAACAGTACATCTTGATTAAGGCCTGAAACAGATGGGCCTGAAAGAGCAGTAAGTGGCCACCCTGGTGTTGTGGCAATTGCACACACCTAGTTCTGATCTGGCCCGCTGCCTGAACTGGGCTGACAGAAGGAGCAGATCTTATCCATTCCTTCTTGGCCCAGTTCTTCCTAGATGGCATGGCATTGACACAGTTTCCGGCTGTATTCAGGGCATGCATCATCTGAACACTACGCCCCAAACACAACTGGAATCCATGTCATTTGGCCCATGTGTTTCGGGCCTATGTTGAGGTGATAAGAAAAGTTGTTGGTGGTTAATCCATAATGGCTATTTCAGTTTCTTTAAAGCTGTTTCCATTGAAGAATGCATATTTGACTCCACTCAAAAGATTATACACCACACTACAATATGCTTGCCATAACATTTTTAATCATCTTATATACTTTTTATGATACTATTTACCTGTAATAATGTCTGAAAAAACTTGAAATACACTGTGAAATTCCAGAGTTAGAAAGAATAGGTAATTTATTTAATCTGGGCATTAGTTATCACAACTCAGTCCTTGGACAAATCAGAAACTGCTTGCATAGACAAGGAGTGCGTTTCAAATGAGAATAATTTATGAATACCCCTGAAGAAGAGGAACAAAGGCCTAACTCAACCGAAGAAAAGCTAGTGATGTAGGCCTAAAAAAAAAAAATCAAAGTTTTAAAGACAAAAAGGTCATTCCTCAGCCTGGTGTCTTCCAGAAGTTTTGGAATATAACTCCTATTATCCCTAGCCAACATGGTCACATTGACTAAATAATATAGGCCAAAAAACCTGTGGGGGCACTCAGAAAGCCTACAATTCTTCACATACAGAACAATAATTGATTATAAACAGCAAAAAAAAGTAGGCCAGGCCCAATATGTTTTGCTGCCTGAAGAAGAGCAGCAAATAATACAATAACCCACTCACATCAAAGTAATTAGTACCTAAAGCCAGTCAAGTCATTTTGATTCAGGAAGTAGAGAATCTGATCACTTCTTTTCCCTCTCTGTATCCTATACCCTCCCCATTTCACAGAGGGGAAAACTGGGATTTGTGGGGCCAAGCAACACTGGAGTGTGGTTATGATAGCAGAGGTTATTAATAAGAAAGAACACAAAAGCTATTTTTCAGGAAACCCAGCATCCCATCCCTTTCTCTCCTCTCTCTCTGTAGAGATGAGTGCAAACTATTTTTGCATTTGAAACTCGGTTTCCAACAACTGATGTAACCCATGGACAAAAGGGGGTAAGTGGGAGAAAGAAAGAGAAACTGGGCAATTTTAAAAGCAGCTGCAAAAGTGGGAACATAGAAAATTAATGAGGCTGTCCCTGCCAAATCAGGACAGCTGGGGGTATGATGTCAGTAAAAATACACAAGAGGTGGGACTTGGGGATTGAGAAACTTCACTAACAAAGAATCACACCAAATTTCCTCCTCCTTTTGCAATCAAAATCACTGTCCAAGATACAGTGATGGGCAGGCATAAAAAACAATTGCTTAAGAGATAGCTTAAGAGATTACAGTATTTGCTATGAGATTGAAAATCATTCTGCAGTTTGAGAAAGGATTAATATCTAAGCCACTGTTAATTTATTGATGAAATTCATCCCTTGTGAAATGATATTCAGAGGTGAAACTGTTCTTTAAAAAGAAAAAAAATTTCTAAATAAAATTACAGCTACAAAGAAACCCTTTTTACCATTTTCATGCTGTGAGGCAATACAGAAGACAATGAAGGGTCATAGTTTAAAACATAGACCAAGAAGTTGAGAATGATATCAAATATGTATTACTTCTTAGTTTTCATTTTAAAACAAGCAAGTTTAGGATCTTTACTCCATGTTTATTTCTTTATTTTACCAACTGAGTCATTTGCGATATATATATATAGATATATATATATATTGCTTCTGCTCACTGAGAACCGAAGATATGAACACTGCACATGAACACAAAAGTATACTGCAGAAGCCTTTATTTCCTCCCATATTTGAAAAATAAAATAGATTGCTTTCTTACACCACCCAAAAAGGATTTCCAAAATGGTGTGTTCCTACCTAGGATAAAATATTCACAAACTACACTGTATCCTAGTATAACATATAACGTCTAAAGTAGATAATAGGAATTAGATTTATATTTTGAGCAGTCTCTCTTTAAACTCAGTTATAGCAAAACAACAGTATTCTTTGTGGGGCAACAATTATCTACAAAATTTTCCTTTACAGTAATCCTACAGGCAATTCTTACCAAAATGTTCAACTCTTCATTTAAACTGCTCTCATGCCTACAGTCATATCAACCGGTAGTTGAATCTTATCAGTCACAACTGTATTATTATGCCATATATTTAACTATGCAAAACGTGATTAAATGAGATCACCTATAACAGGGGTAGGCAACCTTTCCCCTTTAAGGGCCGAGGGACTTCAGCTCCCAGGATCCCAGGAGCTATTGGCCAACATGGGACTATTGGCCAACATGGCTGAGGCTTCTGGGAGCTGAAGTCCCTCGGCCCTTAAAGGGGAAAGGTTGCCTACCCCTGACCTATAATCTAGGAAGAAGAAGAAACCAACACCAAGAAAAATAGTCTTGAAAAATACTTTGGAAAGTGAATATTTGCACAATCCAAGTGACATTTGACCACCAAAATGTCTAGTCTGGATGCAGTCTTGTCTGTTTTTTGTTTTTTTAAAGCACTGCTTCAACATGAGCTATGTTTTTCTCCTTACCACAAAAAAACAATCATCTTTTTTCCCTATCATAAGAACTGAACCCCAACACACTTCTTGTCATAATTACTGGCATGCTAAGCGGATATTTTACTTCCAGCACTGATACTTTGGCAAGACAATATGGAAGAATCCTGTTTGGCAACATCTGAGTAATATATTTGACTTTAAGAATTTATTCTTAAATGGCAAAGCTCTTTATGATTTGTATTTGCTATTATAATCACATATTGACTTGCATTCAGTTTAGAACTATTCTGTTGTTTTGCATCTATCCGTAAGTATTTACTCATCCACAATTGTTCTGTATTCCCGATTGCTACTTAGACATGCTTGTAATTCCCCCCCACCCCCAAAAAAATAGCCTACTTTACCAGGCATCGGCTGCATGAAGAAAAGAAGGTCCATTCTGCAGGCAATCAGAACATAGGGGAATGATGTTTCCTTCAGGTTTAAGTGGGTTGGGCCAGGAGAGGTTACTGAGGGCTAGAACACACTGGACAGATTGGGCCCGCAGCAACCACATGCCACAGCCCAAATCTGCCTTGACGCTGGTCCAAAACGGAGGGGGAAAGATCTACTCCTTTTTGGGCCAGAAAAAAAACAGCTTTTGTGGCTCCAACAAAGCCCAAAGCCAGCTTTGGGTGGTGGGCGTTGTATAAACACCATGCTGCCGGAACATCTTGAAGCCACCCACATCTGCGCAGCAGCGGAGTATAAACACCATGCTCCAAAGCCATTCAGACGGCAGCTTTAAAGGGCCGTCTGTTCCGGCCCTTACTTAAGTATATTTAGGGCCTTTACAGACTGCCAGAAATAATCCAGCTTGAGACTACTTTAACTGCCCTGGCTCAGTGCTAGGGAATCATGGGAACTGTAGTTTATTGTGGCACCAGAGCTCTCTGACAGAGAAGGCTCAATGTCTCAGAAAAAACTACAATTCCCATGATTCCCTAGCATTGAGCCAGGATAGTTAAAGTGGTCACAAGATGGATTATTTCTGGCAGTCTGAAAGGCCCTTAGTTGAATTAAGTACACTTAACTATCGACCTATGTTTAATACTTCTATTGGATGTTACTTTGCTGATCTATAACAAACATGGAATCCCTTTTGCTACTTTCAATAGTTGATAGATCTGTTTTCCAAATTGATCTCATCAAAATTTGGGGAGCACAAAGAACTATTTCTTGCAAATTGTATCAAAAATGTTGACTAGAATCACCCACTCATGTGTTTCTTCTTCCTTAACCCTTACCTACTAATTGTTCTCCCATTGTGACATTTTAAGCAAACAGTGAGCCTGTCTGATGTGATATTTAGCTTGAGTTCATAATGAAAAGTTTGTATCATCAAAAAGCTAGACTGTACCTCTAACACTATCAATTACTCACACGGTGTCACAAACAGAAATGTAAAGGGATAGATGAGAGAGAAAGAAATTATACGTTTGGGATGCTCCTGGTCTATTATTTTGTCTTCCAACTGCCACTCCCCTAACTGATCAAATATCACTTCATATGATATTCTTTAAAGAACACTCTCTTTAAAGATATTCTTTCCTTGCAGAGTCTTACAAGGAAAATGATATATTAAAGGCAAGTATTTTAATCCAGGACCAACTTTGTGATTTAGGTGACTTCTTGTTGTTGTATGCTTTCAAATCATTTCTGATTTATGGCGAACCTAAGGAAAACCTATCATGGTTTTCTTGGCAAGTTTCCCCTGGGGCTGAGAGAGTGTGACTTGCCCAAGGTCACCCAGTGGGTTTCATAGCTCAGTGGGCATTCAAACTCTGGTATCCAGAGTCATAGTCCAACATTCAAGCCACTATGATCTTCTTAGGTGCAGTGGCATCACCAGGGAGTGCGGGAGGTGCAACCGATACCAGGTAACACAGGATGACACCTGGTTGGGCCCTCCTCCCACTATGGGGTGAGAAGGGGAAAGTACCCTTCCTGCTTCCTCCTGAGGAGGCTGCTACTGTGGCAAAGGAGAAGGGTGAGTGCACCTCTCCAGGCTTCATCAATCACAGAGGTGGCGGAGAAGGGTAAGCACATCTTTTTGGCCACAGCCGCCTGCGACCCCGGACCACCGCCATCCCGCCACCCCTTGCACTGGTTGATCCCAGTGGTCAGGATGCCACTGCTTAAGTGACTTACCCACTGGCTCTTTTTAGGGGACTTACCCTGCCCCAAACACATTTTTAATGATAAATCTTTTTCAGCTAGCCATATTTTTAATAAAAAAAATTAAAAGATGTCTTGCATGACACACGAAAATCAGCATATAATAATCCCTGTAAAGTTCAATCTGTACTGTCTTCTCTTCCTTCTGAAGAAATAAACAATAAATAGACTGCACTACATATGTTAGATACTGATATTTAAAAAAGAATTCTGTATGTTTGTCTTTTAAATATGAACCATAATATGGCACTAAAACAGCACTTGGCAGTCCAAATCCAGACTTTAGCTTGCACAGAATACTATGCATTCAATTTTTGCTGAAGCCATAGAGGCCATCCTGTTAAAAGATTTCTTCATATATAGTCACACATTTTTCTCAAGAACCAAGCAAGTACAAAAGATATATCCACACAAGCCTCGTGTTACAGGATCTGTGATGGCACGGTTAGATTTTCCATATTACCTACAGAATGAATATTTGGTAGGTTCTGCTCAAATGTGAAAAGGATTTAGAGCATGCTGCAACAATAGTCATTCTTCCTTAACAAAATCAGGGAGTGATATATTTTTACACTGACCTTCCAGCAACTCACAGGCAATGCTGGAGAAACCTTTGATATCAGTTATCCATTTGTACAAGCTTCAATAAAACAAATGTTCCTTTGGTAAAAAGCCCAGAAAGGAACACTCTGTTCAAAGTCACACAAAAAAGGATTCAAAATGTTCAGCTTGACACTACATTCCCCCTACAAGATTTTAAACTTTAAGTCTATAAGAGAAATAAGTTAACATGTTATAACGAAGTACTGGCACACTGACAATAATAAGAAAAAATGAAGCCAGCCAAATAATTGTATGTCATTCTAGATGTTCCTGTTATGTGTAATACCGCCAAAGAGACCGTTAGCACTTAACAGTCTTACGGAACTAATAATTATTTATCTAGAGCTAGGATATAGGGGAGCTAAAGATAATTTTATTTCATTCTGGGATCAGTAACAGTATTGGGTCCCCCCTGCCAATTTTATGCCCTGGGACCCTCTCAGGCAACATCTGAGTGTGGTCAAAATGGCTAAAAAAGAACACACAAGCTAGGAGCCATTATAGCAGTTTACTTTTGCCCGATTCTTCTGGGAAGGGTAAGTTTCCACTGACACCGTCCTCTCCCCTACTACTGAGTTAACTGAGTACAAACTACTTCTGCACTTTGAACTCAGTTTGCAGAAAATGAAATAAGGTGTGGACAGAAGGGGAAAATGAGAAGAGGAGAAAGAAACTGGGGCATTTTAAAATCAGCTGAAAAAGTGGGATGACAGAGGATTGATTGGGACTATCCCTTCCAAATTGGGGCAGTTGGAGGGCATGGTCCTATGGAGCCATAAAAACAACAACAAATGCACCTCAGCGTATTAATATAATGATGCTTTTCTGTCAATGGCTATAAAAGGGGCACAATGCTTTGACCGAAATTCAACACTGTATTAGCAGACACCCACAAGCATAGGACTCTCTCTTCCCATCCACAGCCATTCATACTGCTTGAAAACTTCTCTAGTCTTCCAGAGCATATTGTAAAGGTGTGTGGAGGCCAGGGCTGCAGACAGAAGTAAATTATTCTTCCTAATTGTGCTGACAGATACAGTTCTGTCAAAGGAATTACACCAGGGGTAGGCAACCTAAGGCCCGGGGGCTGGATGCGGCCCCCGAGGCCTTTGGACTGGCCCCAGGCCAGTCCTGCCGCCGCCCCCCCGCCGCTGCTGCCTGCCATGATGATATTATTGTTATTACTTGTTCTTGGGGTTTTCTTGGCAAAATCTCCACAGGGGTTTTGCCATGGCTTTTCTGGGGCTGAGAGTGTGTGCATGCATATATATATATATATATATATATATATATATATATATATATATGGTCCTTCCCCCCCCCCCATTGTCTGAGGGACAGCAACCCGGCCCCCGGCTCAAAAAGGTTGCCTACCCCTACATTACACCTATGAATCCCACTCTTAGCTCTTTTATATCAATGTGTCTTCCCCATTCTCTTTGTTCCTGTTGCTTGCAGTAGGGATGGGAAACATGTGGCTTCCAAACATTATTGGACTCTGACAGGTCTTTGTTCACTGTTGTCTAAACTGGTTGAGCCTGATGGGAATTGCAGTCCAAAAATATCTAGAGAGACACACCTTCCCCGCCCATCTTAGAGGAAGAAAGAGACAAATAACAGTGAAGAGACATAATATATAACTGCCCACCTTCCACTTTATTCCTAACCTCATCTAAGTTTTTAACCATTCTTTTTTAAGCTACTTGCGCCTGACACCTGATTAACAGCATGTTGAAGCCTTGATGGGGTTTTGCACTAGCTAGTTCAGCAGCTCCTTAGAAAGCCCAATCCATTGCCCACTGACGTACACCAATTTTCTTTTCCAATTCACTGAGCTCCTGTTTGGGGTTACAGCCAACAAGTAATGTCATCTTCCAATATACCCCATTCATTCTATACCATCTTACCCAACGGTCAGTCAGCATGATGTACCTCCGGAGAATGCCCAATTTTCACTTAACGGTTTAAGGCCGTCCTTCCCTTAGTATTTTTCCTAAATAGTTTTTGATTTTTTGATACCTCTCTTCAGCTTGGTGTTGCCTCACACTAGCTGAAACCTCCTCTCATATATGCCAATGGCATCATTTTGGCTAAATAAAGATTTACATTCAAAGAATATAATTCACAGGCTGACAAACACAAATGCACATTCTCAGAGAACATCAAACCTGCAAATAATGTTGCAGTATGGAGTGCTCTTGTTCAATGTTCCAGGAAGCTATGAACACAGTGAATGAATGATGACTTTAGTTACAAACAGAGATTATCCCCTCCAATATCAGAATAGACCACCACTTTCCAGGTAGATGAAATAGGGGCGGGGGGGGGGGGGGGGACATCAATAGTTCATTAGAATAAAGCAACTTAAAATGTTCAAAACACAGGTACAAAAATATGTGTTAATTTTATTGTGTGTTAGTTCCAGCACTATTGAAGTCAAGAGTGCCATCAAATAAATATCAAACTATATGATTAAATAAATAATATTGTGGCCTGAAAATATGAAGTATATGAAATGTTTTAATAGATGATCTAAAAAATTATATGAAAGCTCTACTCTGATATCAAGGCCTTTAATCCTTGCCCCTTGAGGGCTGCACTGGTTTTCCCAAGCAATAAAATATATTACTGGAAACAGTTTTAGTACCAAATAGTTTCGGCTTTACTGAAATAGAGAACCAGAATACAGGAAGTGCCTATGTATTTTAAATGAAATTCCAATGTTACATTATACATTTGAGGGGAAAAACTCAGCATAATCTTTCCCTCGGTTACTGATACTGAGTTGTGAATGTTGTTGCCTGTGTAGACAAAATTGCCTAACCTGTTGTTCTCTTCTTTTTTTTTTCAAGTAAATAAACCCAGGTATTTTTTTTTAAATCCCCAGTGATCTACTCTCCAAAAGAAACCAAACATGGCCTCTAGAAATTCTCATAACTCAAGGATATAGGGTGCATGTAAGAAAACATTTTATTTCAAAAGAGGGAGGGGAACCCTTTCCAATTCATTCCCAAAATGTCCAACTTCCCAAGGTAAGTTTCTTATCAAGCTGATGCTATTTAGGCCTTCTGTAAATAGGGGGAAGTTTCTTTTCTGGTACAGTAACAAGGGACGTGGTGGTTTAGTGGTTAAGACGCCAATTCTGACTATTGGAAGGCTGGCAGTTCAAGTGCTGCATGATGGGGTGAGCTCTTGTCACTAGTCCCAGCTTCTGCCAACCTAGTAGTTCAAAAGCATACAAAAGCAAGTAGATAAATAGGCACCACTTTGGTGGGAAGATAACAGTGTTCGGAGCAATCATGCTGGCCACATGATCACCAGAGCAGTCCTCAGACAACACTGGCTCTTCAACTTAGTAACGGAGATGATCACTGCCCCCTGCAGTCAGTTACAACTAGACATTCATGTCAAAGGACTACCTTTAACTTTAACATATAATAACAAACTTAGGGCCTTTACAGACTGCCAGAAATAGTGCAAATTGAGGCCACTTTAACTGTCCTGGCTCAGTGCTAAGGAATCATGGGAACTGTAGTTTATTGTGGCACCAGAGCTCTCTGACAGAGAAGGCTCAATATCCTAGAAAAAAATACAATTCTCATGCTTCCCTAGCACTGAGCCAGGACAGTTAAAGTGGCCTCAAGCTGCATTATTTCTGGCAGTCTGTAAAGGCCCTAAGAAACCTTACGCTTAAATCTCCACTGTTAAAAGCAACACAACTGGATCATACTCAAATCTGTGATATCTAACCATAATATGGTTCGCCATAGGGCGGTATACAAATAAAAATTATTATTATTATTATTATTATTATTATTATTATCTGTCCTCACACGATTCTCGGACTGTTTTATTGTTTATGTCAGCGGTTGGCCAGTCCTGCCACCACCGCGCGTGACGTGGGGGCGTCATTTTGTTTTCCAAGATGGCGCCCGTGCTTGCGCACACCTGCACATGACGGTGGGAGTAGTGTGCATGTGCACACGCGCACTCCCCCCTTCAGCCCGCCGACGATCGGGGGGACAGCGGAACCGGCCCCACCGGCAAAAAGTATGCCGACCCCTGGTTTATGACATCCTTCATATTATGCAAAGTCTTCTGTATTGTCAACATCTGAAGGACATTAAGAGCTTTTAGCCAATGGTATCATATTGGCTACTATTCAAGTAAAAGGTCAACAATATCTTTTTGTTGATGATATTTCAGACCAGGTAAGTGAACCTAGATAATAAAAGATACTCTCTATAAATCAATAATAGCTAAAAATGAAAACCCTAAATGTATGTATACATTGGCATGTGCAAGTTAAAAAGGAGAAAAGTATATATGGATTCTGAACACTGAGAAAAAAATCACTTGGGAATTTATTATCAAACAGGTAATATAATTTCATTTTGCTGTGGAGAACTGCTCCTGCTCTCCAATAAAAAGAATATGACCACCATTATTTTTGAATGTTTATTTATTATACTTTCAGCAAACAAGCCCCAACATTTGTTTTAAAAATCGTGTATTGTAACTGTTGCCTAATGGTGTCTTATTAGTTCAAACCCTTGCCACTTGAAATTCTCAGAGCAATGTTATCCAAATACAAAACAAGCTACAGACTTCATTAACATTAACTAGACATAAATGCCTTCAGGTAGAAAAACATCATTTACTACAAGGCTTTCTGTTGTTTGGAATATGGAGTATTGAATGCAAACACTATATAATAAAAAAGAATATTCAAAAAATAAAATGTCTCTCACACACATACCCGTCCCTGCAACAACACACGCCTTCTAACATGAACCAACATGGGACAATTTCTTGTGAACTAAACCTCAATAGTAATTTTGTAGCTTCATTCATAAGACAACTTTTGACATGTCACAGAACAGATAGATAAAACTCATCCCTAACCATAACAATTCAGTAAAGACTTAGATAGTGCTCCTTAGCCCACAATTCTGACCAGGACAAAACTTAAGAGCATTTCTACAAATTCCCTAACGTTCCTTCCTTTACTCCCTCCCTATCTTCCCCTTTCTTGGTCCTTCTGTTTGCATTGATTCCCACTATATACAGTATTGGCTCCAGTAGTAGAGTCATGGGGAAAGCATGGTTTGTAAAATCTGTCATGACAGCAAAACTGTAGTTAAACCCTGGAATGCTTGAATTTTTGAACCTTGTTCAAAATCTGGAACAAGGGAGACCAAAGTGCCATCTGTGGGTCACATGTGACCCCACCAGCACCCCCAAGACCCCCCACACAAAATGGTAGCACTCCCAGAAGCCTTGGTGAACACAATTTGGCATTTAAAAGCTACTTCTTCCTCCAAGCCTGTAATTGTCTTTTAAAAAAATAAAGAGGTGATTGTCCAGTCATATACTATTTCTAAACAGGCTTTTATCTAGCATAGAACTGGCAAAGTAAGAAGGAATAATAGTGAAATAGTGGGCGGGGGGGCCTACTAAGGACACAATTTTTCTTTGCTGGAAAAGCTCAGCAGGAGGACATGGCCTGATGAGGTGGGGGGGAGAATCAGCATTGGGCATTTTGAAGTTGGACACCCCCTATTTGCTTGGGAAGTTGGACACTCCCTCTTTGCAGGACATCCATCCCTGACTAAGTGGTGTAAGCACATTTCTCAAACCTGACATTTAAAAAACAATGAGTGTCTCCTTTATATTTATCCACATGAATACACAGTAATTTTAAATAATAAACTCCTTTCTATAATATTTTTCTAATGCAAGAAATGCAGCACTTTACTTGCTACACTATTCATAAAGACATGGACGTTTACAAATAAAAAGATAAGAGTTGTTACAACTTCATTGTTTTGGGAGGAAAATCTGTAAAATATCACATATTTCATCCTTCCATTACATGTTGTTGAAGAAATGGAACCGATTTCTGGTTATATTGAATTCAAGATAATAAGCAAGTTTCAGTGTTAACCATAAAATTATCTCCATCTCAGTGCTGGCTTTCAGAACTGAATTATATCTAAGGAAAAGGTATCTGATAAGACCAAGCAAAATGTTTTGTAGAGTATGCAAGACTGTTTTTAGTCTTTAAATACCCATTAATCACAGAACATGTCAAAAGAGGGTGTGTGTTTTTAAAAAAACAAAAAAGTCCTAAAATACATACTCTGTTTCAACAGTGTATTCATCTCTCATGCTCACAGATTTCTAAAGAAGCATTTTAAAATTTATTTGCAGCTATCCGGGAATCAACCATAAATAAAACAGCTGATAACAGTTCAGTACTTTGGCAGGCAGTAAAGACCATTCTAAGACAATTCTATCTCCCCCTGTCCAATTGGATTCCTGATGCCAGAATAGACATCTGTACACACTAAACAGTAACAAAAAAGGAAGGAAGGAAGAAAGAAAAGCTATTAATATAAATGTGTATACAGCAAATCATGATTTGACAGCCCTTTTATGTATGTCTTAGAAAGTGACTGCCTATTGTGATCTATTCAGTGTCAAAAGGGAAACATACCGAAATATATTATACCTTCATAATAAGAAATATGAGCAAGTATCCATTAAAACATGCACGTTATAGTCTTACCCATTTGACAGATTAAATTAATAGTGAAAAATGTAGTTTAGAGCTAAAATCAATATGACACCAAATTCACTACTGTCAGCCTGTATGACACAGATCTGACATAGACTTATCACTGAAAATGGACATACGACCAGCTCCCGCATCTTGGTTCTCAATTTCTGGTTTCAATTTTTTTTTTTTAATGCCCTTTCATTTAAAAATACCAGATACATCAATCCCAGTTTCCCCAATATGTTACCATATCTATAAAAGTAGCAGCAGAGTTTTAATCATTATTTTTTCTAAAAAACAGTACAAACATCATTTCATCATTTCCTCCCCAGATTTTTCCATGTACTTATTTATTCTTTAACACAGGGCTTACTGTAGAATTCTATGGGGCTATAGAAAGGACATCAGCATTGTTTCCCTTAAACTACCTCTCGCCACTTCTAGTAAATACACCTTTATTTGTATGTCTTTCTCTTATACTGTAAGAATCTACATTCTGTATGTTTTATAGTATTCTGTACGTTTCATAGTATTCAGAGGCAGAAGTAAGTTTCTTCTCCTCCACCACTACATTTCCAGATACACACTCACTGACACAGAATGTGGTGTTGTATATGTATGCAAGTCTCCTATCAGCTTATGGCAACCCCATGAATTTCATAGGGCTTTCTTAGGCAAGGAATATTCAGAGGTGCTTTTGCCAGTCACATCCTCTGAAATATAGCACACAGCACCTACTATCTGTTGGTGGTGTCCCATTCATGTACTAACCCAGCTGACCCTGTTAGCTTCCAAGATCACACAGGATCTGGTCTAGCAGAAACGAGGCCTTCTCTCTCTCTCTTCCACCTAACTACTTACAACACATTGCTTGAGGCTAGAGCAGGGGTAGGCAACCTTTCTCCTTTAAGGGCCGAGGGACTTCAGCTCCCAGAATCCCAGGAGCTATTGGCCAACATGGGACTATTGGCCAACATGGCTGAGGCTTCTGGGAGCTGAAGTCCCTCAGCCCTTAAAGGGGAAAAGTTGCCTACCCCTGGGCTAGATCCTGCAAATACACTTCTCAGGGCAAAGATAACTATGATAGATCCAGCATGTAACAACAGACATGAGAAAATGTCATTGAAAATTAGTTCCCACAGTACATCTAGCATATTTCTCTCATGTTAATACCAAAAACTATAACTTTGTAATACCATCTGCCCAGTGAAGACTACAGGGTTCCAAGAAGAGCATAGATGAAATTGTAGTGAAAACTTTGAAATTAAGAGATTTTAGAATGTATTAATTTTCTATTTTTAATACATTAGATAGCCTGAGAATATTTTGTTGAGGCAGCAAATATCAAGCTTTGAGCCTGCAAATTTTGGACTAGTAGACCAGATGACCAATGGGAACTTCAGAGAGGGGTATATGACTGATTCACAGAGGCCAATCGATGTGCAAAATGTTGGATTTTTAAAAAAAAAAATGTTTCAGCTGTTTCCATACTATGACTCACAAAGCTAGGCATGTATAGGTCAAAATTAATCAAGGTTTAGGTGTAGTTGACCATACATTCAAGACATCTGGAGAATGTATTTTGTCAAGGGGAAGGGCATGTGTTAAATGCAGAAGGTCTAAAGCTCAATCCTAGCACCTAAATTAGGGATGGAGAACAGTTTTTATAAACCAGGAGGTTTGCTATCAGTAAAAAACTGGATAGAACAGTAGTCTGCCTTGGTATTATCTACACTGGTGATACTGCAGCATAGCTAATGTCAAGGAAAGAGTTCCTTCTGCTTGCAAGCACAGAGATACAGGGATTAAGGTGACAGGAACTAATTTAAATAACTGTGTCATAATCTTTTTCCTCATCTGCTGAATCGTGCACAGGCTCCATTTTATCAGAAAAAAGGCGGTGTAAAACCCGTAGAATCTTACTCCTAGTAAAGATTTGGTGTTATGCCAGCATACAACAAGATCTAAAAACTAGCTTTTAAAAACATATACTGATAGCTGAATTCAGCACATGTTGAATCAAAGGCATCCTGGTGTTTTAAAACTAAATAAGGTGTTTACTTCATTGGTGCGGCATTTTCTATCAACATGCAAAAAGGAAGGAATACTGATTTGCTCACAAAGGAATAGTGAGCATGAGAGAAATATGAATTATAGCAAACAAAGCTTCTGGTGGGAAAAACTCTAGAAATTGAGAATCTCATAATTGAGAGGAATGGGAACATCCTTTTGAAGTCCATTGTTAATTCTCATTTCTCATCCATTATTTAAGACCTCTTAGTTTTGTGAAGAAGATAATGACAAAAAGCAGTGATGCCAAATGAATCTACAAGCATGCTGCAGTATTAACTAAACATTATTTTTGTTGTTGTGTTCATTCTAGTCATTTCTGATTTATGGTGACCCTAAGGTGCATCTATAATGGGGTTTTCTCAGAAAGATTTGTTCAGAGGGGGTTTCCCTTTGCCTTCCTCTAAGGCTGAGAGAATATGACTTGTCCAAGCTCACCCAGTGGGTTTCCATGGCTGAGAAGGGATTCGAACCCTGGTCTCCAGAGTTGTAGTCCAGTGCTCAAGCCACTACACTACTCTAGCACATCTAGTATTCATTTTGTAAAAGAAATGTTCTTATCTAAACTGAGAAGATGATCCAAGAATATTTAAAATGGTATATTTCTTCCTATGTTAGTGCATCAGTATTTAGAAACCACTTTGAAATACAGTAGTTAATGGTTTGGTGCTTGGCATAAATTTTGAATAGCTAATATGGTTATTTTTTATTCACACAACACATGATATGGCTAAATTAGATTATTACATTTTAACATTCCACAAAGGAATGATAACAATTTTTGGTGATGTAAGAACAGTGAGAAATAAAACTTCTACATTTACTGTTCCAATGTAATCAGCATGCTATTTTATTGTGCAGATGCTACATCACCAGATTATTATTACATTGTTCCATCTTAAAGTAGACAATTCAACAACATATGCTTAACAAGAAATTAACTCTCTTGTTGATTCAGAGCACTACTCTTTCCCACTAAATATATTTAAAAGGATATATGTTTAATTTCTACAGGAACCATTGAAGATTAAATGAGCTTGTTCCTTTAAATTGTGGTATAACTATAGCTAAATCTTATCAAAAAGGGAGTTCTTGCATCCAACCTTTCAACGGAATAATTTTCTGGGCAGCTCACAATGTTAAAAAGTGATTTTAAAAAACAAATAAACATCCCACTGCCACCTGAAGGACATTACATTAGATTTTGGTTTCCTTGAGGAAAGCACTGCATGGGTGAGAAGTCACAGCTGATAATGTTCTTCCCTCTTAACTTGCTACTCTCCTCATTTTTGATAATGTGGGGCACTTAACAGAAATGCACTCTTAGATTACTTTAGTGAATGAACAAGTTGATGCAGGTAAAGTGAATGAACAAGTTGATGTCTTTGCTATAATTTTCAGGAGCAGGTTGACAAAATGATCAGAAATTACAGAAGTAGGAGACTTAACTTTGGTAACAGAGAGCAGCAAAAACATCTCTTCTCCCACTGCCCTTTTAAACAGTTTTTGCCAAGAAATGTCAAAGGCAATTTCTCACATCTAATACCTGGACAAAAAGATGTTATGTCACAATGTAATGTCCTTCGAAGTACATTGGTTAGTTTGCCATTCCTTCCTATGGCCCCTGGTATTCCTTGGTTTCCCTTCCAAGTACTAACAACGTCTGACCCTGCTTACCTTCCAAGAGTAGCAAACATCTGGTGCCCTCAAGATATTTAGGCATCCTTAGTAAAAAAGAATATGTAAATAATTTTTAAAAAGCAAACACATTGGCCGATGCATTGTAAACTCTTGTAATGAAGCAAATATCTGCGACATAACTTATTTTTTATTATTACCACTCTATTACACTTTGAGAGAGCCAGCGTGGTATAGTGGTTTGAGTGTTGGACTAAATCTCTGAAGACCAGGGTTTGATTCCCAGCTTGGCCATGAAACCCACTGGGTGACCTTGAGCAAGTCACATGCTCTCAGCCTCAGGGGAAGGCAATGGAAAACCTGTTAGGATATTAATGGGATATAGAGTCAATGATTTTAAAATGTTGAAATGCAATGATGTGTGTCTGTATTTTTACATGCTGTGTAAAACATGTTCTTTTCTACAAGGCCAGAGCCACATGTTATCAGTACCAGGTGTGAATCTAGTCCAAACATGTGAAGCCAGCAAGGTTAAGCTTCATGAGAATGAGCTAATGTTTATGTTAAGGAAAAATCAACATTCATTGTTTTGGGAATTGTAGTCACATGTTCTATTATGATAATTTAAGGGTTGGACTAGAGACACATCATACATGTTTGACCAATCAGTCTGAAGAGACTACGCCCACGAAGGTGGAGCAAGGTGGGCTGAAACATGTGGATCTTGCAGCCATTTTTTAGTCTCTTTGCTTCTTTGTCTGTTTTCTGAGATGTAAAGATCTCTGGTAGTTGCATTTAACTTTACAACTATGTAGTTGGTTAACCTGTTCCAGTTAGCCTTCTAAGGCTAAGCCATTTCTACTATTATTGGTTTTTTTGGTCTTTTTTGCTGTCTTAAATAAAGAAGCTTTGCAGGAAGTTCCAGAAGCCTGTAATGGATTTTCTTTGGTGAATGTGACTAAGTTCCAGATGGAGGTTGAGTCATTCACCAGGCAGCCACCACCCATCCATACAATTTCATTTCAACAAGTGGCAGCAGAGGAGGATGGTTTCCTTGGCGACAGATCTTCTCGGAGGGCATCAACAGCCAGAGAATGAACTGCCATTGACCTCTGAAAAGCCTGGAGAAGTATTTTCCCTTCCAGCTGGGAGCAGCGGATGGAAGTAGGAAGAATCTCCTGCAAGCTGGTGGAGTAAGTAAATAAAACCCCCTGATTAAAAGGCAAAGTTCCTAAAGGGCAGTCTGCCTTGTTCTTGAAAAGCAGCCATTTAGCTTGATTGGGCTGTGAAAGCTGCATTTCTAAAGAGACTGTGTCCTGGAAGGAAAGCCTAAGAAGGGAGGGGGAGAAGACAAAGTTCCGGACAAGGAACTGGACTGTTTAACAGGCATATTAATTAAGAAATGGAGCACCAGAAATTTGATAAATTAAATGCCGAGAATTATGGGACTTGGAGTGTTTATGCAAAAGCATTATTGGTGAGAGAAAACCTTTGGAGCGTGGTGGAGAATGGGATTCCTCAGGCCCCTACTCAGGAGGAGGAACGGCAAAATAACAGGGCAATCGCCACCTTACATTTATTACTGTCTGAGGGCCAGCTAAATTATGTGAAAAATATTACCTCAGCAAAACAAATATGGGAAACTCTTTTGAGAATTCACCAGTCCACTTCAGATCTTTCGAAAATTATTTGGGCGAAGCGTCTTTTTGCTTGCAAAATGGCTGAAAAGCAGTCTGCGATTTCTCATTTAGACAGAATGAGAGACTTGTTTGGCCAGGTAGAAGCCAGAGGTGTCGTGTTAGATGAAAACCTCAAAGTTTATATACTATTAGGATCTTTGAATGAGAGCTTTGATAACATAATGTTGGGACTGCAAACGCCTGGAGTTCAAATCACCATGGAAATGATTTGTAGTAGAGTTTTGGAGGAAGAGGAACGGAGGAGATTTGAGGCTGAGCAAAAGAAAGGACAGAGTGCCGTTACCGCTAAGCCAGCCCAAAATTCTGATGGCAATTTTAAAGACTCTCAAGTTGATAAAGCCGCTTTGGCTAAAATTTGTTATTATTGCAAGAAAAAAGGACATATTAAAAAAGACTGTAGAAAGTTTGCTGCTGACTGCAAGAAAAGGCGGCCGACAGCGCCATCTGGTGACAAAAGGCAGGATAGCGCTCACCAGGGATTTGCAACGACTACAGTGCAAAGAAGCTGTGACTCTGTGACTCTTGTTCAATCTGAAACCACGTGGTTAGTTGATTCCGGAGCAACAAGCAATATGTGCAATAAAGAGGAACTGTTCCAGAGTAAGAAACCAGCAGGTGTTTCTACTGTAGCTCTAGCAGATGGGGCAGCCCAGAAGATCAAGGAAATGGGGACTGTTTGCATTCCTGGGTTTGGTAAAAAATTTGAAAATGTATTGTATGTACCTAATTTACAAAACTGTTTAGTTAGTGTGTCTGCTTTGACAACAGATGGGTACAAAGTCAATTTTGAAGGGAATGAATGTTTAATTTCTAAAGATGGGCAGATGTGTGCAAAAGCAGTAAAGAAGGACAAACTGTATTACCTGGTAGAAAAAGAGGGGTGTGCGCTTGCACAAAACCAACCTTTGCATGCAGATTGCATTCATTATTACCACAGGGTGATGGGACATGTGGGTTTTAAAAATCTTATAAGATTGCAGAAAGTTTGTCCTGAACTTAAAATGTCTCCATGCACAAACCATCTGGAATGTTCAGTTTGCAGCAAGATTAAGCTGACGGCTTATCCTGTGGCAAAACGAACTAAGTTAAAGGTCTCAAGACCATTTGAGCAAATCCATGCAGATCTAGCAGGGCCTTCTAGTATTTTGACTGAGGGTGGCTGTAAATATTTCATGGTGATTGTTGATCGTTTCACAAGATTTTCTTATGTCATTTTGTTGAAAGAGAAAAGTGAAGCAGGGGATAGATTCAAAGAATGGGTGAACATGATTGAAAGGCAATTTGATTTCAAAGTGGGAACTCTGGTCACCGACAGGGGAGGGGAGTTCCTGGCTTCTCACTTGACCCATTGGTTAAGAAGAAAGGGAATCAGGCATCATAAAACTAACCCAAGTTGCGCTTCTGAAGACGGTTTAGCCGAGATTAAAATACGCTGGCTTAAACAGATGAAAGATTGTTTGATGCTTGATGCAAAGGCTCCTGAAAGGCTTTGGGGTGAGGCAATTCTCACAGCCAATTTCCTGTCAAATCGCACTTGGAATTCAGCTGTGAGGACTACTCCTTACCACATGCTTTTCAAAAGGCCACCAAATTTAAAATACCTCAGAGTGTTTGGGCAATATGCAAATGTGTACATTCCTGCAGCTTTCAGGAGGAAAGGTCAGCCCAAATGGAGACGCCTGATGTTTGTGGGTTACACAGGTAACAGTTACAGATTTCACCTTGGGGGTGATCAGGTTCTTTTTTCAAGAAGTGCAAACTTTGAGAAACATTCAGGCTGGGAGCACATTCACTCAAACAAAGAGGTGTTTTACAGACTGGGACAGTCAGAAACACAAACACAAACACAACCACCTGTTAGAAATGGAGGGGCAATGAAACAGGAATCAGATTCAGGAGATGAAGGGCCAAGCACTTCAGAGAAGAAGACAAGCCCTCGCCCCACTACACCTAGAATGTCAGAAAAAAAGAGACACTCAGAGAGGGAGGCACATTCAAGCACAGACACAGAGGATGAAGAGGGAAGGACAAAGACAATTGTACTTAGGAGAACTACAAGAGTTAGGAAGCCTCCAGATCGCTTTAAAGTGCAGGAAGCTAGGGCTTGTGTTGTCGTGGTGGAAGAGCCAGAGACTTATCAGGAAGTACTAGAGTGTTGTGACGAGGAGAGAGAGAAATGGGAATCAGCAATGGAACAGGAGTACAAGGCGTTAGTAAACAAGAAAGTGTTTGAAATTGTAGACAGGCCAGCAGATCACAAAGTGATTGGTTGCAAATGGGTTTACAAGAGGAAGCTGATGCCGGATGGTAGTCAGAAATACAAGGCTAGGTTGGTAGCTAAGGGATTTGCACAACAAAGGTTTGAGAACTTTGACAAGACATTTTCTCCAACAGCAAAGCCTGAGAGCTTGAGATTAGTTTTGGCTTTAGCTGCAAGGAGGGGCCAGTTGGTGCATCATTTTGATTTTGAGACTGCATACTTGAATGCAGATCTTGAGGAAACTGTTTTCATGGAGCAACCTTTAGGTTTTCAGAAGGATGGTGACAGAAAGGTGTACAAATTGAAGAAGGCATTGTATGGTTTGAAGCAAAGTGCTAGAAGCTGGAATCTTTGCATTCATGAGGAGTTGGTGAAGCTAGGTTACAAACGCAGTGTAGCTGATGCGTGTGTTTACACAAAGGGAGATGTGATCCTGGTGATTTATGTGGATGATGTGTGTGTAGTAGCTAGTTCAAAGCAAGGAATTCAGACAGTGAGAAAGGAGTTGTCACAAAAATTCAATGTGAAAGATCTTGGAGTTTTGAGGTCTTATCTAGGCATAGATGTTGAGTGGTGTGAAGATGGGAGTTGTTGTCTGAGTCAGAAGAGGAAAATCCAGAGTTTGATTGAGAAATGTGGATTGCAAGATGCAAAAACAGTGAAAAGCCCAATGTCAGTGGGTTATGTGAATTGTGAAGGCACTAGGGAGTTTGAAGATGTGGAGATGTATAGGAGCTATATAGGGAGTCTTTTGTTCATTGCAGCAAATTCTAGGCCTGACATCTGTTTTTCAGTAGCCATGTTGGGAAGGAAGGCAAGTTGTCCTACAGTGGAGGATTGGACAGCAGTGAAGCATTTGTTGAGGTACCTGAAAGGTAGCTTAGATAGGAAATTGAAGTTACAAAACAGTCAAGCTGGTCTTGAGTGTTTTGTTGACAGTTCGTTTGCTTCTGAGCTACACGACAGGAAATCAGTGACAGGATTGTTGATCAAGTTTGGAGGGAGTTCAATTGTGTGGAGAAGCAGAAAACAGAGATACGTAGCGTTAAGTACGGGAGAAGCAGAATTTGGAGCCTTATCAGAGAGTGGATTAGGCAGTTGTTGACAGATCTGAATGAAGATTGTTGTGAACCAGTGGTGATTCATGAGGATTCTCAGACTTGCATTGCCATGGCTGAAGCTGAGAACCTAAAGTGCAGAACAAAATACATTGGTGTGAGGTATCAGAATGTCAGAGAGATGGTGCAAAATGGAATTGTGAGTCTACAGTATATAGAGACTAGTCAAAATCAAGCAGACATCTTGACAAAGGCATTGACCATTGATAGACACGAACAGTTGTCACGTCTACTTGGCATGTCTTAAGTTTAGGCCTGGTCAGTGAACCAAGATAGTTTTTGTTTCAGCTTAGTTTAGTGTACACCATACACACATCATACATTTCAGGAGGGGATTGTTAGGATATTAATGGG
The DNA here is from genome assembly GCA_026167975.1 of Phrynosoma blainvillii. Taxonomy (NCBI): domain Eukaryota; kingdom Metazoa; phylum Chordata; class Lepidosauria; order Squamata; family Phrynosomatidae; genus Phrynosoma; species Phrynosoma blainvillii. Next base: position 114,498,239 of record JANUYF010000002.1, on the reverse strand, counting down.
ATATAGAGTCAATGATTTTAAAATGTTGAAATGCAATGATGTGTGTCTGTATTTTTACATGCTGTGTAAAACATGTTCTTTTCTACAAGGCCAGAGCCACATGTTATCAGTACCAGGTGTGAATCTAGTCCAAACATGTGAAGCCAGCAAGGTTAAGCTTCATGAGAATGAGCTAATGTTTATGTTAAGGAAAAATCAACATTCATTGTTTTGGGAATTGTAGTCACATGTTCTATTATGATAATTTAAGGGTTGGACTAGAGACACATCATACATGTTTGACCAATCAGTCTGAAGAGACTACGCCCACGAAGGTGGAGCAAGGTGGGCTGAAACATGTGGATCTTGCAGCCATTTTTTAGTCTCTTTGCTTCTTTGTCTGTTTTCTGAGATGTAAAGATCTCTGGTAGTTGCATTTAACTTTACAACTATGTAGTTGGTTAACCTGTTCCAGTTAGCCTTCTAAGGCTAAGCCATTTCTACTATTATTGTTTTTTTTTGTCTTTTTTGCTGTCTTAAATAAAGAAGCTTTGCAGGAAGTTCCAGAAGCCTGTAATGGATTTTCTTTGGTGAATGTGACTAAGTTCCAGATGGAGGTTGAGTCATTCACCAGGCAGCCACCACCCATCCATACAATTTCATTTCAACCAAACCTCCTCTGAACAATTCTTGCCAAGAAAACCCCATGACAGGGTTGCCTTAGGATCACCATAAGTTGGAAATGAAGGCACACAACACACATGCACACACACACACACACACACCAGTTGAATTTTAAGACAATGTATATTTATTCAAGTTTGATTTACTTATAATTAAAAACAAATTTCCTTTTCAGGGTGGAACACTGATGCCTGTATTTTGTTTTGTTTTTTCCAAAAAGATATCATGTTTGCTTAGTTCTGTTGCAGTGCAATATTGTAACATTGGGTATGTGTAGGGAATTTCCTTTTAATTATCTTTAGTACTATTGGAAAGAGACTTCAAAGTTAGCATGATCTTTAGCGCTTTGTTTATTACTGAATTTTCCTTGCCTAAGAAAACCCTATGAAATCAGTGGGGTCGACAGGAAACTTAAAGACAACATGTACTTTACTTTACTAATGGGAGGGTTAAATATTTGAATAAAAATTCTCATTCCTGCCTACATTTTCTGTAACAAACATACAAAATGTTTGCTATATCAATTAATATATATTTCGCTTGGAACATAGTAGAATTTTTATATTACCTTAGAATGGATTTCAAAATATTTGATACTATAGCCCACTGATGCATATTTGCTTTTCAAGAAGCTTTACAGTATTTCTTAAAATATTTATAAACTAAATTGCTGCTCACCAAAAAGCAACAGACAATGGAATCACAGAAATAAAATATTAAGTAAAAGCAGACTAAAGAAACTCAATGTCATAGTGAAATAATACATGTTTGACTGCTTGCAGAAAACTCAATAAGGATGGAATTAGCCTGTCTTAGCAACTATAAGGGGTGAAACACACAAGCAGAAAGAAACGGCTTCTGGCCGCTTTGGAGGTGTACCAATTAGATGACACAGGCCTCCAAAGCTGCCAGAAGCCGCAGCAAGGCTGCCCTCCGGTCCTTTGGACTGGGCAAAAAAGGAGTCAAGTTAATCTGGATCATGGAAGTGCCAGTTGGCTACAGCAAGCATAACCCACCTTTTTGCACTCACTTCTGGCTGGAGCAGACTCAGGCCTCTCTTTCATGCCTGTCTGCTCTGGCTCTATGTTGTTATCACAAAAATGAGCTAACCTATCATAATGGTTGGACACAAATAGGGCCTCTGTTAAAGATCTCAAATAAAAGTTCACACAAAAAGAGAGGGTCTTTCAGATATCTTGTTTCCAAGATATTTAGGGCATTATTTATCAAAACCAGTACCTTGAACTGTGTTCAAAAACAAACTGGAATGCAGTTCAATTCATTCAAGTCCAGTGCTATATGGTCTCTAAAGTGCAAACTAGAAAACATCTGATCATTACATCTTGTACTAACTGTAGTTACCTAACATTTTTCAAGAGGAATCCCACATAAATTAGTAATTTAATTAAGACATAATTAAAATTTGGTTCACTGTGGCCAGATCCAACTTCTCTAAGCAGTCGCAGTTGAGGAAAGGCACTCTTGGCTACATTCACTTATGAATGTACAGCAGAATTCTTCCCAATAGTACCTCCAAGATAGAAGCCTGGACCTTCAGACCTCAGCATATATCTAATATATGTTGTAATCCCAGGATGGTGAAGTGGTTTGAGCATTGGACTATGACTCTGGAGAACAAGGTTTGATTCCCTGATTAGCCACAGAAACCTTGTGTGAGTCACAAACTCTCCGCCCCAGAAAACCCTGTGACAAGAGTCACCTTAGGGTCAGCATAAGTCAGAAACAACTTGAAGGTACACAACTACAACAACAGTCCCAATCCTAGGTTGCCTTTTCTGCTAATGGGTAGAACATCTGTGCTGTTGAGCCCCATTTGTTTATACACTTACAATTCCCCACTACATCTATATAGTGTTTTGGAAATTCTGTATTCTCCCTGGGATACTTCAGAAAGAGTGATTCTGAAAGAGTGATTTAGTGCTAAATATCATCAGCATAGTGGTGACATGCAGCCCCAAGATCTAAATAATCTCTCCCAGTAGTTTCATGTAAATGTTAAAAATTATAGATCACCTTCATCCTGGCTAGCAAAAACTGTATCAAGAGAGTGGAATGCTGGATAAAAACTCAAATACATCCATGGTTAGTCTGGAAGTCATAAAATGCTTAGCTGCTCCTCCTGAAAAAAAATCTCAACATGAATATTAAAATCTTCCAGCACAGCCAGTTTGAGTAAAATCAACACCACCTCCCAGATCACCTCCATTAGCTGAGACAAATAACTGGGCAGTGACATGGGCCGTTACCCAACAGAGTCCCAATCCTGTGTTGTCCTGTTATAGTCAAATATTGGACATTTAGAGACAATTTGCCTCAACAGGAAGATAGATTCATCTTAAATAACTGCAACTCTACATCCCACACCATTGGATCTTGTCTGCTGCCGCCACAGCCACACAACTTGACAACCCCATCTTTGCCCAACCAGGTTTTAATCACAAGTGCTGCCTCATCCAAGATGAAATTCTATAAATCTAAGCTTATGCAGCTGCACACAAACACATCACATAGAGCTGGTATTATACACCAGGACTTTCTGACCTGGTGATATTCTATTACAGCAGCTTACCTGGGAAGCTAAGCAGGGTCAGCCCCAACTAGTACTTGGATGGGAGGCTGCCAATGAATACCAGGTGCTGTAAACTATATTTCAGAGGAAGGACTAGCAAAACTACCTCCGAATATTCCTTGCCAAAGAAAACCCTATGAAATGCATGGGGTCACCATAAGTCAACAAGTGACTTGAAGGCATGCGTGCGTGTGTGCACACACGCACGCACACACACACACACACACATTCTGCTAGGATGAATGATAAACAAGAAAGCGAAACAGCTACAGTATATCTCTCCTCCACTGAAATTTTCTATCTCCAATGCTATATCTCCCTCTACTCACAATAGTTGAAACAGTAGCCGAATCCCTCCCTTTCCATCCAAACACACATTTAGCCAAACAGAGACAAGAGACAAGACAGAGTAGGAGATCCCATTTTACTTCAGCAAGCCACAGCTACACATGCACAAAACACCATCCAATTACCTGAGACAGAACAATAAACATCAACCAGAGTAAGAGCACAGTATCACACTATGATCATACTGTGATATTAGTAGATTATTCTTGTGAAATACAGAATGAAAAGTCTTAATCATAACACTATTACTATTCCTTGGATCCAGTAGGAAACACACAATAATACAATATATGTCATTAAGTCATATATTTTCAAGATCCTAGACTTAGGGCCTCGGCAGACGACTAATAGAGTCGTCTTGGAGGCCCGGAAGAGGAGCAGCAGCCACACGCGCGATGCTCCTTCCTCTTCCTGAGGTTGCCCTCTGTGCTGCCGGCCCTCCGCACGGCCGGTGCTCCCAGGGCAACCTCCCGCCGCAGCGTCTGGACACGCTGCGGCGGAAAAGTCAGGGAAAGTGCGCCCTACGCGTTTAGGGCGCACTTTCCCTGTCTTCTAAAAGGAGCGCCAATTTGGAGCTCCTTTTAGGGTCGCTGCAGGAGCGCCGCGGTGCGGAGGCTGCGGTCCCGCGGCGCTCCGTCCGGCGGCATCCCGGAAGCACTCGTGTGCTTCCCCCCTTAGATAAACATCAAAATTAAACTCTTGCTTCACTTGCTTCTTGCAAACTACAGAGGTGAAAAACTGTTCATCCTTGTAAAATCCTGCAGTAAAGTCCTGTGATAAAATAACAATTTTCCTCTGGCAAGAGTCTAGGTGGGAAAGCCTCCATCTTTCTTCCTGACCATATACAAAACAGAGAGAAAGGATGTAGCATTTCACTTATGTAACCATAACCATGTGTTTGCAATAATAAGCTGTGGTAGGAAATCTATGGGGGGTTGCAGACTGTCAAAAATAGTGTGAATTCAGTCCACTTTTAGGGTTAGTGCTAGGGAATCATGGGAATTGTTATTTTTCTGAGACATTGAACCTTCTTTGTCAGAGAACTCTAGTGCCACAATAAAATACAGTCCCCATGATTCCCTAACCTTAACCCTAACCCTAAAAGTGGACTGAATTCACACTATTTCTGACAGTCTGCAACCCCCCTATATCTAAAATCAGGATGACAATTGTATCCAATATTCTCTATTTTAATAAAAACACTTTTTAGCAGCAGAAACCATTCCTTTTAGCTACAAACACTTGTAAAACTCACTTTTCTACTTAATCATGGATAAATATTTGTAAGCCTTTAAAGCTCTTTATACTAATAAAATATATGAAAACCTGTCCAATCTAAAAAAATTAACTTACAAATGATTTTTCTCTAGTATTAATCACAATTACAATGGTCTGATTTTCAAAGAGTAAGTCTTTATCCCATGGTAGACATTTAACTATACTCCATTCAATCCCCATCTGCATCAACTCTAATTATCCTATTCTGTGATAATGCTAAGTTTTGTTCTCTGTAATGGGCTCATAGCATTCTTTTATTTTCTAGAGAGAGGGAACCACACAGGTATGTCAAGTGGGCATATAAAATGGTGCTGAGACAAGGGTCCGAAACAGACAGCCCATTAAAGCCCATTTATGAGTGTCCTGTAAACACAGCGTTTACACGTTGCATGCTCCAAAGATGCCCAGAAGCTGCTTGGAAGCCATCTGGCTACCCAGACGTGGGCAGCTTTAAGACGCTTTGGTGGCACAGCATTTCCATAGCATACACCACCAGAGCATCTTGAAGCCACCCTGGAGCTGTGGCAGGGCCAGAAAAGATGGATCTTTCCTGGCCCAAATAGGATCTGTGTTCAAGGAGGATTGAGACCATGCCATGTGCTTGCGTGGCCCCAATACATCTTTGGCAGGGGCGGCTTGACTGGCCCTCTGTTCCCGCCCAAAGACATGATGAGTAACCCCATCCAAACCATTTTGTACCATTTCAGAATGGTGAGGAAAAAATGTTTGGCTGGACCTTTATATCAAACAAGAACAATTTTTCTCCCCAAATTAGCCTATCAGGAGAAGACTAGGCTATAACCTTTGGCCTCAAATACTGATTTTTTTTTAATGAACATTAAGCTTTTTTAAAGTGAAAGTTGGCATCAGGTATATGATCTGCACCTGAATCAGATGTAGTTCAGAAGCAACACATTAGACTAAAACCAATTTCTAGTTTCAACTAAAGTAGACCTATTGAATCAATGACATTTGTATCAGTGTTGACATACTATACAGCTACTGAGTCAACTGATTTGTTTCAGCTGGTACTAGCATTTGGCTTCAGGTCTATATGAGCAGCTGCTTCCTGGCTGTTTAGAGCAGCCTTTGGTTTAGAACTTTTGTTTCTTTTCCAGATTAAAATATCAGTGGTAGCTTTTGTTTTTGGGATTCTTTTTGAAGCAGATGTGCTGAATTTTAATAGATGATGATTATGTCTTAACATATGCATTGCATTTCATAATGTGTAGAATCCAGCCAAAATTAAGCATTACTAAATTGCATTGATTTAATGAGACATTTAAAAACATGCTGTATTTTTCCACAGAAATAGGTGGGACTTAGAAGTGGTAAATGTAATGGATAGATTAACAGATCTGTAATTGCAATTTACAGCCACCATGGTATAGTGGTATGAGCACTGGGCGATGACTGAAGACCAGTGTTCGATGTCCTGCTCAGCCGTAGAAACCCACCTTGGGTGAATCACACACTCTCAACCCAATGACAGGTTTGCCTTAGGGTTGCCATGTCAGAAACAACTTGAAGGCACATAACAATAACAAACTGTACAATAAAATGAAATGAATGAAATGCTGGATGGGACCATATGTATCTGATATATTGCATAAATGTTTTTATATCTTTGTATTAAATTTTAGCATTTTATTCAATAAAGCTCAAAGTACCCCACTGCTAAATATGTATTTCAAGCCAATATATATCATGTTTTCAATTTATGTTTTCAGATTCAGCTAAAAACATGCACACACACGTAGACAGACACACACACACACATATGCCAAAGGAATAAACAGAAAAGTTTTGATAAAACCCAAAAATCTGTTGTATGTTCATTTTGTCCAATATTTTGTTTTAGGAGCAAGAGGTTTTATCCTTTCCTATACCACTTCTTAGAGACAGCAAGTGTTTAAGGAAATTCATTTACAAAACCACATTTTCAAAGTGCCACTTCTCTCAACTAATAGTATTATCTAGATTATATACTCAGATAAGAAACAAAACTAAATTAATACAAAAGACAAAATAAATGTCAATTTATAATAATACCATGTCTTTCTGTTCAATATTGAACCTAGAAACAAAGGACTGAAAACTACATTAGCCTATAGAAACGAATGGATTAGTTGTAATTGCAGATGTGATCTCAGATACCTCATTATTATTACAGTTAGTCATCTTCTCCACTGAAGATGAGTGTTCCTATTCAGCAGAAATAGAAAGAATTAAATCCACATTCCATTCAGAAAAATCCGTAGTAAGAATATGAGCAAAATAAAAATATAAAATAATTATGCTGTATCAAAAATGTGCAATGTTCCTCATGGGAGAATAACATTATTGACTAAATGTGCTGTATATGATGTAGTTTCATTTGGGCTATGTTAAGAAAGCGTAGATAACTGGGCAGTATCATGCTACAGCAATTCATTGAGCATCAACTAACCATTTAAACAGATTGTATTATTGATATTCATTATTTATATAGATGACATGTAGCTTGATATACAGAAGTGGCACAATTGTCAGATAGTGTAGTGTTTCTTACATGATCAGGCAAGGTCCAGGACTGAGCTACAGAATCCAAGAACAAACTTGCCAGGAGGAACCTGAAACACTAGTGGCAAAATTTACTGTAACTTCTGAGAAGTAGGCCCCACACATAAATGTATTTATGGTTCCTCAAAACATTTAGAATATGATGGCACAATGTCAGGATTACTGAAAGACCATCACATATTGCAGTAACTTTACATTTCATGGGAAAATGTGAACATATAAAAATTTGGAAAAAAAATAGATCTTAGATCTTAACATACTATTTTATCCTTTTTTATAATTCTCAACAATAGTGGGCTTGCCACAAATCTCACCTACCCTGCCAAGTCATTTCTATCAGTGTAACAGCTGAGGGAATGAGCCATGTCCATCTAGTTTATCACATTCCCTTTTTTGCCTGATCTAGGCACGGGCTGGGGATGTGTGTGAATGAGGGGAAATGGATTTTATTGCACTCGAAATAGTCAGCAAGCCATTGCCATGCCATCGTCCGACCACCACTCATCCCCAAGCTGTGCTGAGCCAGCCAATTTTTCAAGGATTGAAGCTTTCCGGCTGACCAAAATTGGCTGGGCCAGCGCGGCTTGGGGACAGGTGGTGGTCAGGCAACAGCATGGCGATGGCTTGCCAACTGTTTCGAGTGTGATAAAATCCATTTCTCCTCATTCATATGCATCCCCAGCCCGTGCCCAGACAAAAAAGGGAATGTAATAAACTCCCAAGACTTACAGATGTTACATGTGCATAAGAGATTCCTGCTTTCCTTTCCAGGGTAAGTGTGTGAGATGGTCAAGCATAGAGGGTTCTCCCTCTTCTAAACATGCCAAGGTCCTTTTTGGTTCACCATCTTGCCTCCCAATCCCCTTGCCAGGGTCAATGTTCATTCCAGGGCACAATTCGGTCAAGGATAGAGCTGGTCCTGGGCTCTATGGCATTTTAGATCTTTAAGTCTGGGGGAGGTAAAATATTCTACAGACATGCTTGGGCTGTCTTCTTAAATGCTGGAGCTGTACATATTTGCCTCACAGCAGAGCTTCTTAACTGGCTGTTAAGTCATGAACACTCACATTAGTAGAGCCATAAATCCTTAGAGATGGTTTCATAATGCAAGCCCTTTCTCCAGCCTATGTCACTGATAACATCCTGAGTATAGCCTGCCTTTGACTCACCCTATGTCCCATGTGGGGAGCTTTATGTCTCCAGTTCGAAGTCTATAAACAGTGATTGACTCACTAACAAGTTTGATTTTCAGGTTTATGACATTGTTTTTGATATTATACAAAACCAAAAGTGCTCTTTTTAAAACTTACAAATAAGAATATTCAGGATAAGTAGTACAAAATTATTTCATTGTAAATAAAATAAAGCATTTAACTTTAAATTGTTACAACCATATACTTAGTAGTTTCAAACTTTACACTATCATACATAAACCCATCCATGAGAAATATTATGGCACTCTAAGAACTTTATTTGGTTCTCCTTAAAACTGTAAACAAACAGGCCAAAGACACTAGAGGACAAGCAAAGCACATAGAAAAAAGAATTGCTCTACATGTATTGGAAAATTAATTTCTAAGTGTATATGCTGCAGATATCTGTGCTGAAGTGAAGTGTAAACACTGACTTTTAGTATTTAGTGTTAGTGACCACTATCCTATTATTTGTGTTCTAGTATCATCACCATCCACTAGGATAATGAGTGTGTCAATGCTAGAAGAAAACTAGAGCCTCAAATCTGTATGGCTCTCACACAAAGTTCATGAAACAATAAGACATTGTATTGACTTCACATTATAACTCTACGATGCTGTTAAAGGGACTGGTGAAAAAAGGTACAGTGTAGAACCTCAGTCTAAAAAAGTTCACTTCACATACACTATAGCAGGGGTAGGCAACCTTTCCCCTTTAAGGGCCGAAGGACTTCAGCTCCCAGAAGCCTCAGCCATGTTGGCCAATAGTCCCATGTTGGCCAATAGCTCCTGGGATTGTGGGAGCTGAAGTCCCTCGGCCCTTAAAGGGGAAAGGTTGCCTACCCCTGCACTATAGCAATGCTTTGCTTTACTGAAGAGCTACAGGCTTCTAGAGAACTTCAGTTACCTTTGTTAGGGTATGCAGACAGCGGGGATCTAGCATACACACATGCAGAGTAGATGCAAGTAGACAGGAACACCTAGAAGCTGATCTTCTGTGAAGAGTCAGGGAAAAAACCTCCCAAATACAGCAGCTGCTTTCAGCTTGGAGAAAGGAATAGCTTCACAGCGAGGCTTCTCTCAGAGAGGGCTTTAATCTTTGTTGCAAATATTTACAAAGATACATAGAGTACCAGATATCCGTCTTGAATACTCACAGCTATACAGACCAACAGAGTGCTTCGCAAATCACCAACCACAACTAACCAACAACAGAGATTCTGACCCTCTCCCATATATAGGTGGTCTTCTTAGAAACATGTAACAGCCATGCACTAATGAAATCTGGCTGGTTTCATGCCAGTGCCCGTTGCATCAGAACTGTTGCATCAGACCTCCCATAATGCATACTTGGCTTGTCCCATCCACTGTGCATATTGCATCAGGCTTCCCATGATGCACAGCCTTCCAAATGCTGACTCATGCACCTGCCAGTTGAATTGTAGTAACCTTGTTACTCCAGTTCTCTCAGTGGCCACATCCATATCAATTTCCAGACCAGGGTGCCACATGGTCTTGACAACCTTTGTCTCTCACCCATGCTGCATGACATCATTTTTCATACAAACGTCCACAAGGATGCTTCCCCAATTTATGTAGCATGTAAATATATTTTTACAGGATTATACCTTCCCATTTTCAGAAGGTTTGACAAATATAGGGATGTTTATTCCCATACTGCTTTTAAAACCTCTTTCTATTAACTGTACTGTTAGAATTTATGTTTATAGTTACAGAAGTAGTTATTATATTGACTTGGATATGATAGCAGAAAACCAAATTTAAAGTACTTATATATGTTGATGCTATTAAAAATGTGCATATCTAATTTGTCTAGTTTGACAAGACTTCAACAGCACAGTTAAGGAAATATTTTTCATTGTCAGAATTTTGTCCCATCTATTTTCAAAGATACATTTAGTCATACAATATAAAAGGAAAGAGCAGCATTAGAAAGAAACACAAAGTAGCTGAAGGTCATCTCTTCATCTCAATAAACAAAATGCTCCAGACATGTTCAATTATCCGCCTTGGAATCAAGAAAAATAGAACATAACTTGTCGAATCTGACCTACATTTTTATTCCTACAGGAAAAGGGGGGGGGGGGAGACAGAACAATTTCTCCATATGAAAACATGGATAGGTGGAACTGTCTGTTTGTTATGAAGAAATGTCTGTTGCAAGAGACATGTGTGTAGCAATGCTTTTAATTTAACATCCCTAATAACAGCTCCCATAAATTGCAACAGAAATTGTGTTTGAAACATCATCAGTGGGATATCAGAAGCAGCATGGAAGAACTTCTGCTTTTAAAAAAACACAATTATAATTTATAATTTATAAATTATAACAGCCCTCACCATATAGTGGCCACCTACCTATATATGATTCCTATTGGAAAACAGGGTACCTCAAATCTGTTTGAAATAAATCCTGCCCAATGCCTCAATCACCACAAGAGATGAACAGAAGAAAGCCACTTGCCTCTCTCCAAACTCAATGTAGCACAGGCAAATCCAAGAGGCCCACTGGCATCTCCAGATAAAATCTGTAGTGGCACTGGTGAAGTGGACACCATCAGGGCAAAAGAGGTCATCTCATCAAGATGTCCCATTTCTTGATGACACAGTCATGCTGAAACTATTTTTTATGGTTCTACTTACCCCCATCAGATCCACTACAACTTTTCACATTCTCTTCTCAAGCAAATATGTATAGGTGGGCATAAATATATAGAGAGAGAAATATCACAATGATAATGTAATTGTAATGTAACAGAAATATTAAAAACTGAAAGAAGAGCATGTTGGTTGCACTACTTTGGTGTGCATCAAACCAAACAGTTGCAAGAAATCTTTAGAACCAAGTTACCAATGAGACCAGAATTGTTTTTGTTGGGCATACCAGAGGAAGATACTAAAACTTTAAATTATAGAGTACTCCACTATATTATTTTAGCAGCTAGAATACAAATTTGGATAAATGTGGAAATACCCACAACAAAAGACTAGACAGTTAAAATATTTAAATTGGCTGAAATGGATAAATTGACTATAATGACTAAAGAGACATCTGTAGAAAAAAAATCAAAAATCATGGGAACCATTTTTAAATTATATTACTAAGAAAGAAGATTGCCAGCATTCCTGAGTTCTGAGTACTGAAGACTATGAGAAAAAAAGAGATAGCTAGAAGGTTAGTTGATACTGTGTATAAACTGGAAAGAAAAGGTTAATATATTAGTATTTGTGTTTAATGAGCGGGAAGTCAAAGTCTTTCCATTTTTATAGTAAAAAGAAAGTAGGGGTTATAGTTTTGTAAACTGTCTAGTTGGTATGGGTATATAGAGTGTATTAATGTATGTAGTGTGTATTCTCTACTTTTTAATGTGTACAGCTGGTGTATAAAAGTGGAAAAAATAATTTAAAAATTATTTACTGTAAATTTTAAAAGTACAGTAGCCAGGATGACCATTACATAGAAGAGAGGAAGGAAGTGCAATGTTAGCTATAGATGGGAAATGTAGGGTATAATCCTCCCAGCCTTTGTTGGCAGTGTTCTTGGATCATATGGTATCACCATTGCAATTATTGACAAATCAAGAGACTTTGATTATCTGAACTGATGTGCTTTGCAACTCGTTCCAATTTTTCACCAAGACTGCAGGTTTGTAATTCCTAAACTCTGTGAATAGGTTATTTGTTTTGCCTACACAAAACTACCGCATCCTAAGGGCTAAACTACTTCACAATTTAAATACACAGTACAAAGCTGAGTCCATTTTACACTAAAGTAAACATGTGTATGGCCGTCATCCAGATCAGGACCAAGACGTGTGGGTACAGCAGTTAAATATTTCCCCAACAATATCCCCATTTAAATTTGTGCCCCATGGGACTAAAAAAGAAACAGGAGAAGCAGAAGTAGCAGCTCTACTGGCATCAGTAAGGTAAGTCGCAGAATCACAGGTGATAGGGTGTTTGGATGCTTAAGAATGTGATCTAGGATTAGTGACTGGTAGTTTCAGTACAGTTCTTATTAATATCTGCATAGATTAGGAGGCTAATAGTAAGTTACATAGGAGGCTTACTAACATCTATAACAAATGCCAAACTTTGGGCATTCCATCTCCTGTTTTGTAAGTGTCATCTTGACTACCTTTAGATTCACATGAGAATAGCAGCAGAAATATGAACCAAAACATTTTGCTTTAAGGCTTCAATATTTATATTATGATAGCCACTGTAAGTTCCAGTGATTGATTCCATTCTTACAGATACCAAATACTTATCTGAAGTACATTTATTTCTGCGCTCATGCATATGAAACACATACACACACTCCATTTGATGTTTCATTTTAACCCCAATCAGTTATTATAGTTAAATTAGCAAAATTCCCATAAAAATTGCTATAGATGCAGTCTGTGCTTCCAATATATGCATGATCTACAAAGGCTAAAAATAAAAATAAAAAATAACTAACTAGTTATACGTCATAAAGCTACATAAGGGAGCCACACTTACAAACATTAGAATGATATATACTACAGAAATTACGATTTTTCCTATACTGTATACCCTCAAGCACCGTTTCCATTATTCACCCTTTTACAAAAGTAATAAGAGGGTTGCTTTATGAATGTACATCCCTGCTGTCTATGTTTTTGTATTAATAATTTAACTTGGATTATTCTTGATACTGTTCTGCCTCATCAAAAGGTAGCACATCTTTAAGAGTGCCATAAATTTAAAATATTTCATAAAAATGTGTTAATGATAGAAAACTATTAAATGGAACATATATACAATTGCAATACCAAGCTGTCTTCCAAAAGCCATTTAAAAATACTTGTGAAGTCATATCAAAACCAGCATGTATGAGTACTTCACCAGCCAAATGAACTTTTCAGGGTTCCCTTTTAGCAATTACCTATGCATGCTGCATCAAAGCACACTCCAGAATGACAGCCCATGCATCAAAAGCAACTGCTGTAAGGAAATCCCTCTCTAGTTTATTTCATATGTAAATAAAAATGCTTTTGATAGGGGCTGAATCTCTCTCCAACCATCCCCAATGCCTAATATCTCCCCCTCAATCATGAAATAGCCTAATGACCAATGAGGTCCCCAACAGTAGAGTTATGTGCATGTTTTTAATCAAAAATAAATTTCTTTAGGGTCGAAGTAATTGAAGGAAGACATGTTGCTTGGAGAAGTGACACCAACCATATGTTTGTTGATTATAACTCCCAGATAAGGGTTAGTCAAAAGAAGAGTGGTGAACATTCTGAACATGTTCCAGTTCCTTTAAAAGAATCAGTGATGTGATTTCTGTGGAAGAAGCCTTTGCTAGATCCCATCATTCTAGATAATGATGGGCCACCTTTTACTTCCCCTTTTCGAAGCAAAATCTTAGAGATAGTGGGTCATCAAAAGACAACTCCTAGTTTGCTTGCATCAAATTGAATACCTGATCTAGTCCAATCTGGGCTATGGCTTGAGTTTGGGATAGAAACAAATTCTTTTAATAACTGCATCCCTGTTGGTAGTGCCTGTTAAAACCATGCACAGTGGTGTGGTATTCATTTGAAGTATTTTAGTGACTTGGAATTGGGGACACCATTCTGTCGTGGGTTTTGTTAAGTTTGGCTTAACATCCCTTTAAGATGGTGCTGGGGATGGCTGTTCAAGCTTATGGTCAGTCTGTGGGATCCCACAAGAACCAATATCACTTCTATCCTTTTTACATCACCATGAACCTGCTGAAGGAAATCATCCATAGAGTGGGACTAGATCTCATCACTATGATGATGACACCTAGCTCTAGCTCTCTTTCACTACAAATGACAAGAAAGCTGTAGAAGTCCTGAACTGTTCTTCAGAAGCAATGTGGAACCGGACACTGGTGAATAAATTGCGGCTTAATCCAGAGAAGACAGAAGAACTGTTGGTCAACAGGAAGGTCTATCTGGGTTTGGGAATATCATCTAATCTAGACAAGGATGCAGTCTCCCTGAAGGACAGGTTTGGCTACGGTGGTTTATGCCTAACTTACTTCTGATTAGACTGCTGTAACAGATTCAGAATGATGCTCTCCTTTATATGTATGCAGAAGCAGTTTCAGAAACCACGCATTATTGGTACTGTATCAACTACACAGCTTTCCAGTTCAATTCTGAGTTGAATTCAAGGGATTCATTCTGACACAGACCTAAAAGGCTCTGATATCTGAAAGACTGACTCTTCCTTATTGAACCTGCCCAGAGTCTGAGATCCCCATTGGAGGGTCTGAGATGTCACTACAGAGAAAGCCTTGCTTTGTGTATTGGCCAACCTACCCTTTCAAGATGGTCGAAGATGCAACAGGGCCTCTGTTGTAGATCTCAAATTCTGGGTGGGCTTATTCTAAGCAGATAAAACCTTGGGAAAGCTTCCATGTTTACCAGCATAAAATGACAAGGAGAGAAGGTAGCATGGCAGTGGCAATTCTAGAGGTTTAGCATACTTTATTTGTCATTGTGTGCCTTCAGGTCTTTTCTGACTTATGGCAACCCTAAGAAGAACCTATCATGGGGGTTTCTGGCAAATATCTACAAAGAGGATTTGCTATTGCCATCCTCTGATGCTGAGAGAGTGTGACTTGGGCAAGTTCACCTAGTGGTTTCATGACCAAGCTGGGATTCAAACCCTGGCTTCCAGCCATAGCCCAATGTTCAAACCACTACATCATGCTGGATCTAGTATACTAGCTGTTGGTATACTAGCAGCTGCAATTTCTCATACAGTGCTAGTGAAGGCATTTTTCATCCTCCCTACACCATTTCCTACACCACTTCCTACATCAGTACTTCCACTTCCTACGCCAGTATGGTTATATCAGAGTGGTGCACCAGCATGTTACTAGCTTCACAAGCGACCTTCATTGTGAAGCATGTTTGATGTAATACATTTTAACAATTTCCTGTACTTTGCTATTTATAACAAAACAGGCATCTATCAGTAAGGATACAACATGAAAAAGAATGTTTGCAACTGTTCTTACAAGCAATCTAGTCAGTGTTCATTGTACAACACTGTTTGACAAACAATATTTGAGAAATAGATATAAGAATTTGGTATCACTTTTGTAAAGGGACATTCAACAATCTCTTAGCATTTCCGAATGGATGTGGCAACTAAGACAACACAAATATTGGTATTGCCTGTATGTCATATACAGGGTCCATATAAACGAAAGATAATCAGCCTAATATTCTAAGGGCACCAGATCTCATCTGATCTTGGGAGCTAAGCAAGGTCAGCCCCGGTAAGTACTTGGATGGGAAACCACCAACAAATACCAGGTGCTTTAGGATATTTCAAAGGAAGAAAATACCAAAAGCACTTGTGAAGGTTCCTTGCCTAACAAAACTCTATGAAATTCCTGGGATTGTCATAAGTCAAAAAGAAAGTTGAAGGCACATACATACACTCAGAACAGAAAGACTGCTTATTCTGTTTGTCCTTTAAATGCTTTTCAATACTGACATTTTATTCGCAGTGTACATTCATCCTATTACCACTTTTTATCTGTGACATCTGTAGCTTTTTATCTTTTCACTACCTTTTCTCTTTTTAAATATTCTAAAGGAAACTGCCACAGAGGAGACTGGCCCCACGTGCATCAGGATTTCCTCACATTTTTATTTCTATAACAACACTAAAATTTGCAAGGAGTTCTCACTTCTGACTCTATACATTATCATAATGGTGTAAATGACTGCCCATTTTCTTCTAACTATCTGCTACCTCAGTGAGAGCAATGATTTGATGCAAATATGTCAAGGAACCCAACAGAGTTGAGATTACATCCATTAAAACAAGAAAAGGAGAAAATGGATGATATCTGACTCACAGAACACATATCAAATCATATTTCCTTAACGTGCTGTAATAAGTTCAGGCAAAGAAAAGAATTTGAATGGAAAATCAATTCTTTATCAGTTGTCACAAATTCCTCACCATTGTTATGATTAATATCTTTGATGTATGTGGCACAACCTATTCTTATCACTCCTATAAACTTTATTGAATATTGAATATTGACATCATCATGAGGTAGAAAATATGCAGGAGTAGCTGTGTTGGCCAGTCTTTAGTTAAGATGGTATATGGTGGGGAGGATATCTTTTGCAGGCAGGCTCCTCTTCCTCCTTCTCCTCCTCCTCCTCCTCCTGACCCTGGGGCCAGGAAATTTAAAATCCATTTTCATCTCAACAAGGACCCCTCTTCAGCAATCCAATATGTCTCCATTCCAGTGAGGTCACAGCCTCTTTGTGGCAGAGAACAACACATTCCTCAAGAAGCCTCCATGTTTTTGCATCAGGAATATTTTGGTGGATGTAGAAGTAAAATATGCAAATTGAGTCCAAATTTAAGAAGAAAACATTGTTTTACCTTGGTTGAAGTTCCCAGTCCACAGGCTATTCTTCCTGGTTCCCCTGTTGCAGCTACAATGCAGTGTCTCACAATACAAAAACATTCAGGGGTAGCTGTATTTAGCAAATTCAAACAAAAATCCATCAGTGATACCTTTATTGGCCAAACAAAATGCACAATATATTTGTTGCAAGCTTTCGAAGCTCCACTGGCTTCTTCATCAGGCAAGATGTTACACACCAAGCAGGAGAAAAACAATTATTTTGCATTGTTCTCTGCCACAAAGAGGCCTGTAACCTCACTGGAATGGAGATATATTGGATTGCAAAAGAGTGGGCCCTGTTGAGATGCAAATGGATTTTACATTTACTGGACTTTGAAAATCTCCCTATAGCCACAGGGCCAGAAGGAGGAGGATCCTGCCTGCAAAAGATATCCTTCCCACCATATACCATCTTAACTAAAGACTGAAACAACATGTAGGCATCTGTCTAACATCTCCAATTGTTTTTCTCCTGTTTGGATTGTAACATCTTGCCTGATGAAGAAGTCCATAGAGCTTCGAAAGCTTGCAACAAGTATATTGTGCATTTTGGTTGGCCAATAAAGGTATCACTGATGGATTTTTGTTTGAATCATGAGGTAGAGTTTTAATAAAACCTTTAACTATTACTTGATTCATAATCCAATTCTTGATAACATATAATACCACGCTACCGGTCACCTGTGTAATGGAAACTCATGGGACGGAAGAGAGAATAACTGTATAGATTTTTGAAATGTCCAGTTATCTTTTGGTATCTGCTGTGCAAGCAACTTAGCAATGTAGGCTCACAATGAAGACTCTAGGAAGAAGGCTTAGGTGACATATTCCTTACAGCATAAATACAATTGTACATTTGTAAACCTTTTTATTAAAAAAAATCTCTACCAATAGAAATAAAGCCCACCAAATTGTAGATGGGATGGCTCTGTGGCTGACTGGACATGGGTTGTGTCAGCCTTGCTGAGCAGTGCAATATTGTTATAACCTTATTCCTCAGAATCTGGGAAAGCGGGGGAGCCATGCAAGAATTGTATGGCAATCCTACAGTGCAATAGAGTGCAATGCAGTGTCATTACAGAAATGCATTCAAAAATTAAAGAGTAGCTATTCCACAATGGCATTTCTGTATTCTGTATTCTGTATTCCACTGTCATCCTTACCTGCATTTCCTTTTTTATAAATATATAATGAGCTTTAAATATACACTGTGTGCTTTAATGTTTTCTAGTAAATATTATTACCATAAGTACTCCCCTCACTGGTCACTTTCTACTAGTAAATGATTTGGCTTTTTCATTTTGCTTTTTAAATAAAAAATAAATCCCTCAATAAAGCTGCACTGGAATCCCACTACCTTTTTTTCCTCACCATCATCCACCAGAGGGGAGTGCTATTCATCCCCTTTTCCCAAAAATTTCCAAAGCACACCTCAAGTCATAAAAAAAAAGTTTAGTTTACTCTCAAATCCAGCACTCAAGCAATTGCTTAAATTAAGAGTTGATTTGACATAGATATGTGACACTTTGCTGGAGCAAAAGTATTATGTGTCACTCTATTATATTCCTATATTTGTGGTTTACTTTTTTATCATCTGTTTTGTCTCTGTTGCAAGGATCAAACAAGGCAATATATTCAGCATGTGTTTAGAAGAGGTGAAAGACATTAAAGTTGTGAAAGACAATGGTTCATCATAGTACATTCTTTCCCTCATCCCTGCATTTTGAATTTAGAGTACTGTATTTTATAACTATATAATTATAAAAATAATTATAAATAGGGATGCAGTGGTTCAAGTGGCTAAGACACTGACTCTATTGATTGCAAGATCGGCAGGTTCGCAGTTCGAGGACCGGGTGCTGCATGATGGGGTGAGCTCCTGTCACTAGTTCCAGCTTCTGTCAACCTAGCAGTTCGAAAGCATGCAAATCATAGAATCATAGAGTTGGAAGAGGCCACAAGGGCCATCCAGTCCAACCCCCTGCCATGCAGGAACTCAAAATCAAACCATCCCCAACAGATGGCCATCCAGCCTCTGTTTAAAGACCTCCAAAGGAGGAGACTCCACCTCTCTCTGAGGGAATGTGTTCCACTGTCTAACAGCTCTCACTGTCAGGAAGTTCCTCCTAATGTTGAGATGAAATCTCTTTTCCTGTAGCCTGCATCCATTGTTCCAGGTCCTATTCTCTGGAGCATCAGAAAACAAGCTAGCGCCCACCTCAATATGACATGCCTTCAAATATTTAAATAGGACTATCATATCTCCACTTTACCATCTCTTCTCCAGGCTAAACATACCCAGTTCCCGAAGTCGTTCCTCATAGGGCATAGTTTCCAAACCCTTCATCATTTTAGACGCCCTCTTTTGGACACTTCAACATCCTTTTTGAATTGTGGTGCCCTGAACTGGACACAGTATTCCAGGTGGGGCCTGACCAAAGCAGAATACAGTGGCACTATTACTTCCCTTGATCTAGATATTATACTTCTATTAATGCAGCCTAAAATTGCATTGGCCTTTTTAGCTGCGGCATCACACTGTTGACTCATCTTCAATTTGTGGTCCACTAGGACTCCTAGATCCCTTTCACACGTAGTCTCGTTAAGCTAGGTATCCCCCATCTTATAGCTATGCATTTCATTATATTATTATTATTATTATTATTATTATTATTATTATTATTATTATTATTATTATTATTATGCCCTAAGTGCAGTACCTTATATTTCTGTGTGTTGAAATTCATTTTGTTAGCTTTGGCCCAGCTGTCTAATCTATTAAGGTCATTATGAATTTTCATCCTGTCTTCTGGAGTATTAGCTATTCCTCCTAATTTGGTGTCATCTGCAAATTTGATAACTATACCCCCAATACCGTCATCCAAGTCATTGATAAAGATGTTGAATAGCACTGGGCCCAGGACAGAACCCTGTGGCACCCCACTGGTCACTTCTTTCCAGGTTGAAAAGGAGCCATTGTTGAGCACCCTTTGGGTTCGGCCAGTCAACCAATTACAAATCCATGTAACAGTTACTTTGTCTAGCCCACATTTTACCATCTTGTTTGCAAGAATGTCATGGGGGACCTTGTCAAAGCCTTCCTGAAATCAAGATATGCTATGTCTATGCATTCCCTTCATCTACCAAGCTAGTAATTTTATCCAAAAAAAGAGAGAGAGAGAGAGAGAGAGAGAGAGAGAGAGAGAGAGAGAGAGAGATCAGGTTAGTCTGGCATGATTTGTTTTTAAGAAACTCATGTTGACTTTTTGTGATTATGGCATTCCTTTCTAAATGTTCACAGACTCTCTGTCTAATGATCTGCTCTAGAATCTTTCCCGGTATTGATGTCAGACTAACTGAACGATATTTGTTGGGATCCTCTTTTTTCTCCTTTTTGAAGATGGGGACAAAGTTTACCCTCCTCCAGTCTGCTGGGACTTGTCCTGTTCTCCAGGAGTTCTCAAAGATTATTGCCAGTGGCTCCGCGATTACATTTGCCAGTTCTTTTAATATCCTTGGATGCAGTTCATCTGGTCTGGAGACTTAGATCCATTTAGGTTAACCAGATATTCCCGTACTACCTCTTTACTTATTCTGTGCTGTAGATAAATGTAAGTAGATAAATAGGTACCACTTTGGTGGGAAGGTAAACAGCATTCTGCATAGTCATACTAGCCATATGATTACAAAGTAGTCTCTGACAACAATGACTCTTCGGCTTAGTAACTGAGATGAGCATCACCTCCTATGGTTGGACACAACTTGACAACCTTGTCAATGGGAAATACCTTTACTTTTACTACACATTCCTGTACTTTAAAGTAAGGTCCCCTGTGTTCAAAAGCATCCATAGGAATTATACCCTTAATCTTCTTACACTACATAATTGTCTTAATTTTTAAAAAAAAAAGGGGGGGGGGAATTGGTTCAAGAAACAGACTAAGACCCAGAAAACTCTTTGGGGCTTCATGTCAGCAATAGCTATGGCCAGAGTGGATGTAGCATTCTTTTATTTTCTCAAATCATTTATAGCTACACATAGAGAAACACACACTCAGACCACATATGTACACACACTCCATTCATACATGTCCTTACTGAATCTGCCATCTCACATTGTCTGCAGAGATTAGGTAAAGCTGATGAGATTTTCCCTTCATCTCTCAGTGCTCAATAACAAAAATGTTCTTATCATTGATCAGCTGCTGATTAGAGACATGTTTTCGCTGCCTGGAGACTGGTGCCTGGGCCCAAGGAGACCGTGGTGGTCTCAATGAGGAAACCTCATGAGCTAGAAGTTCCCCATGCCTGCTGTAAAGCAACTTTGAAAGGGACAGTTTGGCATGTGACATAAGCAGCTTGTTGTTGCTGTTCTTGTTGTTTGCCTTCAAGTCAACCTCAACTCATGACGACCCTGTGGATGAGACACCTCCAAGAAACCGTATCTTCCACTTCTCTACTTAGTTCCTGCAAGCTCATGTCCCCTCTGATTGGGTCCATCCATCTGGCATGCAGTCATCTTCTCCTTCGTCTACCCTCTACCTTTCCTAACATTGTTGTCTTTTCCAGTTATCCATGTCTTCTCATTATATGACCAAAGTACATTAGCCTCAATTTCATCATCTTGGCTTCTAAAGAGATCTTTGGCTTTATCTGTTCCCAGACCCATCTGTTTGTCTTTTGGGCTGTCCCTGGTATCCTCAGCACTCTTCTCCAGAACCCTATCTCAAATGAGTTGATTTTCTTTCTGTCTGCCTCCTTTGCTGTCCAGCTCTCACATCCATACATGGTGATGGGGAATACTATGGTTTGGACGATTCTAACTTTTGTACACAGTTGTATATCTTTACTCTTCATTAGCTTTTCTAGTTCCTTCATAGCTGCCCTTCCCATTCCTAATCTTCTTCTTATTTCTTTACTACAGTCACTACTCGGATCAATGTTTGATCCTAAGTACAGGTATTCTTTAACTATTTCAATTTTCTCATTGCCTAGATGGAATTTAAGTACATCTTGTGTGGTTATAATTTTTGTTTTCTTTATGTTCAGGATTAATCCTGCCTCTGCCCTTTCATTTTTGACCTTCTTTAGTGACCTTCCAAGTCTATGTCCATGTCTTCCCCCATTATTATTTATTTATTATTTTTTAAAAATTATTATTATGGTACCATTTTATTATGGTATTATCATCCTCATACCTTAGGTTGTTGATATTTTTCAGATGCTGCTTATCCCTTACCCAAACCATATGTTTGCATACAATGCAAAATGTATTGCTCATATTTGAAAAACCGAATTGGAATGACCAGAAATTTTCACACCCATATTTACATTCGTTTGGTGGTTTAAACTGCATCCTGACTTCTGTTTTATCAAAAACTGGAGCAGATCCATCTCTTGTTCTTTTTGCTGTGTCCCCTCAAATCACTTCTTACTTATGGTGACTCTAAGGTGAATCTATCACAGGTTTCTTGGCAAGATTTGTTCAGAGGAGGTTTACTACTGCCTTCCTCTAAAGCTGAGAGAGTGTGACTTGCCCAAGGTCACCCAGTGGTCAAGCAGAGATTTGAATCCTAATCTCCAGAGTCACAGTCCGATGTTCAAATCACTACACCACGCTGGTTCCGAGATCCATCTCTATTTGCAATTAGGTTAAAACATCTACTATAACTTGAACATGATTTGCTAAATCAAAACCTCTCACACAAGATGCTTTGCAAATTAAATGGAAGCAAGTGAGGAAAGTTATAAGCCGCCCCAATTGCGTATGCAGAGGGGCGGGATAAAAATAAACTTTTATTATTATTTATTATTATTATAAAGGAAAAAAACCCAAGAATTTACTGAAAACAAAACTGACACTTAACAGTTTGCAGGAAATGAATGAATGAATGTAAATACTGAAATATTGGAATTCATTTTATTGGCTTTGTTTTGAGTATGGGATAAAGGAAAGTGAACATGGTAAGCTATGAGTAGGGCTGGAATGTTAATATCGGATTTTCAAATAAACGCAGATGTTAAGAATCTATTGCCAACTATGATTTGGTATAGTCTCTGGACAAAAGCCAATTCAATCAGTTTTTACTCTGAAGAGATTGAACAAGCCCTTTGTGAAATGTATAATTTGGCCTAAACTTGAATACTGTAGGTAAAAATGCTGATAATCATCTTTGCCCAACAAGCCTGAAAGGCAGAATAAGCAAAATTATATCTTTCTTTTCTTTCATTGAAAACCTGGCATTTTACAACAATGCAAACAAACTTTCAAACTAAAGCCCTGCCCAATAAAAGCCTTCCAATTAAAAATATTGCAAAGCAACTTTTAAATGACTAGTTTGTTTAATTAAAGACTATGACTTGGACCCTCACATGTGGCACCCCTCTGAGCCAAATCACATGCAGTTTAAGAGAATCCAGAAATGTATAAGCAATTTAGACATTTCCTTTGTCAAAAGATAATCTATTTTCTAATATTCAGTAGTTATTGCATCCCATTTGGTAAAAAGGCCATACTTCACAACTACTGTATAAAATAGCATCCAATACAGTATGAGTCACTGTCACTGCTAAGCATTTTGGCTCTCATTTTCTAGATAGATGTCTCAGGATGCTATAAAGTGATGTTTATTATTTATAAGTCCTATGTGTTTCAGCCTACCAATTTTTGAGGCCTTCTTCAAAGGGTCAAAGTCTAAAGAAATTTCTGACGTAAGTGTCCCAGCATAACTTACTAGTTAAACAACTTAATAGAGTAAAACCACGTAAGGGATTTTAATAATAAAGATCATTCCATAACATCTTCAGACATGTATTTTTCACACATGGCTTCATTTAAATGTGTTCTGGTCTTTGCTTCTTTCTTTCTTTTTTTCATTTTCTAGGGCGCCTAAAGTAAGGGGGAAAGCATAAGCTTTTCTATATCATTTAGGTTCTTCAATAAAAAGAATAAAGATCTATGCTATGGTAAAGACAGGTATCTTGTCATGCTACACAATTTGCAAGAATTTATAGGGGTGCTCTTATTTGACGAGTAGACACCTCTTCTGCTTATAGAAAGAAAAGACAGGAGACAGAGTTTGCCCTAGAAGAGATGAAATTCTGCTTTTGCGTTTGCTTGATAGTGTGAAACTGCATATTACTGTCATCCCTGATTAATTCTAACAGTCAACCAAGTTTCACAGTGCATTATATTTCAGATTGCAATTGCTTTATTTCTTCTATCTTATATTCTTCCTATGATCCATACATATATGAATCCTGATTGGAGATCAAACTAAAACAAATGGCAAAAACAAATCCCTTTTATTTTGTCCTTTCCGTTCACTTACGGTACTACAGCTTACAAACTCCCACAGACTCTATCCTCCAGTATATTGTGGCTGTATTTCAGAAACCATGGCAGGAAAATTTGTTCAGAAATATAAAATAAAATGAAGAATTAATGGTGAACCTACCAAATGAAAATTCTGCTACACCATAGAAAATGCCATGATCCAAGCGGAGTTATTCACTCATTCAAAACAGTTTTGTAAGCTTGTCCCTGAATGCCTAAATACACTGAAGGCACCAGATCCTGTCTGAACTTGGAAGCTAAGCAGGATTAACCTTAGTTAATATTTGGATGGGAGATCGCCAACAAATACCAGGTACTGTAGGCTATATTTCAGAGGAAGGAACTGGCAAAAACACCTCTGAGTATTCCTTGCCTAAGAAAACCCTATGACATTCATGGGGTCGCCATATTTCGACAGGTGGCTTGAAAACACATAGACACACAAGTTTGTCTCCTAGACATATCTGATTAGCTATCTTGACAGGAGACGATGGGCCTTTACAGACTGCCAGAAATAATGCAACTTCAGTCCACTTTAACTGCCCTGGCTCAGTGCTAGGGAATCATGGTAATTGTATTTTTTTTTTTCTGAGACATTGAGCCTTCTCTGTCAGAGAGCTCTGGTGCCACAATAAACTACAGTTACCATTATTCCCTAGCGCTGAGCCAGGGCAGTTAAAGTGGACTCAAGTTGCATTATTTCTGGCAGTCTGTAAAGGTCCGATGTTATTTCCACTGAGAAGGAAGCAACATAAGCAGGAACAAGATGACCAAATGAAAATGGTATCAAAGGAGCAGAGTGAGGAAACAAGCAGTCAAGACATGGGACAGTACACAGTGCAGAGAAAGGTGTCTGCAATTGTTCCCACACCAAAAGCAACCTTTCCACTCCATCCCATTTTACTTCAAAATTTTCACATAAAATCTGTAGAAATCAAGCTTGTACAGTCTAGTAGGCCATCTTTCCTGCTTGCAAGAGATAAATAATCCTTATGTTATACTTTGCCAAGCACCCAGGCTGAAGTATCTAGAGCAGAGCAGGCAAAAGGTAGCATGGTAAGTAAAAAAAAGGAGAGAAACGCCTCAGAGGTACAAGAAGAATTGTTTTCTTTATGGTTTCTGCTATAGATGTGCTGCTGAGAGTGAAGGAGTACAGCAGACCTTGAAGATATATATCTGGCACTGGTATTGGTCTGGCTCTGCAGATTCCTAGAATTAAAGCGGATTCCGGCCTGTGATATTATGTCCTGATTTGAACTGTCAGCAATTCCAACCTCCTACTAGCTGCCTTGGTAGTGCACAGTGTAAAAAACAAGCTGACTGAATGTCAAAGCATACAGTTTGAGTCTGTAATTCCCAATGCATCCAAAGAACCAGTAAACTGAAAACCTTACGTGTTAATCCTCATGAAAAAAAATTAAAGCTGCATGTGTGCTGCAGACATAATCCAGTTTGACACCACTTTAACTGCCATAGCTCAGTGCTATGGAATTATGAGGAAAACGTAGTTTTGTGAGACATTTAGCCTTCTCTGTCAGTGCACTTGGGTGCCACAACAAACTATAAATCCCGGAACTCCATAGCACTGACCCATGGCAGTTTAAGTGGTGTCAAACTCAATTACTTCTGCAGTGTGGATGCAGCCTAAGAGAACCATTTGCTCAATGTATTTCTAAATGCATATGTACAGGGGTGACAATTGCTACCATATAAAAAAGATGGAGGCTGAAATGGTGAATTCAAGTGATATTTACTTAAGACAAAACAATGCCCTTGCTTAGTAAACAAGGGATTTTGTCCTATCCAAGAAGAAGTAAGCAATAGTCCCCTTTGGTGCTAGTCATCTTTGGGGTTGTCAAGTGAATTCATCACTGTGACAGTTCCATTTCATGACTGCAGTGCCATCCTTTTGTCAAATTCTTTCTTTCCTGTTCTTTTCTTCCTCCTTTTCTCCTCAAAATCCATCCAAGGTGGAGGGGAAAAGGAAAGTACAGCACTTATGTCAACTTTTGTCAGCTGCTACCATCAGCCATGTAAAGAGCAGCATGGACCTGATTCTCAGTGGAAAATGGCTGGAAAGAAAAACAGTAATTACTTCCCCTGCTCTCCCATGCCAATCCTCCATCACTGCTTTAAGCATTCTGCATCTACATTTCATTACAACAAAATGTGCAATTTGTGAGAGAAAAGCCACAGAACAGCCCATAATGAATACTTTCAGCCTAACTGAGCTAGTACAAAATGGCCCTTGACTGCACCCCACAGTGAGTATGGGAAGGAGATACAAATATCTCTTTTAAAAATGAAAGAAGATTTACTGGAGAGAAAAAGTGTTGTGAGTAAAGGATGTTGATAAAAGATTGATAACAGCATGCCACACAAGCCAGTGAATCAACAGTGACCACTTCTCAAGCGTGAGGGTTTTTTTTAAAAAAAAAAATCTAGCCTCAGGGCCATCGTGAGAAACCTGAAAATGACAGAGTCCCACCCCTCCTCAAATGCTAGTGTACAGCAGAGTGTGGCAATGGCTAATTCAATTATATATTGATACTGACCACTCTTTGGAATGTGCTGAATGCTTTCCCACCAATTAAATGATTTATCTTGCAAACTATCCTGCCACTCTACAAACACACTGCCATTTTTTTTCCATTCCCTCCTGATGCCAGAGGTACTGGGTGGGCTGTAGTGCTGGGACCCAATGATGGTCTCCAGTCCACAATCCAAGAAGCGCTGCTGTAGACCAAAGTTACAAAATGAAGCCTGGCCTGCCATCTCCCTCTCAGATGCCCTGGTGCTAAAATACAGACAGAATAACGATAAATACTGCATCCATCCTCATAAACTAGGTAAACTTGTATCTGCTGAATTTCTGCCTGTCATGTATCTGGTAAGAATACTAGGTCTTCTTCCCCTTACAAGGAACTTCAAGCATGCCAGAGCATCTCTGGACAGGCAAACAGTGGGACAGGCAAAATGTAGGAGGTGGAGATTTCCCCAATGTTTGTAAATAGAAACTACAAGTACAAGTATCCAAATAAGTTAATTCCCACCTCAACATGCGAATTAATGTTCCAGAGTACTAAGCCCTCTGACCCTTCCCTTTCTGACATGCAAGGTTAGTGTGTGGTAAAAGCCAAATAGCAGCACTACATTTTGAAGTAAAGCAACAAAATGAAGGAGACAAAAATACCATACTGTTCCTGCTCAAAGAGGATTATATTTAGAACAGCCCCAATCTGTCTCACTCGGTAGAATTAATGCTGCAGATCCTATTTTCCCCCAAAATCTCTAGTCATTCCCCACCCATCCTAACTATCAACTTTAACTGACACAACCCCTTCCTTACATTCCTGTCTCCCAAGTACAGCTGCACTCACTCCTGTTCTGCTTTCTCCCATCCTAGTGAGTCCCACATAATGTTTATTAGATGAGCAACAGTGTCAGACTAAGGACATTTGCCAGGATATATTGTAAATGTCATGGGATAAAATGCGCCAAAAATGGCATTTTAATAAAAACTACCAAGGTGTCAAACTACTGCAAGCATGTAAAATGACTATGTCCTAATACAAAAGACTTCCAAAAACATGCAGTAGAAATGGAAAAACCACCCAAAAACATTTAACATCCACACAAGTTGGTAAGAGAAATGGGTGCAACCTGTCAAATCACTTGAAAGTGCCCATCAAATTTTAATTCTTAACATTAGCCATTTCCCACTCTTTCTTTCAACCTCAGTTTAAATTTCTCTACCTTGCTTTGAATTGATTTCATCAGTATAACACCCAGAAATCCTACTATACGGGGAAGAAAGTAAATAAACAAACATGAGTGTGGATAACCCTCCAATGTATCTCACTACACTGTCAAGTCAAAGATCAATGCATTAAGCTCTTTTCTAAATGATATTCCATACTTCCTCTCTACCTAGCTTTTGGTTATATTAGTGAGATACTAGTCATCCAACTCAGTCTCAACAAATAGTGACAATTGTGAATCCTTAATATATCACAAAGAATGATATAAAATACAAACATTATTGTGTCAGATCAACATTACAACACATGCCCCAAGGTAAACAATTGTAAACCAATAAAGTCAACTATATGGAGAAGTTTGTTATAACTAGTACTTCAGGCAAAAGTAAACTGTGGAAAACTTCTTTATAACAATAAAATTTAGACTAGTCACCAGTTTCTCACTCAATATAAAACTCATCTTCCACAAAGAACTACTTTATAAACTTTCACTGTGCTATTAAGGAGCAGTAATTATGTTCACCTGAATGCTCACTGCCTTTTCATCATCAGGTTTGTACACAATATGCTGTGCTTATTTTTACACAATATCCTTATAGCTTTAAGTTGTGTCCAATAATAAAAAAAATTAAGTGATTGCCTACAAATGGATGAAGTTATATTGCCCTCTGCTGATGAATGTGTAAAATGGGATATGAAACAGAGCAGACACTAATAGACTTGTTTTGAATACTTCCCCTTAAATATGGCATTATAAGAAAATTCAAATATCTGCTGTTCTAATGTAATTTTAACAGATAGGAAGTGTCAGTTCTGTTTTAGAAGGGATTATCACAAAATACAATACTACACAGCAGATCTAAAGAAAGAGGAAACATGCAATTTTAGACTTTTCTGCTCTGTGGGTTAGAAAATATACCGATCAAACTTAATTTTAAACCAAAAGATAATTTCCCTGTAGAAGCCTTTTTCAAACAACAAAGAAGTATCAAGCTATTACAGCAAGATTTTTTCTTTTTCTTATATTTCTCTGCTAGTGTTACTGGAACTGAGAGGAATCATATAAAGTTATTTAACATGTTGGCTTGAAAATAAAATAGGACAACTCTGTTACACAATGCTACATGAAGTTTCACATTGCAAAAAGCCATTTCAATATTTCACATGTAATCATGTTTAAAGATTCTTCATGTTTATTTTGATTGTACATAAAAACTTCTGTCATGAATCTTACCTTTAGATAAGACTCATCTCATTTTTTCTTCTTATAGGGTCCCTCACAAACAATTTTGAGTGATAAATGAAATCTTAGTATTTATCTGCTTAATTTATGTCCTGTCTTTGTCCCAACATGGGGCACGGCAAAAAGCACCTAAACATTTGTAATAAAAAGTTGAACAATCAAATTATTATTATTATTGGTAAAGGTAAGGTATTTCCCATTGGCAAGGTTGTCAAGTCATGTCCAACTGTAGGGAGCAGTGCTCATCTCCATTACTAAGTCGAAGATCCAGCGTTATCAGAGACTACTCTGTGATCATGGGGCCAGCATGATTGCACAGAACACTGATTACCTTCCCACTCAAGTGGTACCTATTTATCTACTTGCATTCACATGCTTTGGAACTGCTAGGCTGGCAGAAGCTGGGACTAGCGACAGGAGCTCATCCCATTATGCAGCACACGGGCCTCGAACTGCCAACCTGCCGATCTTGCAATCAAGAGTCAGCTCAGCATCTTAACCACTTGAGCCACTGCATCCCTCTAATTATATTCCACCTTTTCCCCACTTTGAGACTGAAAGCAGCTTATGAAAGTTAAAATGAAGTTTAAAATATAGGTAAACTATCAGTAAAATTAAAAGCAACACATGGAGAGAGAAATCCCAGAGGTCCAAGCAGGGTTCAGGAAAGGAAGAGGCACCAGGGATCACATTGCAAATATATGATGGCTAATGGAGCATAGCAGGGAGTTCCAAAAGATAATAATAATAATAATAATAATAATAATAATAATAATAATAATAATAATAATAAATTTATTTTATCCCGCCCCTCTGCGTAATGCAACCAGGGCGACTTACAACTTTAAAATATACATTCATATCCCACAATCCCACCCACCCCTTAAAATACAATTAAATAATGACAATTTAAAACACATTTAAAATGATGACAAAAAGAACAAAGAAGCAAATAACAATAGCTACAGCCGAATCAGGGATGAGCAGGATGGCTGTCTTTTGATGGCCAGGATATCTATTCGGGGAAAGACCTGCCGGAAGAGATCCGTCTTAACAGCCTTTTTAAAGCTGTCTAAGGTGGTCATATGATGGATCTCATCCAGCAGGCCATTCCATAATCTGGGAGCGGTAGCCGAAAAGGTCCTCTGGGTGGTTGCAGATAGTCTAGTTTTTATCAGCTGCAACAAATTCCTCCCAGAGGACCTAATTGGATTATACGGGAGGAGGCGGTCCCAAAGATAGGTTGGACCCAAGCCATTTAGGGCTTTAAAGGTAATAACCAACACCTTGTACTGGGCCTGGAAAATCATCATGTGCTTTACAGATTATAGCAAAGCCTTTGACTGCATGAATCATGAAAGGCTATGGAACTCCATTAAAGACATGGGAGTGCCAACACATCTAATAGTCCTAATGAGGAATCTGTGGTCAAGACATAAGGCTTTGTTTGAGAGGCAGCATGCTGAAGCGGTTTGAGCATTAGACTATGACTTTGGAGACTGGGGTTCAAATCCCTACTTGCACATGTCACACTGTCTCAGCCTCAGAGGGCAAAGGAAAATGCTCTCTGAACAAATCTTGCCAAGAAAACCACAAAATATATTCACCTTAGGGTTGCCATAAGTCAGAACTTGAAGGCACAATACAACAATAGCTTTGCTCCCATAACCTCTTATAGCAAGATGTTTCACAACCTGGCAGCAGTCACCAAGAAGACCATGTCCTCACCAAAAGCGCCTAAGACATTGTATATGGAAAGCAATTCTTCTCTAAAACATCTCAAAACTCAGGCAAGCTCATCTAGGGAGACAGTCTTTCAAATAGTCTGGATGCAAACCAGAACTGAATAGTACTTACTTCTCAATAGATGCACATCAACTTTGTATCTATAGAACATAAGGAAAATGCTTATGAAGTACTCTCTTCTCAGAGGCTCTGAGATCCTCTGGAGAGGGTGGCCTTTCCCTCCAGCCCACCACCATCACAAGCATGGTTGGTGAGGACGCGAGAGGGCCTTCTTGGTGGCTGCCACCAGACTTTGGAACTCGCTTCCCAGGGAGACCAGAGTGACTCCCTCCTTGTTGGCCTTCCATTAGCAGGCTAAGACCTACCTGTTCAGACAGCCTTTTAAAACAGAATGTTTGTAAATGACCGGCTTGAGATGTTGTTTCGTTTTAAAGTGTTTTATACAGTTTTATCTTTTTAAAATATATTTTATAATTTAATATTCCTTTTTAATGCACCCCTTTTCGATGTATTTAATTGTATTTTTTTTAATATTGTGAAGCCACTCTGAGTCCCAGTTTTGGGAAAGAGTGGGATACAAATAAATAAGTAAATGAATAAATAATATATTTTCCCTTTTAAAGCTTCAAGACAATAGCCTCTGGAACTTCCTACCATAGTTTTAATAAGGTTCCCACAGAGACTTCAAAGTTGCAATGCTGCCTCATGTATAACATCTTAAATAGCTGCCATCACAATAAACTCAATGTCTGGTTCCCATGGTATAGATGTGGGACCCCACAGTTAAAGATTTAATTAACAACACTGATGTTTTTGTTGATGAGAATATATAAAGAAATAAACTGTCACTTTCGAGGTCATACAGTGAGACTGCTCAAAGTTTTACATTAAAGAATCTTCGGGTGCATCTATACTGTAGAAATAACTTACTTTGACACCACTTTAACTTCTATGGCGCCATCCTACAGAATCCTGGGATCTGTAGTTTTGTGAGGCAAAGAAGGCTAAAGACCTTCCAAAAATTACAAATCCTGGGATTCCATAGCAACAACACTTAAAAGTGGTGTCAAACTGCATTATTTCTATAGTGCTGATACACCCTTGGTCACCAGTTTAATACTTAAAAGAGTCTTCCCCAGCTAAAAAGCTCTCAATAGCTTTTCCTCTCAGAACAGATTTTTCTAACTCCATACCAGGAACAGATGTTCTCTAGCAGTTTTCTTCTACGTCCATCTCTTCCAGTTGCCTCCAGCTTTGGGAGTTATTCTGTTCCAAGGAATACCTATTGAAGCTCCCTGTGGCCAGGTCCTTCCTAAAAGCTTCTGTTATTGGACTCTCCTGCCTGTCTGAAGCACCATCACACAGCAAATAAAATACATTTTAAAAAGACTCACAGCACAGCTCCTATTCTGCTCAGCTACCAGTTCCAGTCAAGAATCATTGGCAGCTTCCCTGTCAGTGTTGTAGGGAATCTGCTCTCAGTGTTATTGCATGATTTAAAGGAACTATCCAAGGTGCTAAGCAACACCTCGGATTTCATTGGCTGCCCCAACAGAGATCTTCTTGTAGTTTGATTCTCTCATGCTCAAGAGTCCTTCTCCATCTCCATCTCTGAACCCTTTCTCTTCAATCAGTAAGACCCTTTTTTTAAAAAAAAAAAAACTTTATTAACAAATGAAATTTACAGAGAACAAACAAAATTACAAAAGAAAAAAAGGCCCTTTCAATGGACCACAGCAATGTCTCCAACAGGCTTTTCTATATCTCCTTACCAGAACCTCTGATAAATCATGTTCTTGATTGACTTTCTAGCTACTAATCCAGACTTGTGAAACTGGTCCAAAATACATTGCAGAAATAATCCAATTTGAGACTACTTTAGCTGCCCTTGCTCAATGCTACAGAATCCTGGGAACTGTAGTTTATTATGACACCAGAGCTCTCTGTCAGAGAAGGTTAAATATCTTACAAAACTACAGTTCCCAGAATCCCCTAGCACTGAGCCAGTGCAGTTAAAGCTGTCTCAAACTGGATTATTTCTGCAGCGTGCTTTTTACCACTATGACCAGTTAAAAAAAATGTAGCTCTTTCTTCCAAGTTATCAAAACTGACTTGAAGCTTTCCTTCCATAACAGCAACAGAAATGCCAGCCATAAAGGCCTTAGGCTGAATACATTGCCACCAAGTAAAGCTTCTGGCCTACCCAGGTCCAATAGATTGCATCCAATGGTGTCAGTCTGCTAGCACAAGGGTAGTCAACTGTTGAGGGCTAGGATGTTGCATTGGTCCTTTAAGGTCTTTCAAAAAAACTGAATTTCTCTCACTTCCAAATGTCCCCAGTACATCATCATGGGTATGGGGACAATTTTGACACGCTTTGGCCCTCTCTGAACCACTGGGTCCTACTGTAAGAGAAAGGCAGAATATAAATGAACTAAATAAATAGTTTTAGGATCAGAAGAGGCCTCTTCTGCAGGAAGAAGTCATCTGGAATTCCACTTCAGCTTCCCATAAGGTGATTTCCTATGAGCCTTTCCTGGAGCTACAATAGACAGTGGATATCAGGCAAGTACCCGGGAGGTACTTAGAGGCACTTTGGGGAGCGGGGCAGGCACAAAAGCTGCCACAGGGAGCTCAACTAGTGTAAGGTTTTTCCGAATTATGGGAATCACAGTTCCAAATCAAATGTTTTGCTTTTACTACCCTGTATACAACCTGTTCTGCAATACTTTGCACAACTCATTGTCTTTCCTTTGGCTACCTGCTACTTGCTTTAGTTACTCTGAGGGTTCATAGAATCATAGAATCATAGAGTTGGAAGAGACCACAAGGGCCATCCAGTCCAACCCCCTGCCATGCAGGAACTCCCAATCAAAGCATCCCCGACAGATGGCCATCCAGCCTCTGCTTAAAGACCTCCAAGGAAGGAGACTCCACTGCTCTCCGAGGGAGTGTGTTCCACTGTCAAACCGCCCTTACTGTCAGGAAGTTCCCCCTAACGTTGAGGTGGAATCTCTTTTCCTGGAGCTTACATCCATTGTTTCGGGTCCTAGTCTCTGGAGCAGCAGAAAACAAGCTTGTTCCCTCCGAAATATGACATCCCTTCAAATATTTAAGCACGGCTATCATATCACCTCTCAGCCTTCTCTTCTCCAGGCTAAACATCCCCAACTCCCTAAGGTGTTCCTCATAGGGCTTGGTTTCCAGACCCTTCACCATTTTAGTTGCCCTCCTCTGGACATGCTCCAGTTTCTCCACATCCTTTTTGAATTGTGGTATCCAGAACTGGACACAGTATTCCAGGTGAGGCCTGACCAAAGCAGAATAGAGTGGCACTATTACTTCTCTTGATCTAGACACTATACTTCTACTGATGCAGCCTAAAATTGCATTGGCCTTTTTAGCTGCTGCATCGCACTGTTGACTCATGTTCAACTTGTGGTCTACCTGGACTCCTAGATCCCTTTCACACGTAGTCTCATTCAGCCAGGTGTCCCCCATCGTATATCTGTGCTATTCATTTTTCTGCCCTAAGTGCAGTACCTTACATTTCTCCGTGTTGAATTTCATTTTGTTAGCTTTGGCCCAGCTTTTTAGTCTGTTCAAGTCATTTTGAATTTTGATCCTGTCCTCTGGGGTATTAGCTACTTCTCCTAATTTGGTGTCGTCCGCAAATTTGATAACTATGCCCTCAATAGCGTCATCCAAGTCATTAATAAAATATTGAATAGCACTGGGCCCAGGACAGAGCCCTATGGCACCCCACTGGTCACTTCTTTCCAGGTTGAAAAGGAGCCATTGTTGAGCACCCTTTGGGTTCGGCCAGTCAACCAATTACAAATCCATGTAACAGTTACTTTGTCTAGCCCACATTTTACCATCTTGTTTGCAAGAATGTCATGGGGAACCCTGTCAAAGGCCTTACTGAAATCAAGATATACTATATCCATAGCATTCCCTTCATCTACCAAGCTAGTAATTTTATCAAAAAAAGAGATCAGATTTGTCTGGCATGACCTGTTTCTCTGAAAGCCATGTTGACTTTTTGTAATGATGAAATTACCTTCCAGATGTTCACAGACTCTCTGTTTAATGATCTGCTCCAGGATCTTTCCTGGTATTGATGTCAGACTAACTGAACGATAATTGTTGGGATCCTCTTTTTTCCCCTTTTTGAAGATGGGGACAACATTTGCCCTCCTCCAGTCTCTCCTGTCTTCCAGGAGTTCTCAAAGGTTATTGCCAATGGTTCCGATATTACGTTTGCCAGTTCTTTTAATACCCTTGGATGTAATTCATCTGGTCCTGGAGACTTATATTCATTTAGATTAACCAGGTATTCCTGCACTATCTCTTTACTTATTCTGTGCTGAAATTCTCCTATTCTGTCCTCTGCTCTATTATCTTCAGGTTGAGCACCCTTTGCCTTTTCTGAGAAGACTGAAGCAAAGAAGGTGTTGAGTAATTCTGCCTTTTCTCTGTCCCCTGTTAACTTTTTGCCATCTTCTCCACACAGTGACTCTACCATTTCCTTCTTCTTCCTTTTGCTGCGGACATACCCACAAAAGCTCTTTTTATTGTTCTTAACCTCTCTAGCAAGCCTGAGTTCATTTTGCACTTAGCTTTTCTGATTTTACCCCCTACACATGCTAGCATTTGTTTGAATTCCTCTTTGGTGATTTCCCCATTTTTCCATTTCTTATACATGTTCCGTTTAAAACTTAGTTCAGTTGCAAGTTCCTTAGTAATCCATCCTGGTTTCTTGAGACACCTCCCATTTTTCCTCCTTATTGGCACAGTTTGAAATTGTGCCTTCAGTATCTCCCTTTTGAGAAACTCCCATCCGTCTTGAACTCCCTTCTCTTTTAGTATTCCTGTCCATGGGATCACCCCCAGTATTTCTCTAAGTTTAGTAAAATCAGCTTTCCTAAAGTCTAGAATGCGTGTCTGACTATGCCTGGCTTCTCCTTTCCACTGTATAATAAACTCCAGGAGGACACGATCACTCCTGCCTAAGGATCCAACCACTTGCACCCCATTAACCAGGTCTTCCCTGTTAATGGGGTGCAAGTGGTTGGGATTAGACCAGATCCAAAATAGCTGACTCCCTTGTTGCCTCTTCCACCTTTTGGACAATGAAATCGTCTTTGAGGCAAGTGAGGAATTTGCTAGACCTTGAGGATTTTGCTGAGTTTGACTTCCAGCAAATATCAGGATAGTTGAAGTCACCCATCACTACTATATTTCTCCTTTCTGAGTGTGTGGTCATCTGTACTAGAAAGGCATCATCCAATTCTTCTGCCTGAGTTGGGGGTCTGTAGTAGACTCCCACACTAACATCCCTGTTGTTTCCCTCCCCTTTAATTTTTATCCAGATGCCCTCCACCTGGCTTCCAGGATTGATGTCCTGGATTTCTTCACTGGTGTAAATATCCCTGACATATAATGCTATTCCTTCTCCTTTCTTGTTTGGCCTGTTTCTCTTGAAAAGGTTATACCCCTGTATCTCTACATTCCAGTCATGAGACTCACCCCACCAGGTTTCAGTGATGCCTATTATATCATATTTGCTTTGTTGTGCTAGGAGTTCAAGTTCATCTTGCTTATTTCCCATGCTCTGTGCATTAGTGTAGAGACATCTAAGACCATATGTCCCCCTTACTTGCTGCCTGTGCACATTTTTTTTGCCTCCCACTGTTGGGTCCCTGTACTGTTTGCCTTGTTTCCTCTATGGCAGTTTGACTATTTTTTCCAGTCCTTTTGTCTTCCAGGACGCTGTCTCCCTTCCCCACATAACTCAGTTTAAAGCCCTCCTGATCAAATTCTTCAGACTGTTGGCAAAAACGTTTCTTCCAACTGGCGTGAGATGCAGCCATCCCTTGCCAGGAGTCCGCCCTCATGGAACCGCAGCCCATGATCTAAGAATCCAAATCGTTCTCAACGACACCATCTGCGGAGCCAATTGTTGACATTTATTGCTATTTTCCTCTCTCTTCCTGGACCATGCCCTTCAACTGGCAGAAGAGACGAGATGACAATCTGTGCCTCCATTTATTTCAGCTTCTTACCTAGGGCCTCGTAATCCCTTTTGATGTTCTGAAGGCTGTGTCTTGCTGTGTCATTCGTTCCCACATGGACCAAAAGGAAGGGGTATTGGTCAGTAGGCTTGACCAGTCTTGTCAGCCTCTATGTCACATCTCGGATCTTTGCCCCAGGGAGACAACACACCTCCCGAGACATCTTGTCAGGCCCACAAATCACTGCTTCTGTCTCCCTCAGCAAGGAGTCCCCCACCACAACCACACGCCTCCTTCGAAGCTTAGCAGCAACTTTTCCCTATGGTGGAACTCCCAGGGTCCCCTGCTCTGTCCCTGAAGTCTGTCCATGCTGCTCTTCCTCATCCTCCTTGATAAGGGAAAGAGCTTGAAATCGATTCTGTAGCTGCAAGCTCCCAGAATGATCCCTGGTCTCCCTACTTCTGCGTGTGACATTCCTCCAGCTGTCTACCTCCTGTGTATGTGATGTGACCTTCTCTTCCCCAGTAACTTCCTCTGTGTGGTCCCCGTCCAAGACCATTCATTCTGTTCTGTCTAGGAAAGCCTCTTGCTCCCTAATATGCTGAAGTGTAGCCACCCGCGCCTCCAGCTGCTGTACTTTCTCCTCCAAGAGGGCTACCAACTTGCACTTGGAGCATGTGTAGTTCCCCACATCTGTAGGTAAGAAGACAAACATTCCACAGGTATTGCAGGTGATGGCAGCAGTTCCTTCAGTGTCCATACTAAGTCTTAATTAGTACCTGAAAGAGGACTATGGCTTTCCTCCTCAAAGAAAATCCCTCGCTAACACCAGTGTTAAAGTCTGCTGATGACCGGAACTTTTCAACAATTAGTAGTGGTTATAAAATTCAGCGCGCGGCTCTGGGAGCAGTTGTATAGAGCTAACTGGCTAGCCCACCCCCTATTGATTTGCAAATGCGACTCAACAAAGCCCCACCCGCTGAGTAACAGTCACACTCTCCCCAAATGTTTTTAAAAAGAATTTAAAAACTCACCCACTCAAAATGGCTGCTTGGAAACTGCTTTCTTCCTCTTTCCTAGCAGGAACTGGCCTAGAAAGCCTCCTTCTCTTTCTCCTTTCCTGGCAGAAACTGCCTGGAAAGCCTCCTTCTCTTTCTCCTTTCTTTCAGAAACTGGCCTGGAAAGCCTCCTTCTCTTTCTCCTTTCTTTCAGAAACTGGCCTGGAAAGCCTCCTCCTCCTTCCCTGTCCTGGCCGAAACTCAACACTAAGAGGAGAATACCAACACTTTTTTCCACTAGCTTTATGTAGGATTATAATGCCTTGCAGAAGTAATCACGGCTTTTGACATGCCCACATTTTGTGTTATAGCCTAGATTTGAAATGGATTTAAGTGCCATTGTTACCTATCGATCCACACAAGATAACTCCACAGTATAAAGAGACAGAATATTTTTATACTGGCACAAAAATTCTGTAAACAAAACCAAACTGGAAACTAGACCCGCAGGCTGTAGGTTGCTGACCCCTGGGTTAGACCTTTTGTCAGTCTGAAGCTGGCACAGGGAACTTTCTCCCACATTTCAGCCACTGTGAAAATATGGTTCAACTAGTGGTTATCACCACTTTGTAACTGATCTGGGTCTCCCATGGTGTTCCAAGCTGCCTGCCCAGGAAATGTCTCCCTTTAGAGATATAGTATCTTTGATTCACAGCAGCACACTTTTAAGACACTTTTTTGTCTGTTAACTTGGCATATATTGATGAAATGAGGTGTTTGTAATCAACATGAGTAGTCATTCTTGGATGTGCAGAGGAGCAATTCACAAATTACATGGGTTATTCTCTCACACCAGATTCAGAGGCAGTAGTTCCAAGTTATGGCTGGAACTGCCAACTCCCTCTCTATCTTCTGTTTAGTTATACACACTTGCCTTTCCAAATACAGTAACTAAGTTAAGTGAAGAACACAGGAAATAATCAACTCCTAGCATTTCATTCTTTTGTCCTGACATTAGTAATGAAGCTACTGAATGAGGGTGGGGCAGGTTACTCCTTTGCATATCCCAGAGTGACTATTCAGAATGAGTATCAAAATCTCATTTAAAGCCGTCTGAAGCTGCCCATCAAACCATACATCATCTGGAGCAATCCCTTCCATCTCATGGCATTAATATTTCTACTTGGCCATTCTGGATAGGATCATGTGCATGTGTACATGCCCCCAACCTTAAGCAGAAAGTTGTTTCTTGTTTGAACATTCACCCCAGCTTTTCTGCATCATATCAATCACAAGATGTTGTGGCAATTTTTTGTTCAAATGCATTACTTTGC
Source organism: Phrynosoma blainvillii (assembly GCA_026167975.1). NCBI lineage: Eukaryota > Metazoa > Chordata > Lepidosauria > Squamata > Phrynosomatidae > Phrynosoma > Phrynosoma blainvillii. The sequence goes on along the minus strand of JANUYF010000002.1, from coordinate 114,458,706 downwards.
ACCATACAATAAATAAATAAATATCCCAATGGCAAAATACAATAGATTTCTGATTTTTAAACAACACTACATACAGTTCAGGTGGCAGAAGTTGTAAAATGCCTGCCTTACAGTCTACTATGTGAGTTCTGCAAGAAAACATGACTCTGGGGCACAAAGGGTTACTTTCATACTTTAGTATAGTAACAGAGGGTTACCAACAGATGAGGGTTAAGTCTGAGTAGCAATTACTTCTAAATACATATGTAATTTTTCAAACCTAAATTTGTAAAATACTTTAAAAGACCAAGGGATGATGATAAAGAAGAAGAAGAAGAAGAAGAAGAAGAAGAAGAAGAAGAAGAAGAAATTTATTTATTTATTTATTTATTTCCTGGCTCCCCTGGAGGCAAGGTACAACATTTTAAAATAAAAAAAACACAATTTAAAAGACGAAGAAAGAAAACACATAAAACCAGATGAGAGAGAAGAGCCATCATTGCCTAGTCACAGCAGCTGGGGCACCCTCCCTCCATTCCAATTGCCAGTGGTGTGGCCTCTGAGGGACAAAGGAGCCATCAGGGGAGAGACTGAGGACCACAGAGACCATCAGGGGGGTGTAGGAAGAAAGAGGCTGCTGTATTTGCTACTGCCTTGGACCTCTGCTTCCCCCAGAGATCTTGCAGGACTGAAGCCCTCACTCAGCAGGCACTGACCTCCACCCATTACAGCTGCCTTGCCTGGCTCAACTATAAAAACAGGACTTCAAAGGGGGCCTTACGAAACAACACCCAGCAGAGAGACTGAGGAGCACAGAGACCATTAGAAGGAAGAGGCTGTTGTGTTTGCTATTGCCTTGGACCTCTGCTTCCTTCAGTGGTCTAGCTCTTTGCAGGACTGAAGTCCTGATTCAGCAGGCACTGCTCTTTACACCTGCACTTTATTCTTGCACTGGGTATAGAGGGCAAAAGTTTGTTCTTTTGCTGGACAGAGACAAGGGTCTGTTACCAGCATTACCTCCTCGGTCTCAGAAGGAGAAAGGCAGGCCAGTTCCATGGGGCCTAATCTAGATTAAGGAGAGCCCTCCCTCCAGTCCATTTGCCATGGTCCAGGCCTCAAAGGAAGAGAAGAACTGCTGGACCTGATCCCCTTCTCTATAGCCATTCCCTTCTCCTTTTGTGTCATGTCTTTTTAGATTGTAAGCCTGAGGGCAGGGAACCCGTCTAATTAACCATTTGCAAGCCATTCTGAGAGCCTTTGCAACTGAAGCGCAGGGCATAAATGCTCCAAATAAAATAAATAAATAATAAAACAAAACCAACACTATATAACTATTAAATTATTAAACTATTAAATACTACAGAACTATTAAAATGCATGAAGAAATCAAACTAAATCAAGAAATAACATGCTTCCAGAGGTGCCGGTTCAGAATATATAAGGCACTGAGCTCCAGTGGGTCTGCTCCTAGCTGGTGGTCAGATTCAGTGGCATCCCTAGGGTTGGTGTCACCCAGTGTGGTAACTCATGGTGTCAACCCCCCCAACCTCCTCCCATTTCACACCATACAGAATCCTTAGTAATGCTTTTTTGCACTAATGTTACTCGTAATTCTCATATACCACTGAATGTAATGCTAATAGTTGTGACATAAACACCTAGCAAAATTAAAATTATACCTTCAAATTACAATATCATATACAGAACCTAAATGTATTATAATGCAGATTGGGTAAAAATATGATTTTTAAAAATGAAAATCTAAAAAGAATTTAAAATTTTCAAAAAATAATTAATTAAATATTAAGCATTTTAAAATTTGAAATTTTAATTTTAAAAGGGGGGGCTCTCCTTTCTCCTCCCACTGAGCTTCACCCCACTCCCACAATCTCTTAAAGCATTTTAAAGGGAAACAGATGAATCCCACAGCCTGTATCTGCCAGAATACAGATGTTTGAGGAGCAGTGGTGTCACCCTCCCTTTAGGGTGTCACCTGGTGTGGTCTGCACCCCCCTAGTGACACTACTGGTCAGACTCCAGATATTGGGGCTGGAACTCTTCTTCTTTAAGACACTTGTGCTTCATAGTGTCCCCCAAGCTATTCAGCATCTTCATGAAATTTGGAGAAAGATATCATCAGTATATCAATGATATCCCACTCAAATTTTCCTTTTTAGCTTATCTGAAGGGCCAGTCATATGCTAACTAGGTATCACAGCAGGAAAACAATGTTGTGTCCTTGCCCTTATATTATTCCATTTATATCTTTCAGATTTATTTGGATTTCTTATAACAGGAAAATTCCACCCTTTACATTCACTGCTCTGAAGACATCAATTATGCTATTTGTGGGTGATGCAGCTCACTCTGGGCTAAGTTTAACATGCATATTGGGAAAATTTGTAGCATTCTGCAGACTTTAATGCGTTAAATATGAACCATGGAAAGTCCAAGGTATTTATTTTCTCAGAGGGGAAAACTAAATATAAATGACAGGTAAACAGACAAGCTATTGAACAAGTATGTTCATATCAATATTTAGAGTTACACTTTGTATCTACATTGATTTGGTCTGCCTACAGGAATATTTACTAACTGAAGCTAAGCATTGCATGAGTACAATTCTTTGTTAATATACTAAAGTATGAAAGTATGTTTCAACGGCTCAGATTCTAAATGGTACATTGCTATGGTATACAGATTGTCTAAATGCAAATAAGAAAATGCATGCAAGTTTCCTAAAAATGAAATGCCAACAGAAGAAAAAGAGACAACCAAATTGTTTAATATCTTCTTTGCTTCATTCTTTTCCCAAAAGAAAAACAGTGCTCTGTCTGGTGAAGATAGAATAAATCATGCTGTAAGAGGATTACAGTTCAAAATAGGTAAAGAAGTAGTAATCTAGCTACTCTAAATGAATTCAAGTGTCCATGGCCAGATGAGTCACATCCAAAAATACCTATGGAACTTGCCAGTGTAATCTCAGAGACACTATCAAGAATCTTTGAGAATTCTGATGATAGGAGAGGTCCAGGAAGAATGGAAGGCAAATATTGTTTCCATCTTCAAAAAAGGCAAAAAAGGAGACCCAACCAACTAGTGACCAGTAATGTTGACATCAATACTAGGAAAGGTTCTAGAAAAGATCATTAAACTTTCATTCTGCATGTAATTAAAAAGAAATGCTGTGATTACTAAGAAGCAGCATGGGTTTCTCAAAAACAAATGCTATATACTAAACATATTTCTGTCAAAGTGACAGCGCATACACAAGGTGACAATACAGGACTTGCCCAGACACTGAATGCACTTCAAGTGCCCATCCTGGCCCAGAGGCACTACATTTGATGCATTTCTTAAAAGAAGCCAGAGGTACTGAGAGAGTCCAGAGACTCACGTGGCCAGCAGCCTGGAGCCAAAGTTCTGGAAACCAAAGTGAATGCTGTTCGTATTGAAGCTGCTGCAGCAGTGGACAAAAAAGAACTGGAGGTTTCAGTGGGAAGCCCCTTATGGCAGAGGTGAGCTGGTGGAGTTGGCAGGGCTACCACCAAAATTCTGTTTAGCGTGTTTGTAGAACACTCCAAAGAAGCTCTGCGCAGGTGCAGGATAACACAGTTGTGTGAGGCACAGAGACCACGAAAAATAACAGATTACTAAAATGTCAGTTTGTGTGTAATTTGAAAAAAATGCTGTGTTTACTAAGAGGCAGCATGGGTTTCTCAACAACAAAGCATGCCATGCTAAATGTATCTCCATTTCTGATAGATTTAAAAGCTTGTAAGATCGGGAAATGTTGTGGATATAGTATATGGATATAGTATATCTACAACACTCCAGTGATGCAGAGTGCTCTGATGGCACAGTGGTCAAATGCCTGTACTGCAGCCACTCACTCACAAGCCACAGGTTGTGAGTTCAATATGAGTCAGGGGCTCAGAGTCAACTCAGCCTTGCATCCTTCCAAGGTTGCTAAAATGAGTACCCAACTTGTTGGGGACAACTGGCTTATTCATTGTAAACCTTAGGGAGTGCTTAAGTGCACTGATAAGTGGTACAGAAATGTACTTAATATTGATATTGCCATATCTTGATTTCAGTAAGTCTTCTGACAAGATCCCCCATGATATTCTTGCAAGCAAGCTAGTGAACTGTGAGCTAGTCAATATTACAGTTAGGTGGATCTGTAACTGGTTAACAAACTGAAACCAAATAATGTTTAAAAATCTGGATTCTGGACAAGTGCCAAGAACATGGTTCTGTTCTTGGCCTGGTGCTGTTTAATAACTTTAGATGATGGAATTGAAGGCATGCTTATCAAATTTGCAGGTAACATCAAATTAGGGGGTAGATATTACTCCAGAGGACAGGAACAGAATTCAAAATAATCTTAAAAGGTCAGAGAGCTGAGCCAAAAGTAATAAAATGAATGTTGACAGGCAGAAATGTAAGGTACTACATCTAGGCAGGAAAAATGAAATGCACAAATACAGAATGAATGACACCTGGTGTGAAAGCAGTATATGTGAAAACGCTCTAGAGATCTTAGTAGACCACAAGGTAAACATGAGTCAACAGTCAAAAAAAGCAATGCAACTCTGGGCTACATCAACAGGAGTACAGTATCAACAGAGGGAAGTAGTAGTCCTACTCTATCCTGCTTTAGTCAGACCTCATCTGGAATACTATGTCCTGTTCTGGACATCAGGAAGAGTATCAACAAGATGCAACATGCCCAAGGAACAGGGATCAAGATAATTAAAGGGCAAGAAACCAAGAAGAATGACTTGGGGAACTGGGTATATTCATCTGGGAGAAGAGTGAAAGGCAACATGATAGCCATCTTTAAATATCTGAAGAGACGTCATTAGAAAATGGCTTCTCTCCTCTCAATGACTTCAGATGGTGTCTTTCCTCTCAATGACTGTCTTAGAGTGGTAATGGGCTGGATGAGGAAAAACAGATTGAGACTGAATCCAGATAAAACAGAGGTACTAACAGTAGCGGCCCCGAAACTAGGTATTGGGATACAACCTCCAGTCCTGGACGGAGTCACACTCTCCTTGAAGGACTGTGTTCTCAGTCTGGGGGTACTCCTGAACCCATCACTCCAGATGTCAAATTGGGTAAATGCAACGGTCAGGAGTGCCTGTTATCAGCTTCGGTTGATTCACCCTTTCCTGGAAGTAAGAGATCTTGAAACTGTGGTACATGCACTGGTGACCTCTCATCTTGATTTCTGCACTCTACATGGGGCTACCCTCATGCTTAGTCCAGAAACTTCAATTAGTACAAAATATGGCAGCCAGATTGGTCTCTGGTACATCTAGGAGAGACCATATATCACCTGTCTTGAAAAGATTCCACTGGCTGCCGATCAGTTTCCAGGCTCAGTACAAGGTGTTGGTCATTACCTTTAAAGCCCTAAATGGCTTGGGTCCATCCTATCTTCGGGACCGCCTCCTTCCATATCCCAATCTGCACACTTCGGTCCTCTGGGAGGAATTTGCTTCAGCCGGTTAAAACGAGGCTATCCACAACCTCCTAGAGGGCCTTCTCGGCAACCACTCCCAGATTATGGAACGGCCTGCCGGACAAGATCCATCAGATTACCAGCTTAAACAGCTTCAAAAAAGCTGTAAAGATGGATCTCTTCCGGCAGGCCTTTCCTGACTAGTTTTTTCCCGGCCTAAGGAGCAAGCCCACCCTATCTCTACCCTCTGCTAAATTTATAACTGTTGCCTACCTGCTATTAGGACTCTGTAATTGTTATTGTTGGCTGTTCTTTTATTGTTTTAAAATGTTTGATGTTTAATACTATTTTAAGGGGTGGGTGGGTTGTTTTTTCCTAGGATTGTACATTGTGGTATTTTACTGTTGTAAGCCGCCCTGATTGTTTCAGCAGAGGGATGGGATAGAAATAAATAAATAAATAAATAAATAAATAAATAAATAAATTTATTAAGATAGAGCAAGCTTTTTCTGCTGATCCAGAGAACAGGACCCAGAGCAATGGATTCAAACTAAAGGAAAAGAGATTCCATCTCAACATTAAGAAGAACATCCTGACAGTAAAAGATGTTCGACAGTGGAACACACTCCCTCCAAGTGTGGTGGAGTCTCCTTCTTTGAAAGTTTTTAAACGGAGTCTGGATGGCCATCTGTCGGGGGTACTTTGATTGTCTATTCCTGCAAGGCAGGGGGTTGAACTGGATGGCCCTTGGGGTCTCTTCCAACTCTATTATTCTATGATTCTAAACATTGAGAGGAACACCTTTTACTGTAAGAACTGTTTTGACAGTGGAATAGATTGCCTCAGGGAGTAATGGACTCTCCATCTTTGGAGGTCTTTAAAAATAGTTTCGAAGGGCATCTTTAAGGAGTGCTTTAGTTGTGTATTCTTGCATGATGGGGGTGTGTGGACAAGATGCCCTTGTGGTCTCTTCCAACTCTAAGATTCTGTGATTCTATGGTACAGTCATTTCCAAGATGTGTGGTAGGACTAACTTAGAATTAAAACTGTGTATTGTAGCTAGCATGGTATCACAGGAACTGCCTTGCTACTGGTTGTGCTTAAGATGGTTTTCTTAATCCTGGTGGTTCCAGGATTCTGACTCCGATTCCAGCTAAAAGGCAGGTATCCTTCAGCTATTAAATATGCTTGATTTCTTCATTTTAACAGAGAGTTCACAAGCCAAATTACTAATTAGACAAAGAATCCAGGGCAAAGAAACCCAGTTGGTACAAGCAAACTGTGTGTTTTCACCTTTGGCACATCATTTAACATTTCCTAACATCATGCAAAGTGCTCTTTATGTACAGAACTTAACAATTTTGAAGTATTCCATAGATTTTAAAACAGCAAGGTTCTGTGCAGTGAAGTCTCAGTTGCTGGAAAGATGATAGAGAGGAATTCCCATTACATCTAATCTCTGCTTCTGCAGTATAAGAATACTGAAAAACTGAGACACATCTGCTTACTGTACCTTTTGCCAAAGGACCTGAGGAAAATTGAACTACTCAGTTTTAGCATTCCTTCCAGACCACTCTTATGGGTTATCATACTCAAAATGTATAGAATTAAATACTAAAATTACCGAGAAGGCAGCATCATTTTTATATGTATTTCTGAAAAACAGGACAAGCATATTAGAACATTTATAAATCCATGCTTTTGACTTCTACTGTCAATATGAATTGATTTGGTTTTATTGTTTCTGTGATAGATATTGTATAACTTCTTTGTGTACCTTTTTTACTCCTTGTAAATGGTCTGTGGATTAAATATAGAAAATTCATAAGTTCATAAATTCTAGGGTTAATGATGGACTGGACAAGGATTCATAAACTATAATTCTATCCTAGCAAGAAAAAAGTGCTGTCTATAGGCGGTTTAACTGACAACTGTAGTAGTGTTTAGGCTGTTCTGGATATTATGGAACAGATGTTTTTAGATCCCTGCCCTGATTATTGATACTTAAGTCCTGTTTATGACATGGGATACTCTTTATCAGTGTTAGATGGTTCAGCAGTTGTGTCTGCTCTTTGAAATGTGCCTCATGTATGTATCTAGTATTCTGTAATGTTTGGGATACATTATTCCAATATACTGTACACTGGGCTGCCTTTGAAGAGTCTTCGCCTTTGCCTTTGGAAACTTCAAGTGATTCAGAATATGGTGATCAGGATGTCAACTGAGATATGGCATACATTCATAGTGTCTTAAAATATTCTGGATACAAAGCAAAGCACTGGTTTTGACCTTCCTCAATAATTTGTACCCATCCTATAAACCTGTCGCTTTCTTTGCTATAAGTGTTCTTGATTTTAAATGTTATACAGTAGCTACAGGGCATAAGGTTTACCCCAGGTTAGACAGAAGGTAGCTCTGGATGTACTAATATATCTCTGGGTGATGTGCACAGATTGCCATAGGTTTTTGTTTTGTTGTTTTTACTCCTACTTGTTTGGCAATACCAACAACAAAATTACTTCTTTGCCCACAGTTAAACTGCTAAAATAAAAAAAAAGGACTGGAACTGATCTCTTATAAGGAAGGACAGTGAGAAATTTTGGTACTCAGAGCAAATTTCTTGACTCAGAACAAACCACTGTCAAAACTATATGTAATGTTGTTCTGAATCAGCCCATACTGAAGCAGCAGTTTGGAACTCTAGTGCATGACCAACTAATTTGCAGGACTGTACTTCTGAATGTTTCAAAAACCAATGAAATGGGCACACATATTGAATACGATAATTCAATTGTTGCTTGACACTACTGAAAACGCTGGTATTTACATATCTGATATTGCAAGGGCAATATCATTTGCCTATAAATTTGATTTTATCATTGTGAACGGCTTTGAACAAACACTATGGCTTTAAAATATTGTATAAACAATGCAAAAAATAAAGGCTATATAACACTAAAATGTTAGTCTTTGTATCTTTGGCATCTGTCAGCAAGAAAAGAGAAACTGTTCTTGACTAAGGTACAGGTTTTTCACAGAATTTACTGTATTCCCCTCATCTTGTTTCCTTCTCAAAAGCAAAACGGGGGGGGGGGGTGTCTTTCATATGTAATAATATGTACAAATGCTTATTTAATTAACATGATTTTGGTGAATCCATTTTTGAAAGGTAAAACAATATGATCAGATGCTAATTAAAAATAAAAAGCCAATACTTCCATAATAGCATAGGAAATATGAATTACGTTGTTTAAATATGTCAATAATTAAAGAATTCACGTTAAATTTGTTTCTTTAAAATCTAATGGACTTAAAATATTTTATAATGATTTTCAGAGTCACATAGAAATATAATTCTGTATTCCTCTTAATAAGTAATTACATTTTAGTGAGTCTGAGTAACAAATTAAATTTTGCCCTGTATAGAAATTCAACTGCAAAACATCACTGATAAACATCTAATGTAGTTTTTGTCTCAGTCAAGTTTTTGTATAAATGCACACTTGTACTCCTACTCCCATTACCAAGATCCATATTATCCAAAGCAATTACTTAGAAGTACCACAGCTTTCTACTTTAAGAAACTCACCCTTGGCACTACTCTGAACCTATGGATTGTTCAGCTTTTATAAATAAGCTTTCATCATGCAATACTTTGCCAAGGCTGGCCAAAACTGGAAAGTTATTAGGAATTCATCATTCACACTGGACAAAGTGATATATGAATGTACTTTCATAATGAGGTTTAAATCCAACATAATAATGATTTTCAGTATTGATCAAAAGAATGCTAAATAATATGAAAGTCAGCACTAAATTAACCCCAAAGATTTAACAACCTAGACTTCCTATATCTATTGAGAGACACTTTTCAAATGAAACCTCTCTTGCTCTTTTTCTTCAGGTAACCCCATGATATGCAGAATTTTTTTTTAAGATTTCTATTTATGTGAGTTACTATTTTTATAGCAGCCCATTGTGAATAATTTGCATGAGACTTTGCAAATAAAATTGCTCATATCCACTCCCATTTGGATGCCGTGGTTGCTATAGGTCCAATGGATGTAATTTCAGCTCCTGCCTGTCCTACATTACTGGCTATATTTCAATTAATGCAACCTGATGATGTGAACAGGATTCTTGTAGAGGTGAGGGCCATCACATGTGCATTGAATCCTTAACCTACCTGGCTCCTGGTCATAAGGCTGAGTGGGTAACAAGTGCTGTGAATGCCTTTTACGCTTTTACAGCAAGGCAGAGTTCCATCTTGTCTAAAAGAAGGCATGGTGAAGCCTCTACTAAAAAAAACCTTCCCTGGACCTGACTAAACAGATAATTATTGGCCAGTCTCCAATATCCTTTTTATAGGGCAAACTTCTGGGGCATGTGGTGGCCTCCCAGTTCCAGGGAATCCCAGATAAGACTAATTATCTAGAGCCATTTCAATCTGACTTCAGGCCTGGCTTTAGGACAGTTTTTGTTGCCTTGGTGAATGACCTGCACAGGGACCTGGACAAGGAGAGTTAGTTCTTTCAGTGGCTTTCAATACTATCAATCATGGTATCTTTCTGAGCCACCTCTCTGGGATGGGACTTGCAGGCATTGTTCTACAGTGGCCCCACCTTCTTGTAGGGGCAAGATTTGGGAATTCCTGTTCAACCCCATGGCCAACAGGCTGCAGAGTCCCTCCATGCTATTTAACATCTACATGAAACCATTGTGAATGGTTATCTGGAGTTGACACCCAACTCTAGCTTTCTTTTCCATCCAATTCCAAGGAAGCTGTCTCTTTAGTAAACCAGTGTCTGCTGTCAGGAATGGACTGAATGAGGGTAAACAAATAGAAACCTAATCTGAACAAGATAGAGGTGCTCCTGGTTAGCTGGAAGACAGCTCATGGGATAGGGATTCAGCCAGTATTGCACGGGGTTACACTCCCCTTGAAATCTCAGGTTCACAGTTTGGCTATACTCCAGGATATAGCCAAAGATCTGAGCCTGGACTCCCAGGTTTTTGGTAGTGGCCAAGTGTGTATTTGCACGGCTAAAAGTGGTGCACCAGCTGCACCTGTATCTTGGGATTTCCAATCTAGCTATGGTGACACATGCCTTCATTACATACCTTTTGGATTACAGATACATATTCTACACTGGGCTGCCTTTGGAAATTGTTTGGAAACTTCAGCAGGTCCAAAATGTTATGGCCAGGGTATTCCCTTCTCAGGAGGTACAATTGGCCTCCTCCCTGCTGTCTTTCCAGCAGCAAATAAAAAAAAACACCTTTTTATTTAATTAGGCATTTGATTTTTAATATGTTGCATCACATGGAGCTTTTAATTGAGAGTGCTGGGTTCCTATTGTATTATATTTTAACTATGCTTCTAAAACTATTTTAAACTTTTTTAAAGAGGATTGGTTTAATTGTGTTTTAACTTTTGTACTAAATAGTTTTTTTTTTGTTGTATTGTGTGTTTAAAAGGTTCTATACTACCTTGAATCCAATAAATAAATAAATGACAATTTAAGGGAACTGATAGTTGTTATATGGGCCAAGAGTGTATTCTGCTTCCTGCCAGCCAACCAGGCTGTCACTCATTGGCTTTCCCATTCCATATCAGAAACCAAAAAAAACTATGTGGGCTTCTGAGAAAAAAAACAGCTTCAGCACATGGAAAATTGTTCCCATCCTCACTTCATCCACAGCCCCAGTCTGCAAACTGGTGCGCCAAGTGAGTTAGGAAGTGCATTTCTATTCCACACTGTTCAACTCACTAAGACTTTTCATCCAACCACTCTTGTCAACCTGAACTTCTAAATTGGTTGCAGAAGTCTGCAACGAAGCTGACCTAAGGTACATTTCCCTAAGGAGAGAAATCCAGGGAAACAATACCACCAGTCCATGACTGTGATGCAAATATTTCCTTAAGCCTACTAGGTAGAATTTTCTCCTTTGAATGAGCTTTATTCTAAATCACAAGCTGCTTTTAAAACCTCTCCATTTCATGAAGTTAGTCAGGCAGCACAGGAAGCTGCATTTGATTAACAATTCCCAAACTCTACTGGATGCATGGGCCTATTTATAAGGCTCTTTCAATCCAGGGCCATGAAAGTTAAGTCTGCTACATTAAGAAACTCAAACCAAGGAAGAATAAATGCAGAGAAAGCACACTTTAAGTTTAAATACTATCTTGTAACACCTAAAAAAATAATATTTTAAAAAATTGATCGGGCAAGTCCAACATATAATTATGTTTACGCATTTTCACTGAATGTGGGGTATCTAAGAATTGTAGAAGTTTGTGCAATTATCTTTTTAGATCACATACTTTCCTGATTCTGAGAATCAGCTTCTTGTTTCAGATTCCAAGAAAAGGTGCAAAAAATGAGCACACATATCTATGTGTCTATCTGGCCAATCTCCATCCTCAAACTTTTTTCCTGCTTGGAAATTAAGTAAAACAGCAAAGTGAACAAAAAAAAAACAGTTTAAATTACACTGACATGGATCTTTTTTACAAAAGAATCTCAGTGCTTATATTTCTGCAACAGCTTATTTATATTCTTGCTTAATAATAAAAATGAAATTAGAACAGACGGAAGGCTACCAAGCTACATTCTGGAATCTGTACAATCCTTATAATTTTTTCTCACAGGGAATTGGCAATGGTTCTTGAACAAGATAGCAAGCCAGAAAAAAGAGTATATATGTGTGTGTTTGCAATTTCAGTATGAATAGTAATCTATTAGCATTAAAAGTAGACCACCAAATGTATAAGACTAAAGCCACAAAGATATGAAAATATACTGGGGTTTTTAAAAAAAATTAAAAAGCCCAGACTGAGAAATACTAATAGTAGTCAAGCAATATTTTCAAAATATCATTTATAAGAGCCTAAGCTTCCAATTGAGAATTGTGCAGACTTGGCTGCTTGCTGCAACATATGGTTATAGTATAGTGGTATGTTTCTTTGCAGAACCCAACTATTATGGGATATATTGACAGAGATAAGAAACAACCATTTACATTTCTTCCTTTCAGCAATCTGGCTAAAAGGAATTGCTGAACATAGTGAACTGACTTAGTTCTTGCTTAAATAATTATTACTGCCCCCTTTCTGTTAGCATTAAGAATCTGAGGGATCAGGGGAAATATGTAGAGGAATCCATCTGCTTATTCTGCTGTTAGCATCATTTAAAAAAAAAAAGAAAGTTTTACAATTACAAGCTGTTTCTGTAGATTCAAGCATTACTATTTCTCCCCTTAAAGATTGTTTTTAGAAGAATGGATCTAGTGTATGTAAGTGCTCTCTCTTTGATCAGATTATTGCTATATGATTTGTAGCTCTAACTTCATAGACAACATTATAGCAAACAACTCAGGGGAGCTAACTTTTCTTCCACATTATACTGGAGTCATATTCCATCTGCCAGTTCACACGTCACACTTAATTTAAAGTACAGACACAAACATTAAGGAATCTGACCTGCTTTCAAAATGCTCTTATCACTAGGAGCACATTTATGCAAGGTTTTTGTTGATGAAATACTCAACAGCCTTCAGTTGCTTCTCTCCTTCCTGCCTGAGCAGTCCCACTCCTAATGATTATTACAATCATGCATGGTGTTTAATTTTCATTAAACAGATGAGTGAAGACTTTGGTGGTAAGTGACAAACAAGATCCTTCAGGATTGACGCTATGAAAAATTCCACTAGAGACAAATAATATTGCCTTGAGGGAATAGAATCTGAATTTATTTTTATACAAGCAAAGTAAAAATGCATGGGAAAACATGATGCAAAATTGCACTATCCAGAGTACTATACTGATAAATATACATGTGCAATGCATTCTCACTTAGGATTAGAATTCAGAGTCATACACAACACTCAGTAACAACCGTAGAAACTATTCCTTCAGAACAAATTAAATTCTGATGTCTTGGATGCATAGTGATTGATAAGTTATCACGTGAAGAGAAACTAAATAGTAGGATCTTCATAATATTTCTGAAACACTGATGAAGGAAACCTGGTTGCAGAGACAGCAAACACAAAGATCTAAAGACCTAGCTATATTCTTGGTATTCTGCAGTACTGGCACTGACACATGAACTGTCAAGAAAGGAAAGACTTTCTCTTTCACTCTTTATGCAGTATCCTAAAGTACCTGTTTTCTATACCTTACCTGTCCTAGAGTACCTGTTCTCTACACTTTATCAAAGAGTATAAAGTACTCTTCCCTTCCTGTAGGCCACCCAATTGTTTCTGGTTACAATTCTGTTCTGGAGCTGCTTTTAAAATTTGTTGATTTTTTTTTTTAAAACTACTTGTGTCTTTAACCATTTTACATACATGAGCCTATAAATGACATTATTACATCAAATACCCTTATTATGAAAGAACATGATATTTGGGTAACCATCAATGTTGAATCATTGTATACAAACATACCACAAGATCAAATTTTGCATGTAATAACACAAACAACTTGAAGGAGGATTGACAGACAGCCACTTACATCATTCCTGTATTCAGTGGCTGAATTGACCTACAAAACACTATTTCATATTTGATAACAATTTCTATGGCTAAATTAAGGGAGTTCCCATGGGATGCTACAAGGGCCCAAAAGTATCCTAGTTAGATATGGAAAATTTGGAGAAAAAATGTAATTTCCTCTGCCAGTTCTTATAGGTACAGGTGCATAGATGGTGTATTTTTTATTTGGAAATGTATAATCCCAGAACAACATAAAAATTGTTAATTTGACAGTTCGCTGCCCTCAGTCCTGTAATATAAATACAAAAAGGACACAAAAGGGCATGGGGATGCAGTAGGGTAGGCAATTAAGTCCAGCAGATGCTGGCTGCTCTTCTCTAAAAAAGCAGCATCAGTTGAAATAAAGGAAGAGAGCATGAAATGTAAACAATTCTAGACAAAGGGATTTCTCAGCCCTGCCCTTTCTTCACCTTCTGGGTGTTAACCTTATGTTGATTAGATGTTATGTGTATGATGTATGTTAACCCAGCCCCTTGCTGTCCATCATCCACCACGTGGTTTTCTTTCCCAGGCTAACAATGTTATGGTTACTGTTATCTGGTCTCAGTTGCCTTTCCCAGCTAGGAACTTCTGATGTTATGACTCTCCAGCAACCTGGACTGGGTTGTTTTTGTTTGTCTAGATGTTGTTCCCATGAGGAAAATTTCAGACACACATCATAGAATCATAGAATCATAAAATCATAGAGTTGGAAGAGACCACAAGGGCCATCCAATCCAAACCCCTGCCATGCAGGAACTCCCAATCAAAGCATCCCTGACAGATGGCCATCCAGCCTCTGCTTAAAGACCTCCAAGGAAGGAGACTCCACTACTCTCCGAGGGAGTGTGTTCCACTGTCGAACCGCCCTTACTGTCAGGAAGTTCCCCCTGATGTTGAGGTGGAATCTCTTTTCCTGGAGCTTACATCCATTGTTTCGGGTCCTAGTCTCTGGAGCAGCAGAAAAGAAGCTTGTTCCCTCCTCAATATGACATCCCTTCAAATATTTAAACACGGCTATCATATCACCTCTTAACCTTCTCTTCTCCAGGCTAAACATCCCCAGCTCCCTAAGGCCTTCCTCATAGGGCTTGGTTTCCAGACCCTTCACCATTTTAGTTGCCCTCCTTTGGACACGCTCCAGTTTCTCCACATCCTTTTTGAATTGTGGTGCCCAGAACTGGACACAGTATTTGCAGTAATTGCATTGGCCTTTTTAGCTGCTGCATCGCACTGTTGACTCATGTTCAACTTGTGGTCCATCTGGATTCCTAGATCCCCTTCACACGTGGTCTCGTTCAGCCAGGTGTCCCCCACTGTATATCTGTGCTATTCATTTTTCCACCCTAAGTGCAGTACTTTACATTTCTCCGTGTTGAATTTCATTTTGTTAGCTTTGGCCCAGCTTTCTAGTCTGTTCAAGTCATTTTGAATTTTGATCCTGTCTTCTGGGGTATTAGCTACTCCTCCTAATTTGGTGTCGTCTGCAAATTTGATAACAATACCCCCAATACCGTCATCCAAGTCATTGATAAAGATATTGAATAGCACTGGGCCCAGGACAGAGCCCTGTGGCACCCCACTGGTCACTTCTTTCCAGGTTGAAAAGGAGCCATTGTTGAGCACCCTTTGGGTTCGGCCAGTCAACCAATTACAAATCCATGTAACAGTTACTTTGTCTAGCCCACATTTTACCATCTTGTTTGCAAGAATGTCATGGGGAACCTTGTCAAAGGCCTTACTGAAATCAAGATATACTATATCCACAGCATTCCCTTCATCTACCAAGCTGGTAATTTTATCCAAAAAACAGATCAGATTTGTCTGGCATGACTTGTTCCTCTGAAACCCATGTTGACTTTTTGTGATTATGGAATTACTTTCCAGGTGTTCACAGACTCGCTGTTTAATGATCTGCTCCAGAATCTTTCCCGGTATTGATGTCAGACTAACTGGACGATAATTGTTGGGATCCTCTTTTTTTCCCTTTTTGAAGATGGGGACAACGTTTGCCCTCCTCCAATCTGCTGGGACTTCTCCTGTTCTCCAGGAGTTCTCAAAGATTATTGCCAGCGGTTCCAATATTACGTTTGCCAGTTCTTTTAGTACCCTTGGATGTAATTCATCTGGTCCTGGAGACTTATATTCATTTAGATTAACCAGGTATTCCTGTACTATCTCTTTACTTATTCTATGCTGAAATTCTCCTATTCTGTTCTCTGCTCTATTATCCTCAGGTTGAGCTGTCAGGGATGATGGGAGTTGTAGCTCTTCACCTCTGGCTCTAACTCACCACCTTGTTATGCAGCAGAGCTGACCAGCTTTGATCAGTGGTTGATGCTTCTTTCCCAAGCAGCAGAGTTTCAGAGAATAGGCTGAAGACCCTGACAAACTCTCCAAGCCTTCTCTCTCTTCTTCCTAAGATGTCTCCAAACTTCTCCAGGATTCTTCTGGTTCTTGTATCTTCCCTCAAGACACCAGACAACTCAGTAGTCTTATATAAAAGATCTACTTTATTCTACTATACATAAATACTATATGCCCTACAAATCACAATCTCTACTCCACCAAAATACTCCACACTACACCACCATATGCATTGGCAAACATTGCACTTATAGCCATTGTTAGTCACCACCCACTAGTCAGTTTCCACCCAGTGGGCGTGTACATTCATTTTGATTGGTTTACATAGATCATCCCATACTTAAGACCAACCCAAGTATTTCATCATTTTACCTTGACTACTTAATGAATCTCAGGTGTTTGCAATCTATAACAGGTGTTTTCAATATACACTCTATAACTTTGTCCTTGGCTCTCAAGGCTTCCAAATTACATTATCCTTTTCACCTGTGTAGCTTCATGATTGTTCCGGCTTAGTCACTGTGACTATCACATACATATTTTATTTCTATTACTGTATGTTAATCTTTTTGCCATCTTCTCCACACAGTGGCCCTACCATTTCCTTCTTCTTCCTTTTGCTGCTGACATACCCAAAAAAGCCCTTTTTATTGTTCTTAACCTCTCTAGCAAGCCTGAGTTCATTCTGTGCTTTAGCTTTTCTAACTTTAACCCTACACATGCTAGCTATTTGTTTGAATTCCTCTTTGGTGATTTCCCCATTTTTCCATTTCTTATACATGTTCCGTTTAAAAGATAGTTCAGTTGAAAGTTCCTTAGTCATCCATCCTGGTTTCTTGAGACACCTCCCATTTTTCTTCCTCACTGGAACTGTTTGAAATTGTGCCTTCAGTATCTCCCTTTTGAGAAACTCCCATCCATCTTGAACTCCCTTCTCTTTTAGTATTCCTGACCACGGGATCACCCCCAGTATTTCCCTAAGTTTACCAAAATCAGCTCTCCTAAAGTCTAGAATGCGTGTCTGACTATGCCTGGCTTCTCCTTTCCACTGTATAATAAATTCCATGAGAACATGATCACTCCCACCTAAAGATCCAACCACTTGCACCCCATTAACTAGGTCATCCCTGTTAGTTAGGATCAGATCCAAAATAGCTGACTCCCTCGTTGCCTCTTCCACCTTTTGGACAATGAAATTGTCTTCGAGGCAAGTGAGGAATTTGCTAGACCTTGAGGATTGAATTCCATCTCTACATTTCACCTTTCTACATTTGAATTCCATCTCTACATTTCACCTTTGACTGTATAACCCATCTATATTCTAACATTCTGTACCTGGCTGCTCTTCTCTCCCTCAAAGGCCAGAGCAATAACAGTTGGAATAAAGAGGGAAGGGTTCTTAACAGGTGCTGGGGCCAAGGCATGATTCCTGGTTAGAAAGGAGTATTTGCAAGATTTTGGGGGGATGGATGAATTCCATAAATAACAACATTCAGTTTGATCTCAGTCTAACAAAATCTACTTTTTGGATTTTACAGTTAGGACAGAAGGGACTAAATTATCATGCACACACTCCCTCAACATACACCTTCTGGCCGAAACACTTAAAATCTTACACTTCACATCCTGGTTTTTTTTTTAGAAATGAACTACTGGACTGTCAACTCCTAAGATTAAATGTATGAGGGATCAGTATTTCTCAACTGAAATTCTTAATAGAATTAAGGTCACTTAACAGTTTCAATAAGTACTCTAACCAAGCTGGCTGACCAATAGTGGCACAATTTTGTGCTGCTCCTAGCTTTACAGGAAACATTATTATCTTTAAGCATATAAAGATATTAAAGGATTTCACAAGGGCAGAAATGCAGCATCCCAGATAACCCCTCCAGTCTAGGAGTGGCTGTCTGGTTGAGATATATGCCCTGAAAACTACAACTTTCTCCACTGCAAAGCTGAAGAATCAGAAAGATTCATTATGGTTGGATAAATGGAAGCTTCTCCAACAAAACTTTACATTATTATCAAAGGAACTTTGATGGCCCATCCTGAACAGGGATGGAAGAATCCCCCTCTTGAATGGTAATATATTATACTTCAGTGAGTAAAGTTTGCATCATAAATATTCAAAGAGCAGTCTATATTGACAAAGTGCTTCAAAGTACTAAGTATTGAGAGAGCTTGTATTTTAATGAGCTCAGTTTTATCTAGTCCAGCTCTAGACATTTTCTAGTGGCTATGATTATGACGACATATAAATCACTCTCCTAGCATCGGATACAATATTTATTACTACTTTCCTAAATTATAGCATCGATATGTAAACAATAACTGAAGATTTTT
Source organism: Phrynosoma blainvillii (assembly GCA_026167975.1). Taxonomy (NCBI): domain Eukaryota; kingdom Metazoa; phylum Chordata; class Lepidosauria; order Squamata; family Phrynosomatidae; genus Phrynosoma; species Phrynosoma blainvillii. Next base: position 114,440,009 of record JANUYF010000002.1, on the reverse strand, counting down.
TTAATTGAATTTGAATAAGGGTATAGAGCACACATCAGTTTGGGATGCTAGCAAAGCTTATATGAAAGGACAATTTATATTCACAATTGTGTGACACATAGACAAAACACCTAGACCTGAATGGGCAACTCTGGCAAATCTGGGGATCATATTTCCACTCCTAGCATCCACCACAAGCCACACCAGGCCTGGTAAAGCCAAAAAATGAAGAAAAACCCCCACCCATAAACAATAACAAAACAAAACTAGAAGTGACCAGATTTTGATTTGGAAAATACTTGACGGTGGTGTTGTCCATCAACAACAAGACCATTTTTCCTGCCAGTACAGCCAGAAATGCCTTGAGAGCCTTTTCCACTGCTAACATCTCTAGATCCTGTTGCATTGCTCTCACTTGTAACCTGTCTCAATCGGCTTCAAGCCCGAGAGAGTTCGACCCCACAGTATGGTCCCGATCGAGCGAATGCTCTCTGTCCTGAAAAATCTCAGACGAAGGCCGCTGCAGCTGGTGTCAAAGCCGGAGGCTTGGTATCGACAATCTCTCCCTCCGATTCTGACTCCAATCGAATCGGAGGTAAAAGAGGACTAGAGATCAAGGCCTCTTGAGCCAACTCAGAGCCAAACGATGCCAGTGGGGTTTAAATGGGATATAGAGTCAATGTTAAAATGTTGAAATGTAAAAGATGTGTGTCTGTATTTTTCCATGCTGTGAAAAGTTGTTTTTCTGAGAGCTAGATTCACAGTTTATCAGTCCCAGGTGTGATTTAGCCAAAACAGGAGGCTAACAGGACTCCATTCTATGGGAAAGAAGGTTTGTTTATATTATGGTTTATGTAAACACATTTTTGTTATGGGAAATGTAGTCATATGATTTGTTATTGTAATTAAGGGTTGGACTAGTACACGTCACGTAATATCACCCAATCAGCTTGTAAAGGTTACACCCAGAAAGGTGGAGTCTTGTGGGACTGAGGGCTGAGAATCAGAAAGCTACTCACTTGCTTTTTGGCTTTTGAACTATAATGAACTAATAAAACCATTCTTTTGGTGATGCTACTAATACATCTTGAAACATGTAGCAGATAGATTTTATTCCTGCTTAGCCAGCTTTGGCTAAAGTGGAAATGTTATTATTATTATTTGTTTTTTGCTTTTGTTCTTTTACAATAAAGAAGCTTTGCTGAAAGTTCCAGGTTTGGATGTTTGGTTTTAAAGGACTGTTTTCAACACTCCTACAACATTATTTTAACATGTGGTACCAGAGGGATGGTTCTGATCCACGACACCTCTGCTGCAGAACCTGGAGTTTAAAAAGCAACTTTTTTCCTGTCCTGGCCAGCAGGGACCCGCGGAAGGCTAGGAGGAGGCAGCACACAGACGGGCTGGAATTCCAGGCTTGATTTATGGCAGTAGCTCTACAGCCGGGAGCCGCGGAGGCAGGAGCCTGGATTTTTCACGTCTGATTTATGGCACAAGCTCCACAGAGGACTGTAAGTAGAAAACCTCCCTTATCTCAAGGCAATTAGTTTAAATGGACTGTTTCAAAGCTGTCTCAAAGCTGTAAAGCAGCAAGAAAAGCAGCAAATTAGCCAGAGGCTGTGAAAAGCTGCAGTTTAAAGAGGCAGAGTCCTGGAGGAAGGCACCTGGGAGGGGCCGTCAATTTTAAGACTTGTGCTGGACTATTTTAAAATTAATTAATGATGGAACAAGCCCGGTTTCCAAAGCTAAACATGGAAAATTATGCATCCTGGAATGTTTATGTGAGATCTCTTTTGATAAGGGAGGGTTTGTGGCAATCTGTGCAGGCTGGGTTGGGGGCTGCTCCATCTGCAGCTGACCAGGACCAAAATTCTCGAGCTGTAGCCACCCTCCTACTCCTCTTATCTGAGGGACAATTAAATCTTGTAAAAGATTTTACTTCAGCAAAAGAAATATGGGACACTTTGGCTAGAATTCATCAGTCCTCTTCTGATCTAGCAAAGATGATTTGGGCAAAGCGATTGTTTTCGTGTAAAATGGGAGACAAAGATTCTGCAGAGACTCATGTTCATAAAATGAGAGATTTGTTTGCCCAGGTTCAAGCAAGGGACATTGCCCTAGATGAAACCCTCAGAATTTACATTCTCCTGGGTTCCCTCAACGAATCATATGATAATATCCTGTTAGGATTGCAAGCATTGCCTGGGGCTCAATTAACTATGGAATTGGTCTGTGAGAGAATTTTACAAGAAGCTGAAAGGAGGAGGTTTGAGGCAGAACAACGAAAGCAGGGGTCTGCAACTACAAAGCCTCACAATGTCCCAGAGGGAACTCCGAAAGAGATGCAAACTGAAAAAGCTGCAATTTCAAAGGGAAAAATGTGCTTCTATTGTAAAAAATTTGGACATTTAAGAAAAGACTGCAGAAAGTTGATTGCAGATACCAGGAGGGGGCAGCAACAACAACAGCAGCAGTCACAGCAGCAACAGCAGCCACGTCCCCTTGGTGGACAAAAGAAACACAGTGCTAACCAGGGATTTGTTGCCACAATTCAAAGCCGAGATGGTGTGCCCCAAATTCAGCCACACACAGTATGGCTTTTGGACAGTGGAGCTTCCACCCATATGGCAAACAAAATTGAACTGTTCCAGAGCAGAAAACCAGCTAATGTTTTTTCTGTTGCTTTGGCAGATGGACAAGGGCCAAAAATTGAAGAAATGGGAACTGTTTGCATTCCAAGTTTTGGTACCAATTTTGATGATGTCTTGTATGTACCTACATTGCAAAATTGTTTAGTTAGTGTGTCAGCTTTGACCTCAGATGGGTACAAAGTGAATTTTGAGGGGGATGAATGTTTAGCACAAAATTCACCATCTTTAAAGATTAAAGCCATTAAGAAAGACAAGCTGTACCACATGATAGACAGAGAAAGCTGTGCAGTCGCACAAAATAAGCCTTTGCATGAAAATTGCATTCATTATTTTCACAGAGTGATGGGTCATGCTGGTTTTCCAAATCTTTTGAAATTGAAGCAGGTTTGTCCTGAGTTTAAAATGTCACCATGCTCAAACCACTTGGAGTGTTCAGTTTGCAGCAGGATTAAGCTGAAGGCTTATCCTGTGGCAAAAAGAACAAAACTTAGAGCCCAGAGACCATTTCAATTTCTGCACTGTGATCTTGCAGGGTCAATTGACCCCCCCTCTCAGAGAGGGTGTAAATACTTCATGGTGATTGTGGATCGCTTCACAAGGTTTTCTTATGTGATTCTTTTGAAAGAAAAGGGTGAAGCAGGGGAGAAGTTCAAAGAATGGGTGAACATGATAGAGAGACAGTTTAACTACAAAGTGGGAACTTTGGTCACAGATAGAGGAGGAGAATTCTTGGCTACTCATTTGACTAATTGGCTAAGAAAAATGGGAATTAGACATTTTACTACTAACCCATCTTGTGCGGCTGAAGATGGTCTGGCCGAACGAAAAATAGCCATTCTGAAGCAAATAAAAGATTGTATGATGCTTGATGCCAATGCTCCAGAGCATCTTTGGGGGAAGGCTATTCTCACAGCTAATTACCTGACAAACCGCACTTGGAATTCAGCTGTGCAGAATACTCCTTACCACATGCTTTTCAAGAGACCACCCAATTTGAAATATCTTAGAGTGTTTGGGCAGTACGCAAATGTGTACATACCTGCAGCTTTCAGAAAGAAAGGTCAGCCCAAATGGAGACGTTTGATGTTTGTGGGTTACACAGGAAACAGTTACAGGTTTTACCTGGGTGGAAATCAGATTCTTTTTTCCAGGAGCGCAAACTTTGAGAAACATTCTGGGTGGGAAAACATTCATTCAAACAAAGAGGTGTTTTTCAGACTAGGTCAGTTAGAAACACAGACACCACCACCTGCCAGAAATGGAGGGGCAGTGAAGCAAGAAACAGATTCTTCAGATGGTGAGGCTAGCACATCAGACAAGTTGTCACACACACGTCCACCTGCACCTGAGGATGATGAAGGAAGAACAAGGACCATAGTTTTGAGGAGGACTACTAGAGTTAGGAAACCTCCAGATCGTTTTAAAGTGCAAGAAGCTAAGGCTTGTGTAGTCATGGTAGAGGAGCCTGAAAGTTACAAAGAAGTACAGGAGTGTTGTGATGAAGAGAAGCAGAAATGGGAGTCTGCAATGGAGCAGGAATTCAAGTCTTTGGTAGACAAAAAGGTGTTTGAAATTGTTGACAGGCCTACAAATCACAAGGTGATAGGTTGCAAATGGGTTTACAAAAGAAAGCTGATGCCGGATGGTAGTCAGAGATACAAGGCCAGATTGGTAGCTAAAGGATTTGCACAACAGAGGTTTGAGAATTATGACAAAACTTTTTCTCCAACAGCAAAGCCTGAGAGTTTGAGGTTGGTGTTGGCTTTAGCTGCAAGGAAAGGCCAGATAGTGCATCATTTTGATTTTGAGACTGCATACTTGAATGCAAGACTTGATGAAACTGTTTTCATGGAACAACCTTTGGGTTTTCAGCAGAATGGTGATAACAAGGTGTACAAGTTGAAGAAAGCATTGTATGGTTTGAAGCAGAGTGCCAGAAGCTGGAATCTTTGCATTCATGAAGAGTTGGTGAAGCTAGGCTACAGACGCAGTGTAGCTGATGCATGTGTTTACACAAAAGGAGATGTGATCTTGGTGATTTATGTAGATGACTTGTGTGTAGCAGCAAATTCAAAGCAAGAAATTCAGGCAGTTAGGAAGGAATTGTCACAGAAATTTAGTGTCAAAGATCTTGGAGTTTTGAGGTCTTATCTAGGAATAGATGTTGAATGGTGTGAAGATGGGAGTTGTTTGTTGAGTCAACAGAGAAAAATTCAGAGTTTGATTGAAAAGTGTGGATTGCAGGATGCAAAAACAGTGAAAAGTCCAATGTCTGTTGGTTATGTGAATAGTGAAGGGACTAAGGAGTTTGAAAATTCAGAAATGTATAGGAGCTTTGTGGGAAGTTTGATGTTTATTGCTAATAACACGAGGCCTGACATTTGTTTTGCCGTGGGCATGCTTGGAAGAAAGGCAAATTGTCCTACAGTGGAAGATTGGACAGCAGTGAAGCATTTGTTGAGATATTTGAAGGGTAGCATAGACAGGAAATTGAAGTTGCAAAACAGTCGAGCTGGTCTTGAATGTTTTGTTGACAGTTCGTTTGCTTCTGAGCTACAGGATAGAAAGTCAGTCACAGGATTGAGTTTGGAGAAAGTGCAATTGTTTGGAGAAGTAGAAAACAGAGATACGTAGCACAAAGTACAGGAGAAGCAGAATTCGGGGCCTTATCTGAGTTAGTTAATGAGATTGAATGGATTAGACAGTTGTTGAAAGATCTGAATGAAAAATGTGCTGATCCAGTGATGATAAATGAGGATTCTCAGACATGCATTGCTATGGCTGAAGCTGAGAACATGAAGTGCAGAACAAAGTACATTGGTGTGAGGTATCAGAATGTCAGAGAAATGGTACAGAAGGGAATTGTGAGTCTGCAATACATTGAGTCAATTCATAATCAAGCAGACATCTTGACAAAGGCATTGACCATTGATAGACACGAACAGATGTCACGTCTACTTGGCATGTCTTAAGTTTAGACCTAGCCATTGAGCTAAGTTAGTTTTACAACAGGGTTAGTTTAGTGTACAACATACACACATCTTACATTTCAGGAGGGGATTGTTAGGTTTAAATGGGATATAGAGTCAATGTTAAAATGTTGAAATGTAAAAGATGTGTGTCTGTATTTTTTTCCATGCTGTGAAAAGTTGTTTTTCTGAGAGCTAGATCACAGTTTCTCAGTCCCAGGTGTGATTTAGCCAAAACAGGAGGCTAACAGGACTCCATTCTATGGGAAAGAAGGTTTGTTTATATTATGGTTTATGTAAACACATTTTTGTTATGGGAAATGTAGTCACATGATTTGTTATTGTAATTAAGGGTTGGACTAGTACACGTCACGTAATATCACCCAATCAGCTTGTAAAGGTTACACCCAGAAAGGTGGAGTCTTGTGGGACTGAGGGCTGAGAATCAGAAAGCTACTCACTTGCTTTTTGGCTTTTGAACTATAATGAACTAATAAAACCATTCTTTTGGTGATGCTACTAACACATCTTGAATCATGTAGCAGATAGATTTTATTCCTGCTTAGCCAGCTTTGGCTAAAGTGGAAATGTTATTATTATTATTTGTTTTTTGCTTTTGTTCTTTTACAATAAAGAAGCTTTGCTGAAAGTTCCAGGTTTGGATGTTTGGTTTTAAAGGACTGTTTTCAACACTCCTACAACATTATTTTAACAGTTTTGGCCAACTTTGAGGGTTTTTCCCAGCGGGAGCTCTGTGGAGAAGTAGATTGGGCTGTTTTGGAGGCAGAAAAATGGCCAGAAGACTCACCCTCAGATTCTAGGTGTTTGCGTTTGGCCGTCTTTTTTCCATTGCCATCCCCACGATGCTTCTTAGAGCCAGATTCAATCACCTCACCCTGGTCTTTGTCAGCTCTAGAAGCCTTCTTGTCCTTCACAGGCTTATCCTTAGATTTCTCCTTATCCCGGTGGGACTCACCACGGGAGGTAGAAGGTTGAGGTTGAAATCCTTGAGATGGGGCAGAAGCTGATCTAAGAGCCTGCTCCCACAGGGCTGCCTTCAGTTTCAAGTCCCTATTTTTAAGGGCTTCAGTGGTCATCCCCTTACACAGGGGGCAAGTCTTGGGGTTGTGGGCCTCGCCCAAGCAAAGGATGCACTGATCATGCCGATCAATCGTCGGGATCTTCGAGTTGCACTTGATGCAACGCTTGAAGGAGGCCATAGCAACTACAATTTAGTCCGTTCAGTAAAATCCAAAGTCGAAGAACAGTCTGAGGTCAATCGATTCATGACAATCACCAGTCCAAAATCCATGAGAATAGTCAGAAAACCAGAATAAGTCCAAAAGCAAATAGGTCAAACACTGAGTGAAGCAACTCTAGCGAGCTAAGTTCCTTGCTAGCTGCAAAAGCGGCGGACGAAAGGAACTGGAGAAAGAGTGGGAACACCAGGGGATTAATAGGGATGGGCGGAGCTACCGCCAAAAAGTTTCAACTGAAGTTTTGCCCAGTGATACCAGAATTTTCTGAGCTAGCTGAGCAGGCGCAGAGGTAACCCATTTGTGTGATTCGCAAAGACCATGAAGAAGAAAGAAAATAATTTCGTATGTCATCTCCATCTCCAGTTTTTTACAATTCAAGTACATAAGGAATAATTTTTAGTAGAAAAGATCTATTTAGCTGTGCTCTTGGCCTGTGCACTTAATTATTATACTGGACCAGAAATACAAATAAGTATATGCAGGATTATATTCTCAGTATTTTCTAGTTGCAAACTAGAGGCATTTCAAACCCAGGTTTTTAGCTTCTTCTTCTTTTTTCTTCTTTTTTAATCACATGGGGAAAGTATCAAACCTAGAATCCTTAGAGGACACCTTGAAATATTTCCATTCTCTTTTTCTCACGATGATTAAACTAACTAGCTCCTAAAGGAAGATATTTTGCAATCTTTTCTTCTAAAACTGTAGTAGCTAAAAATTATTAGCTCCTTTTCTAAGATGTAAGTCCATAATTACTTGTGCATATTCTGCTGCATTACTTGCTAAGAGACCTTTGTTGTGTGGGTAGGTTAGATCAAAGTGCTGGCCTGCAGGTTCTATTTCATTTTTCCCTTTTGGTGGGATGAAGTGCAGTTGTTTTGATGTTAGGTTTGATGGATTTGTTTGCCACTGCATTCATTAGCTTCACATCAAAAAACTGACAGGCTGTTAAATGAAACTTTGGCTTAGATTTTCAGCTTGACTGTTTGGAGACATTTGTGAAGATATTTTTTGTGTTTGTGCTGCTGCAGCCTCAAGCACCTAGCACTATCTCTAAAGGGAAGAAAAATTATTTACTATGCTGATTTCTTTGACTTAAAAAAGGAATATTGTTGTCTTGAGGACAGCCACATCTAGCCAGTGTTATCAAAGAGGAAATAGATATTTATAGTATTTGTACTACTATGGTTTACATTTGAATATGTAAAATGAATATATCTGAAATGCTGGCAGACAAAAAAAGAGTGCTACTGGCAAGAACAAACATTCGAGATGCTGCTGGTTTTTATAGCAACAAATGGTTTAAATTAGTATGTTTTATTTGGTATACAAAAACACTGGGCAAAATCCAATGATGTGTGAGTAATAATCAGCTCATGCCATAGGACTTCCCTTTCCTTTCTTCCTCCCACAGATACAGATCCCTCCCTGCCCCCATCAAGATCTGCTCTAGGATATCTCCAAACCCAAGAGCATGTTTTGAGAGTTTGTGGAAGTTGTACAGAAGAGGAAGAATTGCTCCCCTCTAGTCTGCTTATAGAAATGGTTCTGTTGAGAGGGGAGAAAAATCAGCTACAACATATCAGTTTATGAAGCTCAATTAAAAAAAGTAATTGGTTTTCTGAAATTTCAGGTGTTTGAATATTACAAAGCTTCAGTTTTTTACCTATGCCAAGTGACTTTGGAATCCATGTGCTACAACTGAGATTTTTTTTTAAAAAATGTACATTCTAGTGACTTGGCTGTAAACTGGGCTTATGGGGGTTTTTTTTCACTGTTCTAATAATATTTATTCTAAATATGTGGGTGTCATGATTTTTTTTTTAAATTGTGATAAAGCTATTGAACAGTATAGATTTTTAAATGTTTCTTGGCTTCATTGATTGTTGCATGTGGCTTGATATAACAGCTTTCAAATGCTAATTTCTAGTGCTGCCTGTTTGTGGAAGCTGTCTCTAAATAATATATGTGAAGTGCCTTGAACACTGCAAATGTGCTGAGGACACAATCCATCTCTGAACAGGCAGAAATCAGCACATTTCTTCCTTTCCCTCCTGGCATGTCCTCAGCATGCATGCCACAATGTGCTTATCAATATACAGATAGAAAAGCCTAAGCTTTTGCAATCACAAGAGTGGTTTATCATACTTCCCTGCTATTTCATGATCACTCTCTTTCAACAAATCTGTTTATTTGCTCTCTTCCAGGATAGCCTAGATAATTGTTCTGCTTTGCTAATGAAATATATGCATAAGCGTGTCAACCAGGAGCCCATCACTGCTACAAATAAAGAACATGCATGTTTACATCTGGAATAAGCAGTTAGATATGCACTTCACACTATCACAGGATTGCACGACCATCATTTTTGCACCACAGTGAATGACTACATAAGGTGGCAGCTAGACAACTCTTTTTATTCATCCTTTGTTTCTGAAAATGTAACCAGAACTCTAGAAGACTTGATCTACTAGACTCTTACTATATAAGTAAAGAGAATCATAAAGAGAAAGCTATGTAATAGCACTGATAATACTGCTGACTAAAGAATGCATGTTTACTGAGAATAGGCCATGCCACAGAGTTTAAAGCAAGGCAAAAAGCAGAATGCCAGACAGATGATTTGGGCTCTTTCTGACATGACAAAATAAGACTACATCCTTGGTAACTTACATACATACATACATACATACATACATACAGAGAGAGTATGTGTTTCAGAGATGAGTGTGTGCTATCACAGAGAATTTGGGGAAGAAATGCCTGCAAGGGTGGCTAAATATACTGATAAATTTGCAAACTGTGTTGGTACAGAGAGGACCTAAAGTCTGTCTCTTCCCAGACTCTGAATAATACAGCACACTTCTCCTTTGGATTTGTTGTTTCATTTGCTGCCAAGTAAATTCCAACCTGGCTATATAAGTTTCCTATTTGCTAGGGCACACCAAGTTGAATTCTTCAATATGCCCTTGAGTAGCTATACACAGAGTGTGCACACTGACTTGGAATGCTTTGTAATTATTTCCATACAGCTTCAGGTGATAGCTTAATCCAAGCTTCAGCTGGACTCTGTTCTCCCTGTCCCTTGTCAATAAGAAAACACTCAGAGCTTCAGAAGCATGCTATACCTGTCAACAGTGAAGTGAATCATGAAGAGAAGGCCACAGGGTGGATGCAACACCACCACCAACTTTAAGAATACTGCTGACTGACCACAGGCCTGCAGCAAACTGGTGCAAGCAACCAAAACAGGAAACCGAAGGCACAATGCCTGAGAACTGGCTCAACTATTCCATGATATGGAAAGTCAGGAGAGCCAAAACTAGAAGCATATTTACTAGAATGCTACAATGTGAATTTATCCCCAGTTTGGACATGATGAACTAACATTTATTAGGACCCCTGTACATTGACAGGAAGCTACCACATCCTGAAAATATTTCAGGGCATGGTAATCTGTGTCCATATTGACATGTTTTCAAGAACCTTTATACACTGACATTAAAGAGAATAGTTGCCATTAGACTTTTCTTCAGAGTAATTGCACAAATCAGTTCTCAGAGATGCATGCATCTGTGATATGAATGCATAAAATACATCCCACACCTTTGTTTTTGTTTTTTAATTGAGCATGTGGGGATTTTGCATTCATAATCTAAAGATACTTGAAATACTATTGATTTTGTATGGAACACATGCTTATTTTATTTTATTTTATTTTATTGGCATTAGTTTGAAATTGCTTAGGTTCATGTAGATAAGGTTTTTTTTATTTACTTCCCTCATTCTTGATCCTGAAAACATATTCCTTAATACCTAAGAGTAAACATGAAAATTTCACTTAGGCCAGTGAGATTTCACTTAGGCCAGACTCAACAGTTTTGTAGAACTGGGTATCTAAAATATTTTGAAGCTTAGTAGAATAAAAACAAAGTGCAAGTTCAATCATCTGTAAAAAAAAAATTGAGTCTGAATATTTATTTGGCATTACAAAACATAATAATGTGTTTAGATAAATAAAAAAAGGAAAATATTATTTCCAGAAAGCTAGGTTTTGAATGTGTGGCTATGTTGCTGCCAAATATATGTGAATGGAAATAAAGAGATTGTTATTTTTACAGCCTATTCAAAGCTTAAAGGTTTAATTTCTCAAAGTAAAAAAATGAATTGCTCTACCTTTTTTTCTTTCATGGCTGCCCTCTGGACTCTAATTTGACTTAAAGTTCTAAACATATTTTTAATGACGATAAAAATTGTAAGGAGGCACTGGAGAGAAAAACCACATGAGAACTGGAAACCAGAGAACTGGGGGCAAAATAGAGAGACAAGTGACAAATACACAAACATCAAAGAACTAATGTCAGAAACATATCCACAAATGATCTGCAATGCTGGTTTTTAAATACTCATTTTTAAAAAAAAGTCAAGAGGAAAACTGTAGCACTTTTTGGACTGGGAAGGAACAAGAAGCATCAAGAAGCAATATCATAAAGTGTAGCGTCAATCAGCAAAAAATGAATTGTTGCTTTCTATGGCAGTCCTAGTTTCTCATTTACACCAACTTGATCTTTCCAGGATGCCAGAGAGCAAAGATTCAGCTGCTTATCTTAATGGCTGGGCAGATTCATATGGGTACAAGTGGTCCTCTAAATAACCTGGTCACAAGCATTTTATTGCTTTAGAAATAATGAACAGCATTTTGCATTGGGCCCCAAGCAAAATAACTGTTATGTGCTTCAATTGTCTAATCTACACAAGAAATTGTGCCATAAGTAATGGAATTTTGTATCAGATGAAGCTTACAAACCATCTTCAAAGGCAGCTCCATATAGGGGACATTGAAAACAGTCCAAGCCTGCATGTAATTAGTGCACAGGCAACTCTGACAAGGCCTGCTTTCTCCAAACAGGGGCACAGCTGATAAAAGATACCAAAGCAAATAAAGAATTAAGCTTTGAAGAGTTTGGCATCAGGTTGGAACCAATTGATGTCACTCTACTGATGCTCTTTGATCCAACAAAGGCTTTCATCAGTGAAACAGAAATGGCAATTCTGCCTACCTTTCCAGAACCCCTCCCACCCAATCTACGAAGTGGCATGAGATACAACACCACTGAGGAGGAATCACCAAAAGTCACTTTCATCCTTGTTCTGTCAATAAAAGCCTGAATTGGAATGAAGAGTATTCTGTAATCAGAATCTCACAAACTGGATACAAGCCAATGAATACAGGATTTACAAATTATACGTTGATGTACAGAGTATGACAGTATAGCTATTTAAAGTACATGTATAAATTGCCTATATAGAAATAGTTTGATATATTTAGAGTACAGTATATAATAGTATATAATAATAGTGTTTAGAAATTATGTCCTTTTAGATGCCTTAAATTAAATTAACATTTAATCCAGATGCCTTAAATATTAAATTAATATTTACTTTTGCATCTTATCTCTTACATATTTATATCTTCCAGATTCTATTCTTAAAGAGGGAACAACATATTGGTGTAATTTTCTTTTCTTTTCGTTCCTCCCCCCTTTTGGGGGGGTGTCTTTCTTTGAGGTGAACAGTGCCCAAAGAAAGAATCCTACTGAAGCTACTGTTGGACAGAAGGAGTTCTTTTCGCCTTCCAGTTTGTGTGGAAAAAAAGTCCGTGCCTGGAGCCCATCTTGCTGGCACTGTAGTCCTTAAAAATTCAGCATTGTTGCTATTAAAAACTGATTACTGACATGCATCAAGGAAATAAATGACAGTATAAAGTTTTGAACAGGCTCTGAATCAAATAATGCTGAATCACCATTTGTTTTCTAGCTATACAACAGAAAAATCTTGGCTATTGAAAAACACACAAGCATGCTTTCAAAACTGAAATGTTTTAAATGGAATCTCTTTTGAGAAAATGTTTTCTAAGAACAAGGGGAAATAATCAGTATGTAAACATTTATATTCAGCAGTTCTAATGTCTGCATATACCTCCTAGTTCAGCACTAATATTGCAGGCTCAGCACAAATTAAAGGAGGCCCTGGCAAAACACACTCAAAGTAATTGTTACTGGATCATCTGTTTTACCAACATTAACAAAATGTACTCAACTAAAATTGCTCAACATGTTCCCCACAGAAAGACACATCTTCAGCCAACTAAGATGAATATCAGCACCATTAGGTACATAATAAAACCCACGGAAGTCGGAGGAAATGTTCCATCTGCCCTTCTTTCAAATCTTAAAATCTTATCTCTTCTCTGTTTATTGGTCTCAATTCAACAAAAATAAAGCTCAAAAATAGAAATGTCATAAAGTGGATTTGTGATGCCAAGGCAAGTGAGATAGTTAATGGCAAAGTTTGCATTGACTTCAACGCTTCCATTCAAATTACATTTTGGGGAACTCTAGAGTTCATTAATGAGATTAATAACAGTGGACAAGTAACCTAAAAAGAAAGATTCCACACCGTTAGTAAACTTTTCTACAGTGCACAGTCATACACTGTGGGTTCTCTAGCCTGCCCAGCATCACTCTGCATGTGTGCATTTCTGAACACATGGGATTTATATGGCTTAGACACATATTATAGCTTTTATGGAACAACAGAGAGGCATCATTAGCATCCTACATGGAGAAAGTATGGACCCAGAAATATTTTCCAAGATATATGCATGCAATGAGTTACTTAGCAGACATGTTGGTTCCCTGACACGAGAAAATTTGAAAAGCACTAAACTATTATCCTGTTTTATTTCTGAATTCCATTTAACAGGAATTTTAATAATACATAGGAATGACATTGACATGCATATGTCTGCATACAAGAAAAAAACAACACCAAAAACTGACCACAGTCGACCCTCCATTTTTGCAGACTTGGAGTCCACGTCCCTCACCATTTGTGGGCAGCAAACAGAGGGGGACGAAATGGGGCACACAACCGCAGGCGTGCACTGCCATTCAAGCCAATGTAGCTTAAATATTGGCAATTTTTCATTTTTGCAGGGGGTCCGGAACGGATCCCCCGTGAAAACAGGGGGCGATTGTAAATAGAAAAACTACAGATGCATATGAATTTAATATATGAATGCCTAAAACAATGTATTGTCTAGAAAACAACCAAAAAATTTTGTGTGACATACACATGATTTTATTCTGTCTCGTTATGTAAGAAATACACATCACCATCCAGCCAGTCTCCTCCTCCTGATCATCTTATTGCTTTTCCAAATTCATTTATAAAATGTACAGTGATGGGTTTGTTTTTTTTAACCATATCTTACATGCTATTCTTTAATAGATGGGATAGTTTGTTGTTTCCAATTAATCACTATTACCCTGGCTCTCAGCACCACATTCCCAATACTGTGTTTTATTATTTCTCATTCACCACATCTTTACTTTTTTCAAATAAATGAAGGGCTCCACACATAATTCACAATTTTTCTTAGATTTTAACTTCTCTATCTAAAAGTTATGGCTCCAGTTAACTGTCAGATAATGCTCCTGGTATTCAACATCTGACAAAATTAAGAGTACAGAAAAGCATTCTAAGTATAGTGTACATACCCCTGCCACTGTAGATGTCAGGGTATTCATATTAACAAAACAGAATAATTTTTATCTGATTGTTCTTTGGAAAGATAATGTACAGTACTGTTATAATTGAATTAACTGTGACAATCTCACAAAGGGGACAAAAGCTGCAGGACTTTTAATAAATTTATTCCTGTGCAGACCAGCACTATAGCTAGTACACCAAAGCATACAGAAGGAACCCTTTGCATTGGCAAAGAAAAAGTCTATTGTTATTTCTGAAGTTCTAAATCAGCACTGGTTAAAATTAAAACAATTTGCTATTAGAAAATTTCTAGAAATCTTCTGTCATTTTATCTAAATTCAAAAATTCCTTTTTTTAGCAAATTCTAATTTATAGGGTTTTTTTTACTAGAAATGTAGTTTGGCTTACCAGTTTGGCTACTTTTCCATAGTCAATCCATCTGATTGTTGCAAAATTTGTTGACTCTGCACAGTTGAAACCATGATTAAATCCTGCATGATATCCATATGGGAAAGTAACCATAAACTCTCCTGCCTCTTGTGTAACCTAAAAACCAAAAGAACATTGTTAAGTGTCAACATTTTGCCTCTGATGAAAGAATCCATGCTTTCCCATGATGCTCCCTTTCACTTGTGTAGTGAGAAATCCAGTGTAGTCAAAAAGGCTTCATGCATTTCCTAAAAATTAAAACTATACCTCTATCTTTTTCCACTCTTTAATTTACTAAAATCTGTAAAATGGTTAGACATTTTTTCCTGAAGACTTCCTGCTTCATATGAAACAAAACAGTTGTTTTTCTTTCTTCTTTTTTTCTGTTCAGAAAGTTTTAATGTATCATTTTTACTATACATAATATGATTTTAAAAAGTTGTTTTTCCTTGCCCCAAAGAATATACAGTCATCCCTCTGTATCCGTGGACTTGCCATTCGCAGTTTTGATTACTCCTGAATGGCAAGCCCACGGCTGCCTCCCTCCCACCCCCCTTACCTTATGGCCAGTGTGGCCTTTTTCCAGCCGGCACAGCCGTTTTCCCAGGTAGCGCAGCCTTGCTCCAGCCAAGGGAAGGCTGTGCCAGCCGAGGCAAGGCTGCACCGGCTGGAAGAAGGCCATGCCAACTGAGTCACAGCCCTCTTCTGGCTGGCGCAGCCTTGCCCTGGCCAGCATGGCTATTTCCCCAGCCGCACAGCCTTTCCTTGGCCGGTGCAGTCTTGCGGCAGCTGGCACAACCATTTTCCTAGCCACACTGCCATCCCGGGAGGGGGGGAAGGAGAGAGGGAAAAGAAATATTCAAGCCCCAGTGTCCCAATGGCACCACTATTGGGGACAATGGGACTTGAATATTTGTGAAATTTTGTAGGGGGGGGGGGGCAGAACAGATCTCCATGAATCCAGAGAGGCATTGTTGGAAACTCTTCTCTAGCTAACCACAAATGGGAACTCACAGAAACAAGTGGCAAAAAAATTAAATCTCAGACTTTCTCTTTCACACAATATTGTGTTCAAAAATAGATGACTATGCTTGAAGAATGGAAAGGCAAGGTAAGGGACAACTGAAAGATGTTATAGAAACTGACAACAATTTCAGAATTGGTTTGTACAGAACCCAAGCAACAATAGGGGTTTTCAGGTTTTCTTGGTTATGTGTAAATAGTAATGGTAGTAGTAGTAGTAATACATTTTATTACTTTCTCATCTCTCCTCAAGGCTCAAGGTGCGATACCAACAAGAGTTCCCAAGGCAAAAACCAAGATGTAAACCAAAAAACCAAAGAAAGGGGTTATGCCAAAAGAATGAAATTGAACAATGCCCCACCTGACTTCAAAGACAAGAATATAAGAAATAACTGAACCCTGGAGCAAAAAAGCCTCTATAATTACTAAAAGGGTAAAAGTACCCCACTGAATCACGTGCCAATGATGAAAATGAAATAAAATAAAATGCACAAAAAATCTAGGGCTGAATTTATAAAAGAATAACAATGATATGAATAACAATGTGCTTAAAAAGCACTTATAGTTCAAAACAAGGTCAAATAACTAAAAGGGTGTCATTTCCCCCACTGAAGAAACCGCAAATGCAAAAAAAGGTAAAATAAAAATTCATGACACCCTTTTGGGTGTCTTTTGGCATAACCCCTTTCTTTGGTTTCAAGGTGCGATACAACATATTAAAATACAAAACACAATTTAAAGCATAAACCCACAATTAAAATACAAAACTATAAAATCATTCAAATACACTCAAAGAGTACATGTACAATGAAAAAGTCATGATTTTAAATTGACTGGGTAGGCCTGCCAGAAGAGATGTGTCTTTAATACTGTTTTAAATGCCATCAGCGTTTTCAGCTGTTCTGTCTCTTCCAGCAGGTCTTCCACAGTCTGGGGGCAGCAGATGAAAAAGTCCTATGGAAAACCATTGCCTGTCTAGTCCTGGCCAGTTGGAGCAAACCTTTCCCAGAGGACCTGAGTGTACAGGACAGATTTTATGGGAGAAAGGAATCCCTTAGGTATCTTGGACCCAACCATCTAGGGCAGGGGTAGGCAACCTGTCCTTTTTAAGGGCCGAGGGACTTCAGCTCCCAGAAGCCTCAGGCATGTTGGCCAATAGTCCCATCTTGGCCAATAGCTCCTGGGATTCTGGGAGCTGAAGTCCCTCGGCCCTTAAAGGGGACAGGTTGCCTACCCCTGATCTAGGGCTTTAAAGGTAATAACCAACACTTTGTACCTTGCCTATACAAAGCATGGTGACTATTATTCTTGTCATGGATACTAATGCAGAGCTTGGAAATAACACATTACAAATACTGTTAGCTGTCACTCTTTGCTTTAGTGATTTTTTAAAGTAGTAATTTATAACATTATTATTTAGGGAGTTAAAGTGATTTGGGTCATTTTGAGAGGTTTTATTTAAATTTTAGGCTATTTTCTTATTTTAAAAATGAATTTTTAAAAGGCAATCTAAAAACTAAGGAAAAATAACAAAGCCTCTAATGAGTCATTAAATAGTTTTGTAAATCGTTACATTTGTGGGCTTTGTAATAACTTGGTTCTCAAATTACTTTTACAAAGTTAACTTTCCAATCTTTGCTCTAATGTGTGCTAGGGCTGAGGACTTGCCAAACAGTAAAATTATACCATGCTACCTACTTGTCAGCCAGTGGTTTGTCTTAGAAATTTGCTCAGGGGCATTGTTTAGGAACAGTATTCCTCTCAACTATAGAGTCTCACAACTAGAGCCATGTTGTAATGAATAAGACTGCCCTTTGTGCTTTTTTTTATGATTATCAACTCTGAAATTCATTATTTCACATTTCAAAAAAGTTTTATCTTCTAAAATATTTTTGTGATGTTCAATTATATTTTTGGTGTTTTTTGTAAGAACATAATTTTGTCATGCAAACAAAATTTTCATTTCATTGCACACTAGGTAAATGACTGTTTTTTGCTTGAATATATGAATCAGAAAACCATAAGAAAAATCTAAAGGTGACAACTATAAATTTAACCCTATAATGGTATGACTATAACAGTGTTTTTGAGGATTTATTATAAAGTGAGAAACTATGGTCTTATCTCTAAATTACAGTCCTGTGTATATTAGTTAAGAGAGAGCTGGACACTGTCTCTGTGTGCTTAACTTGGATGTTAAAGTGTGAAATTGCACAAAATAGATGGCTTCAGAAGCTTAAAAGCAATGAAATGTTCTTAAAGAGAATAACTTCCAAGTGGAGTAAGGTGTGTGTCACTGCCCTTTTCAAGCTCTGTTTCACTATGAATAAATGAATAATCAAAGACTAGATTAACCACTTCCTTTTCCTATGCAGCAAAGCTGGAAGTGTTGAGAAAATGTCCCTGCAACAGTCATAGAGAGATAGGCTCTCTCTCTCTAGAGCAACAGAACTTGGTAACTAGCAAATGGGGCTATATCACTCACAGAATAAGCTGGCCACAGTCATCTCTACTAATGAACTTTAGCATATGCTTAAGCAACAGGAAATTTTCTCCGCTTTCATATGGTGTGTTGGTTGTCTCCTTTGCTTTGCTTTTTTGTGGTTTTCCTATTCCTCTTTCCTTAAGGTAGCTTTTCCACAAGGGCTTGCCATGCCTATCAATTTATTGGAACAATCCCACCACAAGGAACTATATGAGTAACTTTCTTTATGGCGTGATGCACTATGATGCTACAGCTGTGTCCACCATTAGGTAGAATGAAACAGGCGTCTCAGCACATCTGGGGTGTCATGGAAGGGCATAAATATTTTGTTATTATTATATTTTTCCTGTCATGGAGCAGAAGAGATGATTGTGGAATTTTCTGCATCATCATCATCATCATCATCATCATCATCATCATCATCATCAAATTTATTTTTATCCTGTCCCTCTACATAACGCAACCGAGGCAGCTTACAATTTTAAAATATATATTCATATCCCACAATCCCACCCACCCCTTAAAATACAATTAAATAATGATGACTGAAAACACATTTAAAATGATAACACAAAGAACAAACAAATAACAATAGCTACAGCCAAATCAGGGATGAGCAGGATGGCTGTCTTTTGATGGCTGGGATATCTATTTGGGAAAGGCCTGCCGGAAGAGATCCATCTTAACACCCTTTTTAAAGCTGTCTAAGATGGTAATATGACAGATCTCATCCGGCAGGCCATTCCATAATCTGGGAGCGGTAGCCGAAAAGGTCCTCTGGGCGGTTGCAGACAGTCTAGTTTTTATCGGCTGCAACAAATTCCTCCCAGAGGACCTGAGTGTGCAAGGTGGATTATACAGGAGGAGGCGGACCCAAAGATAGGTTGGACCCAAGCCATTTAGGGCTTTAAAAGTAATAACCAACACCTTGTACTAGGCCTGGAAACTAATGGGCAGCCAGTGAAGTGATCTTAAGATCAGTGTTATATGGTCTCTTATCGTTGTTCCTGAGACCAACGTGGCTGCCATATTCTGTACTAGTTGAAGTTTCTGGACCATGTACAAGGATAGCCCCATGTAGAGCACATTATAGAAATCAAGAAGAGAGGTTACCAGAGCATGCACCATAGTTTCAAGGTCCCTAACCTCCAGGAAAGGGCGCAGCTGGCGTATCAGCCAAAGCTGATAACAGGCACTTCTGACTGTCACATTTACCTGATTTATCATCTGAAGCAATGGGTCCAGGAGCACCCCCAGACTGCGAACACAGTCCTTAGAGGAGAGTGTGACCCCATTCAGGACTGGAGGCTGCAACCCAATACCTGGTTTTGGGGATGCTACTGTAAATACCTCCGTTTTGTCTGGATTCAGTTTCAATCTGTTTTTCCTCATCCAGTCCATTACTGCCTTAAGACAGTCACTGAGAGGAGAGACGCCATCTGAAGTCAAAGCTGAAGACCAAGATGTGCATGATATGCTAAAAAACAACAACTAGTTTTTGGTATGCTATACCGTGATATAAGTCAGGGGGGAGCATTTGTGGCTCTGCCTCAGGCAATAAAAGTTCTTGGGCTAGCCTTGCATAGTTTTCTGTCTGCTTGTCTGATAAAAAGTCATTCTGTGTAACTGTTTCTGAGCTTTAAACTTAGCCAATAAGAACAGTCCTACTGTGTTGCCTAAAACAACAGATGTCAACATTTAGTCCTTTGGATATTTTAGCCCAGCTCCCAGAAGCTCCAGCCACACATCCAAAGACTTGGAGGTGAAGTGCAAAACCCCCAAAGGATGAAAGCTTGAGAACCACTGAACTAGACACTCTTCCTCCAGCACCATTATGCAGCAGTAAAGTCTAAAACTGAAAAAAGCTGTCTTCAGAATGAAACTTGTACTTGCCTTTATTTGTTGTCAAGTAATTTTCGACTTATGACGACCCTAAGGCAGGGGTCGGCAACCTATGGCCTGCGGGCCAGGTGCGGCCCACGAAGGCCTTGGGACCAGCCTGTGGCCGGTCCCGTCACCGCCACCCCTCACGCGCCGGCACGCCGCACACGAGCGCGGGCACCATTTTGGAAGGCCCCACGGCGGCTGCGCCATGCGAATTCGCACGGCGCAGCCGCCGTGAGGCCCTCCCTGGGCCTTGGGAACGCCCGGCCACGCGCAGGGGGGGCGTTCCTAAGGCCCAGGGAAGGCCCCCCCCGCCCGTGCACCATGCAGCAGACAGCAGGTGTCGTGCGCATCCACGCAAGCGCGCATGTGCCCACCCGGCCCCCACGCCATTTCCCCCTCTCCCGGCCCCCCCAGCAACAATGGTTGCAGCAGGCAGCAGGCGTCGTGCGCATCCACGCAAGCGCGCATGTGCCCACCCGGCCCCCACGCCATTTCCCCCCCCTCCCGGCCCCCCCCAGCAACAATTTTCTTTTGGAAAAATGTAGAATTCCAGGTTGCAAGTGAGGTGCCAGCTCTGAGCTCATCCACAGAAGGCCAGACTTCTCCAGATATTGAACAGATGCAGGAGTGGAGAACAAATGGTCAAGAGGATGATGGCTGGTGGGCCCTCCCATTTCCTCAGGAGACATGCCTTTCTGTGCCTGAGATCACTTCTACATTGAATACTTTTCCTTCGAGGAACCCGGACGAAGCTTATTCACTCCTTTCAGGAAGCCCTGAGGATCCTCAACATCTGCAAGCTAGGAAAGAGAGGCTGACCTTTGATGATCAGACAAAATTTGAGCAAGCGGGAATAGAGACTGTAGGACCATCTCAGACACCCATATGGGAAGCGGAAGGGAGACATCTGCCATATCATGGGGAGGAAACTACCTCAGTCATTCAGGAAGGACCTTGGAGTGAGCTGGAAACCCTTCTAGGAACAGACTTGAGTCAACTTGATCCTTATGGAGATGGATGGAATTCTCCAAGAGAACCCCTCCATTCAGGCATTGTTGGAGCCAGACAAAGGAAGAGAGACCTCTGAGAGTTGGAAAGAATGCCTTCTGGAAAGAGTGGAACCAGAAAGATCCCATCCCTTTCTATTTCCTGGGGTAGAAGAGAGGCTTTTCCCATACTGTGAACCAGAAAATGCCCCTCTGAGTCAAGCAAGAGAAAATTGGTGGCAGGAAACTCACTCAGGGGGAGATGCTGGTGGAGCAGTTCTTTCATGGGATAGCGCATGCCAAGCCTCTGGGGAAACCAAGGTCTTCACCTTTCCAGAAGCTAATCAGGACCAAGCAATCTCATCGGAACAAAGCTTCTGGC
This sequence comes from Phrynosoma blainvillii, assembly GCA_026167975.1. Lineage (NCBI taxonomy): Eukaryota > Metazoa > Chordata > Lepidosauria > Squamata > Phrynosomatidae > Phrynosoma > Phrynosoma blainvillii. The sequence goes on along the minus strand of JANUYF010000002.1, from coordinate 114,418,408 downwards.
TGGACCCCATCACTGAAGGGAGCTTTGAGTGTTGGCAGTATGGAAGAGGCCGCAACTGTCTCTGTTACCCCAGCTTCTCTGACTAGGCGCCCGGCATGCTCCAACACCAACACTCCCCAATTTCAAGCCTCCTCTCATCCTCCATCAAGCCACTGCCTCCAATGACCCAGGTCACTACTACTCAACCACCAGCCTTCCAAAACCTTACAAGCAAGCCGCAAGCATAGGTTATAATCTTTTCGGAATAATCTTTTGGCTCCAGGGGAGATGGTTTTTAGCATTCCATGTCTTACGGTTGCCTTATTGTTTGTATTGTTTTGTTGGTCTGTTTTTTACAGCATTTTAATTTCCTTGTAGTTTAATCTTGTTTTAATGGGAAGGGGTGGGAGATTTGGGATGAGGGAATGTTTTTAACTCTGTATGTTTTAAAATGCTGTAACCCGCCCTGATTGCTGAGCAGAGGGGCGGGCTATAAATAAAATTTATTATTATTATTATTATTATTATTATTATTATTATTATTATTATTATTAATGTTGCCGCCCCCTGCCTTAAGGTGAACCTATCACAGGGTCTTCTTGGTAAGATTTGTTCAGAGAGTGTTTGTTCTTGCCTTCCTCTGAGGCTAAGAGGGTGTAATTTGCCCAAGGAGACTCAATGGCTAAGCAGGGATTTAGAATGAGACAATCATACACTTGGAAGTGACCTCAGGGGCCATCAAGTCCAACCCCCTACCATGCAGGAATACACAATCAAAGCACCTCTGACAGATGGCTATCCAGCCTCTGTTTAAAAACCTCCAAAGAAGGAGACTCCACCATACTTGGAAGGAGTGTGTTGCACTGTCAAACAGCTCTTACTGTCAGGACATTCCTGAGCTGGAATCTCTTTTTCTTTACCTTGAATTCATTGCTCAATGTCCTAGTCTCTGAAGCAGCAAAAAACAAGCTTGCTCCATACTCAATATGACATCCCTTCAAATATTTAAACATTGCTGTCATGTCATACCCAGCTCCTTGTAGGGCATGACCTCGAGACCGTTCACCATTTTGGTCACCCTCCTCCAGATATGCTCCAGCCTGTCAATATCCTTTTTGAATTGTGGTGCCCAGAAATGGATACAATATTCCAGGTGAAGTCTGACCAAAGCAGAATAGAGTGGTCCTATTACTTGATCTAGATACTATACTGCTATTGGTGCAGCCTAGAATCACATTGGCTTTTTTAGCTGCTGCATCACACTGTTGACTCATGGTCAGATTGTGATCTACTAAGACTCCTAGATCCCTTTTGCATGTACTGCCATCAAGCCAGGTGTCACCCATCCTATATCTGTACATGTTTTACTCCCCAAATGCATTTCTCCATACTGAAATTTATTTTGTTAGTTTTGGCCCGGCTTTCTAATCTATTCAGGTCATTTTGATTTTTGATCCTCTCCTTTGGTATATTAGCTGCTGCTCCTAATTTGGTGTCATCTGCAAATTTGATAAGCAAGCCCTCTATTCTTTCATCCAGGGCATTGATAAAAGATGTTGAACAGCATTGGGCCCAGGACAGAATCCAGTGGCACCCTACTAGTCACTTCTCTCCAGGATGAGGAGAAGCCATTGTTGAACACCCTTTGAGTTCAGCCATTCAATCAGTTAGAAATCCACCTAACAGTTGCATTGTCTAGCCCACATTTTACTAGTTTGTGGTTTGTTTTTTTCAGGATAGCATGTCCAATACTCAAACCATGGGCTAGTACAGATCGGCCAAAAGGACTGGCCTGAGGGTGGAGTCTGGGCATGGCAACTGCACACCAGCCACCCCGACTCTGCCTCCACGTCGTCCTCACACCGCCCACCCAACCAGATGGTGGGTGGTGTCAAGGCATTCCCTTGGCACAGAAAAGTCTCTGCCACCACGGTAGGGGCGGCTTTTTGCCACTGCAAAAAAGGAGCGGCATTTGCCAGCTCTTTTTGGAGCAGCAAAGTGCCGGATCGCTGCTGCAGTGTACAGTTGCCACAGCCACGATCCAGCACTCCCATCTGTAGGGGTGATCTGTAGAGCCCTCATGTTTGATCTCTATTTGTCTGTATTACCCTTATTATCACTGCAAAACATTTATCAAAAGAAAACTATTTGGAATCCCACAAATTATATAAGTGCTGTGCCACTCGTTGAAATTAGAAATTACAAACAAGCCACTTCACAGCCTTTTAACTGCAAACAAAACTATGCTATTATTTCAGAAACAGATTATTTAATGCAATATCTAACTTTTTGAGAAGGATAACAATTTCTGTCTTCAGTAATAGACTACATGGAGTGGAAGTGCAGGCTATGGAGAATAAGGAACATCAGGACTTTGTGCCATTAGGTCTTGCTCACCAGTGCATTAACACATTGTCAGAACGTAAAAGGATTGATAAAATGTGATATGCAGGATGGTCTAGCAATGGAAATGCTAGCTTTAAAAACAAAACACATAATCTAATAGAACATTAGTATAAATCTGGCATTCTTCTAAATAATGAACACCTATTTTTTGAGACAGAACTACATTCACTGACTTAATGGATTCAGTGCTAGAAGGAAGTCTTCTAAGACTGACAGTGTGAGAATTACATAAAATAATCCTTATAGACTGATACAGGAATCAAGACGCTACCTTTTACTGAAACAGATAATTAGTCCATCTAGCCCAGTACTGTCAACACTCACTAGCAGCAGCTCTCCATGCTTTCAGACAGAAATTTTTCCAGCAGTACCAAAAAATTTGCTGGGAATGAAAACAGGGAAAACAAAATATATACTCTACCACTGACCTACTGTCCCTACTCAGTCATATCCATGGGGTTGGGCATGAGATACAATGGAAACTACAGTATTGAAGGTGATTTATCACAGATCAGCAAGAATGTTTGACTCCTGCTGTTTAACAGTAGCAAAAACAAAATAATTATCTTCACCTAAAGTAAGTTAGTGAAATTAAGAGATGTTGGTATAGCCTATAATATATTTCTATGTGAAATTACTAGGGATGTGAAGAATACTTATTGCTATCTGCAACCCGAATGAAATAAGGGTATATTGACACTCAGGACAGACACCCCATTAAGGAAAAGGAGATCAGCCATGAGATTCTTTGCACTTTGGGACTGCACTGAGAAAAGTTCATTTCTGCAAAAATATGCATAATTTCCCTCGGAGGTGTCCTCTCTGTTCTGTCTAAGGCATTCAGAGAAAAACATTCTTCATGCAACTAGAAAAGGGTTGCATTTTCTCAACATCCACAAAAGGTTTGCTTTGCCACACCTTAACACTTGTATTTCTTGCCATGATTTGTCACCAGTGACTCCATCTCTACACTAAGCATTCTTGTTATTACCTTTTCTTTTCATATATTTCAAAATGTCTTTAAATGCAGTAGAGAAGAAAGGGGGAAAGGACCATGGAGATACACAATGAGGTATTTTGAAACACGGCAGAACATAATTTTTTACAACTTCTGTGATTTTGGCATGCAGAAGGTAGACCCTGCAATGTTGCTGACAGCTAAACATCTACCAGAGAAAATCAACACAGACTGCCTGCTGGGTGGATTACAAATGAATGTATAGCAATATCAATAGCATTTACATTTTCATACCACTTCATACTGAACTAAGTAGTCTCTAGGCAGTTTAAAATATGTAAGCTAATTGTCACCAACAAGCTGGGTACTCATTTTACTGACTTACAAAAAGACAAAAGGCTGAGTCAACCCTGGAGCCCTGCAACTGAACTCATAATCTTGTGGCTGCAATACTAGCTGCAGTACTGGCATTTTACCACTGTGCCATAAGGGCTCCCTGCTTAAATGCTTACGGACACCAACCCAACATATAACTGGTGACCAGGCCATGTCGCCAAATCCCCAAAGCCAATAAAAAAGACAATGCTATGAGGGAGAGATTGAAAAACATTCATTTCCCAATTATTTCCCTGATGCCCACATGACAGTTTTGGAATAATGAACAACAAAACAGCACAATAATTGGAAACAACAAACCATAGGACAACTAGGTAAATGACTTAACTAAAACAAAAAACAAAAACCCAGGCTTCTCATTTGGTAAAATAGTATCTCAATGCCTTCAACCCACAACTAACAAAAGCTTCTATCACAAAAAGATAAATACTCCTCATAAAATGTGGGAATTAATGGGGGACATGAAAGCCAAAATTAACTTGGGACTTCCACTGGATTAACAGAAAACAGGAAATCCATTTGTGTATTTATACCTACCAACACACCGTATTTTCCAGGGTATAAGATGACCCCCAACATTTCCACTTAGAATACAGAGTTTAGGACAGGGGTAGGCAACCTTTCCCCTTTAAGGGCCAAGGGACTTCAGCTCCCAGAATCCCAGGAGCTATTGGCCAACATGGGACTATTGGCCAACATGGCTGAGGCTTCTGGGAGCTGAAGTCCCTCGGCCCTTAAAGGGGAAAAGTTGCCTACCCCTGGTTTGGGATATACTTGCCATATAAGACTACCCCTCTTCCGAAGAGGAGCAGCCATGCCATCGCCTCAGTCTCCTCTCCCCTCCTCCTCCTCCTCCACCTTCCTTCCCTTCCCTTCCTTTTCCTTCCTTCCTTCCCTTCCTCAGCAGGCCGCCAGTGCCCTGGTTGTCCCGGCCACAGAGGCGCCTCCGTAGGGCAAGGGTCGGCAGCCGGGAACACGCCCCATCCTCCTCCTCTTCCTCCTCTTTCTTCTTCTCTGGGAAGCAGAGGGAGAGCCGGCCACCCAGGCCTTGAAAGGAATGGAGGGCACCGGGGCTGCTTTCCGAGGCATCTGCGGAGGGCTCCCCAATGAGGCTCCCCGCCACACACTCCTTAGGCTCACTCCAGGGCTATAACCAGGAGCATGGTTCCCACTCTTCCTGCCTGCCAGGACCCTCCAGCCTGCCTTGCCTCGGCTGTTATTGTTCCCAGCTGGGTCTTTTCCCCCGGCCTCTCACTCTCACTCTCTTTCTCTCTCTCTCTCGCACACACACACACATAGCCACCACCACCTCTGGCTCATGATGAGGGCCACCCCTTCTTCTTCCACCCAGCATATAAGACGACCCCTGACTTTGGAGAAGATTTTCTGGGGTTAAAAAGTCATCTTATATGCCGGAAAATATGGTACATAAAATAAAACACATCAGATGGCCTGATCTGGTGCATGCTTGCTTTTTCTATGACTGTCTTTATATTTCTCCATCTCTGCCCAGCACTTTTTTTCTTACTGATATTGGCTCTCCAGTACAATAGGAAAGGTTTTGGTTTTACTTTGTTCTACCACTGAGATAGTTTCTCTGTAAATATAAAGCATAGATTAAAACACAACTGCCTTCAATTTGATCCATCTTGGTAGTCACCCCTATTCTCAATCAACCAATAAACAGACTAGTACAGGAAAGAATGAGGATGGAGATGGAACGGAGTGGAAGAGAGATGTCAGCAAGTATCCCATCTTGCAGTTTATGCAGGAAGGGGGGGATTGTGTGACTTCGATGTGATCTGACAAAAGAATATTGTAATTCTAGTTTAGCATTTTGTCATATATACAGGCATGTATTTAGTCAACATAATAGCAGAACAGAGAAATTATAAATAGCAATAGTATATCCATTTATTGTGTTACCTTATAGCTCCAATACAAAATTGGTAGCAATTACATACTGTCCCTTTAACAGTAGCACATAAATATGTAGTATGCACGGCATACAGGTGTGCATGCTGAGATTGTGATTGGAGTTTTTTTAAGAGTGTGGTGTGAGTACATATAAGTATGAACACTTTCTGTGCCAGCAATTCCCAAATTTATCTTGTCATTTACCCCCACTGGTGGCAGTTTAGCAGGTGTGCTATTGCAATAACCGGCAGTTCAGCTGTCACCTGGTAGGCGGAGGCTGGCTTATCAGTGTTCAGCACGTTTCCAGTTCTATCACTCCAAGCCACAAGAGATCCTAGCCTGATTTCCTCTATTCACATTCTCACAGAAACCTATTAATCAGAATTACAGCTAGGTATAGACTGCTCTCTGGTGGCATAGGGTGACATAAAATAGTATTTAACTATTTGCAAGTTTTAAATGAGAAACTAGGGAGTCTCTGGTCCTCTAATACAAAGGGCAAGATAGAAATATCTTAAATCCAGTAAATCAAATGAAGTAGTAGTAGAATGACAAAATCTGCATGCTGGATATCCTTCAGCTTCTGCAAAAATGAATCGAAACAGATTACATAGGCGTCTTCTTGCCCAAACTACTTACTGTCTTACTTAAACAGTCTTACTGTTTCTCCAGTGCTAGAAGATATACTACTATGACTTGGGTTTGGGAAAGATCTAAATTGCACGGTTTTATTTTATATATGCAAAGGAATCTAGAGAAAATGTGTGCTGCAAGTGTATTTTGAAAAAAGCAACTACATGCCCATAAGATATTATTACAAAGAAGAAATAAGTCAGTAAGTCTCAAGGGTTATTTCTCTCAAACAATTCCCAGATATCATAGTGGTGAAAATTTATTTAGTAACCCACCCACCCCCGAAAACATCCCTAAAATCAGAGCATGAATCGTATCCAACTGTTTCAAAAGATGTCAACATGGTATAAACCACACAATAATTGTAGTGATCAATAATCTCTGTAGCACTTTTTTAAAAGCTCATCTTTTTTGCACATACATGTAATATGTATGTATGGGCAAGACTCTGCTTAAAAGATAAAACAAACCTTTATCTGTAGATCTGACTGACTGGGAGCCTTCTGTAAGTTTAACATCCCAAGAAGCTGCCTTACAGCAGTGTTCAATGTACAAAAAAAGGTTTAATGTGAGCCCTTCAGACATGTGTATTTTAAATTACTGCAAAGGGAGTCATTTCTTTATTTCCTCTTTAACGTGTCTTATTTCCAATTTTCAAAGAGTTCCATGACGATACACATTAGTATACTGGAACTGCCCCATCCTTAAAAATGAGTAGCTAACTTATACAATACAGAATATGTGTCAGTCAACATGTGAGTTGGAACTTATCTCCAAATAAGTGATACTGCCTAAATCACCTCATACAGTTTTATTGAAAAGTCAAGATACTGGATAAAGACTCCAAATTTAAATGAATGACTCACTTTGTCAAAGGGAATTCCATATTTTTTCAATATTGATGGAGAAATTAATGTCATCTTATGGCGTAGAAAAGCATCACATCCTTGAGAGCTGCTTGGGAAAAATCCTAACAAGGCAAACACAAACAGAATTGTATTAGTCATAACAAGAATGTTTTAGTAATTTGTTGTGTCCGCAGTTATAAATCAGCCATACAAATTGATAATAGAAGCAATATTGTATGTTAAGTCCAATCCTTGGCAAAGAAAAATTTCCTTGACAAAAGGAAAATTTGAAGGGTTTTGTTTTGAGAGCCTTGTGATGTAGTGGTTTGAGCACTGGAGTATGACTCTGGAGACAAGAGTTCGAATCTCAGCTTGGCCATGTAAACCCACTGGGTAACCCTGGGCAAGTCACACTCTCTAAATCTCAAGAGGATGGCAATGGCAAACCCCCTCCAAAGAAATGTGCCAAGAAAGCTCTGTGATAAGCTCACTTTAGGGTCTCCATAAGTCGAAAATGGCTTGGAAGAACACAACAACAAATGTTTTGCCTAACAGAAATTATGTATAGAGCAAAGCAAATACTAAAAGTACAGACAAGAAAGCAACAGTACTTGGTGCTTTTAGACTTTTGAAAGTTGCATGCCACACCTGTTCAATGCCTACAAATTCAAGTAAAAACTTTTAAAAATATATGTTTGGACACCTATACATATATTTCATTGAATGTACTTTACAGCAGCAGTGATTGCAGAATAGATTAGTCGCAAATTTGTTGAGATATTAAATTGATCACTTTTCCAGATGATTGTTAAGTGTAATGATTGCACTGTTGGTTTACTGTGGTGTGAAATTCAGACGTCTTTCCCTAAAGCTTTAAATCAGGGGTAGGCAACCTAAGGCCCGGGGGCCAGATGCAGCTCCCCCCCCCCCCGAGGCCTTTGGACCGGCCCCAGGGTTTTTGCCATGGCTTTTCTGGGGCTGCATATTTTTTTTATTTTTTTTTTAATTATTTATTTATTTATTTATTTATTTATTTATGGTGCTTCAGCCCCCCAATTGTCTGAGGGACAGCAACCCAGCCCCCAGCTCAAAAAGATTGCCTACCCCTGCTTTAAATCTTTAACTTCATTCTGCCAGGACTCAAAACAGAGAAATCTGAAGAGGAGGCACTAGGTGGGATATGCAACCACATAATGGTTCCTTTTCCTATAATACAATGGATTCTACATCATGGCGAGGTACTTGTGACTTATTGCCACCTTTTGTTCATGGAAAGAGGTCAGCACCAAATTTTTAAAAGCCAGTACTTTAAAATGTACGCATACAAACCTCAAATGGCACTGAAAAGTGCAAGGAATTTTTAAAAACAGGAACTCTCTCACCAAATTTTGGCAAAAAAGTTCTTCAATGGAACAATAATTCTATTCATTGATTTACTGTTGTCTTACTAGAAAAGCTCAACAAACTACAGTTAGCCCTCCACATTTGTGGCTTTGACCTTTTTTAAAATTTATTTTTTATGCAAGTTTACATCCATAAACACAACATAAGTTACACATCCTCTCAACTACATTAATTATATGATTTTTCAATTATCTTGAATACATTAATACATCACCAAACCATAAAAAAATAAACGTGAGTTTCTTCCTTTTCCTATCTTCATCAAAATAGATATTGCACCTCTTCCAGATGACTTCCATTTAAACATCTTCTGATAAGGTTCTTTCCATTTACTACCACTGTTCCTCCTATAGATGAATCTTCCGATTTCTGCATTCCATCATTTATCTACAATCATATTTTTGGTGCTTCTGTTTTAAACCTTCCTAATTCCTCTTCTTCTCCCAGTTGTTCCAATAGTTGTTTTTATTTTCCTCCTTTCCAAATACAGTCTTTATTATTTTACTTGTATTAATTGCTGAATTCATCAGTCTGAATCGGTCACTGAACTCTATTATGCTTAAGATTAAACTTAAACATTAAATTTAAACTTAAACACTGAAATATAACTCATTATCTACATACATGTTTTTCCATATATACACCAGCAAAACCAGAATCTTTCTTGTTTTGTTTCTTTTTAACAATTTTAATCATTTTCAAATGTTATTGATATCCTCTCATAAAACCGCCCAAGATTTCCATTCCAACTCCTATTTAATATAAGTGTCAGTTTGTCCATTTCTTTCATATCTTGGACATTTCTATCCATTACTCTATTAATGGGAGATCTTTCAATTTCCTTTTTTTTTTTTTCAATTAGAATCCTGGCTACAGTTACCAAATATAAAATCACCCTCCAGTGATTCCTTTTGTACCTTTAAAATCGATGTTATGTTAAGTAAATATAATTCTGGTGAAAGAGCCAATTATATATTTAGGGTCTTTTGAATTATAATGTGTATTTTTTACCAGAATTTTTTTTATTCTAGGGCAGTTCCATCACATACGAGGGGGTATCATAAAGTTTTAATTATCACCTTTAAAAAAATTGACAGAAAGTTTGTTTTGATTTAGTTACCATCCACATTTACACATTTTTTCCAGCGTTCCCTGACCCTCCAAACACCGTTATTGTAGAAATCTGCAGATTGCACCTTAGGGAGATTTCACACTTTAGTCACTTCTGTTCTTCTACATCCCCTCCTTATTTAGTTCTGGATTTCTTGGTGAATCACTCGATCTAAATTCTGCTTGGTCTGTATTCACTGTTTTTCTTCCTTGTGTTTAGTCTTTTGTAAAATTGTCTTGCCTTATCAACCAAACTTATAGTGATTCTTTTTTTGTTTGTAAATGAAGTATAACCTTTCTATTTTTGCCCAGCAGTATTGAACATTGTTCTTTTTCAGAGTTAAAAACTTATATTCTTCTCTTTTTTCAAAATCTATGGAAGCACATCCTTTAATTTTTCAATTTGGCTTCCATTAATATTCCAATCTTCTTTAAAGTTTTGTTGAATAATTCTGTCCTTAAATCTTGATCCTGTAAAAAATATTACAATATCCCTAGGTATTTTTCCCCCCTCCCTACCAGGTTTCATGACTTTTTTCCAACACACCTCTCAATTTAATACAGTTCTCCCTGTATCTTATCTCCTGAGACACTCTGCAAATCCTGTGATTTTTCTGTTTATCGGTCTCTGATTCTGGTTTTGGTTTTTTTTTGTTTTTGTTTTTGGTTTTTTTTGGTCTTTGTGACATCTAACTCCTTTTTCATTTCTAACATATCTTTTGTTATTGAGTCTATTATTTCGCTAAAGCGTTAGCCTCTTTTTGTAAATCAAGTTTGATTTCTTCTCTAAATTCTTTTTTAAATTCCTTCAACTCATCCCTGATTTCTTTCTTGAAATTTTTCTTATCTTCCCTTAATTCTTGTAAGATGATCAAATTTACATCTGCTCGCTTGGCAGATAGTTCTACAGATCGTCTTCTCAGAATTGTTGATGTCTGAGATTGTGTTATTGTCTTATATTTTAAACCTGATGCCATATCTCTTAGGGTAAGGGGTTTTTGTTTTTGTTTTTTTAGTCTCTCTCTTTCTCCCTTTCCTTCCTTCTTCTTTCACTTTGCTTTCCCCTTTCCTCCTCTCTCCTTCCCGCTCCTCCCGCTCTCCCTTTCCCCTCCTCTCTCCCTCCCCCTCTTTCCCTCCCTCTCTTCCTTTTTCTTCCTCCTCTTTTCTCTTTGGCTTTGATTTTTGCAGATTTGATTATTTGCGGATTTGATTAATATGTTCTCTCTAGGAATCTCTAGGTCCTCCAGTGCAACTCTGCTTGATGTTGACCATAGAGTTGCTCTGGAGGACCTAGAAATTACTATAGAAAACTAGAGAAAACACTTCTCTAGCCATTTGGAGGTCCTCCAGCATGATTCTATGGTAAATTTCGGGCAGATGTTGGCCACAGAGTTGTGCTGGAGGACCTAGAGATTCCTAGAGAAGTGTTCTCTTAGGTTAAAAAATAGTGGTTTGTTAATTTGCAGTTTTTTCATATTCGTGGGGGCCTTCTGCCCCTAATCTCAGTGAATATGGAGGGCCCACTGTATACACTTGTACTCATGAGAAAATTTTATATTGAAATGAATTGGGCAAATTACTACTACTACTACTAATAATAATAATAATAATTTATATCCCGCCCCTCTGCAGAGCAATTGGGGCAGCTTACAACATTAAAATTTACATAAAGATGTAATACAATGTAAACAGAACCTAAAAATCCCAAAACCCACCCACCCCTTAAAAGGTAAGGGCTCTTCTTCTTAGTCTAGGCCTGATGGTGCTTGGCCTGTTGTCTCTCCCCCAGATGACATCGGATGGAATGGAGGGAGGGCTCTTCTTCTTAGTCTAGACCCGATGGTGCTGGACCTGTTGTCTCTTTTAAAATGTATTTAAAATTTACTATTTTAATAAAGTTCCCCATTCTGAAGCTTGATGACCATGCACCTCTAAGCATCTGCAGAATTATTCTCCAAAAGTAACTAAAACCTTCAAACAAGAGGGCAAAAGAACCTTTAGCATACCTAGGCTAGCTTTCACTGGTGAAAGGAATATCAGAAACCTGTGTTCTAGTTTTCATAAAGCAGTTTGTCCAAAATGACATGATAGTATCTGTGCATATGCAGCAGATACTGAAAGTACACAGAAGATTCTACAAAGCAATAGTAGAATGACGCAGAATCTATGTCTTCTGTTTGGCACATTAAAAATCCTAAAAAATTTCCACACTCCTGGAATGCTGCCTGGCTCTTACATTATTTCTTATATTCAATCCCTATCTATTTGATGGTTAAAAGGGGTTTATAATGGCAAAGACAAATGCTATAACTGAGAAAAAGGGCATTTTGTTCACCCTGCTTGTTGAGTTATTACAAATACAGCATTAGGAATACTTCACATACAAAGTACTATGTCTGGAGCATCTCCTGGTCATGTCAAGGAGATGATCAGTATTGCTCTCAACAGCAGAAGTCATCTGTTAGCAAGGCACATGGCTGCTGAAGCCTCTGATTAAAAAAAAACATGACTTTTTATTACAGAAGTGAGCATGCTCTGGGAACTGAGGCCAATTTTCACACGCTAAGATCCACCATGGGTGGCATCAGTACCCAAAAATGAACAACGGGAGTATCAGAAGTACAAGCAGCACTGTAAAAAAAACTTTTCAAAAATTGTTTTGTCTTATTTTGAAAAACAAGGTTTAGGACAAGACCTGAGCAGTGTTTTCATACAAGATCATTGCTCCTGCAGACTTCTAGGTGTAGAAATTTCCATTTTCCCACCATTTGGAGGCAGGGGGGAAGTCCAAGAGCTACAGAAAAGATTCTGGTGGTTTGCATTCTTACCCATTTTATGAACTGGTATTGATATGCATTTTGAAGTCCAGTGTTCTCAGAAACTTCAAAATAAAACAGCACCACAAGGATACATTCAGTTCTGAATACTATCCTGATCGTCTATGAAAGAAAATTTCACTGGGACTCAACTGGAACCAAAGTCCTGCCCTGGTCAACAAATACCAAACAACATCATACAGCCTATAAGAAGCCAAGCCAGAATCCACATCAAGATTCTTCCTCATAATGTTATAATATTTAATCAGTATCATGATGTCAACAAGTTGTGCATTTCTCTGCCCCACTCTCTCAATCACCAATGATGCAGGATGACAAGATTTACGGAAGTGCATGATACTGCAGTTGTGAAGGAAAGAACTTAACACGGGAATGCCATTTTTACAGTACAGTCCTGTGTCACATAAAACATATATTTCTGTCAAGCATTTACATGACTTAACTTAACCAAGCCTCTAAATAATAAAGCAGAATTGGAAGGAGCAAGACCATGTGTAGAAGCCTTGCCCTCTGGGTAACTGTTGATTTAGTAGAGTTACACATTCCAATTCTTTATATAAGGAATTTGAACCCAAAGCTTCAAATGTAGAATCATGCAACACGTTTTCTTTCTCTGAAGATGGTTGTGCCATATTGAATTTGTGCACAATGAGTTTGTATGATCTTTGAGGCAGTTTCCTCTTAACTTTGAACTCCTAAAACAACTGGGTAAATGAGACAAGACAGATGCAAAAGGCTTTGCTTTCCACATCTTCTCATCACTAGTCTTTACATGACCCATGCAAAGTTACATTACCACATACAGAATAGCATATTTATATTAAGGTATTCAGTTGCAATACTGTGCTCATTGAGCATGTTTATGTGCCTTCACCTGTTGACTTATGGTGAATTTTGTAGGGTTTTCTTAGGCAAGGAATACTCAGAAGTGGTTTTGTCAGTTCCTTCCTCTGAAATATAGCCTATAGCACCTGTAATTCATTGGCAGTGTCCCATCCAAGTACTAACCAGGGCTGATACTGCTTAACTTCCAAGATCAGATGGGATCTGATGCCTTTAGGGTACTTAGGCCATAATGCCCATTATTCACCACTAATTGTCATTTCAACTGATGAACCCCAATTCTAAACATTTAAATGGATGTAAGACTGCAGCCTTACCAAACCAGCACTTCAGACAACCAAACCATTAAATTGCAAAAGGTTCAATCCTCAAAAATTAGCAAAAGTATACCAAACCATACTTCACTTGCCCATCAGCACTATTTATTTTAGGAAAGGCACCATTAATGATAAGTATTTTCAAAAGCAAGAATAAGGGAAAGCCTCTCCATTAGCCACATATATCAAATGAACTCATCACTCTTTTTAAAAATCTGTAGGTTTGTGCTGCATCAAATAAATTAAATTTTAAATTAAAATCAATGAAGAAAGAAGAGTCTATTTAAATCTCCTTCTTTATGGATTTGTAATCAGGGCCTGAACAAATGTGGTGACTGGTCATAAGTTAGTTTAAATTGGAAAACCACTGGAGTAAGGTAATGCACGGTATCTTAAGCCCAGCATATCAGTTTAGAATGTATATTTACAATGACCCTGAAAAACTATGCCCTATATCATCTCAGCACAGGGGAAACACAATACACAATGCAAGATCAATACTTTGAAAGCCAATCTTCTCTGAATATTTCAAGCAGAAAACATTTGCAACATAAACACTTTTTTTCTTACAAATTCTAAACTCTCCAGTGTTTCACAGATGAAAACCAGAATATTCCTTTGCATAACTGGTTGGGTTATTGAGTGTGACCTGATTAATAATGGTGGGCTGAGGACAAACACATAAAATGTACAAGAGCCAAGGAAAAAAATTACCCATTAACCATTCTGACATTATAAAGAAATAGAATGTTATGGGGATAACTCTTTCGTGTTGTGATTCTAGTAACATAGGCTACCTTTCAAATAATGTTATACTCAACCCAGAATTCAAGTTTAACAAACAGTGGTAAAAAGATAAAAAAACTATAGAGATTGCAAAGCAGATTATATCACTGCAACCATACTAGTGCACACATGCTACATCATGACAGAATATCAGGCCCATTGCAAGGAGAAAAAAATGGCAGTCATGCACCCTTGAGAGTTCAGCATCAGAAGATAAAACAACTGTCATGCCCCCCCTCCCTTTTGAGAGTTCATGTCCAGAAGACAAAACAGACCTATTGCAATCAGGCACTCCTGTAGTTCAACCTGACAATCATCTTGAGTTCTCCAGAAGAGGGGGAGTTATAAGAGATAGCTCTGAATCCTTGGGAAAGGCAAAAGCTTTGGCATTTGGCACAAACCCAGTTTCTCCACCACAGGTGAAATGAGAGGCTGCATACATGCAGCTGGGAAATACCGTCTTGAAGTATGGTCTGCAAGTTGGGTGGGGCTGAGTCAGCAGGCTTTATAAGTCAGGTGCCCTTTCCCATTTGCTCTGCTGGGGCAAACTTGGTTTCTCTCTCAGTCAGCTTCTACTATGATATATGACCCTGTGACTTAAGACCCTGGACTGTTTCCTGACTCCAATATCATCTTCTTCTTTTTCTGTGCTTCCAAGTCATTTTTTACTTATGGCAACCCTGAGGCAAACCTATTGTGAGGTTTTCTTGGCAAATTTCTTGAGAGGGGCTTGCCATTGACATCGTCTGAAGCTGAGAGAGTGTGACTTGCCCAATGTGATATCTCTCTATTCCTCTGCTTTGATATACAGCTCCTGACTCTGGACTGTTTGTTCCTTCAGCTACTACATGTTTGGCACTCTGCATTCTGTTGCAACATGAGAGCAGAACACCCCCCACTCATTTCTTAATGATCAGCTGAGTAGAAAGATGTGCTCCATTAAATGCAATACATCACATACAGAATAGAAGCACAGTTGAAAGTGGCCTCATGGGCCACTGAGTCCAACCTCTTACTTAGTGCAAGATCTCCATAGTGATTTCCAAACTGGTTCTCCAGGTGTTTTGGACTTCCAATTCCCCAAAGCCCCAGCCAGCTTGACCAGTAATCAGGTATTCAAGGAACTGAAGTCCAAAACATCTGGAGGACCAAAGTTTGGGAATCACTGAGTTAAAGCATCCCCAGTAGGTAGCTGGACGTCCACCTTTTTTTTAGGACATCCAGAGACTCCACCACCTCTTTAGTCAATTGGTTGCGTTGCTGAACCACTCTTACTGTCAAGACATTCCTTCTAATGTTCAATCAAAATCTATCGTCTAGTAACTTCAAACTGTTATACCTGATCCTACTCTTTGAGGCAGCAGAAAACAGGCCTGCCCTCGCCACTCTGTGACAGCCCTTAAGATATTTAAAGAGAGCAATCATGCCACCCTCAGTCTTCTTTTTACCAAGTTGAACATGTCCAGCTCCTTCTACCTTCCCTCATGTTTTGTTCTCTATATGAGGGGATATTGTAAAGTTTTAATTATCACTCTTAAAAAAATTGACAGAAAAATTGTTTGGATTTGTAGTTGTTAACTTATCTCTACGTAGTCACCATCCAGATTTACACATTTTTCCCAGCATTTCTTGACCCTCCGAATACTGTTATTGTAAAAGTCTGCAGACTGCGCCTTAAACCACTCTTCCACTTCATGAATGACGTCATCTGTGTTGGCAAATCAATGACCCCACAATGAATTTTTCATTTTTGCAAAAAGAAAAAAAATAACGTCCGGGTGATAACTATTACTTTATGATACCCCCTTGTACTTCTCCATCTTACACTTTAGTCTCTTCTGGCACAACCAGTAAAAAAATAAAGGACACAATCAGCTGATTTTCTCAACATCATGGACTTAGGGACCAATGATGACACTGACAAAATGACATCAATATACCATAAAAACTTCCGGGTGATAATTATTACAATACCCCCTTGTACTTATCATCCTTGTTGCCCTTCTCTGAACCAACATGTCTATATCCTTCTTAAAATGAGGCACCCAGAACTGAATGCAATACTCCAGATGAGACCTCACAAGTGCAGAATATAGTTAGACTATTACTTCCCTCAAATGGACATTGTGCTTCCACTAATGCAGACTAAAACAACATTCACCTTGTTTGCATATTCAATGTATGGTCAACAACAATAGCAAGGTCTTTTTTAAATGTAGTATTGCTGAGCCATCGTATTTGTTGTTGATATTGCTGTGTGCCTTCAAGTTGTTTCCAACTTATGGTGACCCTATCATGGGGTTTTCTTGGCAAGTTTCTTCAGAGGTTTCCATTGCCTTCCTTTGAGGCTGAGTGAGTTTCATGCCCCAAGCTAGGATACAAACCATGGGCCGCAGAGTCACAGTCCAATCTTCAAACCATTACGCCAACTTATGGCGACCCTATCATGGGGTTTTCTTGGCAAGAGTTGTTCAGAGGAGGTTTGCCATTTGATTCCCCTGAGGCTTAGAGCATGTGACTTGCCTAAGGTCACCCAATGAGTTTCATGGCTGAGCTGGGAATCAGACTCTTGTCTCCAGAGTAACAGTCCAACACTCAAATACTACTTGTGCCTAAATCTAGAATTTTGCATTGTCATTGTCAAACTAGACAAACATCAAGGGACTGATCTCAAAGTGTCTCAACTTGGTTCTTGCGTACATACCATCATTGAAACTGAATTATTAAAGTTAAAAAGCTACAGTGGTATACAGATGCGAAGAATATTCAAAAACATTTGAATAATGGTTGAAAAGGATGCTTACGAGAAGAATTTTAGACTGCACAAGTAGAATCGGACAAATCCAGGACTACATTTTCTGCACAGAAAGCAGCATTTTCTGTGCAGAAAACAATATTCTGCTGAGAAAATACTTTTTTCTGAGGAGAAAATGTTGCTTTGTGCAAAAAACAACAATGAATGGATTTTTCAGAAAATAAGTTCAAAAATGCAAAAAGATTTTAAAAACTGGAAAAACTCAATTTTCAAAGATTTTCTCACAGCAAGAAGAAAATATCTAAAATTATTTGTTGTTTCCTTCAAGAAGAAAATTAATGAAGAATTATATCTCTAAAGTGGTGTGGGGTAGGGAGAAATCCAATCAAGGCAGTGTTATTTTGGCTAGGCATTTTCTTTTGGCCTTTGCAGACTGCCAGAAATAGTGCAAATTGAGTCCACTTTAAGGGTTAGGGTTAGGGTTGGGGAATCATGGGAACTGTATTTTATTGTGGCACCAGGCTCAATGTGTCAGGGGGGAAAAACAATTCCCATGATTCCCTAGCACTAACCCTAACCCTTAAAGTGGACTCAATTTGCACTATTTCTAGCAGTCTGCAAAGGCCCTTAATCTAACATCTTTCCTAAAGCTGCTTTTACTCCACAGAGAAAACAATTAAGTCAGTATAAAATCACCTGCATGCTTTCCCCACAGAACAAAAAGAAGCTTGTGGTGACAATTTAGAAAAGGAAACTAGCAAAGGAGTAACATCTGTGTTGCACTCCATACTAAGCTGTCTACCTTTAAAGTCAACAAGTGGAAGATCCAACTATAGATTTAATATCTCATCTACTCTGACCATTAAATCCATGGTATATCATGCAGTCATCTCACTTTTGGGATTCTGCATTTTTGTTTCATCTTTTTATATTCAGCATTTAACAAACCCAAACTACAACTTCACTAATTTCATTGTGACAAAACCAATAAAAACCTTTATACATCAAAATATTGCATATAGTACATAAATATATTACATAAACACACTTATATACATAATGAAATGCAAGACTAGTTCTTTGCCTTGATGTTAAACAATTGCCTCCCACACAAAGTTTAGTAAGATGAGAATCTTCACTTGCTTATTTCAGAACAAAGATTGCAAAGCAAAAAACAAGATAATATAGTGAAATACAGGATGTTAATAACCTAGTTCCCTATAGAAATGCTCTTTTCATGTTGTTCTCCATCTTTTATCTTCTAAGTGAAAATGCATGCTTAGCAAACATTCTACAAGTAGTTTATCCTTATTCATATTGACTAAGCATAACCCTCAGTCTGAACTAGCTTTGTTTGCCACCATGTAGTCATATGAATGGCAAGGTGAAAAGGAGATTCGCCTCCCCCAGGTCTTTTCACCATGGAAAGTATTTGCCATGCCATACTGAAATCTGAATGCAATGGGGGGCAGATTTGAACATGGGATAAGATTGAGAAACATTTTCACCTCTTTTTGAAGCCCCTGACATATCACCATCGATGAAGAGTTAAATTTCTGCAGCCTGAGAGGAAAAATTGGGATCCTGAGTAGACCTTTAAACATCCTAAGTCTTAGGCTTATAACCTGTTAAGAAGTTGCTTATAAGGCTTTGTGGCTTATTCTCTTGGTCACTGCACTCTTAGTTCACAGTGAGAAAACTTTCATGGTCACATTTTTTTGCCCCAGGAGTCTCCAAATACTGCCAAAAAAGCAAAACTAAAAAAAAAAAAAAAAATGGCCAGAAGTCCACTTCTGCTATCATATAATAAGAGATTTCCCCTATTTGAAACAGTGTAGTGGCTGCATAAATGCTAAATATTCATTGACTTTTACACATTTTAAGTTCTTACACTTGAAGACCTGAAAGAACAAAGAACTATTATTGAAGCATATTTGAGTGGAACAATCCTCATTTGTAACTGATTCTACAACCTCAGCAATGAATATTCCTATAAGAAAATTATAAATTGAGATAACAGAAAAGTTGTCATCACATCAATGATGGGAGAACAATGAAGAACAATCAAATTCTCTGGAGCCTATGAGGGCTAATTAGTGTGTCAAATTTTATTAAAATTCAGAGCTAATTAATTTTCCACTCACTTCTTTAATGTTTGGAATCAAAAATCAAAAGAACCTCTTAGAAATATCAAAAACAATTTCCCCCAATATGGTTCACTCCAAAGGAATTGTTGGTGCACAATTTAGATAAATAACTCTAAGGCTGCAGAACATATATTTCATTTCCCTCAGTACAGTCATTACAACATAATAAAAATCAGCATCATGATTTATAAAGCCTCAGTTCCTTCTGCTATATACCTTATTAAAGGTTCATTTAAAGCATATAAAACATGCCCTCCAAGAACAGGCAATAGAAAAGACAGAAATAAATTAGCACTAGGAACAAACTGAAACCTCCGTAGAGTAAATCAGTAAAGATTTAAAGAAGAAATTGATGGCACACAAAAAAAATTCATTTCTTGGATGAGTCAGTTCAACATCTAGAGCCACTATAACAGTCTAAAAACTTCAATCCACATAATGGGAAGCAATGGGAAGCAACTGAACACATATACCCACGCATGGAGATTGCAGCCTGAAGGTATTGAAAAATTGTTCTGTCACTCTGCAGGCAGCTGAAGCTAGGAAACAAATATACTGCTACACTCTAAAATAGTGAAACAGAAGCTCCATTAAAAACCCATGTTAGAAAAAATGGTAGTAAATATCCATAAGCCACAATATAACGCAAATTTAAGATTGCTCATTTCATTGAGCTGAAAGCTATATCAGATTGTCACCCTGGCACATTATATATGTTGCATGTGTGTATGTGTATAAAATAGGAATTTCTATTCATCTTATTTCTAAAGAAGCCATATACCCAGAGCTGCAATACTAATAAGTCCCCCCAAAAAGCAAATACAGTGGTAATGTGTGTAATTTAAAGGTAACTAAACAAACACATATCTTTATTCAAATAAAATAAAAAGCTCTGCATGGAGCAAGCTAACATATCTACAAATTTAAGTGAAATTTTCTAACCATTATTCATTAATCTCACACAGTACCGATACATTAAATTTGTTTCAATTGCAACTTTGCTGAATATAACGACATCTTAATGAGCCATCTCTTTTTAAGCCATTCTGATAAATACAAAATATACTACCAAAATCTCTCTTACTACCATTTTTCCTTATATTTTGCAGTCAAGTATTTGAATACCCTAAGAATTCTGTGATATTAGCAAGAAACATTACTAGTTTCAAAACTGCAATAGCAGTTCACTTGAGATTTTTATTACATTTGTGTCTACATAAAATTGAAAGAACCACATAAATGAGAAAGCACCTGAAGGGCAAAATCAAACTGCTGCCTTTATTAGATGCAAGTCTAATATCTTTCAGATAAAATATTTGTAGGTGCCATAGTCAATCAAGTTTTCAATGGATTCCAGAGATGAAAGCATTCATGCATAAAAGGCAATGTGATAATTATGATGGACAGACAAGATAATGGGAAAAATCCTAGCCTTCCTTTAATTTTATGTATCAAGTACTGACTTGACCTAGATAACCTGCAATGCTTCACCACATTTACTGCATTATTTTAGCATTTTAATTATTTAGAAAAATTCAATTAATTCAGGAGGCATCTGGTAAGCAGGACCAGCCTTCCTGCATCTCACATCTTTTTTTAGATGCTGCAACTCTTCGCAACACTTTTAATATAAATATGTAATTAAGCCTGAAATCTATTCACTCTGCAAGTTTATTAACCTTTGCTGATTATGCAAATTGTAGCTGTGAGGCTGTCGTGACATTTCCATCATTTTAAAACAGCTTGTTTTAAAATTTTCATTGTCATCTTTATGGACAATGAATAGTACAGCACTGAAACCACATACACTATGTTCAAAATTCTCCCAGTAATAAGAGGGAATTGCCTCTACCTTCACCGCAAAATTAAGTGAAAGATGAAAGAAACAATGCAAGTGCAAGAGCATCAAGGATTTTACCTACACTTCCCCCATTTCTCCCTTAAAATCTGGTTCACAGGGTTAAGAGAAGCCTATTGGAACATTTTTAAAATTTTAAAATAAAGGCATGAGCAGAGGAAGGAGGCTAGCCCTCCCCCCTCAATTTTCTTTCTCTTTCCATGGAGAATGGTAGTCTCAAAATAAGTACCTCCTCTACATGTAGCATGTAGACACACCACACATCCCAGACCCTGAAAAATCAGAGGTGGGGAGGATTTTTTAAAAAAAATCATGAGAAGCCTCTTCTAATAAGCAGAAACCCAGATATTTCAGGATTCTGGAATATGCATAGCCCATCCTCATGTAGCAGAAGCTCTCTTATCTCTACTATCACTTTCCATGAGAAAAATGCAACAATGATGGGTACATGTCTCACCCTTCTTGTTTTGCTAATGAATACAGGTTCACTTTTTGGAGTGTGTGAATAGGGCTAAACACTCTGAAGCAGATGGGAGGGGGAAAGAGAGATGGGAAGAGTCCCATTGCAGAATTGGAAGTCTGTATACATAGCATTAGTTTTTGACCATGATGTAAACTGCAACATAAAGATTTCTACCTACATCTTCTACACATAAGCATAATATGAACTCAGGAACCTAGACTCATTTTGAAAACAATTTTCTTTTTTTCCCTTTTTTTTAATAAATTTTATTGTTAAAATTTTAAAAACACATATCATTTCAAACACATTCACTACATTCAAAATTATTACATTCTCATTGCTGACTTTGTCAATCATCTATTTTCTGTTTTTGGATCCCTATGATTAATTACACAATACATACACATTAAGCTTCTCAGACCCAGCAATACATCTTAATTATTTTATCAAAAAAACTCTTCCCTTCTTCCCTATCTCCAATCCTTCTCTCCTACTATCTCTCCTTCATTTACCCTTCTTATCCATCCTTCAACCTCCTTAACTCTTATCTTCTAACTTCCCACGTTCCCTCTATAATTCTTTGTTCTTCTCATATCTTCTCCTATCACCTGCCTACATTCCAAACCATCTCCTACATTCACTTTCCTTCCTTCTCCTATCTACTTTCGCATACCCTCTCCTACATTTTCTTACCATCTTCTACTTTCTTATTCCTCCTTCTACTTTAATCTTTCATTCTCTTTCCAGACTTCCAGTTCTTTCTAACTTCCTCCTTGTCTTCCCTGGTTTATTACTTAGTATTTTTAGACCTCCTTATTCTTATAATTTCATGATTTCCCCCTTAACCAGCCTAGTCAGTTAACCCAAGCTACTAAATGTCAGAATTTTGAAGTTTTTTTTTCATGAGTTTGTTTGCTTCCTATTATTTGATCCATATGTGTATTACCTTAGTTTATTTGCTGATATCTTGATTAGTAATGAAAATATATCTATGTATTGATATTAAATAAATATATTACTTGATGATGTGTGTCTTCTTAGTTTCTTTATTCCCTTAAATTTTGCTTTTTCCTTTTATATATATATATATATATATATATATATATATAATTTTATCTTGTCCACTTACATATATTTTATTTATTTATTTTCTCTTTAAACCCTAATGGTATTTTTTAAAAGAAATATCAATTTATATTAAAAACAATTTTCAAATAGATGTGCCACTTTTTCAAGTTCCTAATCTAGAGGCATCAGATCACATCTGATCTTGGAAACTAAACAGAGTCAGCCCTGGTTAGTACTTGGATGGGAGAATGCCAACAAATACCAAAAGCTGTAGGCTGTATTTCAGAGGAAGGAACCAGCAAAGCCACCTCTGAGTATTCTTTCCCTAAGAAAACCTTATGAAATTCATGGGGTCGCCATAAGTTGACAGGCGGCCAGAAGGCACATACAGATGCACAATCTTATTATTCTGTATTTAGGTAAAAATGAAAATATAAAAATAAGGATATCAACAATTTTTCAAAATCACAATATAATTTAGATATAACATTCTACATTTTAAAGGCAGCTCAAATGGCACCCACAACAGTTAGGTGTTTTCCCTCCTAAAAATAAGATACTTTTGAACTGCATGTCTTTGATCTATGAAAGTATTTTTTGAAAACCACCTTACCTTGAGCTAGTCGCTCGAGTCGCTTTCCATGTTCTGGAGGAACAGCATACCTGAAATTTACATAAAAAGAAAATACAAAAGGATTTATGGCCACTGTTAACCTACAGCAGGGCAAATAACACAGATTGGATGCTAATGAGAGAAACAAAATATTTTAATGTATTTTTAATGCTACTTTGTTTTCCAAACTAAAATACAAGGCAATTAAATTCTCTGTAAGCATTTTACAAGTAAAACAATCAAAACATCAATTAAATAGATACAAAAAAACTAATACTACATGCAAACAGTGGAATAATAGGTGTCCATCTGACTACATAAGGGGATAAAGTGCCTTTACAGACTGCCAGAAATAATGCAGATTGAGGCCACTTTAACTGCCCTGGCTCAGTGCTAAGGAATCATGGAAACTGTAGTTTATTGTGGCACCAGAGCTCTCTTGACAGAGAAGGCTCAATGTCCCAGAAAAAATACAATTCCCATGATTCCCTAACACTGAGCCAGAACAGTTAAAGTGACCTCAATCTGCATTATTTCTGGCAGTCTGTAAAGGCCCAAAATTTAGTCAAAAGAGCCTCCTGAAAAAGGTTGTTAAATAAAAGACAGTGAGATGGTGAAACAAAAATTTAAAAGTGTCCAGGAAAACCTCTGAGGGAAAGGTCTGTCATAATATCAGCACATCTGAAAAGGCCCTGTCCCTCATCTCATCCACCATATCGCAACTACACTGATGGAGGAACTAAGAGCAAGACTTCTGGCGTTGAACAAAGTACAGAGCAGGAGACTTTCAGGAACACATAAAGCTGTTTTATACCAAATCACAAAACTAGTCCAGCTAATGCAGTCTTATCAACTTTACTGACTTTTAGGAATTTCACACAAGATTGTTTCCTAGTCTTATCTGTAGATACTGTGATTTCAATCTTCTGATTTCAGAGTGTTCTCTTTCCCTAAGCTATGTACATCTCTGTACACAGAGATGGTATTTATGTTGTTCCATTGTCAACCATCCCAAAAATGTTTTTGGAAGTGGAGAACTGCCCTCCTAGAAGACTTCAGGAAGTGCAATTCATCTTCAAAATAAGGTGAATCACAATACTAATTTGCTTTATGTTAGGTTTTTAGTAGCTTTGGAGGAAAACTAGATTTCCATTCATTCCTGGTTTTATCATGAGGTCCATAACATCCCCCTTCCAAACTTCCCCACACCTTGTTTAAGACCCGAAAGAACAGGTTGCTTACCTGTAACTGTGGTCCTCCAAGTGGTCATCTGTGACCTCACACAACAGGATTTGTCCCTGCACAGAGACTCCATTTGGAAGGTCTAAAGCTGAGCAGATTGGCAGGAGCCCCACTCACTCCCATGTACAGAGGATGCCCAAACCTGCCAATCTAGCTCCACCTTCAGTTCTGCCACAAAAAATACAGGGACCTGACAGAGGGGAGGTAGGGCAGGTTTGTGTGAGGGCACAAATGACCACTTAGAGAACCACAGTTACAGGTAAGCAACCTGCTCTTCTCCATTGAGGTCTGTGCCTCACAAAATAGGGTGACTAAAAAGCTTACCTGGGGAAGGTGGGAAGGTCACTGTAGAATAGAGGAGAGAATAGCATGACCAAAATTGGCATCCCGATGAGACCTGGAATCAAGCAGATAGTGCTGGATGAACGTGGAAAGTTGGGACCATGTAGCAGCCTTGCAGAGGTCAGGCAGGAGACACCTCGGAGGAAGGCAGCAGAGGAAGAAACAGCCCTGGTTGAATGTGGGTGTGCACCAACAGGAGGAGGATGTTTAGCCAGTTCATAGTCCAGGAGAATAGGCTGTGCAATCCATTTTGCAAACCCTTGCGAGGAAACAAGGTAACCTTTCCTGGGTCCACCATAACAAATAAACAACTTGCTGTTCAACCTGAACTCGGCAGAACGTTGGACACAGAAAGCCAAAGCATGGCAAACATTCAGAGTGTGCATAGTCTTTTCCAAGGGAAAGGATGGCTCTGGGTAAAAAGTAAGCAGAACAATGTCCTGAGAAAGGTGGAAAGAGGACACCACCTTGGGGAGGAAAAAAATGTCTGGCCTGAGGATAGCCTTATCATTGTGAAAAATCAGGTAGGGTTCATCTGAACGTAAAGCAATGAGTTCAGAAGATCTTCTGGCCAAGGTGATGGCAACGAGAAATGCTGTCTTGAAGGTGAGTAGCTTCAGAGAGGCTAATCCCAGAGGCTCAAACGGAGGTCTTGTGAGCTGTGTAAGACTAAAGACAGTGACCAAGCAGGTGTTATCAGAAGAACCAGAGGGTACAGGTGATTAAGACCCTTGAAAAACCTCTTTACTATTGGTGAAGTGAAGAGTTTCGCAGCAGGTGAGCCATGAGGTTAATTAGCTACTATGGCAGACAAATAAACCTTTAGAGAAGAGAAAGACAGTCCTTGGTCATGTAGATGAAGGAGGAAGTGGAGGGCCATGGACAGATGGACAGGTGAGGAGGGCTCTGCCTGTGTGGTACCAAATGCACAAAAGCACTTGTGCACCATCCTGGAAAGCTGTGGAGGCTGAAATGGCATCCCTCAGAGGACATTCTAAGGAACAGTCCACCAATGGAGTGAAGGCCGTATATCTGATGGGAAGGTCAGCCTTTTGGCTTGCCAATCGTGGAGGTGGTCAGAGACAGACTGGAACCAATTCTGGAGACGCCTGAACTTCATGTGTGCCAGGTAGGTGACCACTGTTGTGGATGCCATGAGGCTTACCAGGTTTTGGATGTTCCTCGCTGATGAACAGGAGAAACAAAGGATAGTTCTGATGTGAGACCAGAGGGACTTGGCCCCTCAAGTAGGGAGATAGGCATGAGACATTATGGAATCTGGAGATGTTCCTACATACTCTATCACCCTGACTGGTTTCAATATATATTTGGAAGGATTGATGGTGAGATCAAGGTCAGTGAGGAGAGAAAGAGCGTGATGAACATCCGGAAACAGTTGAGTCTGGGAGTATGACACCAGAAGCCAATCATCCAAGTATGGGAAGATTTTTATCCCTTGAATATGCAGATGTGAGATTACCACTGCCATGCACTTTGTGAAGACCCTTGGGGCAGTAGAGAAGCCGAAGGGCAAGACATTATATTGATAGAGATCTCCGTCTATGGCAAAGTGAAGAAATTTGTGATGCTGGGGCTGAATTGAAATGTGAAAATAAGCATCTTTCAGGTCAATAGAGGCAAACCAATCTCCTCGATGCAGGAAAGTCAGAATGAACTGCAGAGTCACCATTTTGAACTTGCATGGAGTGATGTAATAATTGACTCCTCTTAGGTCTAAGAACTGGAACTGTGAAGTACCTAGAGAAGTAACTGTCCAGTCTGCACCTGTCTGGGATGCGTTGGATAGCGCCTTTGTCGAGAAGGGAGGTGATCTCCTCTTGTAGAGAAGGGGAAGATGGAATAGAATGAAAGATGCCAAGAGGTGGAATACTTGAGAATTCTATGGTGTAGCCAAGGTGAATGATGGTAAGTACCCAGGCATCTGTGGTGGTCTGCTGCCAGGTGTTGTAAAAAATGGCAGAATTTGGAAGCTTAAGAATAATTTGGCAGCGGAAGGGTTGATTGGCTGACAAGTGCTGGCCTCAGAGACTGGTCAAAACCATGACTTGGTAGAAGAGAACTTTTTAGAGGATTGTTGTTGTTTAGAGGATTGTTGTTGTTGCTGTTGTTGATATCTCTGTGGCCCGAATGGTCTTCAAGAGAAGGATGCGGAAGGAAGAGATGATCCACGGAATTGCGAAGAAGCTGAAGAGTGAGTCCTGGAATAGGAAGAAGAAGCAGGTCTGGAACGTCACTGAGTGTGGGAAGGATGATATTGTTGTCTCTGGCCTGTGATACCAAGCTTCTTTCCCATGAATCTAGCTTTGCAGAAGTGGTCTAGAGACTCATCAACTGTAACCTTTGAACAGGAGGTCTTCAATGCTTGTCTTGGACTCATCCAAAAGATCGAAGGGCACCAGAGATTACCTCTGAGGCACAATCAACTGAATGTCTGGCAGAGTGGCTAACCAACAAGACTTCACTATAAAAGTCCAAGGCAGCCACCTTTTGATCCTCTTAAGACTAGGAATGAATGCTGCCATCTTGTCCCATAAGAAATTATGGTAGGCCGCCATGCAAGCCTATATGTTACTGACTTTAGCAGAGAGCGCAGCCGAGGAACAGATGTGGCTACCAAAGATGTCCAGGTGTCTGCCATTTTTCTCAACAGGGGAAGAATGTGTTTTCTGCAAATATTTAGATGTTGACTCCACCACCAGAGAGTTAGGTGTAGGGTGGGTGAAGAGGTAGGGAGCAGTATCTGGCTGGACCGTATAAAGGCTCTCCAAACGTTTTGAGGCAGGCGGCACTGATGCAGGTTTTGTCCAGGAGATAAGCATTACATCCGATAATGAGGCCAAGAAAGGTAGTGCAGCAGGAGTAATCAGCTTTGAATCAACCATTTGAAACACTGGGTCCCATGCAAGTTTTGGAGGAGCGTACACTTGATGGCCCAGAGCCCTAGCCATTCTTGTCACCACATGAGAAAAGAGATGGATGTCCTCGGGTGAAGAACAGGGTCCAGGGTCCTCAACCTCCTCTTGAGGGGATTCGATCAAGGGAGAAGGTATGGTGGGTGAAGTCTCGGTATCATAATTAGATTCCTCCATAGACTGTTGAGGCTGGGGAGGAGTGGTGGATTGCATAGCCTGAGTTACAATAGTCGCAGATACCAAGGAAGCAGGTTGTAATGTCAATACAAGAGGAAGTCCAGCAGGTATCAGGGTCGTAAGCAATACTACTGTAGTCGAAGTCAAGGAATGAGGTGGAGAAGGCAAGGGGACGCGATATCGTGCAAGGAGGTGGAGCAGGCACCTTGATGATCCACTCTTCAGGACGGAGAAACAGAGATGGAGGAGTATATGACCTGAAAAAGGAATTGGATCGAGAACTGCATTATCAAGCTGCCAAGCGGAATCGAGATCAGGAACACACTTGGTATCGAGATGTAAACCGATATGATGACAGCAGTCTCGATACGAAGGTGAGTAGGATCGATAATATGAAGGTCATTCTCTCCAATAATCTTCCATTCTGTATCTCTCCATATAAGAAGCGGAGGTATATGGAGAGTCCCAGTAGTAGACTCAAGCAGAAGAAGCAGATAAATCAGCCCAGTCCCTAGGCGGACCTGGGGAGCAGTGTGATCAAGCCGGAGAAACAGCCTGCGACCATGGAGGCAGAGGCGAGAATGACAGCCTGTAAGCCCTAGCCAGAGACTCAAAGATCTGTGACTGAACTGAAGATGGCACTGGTGGTAAGGGCAATATCATTACCAGGGCCGGCAAAGACACATTAGAAGAAGAGGGCAATGATAGAAGCTGGCGGTAATGCTCCCAGTATTGAGTCCACAAGGGAGACTGAAGGGGGAGGAAGAACAGCAGATACCACAGTGGTCAGTATCAAAGCTGTAGTTTTCGAGCTCAACACAGGGGTTTTAGATTTATGCTTCTTCTTGGGCTTGTCAGCCTCAGAGTCACTCTTTTCATCCCCTTGTGGGAATGTGGTGTGTCTTGGGAAATAGAAAAGCTTTCTTGTAATGTATGGCCAAGACAGCAGGGGTCACCACCGCATCTAAACTAGCTGTAGATGGTACTGAAGTAGACAATACCGAGGGGGGCGATGCCAAGGCTGTCGACACCGAGGGGGTCAATATCGGGGATGTCAGTACTGAGGCAGTAGAAACATAGGAAGAAGCTGTCTTCTTCAAAATCTTCGGGACTCTCGGTAGTTTAGAAATCGGAATGAGAGTCAATGGATCCTGAGATGAAGTGGAGTGTTCTGCTACCAACAAAGAACACTTGCAAAAAAAATGTTTTAAGTGCTGGGCTCTATTACAAAGAGTCTGAGAAGTGAAGGATCAACAAATGGAACACCGCTCAACAGTGTGGCTTTTACCAAAATAAAAAAGGCACTTAGTGTCTGTCAATGAGTGCAACTTTCCTATTACAGGAAACACAACGTTTGAAGAGAGAGGTGGAGGCCATAAGAGGCCCAGATAGGGCACTCAGCTAGGCGGAAAAGGAGAAAAATAACAACTACTCTCTCTTCTACGTTGGGCAAACTCACAGAAAAAGAATAATAAGTACAAATCCAAAAATCTAGCCATACAGGGAGTGCTCAGCTAGAAGACTATCCAAACGAAGCTTCTCTTGCAACGGACAAAAGCGAACTGAAGGTAGAGTTAGATTGACGGGGCTGGGCATGCTCAATACATGGGAGTGGGCAGGGCTCCTGCCAATCTGCTCAGCTTCAGACCTTCCAAATGGAGTCTCTGTGCAGGGGCAAATCCTATTGTGTGAGGCACAGTGACCACAATGAAGAAGTTAATAACTACCACTAGGGAAGAATCTGTCATAGATCATTCTGACATTTCCCAGAAGGAAGAGCTTTTATCAGTGCACACTCTGTATATCATTTTTCAATCTGTTAAATTTACATAGAGCTTTATGAATGGTTTTGTTATTTTGGGCAAAGTGTTTTATAAGTTTTAAAAACTGTTGTATGCTGATGCAAAGAGAAGGTGGTTCATCAATTATGACAGGAATCTAGTACCCTTCCTCTTCCCCTTCCCCTCTTTCCAACAGCCCTTCATCCCCTAATAAATTCATTTTCATATTATCTATACAGATATATACAGGGTATTCATGTGGAGTTGTGTATGCACATATGCACATATGTGTGCATATGTATTGTGCAAGTATGCCCTCTTTCAAAGTTGTTACATAAGAAGGACTTGTCAAATCATCTTGTAAATGCTAAAAACGTCAGCAGGTGATATTGGTGAGAAGGGCACGGGCAGAGCAGTCTTTCAGGACTCCTTCTCAAAAACCTCAAAGCAGTGGACCAGATATACAGATATGAACAGATATTCAACACATTAAAAGGCAATTATTTAAGTGCCACAGAACCCTCTTGAATGTATTCAGCTGTGTACAGACAAGCTTCTTCATGGTTTTACAAACTGATTAAACTTTAAGACCTTTTGGTTTCCAGCAAAGTTACTCAGTTCTAGATGTTTCATTGTGGGGATATGTACAGGCATAAGACCCAACTGTGAGTCATAGAAACCATGAAGAAAAGCAAAAATGTCTGTACATTTTTCAAGGTTACCGTATTTTCCGGCGTATAAGACGACCCCCAACTTTTCCAGCTAAAATATAGAGTTTGGGATATACTCGCCGTATAAGACGACCCCTCTTCCAATACACACCAAATAAAAATTTTAAAAAACCATGAGATTTGATTTCAATCTAGTAATTTTAATTCAAATGCTCATGGCATGCAGGTACTTAGCAAGAAAACTGTCACTTATAAACACAACAAACTACAGCTCCCATGTTCCCTAGCATTTATTTCTGCAGTGTGTTTTGGACCTTACTTTTTTAAAAATAGTACAGATTTAAATGATGCTTTAAAAATTATTTCCATCTCCCAGCTATGAGATGGTTGGGGGGAAATGAGAAAGTGTTGGGGGGAAGGACTGCCATGCATTCTGGGGTATGTACAATCCGTAGCCAAGGAAATGGCCCTGGGCATGTCACACATTCTCAGCCTCAGAGGAGGGTAATGGCAACCCTCCTTTGAAGAAACATGCCAAGAAAACCCCATGATAAAGTTGCCTTAGGGTTGCCATAAGTCGGAAAGGACTTGAAGACACACAAGAACTACAAAAAAGTCTGAAGTTGTTTCATAGGTAGTACATGGGAATAAGAGCCAGCATGGTGTAATGGTTTGAGTGTTGGACTACCACTCTGGAGACCTGGGTTTGATTCCCCACTCTGCCATGAAACCCACTGGGTGAACTTGGACAAGTCACACACTCTCAGCCTCAGGGGAAGGCAATGGCAAACCTCCTCTGAGAGAATCTTGCCAAGAAAACCCCATGATCACCAGAAGTCGGGAACAATAACAAAAATAACATTCTTGGAGGTCACACTCTCTCAGCCTCAGGGAAAGCAATGGCAAATGCTTTCTGAACAAACCTTGTTAAGGAGACCCAGGATAGGTTTGCCTTTGAGTTGCCAGAAGTTAGAAACGACTGGAAGGCACGAAACAGCCACCACTACAACAGCATTTTTGGAAGTCACACTCTCTCAGCCTTGGGAAAAGCAATGACAAATGCTTTCTGAACAAACCTTGCCACCCTGCAAGGGGGCTTCCCTGTCCCTCTTCACCTCTTCCTCCTCCTCCTTCTCCCATGGGGGGGCTTTTTCTGAGGGGAAGGGAGGGAGGGAGGAACAGAGGAAAGAAAGAAGGAAGGGAAGGAAGGAAGGGAAGGAGGGAAGGAAGCTGAGGCCTTCCCCTGAGGCTGAGAGAGTGTGACTTGCCCAAGGCCACCTAGTGGGTTTTTACAGTGCCTTGCAGGGCAAAGGAGGGCAGCCCAGCCCACCCCAGTGAGGGAGGGAGGGAGAAACATCTCACCTCGTCCTGCTTCCTCCTCTTCTTCTTCTCGGAGGCCATGCTAGCAATGCCTCCGCCTCCTGCTCCTCCCTGATTTTCCTGAGGGTGTGGCCCAGCCTGGTGAATTGAGAGGGAGGAGCAGGAAGACAAAATGGCCATCGCACTGAGGAGGGAGACAAAATGGCCGCCGGGTAAGCAGGATCTTTTTTCTTACCGGCGTATAAGACGACCCCCAACTTTTGGGAAGATTTTCTGGGGTTAAAAAGTCGTCTTATACGCCGGAAAATACGGTACCAACTGTAGATCATAAAATTATCCCAGATTGATAAGGCCTCTAGATTGGATACTTGGCATCATGTTACATCATAGACTCATATTACTTGTTGTTACTCTGTGTGTGTGTGTTTCCTTTGTATGTAGCTTACTGCCTTGTAAGCTGTACATTTCTGTGTCTGTTCTTCCTGTTGAATGAAGAGTCATAAACTCTGAGCACTAAGAGGTGGAGTGGAGGAGCCTGGAATTTCCAGAACTGGTAAGGAGTGACAGCTCTCACGTTCATCCTATACATGTGTTTTATATGCTGAAGGGGTGCATAACATAGTAAAGGGGCAATTAATCAAGAGGCCTGTAACCAAACAATAACAATAACAATAATACAGTGGGGTCCTTAGTATCTGCTGGGATTTGTGCCAGGACCCACCATGGATACCAAAATCCGTGGATGCTCAAGTCTCATTAAATACAATGGCATAGTAAACTGGTACCTCTAATATAAAATGGCAAAATCAAGGTTTGTCTTTTGAAATTTATTATTTTTGAAGATTTTCTAGTCATGGATGCTTGAGTCTGTGGATAAAGAATCCATGGATCAGGAGGGGTGCCTTTTACTAGTTGTAGATTCTCTAGCAGGCTGTGCAAGGTCAACTCAAGCTGCAGAGGTAGACAGAATGTTTCTACCTCAGAATGACTGTGAAACTCTTCCTTTGATAATACATTCAGGGGTAGCCATGTTGGCCGTGCAGCAAAATGAAACAAATACAAAATCCACAAGCAACAATACCTTTATTGGGTCAACTCCAAAGCAAAAAAATACATTATGCAAGCTTTTGACACTTCACTGGCTTCTTCATCAGACAAAAAGGTTAAAAATCAGATTTGGCATTACAACTGGACAAGTTTTACCTATACAGCACCTAAACATTTTTCTAGATGTAATAGTACAGAGACTCTTTGACAAATTTAATGTTCTCTGACTTAGAAAGGAACAGTGAGCTTCCCACAGGATGGGGACAGCTGAAAAGTTACTTTTCTTTTGCTAATGGAGTTGAAATGTTATTACCTGACTTTTATTGTTCTTTATTCCTAGTCCTCACATGGCCAGTAAGGGAGTGGTCTCTGCGTGCACTGAAATCCCTCAATACTATCCTACCTCAGATAGAATGTAGGCCTATGACTCTAACACAGGGGTAGGCAACCTTTCCCCTTTTAAGGGCCGAGGGACTTCAGCTCCCAGAAGCCTCAGCCATGTTGGCCAATAGTCCCACGCTGGCCAATAGCTCCTGGGATTCTGGGAGCTGAAGTCCCTCGGCCCTTAAAGGGGAAAGGTTGCCTACCCCTGCTCTAACATTATCACCATTTTTCTCTTCTACAATTTTTAACATCTTGGCCTGATGAAGAAGCCACTAAAGCTTCGAAAACTTGCATAATATATTTAACACTTTGGAGCTGGCCCAATAAACTTGTTGCTTGTGGATCCTCCTTTGTTAGAATGGGGTGATCTTCCCTCTCCTTTGCCTCAGAAAGTGTCAGCTCGGCCCTTATCAGAGAAGGGGAGAAAGGATGTTGATCAATCAGGAAAAATCAGATTCTTTTTGTCTTAAGTCTGTACATATGCTGCTCATCATGGGACTCTCTGATCAACTGATCAGTAGAAGACACATGAGATGACGTTGCCTTTATCTAAGGTTTTATTGCTGCATCCCACTTAATATGATCATGTAATTAATAACCCATTGTTTTGGTGCATCTGTAACTCCCTTTCACTTTAACAGACTTAAAAACCTTATTTGGCCTGGAAACTGTGTGGATCAGAGCCCTATAAGTGTTGCAGTTTGGGCACCGAAGCAGGAATGACTACAGCCAGGTCTATCTTCAAGGGAAAGAAGTAGCTGGTATGCTAGCCAAAACTAGTAAAAAGTAAATATGTTAATGTAAAGTGTCTAATGTTAATAATGTTTTGCTTTTCAAAGAGTATAAATACACTTTTTACCCAAATATTATTTTAAAGTGACATCTTTGCAATGTATTTATGTGATATTATAGTTGACATATCCTTTGATAGCTGTAATCCAAGAGGTGAAGCACTTATAAGCACCACTGATTTCAACAGGAGAGGCTTCAAAATATGTTAATTCTTTCATTGAAATCAATAGACTTAAAGAAATCAGTGTGGTTTGATCTGAGATTTAGTTCTGGCTGCATCACATCTTTAAGTTTTTGAAAAGTGGTTGGAATATATTCAGAATGCCCAAATTATAATTAAGATTTTTCCTCAAACTGCTTGAATATAAAACAAGTACAATCAGAACTGCAATCCCATGTACAATTGGGCATAATTCTCATTTAAACAAATGTTACTTCTGAAGTAACATGAATAAGATCAGGATGAAGAATTTAGCATTTACCTTTATTCACTATATCACGTTTTTTAAAAACCTACCATTCTGGCACTAGTTTTTTTCAACAAATGCTGTTTATTAATGTCTTATTACTTGGTACAAGTACTTGCACAGCTACAATCATATTGCATTATCATCAAAAGTTACTATTTTACAGTTTATGTCTGTTACCTTTCGTTACACATTCAGTTTTCTAAATGCAATATGAAACTGTCTGATTCACATAAAGATGTATACATTTTGAGATATTTTTGTTCTTAACTTCAAAAAGTTGTTTGTCACTATTAGAGAGTGCATTTGCCACAGCCTGTGGAAAATAACAAATATGAATAACGCCACATTCTGACTGCCTCTCATCACCAGAAATTATAAGACTATGCATTCTTCATTTAAAAACACATCATATTGCAAAATTTGAGGGTTATTTCTATTTACAGTTTGTATTCTTTGAGTGTATATATGGCACTATGAAACTTGCTAGCATTTTAGTTTACAGTTTTATGAAATTAATATCTTTGATGCCAAGTACATATGCACAATTTCCATATGCTAAAAGTTACTGGACAAAAGCCAGATTAAATTGGCTGCACTTAATTTCCAATGAAATTACTGGGAATAAAATCATAACTAAGGGGCAAAACTGATCACGCCAAAGGGGCAGCATCAAACCGCCAAGACCAAAGACGGATTGGGGCCGTGGCGTGAGGTCCCAGTCCAGCTTTTTCTGGCACAAATAGCCAGCTTTTCCTGCTCTACTGCAGACGGAAGACAGCTTTAGGGTGATTCGGTGGTATGCAGCATGCAAATGCCACACCGCACCACCGGAGTGCCCAGAAGTCAGCTCACATCTGGGCAGCCAGGCAGCTTCCAGGCATCTTGGGGGCATGCAGTCTCTAAATGCAACACCTCCAAGCCACTGGGAAGCCAGCGTTTCATGTTGGTCTGTTCCAGCTCTAACTTACCTATTGCTTTCAGCTTAGTCTGGATCCAATTGGGAACTTTGATTTATTCAAACGCATAAAGAAATTCAAAATTAATTTTTACTGTCACTTTGATAGACTTGCCTCCTTTATGGGCTCTGATCTGCTTGTGCATGTGAAGAATACAATTTTAGTGTCTATTTTACATAGTACTCATTAAAAACTGCTTTACAATACAAACTTAATAAAGAACGCAGCACCAACAAGTTTTGTTGATGAGGGAACACTGTTTTACAAATAGTCCTGAATTAACTGTACAGTAATTCTTTCTCCCAGTTCAGCATATACAGTCAGCCCTCCATTTTCACAGGGGATCCGTTACGGACCTCACCCCCCCCCCCTGAAAATGGAGACTCACCAATATTCAAGTCCCACAGGCTTGAATGGGGCACACTCCTGTGGGTGCACGCAGGCGTGCACCTGTGGGGCCACATCTCATTAATTTTAATGGAGGTTTCCCCTCTGTGAATATTCAAAACCGCAGACCTCAAGTCCACGAGAACAGAGGAGCAACTGTACTATAAATGACTGCAGTCTTAAGACTGCAGAAGAAGCAGAAAGAATGGCTGTTAAATTTGCTCGTCCTCTTTTCAAATTTCCCTGATTCTCACCCTGTGCCTTCCATGTTTGCAAAGGTAAAGCTACACCTACAATTTAATTTGCAAACAAAACTAAATCCACTGGGAGGAAAAATGAGTGACAGGAGTTATTAAGAATAGAAAGATGTCTAGTGGGGAAAAGGATAAGAACTCCTCCATATAGCACTCCTGAGTTTTAAATCACTCCCACCCAAATAATATTCTCTCTTGTAAAGAGATTGAGGGTTGCAGACTGCCAGAAATAGTGCAAATTGAGTCCACTTTTAGGGTTAGGGCTAGTGCTAGGGAATCATGGGAATTGTTTTTTCCTGAGACATTGAGCCTTCTGTCAGAGAGCTCTGGTGCCACAATAAACTACAGTTCCCATGATTCCCTAACCCTAACCCTAAAAGTGGACTCAATTTGCACTATTTCTGGCAGTCTGCAACCCCTCTTAGTTAGGGCCTATGCATCTTTTAAAAACCAAGATTGATTCTTGTTTTTATTCTTAGCTTTAATGTTGCAATAACTAAATTTATCATTTTTAACAATGGAAACTTTCTTGAGCTTAAGAAAGAAACTAAGGAAATAACTATATAAAAATTTTTGCCAACTAATCACTCCCCCATCTCTCCACAAAACACACACTCATACACATGTTGATTATGACTTGCAGTTGCTCATTTCAGGTTGGGTTTGGAACACATCACTGAATTATTAAGCTACCTTTTCTTTTTCTTAGAATTTAACACAACTTATAACCACTGACAGTTTAGATGACAAGTGTCACTTTGTAGGCAAAGTTTAATGAGTACCAAAATATCACCAGTGGAAATGTCAATCTTTTTTTGCTTGATATTATTTGAACTACTTTTAGTTTCAAATGTTAAGTGCCTGCTGAGTGCTAAGCACATCAATAATAATGTTGATATGCAGGACCCTTTGCTATGATAAAAGTTTGCAGTGGGTGACTTCAGAGATCCACTTTTTTCTTTTCCCCATTCTCAGTTACACAAGTATGACTTTGTTCATTAATAAGCCAGTCATTTTGAGAAACCCACTGTTATCATCAAATTGAAAAAAATTGTGTTTCCAAGTTTGAAAAAGGCACAGAATCTTTGGGGTCTTCCCTAAAACTCCTCTAAGTGTTAAACTAATCTTGTGAAAGATATTAATCAAGATAAATGATCAAAATATTCCTACAAAACATCTATTAATATGAAATGAAGAAGATCATGAGGTCAGTGGGGAGCAACTGAATGAAAGACAATGCAAGGAAATGCATATCATCTGTTCTACTAAATGCTTGCAGCAATAGTCAGCAACTCATTAGGATGGGGAAAAGCCCAGGATAGGAGGAGGAGGAGCAGCATGGTGTGTGCATCCTTCCAAACTGCTCCCAGCCTGGGCTTTTTCTCCCTCCTATCAGGAGAGGGGGAAAGTCCAGGATAGGAGGAGGAGGAGGATCCACCCACCCACCCTTCCAAACTGCTCACATCCTGGGCTTTTTCTCCCTACTGTCAGGAGGGAGGGGAATCCCAGGATAGTATAAGAAGGAAAAGCCCTGGGCAGGAGGAGGATTGCATGTGCACCCTTCCAAATTGCTCCCATCCTCAGCTTTTCCCCCTCCTGCCGTGAGCATGCATGTACCCTTCCAGGCTGCGCAGGGAGGGGAGAGCATAGTCAAACTCATGAATAATGAAATCCACGAATGTTAAACCTGCAAATACAGACGGCTGACTGTATACTGATTTAATACTGATTTTTATGGACTAGTGACATCTAAGTGATACCGAGCCAAAGGATTTTATTTCACACTGTTGCTCACAAAAGGGAAAACTATGGGTGAAGTATGGGATCTTGGAGCAACTGAGACTAACTTAGACAAAGATTTTATAGCATAAGTTTTTGTAGTATCAAGTTGTAGCGTCAAGTGTATACCACTTCAGGTTCTAGCCTTCCTAATCTTCCAGATGACAGCTATAAAAATATCAAATCTTGGTAGGAAAGGTTCTAATTATCTTATATATTGTTGTTGTTCTGTGCCTTCATGTCATTTCTGACTTATGGTGACCCTTAGGCAAAAAGCAAAAAAGCAGCTTCATTGTTCTTAACTATTGTTGGATTTTTATGATGTAAGCCGCCCCGATTGTTTTCAGAGGGGCGGGGTATCAAATAAAAATTATTATTATTATTATTATTATTATTATTATTATTATTATTATATGCCATTTCATACCGCGCTATGCAGTATCTAAGCTGTTTACAACTGTAAGCTCATTGCCCCCCAACAGCTGGGTGCTCATTTTAGCAACCTCGAAAGGATGCAGGCCTGAGTCAAGCCTGAGCCCTGGCTAGTATTGAACTTGCAACCTTATGGTTTATGAGTGGCTGCAGTACAGCCATTTAACCACTGCACCACCAGGGCTCCTTAACCTATAATGTGGTTTTCTTGGCAGGATTTGCTCAGGAAAGGATCTGTGTTTGCCTTCCTCCAAAGATAGATGGATAGACAGACACCACAGAAATTGACTTTCTGGTTCAAAATTTTTGATAGATATATGACTATCTCCTCCCCAAATTTTGCTATTTTGGGACATGGAGAAGGGAGTTGTTTTCTCCATACGCTCTCCAGCAAAGTGACAAAACCGAATAGTTTATTCTGGATAATTTTAGAGAAGTTAAATACCTTCTAGGAATGAACTTATAAACATTTTCTCTAGCTGTAACACGCAGGGATTTATATGAAGAAAAGAAAACATTTTTTTCTCCACTGCTCCAACTTTTTATCCATTTCAAGTTCTTTCTGACCAGTTTTCTCATTTAAAGTGTGATGATATATGAATGGCCTTTGTTCATTGTATGTTTATATTTTTCCACATTATGATATATGTCAACATTTTATTATGAACCTACCTGCTTTGGGAGGTGCTTTTTCTTAGTCTGTAAGTTGGTAATTATTTATAATTCAATATCCATTAATTTTTTTAAAAAAAGAATAAAAACAACCTGTAAAGAGCTTACAAAAACAGAGCAAAATAAAGACAAGCAAACATTTATTTTTAAAGTAATTTTAAAGCAGGAGTGGTCCTGGACTGTATACAGCCCCTGGGTGTGTGTGTGTGTGTGTGTGTGCACGTGTACAATTGCTTTTTCTAGATGGCTACAGATATAGTCACTTTTTAAATAGGATGTAGTTGCCCTTTAATATTTAAAACAAGAAGTTCTTCAAAATAAAAAGGGGATATTCAGCCACTTCCAGGTGTGTTTCGTTCTGCTTTTGGT
Source organism: Phrynosoma blainvillii (assembly GCA_026167975.1). Classification (NCBI taxonomy): domain Eukaryota; kingdom Metazoa; phylum Chordata; class Lepidosauria; order Squamata; family Phrynosomatidae; genus Phrynosoma; species Phrynosoma blainvillii. The sequence continues at coordinate 114,379,062 of JANUYF010000002.1, read as the reverse complement.
GGCCCCTGTGCCTTCCTGAAAACCTTAACAGCAGAAAAACTCCCCAAGGCCCATCACTGCCATTACTTTGAGATACTGATAAAATAAACTGTAGTAATATACTTTTTGAAACATGATACAACATGGTTCACTTGATCCAGTGAATATACTTTTTTTATAACAGGATCCTATATATTCTGTAACACTTATACCTCTGAGCCCTATATTAAGAATGTTATTGATTAAAATTAGCTATTTCATACTACACTATTCATACTACATTATTCTTCTCTCACAAAGACATCTGTAGAAGAGCTTCCAAGGAGAGTATTATTTTCTCTAAATTCCCCTCTACCTACTCTTCACAAAGATATTACTATTTGAGATCAGTTAGGTAGAAAATGTTTGTTTGTATTTGCAACCGCATATCAAATTAGAGCACTTATGAGAAAGCATTTGGCACTTATACGAAACAATGCTGAGCAGGCATGCTTATAAAAAGACACTGCCTGAATTATGTGTCATTTTTCTGCCACTGGCTCCTAGGGATGCAAACTATATCAATATATTTATTTGTTGTTGTTTTCTAATGGGTAGGCTTTGAAAATGATTTTAATTCCATTAGTAATATAATTATATTTTAAGTTTTATATCAGGGGTAGGCAACCTTTCCCCTTTAAGGGCCGAGGGACTTCAGCTCCCAGAAGCCTCAGCCATGTTGGCCAATAGTCCCATGTTGGCCAATAGCTCTTGGGATTCTGGGAGCTGAAGTCCCTCGGCCCTTAAAGGGGAAAGGTTGCCTACCCCTGTTTTATATGATATGAACTCTTAACTGTTATCTGTTTTAACTTCTGTAAGCCACATTGAATCCCAGGGCTAGAGAAAAAAGGTGGGAAATAAATACATAAATAGGTAATATAATAAATATAATAAAACAAGCAGAGAAACAGCAGCATCCGAATTGGGAAAGGGTGGATAGGGGGGTTCCTGAGGCCAGAAAGTCTATTCTGGAAAGGCCTGCCGGAAGAGCTCCGTCTTAACAGCCTTTTTGAAGCTTTTTAGCATAGTAATCTGACGGATCTCATCCGGCAGGCCATTCCATAATCTGGGGGCGATTACCGAGAATGCCATCTGGGAGGTTGCAGACAGCCTAGATTTTAATAGCTGAAGCAAATTCCTCCCAGAGGACCGGAGTGCGTGGGGAGAATTGTATGGGAGGAGGTAGTCTCGAAGGTAGGTTGGACCTAAGCCATTTAGGGTTTTAAAGATAATAATCAACACCTTATACTGGGCCCGGAAATAATAATAATAATAATAATACGGTTTATTTATATACCGCCCCTCTGGCAAGCCAATCAAGGCGGTGAACAACAATATATTACATCAAATTAAACAACAATATATTACAACAAATTTAACAAATTAGACAATATCAACAACAATATATTATAACAAATTTAACAAATTAAACAATATTTAACAATAATTTAACAATAATTAAACAATTACAGAATAGGCAGCTAATAGGAAACTAATAGGCAGCCAGTGCAGGGACTTTAATACTGGAGTTATATGGTCCCTCCTAGATGTTCCGGAGACCACTCTGGCTGCCATGTTTTGTACTAACTGAAGTTTCCAGACAAAGCACAAGGGTAGCCCCATGAAGAGCACATTACAGAAATCCCAGGCGGAAGGTTACCAGTGCATGCACCACAGTCTCGAGGTCCCTTATTCTAGGAAAGGGCGCCGCTGGTGTATCAGCTGAAGCTGATAACAGGCACTCCTGACAGTCGCATTTACCTGATTGGTCATCAGGAGCGACGAGTCAAGGAGCACCCCCAGACTGCGAACACAGTGTGAGAGTGTGACCCCGTCCAAGACTGGAGGTTGCATCCCAATTCCTGGTTTTGGGGCCGCTACAATGAGCACCTCCATTTTGTCTGGATTCACTCTCAATCTGTTTTTCCTCATCCAGCCCATTACTGCCTTAAGACATTCACTGAGATGAGAGACGCCATCGGGAGTCGAGGCCAACAATCAAGGCATGGAGAAATAGATCTGGGTGTCGTCAGCGTACTGATAACACCCAGCTCCATGACTCTGAATGATCTCACCCAGCAGCTTCATATAGATGTTGAACAGCATCAGGGACAGAATGGCGCCTTAAGGGATGCCGCAGGTGAGCTCCTTTTTACCAGAGCGACTGTCACCGAGCAGCACCCTCTGGGACCTGCCCGAGAGGAAGGAACAGAACCACTGGAGCGCAGTGCCTCCGATTCCTAACCCACTCAGGCGATCCAAAGGAATGCCATGATCTATCATATCAAAAGCCGCTGAGAGGTCTAGAAGCACCAACAGGGCCATACTATCCCTGTCGATGCTGAGACGCAGGTCGTCGGCCAAGGCAACCATTGCAGTCTCGACTCCAAATCCTGTTCCAAAGCCAGTTTGAAATGGGTCTAGATAATCGGTTTCATCCAAAACAACTTGGAGTTGAAGAGCAACCGCCCTCTCAATTACCTTGCTCAAGAATGGTAGCAGAGAGACTGGCCTATAGTTGTTCATATCCAGGGGGTCCAGGGAAGGTTTTTTCAGAAGTGGCCTAACAGCCGCTTCCTTCAGACAGGGTGGAATATGACCTTCCCTGAGGGATGCACTGATGATGTCCATAAGGAACATCCTCAATGCCTCCCTTCCCCTCCCCCCCCCCCGACGGCCAGCCATGATGGGCAAGGATCGAGAGGGCAGGTCGTTTTCTTCACTCTACCAAGGAGCTTGTCCACATAATCAGTACTCACAGGTTGAAATTGATCCAGGATAATTTCATTAATGGAGTTGCTGGACACCTCGTCAATAAATTCTGTCAAAACACTGGCATCTAAGTCGGCTCTTATCTGAGAGATTTTATCTGCAAAAAAAGTTTTAAAACATGTCACAGCAGGCCGTTGTTCGGTTAAGTAACGGGTTCTGCGCAGGAGGTACCTGCGTCAGCTCCCTTACCACCTTAAACAGCTCTGCTGGACGGGACTCTGCAGACACAATGCGTGCAGAACAGAAAGATCTCTGTGCTGCACGCATTGCCTCTCGATAGGACCAAAGAAGGTTCCTATGACGAGTCTTGTCAGTTAAGAGTCGAGTTTTCCACCAGGTGCGCTCTAGTCATTGTCCAATACTGGATGAGCAGAAAACAGGGAAGGAATCATACAAGGAATCATCCCCTTACCCTTCTCCCAGACACAAGCAGGTTCCTGTACCACAATAGTAGCCTCTCCAGTGGAGGAATCTATTAAATACTGTGTGCTTTATTTTACAGGCCTGAAATTCACAGGACAAAGTTACCAAACTCGGATCCTTCCACTTTGGGTGATACCTCCAGTTCTCAATGCAGCATAGTAAGGCTGCTCAGCCCCCACTGGACCACTTGGGAACCCTTTGGTGTTTTTTTAACTAAAGATTTCTTGTACTTCTGCAGACCTTAAGAGTTTCCCCAAATGTGCCAGTATTTTCACTTTATTTCACAGTGGCTTCATTTTGGTTACAATCCTGTTGGCATCAAGCAGTTCAGTTCTCTATTAGAAGTAATATTTCAACTTCTATTGCCTCAATGAGATGGCTTGGCCTTTTCTTCCCTCTACCACCTCATTTCAAAATATCTCTGTATAGCTGGTTCATAAGATCAGGAGCTAAAAGTACAAATATGCAGCCTGGTTTCAAAAGAAAAGGTCTCCATTTCATAAATAATGTCTCTTGAATCAAAGGTAATCATATTCAGTTGACTGATGAACTATAGGTGAGCTGTCAAGTATAAGGGTCAACTAAGAGTCCCATGGAAGAGCAGTTAACTTTCTATTTAGATAAAAAGTATATAATATCTCGTATTTACAGTTATCTATTGTTCTCTTGTGAAGAAACTATCAGCATTCCTGTAATTCTTAACTGGACCTGTCAAAATGATTAACCTTTCTGGAATTTCACAAGTTAATTGCAGAGTACAGTAACTGTTAAATGACAAAAGGTTTGCTCTTCCAAATCTGGAATGATATGCCCTGGAGGTCAGCCCAAAATGTTTCATTCCCAGAAGCCTGCCCATGCTTTATGTAAGCAACACTTGCCATTACTGTTCATTTCTGCTTTCATGAGATTTAAGTTTAACATGAAAAATTAAGAAGGAAAAAAAACCTTACATCCACGAAGAGAGATCAATGCATCTTAAAGCACAGGAAACCTAATTCAGACCTAACATGGTGTACAAGGACCAGATATTAAAGTGTACATATGCAAGCCATTTCTGACACAAAAGCTACTATGTCACCATGTATTCTACAATACATGTAATGTTTATGGTACAAGTGTCACAAAGACAAAATTTACAAAGATCTGAACACAGCATAGAACGTCTGCAAATGGAAACGTCTGCTATGCGGTGGGAACTTCTGCAAATTGAACAAGATATGTTTTCTGCCAATTTCACTTATGAAAGTTAGAGTTTTTTGGCTACACTTCCCAGAATCCCTCATCCAAAATAATCACTGGCCACTTCCAAAGTATAGTGCTACCTTCTCTCTGCCCCCACATATATGTCATATCCACTGTCACTTATTCAGCCACAAATTTCAGCTTTATGCTATTCTTTGTCCTGATAGAAAAATATAACAGGACAAAAGAGTGTCAATTCTGGCTTTGCTATCCAACAGCCAGCCATAGGCCAATGATTGGAACAAAACAGACCTCAGTTTTTATTAGTTAGAACTGCTAATAGACTTAAATGGATCCAGGTCCAACATCAACCTACCTGCCTGTCAGCGAATAAACCACATAAACCTGACTCACTTGCCAGGCGCACAACTAGTATGACAAATATGGCATTTCACAAAGACAGATGCCGTTGTGTGGTTCCCCTGCCACCTGGGAATGCAGGAAGGTCAGACACCCCTGAGCTGGAAGTGAATTGTTTTGGAATACACGTATTTGCATCTGCTTAATGAGACATAATGAGGTTGAAGAGGCGCTGGGAAATGGAGAGAGGAGTGGATTCCTGCCATTTCACAGATCCTTGTGTCTCTCTCCAGCTGCATCTCTCTTCAACCTCACAAATACAGTATAGTTACATACTACACTATTTGTGCTGTAGCTCAAAAGGTTTTGAATTTTTAGAGTGCTTCAGGTTTTAGAAATCCAGAAAAGGGATACTCAACATATATCATTTACTGTAACTTAACAAAACATATTTACTAATATGATATTAATAATTTATACTTACCATATTATGAATATGACTATTGTATTTTGACTAGCCTTGGTTAAATCTACTATTTAAATATGAACTACCTAATACCCAGCTCCATTATTTTAAAACACTGTTTTTCCTGACTGACATTACAATACACTTCAGCTTATAAAATCCATCATTTCAAAGCAATGCTTATAATTAAAAATGAAAAATCCAGGCATATGTTATACCAGTGATGTGAAGCTAGAGTGCTGTACATCATTACTGTCAGAAAATAATAGCTTTCTTACCCATTTAAATAAAAGTAATTAGCCTTGAAATTGATACTGGTCAACAGTGTTTGTTCTAGTGTTCTCCATTCCAAATTCTACTTTATTACTGCATTCAGCAGTTATGTGATGCTCTAGGATCATAATAACAGCCTAGATAGTCAGTTTTCATCTTTCCCTATGCTGGCTCTGTCCAGATGGGATTGAAAACCATAATGAGGCATGGTCTGAGGTAATTATCCCATTATATCATCCAAAGACTGAATACATTCAAAGGGGTATGTAGCCACTATGAGTTTTATAGGCACCAACTACAACCAGGCACAGTGACCTAACATTTATTATAAAATAAAAGAACTGTTCTATTTCTTCCCATTTCTCTAAATACATCTTTGAATCTGTCCATCCTCCCACTCACATAGCCCACTCCATGCCACTGGAAAGACATGTTGCATACCTGTAACTAAGGTTCTTCAAGTGGTCATCTATGAACTCACACAAATAGGTTATCCTGTGCTTGCACAGTCCATCTTTCAGAACCTTCTAGAGCATTACATAAGTGTTTTGGCAGTAGCCACACCTACCTCCAGCAACTCTATATATATATAGGGGCCTTCCTGCCAAAACCACCAGTTCCATTGGATGCTGATGCAACAATCCAAAGGACAAGCAGGACACAATGAGGAAAGGATGGGCAGGGTTGTGTGAGTCCACATATGGCCACTGAAAGAACCATAATTACAGGTATGCAACCTGTCCTTCTTTGTGGTCTCTGTGACTCACACAAATGGGAGACTAGCAAACTACAAAAAGAGATTGGAGTGTCACTGAAAACAAATCATTTACTGAACACCAGACAATGCAAGATATCAAATATGAGCATAACACTCCCTACCCATACAAGGCAATATTAAATCACAAGTTTCACAAGACAAAAATTATTTACCTTAAGAGGGGCTGTAAGTACACTTTGAGGGCAAACCATACCTGTTTTAGGTAGATCTGAACTTAGAGCTGCACTAGACCAAGGTACTGAACTCGTACGTCTTGACAGTGGGCTGCATTTTCTGCATGTACCCAAGTTTTACATCAGTATCAATGGTGATTAGCCCCCCACCGTCAAAGGGCAAGTCTTTGTTCGACAAACAAGCCTGATCAGAAAACTCAAAAGACCGAAGCTAAGCATGCCTTCAAAGTACCACAGTCGCAATCACAGCCTTGCCACCACAGCCTTGCTACATGGCAGGAGGTCATGATCTGTTGTCCAGTTAACTTATGGGTTTCAGATTGGAGCAATGGTGCTACTTACAATCCTCGCTTTCCAACTCGTTGAGAAAGAGAGTCAGTTTCTCCCAGAGAAACTGGTGATATGCACCCATACACACAAAGCAGTTGGAGATTTCACAAATGAGGAGTACATTTTTCTGCCTACTAAGTCCAACTTTTTACCCTCTTTGTCAGCTAGTGTTGAATGTAATCTGCATGAGGCACGAGACTGTGCTGCATCTACAATTATTGAGTTTGGCTTTGGGTGTTGACCAAGCCAAGGTATGTTATAGCCTTGAACCCTACAAAGGGCTTTGATCCTGCTGGATGTAAAGGGTATATTGGAAGGAGTTGCTCAAGATTTCTAGATGACCTGTAGAAGGTATAGAAGCATAGGCAGAGCAGCTCAAATAGGCTGAACACGGTGGAAAACCAGATTGTCAATATGTGGTTTGCAGATGTTACAAAGCTAGCAACTTTGTCATTCTCATCATCTGGTCCATAAATTCCTTCACATCACCCATAGGAGAAAGGATCCAGTTTACCCCACACAATAGCACTGGAGGAAATTTCTATATCAGAATGATTACTGAGTCTGAGTCCAACTCGAGGGCAACTCATTATGCAGCCAGTAGCTGTAGCTGAGAAGATGAAGCAATTTGAGAAGGTACCAAGAGGACTGATACCGATGAAATCTCCTAGATCAATACTTCAAGCTTGAGGAGTCAGAGTCAGTAGAATCAGAGCAATATCAAGACCAAAGTGACCATCAATGTGGTGAAGTTAACAGTTAGCAGAGAAGTTAACAGTTTAGTAGAAAGCATCTCCAAAGTGAACGCCAAAGAAAAGCAGTTTTGTTGGAAATTCTCAGTCAGAGATGACTCCAGGATCTTGTCCTCCAAAACATTCTCTGCCTGGGGTTGCTGAGTAACCAAAACAACTTCTATGCCATCATGTGAGCATTGTGGGGTATCCAAGACTTGAAGAGGAATGTATCTTGGAGAAGTGCGCCCAATCACCTCAGATTAAGCAGGAGAGAATGGTCCCTGCAGTTCAAATGTCTCAGAGGTTACTTGCAAAGATGTCCTGGAGGTAGAAGCCAGAGAGTGGTGACCATCTTTATCTTTGGCATGGTTCTTCTTGTGTTTGCACAGTCTAGCTACTTCCATCTATAACTCTAAGGATCAACCACAAGCCCGACTGTCGGGGATGGACTGTGCAGTCTTCGATGAGGCACAGATGAACTCTGCAAGCAAACTCTTGACAGCAAAACAAACAGAAGAGCCAGCCAGAGCACAATGGAGCCAGATTTAGACATTCTCTCTGGAAGGCCAAACAGATAACAACTGAGGACTGAGGACTTGTTCATGCAAGATTGCTTTCAAAAACAATACTATTGCTTCTTGCTTGAGATGTAAAGACCATACAATGGACACAGGAGGCAACCACATGAGTTTCGCCAAGGCAAAGAAAACACTTCAGGTATCCATCCCATTCCAGGATTTCAGAGCCACAAGGGACACACTTCTTGAAGGACCCAGCAAGAGAAATAGCCCGGAGGGCAATCATGGCCTTAAATCCCAATGCAATTATCACCACCAAACTTATTATTATTATTATTATTATTATTATTATTATTATTATTAAGTATTTATACCCTGCTCTTCAGCCAAAGGCTATCAGAGCAGCTTACAAATGGTTAATTAGACATTTCCCTGCTCTCAGGCTTACAATCTAAAAAGACAAGACACAAAAGGAGAAGGGAATGGTGGTGGGGAAGGGGAATACGTCCAGCAGATCTTCTCTCCCTCTAAAGCCTGGACCAAGGCAGATGGACTGGAGGGAAGGCCCTTCTTCTTACTGTGGCTAGGCCTGATGGAGCTGGCCTGCCTTTCTCTCCCTCTTGATGATGGTGGAGGGAGGGAGGGCCTTCTTCTTTTTCAGGCTAGGCCCAATGGAGCTGGCCTGCCTTCATTCCCTCAATGATGGTGGATGGAGGGAGGGCCTTTCTTCTTGTTCAGGCTAAGCCCAATGGAGATGGCCTGCCTTTCTCTCCCTCTTGATGATGGTGGATGGAGGGCCTTCTTCTTGTTCAGGCTCAGCCCAATAGAAATGGCCTGCCTTTTCTCCCTTGATGATGATGGATGGAGGGAGGGCCCTTCTTCTTACTGTGGCTAGACCCGATGGAGCTGGCCTGCCTTCTCTCCCTCGATGATGGTGGAGGGAGGGAGGACCCTTCTTCTTGTTCAGGCTAGGCCCGATGGAGCTGGCCTGCCTTCTCTCCCTCGATGATGGTGGATGGAGGGAGGGCCTTTCTTCTTGTTCAGGCTAGGCCCGATGGAGCTGGCCTACCTTCTCTCCCTCAATGATGGTGGATGGAGAAAGCCCCTTCTTCTTGTTCAGGCTTGGCCCGATAGAAATGGCCTGCCTTCTCTCCATCAATGATGATGGATGGAGGGATAAACTACCATGCATATACCCAGGATCAAATGGGCTGAAGAAGGCCTGATGAGATGGAGAGTCAAACCGAAGAACAAGGTTCCTATTGATGCTGTGGCAAAAAGGAATTGGTGATTTCAGTGGGAAGGCCCCTATGCGAGGCTGTTTGAGATGGACAGGACTACCACCAAAATGTGTGTGTAATACTCTAGAAAATTCAAAAAGATGCAATGTGCAAGCACAGGATAATCCATTTGAGTCACCAAGACCACACAGAAAACAGTTGCCCTGATGTGCATAACTCTCCCAAAACCCAACTTGCCCTTTTCAAATCACTCTCTTATTGCCTTCTATGACAAAGCATAATCCTACTGCCATCCTTTCCTGCCCCTGTTTTGTTTCATGTATGTGTACATGTATCTGCAGCTAAGCATTCAGTGACAATCCTAAAGTATACATCCAGTAATAATCCTCAATTCTGTTGAGGATTTCAAATCATACAGAGGCCGTTTCTTTCCTTCCTTCCAAATATAAAAGAGATATTGTTTTCCCTTTGTCTCCTTCCATCTATCCACCTTTAACTTCTTTAATCTCCCCCCACTTCCAACATTCTGGAGGCTTAGAACAAGTCCATGCATAGGTGTAAGCAGAGAATTTAGAATGTCTCTTTGCAAATTTAATATACAGAATGTCCAGAGAATGTAAAAACCATTAGCTTATTTTTGAGTAGTCGTACTAGCTTCCAAATGATAGATTCAGTAAGTCAAGTTTGCTGTTAGAGGGAGTAAAATATTGCGTGCATCGCTAAGCCCGAAAATAGAATGCATCAATTCCTGGCTCTTGACAGCATTGTATAATATATAGTGGTGTCCGGGTTTCATGGAGGAGGAGAGAGTTTCAGGAATGGACCATAGGAATGTGGCTGTTTTTTTCTCCCCTACCACAAAACCTTCACTTGCTGTGCCTTAGATGAGAGATGCCACCTCCAGCCCTGAACTATATAACAGGAGGATGACATCTGGAAATGTAAAGGACATCATCCATTTTAGGCTAATTACTAGAAGCTCTTAGGGGCCTGAAAAATCACTTCTCTGTATTCTTCTGTCCTTCATTTTATTTTTCATTCTTTCTTAATTAAAAAAAGTAGTTTGTGACTTTTATCAAGTCAGAACTCTGGTCCATCGAGCTGAGTACCGTGTGCTACAATGCCTGACAGCACCTCATCAGAGTTTCACAAAGGGATCTTTCCCAGCCCTACCTGGAAATGCCAATAATTGAGACCGGGGCCATTTTGCATGGAACAAAGGTGTTCCACCCTTGAGCTCCATATTTAATATTTTAAGCTTCTCCCTTTAAACAGATTATATGAATCTTTAAGGTATGCTTCCTTCCACACAAATACCACAGTTTGGTTGTTTTACATTTTAATCTGATTCTTTTTGTCTTCAGAGATGGTAATGGATTTAACCAAATACCTAATTATCTCCTTTAAGCTTCAGAAAGGAGAAAAAGCTTTCATAAAATAAAATTGTCATAAGGAGTTAACTTGCCAGGATTTGGGTTCTCCAAAGTGAAGATAATTAATGCTGTAGAGATCCATATCTTCAGTGTGCCATGCAAACGTTGTTTTCCACATGCCAAAATACAGATATGGAGTGTTTACTCCTTCAATTGAGATTCCACAGTCTTCTTCTACGACATCCAATATAGTATTGAGATGAGCAATATTCCATTCTTTAACATTCTGAAAGGAAAATATGAAAAGAAAGCTGATTAATTGATGAATCACCTATAAATGACCAATGAAATGAAAACAAATTTGCACCATCAGCTTTTGACTAAAAGGCAATTCAGTTTATGCTTCATATATTCAGAAAAAGGTAGTGCATCTAAATAGTCCCATTACCATTAATTTGAACATGGCCAGCTATCTTAAAGACAAGGTATATATTCAGATAATTATTTTAAAAATCATTCTCAGCCCAAATTACTGGCTGTTACTGTTTTATAGTGGAATAAGTCCAATTTACACTATTGTAAGTCCTTTTTTTGGTCACTGCAGAGATGAGAATTCTCTACTGATTTACACAACAACCAAAATCCCCAACAAACCACCTATTAGCTGCACAACCCCCTTCTATAGCTATAAAGGGCCTATACCAGGGGTAGGCAACCTTTTTGAGCCGGGGGGCGGACAATTGGGCGGGGGGGGGAGCAAATAAATAAATAAATAAATAAATGTTTAAAAATTTAAAAAATATGCATGCACACTCTCTCAGCCCCAGAAAAGCCATGGCAAAACCCCTGTGGAAATTTTGCCAAGAAAACCCCAAGAACAAGTAATAACAACAATAATCATTATCATCATGGAAAAGACTGGAAGGCAGGCCCACAAACAAGCAGGGATGCATGCACACTGTCTCAGCCCCAGAAAAGCCATGATGGCAACCCCCTGTGGAGATTTTGCCAAGAAAACCCCAAGAACAAGTAATAACAACAATAATCAATATCATCATGGCAGGCGGTGGTGGCGGCGGCAGGACCGGACAGGGGCCGGTCCAAAGGCCTTGGGAGGGGCGCATCCAGCCCCCGGGCCGTAGGTTGCCTACCCCTGGCCTATACAGACTGCCAGAAATAATCCAGTTTGAGGCCACTATAACTGTCCTGGCTCTGTGCTAGGGAATCATGGGAATTGTAGTTTTTTCTGAAACATTAAGCCTTCTCTGTCAGAGAGCTCTGGTGCCACAATAAACTACAGTTCCCATGATTCCTTAGCACTGAGCCAGGAGAGTTAAAGTGGTCTAAAGATGGATTGTTTTTGGCAGTTTTGGCCCTTAGTGACCAGTTTAGAGCAGGAAGCAACAGAAAAGCATCTGGCTATGCCCCTATAGCTAGATACAATGACATCCTTAGCCAAAACCTCTAGCAGTGGTGCAGAGGTCTTAGCAGATGATGTTTTTGTTCTGTGGCTAGGTATAGGAACACAAACAGATACCTCTCTGATGCCCCCTGTTCTTCACTGGTCACGAAGTGGCCATGGAGGGCTCCTGCAAATACAAAGTGGGTTTGGGGAGGGGGAGACACAGCACAGTTCTGCATGTCAACCTTTTACACTAGTTCTACTTCATGCAAGATCTTAGTCACTTTCCAAGCATGAGTAACAATGATGTTACCCAAAGAAAGGTGGGCAACTGTGGGGTCCCCACCAAATATGACAGCATTACTTTAACTGTTGGGGAAATTAGCTTTTACAAGAGTGTGGGTAAACTTTAGGACTGTTTGCACCTGTTTATAGCAGTAATAACTGAGGAGAATTCCAAGTTTGCGGTAAATTAAGAGGTTTTATTTAAATATGTAAATTTTAAAAAATTACATATTTATTATTATACATTAATATTTTATTTAAATGTAAATATCAAACGCACACAACAGTGATTCACAGAGACACAGCATCCAGAGCTACCTGAAATGGAAATATGGGGAAAAGATAGTAGAGTTTCAACGGTATGTGGGGGTGATATTTACCTGTCCAATCAGTAGACCACAGAAAGCTAGACTGGCATAGATTGGAAGGTCTGAGGGCAGCACAACTGCAATACACGATGGCTAGCTTGGGACAACTGTAATGTGTACTATAAGTGCGCAAAGACTAGGTTCCTGAGACCCATACCTACACCTAAACTCTAGCCCCAAGCAGTGGGCTATCTTGTCAGATAACAAAGGCTAGATGTTCTTTCCCAGGAATTAACAGTGGGATTCTAGAATGGTTGATGGCTTTAATTTTAGTGTGACAAAAACAGCTATTGGATCAGGATATCCCTAGGATGGAGCAATCAATAAACCCATTTATATTTTATTGCCTTATTACCTGGATGTGTACCTTCCTCAGGGCACACTCCTTTTCTCCAGGGAACTTGACCTAGTGTTCCTGAAAGATCGCTGATCCCTCAAGAACATGCTGTCTCCAGATATGAGATATGAAATATAGGGACCCCAAAATACAGCATTGGCTACGCAGGGGTGTGCTAACAATGACTTTCATTGAAACATTGCCCAATACACTTAATTTAATCAGAATGGTAAAGTGCCATTCCTGCAGATAAAACATAGGTGAGTAGCTGATCAAACCATAAAGATATATTGTTTAAGCTCAAAACTATATTACATTTGTTTAGAAGAAAGCCTCTACTAATAAAACAATCTTTGCATCCTAAGAATGCTATCTGCACATGGAATAAGAATGCTGAAATTAAAAATTACTGAACCTTTACTGAATGCTTCACAAATGCTAATATGTTATTAAAAGCTATTATTAATGTAAACAAAAATTTTCTGGTTAAGCAAAAAATTTACGCTCCTACCAATATACTTAAACCCTTTGTTTTGCCTTCCTCCTTAATGTGCAAAAGTAGCCAGAGCGCTTTTCAGACATGGCGCCATTCTCCAAGCAATCCAGCTGTTCTTGCATACTCAGTGCAAAAGGAGCAGTCTCTGCCTTCAGTGTATGGCTGCTCCTTCTTCACCAGGTGCTCAAGTGTAGCCAGAACATGCAGAGGTAAACTTCAAGAGCCCTGTGCCTAATCAGTTGCTAAGAGAACAGAGCCATGCCTGAATGTCCTCTGACTTCTCTTAGATTCTGGGGTCAGCTACAGTACATGTGGAAGTACAGGATACTTCTTTGTGCAACTTCATTCAAAGTACATATAGCAGCATAACCAAGGGACATTCCACTGGACATGCTGAGACTAATGGATTCTGTTTTTATCTATACTGTTCATATCTAGGTATACCTTTTAAGAAATCTAATACCTGATGCCTAAGTTTGCTTTACACCCTCTTTCTTCTCCATCCCTACTACTTTTTCTCTTGTGTTGCTTAGGTCTAAATTCTATTGTTCGTTCCACCTACAACGGACCCACTATATAAAGACTAAAAGATGGGATGTGAAGAAGAAAAGACTAATTCAGTCACCATTAAATCAACCCATGTACAGTCACCCCTCTGTTTTCACAGACTTGAAGTCCGTCTCCCTTGCCCATTCGCAGGCAGCAAACGGAGGGGGACAAAATGGGGTGCACGGCCATTCAAGCCTGTGGGGCTTGAATATTTGCAGCTTTACATTTTTACATGGGGGGAGCGGAACAGATCCCCCGTGAAAACGGAGGGGCAACTGTATATGTTTCATTGATTCAAAGGTCTGCTGTAGCTGAGAGTACGAAAATTAAGGTAACCAATGAGCAGGGACTGACTTGTTTTTAATGAGTCTCTATAAACTACGCTGGGAACTTTTTTGGCTAAAGACTGGGGTAAAAATGTTTTAAACATATAAATAAGCCACAGCAGAATATCTTAATTCCAAAGGTTTCACTATGACTCAATAGCGACTCCACTCTAGTCAAGGTATATGTTGACTCTTACAAATCTCATTAAAGAAATGGTATAACAGTTCCTTATTTTAAAAAAGTTTAACGAAAAAAGCTTATGATTACGGTGGTAGTACAATGATATTCAAAGAATGTAATATAATCAGTAGAAGAGGCAGACTTATGTGTACAGATTGCATTTACTATAGTTACTGACTATATGTTTCTTAACTGTATTTTAAAAAAAAATCAGGTTGTTCAGCTGCTGCTGTGGTGCCTTGCATGCCTGCAGTGCCCCACTAGGGGCTCGTTCCCACTATGATTTAAACTGATTTGCTGATCAGTTTATATGTGCCCCGTTCACACTAGGAACGGTTTCAGACCCAACTGCATTCAGTCTGAGTCACAGTGAAGCAAAGGAAATGCAAAAAAATTGCTCTTTTTAAAGATGGGTCTTTTGGTGGTTCTTTTGAAAAAAATCAATTTGTAAGCATGTTCAACAAGTATGAACAATGTTTGGATCTCAATCGCATTGCACTGGAGGGGAGGGAGTAAGACAGAGGGATGGCAGAGGGGTGTAACCCATCCCTCCCCTGGTTTGGGAGAAATCTGCCACTCCCTCCTCCCCCTCCCCGAGCACTGCCTCAGTGTTTTCCTTGGGGAGGGGGGTTTAGTGTGGTTTTGAGTTTTTCATGAGCCATGTCCTGCATTTTCCTCAAAGGTCCTCCATGCCTGGTCCTCCTTTGTGGTAAGGAGACCTGGTCACCCTGCCCACCCTCATCTCTATCTCTCTCTCTCTCTGGTCTCTCTTTCTCTGCCCCCCCCCTCTCCATCCTACACGGTCCCAGGCCCCTCTCCTTCCTTCCCTCGTTCCTTCCTTCCTTCCTTCCCTCCTTTCTTCCTTCTCAGGGCAAGCTGCCAAAGTTCCAATCCATTGGCCTCCTTCCTTATCTGCTGCTCAGGCTAACCTGGGAAGCAGGGGAGGTCTGGGGATGATGGGGTTGGAAGGAGAAAGGCTGGATGCCACTCGGCAGCCCTTCACAGGGAGTTGAGGAGGGCTGGCAGAAGGAAATGAGGGAGCAGCGGCACTCGTGGGAATGCGCTCCTGTGGATCAGGGGTGAGTGGGTCAGGGAGCCAGTCAGGAGGGAGGTGGAGGTAGCCAAAAGAGGCTCAGGCTGTGGGGTGGGAGACTCAAGTAGAGTGGCTTGGAAGTAGGGTCACCAGGCATGCCCTCCTTTTCCAGGACACGTCCTCCATTCCAGCCTTCTCTCCAAGGAGGAGTCCCCAAATGGCCCTCCCTTTGGAGCAGGACTAAGAAGCACGGATTGACACTTCTAGTAGCAAATTTTTGGAGCTTTTCTCGCAGCGTATCCTACATCTTTCTGGAGTGTCCTCCATTTTGCGGTGCCTGGTCCTCCTTGGAGTGAGGACCCGGCCTGAAAGACGACCCACTCCAAGATGGCAGAATTCAAAGAGATAAGCCATTTTAAGCAGGACCAAGAGGCATGCACTTACATTCCTAGCAGTGTTTTGAGCTTTGATTTGGGGACAGCCTCCATTTTTCCTGGACAGGCCTCCATTGGGGGGGGGGGGTGCCTGGTCCTTCCAGGCCTCTCTTCCCCCTTCTCCCCCCTTCCTTGCATCACTGATGACACATCATATGATTGACATTTTTTTAAAAAAATCTGAGATGGATCAATCGCAATTGATACTAAGCATGCATTCTGTAGCAGCACAAATCTAGTGGGAACTATGCATCGGCCTGAATCGATTCAGCAACCTAGTGTCAATGCGACTTGCAAACCAATTTAAATGCAAGTGGGAATGTGCCCTAGGAGTGTATTACAAAGCAGCAGAACAAGTAACAAAAGATGTAACAGCCAAAAGAAGACAATGTCTTCTTATCTATGCCTATTAGCAAATTGAAGAGCATGGAACCTTACTATCTTTGGCCACTGCTCTAGCAAAACACATTTTTTTCTATTTCTCTCTTCTGGGAAATGTTCTCTGAGTAAGTGGGGCTTTAATAAACTGGCTTGCACCCAGATGCATACAAGCAATTTCACTTAAAAACTTACATGAGGATAGCAGCAAGGTGCTATACCTTCTGCCACATGTGATGCTTTGGAAGAAAGAACCTGAACCTGAAAATCTAGTCTACAAATGTAAGCGACCTCATATTCTAAGGACCCAAGTTACTATATTCTTTACAGAGGGGCTATGCAGATGGGCAGGAAAAGGTGACCTGAAGTTGCCTTTTCCCTAAGCTTCAGCAACCCCACTGGCTGCCCTGAGGTTGCCCTAAATGGGAATGGAGCAACTGCAGTGGGGGGAGTCAATGCAGCTTTTCCAAGGCTGTACTGAAGCCCCAGCAACCGCATCACCAGCCCCAAGGATGCTGCAAAGGGAGACGAAGCAACCGCATGGGCCGGCAGCAGCTGCTTTATTTATTTATATTATCATTATTATTATTATTATTATTATTATTATTATTATTATTATTATTATTATTTTATTCTCAAATGCATTCGCAGGTGCACAGGACCATCTTTCCACACCTGCGCATCTGTGCAGGAAAACATCCCTGTGCACCTGCACAGGACCTGTTATAGGGTGGTATACAGTCTGCCACTCTCTGTGTACAAAGGTGACTGAAGTTCGGCATCACTGTGCACCTGCACAGGATCTGTCATACACCCACATATTATGCAAGGATTCTCTGACCTCCGCTTCCCCCCAAGGAGTGGGTGCAGTGGACAGGTGCCACTGTCAGATTGTGCCACTCTTGGGGCAAAGGAACGGGTTTGTCAACTGAAAAGACATTCCACCATCCTCCACAAAACATGTCCCACACAGATCAGGAGGGAGGGGAGAGGTACATGAAAGGAAGGTTTGTGTGGACAGACTTGATACATGCAGTTGGTGGTCATGCAAGGGACACAGTCAACAGGGCACATGGACAAACGTTACTCCAGGAGCACCCCCCCCATCATGCCAGGAAGTGGCGTGCAGGTCTTATGCACACCTGCACATCTGCACAGAAGAGGTCACAAAAGCCTCTTTCATGCAAACTGCTGTGTATGCTGACAGCAAGCATACATCCAACAGAATGCATTTATTGTCATAACAGAGGACAGTTGCTAGGGTGCATGCGTAGGGTTACAATTAGGGTTAGCGTTAGGGTTACAATTAGGGCTAGGGTTAGGGTTCTAATATTCAAGCGCACCTGTGCCAGTGCATCCGCACCTGGAACCATAGGGTGCTTTAAATTAAAGCTTGCATCATACGGCGCATGCTCTGGATCGCTGAGTCAATTTCCACTGCACGTGCGACAGTGCATTTATATGGCCGTTTTCTGGTGCATCAGTGTCGCTGCATACATACATACATGAGAAGGTGCGCATCTTCACCAAAGGAGCGGAAAAAAGCGGCTCCTTTTTGGAGTAGCTTTTCTTGGCATACAACGGCTAGAGAGCACTTTCCTGGAGACTTTTAGGTGTGCGTCATCTAAGGGCCACACCTATAAGTCACCCTCAAAGCACCCCTTTTTGCCCATCTGCATAGCTCAAAATAACTACAAAACTACAATATTTCCTTCAACTTTATCTCTGCTCAATATAATATGAAAGAAGCAGTGGGCGTATGGAGTGTGCAGGGAGGTTAAATCTTACACACTTTTAAATCTTCCTGACTCTAATTAAAAAAGAAGTTTAAAAAATTAGATTGGAAGATCTAGTATTATCATTATCATTATTATTTGAAATGCCTAAAACTTGTTAAACACTGTACAAAGATTTTTAAACAAGACAGCCTTTGTCCACAGCCCTCAATCTAACACACATGATGCAAGAGTAAGGGGTAGGAAGGAAAGAAAAAAGCTAACTCATTCATCACTTATCAATAATACAATTCTTGGATTAAGGGGATATGGAAGGTGAGAAGAAGGAGGAGGAGGAGGAAGGGGAGGTTAGCAGACCAGCTCAACAAGATATTAAGTGACATTTCGCACTAGATATTTGAATTTATGGAGAAATAAATATGTCTGTGGAGACCTAAATACCCAATAAGTACTGTCTGATATTAGAAGCTAAGCAGGATCAGCCCTTGTTAGTACTTGGATGGGAGATTGCCAAGGAATACCAGGTGCTGTAGGCTATTTTTCAGAGGACAGAATGGCAAAACCACCTCTAAGTAATTCCCTGCCTATGATACTGATGGGGTCTCCATATGGCGACTTAAGGTACATATATACACAAATATGCCTGAACTTCAAACACAGTATTTCCAATTTTCATACCTCCCTTCCTCAGATTTTTAGAAATAAAAATTGTCTTCAAAGGAGATATAAGAAAGTTAAAAATAATATGTATAATGTATTCAAAGTAAAGGAGGGGAAGTCATATTTTATGTTTTTGTTGTTGTTGTTGTTGTGAAATGTATGTATGTATATGTAAGTTGTTTGTTTATTATGGTTTTTGTCTATGTGTTATATGTGTTTTAATAAATAATAAAAGTTAAAAAAAATTGTCTTTATTAGTCTTTATTTTATGTACCGCATTTTCCGGCATATAAGACGATTGGGCGTATAAGACGACCCCCAACTTTTCCAGTTAAAATATAGAGTTTGGGATATACTCGCCATATAAGACGACCCCTCTTCCAATGCACACCAAATAAAAATTTTTAAAACATCAGATTTGATTTCAATCTGGTAATTTTAATTCAAATGCTTATGACATACAGATACTTAGCAGGAAAACTGTCACTTATAAACACAACAAACTACAGCTCCCATGTTCCCTAGCATTTATTTCTGCAGTGTGTTTTGGACCTTTTAAAAAAATAGTCCAAATTTAAATGCCGTTTTAAAACTTATTTCCATCTCCCAGCTATGAGATGGTTGGGGGAAAATGAGAAAGTGTTGGGGGGGAAGGATTGCCAATATACTAGGTGATGCATTCTGGGGTATGTACAATTTGCGGCCAAGTAAGTGACCCTGGGCATGTCACACACTCTGAGCCTCAGAGGATGGTAATGGCAACCCCCATTTGAAGAAACATGCCAAGAAAACCCTATGATAAGGTTGCCTTAGGGTCGCCATAAGTTGGAAAGTACTTGAAGACACACAAGAACAACAAAAAGTCTGCAGTTGTTTCATTGGCAGTACATGGGAATAGGAGCCAGAATGGTGCAGTGGTTTGAGTGTTGGACTATCACTCTGGAGACCTGGGTTTGATTCCCCACTCTGCCATGAAACCCACTGGGTGAACTTGGACAAGTCACACACTCTCAGCCTCAGGGGAAGGCAATGGCAAAGCTCTTCTTGAGAGAATCTTGCCAAGAAAACCCCAGGATAGGTTCGTCTTTGAGTTGCCAGAAGTCAGAAACCATTTGAAGGCACACAACAACAACAACAACAACAACAACATTCTTGGAAGTCACACTCTCTCAGCCTCAGGGGAAAGCAATGGCAAACCCTTTCTGAACAAACCTTGCCAAGGAAACCCCAGGATAGGTTCGTCTTTCAGTTGCCAGAAGTCAAAAACAACATGAAGGCACACAACAATAACAAAATTCTTGGAAGTCACACTCTCTCAGCCTCAGGGGAAAGCAATGGTAAAGCCTTTCTGAACAAACCTTGCCAAGGAAACCCCAAGATAGGTTCATCTTTGAGTTGCCAGAAGTCAGAAAGCACTTGAAGGCACACAACAAGAACAACAACAACAGCAACAACATTCTTGGAAGTCACACTCTCTCAGCCTCAGGGGAAAGCAATGGCAAACCCTTTCTGAACAAACCTTGCCAAGGAAACCCCAGGATAGGTTCGTCTTTGAGTTGCCAGAAGTCAAGCCTGTCTTCCTCCTCCTCCTCCTCCTCCTCCTCCTCCTCCTCCTCCTCCTCCAAAGGATCCAGGAGAGAAGGAGGGAGCCCAGCCCAGCCTCCCCCCCACAAGAGATGCTTCCTCTGCTGCCGGGAAGAAGAGGAGGAAGGGTGGCAAGTGCCGGGGCCCCAGAGAGAAGGGGGGTAACTCCCTGGAAGAGGAGGAGGAGGAGGAGGAGGAGGAGGAGGAGGAGGAGGAGGAGGAGGAGGAGGAGGAGGAGGGCATCCTCACCCTGCAAGGGAGCTTCCCTGACCCTGTCTTTTTCTCCTCCTCCTTCTCCTCCTCCTCCTCCTCCCGTGGGGGGGGGGGGGTCCTGAGGGGAAGGGAAGGAGGGAGGGAAGAAAGAAAGAAAGAAAGAAAGAAAGAAAGAGGAGAGGGGGGAAGGAAGGAAGGAAGGAAGGAAGGAAGGAAGGAAGGAAGGAAAGAACGGGGGAAAGAAGAGAGGGAAGGAAGCTGAGGCCTTCCTCTAAAGCTTAGAGAGTGTGACTTGCCCAAGGCCACCCAGTGGGTTTTTTACAAGGCCTACCCTGTAGAGAGGCAGGACTGGCAGGGCAGAGGAGGGCAGACCACCCCAGGGCAGCAAGAGAGGAAGAGAGGCCCTCCCAGAAACACCATGCCTCGGCCTGCTTCCTCCTCCTCTTCCCCCAGGTCAAGCCACCACCACTGCCTCCTCCTCCTCCTCCCTGATCTTCCTGAGGGTCTCGCCCAGCCCAGCGAGTGTGCTGAGGGGGAGGAGGAGGGAAACAAAATGGCGGCCGGGCTGAGGGGGGTCCTCTCGCCTGGCTTTCCTCTCTTTCCAGCGTATAAGACGACCCCCGACTTTTGAGAAGATTTCCTGGGATTAAAAAGCTGTCTTATATGCCGGAAAATACGGTAGCTTAAAGATTTTACAACTTCACTATCCTCTCCTCTCTCACACACACAAACATGCACAAATACAAACACACCAGATAACAGAAGCTTGAACAGTACCAGATTAGATCCAGCAAAATAGTGTTATATTCTTATAAGTAGATCTTACTCAAAATAGTTAGAAGACAACCAAATTTAAGGAACTGCACCAGATTCCATAAAATCAAACAGCAGCTTTCCATTAAAAATTACTTTTGAAACAGGAAATTGAGAAAAGAAATATACTCTACGCGATTCTGTGTCATAGTCTGCTGTTGAAAGAATTATTATTATTATTATTATTATTATTATTTCTAGCCCGCCTATTTCCAAAGGGAATCAAGGTGGGTTAAAAGCATAAAAATAAAAAAATACAATAATAAAACAATAATATAGAAGATGCATAAAAAGCAAATATGCTTGGGGGTCGTACAACTAGTCAAAATGTCAAAATGTCAAACATCCATTGGATATGCCTAAATAGCTTTTTGAACCCTAGGCATTGCATTAACACTAAGTTCATTAGCTACAGATTTTACACTTTCACTTTACAAATTTTTGATATTCAAAAAATATGATACTATATTATACCAAAATTATTGTATTTATCCTAGCTGGAATTTTGTTTTAAAAAGGGAAATCCCTTAGGATAATAACTTAATATACTGTAACACAACTCAAATATTTCATGTATTGTATATGGTTTCACATGAGGAAATAATTATACTTTATACTTTCTCCCCTTCTGTTGCTTCATTTCAAGACAGAACATATTTAACCCATCCTTACTGAATACATGAAAATCCCTAATATGAATAAATATGAGATCCAGACTCTAAATTTAGAATTTATTTCACTAATAGCTCACAACATTCATGTAAATGTATCTTTATGCAAGGGTACCATCTAGTGGCTTGAGAAAAAAAATTACCAGTGCAAGTAATGCTTTCCAGGTTGAGCTTCTGAGATATACCCGGATTGCATTCTCAGTATCATGCTACTTTTATATTTTCTAACATTTCCCTCAGCTATTCACTCTTTTCCTGCTAATCTTATTTTCCTATCAAATTTGTTGCTATGTTTTCATTATTCTGTCATTTTGCTCTGACAGTAGCAGAGCTCAGAAAACCTCTTCCTTTTAGTTTAAAACTCCCAAACTGTTTTCATAAGAATGGCCAGCAGAGGCAACCACAGTTCTACCATGCCTAGGTGTGCCATAATTCTCTTCCATAACACTGGGCCAAAATGTAGGGCATTCAAGAAAAATGGAGGACACACCCACCTAAAACCTGACACCCTAGTGAGTCCACCAAACCCCTGGGCTCCAGCCAGGCTTGCCCAGCCACACCAGCAAAAGTGCAGGGAAGGTGGCAGGCAGCAGCAGCGGCAGCAGCAGCAGCATTCAACCCCCCAGCCCCCAAGACCACCAGCCGGCCCCTGGGTGGTCCCAGCTAGCCCTACCTGCCTCCCTGCTTGCCTGCCTACGCCGCCTCAGCCAGTGGGCCGAGCCTCCAACTCTCTCTGGGCCTTCTCCACGGGCAGCACCTCTTCCTCTTCTTCCTTCCACCAATTTACCAGGGCACATTTTCTCAATCTCCAGTCCGACTAGAGATTGACAAAATGTGGCCTGGAATGAAGCAGGAATCCGGGATTAGAGGGTCAAAAATGCCCAGCCAGGGTGGGACATTTTTTAAATCCTCCAATCCAGGCTTGTCCCAGTTTTCCTGGATGTATGGCAACCTTAACCATGCCTAGCCCTAAAGACAGATGAAAGGCCCTACTTACCACTCTGGCCTCAGAAGGAGAGGAAAGGCAGGCACAGCTCCACTATGCCTAGTCCTAGAGACAGATGAAAAGCCTTCCTTCCATTCCAACTACCATCACCCTGGCCTTGGAGGAAGAGAATAACCAACAGTATCTGCTGGGACATGATCCCTTTCCCCACTGCCATTCCCTTCTCCTTCTATGTCATGTTTTTTTAGATTGTAACTGTTAAATTAATTATCTGTTAGCCACTCTGAGCACCTTTGTGGCTGATAAAAACTAAAACTAATTTATGTTTGAAGCACTTTAAGCTTCCTGGGCAATATAATCTACTGATCATTACTGAGACATGGAGCAGAACATAAAATATGCTGTAGCTCTTTCAATATACAATATAGACTATACAAAGGTAGTTGTAGCCCAGCAATTCCCAAAATGCATTAGAATTTCAAGCATTTACTGTACATACTCATGTACAAGTCTAGCAATTTAGGTCAAAATGTTGACCCCAAAAACCTGAGTCAATTTATCTATGGGTCGATGTAAGTACTGTACTTTAACTCTTATTTTTTAAAAAAAGGAACCATCCCCTGGTGAAAGGCAAGAGTATAATCTGTCTTGGAAGCACTGACCTCACTGGACTCTGTCATCTATCCAGCCTTTAGTATGAGCACAAACAGTTATGCCTCCTGGAATTTTGTTCTTTGGCATTGTTTTCTTTTGCATCATTCTTTACATCCTTTGTTACATGCCGCTAAGTCAGGGACAGGCAACCTTTTTGAGACCTGGGCCAGTCTCCCGTCGCCCAGGTCTCGGCTGGGCCAAGGGGGGGGAATGGCGGCACGCGTGCTCACACACGCGCACACCCTTCTCCACCGTGCGCAGTCGCCATTTTAGAAGTCAAAATGGCAGTCACGCTGCGTTTGCGCATGCACAAGAGTACTGCGCATGCGCAAACGCGTCGCGAGCGCCATTTTTGACTTCCAAAATGGCAGCCGCAGCAAGCGCACCCGAAAACACGCCCCGGCGGCGGCGCGCCCCGGCGGCGGCGCGCCCCGGTGGCGGCGCGCCCTGGCGGCGGCAGCCTACGGCCTGAGCCGGTAAGTCCGGGGCCCGGGGCCTTAACTGGCCCCCGGGCCGTAGGTTGCCGGTCCCAGCCCTAAGTTTTACCCTCAACTTAACCATGGGTCATATCAAAATCCATCATTTTGGCCCCAACTTATACATGAGGTCAACTTATAGTCAAGTATGTACAGTAATTCAGATATTTCTAAAAGAAGGGGTTTTTTTTCTTTTAACATGGTTTGAAAGTTTTCTGCACAGCTGTAGTAAAAGTACAAACATGTTGGGTACATAGTATGAAAGCATATAAAGTACACATGGACACAAAATAAACAGAAAATGGACAACACTCAAACTATGATTCTTATCCAAAATGGGGAAAAAACCACTAGATAATTAGGAATATATTCAAATATAGCACATACTTCATTGTATATGCTTCCATTAATATCTGCTCCATAGATTGGTGCCACAAAAGTTAAATTCTTCCAGTATTTACGCTCTAGGTCTTCATAATCTAAATGTCTTGGAGTACAGTACCTGCAGGGGGAGAAGGAAACGTTACAGTAATTACCAAAGATTAACATTTATTAATTAGTTATCTTGAAGTTACAAACCATTGACATTTATCTAAATAGTTTGTGTATCTTATATAACTGCCAATTGATAAACACGTTCAGAAAGAACATTCTACAAGAACAAGGCCAACACTCCAAGACAATACATCCATTTTTATTCATTTTTGCATATTCCACTACACAACAGGCTTATAGACTGTTATTTTTATTTAAAATAGCAACATAAAAATATTAAAAAGCTCAGCAGATAAAGCTATTATAAAATGTGGGTCTTCTAGATAGAAAATATCTGCCTAACTAGGGATATATGTCCTGGATGAGGATAGTTTTAGTTGGAGATGAAATAGTTGTGGGGCAGGAGGAACTAACAGAATAAGGCATCCCAAAATTTAGGCACACGTGCCAAGGAGGCTGTCTCTCATCCTGACCAACAATGTCTTAGCTATGGATGAAACTCAAAGAAAGGTCTAACAAATGTTATGGGAGAAGGTAGTCCTTTGAGTATCCTAGATCCAAGACATTTATGATTTCCTTCTCCCCGCGGCCTCAGTCTTTCAATGGGCTGGCGCCGGGATCGCTTCGATCCCGGCACCAGCCCATTCCAAGACTGAGGTCGCGGGGGGAAAGAGGGCTCCTTCTCCCCGCGGCCTCAGTCTTTCAATGGGCTGGCGCCGGGATCGCTTCGATCCCGGCACCAGCCCATTCCAAGACTGAGGTCGCGGGGGAAGGAGGGCTCCGTCTCCCCGCGGCCTCAGTCTTTCAATGGGCTGGCGCCGGGATCGCTTCGATCCCGGCACCAGCCCATTCCAAGACTGAGGTCGCGGGGGAAGGAGGGCTCCTTCTCCCCGCGGCCTCAGTCTTTCAATGGGCTGGCGCCGGGATCGCTTCGATCCCGGCACCAGCCCATTCCAAGACTGGGGCCGCGGGGGAAGGAGGGCTCCTTCTCCCCGCGGCCTCAGTCTTTCAATGGGCTGGCGCCGGGATCGCTTCGATCCCGGCACCAGCCCATTCCAAGACTGAGGTCACGGGGGAAGGAGGGCTCCTTCTCCCCGTGGCCTCAGTCTTTCAATGGGCTGGCGCTGGGATCGCTTCGATCCCGGCGCCAGCCGATTCAAAGACTGAGGCCGCGGGAAGAAGGATCCCTCCTTCTCCCGGTGGCCTCAGTCTTTCAATGGGCTGGCGCTGGGATCGCTTCGATCCCAGCACCAGCCCATTCAAAGACTGAGGTCGCGGGGGGAAGGAGCCCTCCTTCCCCCCGCGACCTCAGTTCAATGGGCTGGTGCTGGGATCGGAGAAGTTCTCCGATCCCAGCACCAGCCCATTGAACAACCGGCCTCCGGCTAAAGGGAGGAATCCTGTTTTCTTGGATTTTCTTCCTTTAAAATTGGGTGCGCCTAATATGCTGGAGCGCCTTATATGGCGAAAAATACGGTACCGTTTTGTACAATATACAAACCCAGGGATGAAAAAAAATTACAAGTCCTTCAAATTCAGCTACATGAAAATAAACACAGGGTAACAGCCTAGTAAATTTTTTCTTTTATTTCATTATGAATGTGCATTTATCATTCATTTATTTATTTTATTTGCCATTTTTTCTCCCCGCACAGGATTCATTTCATAGAATCATAGAATCATAGAATCATAGAGTTGGAAGAGACCACAAGGGCCATCCAGTCCAACCCCCTGCCATGCAGGAACTCCCAATCAAAGCATCCCCGACAGATGGCCATCCAGCCTCTGCTTAAAGACCTCCAAGGAAGGAGACTCCACTACTCTCCGAGGGAGTGTGTTCCACTGTCGAACCGCCCTTACTGTCAGGAAGTTCCTCCTAATGTTGAGGTGGAATCTCTTTTCTTGCAGCTTGCATCCATTGTTTCGGGTCCTAGTCTCTGGAGCAGCAGAAAACAAGCTTGTTCCCTCCTCGATATGACATCCCTTCAAATATTTAAACACGGCTATCATATCACCTCTCAGCCTTCTCTTCTCCAGGCTAAACATCCCCAGCTCCCTAAGTCGTTCCTCATAGGGCTTGGTTTCCAGACCCTTCACCATTTTAGTTGCCCTCCTTTGGACACGCTCCAGTTTCTCCACATCCTTTTTGAATTGTGGTGCCCAGAACTGGACACAGTATTCCAGGTGAGGCCGGACCAAAGCAGAATAGAGTGGCACTATTACTTCTCTTGATCTAGACACTATACTTCTACTGATGCAGCCTAAAATTGCATTGGCCTTTTTAGCTGCTGCATCGCACTGTTGACTCATGTTCAACTTGTGGTCCACCTGGATTCCTAGATCCCTTTCACACGTAGTCTCATTCAGCCAAGTGTCCCCCATCGTATATCTGTACTTTTTGTTTTTCCGCCCTAAGTGCAGTACCTTACATTTCTCTGTGTTGAATTTCATTTTGTTAGCTTTGGCCCAACTTTCTAGTCTGTTCAAGTCATTTTGAATTTTGATCCTGTCCTCTGGGGTATTAGCTACTCCTCCTAATTTGGTGTCGTCTGCAAATTTGATAACTATGCCCCCAATACCGTCATCCAAGTCATTAATAAAGATATTGAATAGCACTGGGCCCAGGACAGAGCCCTGTGGCACCCCACTGGTCACTTCTTTCCAGGTTGAAAAGGAGCCATTGTTGAGCACCCTTTGTGTTAGACCAGATAACCAATTACAAATCCATGTAACAGTTACTTTGTCTAGCCCACATTTTACCAACTTGCTTGCAAGAATGTCATGGGGAACCTTGTCAAAGGCCTTACTGAAATCAAGATATACTATATCCACAGCATTCCCTTCATCTACCAAACTGGTAATTTTATCAAAAAAAGAGATCAGATTTGTCTGGCATGACCTGTTTCTCTGAAACCCATGTTGACTTTTTGTGATTATGAAATTATCTTCCAGATGTTCACAGACTCTCTGTTTAATGATCTGCTCCAGAATCTTTCCGGGTATTGATGTCAGACTAACTGGACGATAATTGTTGGGATCCTCTTTTTTCCCCTTTTTGAAGATGGGGACAACATTTGCCCTCCTCCAGTCCGCTGGGACCTCTCCTGTTTTCCAGGAATTCTCAAAGATTATTGCCAATGGTTCTGATATTACATTTGCCAGTTCTTTTAATACCCTTGGATGTAATTCATCTGGTCCTGGAGACTTATATTCATCTAGATTAACCAGATGTTTCTGTACTATCTCTTTACTTATTCTGTGATGAAATTCTCCTATTCTGTCCTCTGCTCCATTATCCTCAAGTTGAGCACCCTTTGCCTTTTCTGAGAAGACTGAAGCAAAGAAGGTGTTGAGTAATTCTGCCTTTTCTCTGTCCCCTGTTAACTTTTTGCCATCTTCTCCACACAGTGGCCCTACCATTTCCTTCTTATGTGCCTATTGGAAACTTTTACACCATTTTATGTTATCAGCACCATTGGGCCTGGAATAATAAGAAGAGCCCTCCCTCCATTCCATCCGATGCCATCTGGGAGAGAGACACTAGGCCTAGCACCATCGGGCCTGGAATAAGAAGAAGAGCCCTCCCTCCATTCCATCCAGTGTCATCTGGGGGAGAGACACTAGGCCCAGCACCATCGGGCCTGGAATAATAAGAAGAGCCCTCCCTCCATTCCATCCGATGCCATCTGGGAGAGAGACATTAGGCCCAGCACCATCGGGCCTGGAATAAGAAGAAGAGCCCTCCCTCCATTCCATCCAGTGTCATCTGGGGGAGAGACACTAGGCCCAGCACCATCGGGCCTGGAATAAGAAGAAGAGCCCTCCCTCCATTCCATCCGATGCCATCTGGGAGAGAGACATTAGGCCCAGCACCATCGGGCCTGGAATAATAAGAAGAGCCCTCCCTCCATTCCATCCGATGCCATCTGGGAGAGAGACATTAGGCCCAGCACTATCGGGCCTGGAATAAGAAGAAGAGCCCTCCCTCCATTCCATCCAGTGTCATCTGGGGGAGAGACACTAGGCCCAGCACCATCGGGCCTGGAATAAGAAGAAGAGCCCTCCCTCCATTCCATCCGATGCCATCTGGGAGAGAGACATTAGGCCCAGCACCATCGGGCCTGGAATAAGAAGAAGAGCCCTCCCTCCATTCCATCCAATGTCATCTGGGAGAGAGACACTAGGCCCAGCACCATCGGGCCTGGAATAAGAAGAAGAGCCCTCCCTCCATTCCATCCAATGTCATCTGGGGGAGAGACACTAGGCCCAGCACCATCGGGCCTGGAATAAGAAGAAGAGCCCTCCCTCCATTCCATCCAGTGTCATCTGAGGGAGAGACACTAGGCCCAGCACCATCGGGCCTGGAATAAGAAGAAGAGCCCTCCCTCCATTCCATCCGATGTCATCTGGGAGAGAGACATTAGGCCCAGCACCATTGGGCCTGGAATAAGAAGAAGAGCCCTCCCTCCATTCCATCCAGTGTCATCTGAGGGAGAGACACTAGGCCCAGCACCATTGGGCCTGGAATAAGAAGAAGAGCCCTCCCTCCATTCCATCCAATGCCATCTGGGAGAGAGACATTAGGCCCAGCACCATTGGGCCTGGAATAAGAAGAGGAGCCCTCCCTCCATTCCATCCGATGTCATCTGGGAGAGAGACACTAGGCCCAGCACCATCGGGCCTGGAATAAGAAGAAGAGCCCTCCCTCCATTCCATCCAGTGTCATCTGGGGGAGAGACACTAGGCCCAGCACCATCAGGCCTGAAATAAGAAGAAGAGCCCTCCCTCCATTCCATCCGATGTCATCTGGGGGAGAGACACTAGGCCCAGCACCATCGGGCCTAGAATAGGAAGGAGGGATGGGATTTGAATTTGATTTATCTGCTTTGTTGTTTGAAAATGCTGTACGCCGCCCCGATTGCCTAGCAGAGGGGTGGGATATAAATAAAAATTATTATTATTATTATTATTATTATTATTATTATTATTATTATTATTATCTGGGTAATTATCTAGGTAGGGCAGCAGCAGTAATGGTGGGTGATACTGCTGGAGGATCTTTTCAGAGACAACAGCAGTGATACCACAGCTAATGCATGTTAGTACTGCATAAAGGGAGGCAATGGCCCTTGTGAGAACCCCTCACCAAGAAAACCCTAGAATGAGATCATCCAAAATGCAACAAAAGATAGGGACAGTACAGAAACAACAAGCCAAAAGGGCAGAATAGCAGGCAAGTACAAATAAATATATGGTCAGGGGCACAACAGAACTCAATAAGACCGCAAGCCATGCAGCAGACATATAAGAAAAGAAGGTCTGAAGTCGTGCTACATCCAAGTACATGGAATAGTAATAGCTAGACATAGTTGAAAAAAAGGAAATGGAATGTATAGCTATAGCAACACTAATGGGGAGAAAGCTAAAATGGACAGGAATGGGACATTTTGAGTTAGATAATTACAAAGTGTTCTACTCAGAAATAGAGATGTAAAATTTCCAGAAATTTTGAAGCCACGGCAAAAAAAACTTTTTCCCATTTTTTTCCAGAAAAAAATGGAATTGTTTAGAAAAATTGAAAAAATTGAACATTAGCTGTTTTTACAGATTCGAAGTCACTCTGTTACTTTAAGAACATAAAATATGACTATATACAATTTGATTTGGCATTAAATTATCACAATTGGTATATTAAAATACAGTATATTCAAAAAATTATTACAAGCAGAATTTACTTTTTGTGTTTTTTTTAAATGTATTTGTAACAAATGCAGTAATAATCTCCCGAACTTTGATTTTGCTAGTTCATGTGGAGCAGGCCAAAAAAAAAGACTGAAAAAAAAACACAGAAGAAAACATCAACATTAATAATGAAGAAAATTATTTATATTTCCTCTCCACAGTATCAAATAGACATAAAGCATCCATTCCCTTAAAAAGAACTAGGGGCGGGGGGTGTGGAAGGGAGGAAGGACTAAGATTCAATTAATAGTCATAAAAGGTAATCAGATTCATTTTCCAAGCTCTAGGCTGCATCAGCACTGCTGAAATATTCCAGTTTAACTGTCATGGCTCAACACTAAGGAATCCTGGGAATTGTAGTTTATTGTGGCACCAGAACTCTCTGGCACAGAAGGTGAAATTTCTCATAACCCTACAAATCCTAATTTCCATAGCACTGAGCCATGAGTTAAAGTGGTGTCAAACTGCATTATTTCTGCAGTGTGGATGCAGTTCTGTTTATCAGTATCAGTTTCAGTCTCTGCTTCTGCTTTGTTACATTTTTCATCATCACATTTATCATGGACTTCTAAAAACCGAATGTGTACCTGGATTAAAAGAAGCTTCTCTACCCTTTCACGTCAGTTTATTTCTTGATTTTGTGTGTTTCCAAACATAGACCAGATTCTTTCAGTGCCCCCTAAAGGAAGAAATGCATCTTGCTCTTGCATTGGAGAGTACAGTTTATAACCTAGGACTTGCTTGTCCTCATTCAGTGCACAGAAATTAGAACAATCTGATACTGTACAGTGGTATCTCGACATACGAGTGTCCTGATATACGAGTGTTTTGAGATACGAGCCGCCGAGCGAGCAATATTTTGCTTTGAGATGAGAGCAAGATTTGAGATACGAGGAATCGCACACTACACCGCTGCACACGACCCCAATTTGGATTTCAATGGGGAAAATTGCTTTGAGATACGAGCAATATGACATACGAGCAAGGTTACGGAACGAATTAAACTCGTATGTCAAGGTACCACTGTACGTAGTTTTGAGAAATGATTTGGATAATATATGAACACCTTGTCTTAAAGATTTTATTCATCATGCTAAATTAAATATTTCATAATCAGTTTTCTTCCTTTTTTCAATTTTTTTGGGGGGGCGGAAGCTTCAGGGGAAAAATGGGGAAAACCGTTTTCCCCCCGAATTTTTCTGGGTTTTTTTCTGGTGTTTTTTTTTCTGGGCCTTCCCATCTCTACTCAGGAAATGAAAAGAGGGGAAAGACTGGAGTAGCATTAAAAGTGAGGAAAGATACAGCAAAATCAGTTAAACAATGTAACAAAATCCAACCAAGAGAAAACCAATAAATGTCACCATAATCCTAGGACATGTGCCAACTACAGTAGCAGATGAAGAAGAGTCTACAACAGAGTCCAGGAAGAAGTTGACAACACACCAAAACAGGATTTCGTGTTAATCATAGGTGACTGGGATGACGAAGTAGGAAGCAGAGCAGAATCAAAAACAGTAGGGAAATTCTTGGGTCAAGAAACAAAGCAGGAGAACAACTGATAGATGGTGGTGAGGCCAACAATCTATTCATCACAAATACCTTCTTCAAGGAACCAGAGAGGAAACTGCGCACATGGACATCACCAGACGGTTGACACAATAACCAAGCAGATTACATAATAGGGAACAAAAGATGGAAGATGTGCCATTCTTGCAGCAAAACTGAGACCAGGCGCAGATTGCGGCACAGAGCATGAATTACTAATATCCAAAATTAGAATAAAGCTGAAGAAGAACACCAGATCAATCATTATAACAAAAAATGATCTGAAGAACATTCCAACAGAATTTAAAGAAAATTTAAGAAACAGATTAGCAGTATTAAACCTGGTTTACCAGGAATGAGAAGAATTATGGACACAAGCCAATGACATAGTCAAAGAGGAATGCAGAAATATAGCAGTAGCCAAAAAGAAAGAGAAGAAGCAATGGATGACAGACTAATTGCTTTAAGAATTTAAAGATGAAAAGCAAATGTAAAGGGAAGCAAGAACACAATCAGAATTATGAATGCTACCATCCAAAGTTTAGTGCACAAGGATAAAGAGAATTACTACAACAATAATGCAGTAAAATAGAAGCCAACAACAAAAAAGGAACAAGGGACCTCTTCCACAAAATCCAGGAATTCAAAGAGAAATTTAAACCAAGGGTGAGGATGCTCTACAATCAGAAGAGAAACATAATAGATGACCACAATGAAATAAAAAATAATGGAAGTTCCAAATGATAGAACTGTTATATTTATACATTTATGAAAGTTTGCATAGCTTTTACTGTGCATTGTTTACAAATATGTTGCTAGCTGCCTTTAGGCCCATTATTAGGAGAAAGAGGGGAAATAAATTAATTAAAAAAAAGATGAAAAACCATGGAATGATTATACCTACTTGTCACTGTTAGCAAGCTGCCGAAACTCCTTCACAGTCATTGGCTTTTTCTGAATATTATATTGAGTGAATAGACCTGACTGACCAGTAACAATCTGTTGAATTGGAGCTGGAATAATCAGACTATCAATGTCATCATAACTTCTTCTTGGCTTCCACTCCTTAGGAGGTATCACCTAGACGTTTAGAAAAAGAGACATTAGTAGCAGCAAAACAAAATTAGAGTGTCACTTAAAATGTTCGATTGAGGTCTAAAACAAATAGGCAAAAAAGGCACCTTCTGCATGGCTTGGGGACATTGTGATTAGACAATGCATGCTCCCAAACTACTCAGAAGTGGCGCCAGGACCACCTAAGGTAGCCCCAACCCAACCACAAAATCTGCTCCTTGCCACAGCCCATTTGAGACCGCAGCAGTAGACGGTCTCAGGACCGCAGCATCTGGTCACCGTGGTCCCACAGTGATCAAGGCAGGAGTGGCCTCTGGCCCCTGCTTTTACCCCATCTGCTGAAGGCCTGAATGAAATTTCACATAAGCAAACTCAGAAAGATAACGTTAAAGAATCAGTGCTCAATTAAGATCAGCAAATGTGATACTTGATGGCAAGGCTTATAATTATGAGGATAATTTTTTTTAGGTGTGTTCAGTGGGATTTTTGGTACTGACTTTGAGAAGAGTAATGCAATTTCCACAGGAGCCAATACCTTTAGTACTGCTCTTCTCTCTTTTAAACTGTGCTTTTAACATGAACATTAACTGTCTTATTAGACAGGTGGAACTATCTCAATTAAGCAAACATTTGGTATAAACTTTTCAGTGGGTATTCTTTTTATTATTCCTTTTAAACTGATATTTTAAGTGTCACATCTGTCTCTAAAAACATTTTTAAAATAGCAAGGTATCAGTTAAATAGCTGTGATACTCCTCCAGTGCTGTATATCAATCTTTAAAAAGATGGAAACCGACCTTCCTAGTTACCGCTATTTTAATAAGCCAAAGGGTATAGACTAGAAAAGTTGGATTATCCTCCCTGATCATTATAGAAAATGTGCATTAGATAGAGCATTATATCCCTATGATTTTTTTTATCTACATTTTTTTCTCTTATCACAACCACCCTCCAAAATAAGATTGAGGAGGAACACAGAGAAGGACTCTCTCAGTGGCGATGCTCTGGTTTTGAAATGATCTCTCTAAGACAGTACTTCTCAAATAGTTGGGCGCGCCCCCAAGGGGGGGCGCGAGGCTCCATAAAGGGGGGCACGAGGCTCCGTACTTATAACAATTTTATAGACAAATGATAGTATTTACAGTCGCGCGGGGGGCGCGAAATGTTTTCTTCTTCCTAGGGGGGGCATGACAGAAAATAATTGAGAAGCACTGCTCTAAGAAATGATGTCTTAGGTCTGAATGTTACATTGTTTTCAACACCAGGCCAAGAACATACTGTTCATCCATGATTTTGAGATCTGCCTTTTAGATCTAGTAGCATAGGTTTAACTCCTGTTCATGATGTTTCTTCAAGCTTTTGTACTCTAGGGTGCATTTTTTGGATCTTATGCTAATATAGGTCTGCTAGATATGTTATCTGTACTGTTTTGTTTTGTTTTGTTTTGTTTGTTTGCAATTTCACTGGAATTCAGTGGGAGAATTTAGATGGCACAAGGGGGTGACTGATTGCGCCCACTGTGACAGAATTGTTTAAACATACCATGGACTTCCATCTGCTGTTTGTTTATTCTGATATGGATCCTGGCTTGTGTCTCCTTGGACAAGTAAGTCATAAACTATGGTTTATTCTTGTGTTATGTCTGTGAATTGTCTGGGGACAGCTAGAGTGCCTGTTTTAGACCTCATAAGAAATACATTATAACAAACCATAAGAAATTATAGTGAACACTTCTCTGCAGACAGTATGCAAACATATAGAGAGGTCTAGTACACTGCTAATTCTGTTTATACATTACTTTTCAAAGTAGGGTTGAAAAGGATACTAAGATGTGAGTTTCATGTGGAAATTTGTTCATCTCTCCTTGTATACTTTGGAACAGTCTTTTCATTGATCATCTGAGGCCACTTTCCCTATGTGCTTTTTGTTGGATGTGTTGTTTGTTTAAATTAAAAAGAAATATAAAACAAAGAACAAATTAAACAAACCACAGACAGAAGGTCTATGGCCATGTTGGCGAAGCTATGGCACGCGTGCCAGAGATGGCATGCAAAGCCATTTTCTCTGACATGCGGAGAGGTGAAGGGGAGGAAAAGGCGCACACCTGTTCCTCCTTCCCCCAGCCATCCCAAGTCTTCAGCTGCCTCTGGAGAGGAAGCTGAAAGCCCGGGAAGGTGCAAGGGGAGAAGTCCCACCCTGGATGTCCCAATCCCCCCATAAGTCCCACCTCTGGCACAGAGTAACACCCAGTGCCAGAAGGCTGTTTAGTATGGGCACTCGGTGCCTAAAAGGTTCGCCATCACTGCTCTATGGCTTGTTTAGTCTGTCCCTGTTTCAGTGGGAACAACAGGACAACATATACCAACACTCTGCTTCTTCCTGATACTGTGCCATCCAAACACACTCATTTATTTTTAATCTGGGCAATATGTAAGGGAAATCTGTCTACAAGTCACCAAAGACATTTATATAAATATTAAAATAAGCTAGATTGCATTGTGAGAAATAATTCCATTATATTCTTATGTACTATCAGTCCAATTCAAAGTTTCACAAGAGCTCCAGCTTGTAGGTATAAACTATGTTGTTAGTCCTAACTAAGGGGGGTTGCAGACTGTCAGAAATAGTGTGAATTCAGTCCACTTTTAGGGTTAGGGTTAAGGTTAGGGAATCATGGGGACTGTATTTTATTGTGGCACTAGAGTTCTCTGACAAAGAAGGTTCAATGTCTCAGAAAAATAACAATTCCCATGATTCCCTAGCACTAACCCTAACCCTAAAAGTGGACTGAATTCACACTATTTTTGACAGTCTGCAACCCCCCTAAAACAGACCTACTGAATCAATGGTAAAAGTCAGTAGTTATGTAAGTTGTGTTGATTTGATAGATCTACTTTAGTTTGGCCTAACAGGCCTACCCTCAGCTATATTGACATAGAACACTGATAAAATGTAACTAAATTCTGAGATTTCCCAAGATCTGTGGTTCCTAACACAAGTTCTAGGCAATAGCCATTGCAAGCAAACATGCTAGAAGTTGTACACTTACAGCTCTCTAGTGGTCCAATTGTTTGTCTCTTCAGATAAGCCTTTTACAACTAGCATGATAAATATGCAATGCTATTTATCTGTAGGGCTGCCAGTTCAAGAACATTAAAGGTCTGCAGATTTCTGGGCTAAAACCTGAGTTTTCAGAGACCCTGATGATTATCATTAAGCAGTATGCATGAAGTACTAGCCACAGTTGCTCACCATTTCTCAGAGAGAGAGAGAGAGCATAGTTTTTTGTTTGGAAATTAAGGGTGAAATCTTAGCTAAAGGGCTATTCCCAGATCAAGATGAAATGAGGGCATTCTTCCT
This sequence comes from Phrynosoma blainvillii, assembly GCA_026167975.1. NCBI lineage: Eukaryota > Metazoa > Chordata > Lepidosauria > Squamata > Phrynosomatidae > Phrynosoma > Phrynosoma blainvillii. Next base: position 114,342,663 of record JANUYF010000002.1, on the reverse strand, counting down.
CACATTTAATCTAGCTCTATCCTATTTGCTTCTAACAAATAGTTGGATGCAGAGTAGAGAAGAGGGTGAGCCCTGTGCTACAACATAAGGAAGGAAGGGAAGGAAACTAATTAAGAAAATGCATAAAACCCTGGGGAAAGTCTTCACAAGTTGCACAAATTATTTAAGCCTTTGTAGAAACTGTAGAAAGCTGCTGGTCTACTAGGTGAGCTGAAGATTTGCACAAGGTCCTTTCCTCTTGTCTGCTGCTGAGCCCACCAATATTGAAGAATTTGTAACCTCTTCTCCCAAACCATGAAGTGAGACATAGGGTCAAGTCCTGATATCTGGCAACTCCATGTATATGTATTTAATCTGCAATTGTTATCTTCTATTGTTACTGCTGTAAAATTACTGATACTCCATCTTTCTTCAACAGTAATCTCCTCTGAGAACATTTGTTGAAAAGTAGCCTATAAATTTGCAAACCAAACTGCACAGAAGTTGCACAGTGCTGCCAATGCTGACATGCAGTTATATACCCACAGAAGGCTAAGGGAACATGTAGGAAGTATAGGGAAAAGAAGTGAAAACAGATAACAAAGAGAATTTTTTAACCCCCCAAAGCCTCTACCAAAATTGTGTAGTAGTTCTGTAGCATTTTGTGGTCCTACCACAAATTTGTTCTCAACAGATGAAATCAAGATTTTTAGTTAATACCTAAAAATCCAACACTGTTCTTTTCACAACATGTGTGAAGATTTTGTAGGAATCTGTGTGCCTTCAAGTCACCTGTCGACTTATGACAACCTCATGAACTTCATATGGTTTTCATAGACAAGGAATACTCAGAAGTGGTTTTGCCAGTTCTTTCCTCTGAAATATAGCATATAACACCTGGTATTCACTGACAGTCTCCTGGTACTAACCAGTGTTGACTCCACCTACATAGATATATATATATAAATGCTTGTTAGTTTGCAACTTGCCTCTTTAGGGGAAAACTGTAGATGAGGGTTTGTTAGTTTCCAAAAGTAGAAATGCTGAAAACATGACAATACAGTGATATAAGCAAAGTCTTGTAGGTACCATGCAAAAAGTAACACAAAATCAAGAAAAAGGAAATATAACTCTAATTAGCCACCACTATTGATAAAAGGGCTCCCAGGGAGATGGAAGGGTATTAATCAGACATGAATATACACCAACATGGAATGTTTTTCTGTAGGATAGCCTGCACATACCATATTGGTAAGGAAATAATCAAAACCAGGCTGGCTAGCATTTTCCACCCTGCTATTATTCCCTTTGTGGTGAAATTTGTTGTAAGGCAACTAAATCAGCTTTCGCATTTTTTGTCTAGACAAGGCTTATCAATGCCTCCTAGGAACAGAATTAGAAAAGGGGAAAAATTTCCTCCAAGGTTCCTGTAAGAAGCCCCCCGATTCCAGTGTTCTTTCAGATTTCCCTCAAGCCATGGAATCCAATTCTCTTGAACCCTGGAATTACCAAGATTCTTATATTCTTGTATTGTGGAAGCTAATGAGACCAAACAATTTCACTAATGCCTGAGTTTCATGTCCAAAGTTCTTTTCAGTTATAACTGCCTACTCCTGTACCTTCTATTAGGTCAGGGGTAGGCAACCTTTTTGAGCCGGGGGCCGGGTTGCTGTCCCTCAGACAATTGGGGGGCCGAAGCACCAAGAATAAATAAATAAATAAATAAATAAATATTTTAAAAAATATATGCATGCACACTCTCTCAACCCCAGAAAAGCCATGGCAAAACCCCTGTGGGGATTTTGCCAAGAAAACCCCAAGAACAAGTAATAACAACAATAATCAATATCATCATGGCGGGTGGCGGCGGTGGCAGGACCAGCCTGGGGCCGGTCCAAAGGCCTCGGGGGGCCTCATCCTGCCTCCGGGCCTTAGGTTGCCTACCCCTGTATTAGGTTTTTTAATTTCCTGCCAGGCCAGCTAGATAAGTTTGTAAAACCTCCATGTTAGACCAGGAAAGATGTGGCATACATTGGATGTGAAAAGGACAGTAAAGAAATGCATTAACAGGATAAAAGCAATCAGCTGTACAGATGCGTTGTTTCCTTCAATCCAACATCAATGGGAAATAAAGCCTCAAAAAAACAAACAGCAAGATAGTGGAAGGCATACATTTTGCTATGATTTAGCAAAAATGCCTTGGCCAACCAATTTGTGGCCCCTCTCCACTCAGTCAATGGCTGCAGCTACGGCTTATATGGTGTCGGCATCACTGGAGGATGTCTGTAATATGGCAGAGTGGAAGGAGCCTTCAACATTTGTGAGGCACTATAAAATAGACAAGTACAAATCAGCACAGATCACATTTTGCTGAACTGTGTTACAGTCAGTTTTATAATTAAATGTAACCACTTTCACCCAGAGGTGGGAAGCCTGGGTATATCCCATAAGTATGTGGGATATCCCATATGTATGTATGTTGCTCCTATGGACCATCCAGAAAATGAGGGACAAAACTTACAGTGAAGTTTCATTCTTAGATGGTCCAGAGGAGCAATCCACTCCCCTCCCTCTGCATGTAGCGACATAGTTAGAGGAATATGATACAAATTAATCAATTTAAGGACTGTGGCAGGCTTTATAATAAAACTAATAGGAAGTGCAAGAGTTGGCAGTTATAACTGAAAAGAACTTTGGACTTGGAATTCCTACAATATAGTGCTGGCATACAGGGAAGAACTCATATGTATGTGGATTGTTCCTACAGACCATCCAAGAATGAAACTTCATGGTAAATCCAATCCCTCATTCTCCATAATACATATTACTTCTACATTTTATTGTTTAAAAATGACTCCTGCAAAGTAGCTTTGCAGTGTGTATACTTATCAAGACCAATCTGCCTAGAAATGCCACTGCCAAGATTCAAAGATTCCCTTACTTGTATGTATTCTCAGAAAATGTGTAAACTTATACAAGTGTCTGAGGAGCAAACCAGTAACAGTTGCATTGTTATATTTCTTAGCTCTGAAAATTTTAGTGTAACAATAAGACTATATCAAATCTGTACATATTATTATCAAGGGGAAACCCTATTCCATTGACTTTAGCTTTAGCTACCACCAAAGATTCTATACTTTCTTACTACTGTCATGATAAGTTATGAAATTAAAAGTTATAGTTACTTGGTGACATGCCACATGTATAAAACAATATGGCTTCAGGCAACTTATTTCACAAGTTTTGTTGGACAGTAGTTATTCTAGCTTTAACTGAGATCTAATTAGCTGGATGTTGTTGCAGTCCTTCAGAAAATACCTGCATACTACACACCCGTAAGGCTCCAATTTGAAAAACAATATTCCACAAGAGCTAAACCTCTCTATGTATTTAATATCCTATTATTATATATACAGCCAAGGTATGAAAGTATCAAGCTAAATGTAATATTTAAAAATCTGAATTTTTAAAAAGCCTAAGCAGATGCACATTGTGCAAAGATCTATCTTTTCCACTGAAGAGATGGAAAATACTTTCAAGTGAAGCAAATTCCATGTGTACTTATGACCTCCAAGCCTGTAACAGGAACTGAAATATACAATATAATCAATAGCAAGTGGAAAAGAATGACGTCCATTCACCAACTGAACAGGCCCTGCTAGTCAAACAGATTTTCAATTATAGTCATGTTGTGCTGCAACATCTGCTTTGCAGAGTTGGGGTACTCTCTGGAACTCTTTTTATAGTATAGTGTATATACAGTATAGTGAGGAGGAGGAGAAGAGGAAGTCCACTAACACAGCAATGAAGGGTATCCAAATGTAATCTTTAATTTCATTCCAGTGGAATAAGTACAATAAACAAAACTGGGGAAAAATACTTGCTGGTTATGCTCTGTAAAGTCCTACATGACTTGATAACAGGCTATCTAAAAGACTGCATTCTTCCATATGAGCTTACCTGGATTTCAACCCTCAGGAGAAGCCCTTCTATGTTTGTCCACAATTAGGGTTACATTTAGTGTGAACACGAGAGAGGGCCCTATCAGTGGCTGTCCCAAGCTCTTGGAACTTCCTTCCAAGAAAGGCCAGACTAACTTTATCTTTGGGGCTGTCAACATAAGATGCAGTTTCACCCTGTTTTGAAACCTACCTGTTTAAACAATACACATGGCCAATACAGGGGGAATTCAAAATGAAGCCATGCTCTGGGGCTAAACTCTGAAGCAAAATAATCCCTGATTTGCTTAGGTTCAAGCCAGAAAATGCGAACTATCACACCAGTATGTAGACTGCATGCCAGTGAGGAGATGGCAGAAGGACCTGGCAATCTGCCAGCACCATTGCTGCCCATAATTTACTTGTCACCCATTCACAAATCTATCGTACATGTGCACAAGTGGTGAACTGCACCATCGACCCATTGCACACCCCGTGAAGCAAAATGACAACAAACAGTGTTGCCAACAATATAATGGATTTAATCATAACATTAACAAATTGGCCTGTCCAATAGGGAACCAAGAAAAGGAGCATGTATGGGGGGGCTCCATAATCATACTGTGCCAATGTGTCTCTGGGAACACCAATACACCATATGGGCAATCAAACGCTTATGCACATCTTGTTGTGTGGGATGTTGAATAGGTTGACAGGTGGATGGGACAAAGGCAGAGATTGGTGGCCGCCTGCAGTGTATTTGTGCACTCATGCACATGCATCTGCAGTGGAACAGGAAAAAAAATGGTGTGGTGCAGCTTGTACCCACAAGTGTCCCATTTCCACATCTCCATCTCTGAAGATGAAGGGGACAATGTGGACTACCCATCAGTATTCAGCTTGTTGTGGGAGCCGGTCATGCAGTCAGCGTGTTCTCACTGCAAATTGGGAAACCCCAGAGGTGAGCCGGCTTTTTCCCTCCATCTGCACAGACCCCAAGTCATCCTTCTACTCAGAAGCAAAATCTTTATTATGTGGCTTATAAACTATTTGCTGAATTAGGTTTTAAGTTAGTGTTGTACTTGCTTTTAAATTGTATTGTTTAACTGATTTGCTTTAATGTTTTAACTAAAAATTTGCATTTTATTTTCTATCTTAAATGTTAACTACATTTAGAACTATTCGTAGTGGAAAGATGCATATACATTTCATATATATTTAATAGAACTATCAGAACTATCAGAAGAAAAGGTGTGAAAAAATTGTAAATGATATGTTATCACCTGCAGACAATCCTCTTTACTTTTTACCAATGACCACTTCTATAGTGTAGCAATGCTGTTTGAATGCCAACTTTGTCCTCGTGACACAGTGTTAACTAAGATTTTCAAGCATTAATAAGTAAAAGCATGCAAGTCTACACAGGTTTTTTTCCTGTTCTTTACTGGTCAATTTGGCATAAAGTGATAATTAGACAGCAAATCCCATTTGTGTTCAAATATCTGCATATCTGTACTACTTGCCAGAATGTTTTTATAAGGAGTGTATTATTTAAATGCATCCTGTCACCTACAGCATACTAAAACATTTACCTTTGCCAATCCAGCACGATGAGCACCTTTTGATTCCATGTAAACCAAGTACTTGTTAAATTCCCTGAATTCATCCATTGTAGGCCGAAAAGTCATAATTTTACAACTTGAATTTGGTGGAGGGTCTGACAACTGAGCAGCCATAGCTATTCAACGTTTTACCTGCTAATAAGCAAATATACATTAGTCACAATCAAGTATATTTGAGTGAAAAATATTTAAAATGGCATATACAGTAAATGTATTATAGCAATACAGCTCAAACTAAATGGTGACCTTGTTGTGTCTCTTCTTGCACTAACTGCATGTGTAAAATACAAAATGTGAGGATGGGCTCAGGAACAAAGAGGGGGGAAAACTGAACAGAACATAATAATGCAGATACTGGCCAAAAGTATGAATACTTTTAGGCATCTTCACTTCTTCCATGCTTTTACCTCTTATATCTTGGACTTCAGTATTTCAAACTACGAATTATACATGAGGTCACATCTGGTAAAAGATGGAATTTCGTTCACTTTGTGCTTTGTTATCCAAATGAAATGTCACACAGAGGATCAGTATATACTTATTATGGAGTGTCTGGACATTGGTACCAATTCATGAGTGATCCAATCTCCATAGAGATAAACTCTTGCCCCCTCTCCCACCCATGTACATGTACAAGGAATACAAGTTTAAGCATGATAAGAGAAATATGTATATCTCTTATTTTCTTGCAGTGATGGTACCTGTGCATAATACATGGGATGAAGGTGCTGATGATATGTATATCCCATCTTTTTCCCAGTTTGGGACTCAAGATGGCTTACCAGAGTAAAAAAAAAATAATAACAGCATACAAAAGTTTAATAGTCCAGCAGAACTATTTCTCAAAAAAAAAAAATCTCAAAGAACTGTTAGAATAAAAAGATATCTCCATGAGTAGCCACTGAACTTACAGAAGGATTGATTGTTAATGTTCCTTAAAAAGGGAGGATAGGAAAAAACAACATAATTCATTACTGATATAAGATCAACTAATGCTTTATAAAGCACACCTATCAAACAAGTGACTCTGTTCTACATATCCTTCCTGTTTTGTGATGAAAAGTTAATATTTAGTATTCTTAAACAGTTTGCATAAGAATACAAGTTATGGAAAGACTGAGGAAAAATAAAGACATTATTTTACCTGCTGGCTTGATATCCGCTTCTACATCAACCCAAAATCAGATTTCTTTCAGCCTATGCAACCAGGGAGAAGGGAGAAGGGGAAAGAGAGAAAGAGCATTTATATTACTGCTGTAGTGTATTTTTTACCCTAAAAATGCAATAACACATACGCTTTTGTTTGTAAATATAAACCTATTTATTTTGGAAGTTCTCAATAAGCGAAGGATTACTAGTGAGATGAAACATATAACTCTGAAAAATAGTAGCTATTAAAAATGAAAAGAACTCAAAACTGTAGTTCAAAAGACACTGTAATATGAAAACCATTATGCAACTGAGACTTGGCACAGGTTTACTTGTTACAATACTGATTTTAGGCTGGAAAATACACCTGCTTATAATAGATGGCAAAAATCTCTTAACTTCTGTATTTCTTGGCTATGAACAAGAGCAAAAGTGGCAAGCTCCATCTGCCAAAGCTGCTCTGGAAGATTATTAGAACACAGAAAATAAAGACTGTAACAAGGAAGGATTTTGATGACATATGTATTATATTTTTCAATCTCTGTTTATGAAAGCATAGTGAGGCCGAGTGCCCAAACTGCAATTATAAAGTGCCACATCCCTCTGGCTTTCTAGTAATGAACTCTGGCAAACTCTGTGCTGGGGCGACAGCATGTGTGCCCACAGAGAGGGCTCTGAGCGCTTCCTCTAGTATGCGTGCCATAGGTTCGCCACCACTGTGATAGCAAAGCCATTACAATTAAAATCCAGATCCTTCAACAAATGAAGAAGCGATTGCATCTCTACTTCCTGCAATCAACAGTTGTGACAATGAACATTTTTTCTCTAAAATGGCAGGGGGGGGGGGGGAGAGGAGAAATCCCAAGACGTTCTGAAGTGCCTTGCTCTCAAGGAAAGTTCCATTTAATTCTTAGTAGTTTCTCCCCATTCCACTTTGGCCAATCTAAGCAATGGCCCATCAAGGACTTTTCATGAAAACTCTTTCATTTGAGACAAGTGTGCTATATCTCCTTATTTAATTACAGTAGTTGTTTGGTTCAGCAGGAAATCAATTCAGACTGCGATCTAAAACACACTGCAGAAATAATCCAGTTTGAGATCACTTGCCCTGGCTCAGTGCTAGGGAATCCTGGGAATTATAGTTTATTGTAGTACCAGAGCTCTCTGACAGAGAATGCTAGATGTCTCACAGAACTACAATTCCCAGGATTCCCTAGCATTGAGCCGGGGTAGTTAAAATGATCTCAAACTGGGTTATTTCTTCAGTGTGTTTTGGACCTGAAATTTCAAGCTGGTTTCAAGAGATGGATAGACAGAACAAAAACTACCTTATTCATTTTGGTGGATAATGTATCTTGAAAGAAGTAAAGGATGGAAGAGGGCAACTTAGCTGATTTGCCTCTATTTTTAATATAAAGACAGCCTCCTTCATAGTCTCCTTCTAAAAGAGATAAATTCTCAGGGTTGGAGAATGAATACATAATGTTTCAATGGTTCCATTCCTACCTTGAGAATATATCCCAGAAGGCTGAGCTGGATGACTACTGTTCATCCCTGTGACATTTATTCTAGTTTCATTCTGTCTCTCTTTCATGCTAACATCAGCCTGTTGGATGAAGTCATCTTGCCATTTAGGGACACCAGTAGAATGATACTCCCAATTCTATATTTCTTTTACATTCATTACTGGTGCAGCAACAAGTGTCCTAAGCCAATGTCTGGGGCTGGTAATGGACTGGATGAGAGACAATAAAGAAGCCGAATTTAAAAAAAATGATGATACATCAGTGGCCAGTTTGTCTACTCGGTATCATGGTGTTCAACCTATATTATAAAAGGCAGTTTTTTACCCACTAGTGGGTCAAATATACATTCATGCTTATTGGTCCAACACAGTTGCTAAAAACCTAGGTGAGAATTATAGCATGAAACAAGTTATACCAGCTGAGACTACCTTATCAACTGCCACCTCTCCTTTTTTTAAAAAAAAATTCCCAGGGCATTTTATTCTGCCATATGTTATGTTAGTCAGAAATTTTAACATCAACATTTATCTACTGAATGAAATAATCTTAACAACTTTGAATAATTTAACTATTTTTTTAATTGTGTAATTTGCTTTAATGATTTTTGTAAGCCATTCTGGGATCTTTGCTATAGAGTGGGGTATAAATATTTTTTAAAATAAATAATAAATGAATAGACTCCATTCTACTCCTTTTTCCCTGAAGCAGTGGATGTACTATGCTGCTATGTGGAATCAGTAATGGACTGGATGAGAACCACTAAAGCTAAAATAAAGGCACTGGCACTAAGTAGAATAACAGAATCATAAGAGACCTCAAGGGCGATCAGCCCCCTGCCATACAGGAATATTCAATCAAAGCACCCTGGACAGATGGTCATCCAGCCTATGTCCAAAATAGGAGACTCCACCACACTCCAAGGGAGTGTGTTCCACTGTCGAACAGCTCATACTGTCATGAAATTCTCCCTAATGTTTAAGTAGAATCTCTTTTCCCATAGTTTGAGTCCACTGCTCCAGGTCCTATTCTCTGGAGCTGGTCCTCTTCTCTGGAACTGAAGTAGTTCATCTCCCCCATGGTGGCTTATCCTGTCAAGCAAATTATTGTTTTAGTGTGTTATATATGTTTGCATTATTGTTGAACTAAAAAAAACAAAACCCTGTACATCAATGTACTTAAAGTGTACAGAAATATATATAAAAAATAAAACCCATTAAAATATCTTCTGACAGGGCAAAAATTTCATGGATTTTGTCCACGTTAGTCATCTAAAATAACATGACTCCACCTCACGTTAAAATGTGCTTCCCAGATCCCCTGGTTAATCGTCAGCAATTTGTTATGCCAAATTGAAGCACCATACCGATGTAACTGAACATCAAAGATCTGACACTGAGATGTCCCACCCCACCACCTCTCAGAGGGGTCCCATTTGCGCCAGGCCTTGAATGGAGCCAGCGCCAAGGTCATACTGTGAGCCCTCAGAAAGCTTTTGTAAGTCTTGCAAGGCTGGCCACCGATTATGGGACTTAGAGCAAGATCTGGGATGAAATTTTACCCCAGATCTCAGCGAAATATCACAAGACTCAGAGATTTCAGGCAGGATTTGCAGGTCTTAAATAGGCTTGTGCACATGGCTCCAGTCTTTCAGAGCCAGACCATCTATGCAAGAAGGCCATGCCATGACCTGGAGTCTTCATTTGGGGCCTAGCTGCATGACCTGCCCATGGATGGGCCACCTGAAGCTAGGTGGTGGGGGGAGAGGTCGGGGGGAGAGGACAGGGGAAGCAGGCAAGATGGGCCAGTTAGGCGGGCAGGGACACTTGGGGGAGCATGGCAGGCCTGTGGCAATGGAGGAGTGGATTGGGCCCTGGCCAGGCGGCCACATGCATGGCCCTGTGATGATGGGCAAGCAGGACCAGGATGGCAGGTTGGGAAATGGGTGAGCATGGAGGCTCCAGGGAGGCTGATTGGGCCCTAGCCAGGCGGTCACATGCACTGATTAATTTGTTACCAATTTATTATTGATTTATGTACACCTTACAACTGATTTATATTTATGATTGATTTATGACCCCTGTGTAAGCATTAAAGTTGTGGCCATCTTTTTACTCACTGCATGATGTCCGGCCCATGTTTTGTTCTGGCACAAGACAATGTGTAAATATTTCTGAAGAAACCTTAAATGCAGTACCTCCACAAGATTTTTATTAGCTGGACCCACCACAGCAACTAAAAGCAAAGCAGCAAGCACAGGGCAGCTTTCTGATGAGCCATGTACTCCTTGGTTCTAAACAAGCTTGAAGGATCTAAGCCAGGGGTAGGCAACCTTTCCCCTTTAAGGGCCGAGGGACTTCAGCTCCCAGAATCCCAGGAGCTATTGGCCAACATGGGACTATTGGCCAACATGGCTGAGACTTCTGGGAGTTGAAGTCCCTCGGCCCTTAAAGGGGAAAGGTTGCCTACCCCTGATCTAAGCCTTCCCTCCCAAAGAAAGTTAAATATTACTCTTTCAAAATTTCACAGTCTACCAGGTGTTACTGACTGCAGCTTTGGACCATCAATGATTTGGATTCTATCCAAAAATCTAAGAACCAGTGAGGTACCACTGAATAATGTATTGTGACCCAAATTATGTCACATTTTGTAATTATGATACTGTGATGCTATTTATGGCCATTTCATTCGAACATTTTGTCAGTCTGTTTGGAATTGCTCCCAGAGCACCTAACACCACTGGTACCACAGTTGTTTGTTTTCTCTAAGTTGCTGAATTTCAATTTGTAGGTCTCAGTATTGCATAATTTTTTCCTTTTTTTGTTTTCCATTCATCTGTTCCCCAAGGATTGGCATGTCTATAATCCAAGGTGTCTTTGTCTCAACCACACTTATGTCAGATATATTATATTATAAATGTTTATCCTTTTGAAGTTTAAAGTCCCTTTCATTCTATGACTTTTTCAGGCTTATATTCCCATCAGTTTTTTTCAGGTGGTAAATAATATGTTTGCATAATTTGTAATTTTTTGTTGTTGTTGTTGTCGTTTTAACTAACATATATGGAATGACACTGATCAGACCATTTCTACCATGGTGTGCTTTTTAGGCAAGATATAGCAGGGTCTCAAATAATTAACAGAAGCTTTATACTTTGAAACACGATATAAATTATGATGGATTAATAATTAGTTCCCATTCTGTACGCAACTGGACCAATGGCAAAGTCACTGCTTCCAAATTTGAAGAAAACCATAAAAATAATAGAAGAATTAACAATATGTCTTCAAATACAAACATCTGGCTCAAAAAATATACAGCACGTCCACGCCATACGTTGGTTTGCATCCTCAGCTTTGAGCTTACATGGACAGCAAGCCCATGAGTCCAAAGTGGTGCATCTGCTGTAGGTGTGTGTACAGCACAAGGGCACAGGCGTGGACGCCCATAGAAAAACATGGGACTTGAAGTCCCGCATTTTTGCCATTCGTGGGGAGGTCCGGAACAGATCCCCCGCATATAGTAGTAGTAGTCACCCCAGTTTACAAAACAAAACAATTATGCCAAGTTCTGTATTTAGCTGCATCCTAGACTCAATCAAGGTAAAGAAAAATATAATGTTACATTACTACTCTCTCATATATCAAAAAAGGCCTCCAGACTCAGCCAGTTAAACAAATCTCATGTGTCCAAATTATATTATGCCACCTGTGACTTTCTTTTAAACAAAAATAATGAAGCAGATCATCTTTGTTGAGCACAAAACCTTTGCTAGTCAAACTTGTCAAGCTATTAAGTAACATATCCTAAGAATCATTCAAAGCACAAAGAAATGAGATGATACCAGATGTTCCAGAGATTTGTGAACACTTGTACAGTCACCTGAACATATAGTACAATTAATGTTTTGATTTGCCATGGTGAAATAGCTGTTCTGTTGCATATGTTTTCTGCTAATTTAGAAAATAAGATACCTCTGTTCCCTATGCAGTGCAATTAATTTTTCAGAGGTAGCCTGTAAGCATTTAATAATAAATAATAATGTATTTACACAAACAGGATTTTTTGTGGTGTTCAGGTGTTGTGATAGTCATCTGTTTGAAAGTATCTTCTATTTGAACAGAACAAGTCCACTTTAAAAATAAAGAACCATAAGCAAGGAGGGGAGGGGCCTTGAAGTTGCCCATCAGCAGTTATCACTGAACAGGGACAGAGGCCATCTGTTCACTGTCTCCCCCACTATGAAATGTATTGTATTTCTATTCAAACTATAATAATTATTCTAAATTCTCTATACAATTTGTATATTCAATATACAGTCAGACCGCCATATCTACAGATTCTACATCCATAGATTTAAACATCCACATATTGACAATATTTTTAAAAATTCAAAAAGCAAAGCTTAATTTTGCTATTTTATATCAGAGACACTATTTTACTATGCCATTGTATATAATGGGACTCAAGCATCCATAGATTTTGGTATCCATAGGGGAGAGAGGTCCTGGAACCAAACACCAGCAGATATCAAGGGTCCACTATATTCATACAAACCTAATGCAGAATTTATAGAAATGTGTTTGGGAAAGCAATTTGTTTTCTCTTTTTTAACATAAGGTGTTTCTTGTATATTATTAAGAGCCTTCTCAGACAATACAGACAGAATACAAACTAATCTAAGAAAAGCCTTGTGACCCCTTCCTCCTAGAAACAGGCCATGTTAGGGATATATGAATGCATAAATCACACTATGCATGAAGGTCACCATTGCACAACAGACATAAAGTGGTACCTCTACTTACGAAATTAATTCATTCCAACAGCCATTTCGTAAGTAGAAAATTTCGTAAGTAGAAGCAAATTTAACACTGAAATGCCCTAATCCGTTCCAGGTCCCCAGATTCAAGCTACAACTCAATACAAATGTATAATACAGGGTTATTTCGTTAAGTACCTCTAATACAAACATGTTACATTACCCTTAAGGATACAGTCCTGGAGAACAAAAAAAAAAAATACAGGACCAAAAATACAGTCCTGGAGATCAAAAGCCAAAAATATCAGAAGCCAAAAATACAGTCCTGGAGATCAGAAGCCACAAATATCACAGGCCAAAAATACAGTCCTGGAGTTCAAAAGCCACAAGTCCTACCTTCCTGGATCTCAGAAGCCACCAATTTCGCTAGCCACACTTCCTCTCCTCTTTCGCAAGCCCAAACAGTGCTGCCTAGCCGAATTTCGCTAGGCAAACACTTCCTCTTTCGCTAGCCAATACAGTGCTGCTTTGTTAGATTTCGCTAACCAATGGCATGCCACGAAATTCGGAGAGCAGCTCGTTCGCGCCAATTTTGTAAGTTGGAACGCTTTCTTAAGTCGAAGCAAATTTTTTCGGGAAGTGCGTTTTGTAAGTCAAATTTTTCGGTAGAAGAAGCATTCGTAAGTAGAGGTACCACTGTATTCTACTGAAAGTAAAGTTCTGCAGACCACCTTGTCTTTGTACACTGCACACTGTGCATTACATGCTGTGGTTGTATACCCTATACTCTGTATTATGATTGTGTATCCTATACTTTACACTGCAATTGCACATTGTGTATTGTGAATTTGCACAATGGTACCTAGTCATTGATATGTGCAGTGTTGCTATACAGCAGCGACAGGCAACCTTTTTCTTACCTGGGCCGGTCTGCCGTCGCCCAGGTCGCAGCTAGGCCAAGGGGGGAGAAAATGCCGGCACGCGCGCACCCGCCACTGCCGCGCGCGACCCCCCCGGACACACAGCCGCCGTGATCGCTACTGCGGTCGCCGCCGTAGCGCGCGCGGGTCCAGCCGCCACGGCGCATGTCACAGCCGCCATTTTGGGAGTCAAAATGGCGGACGCAACACATTTGCGCATGCGCAAGAGTACCGCGCATGCGCAAACATGTCGCGACCGCCATTTTGACTTTCAAAATGGCGATCGCTGCAAGCGCACCCGGAAACGCGCTCTGGCAGCGGCGGCAGCGCGCGGCGGCAGCAACGGCGGCAACCTCCGTCCAGGGCCGGTAAGTCCGGAGCCCGGGGCCTAAACCGGCCCCCGGGCCGTAGGTTGCCGGTCCCTGCTATACAGCATGAGGATTGTGTTATGTTCATATAGCATATCTCTGTATGCAGGTATTTAAGCTACAATAAGGAATTACTGGACAAAGGCCACAGAAACATCTCTCAAGAGGAATTTTAAGAAGCCCAGATACACCTATTATGACACATGTGCATCTGTTCAGATAAAGAACTGAAACTTGTATGCATATCGTAGTTTTACAGGTGATGCTAGAAATCTATCTGAATGCAGAAGTATATACACATAAAACCAACTGTCATGGTCAGCCCTGAGGAGGACTCGGAGGACGAGGAGGAGGATGGGTCTCCTCCAGAGAAGGAAGAGATGCAGGCTCCACCTGGTTCTCATTCTGCTCTCCCAGCCCCAGAGCAGGAAGAGATACAGGCTCCACCTGGCTCTCATTCTGCTCTGTCTGAGCCAAACCCGGTTCTCCCAGCCCCAGAGCAGCCAGGTCCTAGTGCTCCTTCCTTGGAGGCTCAGCTGCCTAGTGGGGAGAAGCAGGAGGATACAGCAGAGCCAGTGCCTTCCTTTAGGCAGAGGAGAGCTGAGAGTGCTGGCAGTCGCAGGTCCAGGAGACTAGCTGAAAAGCAGCTGCTGAACAAGCCTCAGCTGGCACTGAGGTAGGATTTGACTATTTAAACATCTGCAAGAGGCTTCCTCAGTGCCAAGACTTACTGTAGTTTCCTTGGGAGACTACGGTCAGTGTGGCTTCTTGTTTCCTGCTTTGTGCCTCTCGCTCTTGCCTTGTGGAACTCTGTTGCCTTGACCTTGGACCGGACTGGACCTTTGCTGATTGCTGCCTGCCCTGACCTTAGACTGACTGATGCTGATTTCTGGACTCTGCTTTGCTGGTGCTTCAACTACAGGAAGGTTTGTGGCTGGCCTTGCTGTTTGCTGCTCCCCCTTTCCATCCCTAGCAGCTGTGGGAACTGAGGCTGGCTGTAGTTGACACCAACTCCTATTTGTGTGTGTACAGACTAAATTCTTTTTTTAAATTATTATTATTATTATTATTATTATTATTATTCAAAAACACTTGGTAGTATTCAAACCAAATCTGAAGATACTAAAAAAGAAAAAGAAATATTCTGTTACATACTTCCTTTTCACTGACATACTGCAGAAATGCTTGAAATGCAACTCATCTTTGTTAAACCTCTCCCTCTATTACCTTACAGTCGAGTTCTCTTAACCGTATTAAGTTCTTTAATATACAGTCACATTGTTTAAACAATTAATATCTATTTGAACCTAACCAGCTCCAACAAATAAATTCTTAATCAAGTCCAGAAAAATATTTTAAGGACTATGAAGAAAATCCTGCACTGAGCAGGGAATTGGACTTGATGATGCATTGGCCCCTTTTCAACTATGATTCTATGAAAGTCTTTGCCATCTCCCACTTCACAATTTAAGTTCTCAGTTAACATGGCAAGCCTAACTTTTAATTTTAATGAAAAGAAAGAAAAAGCAATCTCATATTATTAGAAATTAAAGTTCCTTTGATATATTGTTCTAAAATACACAGTCCAACAGTGATTTTACAATGGATGTCCAACACAAGCAAATAGTGACCATACCGAGAAGGACAAAAACATGTCCAAAATAGTTGTAACCCAGGCCCTTTTCTAGACTGCAAGGCCCCGGTAATTTGGATCAGCTCCCTCCCTTCGGTTGAGTCTCTCTTTTTTTCTTTTTTTGCCTAGTGCATCACTTAAAATCATCAGCTTTGCCAATACACAAACTGCTGCATTTTCTCTTTTTTTCTTCTGCTTGCCAATAAACCTTCAAAAGGTTAACAAAGATACCGGTAGTTTACTCCAGCATAATCAAAACCAAAACCAAAACAGAACAGATATATTTTAGCATTATCTTTTATAGATCTCATTCCATTTCCTCAGATGTATGGAGTTAACAAGACCCGTGAACTCAAATGGAAATTCAAGCCAAGAGTGGGGATGCTCTACAATCAAGAGGAACATATTACCCTATCAAGATGAAATAAAAAGACAATGGAAATAATGCACAGAAGAGATATATAAAAGAGATGAAAATATGTATGACACAGAAAGTAAGGCAGAAGCAGCCCTCAGAGAAATTGGGAAAATTTAATCACTAGGAACAAACAATATTCCAATTGAAGCGCTACAGTCCACACAGAAAGAATCAAGTCTAGTGTTAACTAAAATATGCCAACAAGTATGGAAAACAAAATAGTGGCCAGTAGACTAGAAACGATCAATATACATCCCTATCCACAAAAAAAGAGACACAAAAGACAGCAGCAACTACAGGACCATAGCATTAATTTCCTATGCAAGCAAATTATGCTCAAAATTCTGCAACTTACGACTCCAATCATACATGGTGAGAGAAATCCCAGAGGTCCAAACAGGGTTCAGGAAAGAAAGAGGCACTAGGGACCATATTGCAAATTTATGATGGCTAATGGAGTGCACCAAAGAATTCCAGAAAAAAATCACCATAATTCCTTATTGTAGCATAAATACCTGTATGCAGAGATATGCTATGTGAACATAACATAATCCTCATGCAGAATAGCAACACTGCACATATCAATGACTAGGTACCATTATGCAAATTCACAATATACAATGCACCAGATAATGAGGAGATCAAAATGATTCAAAGATTTTCCATACTTTGGATCAAAGATCGATCAGAACGGAGACTGAAGTCAAGAAATCAGAAGAAGACTAAGAACGGGAAGGGCAGCGATGAAAGAACTATACAAGATCCTAAAATGCAAAGATATGCAACTAAGCACTAAAGTCAGAATTGTCCAAGCCATGGTATTCCCTATTACCATGTAGGGATGTATGAGCTGGACAGTGAAGAAAGCTGACAGAAAGAAAATCAACTCACTTGAGATGTGGTACTGGAGAAGAGTGCTGAGGATACCGAGGACAGCCAAAAAGACAAACAAATAGGTCCAAGCACAGATCAAGCTTGAACTCTCCCTGGAAGTCAAAATGACAAAGCTGAGGCTGTCATTCTTTGGCCACATCATGAGAAGGCATGCCTCCTTAGAAAAAACAATAATGCTAGGAAAGGTAGAAGGCAGCAGAAAGAGATGAAGACCACACATCGGATCGCTAGACTCAACCAGTGAGGTCACGGATATGAACATGCAGGACCTGAGCAAAGCAACAGAGGATAGGGGGTCTTGGAGATGTCTCATCCAACTCAAAGGCAATTAACAACAAATGGCATGCAATATTCAAGCCTTAAGTATCCGCATTCATCATTACCATCATCTTTATTTATGCCCCACCTTTTTCCCAAGACCTGGCTCAGGGTGGCACAGTGTGAATAATTGCAGGGGTAGCATCAAGTTGAAATGGAATTCACAAACTATTATATTATTAACACCGATCATAAACATTCAAAGTAAGAGCATATACATTCTGTCAATAGCTTCAGGAGTGAATTCATGAAAAATGATACACTATTTTGCAAAGCAGTTAATGAACTCTAGGTATTAAAGTAACAAGTTCTTCTTTTGAAAAAGTGTTTTGATTGTTCCGTTGTGCTGAAGCCCTACTGCATTTCCTTTTTACCTTGCCTGTTGTAGGCAGGCAACACACAAATACAGAATTATTAGCTAGCAGAGAATCCCATTCTTTCCTAGCTTAAGCTTTATTGCACTGTTTACTGCAGACATATTGTTGGAACCCTGCACCAAAAGTCTGTGTTTCACCAACCTTCCTTCACCATCTTTCCAAGTCCAATACTGCAGAAAAAACAGAGGGGATGTGATGAACGAGTCAAGGGTGCCTCATGAAGATGGAGATTAGATACTGTTGAAATGTGTGTATTGTCCTGCATCACATTTCTCGCTGTTTCCCACACCCATCCATTCTCCTTACCTGCAGGCTACAATTTCCTTACTGCCTTTGTCCATCAAAACCATTGTTAAAAGTGGACTTGCCACTTCATTTCCATACACACAAGATTTTTAATTTGAATTGATATTCTCTCACAATATAAATGACTTATATAGGTCTGTCCCTGGCTTTCCAGTCCATCTGAGGAAGCAGACTGAAGTCTACAAAAGCTCATGCCGCCAACTTATTTCTTTCACTTACGTCTCAAAGGTGCTACAAGATCTCTTTACATACTAATCCATAATGAGTTCACTTTTCAGAATAAGACAAACTTTCAGATAAGTGCCACTGCTATTGAGTATTCCACTGTTTACAAACGTAGTAATAGCTGACCTAGAACAACACTTTCTCACCTCCCAGTCCAAAGCTCTCTGGCTGAGATGCACTGATAGCTTCTTTATCACTGGATTCATGAAGAAAAATCTTGACAAGTTCCACTACAATTTCATAACTTCCATGCAACCATCAGACTGAGTCTGTAAAATGGACATTAAAACACCATGTTTTATTGAAAACCCATTGACCACAACATGTACTTATGTACCTTTAACTTCTAACCAGAACATACCACAAAAACTATTGTTTACAATCAACTTCTCCAGTATAACCACATTTGCTCAGATTTAAAGGGCAGAAATTTAAGAATCATGAATTTACAGCAAGCATGTCCCAAATTAGAGTACATGAACAATGAAATGGGGGGAAATGTCCAGCTAACACCATTCAAAGTAAATATTCCAACCTGAGATGAATACTTCCCTTTCCAGGCTTCGAGTAGCAGGCCTATGCTTGCTTACAGATAGCCCCTGAACTTTACACAACTACTCAGGCCATACAATGTGGATGATAAGACATGGACTGGTCTCTGCTACAGATTCATTTGCCAACTCTGTCCCTACCATCAACTCAAGTAACACCACGAGAGGGCCCAGCAGTGTCATCCAGTACATGAAAGGATCACTCACTGGCTCATCTTTTAATGTGATATATGCCACCCTTGGCCCACAATGCCCTCTTGCAGGCAGAGCAATCCCTATGTAGAAGAATAAATGAGCACACATGTAACATTAGAAATGGCAACACACACAAACCAGCATTGTATTTGAACACCTTAGGCTCCCTGAACATTCTTGTCACTGATCAAAGTGGCTACCATAGAACAAAGAAATATCAAGGGAAAACTCAAGTGGGAAAGTGAATTGAGATATATTCACAGTTTCCAGTCTATCACCAAAATACCGAACTGGGAGAACAATTTCTTAGCACCCTATGTATATGAATATGCTGGTTTTCACATTAGACTTGTATATAGACACTTTTTTAAAGACTATGAAATGAAACAGCACAGTCTGGCATCAATACCATCACTTTCCTGAAAGTGAAATTCAATACTTTTAACACTCCAGGGGTAATTAACTGCTTAGAAAACTTTTTGCACATTGCTTCTCAATTATCTGTCTTACTTATTATCAGGTGGTTTATACGCCAAGCATCCCTTTGGATGTTTTCACTCTGGTCCCTCTGCCAAAAACATGTACACTGTGTAAATTCCATTAATCTGAGGAAGCCGTCTGTGATCCACAAAATCTCATGCTAAAATGGGTCTGTTAGTTTTAAAGATGGCACAAAATTATTTTTACCCTAGGAACTTTGGAAATAACTCTGATTGATTACTGGATTGCACATTTTTGAAAATAGAGAAATTAGCCCTTGCGGCCTGAAGACAATTTGTAGTTCCAACTACAGTAAACCCACTGAATCAATTCCTAAATGGTAAGGCAACACTTATATAATTCTTGCTGATTCAGTGGACCTATTCTAGTTGGAACTAGAATGTGGACATATTTGTTTGTTGTAACAGTCCTAGATATAACCTGAAACGTGTATCACACAAGGGCTGCATGTGCACTGGATATAATGTAGTTTACACCACTAACTGTCATGGCTCAATGCTATGGAGTTCTGGGTTTTGTAGTTTGTTGTGGCACAAATCTACAAATCACAGAATTTCAGAGTATTGAGTCATGGCAATTAAAGTGTTGTCAAACTGTATTACTTCTGCAGTGCAGACTGGCTCTTAGGGGAGTTTCATCCATTTAGGCTAAGTAACCTTCTTCTCTCCTTCTTAACTATATAAACTGCAACATGAACCTTTTTCTCTTTTCTTCTCTTCGCTTCATACTTCCCTCCCCACTGCTTTTTTGTAACATCTTCCCTCATAGAATCAGAGTTGGAAGAGACCACAAGGGCCATCCAGTCCAACCCCATGCCAATCAAAGCAATCTGATAAAACAGATTTTGAAAACTTACACATGTTTGTTCATATTTCTTGGAAGGCACTGCCTGCCTATAGATTTTGCAAATGTTCTTACGGAGAAATAGAGCTTACTTTGTTTTTGAAGGCAAAGGGAAAATTTGTTGCATTATATGAAAAGATCAACTATTTGGATATTATTATAAACAGGTGGGGTGTAAGACTTCTACATGTATAAACCAAATTCTGAATTTTCAGTGTTTAGCCATTGGCTAAACATTGAATTTGTACTTCATGCTAAGCTATGGTTTACCTTAGGCATATTTCGTTGTTTGGGCCATGAATCTTCCCACAGACAACAACAACAAAAATTTAAAGCCCTCCATTTTCTTCATTTCTCATCTATGTCCTTTCTATCCCTTTTTAAAGCCCCTGTGACAGGGTTGGCAACTGCAGTAAAAAAACAGGGATAAACCATGCTTATAGGCCTCAACATAATGAGAGATTATGGTTAAAACAAGCCAAGGTTTGTACACCAACAACAAACTATGGGTTCTTCCAAGTACAAGTACAGATTTGGACATCAAAACCCAGAACTTAACAAACAACAAACTGGCTTACTATTACTTGTGAGCTCAACTACTGTGTGACTCAAGTTGATTGCATCATATTGTTGTTTCAGTGGCATTGCTTTTGGTAGAAAATATCCCAACCTATTGGATTCTAGTCACACCCCCATATGATTATTCAGTTATAACTATCACCAGATATCTGTTCAAAAATGAATCTGATAAGGAGAATAATGCAGCCAGCATGGTGTAGTGGTTTGAGTGTTAGACTAGGACTCTGGGAGACCAGGTTCAGATCCCTGCTTTGACATGGAAAGTCATTGGGTGACCTTTGGCAAATCATACTCTCTCCACCTCAGAGCAGGCAATGGCAACCCCCTTCTGAACAAATCTTGCTGAGAAAACCCCGTGGCAGGGTTTGGTAAGTCAGACATAACTTGAAGAGGCACAACAACAACAAAGACAATAATAGCTCACAAAAGCCTTTGCCATAATCAATGTTATTCTGCATCATTCCTACCATATATGAAATGAGAAATTCCAGGCAGGAATTCTTTTAGGACAGCAAAAAGGACAAACGGATCCTTGAACAGACCAGGTCTGAACTCTCCCTGAAAACCATGATGATGAAGCTGAGACTGTCATACTTTGGCCACATCATGAGAAGGCAAGACTCACTAGAAAAGATAATAATGCTAGGGAAGGTAGAAGGCAGTAAAAAGAGAAGAAGACCACACTCCAGATGGTTAGACTCAATCTGGGAGATCACAGGCCTAAACATGCAGGAACTGAGCAGAGGAGTCGAGGATAGAAAGACCTGGAGCTGTCCTAAATATGAGTTTAGGAAATGCTTCCACCTTCTCCATTGCAGTAGCCACAGAATTCCCCACCACACTGTGAAGGAAGAGGAGGAGAGAGTCCCTCCTCTCATTGTGGCAGCAATGGCTACCTCCACAACTTCCCTGTCATTTCTAGAAGCTGGTAAGTTTGCCTGCCTAATTGCACCTGACACAGAAAGCCGCCAGCATGGTTCAGGAACTTCCTTGGTCTAAGGGGTCCTAAGGTCTAAGAACTATAGGACTGGTGAGCAGCAGAAACACTTTTGCTGCTTTCTTGCCTGGCTCAGAGTCACAAAGCCCATCTCAGGGTGAGGGAACCAAAAATATGTTGCTCCTGGATATCCAACATCTGAGACAACCACCTTTGTCTACCTTGTGGCAGTTCCAGCATTTGCACTGTGCTGCTCTTACAGTGGTTAATGGGCCTTGTAGATTGGAGGAGACAAGGATTTCATTCATCAACAGTACTCAGCATCCCAATGTGAGGTTTTGATAGGATATATAGTCAGTGTTAAAATGTTGAAATGTAAAGATGTGTGTCTGTATTTTTCCTTGATGAGAAAAACTGCTTCTTGAGGCCAGATTCACAATTATCAACCCAGGTGTGTATTAGTCAAAACAAAGCTAGTTAACAAGCAAAATTCTGTGAGAAAGAGTTTTATTTACACAAGGGGCTTTTCAATAACAAAGAATGTTTTGGGAATGGCAGTCACATGATGTAATATGAAAATTAGAGGTTGGGCTAACACACGTCATAAAAGATCAACCAATTAGCCTGAAAGGGCTACACCCAAAGAGGTGGAGATATGTGGGCTGGAATTGTGTTTCTGGGAAAGCACTTCACTTCTCTTTTAACCTTGCAACTGAATGGATTAACTAACAATATTTTGCTGATGCTGTAGCTTGACTAATTTTTCAAAATGTAGCAGTTATAGTTTTGTTCCTGTTTAGCCATTCTGGCTAAAGTGAAAATGTTATTGTTATTAGTATTTCTTTTTTGCTCATGCTGATTTTTGCAATAAAAGTAGAAGCTTGCTAAAGCTGCATGTTGGTGACTGGTCTGGAGGACTGTTTCCTGTACATTCATCATCATTAAATTTCAACACCCAAATCTATTCATTAATACACGTTTATACACCTGTTTGAGGATTGAAGGTGGGCTTCTCTGTGTCCCACCAGCAGGGACAATCTGATGTTGGAAGTAATGGTAAAGACCTTCTTGGTAGTGGCACCCCAACTGTGAATGCACTCTCCTTGTGGGCCCAACTGGTGCTGCCAATACTGGCACCATCCAAGCACCAAGTAAAAACATGGCTTTTTATTAAAACATCTCATTAATGCAAACAGGTTTTTTTTAAAAAAAAAAATCAAAATTTTAAACCTGTTTTTTCTGTTGTGGGCTCAGTATCATTTTAGACTATTTAAACTATGTTTAGTTTGTTTTTAACTGTACCCTTCCATAAGACCCTAGGATATAGAGTAGATTATAAATATTTAATATTAACACTGTATGTACTCATGCATAAGTCTACAAATTTTACTCAAAAATTGACCCACATTCAGGAGGTGATGAAGGATGTGGAAGTGATTAGAAGGGTAGAAGGTAGAAAGTAAAGTAAGGAAGTGAGAAGGGTTGGTGGGTAATGGGAATGGGAAGAGATGATGGGAGGTTAAGGGAAGAGAAAGAGATGGATGAGTGAAGGGTGTGAATGTTATTGAGGGAGAATTCTCCATTATAGAAATTATGTGCTTAAGTTTTTAATATTTGTAATGTGTATAATGTTGTTTTGGAAATAATAGAAATTTAATCAAAAAATTGACCCACAAAACCTGTGTTGACTTATGCAAGGGTCAATGAGAGTACTTTAACTCCTATTTTTAAAAGGGAACCATCCCCTGATGAAAGGCAAGAGTGTAATCTGTCTTGGAAGCACTGACCCCCCCCCCATTGTCTCATCTATCCAGCCATTTGGGTGAGGACAAACAGTCATGCCTCCTGAAATTCTGTAAGTTCTTTGGCATTGTTTCCCTTTGCTTCATCCTTCAGATCCTTTGTTACATGCCCCTAGGTTTTACCCTCGACATATCCACGGATCATATCAAAATCCATAATTTTGGCCCCAAAACCTGCCCTCGACTTATACATAAAGTTGACTTATAGTCGAGCATATATGGTAAATAATGGTCAGAATCCCTTGACCACTCAGCTTCCATCCCTTTTCTTTCAACTCTAGTTCAGCAACTCTTTTTAATCTGCTCTATTTGGTGGGAAAACTAAGGCATCTTTCTTTAGATTCAGAGCTAGTCACTATTATGATATGGAACCTCAAGAACAGATTTGCTTGTTTAATTTGGCTCAGGATGGTAGTAATCTTCTAAGTAGAGTTAGGAACTGCAATTGACCTACAAACCCTTTAGCAACTGAAGACCTTGTATGTTAGAAGCTACTGCCTCTGATCATGCATAGTTTCAGACTTTAGTTTTAATCATCATCCCTCCTCACAACAGTTAAGGTAGGAAAAGAGCCTTGGGATCTAGTAGTAGCTGGTGGTTTCATGTCAGTGGAGCAGAGAATCTGCCAGTATTAAATTTAAAGGAACTGTCCATGGTGCTGAACCCTATCCCCCAGAATATGTTCCGGCACTCTGGATAGATCACTTAAAATTCATACTAAAACCCAGAGCAAATTCACTGCTCCACTGACAAGGAAACCAACAACCAACTTTGCTATGATCCCACAAAGCCAATGCCTACTTTTCCAGACTTATAGTTAGTTTCCAAACTGTTCTATTCTTCACTGATTTAACTTTTTAAAGAAAGTTCTTACAATATCATATTTTGCAACCATATAACATCTTATATCATCACATTTTGCATCTCAAAATCAAATTAGGTGCCCTGCATTTCACTGGGAGGAGAATTAATTCCTTTGTCCACTTAAGCTGGCCTGTAAAAGAATTAAATGTAGACCCATATTTCTAAAAGCTTGCTGTTCCTTGTTGTGGACTCTGTTTCTTTCCTTTCTGTCTAGTTCTTCCTTTCTGTCTAGTTCTTCTTGGCCCGTATCAGGTCCTAAAGGAGTCTTGAGGAAATACTTTTTTAAAATATATTTTTTTAAAAAAATCTGTTACCAATTATCAGTCTTTGGCATATCTACATGCAGAGGGATGCTCTGCTCTTTCAGTGCACTGTAGCTTCAAACAATGAGAGAGAAGAAACAAACTTACACTTCACAGATTTTGTTAAATGGGATTACAAAATCAGCAATTAAAAAAAAAGAGAGTGATACAAATTTTACACAAGAAACCTCTGGGGGGGGGCAGTGGCCAGATCTTGAAGCTACATGATGACTGAATACTGACATGGTTCCAGAAATTAAAGCTAATAGTGGTCAAGTGTTCAACTAGGACTTCAAGAGACCAGGGTTCAAACATTCATTCAGCCATGGAAACCCACTGGATGGCCTTGGAAAGTCATACTCTCTCAGCCTAAGGAGAAGGCTATGGTAAACCTTCTCTGAATCAATCCTGCCAAGAAAAAAAAATGTATGACAGGGTCACCAGAGGTTGCAGTCAACTTGAAGGCTCAAAACAACAACCAAACACCAGGAAGCTAAGTTGTAGTGCACCAGCTGTGTCTTCAAAGCCAAATTCCGAGGTGATTTTCCCCCTTTTACAGAAAAGACTCTCAAACAAGCAATCTGGAAAGGGGAGGGCTACTGCTTCCTACCTAACCAAAAGGCCCTTCTCTGCTCATCACATCAAACTGTTTCCACTGGGATATTCCTATCTTCACTCTCCTCAGAGCTAAGAAAGACACCCCAACTCCTTCCCTCCCCACTCAGGCCACAAACAGACCACAAAGATAATATTTCCACAAACAAAGACACACACACTGCCATTGCCATCCCCTGAGGCTGAGAGAGTGTGACTTGCTCATAGTGCCCCCCCCCCAGTGGGTTTTCATGGCAAGCGCCTGGACTCCTTTATATTCCTAAATCCTGACTCTTTTATTGCTAAATCCCAACCCAGGATTGTTCATTTTCTCCCCTGACAGGCCTCACACACCACAAAAGCCCTCACACCAGGCATGTCTGGACCAGGGTAACCGGGTGTCCTCCTTTCTCAGGACACACCCTCCATTCCATTTTTTTTCTTGACTGTCCCACATTTTTCGGTGCCTGGTCCTCTTTTGTGGGGGTGAGGACATCTGGTCAACCTGGCTGGGACTCATACCACACAACACACACACATACACACACTCCCTGCCTCGCCATTGCTCCCCCCTTCAAGTCCTCCCCACAACGCCCTACATTGTTCCTGAAAGTCCTCCATTTTGTGGTGCTTGTCCTTCTTTGTGATGAAGAGAACATCTGCTGGCCTGAACTCCCCCCACAACAACACCACACACACAAACACAAACACACACACAAACCACCTCGCCATTGCTCCCCCCCAAATAGACCATGCCCTCCCATTTTCCTGTAATGTCCTCCATTTTGCGGGAGACCTGGTCCTCCTTCGTAGCAGTGAGGCCACTTGGCCACCTTGGCTGGAAGTTATAATCCCAAATATAGGACAGAAGCAGCACACTATGACGACAAAACCACACAAATACACACACACAAACAAACACACACTCCCTGCCTCGCCACTGCTTCCCCCACATTCTTGCTGTTTGCCTCCAAGTCATTCCCCACTTATGGCGACTCTAAGGCAACCCCGTCATAGGGTTTCCTTGGCAAGTTTCTTCAGAGGGGGTTTGCCACTGTCGTCCCCTGAGGCTGAGAGAGTGTGACTCGCCCAATGTGGGGCCCTCCCCATTGGGTTTTCGTGGCCAAGTAGACGCAAGCCCCCTGGACTCCTTTATATTCCTAAATCCTGACCCTTTTATTGCGAAATCCTGACCCAAAATTGTTCATTTTCTCCCAACAGGCCTCACACACCACAAAAGCCCTCACAAACAATCCCCTACGCTGTTGTTGAAAAGTCCTCCATTTTGCAGTGTCTTGTCCTCCTTTGTGGTGAGGAGGACATCTATCTGGTCGCCCTGGCCTGGACTCACCCCCCAAAAAATACCACACAGACACTCTGCCTCGCCATTGCTCCCTACCTGGAGCACTCACCACAGACAGTGTCCTCTGTTTTTCCCGAATGTCCTCCTTTGAGGTGAAGAGGGCAACTAGTCCCCCTAAGCCTGGACTCCCTCCTCCCAAAAAACACACACCACACAGACACTCCCTGCTCCGCCATTGCTGCCCCCATAAGTCCTCCCCACAAACAATAAACCTCTGCCTCCCCACTTCCTGCCACCTCCGGCGCCCCTCACCTGTTCCTCCCGCCTCAAGAAGGCTGTTTTCCCCTCAGGAGAAGGACCGCCTTCTCCTTCACCGCCGCCCTCACCGGACACTCCCGCCTTCGCCCCTCTTTACCTGGTTAATAGCGCCTGGGCCTGGAACGGAACTCCCCCCCTCAATCCCGGCCGAGTGGAACTGTCCAAACCGCTCCCCCCGCCTCGCGCCCGCCTTCGCCCAAGTCGGACTTGTTGTTTGCCTACGCGGAGATGACAGCCACGGCGGAGTGCGCAAGCGCGCGAAATGTTCAACGGAAGGCCTCTCTCTCAACTCTCCTCTCGCGCTCCTCCCAGAGTGAGGCCAGTCACGTGACGCGAGCCGAGTCGATGCTAGTCTAGATCACATGGGAAAGGGAGCGATCGGTTCAACATTCCAAAAGGAGGAGGAAGAGGAGGAGGAGGGGTTATGACGTTTCTTTTTTTAGTTGTCGTCGTCGTGACGTCACACGCATCCGCCACGTGCCCAGCCGGCAGTTGGCGGCGGTTTCTTGAAGGCTGGGCTTTCCCCTCCATAGAGTGATTGTGTGTGTGACTATAAGGAAGGGAAGGGGGTCACCCACCCAATCAGGGGATTGGTTTCTTTCTCCTTCTTCCTCCGGACCAATCCTGTTGGATGTTACATGGGAATTTTTTTTTTAAGTGAGCGAGGGAGAGGGAGCGCGCGCTCGGTGGGCAGGTTGGCGTCTGAAGATGTCGTTCGTTCGGGTTCGTTGTGCGCATGCGTTTCCTTCTTCTCCGTCGCAGGAGCGCAGTTTGGTGTGAGGCGAGATTCCTGTCTGGAGGGAAATAGACTCGGCCCTCCACGTTCGCTGGGGTTAAGAGCACAGGACCCCTGTGAATGTGTGAAACCCACAAATAACAAAAAAATATATGTTTTTACCTGAGATATCACCTCTCTAGGAATATCTATGTTCTCCAGTGAAACTCTGTGGTCAAC
Source organism: Phrynosoma blainvillii (assembly GCA_026167975.1). Taxonomy (NCBI): domain Eukaryota; kingdom Metazoa; phylum Chordata; class Lepidosauria; order Squamata; family Phrynosomatidae; genus Phrynosoma; species Phrynosoma blainvillii. The sequence continues at coordinate 114,314,490 of JANUYF010000002.1, read as the reverse complement.
ATCTTCCAGACATTGACTATAGAATTGCACTGGAGGAGCTACAAATGCCTAATGGAGTGTCCTCTCTAGGAATCTCTAGGTCCTTCAGTGCTACTTTTGGTGCTACTGCTGGAGGACCTAGATATTCCTAGAGAGAACATATTAATAAAATCCCCTCAAATAATCAATAAAATCCCCTCAATAATCAAATCCACAAAAGTCAAAGCTGCAGATGTGGAGGGACGAATGTATATTTTAATAGATGGCTGCAGCTATCTACATTTGAAAATTATGAGAGACCAGTGTATTCAGTGGCTTTGGGGGGGGGGGCTTCTCTCCAACGTTGGTTGTTGACACTTAACAGAGAAGCCTGTAATGGTAGCTCTAGGAACAGTAGGTAAAGAGAGAGCAAGTCCTGCATGACCCAAGACTGGATAAACTAGAAATATCATCACTTATTTTCCACACAAAAGCAGCAAAAATAAAATCACATTTCTGCTGCTACAATGCTGCTCCTGACTTTTTTTTAATGAGATTTTAAAAATATTGGGAATACTAAACTGTTTCAGAACAGTCCAAACTCTTCTCAGCTCCTTCTTTAGTAATAGAGCCTGATCAAGGCTGCATCTGCACTGCAAAAATAATTTTATTTACATGTGTTTGTTTTGTTTTAATGCTGCATTTCTCCCAGAAAGGGACCCAAAACGGCTCACAAGATAAAAACATTTTTAAAACTTTACCTTAAGAATTTAAAACCAATTGAAATCATCTACTTAAAATAGTATAAACCTAAAATAAAGACATGTAAAGCTAAAAACATAATTAAAAACACACTCCCTGTATTTTAAAAAAAACATGATTGTATATTTAAAAGCCTGCCTCAATAAAAATGTTTTTGCTTGCTGGTGAAAGGCACGGAGGGAGGGGGCCAGTTTAGCTTCTTGCAAAAGGGAGCTTGGGATGAAGGTGGGACCAAGAGAAAGCCTTTTCCCTGAAGATCTTAGGGCTTTGGCAGGTTCTTATGGGGAGATGTGGTCTCTCAAATAGTCCAAAGAGACCATTTGAGTCTCTCAAATACAGTATGCCCTCAGTATTTGCAGGTGATCCGTTCCTGACCCTCCCCCCTACAGATAGCAAAATCAGTGGATGCTCAAGTGTGCATTGTCCCCAGTAGTGGCTCGGCTATGCTCAGTCCCTCCTGACTCTCACCAGCAGCAGCTGGCAGGCAGGCGGCCTCCGCCACGCTGCCTCCTCCTCTTCTTCCCGCTTCTTCCTCTGCCTCTGCTTCCTCTGCCACTGTTGCCTCAAGTCTGCAGATATCGAGGGCAGACTGTAATCCAGGTTAACACCACTTCAACTGCCATGGCTCAATGCTGTGGGATTCTGGGAATTGTAGTGTGTTGTGGCACCAGAGTTCTCTGACAAAGAAGGCTAAAAGTCTCACAAAACTACAGGTCCCAGAATTCCATAGCATTGAGCCATGGCAGTTAAAGCAGCCTGGATTATCTCTGCAGTCTGGATGGAGCCCAAGATACTTTGCTGCCTTGTACCAGCTTGCACAACATACAGCCCAGGGGGGGTGCATGCGGCCGGCCCGCCAAAGGGTTTTAGGTGGCCCTGAAGATGTGGAACAACTTCAAGGCTCCTTCACAACCCAGCTTTCTTCCAGAAAACCAGGTGTCAGAGGAGGAGGACAGGTGAACAGTCGTCCCTCAAGGCTTCTCTGCCACTCATCCTTCTCTGAGGATAGGGCAGGACAGAGGATGAGGATGAGGAGGACAGAATTAATATTAATAAATATTTTTATTAACTAATAATAATTATTACTTAATAAGTAATTAATAATTAATGATTAAAATAGTTTAATCATTAATTATACCCTTACTTGGAAACTGAACTGCTAAAAACCTATCTGTGACCCAAAGAAGTTTAGACTATTTTAATTTTGGCCCCTACCTACTGCCAAGTTGTGCCGGTCTGCCTTATGCAAAGGCAAAGTCTTGCACCTTCCCTCTCTTCCATGTACAAAAATAAACTGAGCCTTATTCTGTCCAATAGTAATGCTAATTCTGTGCATTAGATATGTTTGCTCATACAAGTCTACTCCTCACATTTAAAATAGTGTTGCTTCTTTTTCTACCCAAGAAATTATTTAACTGGGGCTTAGCCCCATATTTTGCACGTGGGATTTGTTTGTAAGGATGCTTACGACAAGCTCAGCAGTCTGTTCTTTGAAAGGTTGACTGAAAGAAAGGGATCGCTAAGTTCAGTTGGGTTTCCTCCCGAATAAATGTGCATGGTGGTTGTGTCCTTGATTTCAGTGGGAAAACTAAAGGCCTTTACAGACTGCCAGAAATAATGCAGCTTGAGTCCACTTTAACTGCCCTGGCTCAGTGCTAGGGAACCATGGGAACTGTAGTTTATTGTGGCACCAGAGCTCTGTGACAGAGAAGGCTCAGTGTCTCAGAAAAAACTACGGTTCCCAGGATTGCCTATCACTGAGCCAGGGCAATTAAAGTGGACTCAAGCTGCATTATTCCTGGCAGTCTGTACAGGCCCTAAATTCCTTAAATCTCTGTCAGTGAAATCCATGGAGCTTCATTTCCTGTTGCTTAATTTTTAGTTAGATTGTTTCTGTCATCAGTTGCAACTATATGCTGAAAGGTATGTCTCTTAAACCATTTGATTATTCTGAATATACAATTTTTTTTTCATTTTCTGATTCCATCTTTAAAAAAAAAAAAAAAAGCAGGCATACCCAATAGTAGCCCCTAATTTGCAGATTGCAGTGGCATTTCTTTGACACACTGAAGCCTTGAAACAAACCTCTACAGCTGTCATTTGCAGACAGGTCCACCCTATCTAAGGCCCAAAACACACTGCAGAAATAATCCAGTATGACACCACTTTAACAGCCCTGACTCAATGCTAGAGAATTCTGTGAACTGTAGTTTTGTGAGGCATTTAGACTTCTCTGTCAGAGATCTATGGTGCCACAATAAACTACAGTTCCCAAGATTCCCTAGTACTGAATCAGGGAAGTTAAAACAGTCTCAAACTGGATTATTTCTGCAGTGTGTTTTGGACATGTGAAACCATGGCCACTAGCACCTCTAAGCACAGCCTATATGCCATAGCATCCCTATAGCCACTGTAACCATGGGGTCTAAGGAATTTGATTTTAGCTCAATTAAATAGCTGAGTTACAAGCAGCCTGGGATCCTGTCTCATTTGTTTACTGAGGTGAGGAGGCAAAGAACTGCAGAGGCAGACTCTTCTATTAACTATCTTTTATTAAAGAAATTGCACACAAGCATAGAAAGAATGCACACTCTCACAGACATACACACACCAGGGACTAAGGATCAGAAAAGAGGCTTCACAAGAGGTTATAGTTACAAACAGCAAGGTTGCTCCAGTAGATGCGGTTTGATGGCTGGGATGTGGGACTCAGCCGCTCCGGATTGCTCAGAGGGGCAGCGGTGAGCCAGGACTAGCAAAATTCAGAGTGATGTGAGCCAGCCTGTAAACCAATTAGCCCAGGGGTAGGCAACCTTTCCCCTTTAAGGGCCGAAGGACTTCAGCTCCCAAAAGCCTCGGCCATGTTGGCCAATAGTCCCATTTTGGCCAATAGCTCCTAGGATTCTGGGAGTTGAAGTCCTTCGGCCCTTAAAGGGGAAAGGTTGCCTACCCCTGATGGCACGAAGGAAATTTGGGTCTTTTATAGAAGAAATCTAGCCTGGGGCAAAGTCCAGGTGTCCTAGATCAAAAGGTCCAAATCAGCATGGGGTGATCACTCGCGATGGAAGCTTCCAAAGTGAGGATTGGGGTGTAAATCTTTAGATAATAAACATCCTGTATTGAATTGCCGCCCTAGCCTTCCTGAGATGTATGTGGGAACCAGCCCTTTTTGCAACTTCTAAACTGCCTATGTGACCTTACACTCAAGAGCTCGTGGTGGGTGCATTTAGAGTCAGGAAAGGGGTAACCCTCACCATATTCTCTATCAAAAATGGAAGATGTCCAGCCAAATGTAACACCACCTAAGAAAGGGGCCTGTCCACTTCTTATTTGTACATGGGGTCACCCTAAAGTAGTTAACAAAGGGCCTTTACAGACTGCCAGAAATAATGCAGCTTGAGACCACTTTAACTGTCCTGGCTCAGTGGTAGGGAATCATGGGAACTGTAGTTTATTGTGGTACCAGAGCTCTCTGACAGAGAAGGCTCAATGTCTCAGAAAAAAAACTACAATTCCCATGATTCCCAAGCACTGAGCCAGGACAGTTAAAGTGGGCTCAAGCTGCATTATTTCTGGCAAGTCTGTAAAAGCCCAAAGTCTCTGACGGTGAAGCTCATTTTCCCAAAGGCCTTTTATGTTTACCCAGACTCTACTTTTCTTCCTCATCTTCTGTCTAGCAGGATGGGCCTTTTTAGCAGCATCAGAATAGGGAAGAGGATGAAGGAGGGGTGGAGAAACAGATTTTGGTGTCTGATTGCAACAGTGTGTTTGCTGTAAACAATGTAATTAAGCTTGAGCTGGGAAACAGCAGGAGTCTTCTCTATCTGATCCCACTGGATCTGTGTCTTCCTGACTACAGCAAAAAAGGTAAACAGCAGCTGCCTCCAGAATCTCTTGCGTGTACATGAACAACAAAACAGAGAAATGAAGAGACTCCTTGACTCCTGCGTTCCTCTCGTGGCCCCATCAGTTGTTGATGGATGAGGAACGCAGTAGAGGTTGATTAGGGGGTGGGTTGGTTTTTCTTTTTGGAGATATGTTATATGGGTTGTATTGTAAGCCGCTTGGATTGTCTGGCAATAAGCGGGATACAAATAAACATTATTATTATTATTATTATTATTATTATTATTATTATATGTTTGAAAGATTGCACATGGATTGTTTTGTAATTTTAACTAATAAAAGATTTTAAAAAAAATTTTTTTACTGAGAGCTCTCCAATGTCTCAACAAACTGTGCAAACCCTGGGATCCTTTTAGTGTTTATAGCCAGATTTCTGATGTCTAGGTTTCATGGTGCTGGAGTTATCGCCTGGATTTGCTTTAGTAAATGTAATTGTTAATTTTATTGTTAATGTTAATGTTATTGTCTTACTGTATTTGTAATTTTAATGTTTGTTCTAAGAATTTTTATTGTAATTTTGTCTTGTTTTTATTGCCATGTTTTAAACCTTGTTGTTCTATCTCTATTGCTGTACTCCCGCCTCGATCCATTGGGAGAGGCGGGACATACAAATTATTATTATTATTATTATTATTATTGATTATTATTGATTATTTGTTGATATGTCCTTTAGCTATTGTTGTTGGGTGCCTTCAAGTCATTTCCAATGTATGGCAACCCTAAAGCAAACCTATCCTGGGGTTTTCTTGGCAAGATTTGTTGTGAGAGGGTTTGCCTTTGCCTTCCTCCGAGGCTGAGAGTGTGTGACTTGCCCAAGATCACCCAGGGGTTTTCATTCCTTCATTTCATTCCTTCATTTAAAGTATTTATACACCACTCTTCTTCACAAAGGCTCTCAGAGCTGCTTACAAATAGACAGTTCCCTGCCCTCAGGCTTACAATCTAAAAAAAACAAAGATAGAATAGAACTAAAGTCTAAATGGCTGAGAGAGGATTTGAACTCTGTTCTACAGAGTTGTAGTCCAGCGCTCAAATCACCATGCTACACCAGCTTTCCTTTTACTCTAGTACAGGGGTAGGCAACCTTTTTGAGCCGGGGGCCGGTTTGCTGTCCCTCAGACAATTGGGGGGCCGAAGCACCAAAAATAAATAAATAAATAAATAAATAAATAAATAAATATAATTTTTTAAAATTTTTTTAAAAAATATGCATGCACACTCTCTCAGCCCCAGAAAAGCCATGGCAAAACCCCTGTGGAGATTTTGCCAAGAAAACCCCAAGAACAAGTAATAACAACAATAATCAATAGCATCATGGCAGGGGGTGGCAGCGGCGGCAGGACCGGCCTGGGGCCGGTCCAAAGGCCTCGGGGGGCCGCATCCGGCCCCCGGGCCTTAGGTTGCCTACCCCTGCTCTAGTACATATTAAAATAGCCATCATATAAGAAAATGTGGGTTTTTAAAAAAAAACCTTCATGCTGAAGTTTTAAATGCGCTAAGGCAATAGAATATTTGAAAAATCAAATGTTTATTAGATATTTAATCAAAGAAAGTGAAAGCTGTGGCTTTATTTTTCATAGACATTGTGAAGATTTTTGAAAACTATCTCTTTGTTCCTATATTAATTGTGAATTTCCAGGTTTTGTTTTGTTTTTATTTGTTTTTTGTTTTGCTAGTATTCTGCAAAATACATTCTTTAACTATACAGTAAATATTTTTTTGCTCTAGAGAAAAGAATAGTTCTGAAATAACTTAAGACAATTCTATTATTCATTGAAAATGTCCTGAATGGAATTCAGGATTAGTCAAGATTTTTTTATTGTGTATACCCATGCAAAGGGATCTTGTAGCGCCTTTGAGACTAACAGAGAAAGAAGTTGGTAGCATAAGCTTTCATAGACTGAAATTTACTTCCTCAGATTCATGGAGTAAAGTGCCTAGGAACAGACCTCAGGATTTCCTTTCTTTCAGTTAGTCTCAAAGGTGCAACAAGTTCTGTTTTCATACTGATCCAGACTAACATGACTATTCAGTCTTTGAATTCTGCCACTTTGTACTGTACACCCATATTTTCACTTCGCTAAACTTGTGTGTTTTAGTACGCACTAGGTGGCAGTCTTTGTTTCGCTTTTGAATCAAATGGTTCATGTGAACATTGGCTTGCAAAACCGAGTAATCATCTTGGCTGTAGGGAGCCTGGCACTTTGTTTCTGGGATGGAGTGATTGTGTTGGTCACAGAACAAGAACATACACAGAAGGCAAACTGGCAGGTTTTACTGAAGTAACACTGGGAGGGGGGGGCAGTTCCAGCAATTCAAGTTTGCAGTTTTGTTAAAACTGTGGGTTATGAGTACATGCCAACAGCATGAGATGTAGTTTGTTAGTCATGCTACAGATTGTTCTTCACAAGTGGTTGCACAAATACCCTTTTGGTCAGTCATGCCTCTCCTTTAATAAATGACAAGAGTGTCTGCTTCCACAAATGGTGTGTCAAGTTTCAGAATGTAGAAGCAATTGGGTTGAGAACTGTTTTCAAGTTCAGTAATCTCTTGATTTTTTTTGTCTGATAAGTAAGCTATTTTAATGAAGCTGTGCCTCCGAGACACTTTTTTTATAACAGTACCACAGGTGATAAATGCCTTATTACTTTCAATTTAATTTTATAAAATTTTTATTCAATTTTAAAAATAAAAAATACAATTAAAATATATTCTTTTGTCATTTTTACAATACGCTTAAACATAATTCAAACTTCTCTATAGTTCTTTGAAAATAAGTGCATTTTTACACATTTTGCATTCATTATTTCTGTATCGCTTAATTTTGTTATTTATACATCTCAAACCCATTTTATTAAACAAGCTCTAAAATTCCTTGCTGCTTTATTCTGTTTAATAAATAAATTTTATTTTCTGTTTAAATTTCTGTTTAAATATTCTATCACTGGAGCCCACTCTTCCTCAATCAATTCCACATTCTCATTATTCAGTATTCTTGTCAATTTATCCATTTCCTTCATTTCTGACAGTTTCAAAAGCCATTCATCTACTGATGGAATTGTCTCATTTTTCCATTTGGAGGCTATTAATATTCTTGCTGCCGAGACCATATACAGTATTATTCTCCAGTATTTTCTTGTTATATTCATATACTGCATTTCAATATGTTTCAATTAAAATTTATCTCCTATTCAAGCTCATTTCCTGAAATTAAATATGTTTGGATCCCTTCAAAAACAACATAGTTTGAGACACATAAATTCTACTCCTTTATATTAGCACTCAGGGAAAGAAAACCCTTTGATTAGTAGTTAGTGCATCACTAGGTGACATGCTAAAAGGGGGTGACACCACTGCTCTTCAAACACCTAATTTTGGGCAGAAACAGGCTGTGGCACTCACCTGCTTCCCTTTTAAATGCTTTAAGAGATGGTGGAGGTGAAGTGACACTCAGTGGGAGGAGAAAGGAGAGGCCCCAGAATTTTGTAAAATTAAAATTTCAAATTTAAAAATTTCAAATAATTAGAATTTTTTTAAAAAATCAATTAAAATGATATTTTTCTTTTTAAATTTTTTATTATAAGCATTACATAACAAAAATAAATATCACACAGCAAATACAATTAATAAAACAAACATAAAGACAAATTGAAGTTTCCCCCCCCCCCCTCTTTTCATATGCTATCTTCTTTCAATTCTTCCTACCCTACCTATGTTTGGTATTTTTAGATATTGTTTTTACTGTACCTTTTCTGATATTAATATTATTTTCTTCTTTAAAAACATTATGTTTAAATCAAATCTTCACTATGTATATGTAAATACATTTCGGTTGTGTGTATGACATTGTAATTTGAAGATATAATTTTAATATTGCTAGCTTTTATGTCTATTAGCATTATTTTCGGTGGTATATGAGTTTATGAGTAACATTAGTGCAAATTTATTATTATTATTATTATTATTATCATCATCATCATCATCATCATCATCAAGCATTACTAAGGATTTTGTATGGTGTGAAAGGGGAGGAGGTCAGTGGGGGGGGGGGTTACACCATGAGTTCCTGCACTGGGTGACACCAACCCTGGTGACACCACAGAGTAGTATGTTACCCAATGGACAAAAGTTAATACAAGGTAGTATTTTAAAAAGCAGGTTATGCACACAATGTCTGCAATGGAACTCTTCAGTGCTGGTGAGGCATTGTTTTTCCTAATTAGCTAAAAGCTGAATTAAAACTGAAATCAAACATAAGCATGTAATATATCTTATATGAATATATTATTCTGCATCGCCTTTTCCCCATGGCCAAGATCCTCCTATGATGTTTATTTACAAATTACTTATGTTCAGCAAAGGTTCTCAGCTACCGTTAACAGAGAATCTTCATAGGTTTGGACAACATTTGATTGCTTCCTGATGAACACAAGTGAGCTATTAGTGATGAGTAATCTCTTAATTGTCCCAAAGTCAGTTTCTGTTGTGGTAGCTGGCAGTTAATGTCCCCTTTTTCTTCTTCTTTGACAACTGTGCTTATAAGAAGCCAGTAGCTAAAGACTTTCTACCCACCTAGTAGAGAAACTGGACTTTAAGCAATTAGAAGGTTACTCATCACTAATATTGGACACACAATATGAAGCCTGTGAGCATTAAGTCGTTAATTAAATATAAAGGAGCCCTTAAAACATTTGTTATGACTTTGCCAGGCTGCATTGGATAGGCTGGTACTGTCTGGATAGTGTCTGCATGAACAGTAAGGTAACCAACTTTGCCTACAACTTCTAATTACTTAGAATGGTTAGAAAAAAGTTAAGAGCTCCAACAGTATCTCTCCCAATTGAAGGAATGGATATTAAAATGGCAGATGAAATTCAGTGTAAAGAAATGGGTTTCAACAAGAAATAAAAGCCAACACGTGAGAGTGTGTTTCACTTGTACACAAGGCTCTTTGGCTGTTAAAAGTAGTTTTTAAATTAATAAAATCCATGTGGGTATGTACTTACAAATTAGTATTGGTACAATTCAATTACTGATTCAAGGCCACCACTAGGTAGCATCACTGACATCAGTACCTTAGGATTTGTTTGTTTGTTTGCTTGCGGGGGGGGGGGGATACTAGATTCTAAAAATACAGTTCTGAGAATGAGAGGGAAAAAGCATCAAATTCCCTTGGAAAATAGTTAGTTTTTTGGGCTCAGATAAATGACCACAAGGACCCCTTTTCTATGCTAAGGGATGGGTTACCGGGAAGCTTCTGGCTAGTTTGGAGGAAGAACCAGTGAGTGAGGCTAGGTGACCTATGACCTAATGTAAGTTATAAAACTGAATGAAAATATGCATTAAACATATGTTAAGAAATTAGAAATTCACTTAGCTTATAAAAGCTTGCATTTAAGTTTGCTTTTAGAAGATTGCAAGAACAGCTCACACATTCCTAAACTGTGAGGGTCTGCACATGTATCACTACACAAGGTCATGAAGCTAGCCTGTGTAAAGTAAGCCTTTGTCTGTTAACTTTCGTTTCTCTTCAAGGTTCTGCAACTGTCTGCTTCTTCTATAATCAAGAGAAGTCTTTGTTCTTATTCTCCATGAGCAAGGGGGGGGGCTTCAGAAAGGAGACTTCTGCGCATGTCTATTATGTGATTAAAATTTTGTATAAAGGTTTTGGAACAACAAAGAGAGGCGGGCAGTTCTGTTGTTTTTTTTACCTTTTGGAGGTAAGCTGCCCCTCAGCTGAAATAAACTGAGTTTTGTTTTGAAAGCCAAAGTCTGAACTTTCAGTTATTTCTCTACCTCACACCTTAAACCCAAATATATATAGGGGATTATATGATACTTCCCTAACATATTTTGGGGGCTCGTGGCCGGGATGGGATATGAGTGATGAGGTTGGAATTTAACTGGAAGCAAGATGTTTGGTCTCCTTGATGATCCACGATTGCAGGAATCGACAGAACTGACATGCAACGAGATGGGCCCATAAATAAAGACCGTTGGTGTTATTTTTGCCGGTTCCAGCGACTGTTGAAAGTCACTGTCAGACGCAGTTGGCCAAAGCAACCTCAGAGGGGATCCAGACGTCCGGCAGGAATAAGGCAAGTATGGTGAATTAAAGAAACAAAGGGAGGGGGGTGGTAGAACGTCTTGTGTGAATGGTGAATGTATGGCTGTCCGGTTCCCTGGTCTTACCCTTGAGTTTCGGGCGAGAAGGGCGACAGCGAGTGAATCCACAGGTCAACCTGCTTTTCCATAGGTTGGCTTGATCCCTGTCTACCCTTTGTTTGTCTGGACAGGAAATTGTGGGAGGAAATACAGCTGTTAAAGACGGACTAGTGAGGGTGCCCCAAGAACTAGATCCGCAATAGGTTCAGGACAATCCAAGGGTTTGACCCTTTTAGATTGTATGGTATATATATCTCTGCAGGAGGTAGTGGGAAATAATCCAGTTGTTAAAGACGGAATAGTGAGGGTGCCCCAAGAACTATATCCGCAATAGGTACAGGACAATCCAAGGATTTGACCCCTTTAGATTGTATGGCAGGAGATAGTGGAAAATAATTCAACTATCTAAAGACAGACTAGTGAGGGTGCCCCAAGAACTAGATCTGCAATGGGTTCAGGACAGTCTAAGGATTTGACTCCTATAGATTGTATGTTACACAATTGGAAGGAATATAAGATATATATCTGCAGGTAGTAAAAAGCAGGAAAATTAAGGACTTTTTTGTGAAATTAAGTGGCCAGAAATGAGGTGGCCAGCTATAGGTTCTTAGACAGAACATAAAGAGGAACAGGGGAACCCTGGCGAAGGGACAAGTGGACAGGCTTCGCCAGATCCTCCAAAGGAACAGTATAAAGATAAACTGAGGTCAGGATCACAAAAGGATGAGGGAACCTCAGTAGGAATTTATCCACTCCGTTTGGTGGATCAAGTGGTCCCAGATGACCAAGGGGAATATAAAATTGAAGGAATATATCAGCATGTTCCCTTCACCAGTAATGACTTGCTAATTTGGAAAGCATCTAGACCCCCATGGATGGAAGACCCGACAGGAATAGCTAATTTAGTAGAAGGCATAATGGGAACACACAATCCCAATTGGGTGGATTGTCAGCAACTTTTGAACATTCTGCTGACAGCAGAAGAGGAAACCTTGGTGTTAACTAATGCTAGAGAAGCTGCCAAGGAATATGAGAAGGTTGGAGAAAATAAATCAGGACTAATACCATATCAGGAAGAAGTTTGTCCCTAAACTAAACCTCCCTGGGATCCTAACACATCAGCTGGACAGGATGCATTAAAATATTATCAGGAATTGTGGATAAAAGGCATGAAAAAAGGACCCCCAAAACAAGTCAATTTAAAGAAAATCCATGATTTGACCCAAGATAAAAATGAAACACCAGGATCATTTATGGATGAGGCTGGGGAGGAAGCCTCAGGCACACAATCCCTTAAGAACGCTTTCATCAGTCAGTGTGCCCCAGATATCAGAAGGAAGATACAAAAAGGAACCAGGCATAGGACACATGTCCTTAGGAAGATTGTTGGAAATAGCTGCCAAAGCTTATGCAGCCAGAGAAGATGAAGAAGGGAAGTTCAAGAGGTGCACCCAAATACTGGCTACCGCCATGGGTGTAGGACCTGAGAGAGGAAGAGAAAGAAGAAGAGAAGGAAGAAGTAGAGGAAGGTGAGACAGAGAAAGTTTAACAAAGGATCAGTGTGCCAGATGCAAGCAAACTGGACACTGGAAGAACGAATGTCCCAATAAACAGGGAGAAGGAAGAGGTCAAGGACTAAGTTGAGAAGGTCCGAGAAGAGGAAGTCCGAGAGGAAAAGGAGGAGGAAGAAAAGGAGGAGGTCGTGGCTAGATGCCTACAGCCGCAACAGAGGTGTTGAGAAAAGATGGAGAAGGAGTAATGGCAATAAAGATGAACAATAATAATAATAATAATAATAATCTGGCTCTGAAAATGCAAGGAAAAAATGTTTTTGAAGCTAGTCACGGGGAGCCAATGGTCTGTATAAATTTTGAAGACCAGTCTGTGGACTTTTTGGATGCTGTAGTTATTTTAAGAACAGTGGGAAAGAAAGACTGCACTTATCAAAGTTTCACTGTATTCCAGAAAAAAAGTTTAACAAGTGCTGCAGTGTGTAATAATAATAATAATAACAACAACAACAACAACAATAATAATAATATTCACTACCTTTGATAGAGCCCACCCTTCCTCATAAGGGAGGATGAAGCAAGGAGGAGTGAATAACAAAAATAAATAAATAAAGCAGAGCTGGCTTCAACTGCTGTTATCAGAGAAAAAGAATTTGCAAGCCAGAAGGAGAAGGAGGGGCAACAGTGCCCAGAGAAAAAGAAAGGAGAGCTTTGGAACTCATGAAAAGCAAAAGAACTAACATATACACCACATGCTTCTTCATATTCAGGAATCAAAAGATTTTCATCCCTCAGCAATTTTGCTGAGACGTGATTAGACAACTTCACTCACAGACTCATATGGGACAAACATCCCTAGCTCAGTTGTTCAATAGACAGTGTTATATTCAAGGATTGCATGGGCTAGATCATGATAGTACTTAAGGTGGTTAAGAAGTGTGAAGCTTGTGCTAAGATAAACCCAAGAACGGGAGCTTTACAGGCATCAGGTGTCCAGTATGTAGGAAACATTCCTTTTGAGGTATAGATTTCATTGAGATGCCAAAGGAGGAGAGGTTGAGATATCTATTTGTTGTAGTATGTACTTTTACTGGTTGGGTAGAAGCGTGGTCTAAAGAAAAGGCAGAACAAGTGGTAAAAGCCTTGATGAGAAGTATGGTATCCTTAGACTCATGGGATTGGCAGTGAAACATCCTTTGTACAAACTTTGCCAAAAACTTTGGGAATTATTTGGAAATTACATTGTGTTTATCATCCCCAAACTTCTGGAAAGGTTGGAAGAATGAATAGAACCTTAAAGGGCACTATATCTAAGATGTGTTATGAAACTGGATTAGACTGGACTGTGATATTGTCAATGGCATTGTTAAAAATCAGATGCACCCCTACAAAATTGTTGGGCTTGTCACCTTATGAATTAATATATGAGAGACTACCTTTGGGTTTTGAACACATGCTTGGGAACCCAACACAAATGGGGAGGGTAGATTTGATAAAAACTATTCAATTGTTGGGATCCACTGTTAGTGAGTTACATAAATATGTGGGTATGATACAGTCCTTTGCCCTTGTTACTGCTGTACATGATTTCTCCCCAGGTGATACTGTGTGGCTGAAAGACTGGAGCCCCTATGAGATCTTTTTGACCATGCCCACTGTCGTCAAGCTAGCAAGACTAAAACCTTAGATCCATTACACCAGAGTCGAGAGAGACTATACCAAGTGACCCATGATGACTCTGATCTTCTAAAGACAAAGATTTCCAAGAAGCAAGCTGCAAGAGGAAAGGAGGGCAGCATCTCAACGTGAGCCCCCTCCTTGAGGTCAGGTGGCCAAGCACCCGCCTCGAGCCTGGTCACCAGAGGACCATGGCAAAAGACCAGAAGGGACACTCCTCAGAAATGAGGAAGTTAAATAAAGACACACAAACCATAAATAGAGATTGTTGTGAGATAGAAATCCGTGATAAACCATTTGCCCCACCACCACCTATTTGTCCTCCTAGTAGTCACATGACTAAGTTAACATGTACTCATTTGGTTATCATATTTTTGATAGGAGTGATTGTTATGATGTTTATATTTCCTGAAGGGTGTAATAGTAAATGGGAACATAATTCGTTTCAACAACTGACAGAAAATATTGCAAAAGAGGTAAATGTTATAGATTGTTGGGTATATAAGCCTGATCCATCCTCTCATTCACAAGGATGGCCAGTCATTTCTATAGAGATTTTAAGCATGACAGGATGGAATCAGAGTGTTGTACACCCTTGTTTTGAAAAAGATCACCCAAACAGGAATGTTAAGACCTTGGTGTCTAAAATGATCCAGCAAATGGTTAGAAGAAAACAAATCTAGACAAGTTGAGACAGATGTATGGCAATTGCATTCCATAATAGAAGTTGTTAGACAAACCTATACAACAGATATAGGAGGATGGTGAGATTTGTGACATCATTTTTTATCCAAATGATGGTGGGTAAGATCAATATTCAGAATTGGCATGTTAATAATAATAAGGATGTTGATATGTTTAATTATGCCTTGTATATACTTCATGCTTTAACAAAACCATGAAACAAATGACTGATAGAAAAACAAATCAAAAGATAATGGTTCTCCAGAAATATGACACCTTTTGAGAATGAAGATGAAAAATAAAAGGTTCAGAAGGTTTTATAACTTACAAAGAAAAAGGGAGGAATGAGAGGGAAAAAGCATCAAATTCCCTTGGAAAATAGTTAGTTTTTTGGGCTCAGATAAATGACCACAAGGACCCCTTTTCTATGCTAAGGGATGGGTTACCGGGAAGCTTCTGGCTAGTTTGGAGGAAGAACCAGTGAGTGAGGCTAGGTGACCTATGACCTAATGTAAGTTATAAAACTGAATGAAAATATGCATTAAACATATGTTAAGAAATTAGAAATTCACTTAGCTTATAAAAGCTTGCATTTAAGTTTGCTTTTAGAAGATTGCAAGAACAGCTCACACATTCCTAAACTGTGAGGGTCTGCACATGTATCACTACACAAGGTCATGAAGCTAGCCTGTGTAAAGTAAGCCTTTGTCTGTTAACTTTCGTTTCTCTTCAAGGTTCTGCAACTGTCTGCTTCTTCTATAATCAAGAGAAGTCTTTGTTCTTATTCTCCATGAGCAGGGGGGGGGGCTTCAGAAAGGAGACTTCTGCGCATGTCTATTATGTGATTAAAATTTTGTATAAAGGTTTTGGAACAACAAAGAGAGGCGGGCAGTTCTGTTGTTTTTTTTACCTTTTGGAGGTAAGCTGCCCCTCAGCTGAAATAAACTGAGTTTTGTTTTGAAAGCCAAAGTCTGAACTTTCAGTTATTTCTCTACCTCACACCTTAAACCCAAATATATATAGGGGATTATATGATAATTCCCTAACAAGTACATAGGATATGGATGTGGAGTAGACATGTCCACTAATATAAGCTGACCATATTTCCAAAAATACATTTAGTGTATAGACATGAAGTGAATGTCTATAAATGCATGCTCATACATATCTAAAGGACTAAAATATAACAACTGAACACTTTTGAGATTAATACTGTATAGTATTTTGGAAAGTACAGTGGGCCCCTCTACATTTGCTGGGGTTAGGGACACAGAGCTTCTGTGAAGGCGATAAAACTGCAAATAAAAACCCCACTCTTTTTTTATCTGAGAGACCACCTGTCTAGGAATCTCTAGGTCCTCCATTGTAACTCTATACCTAACATTTGGTAGAAGTTGACCATAGAATTGCACTAGAGGACTTACAAATGCCTAGAGAAAAGAATCTCTAGGTGCTGCAGTGTGATTATGGTCAATGTCTGGCAGAGTTTCACCAGAGGACCTAAAGATAACATATGAATCAAATCTGTGAATAGTCAAATCTACAAAAGTCAAAGTCACAAATATGGAGGGCCAACTGTAAAGTGAAACCAGCATTCAGAGCACTTGGGAAGAATAAATAATCAGGAACATATAGCATATCAATAGAACTGCTGCATTCTACAGAAACAGAATCAACTTTAGTTCTAACTGAAATCTGCCAACAAATTTGGAAAACTAAACAATGGCCCACAAATTGGAAATGATCAATCTACATTCCTATCCCTCGAAAAAGGAGAAACAAAAGATTGCAGTAACTATAGGAACATCGCACTAATTTCCCATGTGAGCAAAGTAATGCTCAAAATTCTACCACATAGACTCCTACAATATATGGAGCAAGAAATCCCAGAGGTGAAAGCTGAATTCAGGAAAGGAAGAAGCACTAGGGATCACATTGCAAACATATATTGGATAAGTGCACCAAAGAATTTCAGAAGAAAATCAGGATGTGCTTTATCAACTGTAGCAAAGCCTTTGCATACATTATGAAAAACTATGGATTGCTCTTAAAGAAACAGGAGTGCCACTATATTTGATTATCCTGATGTGGTAACCTGTATCCAGGACAAGAGGCAACCATAAGAACTGAACAGAGAGAAACAGAATGGTTCCCAGTCAGAAAGGAGTCGGGAAAAGCTGCATTCTGTCACCCTATCTGTTCAACTTGTATACAGAAAACATCATATGAAGAGCGTGTTTAGACTCAGAAAAAAAGAAGCAGGAAGATCAAAGGAAAGCTCATTAATAATCTAAAATATGCTGATAACAGCATTCTACAGTGGATTTAAGCATCCACAGATGGCAAGCCCTGTTGCCCGCAATGCTGATACATTCACATGACCATGCGCACATCACACTGCCATTATGGACAATGGGATGTGAGGTCCCACTTTTTTTGTACAAGGGGGATGGGGGGTGTCCGGAATGGATCTCCCACAGATACGAAGGTCCAACTATAAGGAAAATCAAAAAAGTGCTAAGGCCGTTTTGCTGTTGAACATTAAGAAAACAAAAATAATGACCACTAATGATTTACATAGATTCAATGCAGACAATAAGGAAATTGTAATAAAGATTTTCCATACCTTGGATCAATCATTTATCAGAATGGAGGGTATTAGAAGATGCAGCTTATTTCATTCATTTGAAAACTGGTTTACCTGATCTGGATTAAATTATAAATCAGGTGGCATCCTGATATTACCAGAAGGATTTAGCTGCCGAAATTGCTGCCCAGGTCCATCGTGCCCAGGGGTGCTCAGCATGTCTCTTTTCAAAGCCAGGAATTTTCTGGCTTAAGAAAATGGCCGCCTGAGCAGCCCTGGGAGCAGGGATGGACCCAGGATGGACCCGAGCGGCAATTTTGGTGGCTAAATCCTTCTGATAATGCCACCCACTTTAAAACTTAATCCGGATCAGGTAAACCAGTTTTAAAATGAATGCGATAAACTCCGAAGACTAGGACAGGCAGCTATGAAAGAACTAGGCAAGATCCTGAAGTGCAAAGGTACACAACAAAACACTAAAGTTAGAATTGTTCATAACGTATTTCCCATCACTATGTATGGATGTAAGAGCTAGACAGAAAAAAAATCAATTCTTTTTATATGGGATGCTGGAGAAGAGTTCTGTACATATCATGGACTACTAAAAAGACAAACAAATGGGTCCTAGAACAAATCAATCCTGAGCTCTCCCTAAAAGCAAAGATAACTAAACTGAGGCTGCCATACTTCAACTGCATCATGAGAAGACATGCATCTAGAAAAGAGAATACCTGAAAAGGTAGAAGGCAGTAGGAAGAGAGGAAGATCCCATATCAAATGGATAGACTCAATCAAAGAGACCATGACTCTGAGTCTGCAGGACCTAAGGATGGGGGGGGGGGGGTCTTTGAGATGTCTCATCACAGGGTCACCATGAATCGAGGTTAAACTGAAGGCAGTTAAGAACAATAAAAGCAGTGAATCCTCAACAGATTGTCACACTCCTGCCATTGAGAAGTGATGGGAGGCCATCATTGCTGATAAGTCTCCCACTAGGGCCCCTAGTGCTAGCTATGTTTTTCCCCTTCTCAGGAAAAATGAAAGTCCATTGGCTCAGAAGCTTAATGTAGGCAGAAAGTACCCATCCATCTGTAAGGAGCAGATTATGATAGACAAACAAAAATGTGGCCATCATTTTCAGTTTATTATTTTTCCAAATGTGATGTCCAGCCTGGACTGTTTAAATTGTCCCCTGCATTTTCCTTCATTTTAAGTTCAGTCCTTAGATTGTTTGAGCATAGGAATGTTTCACTGTATTAGTTTGTGGGAGGAGCTGTAGGAATCCCCTGCATTTTTCTAGTTTTTGGTTTGCCCCTTCCCAGCAAGCTCTGCTTCAGCTTGAGATTTTTAGTTTTTCTTAGGCAGGCTTGGCTTTATCTGTTTGGTGGCAAACAGGCACAGACAAAGGGAAAGGGCATTTCTTACACCATTTAGCCAATTTATTTACCATTTAGCCAATTTAGTTACCACATTAGCCAATTTAGTTACCAGAAGCAGTTAATTCTATTAAACATCAACAACAAAGAAGTCAAGAGCACTAGAAGCTGAAAGACCAAGCACCAGCTTCATTGTGTAGCGAATCAAACCAAGATCAAACCCAGAGAGATGACAACACTGAAGATTGCTGAAACCTAAACTGTAAAGTACCTTTTATTTTAAGCCTATTAGAGCTGGGGAGGAGAAGCCCTTTTCTTTTGTTCTTCAAAATAAATTTCCCTCTTTTGGACTTTACATTCAGCATTGGAGCCTTTTTGGGTAAAAGAGTTTGATCTCACCAGGGTATTGGTGTTGCACACCCATATTTGCCACCACCTTTAGTTGGGTGTGTCTTCACACCAAACGAGAACAACTCTGTATCTTTTGATCTTGTTCAGTTATATAAATTAGTGGTGATTGTCACAAAATAATTACTGTATAGAAATTAATAACATATTAATCTGTACAGTCGCCCCTCCATTCTCACAGACTTGAGGTCCACGGTTTTGAATATTCATGGAGGGGCAACCTCCATTAAGATCAAAGGGGCACTCCCTATTCAAGCCTATGGGGCTTGAATATCAGCAATTTTCCGTTTTGGGGGGGGGGGGTCCAGAACAGATCCCCCGCGTAAACAGAGGGCCAACTGTATATAAATAATTCAAAGTAGAAATTGATATGATTTTTTTTAACCTTTCATAGGAGTGTGATTTTTTTTTTTTTTGAGACTTGTGTGGAGTTGCTCCATTTGAGAAGTGCTGCCCTCATTCAACTTAAAACCCTGTCACATTGCCAGAATTATGAATCACCACTTTAATTTTAAGCAACAAGGATACGGGTTGCAACATACTAGTCATGATATCTGCCATCAGCCTACAATGTTTACTCCTTAATGACCTAATTTTAAACCTTTGACTCCAGGTTCATTTCTAATGTCATTTGGTAAGGTTTCAAGAAGTATGACAGAAAGTGCTGAAGCATTATATCACCTTTATGTTTTCCTCTCTAGTGTTTTGTTTAATTAATTTCAAGTATGTATAGGCCAGCTTCAGAGACATAGCCCTCAGATACTGGAAGATAAGTTTTTATAATTAAGTTGTTTTCATGGGTTATTTTCTCCTTATAGATAACTATTCAGCAACTGCAAGGACTGCTCCAAACTAACTTTCCTGTACAGCCCTCCAGTCTGCATGTGGTTTATGGTATATTCTCAGTAAGAATTCTATATATAAGAGAAACTATTTTTTAGAGTCTCTTCTGTACTTTGTACTGTCAGTATTTAAAGATGGTGACATTATGGATGACCTGTTCTACTAAGAGTAAATTGTTAACATAATGAAGCACTTGATGTATTTGAAACCCCATTGTTCATATTCCTTCAATCTATCACTTGGTGCCCTGAAAATGGAACAAGATGAATGAATATAAGTATCCCTAATCCAGTATAGGGGGATGCAGTGAGTCAGCGGTTAAGAGGCTGACTGACGATTGCAAGATTGGCAGGTCGGCAGTTCAAGGCCCAAGTACCACATGGCAGAGTAAGCTCCTGTCACTAGTCCCAGCTTCTGCCACCCTAGTACTTCAAAAGCAAGTGCAAGTAGATAAATAGGTGCCACTTTGGTGGGAAGGTAAACAGCGTTCTGTGCAATCATGCTGGCCACATGATCACGGAGTAGTCTCTGACAACGCAGGCTCTTTGGCTTAGTAATGGAGATGAGCACTGCCCCCTATGGTCGGACATGATTTGACAACCTTGTTAAGAGAAAGCTTTTACCTTTCAACCCAATATAGATCTTAATCACCCAAACTGAAAAATAGGATAACATATTAGGGTGATAAGAGAGAAGATGTTATAGAAGAGATGGGATGAGATCTGGGTGTGAGAAATCGATGCCATTTATTCCACACCATCAATGTTATCTTTAAAAAGAGTTAGCTATGAAGGAAGTGATTCTTAGTACCACTAGCATAAAAGGCATGCTCTGTTTACAAAGGACATACCAAAAAGGGAATCTAACAGTGTGATCCCATTTCCAAAGAGACCGTCCCTTGCCTACTTTCTGTGCTAAGTGCCAGAACTGAAAGATGTTGAAGTATTTCTGGAAGTTAGGTAGGTACATTTCCCCGTTGTTGATCTTACCACATAATTTACTAAGAGGTTTTTTGCTGTGTTGATAAGAAGATTGATGGTAGAACTATGTTTTTTGGTGTGTGCCTCCAAGTCATGTTTGACTTATGGTGACCCTAAGACGAGCCCTATCATAGGATTTTCTTTGCAAACTTCTCAGAGGTTTGCCATTGTCATCCTCTGAGGCTGAGAAAGTGTGACTTGTCCAAGGTCACCCAGTGGGTTCAGTGCCCCCCCCCAAAAAAAGAAAAAAATGTTTAGAGGACATGGTCATTTTCAGAGCAGAAATGCTCTGCTTATATCAACTTAAGTCTTGGTGGGTCACAATTAATTGTTGTTGTTTTTTAATTTAGGCCCTTTGCAGACTGCCAGAAATAGTGCAAATTGAGTCCACTTTAACTGCCCTAGCTCAGTGCTAGGGAACCATGGGAACTGTAGTTTATTGTGGCACCAGAGCTCTCTGACAGAAGGCTCAATGTCTCAGAAAAAAATACAATTCCCATGATTCCCTAGCACTGAGCCAGAGCAGTTAAAGTGGACTCAATTTGCACTATTTCTAGCAGTCTGCAAAAGCCTTAAGTATAAAGGCCATTTAGGTATAAGAATTCCTGAATATTTGATATAGCGAAAGCATATGGTCAGACCAGTACTGATTTGAACTGCATCCAGTCATGAGGTTTCTAGTTTCATACAAACGGCTTTGGATTAGTGAGACTTATCCTCAGGCTGACTATTTAACAATAGTATACCAGTACTTCTCAAACTGCCTCCCCTGGGTTAATAAGGTAAAGAATTATGTTGTTAACAAATCACTTTCAGCCAGCATTTAGGAAAGCCTGATCAAACTTATCCACAATTTGTGCTTGACCCCTAACACACCTACAATACTATTTCATGCTGTCCTGAAGGCTTGGGGTTGTCTGGTGTTTAATTTGCATCGCTAAGCAATACCTTGATATACTGTCAAAATAGTCTAGGACAGCTAGGTATATGTTAAAGGGACATTTTCATGTTGTTGATCAGTTAATTGTGAAGTCGAAGGCTTTCACAGCTGGTGTCCATAGTTTCCTGTGGGTTTTCCGGGCTATGTGGCCATGTTCTGGAAGAATTTATTCCTGATGTTTCGTCTGCAGCTGTGGCTGGCATCTTCGGGGGGCAGCCACAGATGCAGGCAAAACGTTAGGAATAAATTCTTCCAGAAAGCAGCCATATAGCCCGGAAAACCCACAGAAAATGGTTAGTTAATTGTTTTTGAAATCTGTCAATGACTTAAATCCTTAAGCTTCAAAATAAATCACAGATAGATCAAGTTTTAGGCCCTCTGAGCCACGTATCACAACTTTCAAAAGTTAAAGATCCAAAAAATGTTCACAAGTTTTACAAATGTATCAAATGTTGAATGTATATTAATATAAAACAATATTAACCTAAATTGACTTAAGTTTTTGTTTCTGCTTCTCTGATGACTTTTCTTTAATTCTGTTCCAGAAGGGAATTCACATGAAAAAGTTTTGTGGTGTTTCACAACATCATTATAAGTTCTTTGCTTTTTAGCAAATAAGTGACCACAGATAAAGTACTCAGGGTTGTCTTCTTTAATAGTGAAAGCAAAATCTCCCTCCTATTCTAACTTAAAAATTCAGTTTTTGTTTATAATCCCTGTTTCTTGCAACCTGACACCATGCTTTTGCAAAACTCATTCACAAATAGGAAATAGAACTAGATTTGGGATTATATGCCACAACAAACTCCTATCATTGTATTAGAAAAGGCATGCTACAAGATGGTAAGATACTCAGACACCTGCATGCTTTCAACACACAGCATCCTTTCTGAAAACTGAATCAGCAGTACTAGGTAAAATCTCGCATATACACTCCTGGTGCTGCATGAAGCCTGGTCAACATTAGAGAGATTCTTAACCATTCAGTGTTTGCTTCCTGCTGATAGGGAAGGAGGGGAAAGAGACCACCTTTTTTGTCTTAGCTTGCAAGATAACTCAAAACCTTTAAAGCCCTTCCCTCTGGGCGCATCTCTTAGCAGCTTTTAATTCCTCCCCCCCCCCCATGCTATTTCAGCAGTTTCCTTTTCTTTCATGCATGTTGCCTTTGTTTCAATTGTTTATTCTTTGTCCTGCATCCAAAATGGTGCCCCTTTTACTGAACAGCACATGCAGACCAAAGCAGCTGCAGAAGGCATGGGCTGACTGATCTGTCAGTACTTCAGTGAGGATGCCAGGAGCTACAAAATGCATGGACACACTCTTGATCAGGGACCGGCAACCTTTTTCAGACCTGGGCCGGTCCCCCGAAGCCCAGGTCTCCACTGGGCCGAGGGGGGGGGGGAATGGCAGCGCGCGCGCTGACACGCACGCACCCTTCGCCCTCCACCACTGCACGCAACCCCCCATGCACACTGCCGCCGCTGCTGCCGCCGCCGCACACAGCCACGGCCGCTGCGGCACATGTTGCAGCCGCCATTTTGAAAATCAAAATGGTGGCCACAACGCATTTGCGCATGCGCAGGAGTACTGCACATGCGCAAACGAGTCGCGACTGCCATTTTGGAGAACAAAATGGCGGTCGCGACTCGTTTGCGCACGCGCAGTACTCCTGTGTATGCGCAAATGCGTCACGGCCGCCATTTTGATTTTCAAAATGGCGGCCGCAGCACACGCAGCCGCGCAGAGCAAAAAACGTGCTGCGGTGGCGGCAGCAGGGATCGGCCTGGGCCGGTAAGTCCGGCGACCTGGGCCTTAACCAGCCCGGGGGCCGTAGGTTGCCGGCCCCTGCTCCTGATGCAGGAGCCACAGTTGGCCTTTCCAAACAGTTACAGATAGTACCTATCACAGTTTGGCTATCTCCTCTTTATATATTAGTACAGAATTTTCTCAGTTGTATTACAGTTTCCTTTAATACACATTTCCAGTCTTGACTATAGTTTTTGATCTTTCCTCCCCCCTCCTCTTTGTAGCCACTAATATTTTTCTTTCTTGTGCTATTTTATCTCATCTTGAAGTTAAAACAGTAACATTTCACTTTAAGAGCCTTTTATACAACTGCCTATCTAAAAGATAACCTCATCTTGAATATGCCCCAGGGATTTAGTTCTAGATCTCTGTAACTTTAAACAAAAAAATGAGCATCTGAAATGCTCTAATGGATGCCACTTGTTTGGCTGTGGATAACCCAAGCTCAAAATCCCTTTTCAAGCATGCGGTCTCATGCTATCTGACCAGGGGGACCTACTAAGACTGTAATCTCTTCTATCTTAGACACAAAGCCTGCGAAATAACAGATGAAGTCAGGGCTGAGAGCTGTGGGTTGCAGTGTTAGTTTCCAGAGTGTTATTATTATTATTAAACAAAAATATGCAGGTATGAAAGTTAAACCTGTTAAGAGTTCACTTCCATCAGCAGAGCAGCAAAAAATGTGGGTCAGACTATTACTTTAAATCTGTCTTCCTAAAGAACAAAGACTAACTCAAAAAGACAAACATGCAGTTTTTGGTTTACAAACAAACAATAATAATGGCTTTAATAAATATTTACACAACAAACTAAAAGCTAATCTAACTGGAGTTTATAAAGCAGGATGGGAGGTGTTAACCTCCCTCAGAGGACTGTGACAGACAGCTGACTGGAGTTACTGGCAGTTTGAAATGGTCAGAGTCAGTTAAACTGCCTCTTATGATTGACAGCTAAAATGAGAGAGAGGGAAGGGAGGAAATCCCTATCTAAATAAAGTGGAACAGGAGAATGCAAAACATACATTTTTCCAACAAGAGCAGTTTTGATATTAGAGATACAGAAATGAACACCTGAAATAAGAGCATGAACAAGGGAACCATTTGTAATGTTTCAGCTTGTGTTGCTTTGTTAGTATTTGTTCAGTAGGGCCTGTAAAAACCTTTTGTAGAGTAGAGTGCTCTTGTTCAGTATTCCAGCCAGTTAGGCCCTTCTATAGGATATCCCATTGCTCCACCATGTTTGTTGGGATGCCATGCCTTCTTAAGTTTGTCCAATTTTCCATTGAACTGTTTGGGTCCCCTCCCCTCACTCCTGGGACTGTTGTGTGTGTGTGTGGGGGCATATATTATGGCCAGTTAAAGGCTTTTTATAGCAATCCATTTTCTGCAGATGGATTGTAACTGCAGATGTGAACATTTTCAAATGGGATGCCTTGGCCTTCTGCTTGCACAAAGCTGGAAATCATTACATTTGGCCAGAAGCTGCATTTAATTGCCCAACGTGCCAGGGTTGGGCAAGATTAGTCCTTGTGCTTATTGCGTAGTTGCTTGCTACAGATAACAAAACTGATAGCAGGCATTGAAAAGGCAATGGTTTTTACCAGCTGTGCATATTCCTAGTATTAAAAGGTGAGTACTATTTAATTTGATAACACTAGGGACAGGGTATAATAGTCCCTTAGCTTAGCATTCTACAAAGTGTACCTTTGCACTTGGGAGGGAGGAGGTTAGAAAACTGTAACTTCTCGTGCAATATTGCCATTCCTAATTTCCTTAAACTTTCGTTTGGCAGTATTTGCCAAGATAGAATTTAACATTTTGTGTGTGTTCTTAGGAGACTTTAAATTACCAAGGCACCTATAATACATAAAGCAGAAATCCTCTTACTGTAAGCGGGATGAGCTGAGGTCATGGGGGGTACAATCCAATAATTTAATAGACTGGCATAAAGAAAGCCAACTTCTAACCTTACTCGTATGCACAAAGACAAATAACACCTCCCACTTCTTTGGAAATGCAAATATACTGTCGACTTGTATGTCTGTTAGAATAACTGGAGATGATTTCATTATGTGATGCAAGCCCATTACCATGTTCCAGTGCTATATTGGCTCACTGAGACTTGATATTTCACAAGCAGCTTTAAATGCATGTCAGTTTCTCCAGATCTAGAGACCTGTGCTTATTATATAAAGATTAATTCATGTATACACACTTTATAGTGTGAAAAATGTTTTACAGTTCTTATCTCAAACTCACATTACAGTTTGATCCCCTGTAAAACAGACTTGGGTGAGTGTAATTCAGGGCCTTTACAGACTGCCAGAAATAATGCAGCTTGGGGCCACTTTAACTGTCCTGGCTCAGTACTAAGGAATCATGGGAACTGTAGTGTATTGTGGCACCAGAGTTCTCTGACAGAGAAGGCTCAATGCCCCAGAAAAAAAAATACAATTCCCATGATTCCCTAGCATTGAGCTAGGACAGTTAAAGTAGCCTCAAGCTGCATTATTTCTGGCAGTCTGTAAAGGCCCTCAGTCAATTTCATGGCTGCAAGGATTTTAACTTGACTTCCACTGTTCCCTCAATACAATCTTCCAAAACATGTGGAAAATATAGCCTACCTCAGAATTTGCTTTCATTTTGAATCATGTCTTATTTTAATGCAGAAATACCTTTTTAAGGGCAAAACCAGGGTTTGGTTTGGTGTTTTTTTCCTGTTGACATATTGCCACACTTAAGCAGTGTAGCAGCAAAGGGTTACAATTCAGCCACAAGCCCTAATGATTGTTCACTCTTGGCCTAAATCATAATTGAGACGTGAGCTCTTCAGATTTTTTTTTTCCATTATTAGAACAAGGCTTCACAGACTCAGAGTTTCATCAGTCCATTAAAGCAAGAAACTAGAGATAGGATTTCAAGTAAGCATGAATGATATGAACATCTTTAGTTGATGGGCACTACAGGATGGATCAGAGGTGCATTGGTAAGAGGAAGATCATTGAAGCTTGGACAGGATGCACTGCAAGTAGACCATAAGGAAACTATTTGTAAACATCATGTTCTTGTTATATATTTAAACCAATTAAAACATGGAGCTAATTAATATTTGGAACTCACATTGGAAGAGTTGTGACCTAAAATATGGTATACACGTGCTAAAAATAAAAATACATGTAAGCAGCTTCTAGAATAGTTAATCCCGGCCTCAGGAACTCCCTCTGGAAGATGATTCCGGAGCTCCAAGCGGATGCTGCTCGCTAGGATGGGTTTTTAAAAATTAATTATGTTTTATGTTGATTTTAACTTGTATTGATTTAAAAATGTTTTAAGGGGGGGAAGGGAATTTGATTTGTTTTATACTATGTATTATTTTATTGTTGTAAGCCGCCCCAATTGACCTCAGAGGGGCGGGATATAAATAAATTTTATTATTATTATTGTTGTTGTTGTTGTTATTAATAATAATATTTATTTCTTATACTCCGACTTTTGCCTTGGCAATCAAGGTGACTTACAAGCACAAATACAGATTAAAAACATACATGCTATAAAAACGTAATACAAAACCCCCCTTAAAACTAAATACAGTAATAAAAGCATAAAGATTAAAACAACATACATTCTGGGACACCAATAGGAGTGTATAACAGAAATGTATATCGGGGAGAAGCACAGTTCACGTGGAGTAGTCTATTCTGGGAAGGCCTGCCAGAAGAGATCTGTCTTGATAGCCTTTTCAAAGCTATCCAAGTTGGTTATTTGATTAATCTCTTCCGGCAAGGCGTTCCACAGTCTGGGAGCGACAGGAAAAAACGTCCTCTGGGAGGTTAGTGCTAATCTAGTTCTTATCAGTTGCAGTAAATTCCTCCCAGAGGACTTTAGGGTGCGGGGTGGATTATATGGAAGAAGGCGATCCCTTAGATAGGTTGGACCCAAGCCATGTAGGGCTTTAAAGGTCATCACCAACACCTTATACCAGGGACCGGCAACCTTTTTGAGACCTGGGCCGGTCTCCACTAGCCCAGGTCTCGGCTGGGCCAAGGTGTGGGGGGGGAATGGCGGCACTTGCGCGCGCGCGCACCCCCCACGAATCCCCTTACCGAGCCAGGCGGACCCCTGCCGCCGCCGCCTCTGGCTCCTCATCCTCCTCCGCCACCGCCGCTGGCTCCTCATCCTCCTCCGCCACCGCCGCCGCCGCGACCGCCGCTTCCGCTGCCGCCGCTGAGCCCGCTTTTGGCAGAGCGGGACGCGGCCTGCATTTTGGTCTCCAAAATGCCGGCCGTGTTGCGTTTGCGCATGCACAAATCCTGTGCATGTGCAAACGTGACGCGGCTGGCATTTTGGAGACCAAAATGCAGGCCGCGTCCCGCTCTGCCAAAAGCGGGCTCAGCGGCGGCAGCGGAAGCGGTGGCCGCAGAAGTGGCGGCCGCGGAGGAGGAGGAGGAGGAGGAGGAGGAGGAGGCAGAAGTGGTGGCGGAGGAGGAGGAGGAGGAGCCAGCGGCGGTGGAGCCAGAGGCAGCAGCGGAGGCAGAGGCGGCAGCGGTGGCGCCTGCACCTCTGCCTCTGCCACCTCCTCCACTGCTTCCACTGCCGCTGCCTCCACCAATGGCCGGTTTTGGTCGGCGCGCAACTGCGCGCGCCGTGGCCGGCATTTTTTTCTCCAAAATGCCGGCCACGACGTGTTTGCACATTTGCATCCGCCTGGGCCTGCAAATCCGGCGTCCTGGGCCGGAACCGGCCCAGGGGCCGTAGGTTGCCGACCCCTGCCTTATACTGTGCTCAGAAACCAATAGGCAGCCAGTGGAGA
Organism: Phrynosoma blainvillii; assembly: GCA_026167975.1. Taxonomy (NCBI): domain Eukaryota; kingdom Metazoa; phylum Chordata; class Lepidosauria; order Squamata; family Phrynosomatidae; genus Phrynosoma; species Phrynosoma blainvillii. The sequence continues at coordinate 114,286,078 of JANUYF010000002.1, read as the reverse complement.
GATTTCATAACAGGTGTAATATGATCACTCTTAGATTTCCCGGTGATCAATCTGGCCACCATGTGTTGTACTAATTGTAGTTTCTGGACTAGGTATAAGGGTATAGTGTAGTGTAGTGGTTAGAATGTTGGACTAGGACTCTGGAGACCATGTTTCAAATCCCAGCTCAGGCATGTAAATCCACTGGGTGACCATGGGCAAGTCACACTCTCTCAGCCACAGAGGATGGGTATGGCAAAAAAAAAAAACTGTGAAGGAATTTGCCAAGAAAACTCCATGATAGGTTCACCTTATGGTCTCCATGAGTCGGAAATGACTTGAAGGCACACAACAACAACAGATAGCTGTGTGCATCAATTATGGATTTCACTGGTTTTGACCTCTGTCTAGAGCCATCTCTTCCTTGTTTTTCTGTCTTTCTCATTTTCTTTTTGTACCACATTTTTCCGGTAGATTTCTGTACCATGTGTTTTTACCTGGAAGAACACCACTATAAGGAGATAAGCACTAACCTTGCTGGGGACAGCTTTCATTATAGTGTCTGGCCAGATGGCAAATGACACTGTTGGATGTTAATTCCTGAAGCCCTAGTTATCCTATATTCAAGCTGGAGATGGAGCCATAACTGGGGATGCTACTCAGTATGAAATAGAAATAGTAATACTCCTATTCATTCAAGCCCCAACACTCTGTAAAGCATATGATGCATACATGTCTTTTGTGTCCATCGGTTCTCTGGTTGTTGCTGCTAACAATACAAAGACATAATTGTGTGCTAATCCCTGTATGTTGCCTAATCACTGATTTAAAAAAAAAATCAGATAGACCTTAATACTTTCCTTTTTATTGCTACTGGGTATTTGAAGGTGTCACCATCTGTTGTAAGAAATGTTTGTTTGCCTATACAATAGAACTTTAAATCCTTCATTTTTCATCCCTTCAACTTTGTTCAGAAATATTCATACCTAAGCTAGTTTGCTTGTTAAGGAAAATTTGTTTTTAAAATAGTTTTCCCTTTCGCAGCAAAAGCAAATAATGTCAAGCTGGTTAAACCTAAGCAACACTTTGAGGTCTTTGTTCAAATTCAGAAGTACATTAGTGGAATTCCAATTAAAGTAGGTTTATCCAATTTAAAATAGGCTTATTTTTAGGAAGTTAGATAACTTCAAATTCAAAAGGAACAAAAAGAAAGGAGTGTGACCCTAAAAAGCTCTCTACACTATGAGGTTTGGTCCATTGTTTCATCAGTTATGTTCAAAGCTTTCTCCAAGGGCCTGGAAGAAATATGATCTACCTCTTTTGTCCTCAAACACATGTTAGTAGATCCAGCTGGAGCAAATGATTTATCCTGCAGCAACAGCACATCCAAAAGAATCTCTTAGAAGCAGCAAATCAGAGTACCACCATTGTGGCATTAACCAACCAATATCTTGCAAATCTGAGACTGTTTGAGGTAGACTTTTTAAAAAGCCAATAGAAGATCTTGGAAGGCTTCCTTTCCACATGCTAATAAAGGTTGATTAAACATTACGTGTTCCTTGGTTCACTTCTAGGTCTTTGCTGTGATGGCGTCTGTGCATCACTTTTCTGCAGTACTGAGCACCTTGTAGGACTACTGACTGAACTGGCGTCTAGACGTCCCCATTAATTGATACTTCTGCAGCTGTATACCTCGCCTATCATTTCAAGGTATTGTGCCAACCAGCAAGTGGATCAACTCACAATTAAGTATTTCAGCCTGCCATTTCAAACAGATTTGTGCTAACCAACCGAGTGTTGCTTGCACATTGCATCCACGTTGTGTTCTAGATATCTCTGAGCAAAGATTGAATAGATGGCCCTAACAAGTGTTATCCCTGGTTACTATAATAAGAGGCTGCTAAAAACAATAATTTAAATCCTACATAAAATCTTTGTGCCTGGGGAAAGTGGAATGGCTTACTGACCTTGTAGAAGGGGAAGAAGAAGTCATCTCTATTTAGTCTTTGAATTGTATCCAACTGTCCACCATTAGAAAAGATCACAGTTCAGTGTCCCTTCCAACCACGTGCTCCAGAGGCAGAGGGTCCAGGTTTCATTGAAGAGGATATTGATGGCCCTGTTGAATGAGCAAAAGTCTTTTGTCACATTGAGATGTCATTCTTACTAAATAATTGGTAAGAAACAAAACTTGTCAGTTTAAAAATGTGTATTTTTAAGTACAGTAGCCAGCTTGGCATAGTGGTTTGGGCATTGAACTGTGACTCTGGAGACCAGGGTTCAAATTCCTGTTTGGCCTTGGAAATCCGGTGAGTGATCTTGAGTATAGGCCTAAGCAGACTGCCAGAAATAGTGCACATTAAATTGAGGCACTGCCCTGGCTCAGTGCTAGGGAGTCATGGGAATTGTATTATTTTCTGGGACATTGAGCCTTCTCTGTCAGAGAGCTCTGCTGCCACAATAAATTACAGTTCCCATGATTCCTTAGCACTGAGCCAGGGCAGTGCCTCAATTTAATGTGCACTATTTCTGGCAGTCTGCTTAGGCCCTAAGTCACACTCTCAGCCTCTGAGGAAGGCAAAGGCTAACCCCATGCTAGGGATGCCATAAGTTGGCAATGACACAAAGGCAAACAGCAATGTTTAAGTAATTACACCTTTTCTAATACATAAGAACAGATCTGAATATATACTTTTTAAAATATTGGTTCTGTAAAACATTAGTTAAGTTCTTCAACTGGCAAAATCAGTCTGTTACATTACCTTGTTTCTGTGGCTATGATATCTTGTTTTAATTTCCTAAATAGTATTATTTCTATTTATAGGTGAAGGGAACAGCACACTAGAGAGCAAAGGAGCTTAATGTACTGGCTCTTAACATACTATATTTGCCTCTGTGCTGAGAGAACATTATAAAATGATATAAAGCAACTTTCCTCAACTTGGTGTTCCTCAGATACAGGACTACAACTCCTATCGTGGCCATGGTCAGGATGATGGAAATTAGATTCCAAATTATCCAGAGTCCACTGAGCAAAGTATGGGAGAAAAGTCCATTGATGTTGCCAGTGCATTCAATAGCTGTCCTGACTTTAGTCCACCTGTCCATCTTAACTAACAAGTAGCTCAGTTTATAGAAGCCTATTGGAAACATTTGAAAGCCCTTAAAGTGATGGGGTGAGGGGTGGGGAATGGGAATGTTAGATGAACAAACAGAGAAGAAATATGGAAGGACTTTACAATATATGATTACTGCAGCAAAAATAGTTTACGCTAAAAAATGGAAGGATGCCGTCTTTCCAGCAAAAGGAGATTGGCTGATGAAGATACTTAACACTTGCTGAAATGGACAAATTAACAATGTTGATTAAGGAGCAACCCTTGAATACTTTTAAGAAAGACTGGAACTTGTTTGTTACCTTTTTACCGTCTCATTGGGGGCATATATCAGTTTTAGGTTTTGCAAGTTAAGCATAGTTTGTATGATGCAGAAGTATAAATTATAATTTAAAAGTATCATATACAGGAGAATATACTCATCAGTTGGATGGGAAGTCAGTAATGTTTGTTTTGTTTGCTTTTTGTTCTTGTTTTGTTGTTTGCTAGTGTTTCTAGTGTTTGTTCTTTATGTTTTAGATATATAGATAAATTAACTGGTTATTCTTTATGTACGTTTTAGATATATAGATAATTTAAGTGTGTGGTTGTTTTTATGTGTAATAAAAATTATTTACTTATTTAATTACACTTAAAATACAGTCAATCAAGCTGGTAACAGTGTTGTGGGAGAAGAAACATGTTAAAGAAGACACAATGAGCACTGGAGGGAGGCTATTCAAAGATGCCATGCTCATTTACAACAGAAATGTTTTTGTTTATTGTACGTAATCTGCTCTCAGACACTGGTAAAAAGGCAGAAGAAAATATGTTTAAAATAAATACATGCATTTATTTAGAAGATAAAGAAATGCACTAATTTCTCAGGTGTTTCACATACATGTTCTGCAGAGTAATGGTAAGATATATCCAATTTCCACCACAGCTGCAACTAGGTATATGACCCAATTAATTCAAAGCAAAACATGTGTCTGTGATGTACTTAATGGAGCACCAGGGTATGGATGATGATACGACAGGGATCTGGCGCAGTTGCTTGAAGAAGAAAGTAAATGCTTTCCTAGTATGTATGGAACAGTGCTTTAACGTTATACATAGCTGCTTTTCAAAAAAAATATCTAGGTGTGTTGGTCATATAGCAAATCCAATAACATCCAAACAATGATACCTTTATTAGGCCAACCCAAATGCACAATTACATGTTGCAAGCTTTCAAAAGCGCACTGGCTTCTTCATCAGGCAAACAGGAGAAAAAAATGTGAAGATGTTAGTCTTGGCCCTGCGTTTTCTCTTTCTGATCTCAGTTCAGATGTTAGGGGAGGGCTATTGCTGGAAAATTTTGCAAGTCAAGGAAATTTAATGCCCCTTTGCAATCCAAAGAAGGTGCTTCCTTGGAATCCAGCATGTCTCCTTCCTTTGTGAAGCCTCGGGCTCCTATGCAGGTAGAGGACGCTGAATTTCTCAAGAAGTCTTCATGTCTTGCATCAGGAAAACTTTAGGTGATGCCAATCAGTCCCAATATTTGAAAAAATTGCTTTACCTTTGTTGGAGGCAGAAGCCTCAGATAGCAAGGTTCCAGTGCATTGGTTAATATTGGGACTGATTGGCATGCTTTACCCCTACATCACATGAAGACTTCTTGAGAAATTCAGCGTCCTCTACCTGCATAGGAACCCAAGGCTTCACAAAGGAAGGAGATATGTTGGATTCCAAGGAAACAACTTCTTTGGATTGCAAATGGACATCAAATTTCCTTGGCTTGCAAAATTTTCCAGCAACCGCATAGCCAAAGGAGGAGGCTCAACCTGCAGATAGCCCTCCTCTAACATCTGAACTGAGATCAGAAACAGAAAATGCAGGCCCGAGACTAACATTTTCCAATTTTTTCCTCCTGTTTGCCTGATGACGAAGCCAGTGTGACTTCGAAAGCTTGCAACATGTAATTGTGCATTTTGGTTGGCCCAATAAAGGTATCATTGTTTGGATGTTATTGGATAGATGCTTTTGTATAGTGTTATAGACATTGGAGTTTATCACATGGGGAAATCCCATGCAGAAACAAGGTTTTAAATTGAAAAAAACATTTTCACATGACGTCGTCGTTAAAGTGTTGTTAACCTGAATGGAAAGTAGTCAAAAGCCGCTCCTTTTTACTTTTGGAAAATCCCAAAAGTAAAAAGGTGTGGCTTTTGTCCACTTTCCGTTCAGGTTAACAACACTTTAATAACAATGTCATGTGAAAATCAACCCGCTTTTGCAGGTTTTTCTCAGCTTTCCCCCCATGTGATAAACTCCATAGTTTGATGTTGTGTGCAACTTGGTGAGAAGAGCACATGGAAGGATTCATCCCCTACTGTAGTGGTTTGAGAGCCAGCATGGCGTAGTGGTTTGAGTGTTGGACTATGACTCTGGGTTCGAATCCCATCTCGGCCACGAAACCCACTGGGTGCCCCTGGGCAAGTCACACTGTCTCAGCCTCAGAGGATAGCAGTGGCAAACCCCCTCTGAAGAAGCTTGCCAAGAAAACCCTATGATCTGGTTTGCATAAGTCAGAAATGACTCAAAGGCACACGACAAAATCAAGTAAGTAGTGCTGTGAGTGTTGGACTACAACTCTGGAGATCGGGGTTCAATTCCCCGCTTGCGCATAACAACCCACTGGGTGACCTTGGGCAAGTCACACACTCTCAGCCTCAGATGATAGCAGTGGCAAACCCCCTCTGAACAAATCTTGTCGAGAAACCACAATGTGATAGGCTTGCCAAAAGTCAAAAAACAAATGACTCTCAGGCACACAACAACAAAGAAAGAAGTAGTAAGAGCAAGGACCAAAGCCTTGCAACAGAATTGCAGTGAGCAGTCACTGAATAATAATAGCTTGAACTAAAGTCGCCCTGTGCAGAGCGTTACTTTGGAAAGAAGTTAAGAGTTTTTGCGGAAAGAAAAGTGAAACGCCGGAGAGAGGAGGCACAGGAGGAAAGCCTTACGGCTAAGCGGCAGCAGAACAGCAAAGCGAAGCAAAGATCATATTGGAAGCCGCGGGGAGCCAGCCTCAGGACCATGCGAGTCCAGAGTTCGAATCCCGGCTCGGCTATGGAAAGCCAAAGACACCCTGGAAACCCTACCGAGTCAGCCTGGGGGGCAGCGCCTTCAGCGCCGGACTACAACTCTGGAGAGATCAGGGCTGGACACACGCCTGAGCCCAAAAACCCAGTGGGCGACCTGGGGCAAGTCACGCTCTCTCAGCCTCAGAGGGCGGCCACAGCAAGCCTACCCCCCTCTGAAGAAACTTGCCAAGAAAACCTGGTGAGAGGGTCGCCATAAGTCGGAAGGCACCCGCCAGCAACGAAATATATATATATATATATATATGTGTGTGTTCTTTGTTAACTTGTTCTTTCCACACAAAAAACTATATGTGTGTGTGTCTCCTTCTCACATCACTATTATATATATATATATATATATATATACACACGTTCTTTGTTCACTTGTTCTTTCCTTATATATATATATATATCTACATGCCTCCCCCTTCTCTCATCACTCCTATACACACACACACTTGTTCTTTGTTCACTTGTTCTTTCCACAAAAAATTGTGTGTGTTTGTGTGTGTGCTTCCTCTTTTCTCATCACTCCTATATATATATCTATATATATCCTATCTATCTAGATAGATAGATAGATAGGATATATATAGATATATATATAGGAGATAGATAGATAGATAGATAGGATATATATAGATATATATCTAGATAGATAGATATTTATTCTTTGTTCATTTATTCTTTCCGCATATATATATATATATATATATCTCCCCCTTCTCTCATCACTCCTATATATATATATATATATATACACACACACACACACACACACTTTATTCACTTCTTCTTTCCACAGAAAGAGCAAGTGAAGAAGAGGCATAGGATTACTGCTGAGAGAAGGGGGGCAGTGGGCACCCGAGAAGAGCCCCCTCAGGGCCACCCCCAGCACCCCAGTCTCCCATGCCCAGGAGGATGCCATAGCCTTGAGCCGGGGCTGGGGTGGGGTGGGGGGCAGTGAAAGCGGTACTAAACCGGGTCAGGATGCCCGTAGTGTGGAGGCGAGGCGGAGCCGTCGGTGTCCCTCCCTCCAGCTTCAGCTATATAAGGAGGCGCGCCGGGAGAAGGCGCCCAGGAGCCCAGCGCCTGCCTTGCCTTGTCTTTCCTTCCATTTGCTTTCCTTTCCTTTGCTTTGCTTTGCTTTCCTTGGAGGGGGGGGGCATGCGGTCTTGCCTGGCGCAGAGATGGGGGAGGCTGGTGAGTCGGGGCCCCGCTAGTCTCCCCGCTTTGGGGACCCCCAGAGGATGGGGAGAAGGCGGCCAGCAGGGGACGAGGAGCACCACCAGCCCCATCTCCAGCTCCAGCTCCATCTCCATGTCCGTGGGAGAGAGCCCCCCCGCCCCCGCCGCCCCCGGAGGCAGCGCCCGGCACATCGAGGCTCTCCTTCCCCGGCACGACGACTTCTCCGAGAGACACATCGGCCCCGGGAAGAAGGAGAAGGCAGGGATGCTCCGGACCCTGGGGCTCTCGGTGAGGAAACGACGGCGGACCTTCCTCCTCCAACACCTCCCACCCTCCTTTCTTTCTCCTTCCTTTCTTCCTCCTTCCTTTCTTCCTTCCTCTCTCCCCCTTTCTTCCTCCTTCCTTTCTTCCCTTCTCTCTCCTTTTTTCCTCTCTCCCTCCCTTCTTCCTTTCTCCTTTCTTCCCCTCTCCTTCCTTTCTTCCTCCTTTCTTCCTCCCTCCTTTTTTCCTCTCTCCCTCCTTTCTTCCCCTATTCCTCCTTTCTTCCTCCTTTTTTCTTCTCTCCTTCCTTCCTTCCTTCCTTCCTTCCTCTCTCCTTCCTTTCTTCCTCTCTCGCCCCTTCTTCCTCCCTCCATCCTTTATTCCTCCCTCCCTCCTTTCTTCCTCTCTCTTTCCTTTCTTCCTCTCTCCCTCCTTTTTTCCTCTCCCTCCCTTCTTCCTTTCTCCCTCCCTCCTTTCTTCCCCTCTCCTTCCTTTCTTCCTCCTTTTTCCCTCTCTCCCTCTTTCCCTCTCTGCCTCCCTCCCTCCCTTCTTCCTCCCTCCCTCCTTTCTTCCTTGTTCCTTCCTTTCTTCCTCTCTCCTCTTTTCCTCTCTCCCTCCTCCCTCTCTCTCTCCCTCCCTCCCTTCTTTCTTCCTCCTCTTTTGTCTTCTCTTTCTTCTCCCTCCATTGCTTTTGTCCTTCAAAGCTCCCCCCTCCCCGCCATTTGTTTGGTATTTTGTTTTTTCTTCTTTCAAATTCTTAAATAAATGTTATTAAATAGAGCGTATTAAAATTGAGTCACTAATTACATTGGTTCTGTTTTTTGTTCTGCACTACCATTGTAACCATATCACATTATTACTTTCTTAACTAATAAACATCACAAACTCCATCCCTTCCTTTCCATCTCTTTCTCTCCTTTGACTACTACTCCTTTTTTTAAACTTTCCTTTCTAAAACTAAATTCTCTTCCAGATTTCTTTTTCTTACTCCATTCCTTCCCTTCCACTACTTTTTCTGTACTCCTTCCCTTTCTTCTCCCCCATTCACATATACTTTAACCTTTCCAATTCACATATACTTCAACTTTCTTACACTTTCTTCCCCTCTCATTCCTTCCTTCCTTCCTTCATTTCCACTCAGCCCTGCTATTTGGCATCAGATTGTTCCTGAGAGGAGAAGAGCGTTTTCTGAAAAGAAAAGAGTTCAGTTGAGTTCCAGAAAACCCGCTCTCTTTTGTCTTGAGTCCACACTGGAGAACTGTTCCGGTTCGACCCTGCTTTAAAGGCCGTGGCTCAAGGCTATGTTTATCCTGGGAGGCGTAGTTGGTTATCTGGTTTGACACCCCTTGAGCTGCCATGGGCTCAAGGAGGCTATGCAATCCTGGGGACTGTGAGATATTTAAGTCCTTCTCTGTCAAAAAGCTCTCTGGTATCACAATAAACTACAACTCTCCCAGGATTCCATAGCCTTGAGGCCGTGGCAGTTAAAAGGGTATCAAACCAGATAACAAACTACAACTCCCAGGATTCCATAGCCTTGAGCCACAACAGTTAAAAGTGTTGTTGAAATGGAGAACAAACTACAACTCCCAGAATTTGATAGTGGTTAAAGTGAGTGTCAAACTAGAGAGTATTAAAGCTCTGGTGCCCCAACAAACTACAGCGCCCAGAATTCCATAGCCTTGAGGTATGGTGGTTAAAGTGAGTGTCAAACCGGGTTATTTCTTCAGTGTGGACTCAGCAAAGGCAACTCCCTCAGGAGTCTCCCCCCCCTCCATGCTTTTCCTTTTGGCCCCCTTTGTCTGAATTTGGCAGCTTAGAAGGTGTCAAACTTTAAACCTGCCCCTGATTCACGTGATGCTTTGCTCTATTCCTTGTATTTCTAGAGTATTGAGGAATTGATCGATAAAACCATTCCTGCTGAAATCCGCTTGCAACGGCCCCTGAAGATGGATGACCATATATGTAAGTGTCCCATTCCTCTCAGATGCCATCGGAAGCCTTTGTTGTGACATTCTTCTTCCCAGCCATTATTCTTCTTCCCAGCCATTATTATTACTATTATTATTATTATTATTATTATTTCAATGTTATGCCACCCTTCTCCCAGAAAGAGACCCAAAGCAGCTCACATGCCTTTAATGTCTTATAGACAGAAGCGTAAGTATTATCTCCACAGTAGTACAGTTAGCAAGGAGAGACTGGCTAAAGCGCTCACTGTAGGAGCCAAGGTTGGGAGTTAAAACCTTTCATTTAAAATAAACACTGGAATTTGCATAAACAGGCAAGGGCAAGCCTGTTAGTTTTTAAACTGATCCCGATGTTCATTTTAATCATCTCTAGATTCAGCATCCCACGAATAAGTCACGTATTGGGCATGGTGTTGTTTTAGGAACCAACGTTAGCCAATTTAAAATACTCATTTCAGAAAGGTGAAATGGGTGGAAATCTTTCGAGTAAGGAATATAAGAACTTTTAGAACTGTGCTATAGGACTTGCCATAATGTTTTGGGTGAAAAATAATAGAGAATTGCTGTGGTATGTATCAACATTTCAGTCCAAAACACTGTATATCTTAAAAACTAGTGTAAGGCTTATTGCATTCTTTTACAATCCAGATGTTAGTCTTTTTGGGACATTAGGAGCGACTTTATCTAGCTTATATGTGTTAGGAGTACACTGTTACATGAATGCCTCTTGCTTAAAGTGTGTCAGCTAGACTGCACAAGATACTGGTTGACAAAGGGCCTTTACAGACTGCCAGAAATAATGCAGCTTCAGGCCACTTTTAACTGCCCTGGCTCAGTGCTAAGGAATCATGGGAACTGTAGTTTATTGTGGCACCAGAGCTCCCTGACAGAGAAGGCTCAATATCCCAGAAAAAAAAATACAATTTCCATGATTCCCTAGCACTGAGCCAGGACAGTTAAATTGGCCTCACGCTGCATTATTTTTAGCAGTCTGTAAAGGCCCAAAATGATTGAAGCAATCAGATTCTAGCATTTTAGTTCAAAATATTTGCTCTGCTATATTAGTTTACACTGTCACTATAATATTAAAGGTAAGGTATTCCCCGTTGACAAGGTTGTCAAGTCGTGTCCGACCGTAGGGAGTGGTGCTCATCTCCGTTATTAAGCCGAAGAGCCAGCGTTGTCAGAGACTATTCTGTGATCATGTGGCCAGCATGACTGCACAGAACGCTGTTTACCTTCCCACCAAAGTGGTACCTATTCATCTACTTGCATTTGCATGCTTTCGAACTGCTAGGTTGGCAGAAGCTGGGACTAGTGAGAGGAGCTCACCCATCATGCAGCACCCAGACCTCAAACTGTCAGCGTCTTAACCACTTGAGCCACTGCATTGTAGAATATTCTATTGTGTAACTGTTAATGCCCAGAGACATAGAATAATTAAAAGAGATGTTTCCGCTGGCATCCTTTTTTTCAAACTGATCCTGTTTCCGTAAAAGTTTGGCCCTTGAAACCTTTTCCTGGCTGATTTTAGCAGGTGCATTTTAAAAAAAAATGTTGGAAGACTTTTAGTAATAAATTAATTAATGAATTCTTGATTGTCTGCCAGGAAGACTTTTAGTAATAAATTAATTAATGAATTCTTGATTGCCAGTAAAAGATTCACATTCTTGGGCATGCTTTATTATCGGGGAGGGAACAATACAGCTTTAGAATTAATGCTTTAATTTGTGTTTTTATTTAATCTATTCTTGTATAAAGATTTCTCAAATGTGAGAATGCTGTCTGTGCAAAATAACTGTTTCTGGAAAATATGGTAATGAAACAGCATTTAACATAGTTCAGCAGCTGAACTATAATCTTGTAGTCTCTGGACTCCTTGAAGACCATTTCTCTAATGTTTCCCCCCCCCCCCCAAAAAAATTGTGATAACATTTCAGTGCAAAGCACACAAGTAATTTTGAGCCTTCTTGTTCTGCTTTTAATATTGTTCATCAGCAAATTGCAGTTTGAGTATAACCTTTAGGCCTTGGAGCCTCTGTAAGGTTTCTGGCCAGTTCAATCTGGTTAGTTCATGATGACATCAGGGAACAAAAGCAGCAGCTGGGATGAAAAAGCCACGGAAATAATAGCTTGAAAAGGGAAAAATTCTAGGCAGAGATAATAGAAGCATGAGGGAAAGTTTTCATCTGTTATATATGCCATTGTAATGCTTTCTCTCCTTCACTTCTTAGTGGAATATAATTTTAAAAGAATAACCTATAAATGAGAGTAGCCTCTAACAGAAAAAAATGGGTTATAACTTGTAATTTGCCTGAAGAAATAAACTATAATGGTTAATATTAGGGAGTATGGCTATAGAGAAAGGGAAATTTAACTATAGTTACATAATTAAATTTTATTTGCATGAATATCTGGAGTTTATCCCAGCTTACTGGAGATGTGAGAGACAAGTAATTTTTTTTTCCAAGTCACTCAATGCAACATTTGGGTGTACCTGATTATAATGACAGCTTAGTAGAAAATAAGGCACTGGACATCACGAAAGAAATTGCATATTATTCCTTTAAAATGCACTTGAACGGAAGTCAAATCCTTCCTAGTGTATCCCTTGTGCATATTCTAAATATGGGATGCAGATATTCTCGCCCAAAGTGCCTCTTAGACTACATCTACACTGCCAAATTAATGCAGTTTCATACTACTTTAACTGCCATGGCTCAATGCTATGGAATTATTGGAATTGTAGTTTTGTGAGATATTTAGCCATCTCTGTCAGAGAGCTTTGATGCCACAAGAAACTAAAAATCCCAGGATCCCACAGGATGGAGTCATGACAATTAAAGCAGTGTCAAACTCTATTAATTCTGTACTGTGACAGCAGCCTTAGTTGTTAAAGAGAATACAGATGCTCTACTGCAGAAACCTCTCCTTTATGGGAAAAGGGAATTTTTACAAGGCTCAGAATAGACTAGGATTGAGACAATGCAGTCTCCCATCTGCTCACAAATGATCCTTCCATTAACTAGTTAATGCTCAGTTACTAGTTCCATGGAGACGTGCTTAGGCACCTGTCAAGTTACTTTTGTGTACAATTCTTGTGACTTTAGGAACAATTGAGCAAAAACCCTGATACGCTTTTAAGCAAATTTTAAGATACTTCATTCACTACTTTTGAAACGTTGTGTTATAACAGCAAAACATAGATGCCTTCATCTATTCATTTCTTAAGATCTCTTTTCTTCTCCCTCACACCTTGCAGCACTTCTTTGGTTTTTATTTTCAGTGTATTCCATATACATCTTCCCTCTCCAGAGCTGAACTGCACAGTATGAAGGGGGAGTGTTTTGGAAAGGTGAGTTGCATCTCCCCACTCCACAACAAAGACCTCATCTTCTTACACCTTGCAGCAGGACTCTCTTCCCAGCTTATTATTCATAGGTCTATATATTTTAAGATCTTTCTATGAAATCAACCAGATGGGATTGACTTGAGCTGCATTTTAGTCATTGCAGAAGGACTGTAAGGAAAATTCTTTGCCAAAAGGTTACAGCTTAAATTAGTAATAGCTGACTTACTATGGTAAAGAGTCTCTTGTATGATGAGGCACGAAGGTAATGTTGAGATTATATTTTCTGGAGCATTATCCATTTTTTGTTTGTGTATTTCCTTTCTGACTCTTAATATCTGAACTCTGCGTCACCAGTATTTTATAACATTCTGTAACGGCCATCTACTCAATGATTCTCTGATAACATAATGAGAACATTTTGTAGCATTCTATTCATGAGTATATTGATTTTTTTTCTGGTAAATTAGTGTTATTGTTTGGTAAACTAGTGTTAATATTTGGTAAACCAGTTCTACTAGTTACAAAACTAGTTTTCTTAGGTTTTTTATGTTCAGGTCACTGAAGAGTGTTACAGAACACTGCACACCTCCAGTAAAACAACTATTCGTGGCAGCTGGGTGCCTTCAATCTACGCTTGTAAACTGGAATTTTCCAAATGCAGAGGTAGCTGTGTTGACAATAAGACAAATTCTGAAGTCCTTGTTTTGGCAGTACTTTTACTCAGACAACTAAAAAGGCACAAAATTTTCCAGTATTCCAAAAGATTTAAGATTGTGCAATCTGGTAATTTATATTCTATTCTAATTTGGTCTCCTTAGCATAGGATTACTGTTGGTGCATTTACCAGGTCAACATGTTTGTAAATCTGCAAGTCCTATCTACTGGATCTTGTTACTGAACATTTTGTACTTACAGGTACTACTGATTATGAAAGGTAACAATAACATGGAGTGACTGAGGAGAACAAGTATATATTCTAACCATTCTTAGAAAAGCTCTGATACTGAAATTATGCTGAATGTACACAGGGTTGCTCATTCTCCAAAATGTCTGTGCACATGTCTGATGTTCATTTGGATTATTTTGTGGTACAGAAGAAGGTAAAGGGAACATGTGCTCATATTGAAGCCTACTTGGTTATCAGCCAGGACCATGCATGTAAATTTCATAGGAAACTTGAACTGCACCTATTAATTGTTGGGCAGGGAAGAGGGAATCCAGTCACTAACCTCCCACCCTGGACAGACTGGCAATCTTCCAGCTTTTTTGGATGTCCACATGTGGACAACCACAGCTATTTGATCAGGCTTCAAAAAATTATACATGAACCTTCCCACCCAGCCCCAAAATTTGGATTGTTCCATCCACCTAGGTATGTGCTTGGAAAAATTTTAAGCACATGTATGTGCACAAGATGGATTGGGATGCCTATATGAACATCAGACATGTGCACAGACATTTTGGAGAATGAGCAACCCTGTGTACATTCAGCATAATTTCAGTATCAGAGCTTTTCTAAGAATGGTTAGAATATATACTTGTCCTCCTCAGTCACTCCATGTTATTGTTACCTTTCATAATCAGTAGTACCTGTAAGTACAAAATGTTCAGTAACAAGATCCAGTAGATAGGACTTGCAGATTTACAAACATGTTGACCTGGTAAATGGATCTATCAAAGTTAGATCCAAATGAATGTATTTTTTTAAAAAAACTTTTTTTCATTTCATTGACTTTTCACAGATCACATTATGTGTTTTAGATACATACCAATGGAGATAGGTCTGTAGAGCAATTCACAACTCACGTGATTAAATTATTCCACAGAGTGATAATATGCACTGTCTTCAACATTTTGTGTTCCAGTTTTGTATCTTCGTGCTTTTTGTTTTTTAAAAAAAGCACATACTTTTAGATATTATAAATATGTTAAAGAGGAAAAAATGAAAAAGTTTTATTAACAAAAACAAGGTTTTTGATATTCTTTTTTTTAAAAAAAATACTAACATTAGACTGATATGCTATGTTTGTGAGATGTGAAAAGTGAATTTTATTGATATATGTCTGAAACACTACATATGCTCTGTGCAGAAATGGGCACTCTTCCAGAGAAAAGTAGCACCTTGTTTCTGAAGACCTGCACATATTAATATTTAAATGTATGTGCAGTGTTTCTTTGAACTCTCTTGCCTTTCCCAGGTTTCAAGATAACAGTTCCAAAAGATCAGTGAACTCTTTTCTTGGTACATTAAGATCATTGCCTCTGATGATGTTATGCAATACCCTTAGCTAGCAGAAATAAACAAGGTCAGCAGGAGGCATTTATTCAGCAAAAAGAATTGCCAGCTAAAGTTCCTGAAGGATTACTCAACTATTTCAATGTAGTAGGTTTGGTGTAGTGCAGTTCATCGGTTGGCTGCCCTAGAAAACTGGAAACAGTAGGCTGAGTAGATGGCTGGTTTCCAAGTGTTTCTTAATGAGTGTTTACTGTCCTCTCCTATTTCCAGCTTCCCCTTTATTGAGTACATTGGTTAGTAGCTTTTTTATTGCACAGCGAGAAGGGGAGACTTTCCAATTAACCAAGTAGATGATTTATCAAAGGCTAGTGTTGGTTCTGTAATATGAAGAAAAGTGTGGCATACAAAAATGGTTGACATGTTTCTATACCCTGTTCTAGGCTCTCTGTAAAATTTCTCCTGGAAAATAGTGAATTAATAAACATTTGAAGTTACAGTCCTTAATTCAGAAAATTATCTGAAACTGATGTGGCTTTGCTGAATGAGTGTTTTGTTGCTGTATTCCAAACTTTTGATGGGTCATTTCCTTCTGGAAATGAGGAGTCAAAAGGAAGAAATTAAAAACATTGTTAAGAAAGGCAGAAGTAACTTATCTGTAACATTAATTTGATTATAAATTGCTTTTATGCTAAGAATTAGGCATACTGAAAGACATGTTGCAACCAGTATCACAAATGTGACTCAAGTGATGCAAAATGATACACAAGAATCCCATACATATATCAAGTCAAATATTTAGAATCATATGCCCCAAAAGGCCAAGTTTACAAAATAAAGCAAATTCTGGTTTGGGCAACCTAACGGTTGGAAATTTGGAAGATATGGGGAGGGGCACTTTTCTCACCATGTGACCTTCCAAGAGTAACAGAGACTACAAAAAATGCTGAAAATAATAATAAAATAAAAACAGATCATACCTCCATTCCAGGCTATATTAACAAGATATCTCCCTGCCTATACATTTTAAAGGAAAATCATAGTTTACTATTTGTGTCCACTCTTTATATCTGAACAGTAACTGTTTAAATCTGATTTAATAAACCTAGAATCAGAGTGGCAAGAGACCACAAAAGCCATCCAGTCCAACCCCTTGCCATGCAGGAATACACAATCAAAGAACCTCCAGCAGATGGCCATCCAGCCTGTTTAAAAACCTCCAAAGGAGTTTCCACCACTCTCCAAGGCAGCATGTTACACTGGTGAACAGCTCATACCATCAGGAAGTTCTTCCTAATGTTTAGGTGGAATCTCTTTTTATAACTTGAATCCATTGTTCCATTCCCTATGTGTCTGGGGCAGCAGAAAAGAAACTTGCTCCATCCTCAATATGACATCCATTCAAATACTTAAGCATGGCTTTAAATCATGTCACCCCTTAACCTTTAGTCTGAAAACACACCCAGCTTCCTAAGTCACTCCTCATAGAGCATGGTTTTCAGATCTGTATGTGCAGGAGTAGGCAACCTTTTTGAGCCGGGGGGCGGGTTGCTGTCCCTCAGACAATTGGGGGGGGGGGGGCGAAGCAAAAAATAAAAAAAATATTTTTTTTTTAAATATGCATGCACACTCTCTCAAAGCCATGATGGCAAAACCGCTGCGGAGATTTTGCCAAGAAAACCCCAAGAACAAGTAATAACAACAATAATATCATCATGGCAGGCAGGGGGGAGGGGGGGCGGCGGCAGCAGGACTGGCCTGGGGCCGGTCCAAAGGCCTGGGGGGGGCGCATCCAGCCCCCGGGCCGTAGGTTGCCTACTCCTGTGTATATGCTTGCAGGAGTGTGTGACTGAAAGCTTAGCCTTAAGTATTCTGTCCTACTTTACAGATTTTGCAAGATGTTTGCTGTTACAGGTGATGGTGAACCATATCAGCAAGGAGTTTTCTGAATATATAAGGGATTTTGAACCCAGCCCAAATAGGAGCAGAAAAGATCTGCTTCTATTTGGGCCTGAAAAGGGCCGCCTTCTGCAGCCCCACCACAGCCCCAGGGCAGCTTCTGGGCACTCTGGCGGTGTGCAGTGTGTAAATGCCGCACCTCTGGTGCATCTTGAAGGCACCCATGGCTGGGCAGTTTCCGGATGTCTTGGCCACTCTGAAGGCAGCTTAACTTGACGTTCTGTTCTGGCCCTTTGTTCTGTCCTTAATGTTGTTGGAATAGTAGCTGATCAAGTGCTTGAATAACTAAAAGAAGGGTCTAAATCCAATGTTAATCTTGCATGGAGTAAGCTTATTGAAATAAATGGGGTTTGTGAGTCATAACTTAAGTGTCGTTGATTTCAGTAGGTCTAACCGTTTGTAAATCTAACAATAGATTTAACGTAAAGTTTAAAAGAACCTTGACAAACATCTGAAAGATTTTGTGGTTTTCTGCTCTTGTGGCTATTTTTCTCTTGTCAGAAGTGAGGCTCCTTAGGAAGGATCCTTCTATATTTCCCACAAAAATCAATGAGACTGTTCAATGAACACCATCAAAGACTCATTGCTGCTGTTAATGTAATTTTTGCTTTGTAGTTTTAGCAGATTTTATCCATAGACCTCAGAAGGAATCAAAGTTGTCCTAACAAGTGTTTAGCCCAGGACCTGTTAAACCCATTAGGACATCACAGGTTTCCATATCAGAGTAGCTAAGCAAGTAACAACCAGAAAATGTGACCCCAACAGCATTTGAGACCTACAAAAGCTTTGTTTTGTTTTTACAATGTATGGCATGGTAGGACTTGTTATATGTCTCATGTGAAATAAATAAAATAATTGTGACAAAGCTCTATTTATCTGAATTCTGTGGATTTATTTTCCTAACAAGAGGCAGGCAAGCAGACAGCTAGAATGAATTAGATGTAAGATGGATAAGAAACTGATAAGGATGCATAGTGTCAACATGCCCTCAGTTAGTATTGTGATGTTTGCCCATGAGTATTGTTAAATACTTTGTAAGAATTATTTTGTAACATTCTTTTTATTAGGTGAGAATGAAATTCTTGAAACTTTGCACAATATTGCCAGCAAAAACAAGATCTGGAGGTCCTATATTGGCATGGGATATTACAATTGTTCAGCTCCTCCAGTTATTGTGAGGAATCTGCTGGAGAATGCAGGATGGTAAGATCCCATACGTGTGTGTGTGTGAGAGAGAGAGAGAGAGAGAGAGAGGTGGTTATTAATGTGTCGGAATTTGTAAAAACACCTACACCGCTGTGTTTCAGAGATTCAAAATGTCAGTAACAAAGGAACATATAATATCTATAGTCATCTGTATCTTCTCTAGGTGATAGAATGTATACCAAAACAACACTTGATTAGTTTAGATTCTTTAATAAAAATAATGTTTTGTCATCATCTGTAAATTTTCAGTGAGAATAAACTTAGGATCAAAAGGTTTTTTAAGATAGCAGTCTTTTAAAAAAAAAAAAGCAGGTTTAATATTTTTGAAATCATTCCACCTTTAAAAGTATTGCTATGAGTATGGTCAGTCTGCGTTGCCAATAATGCAGACGGTTTAACTTGGAAGATAAGAAATTGTGAACATTCCTCTAGTAAATGGAAATGAAAATAAATAGTACAATAGACAAGAACCTGATCCTATTTCTTGTAGCTGCTGTGGCTTCTATGTGATGAACCTCTTAACATCTTCCCTTCCCTTGTAAAATGTGCTTGTTTTCTTCCATGTGATGGGGCCATGAGATCAAATGCTATTATGATTATCTCTGTATGTCTAAGGTTGTGTTTCCTTCTTTTTCTAAAGGTGTTGACAGATGCATATACATGGAAAACTTTCCCATAAAGAGTGATAAGGATATACTGTTTGCCATAACTAAATCAGCATTTAATATTTCCATTATTCAAAGTCAGTTTGAATGATCTGAGTAAGGAAGCTGAATTACCCTTTGTAATCGCCTCCCATTTTTGAATCAACAAGTCCTCCCGAATATGGGTTATGAATTTCATGCTGCATAACCTGACTTATAAAACATTGGTATTACAACTAAACTGTTTTAAAAATATGGTTTATTTAATTTAAAAATACGGTTTACTGGGCATGAGCAAGCTTAGAGTGAATATTGGAGAACAGTGCAATTCTGTGGATCCACTGTTTCTTTTCTTTATTTTTTTTGAGACAGAAGATCACATTTGGTAGTACCACAATGGGAGATGGGTTTTAAAAATACATAAGCTAAAATAGCTTATAAAATTAATATAGTCTGATGAACAACTTGTTTTCTAAGTGTGAGTAGAAATTACCCTTATGATACCTTCCAGATATTTAGAGCTACATTGTTCCTCCTCACCAAACAAGGTTATGAAATGACAGAGATTTTGTTCCATTGGTCATCTACCATTTATCTTTTTAAAAATCTGTCCAAAGTACAAAACGAGTAAAATCCAAAATTACTTGGCTCACTAACCTACAATCATCTGTTAGCAGGGTGACACTGTGGGACTATGTTAGACTGCACACGTTTTTTGCCTATGCTTCGTGACTGTCTTTATGCTCTCTGTCTACTATGGTGTTGCCTTAGAAACCAAACTAATTAATTCAATTAACGTGAGGCGAACACAAATAAGTGGGCAGAGAATAGAAAGAATGCTTGGCTTCTTCTATGCATTGACAATAAGTCTAGACTTAACCCTAGAAAGCCATCTTGTCCAAGAAACCGTTGCCTGCATCATTTTGATTTTCATGGCATTAGTCTGAGATGTATCTAAATATGAAATCTGTGCAGCTTCTTATATTTTAGCTATATTTCTGGTGCGCATTATATAATGCAAGGCTAACATTATTTTTAAAGTAGACTAATTAATAAAAAAAACAAATCTTGTGAAATTCTATAAATAATCTTCAATTTGAAACGGATATATTTGGTAGTACATTTCAGCCATCACAGTGCTAATATCAGAGTGAGGTGGAAGGGAATATGTGCATCATAAGTCATGTGCAGGACTGCTGCTACTATGTGTAAGCCAGGAATAATCAACTTTGGTAGGTCTGGGAGCCAGTTGCTCCTTCTCCCTCCTAGATCATGGGCTATGCCACCTCCTTCCAGCAGCATCACTGGAGATTAGGAGAAACTCGTTTTCATTTTCACTCTTTCCTTCCTCATGCTGGGAAGGAGATCCTGCACTAAGCAAGGGGGGGTTCGACTCTGTGGCCCATGGGGCCCCTTCCAACTCTGATTCGATTAGCTCCTCTGTGTGTGTGTGTAACCAAGGATTGCCCACTTTGCTTTAAAGATGAATTGTGCTTCCTGGAGGCCTCTAGGAATTCAACTTACTTTTCTTTATGGGGAGGCAAGCAGGAGAGGGGCTGTAGGGTTCCCCAAAAATGGGGAGAAGGATGCATGTTGAGAGAGAGAACTGTGTGTTTCCCATCCTTTCTGTAAATTAGATACTTGATGAGAAGGGTTCTTTTCTTTCAGATCTAGCTTGGCTAGATTGTTGTGGCACTAGAGCTCTCTGACGAAGAAGGCTAAACATCTCACAGAACTACAGTTGCCACAATTCCATAGCACTGAGCTATGACAGTTAAAGTGATGTCAAGCTGGTTTGTTTCTGCAGTGTGGATGCAGCCCCAGAGTTCTTAATGGCAGAACTCTGGAAGGTTTTGGGTAACAAAGCATGGGAATTTCCTTCCTGTGCTTGAGCTAGTTGCTTGTGAAAGCACATCCCTTCACCTTCCAGCTGCCCTGGCTACAGAGGGAGAAGAAAAGGAGTCGGGCCCACTTCCTTCCTACAGGGATTTGGCTACTGATGAATTTTCCCCCTCCCCAGCCATTCCCCCATCTTTCAGTTGTAGGCCTGAGAGCAGGGATATAAAATAATCTCTGGGAGCTTTGAGCTAAAGGAGGGGGGTGTTTAAAGATTTTGTTGTAATTTTCATTTGCTGTAAGCTGCCTCGATTGTTTTAACAGAGGGGCAGGGTAAAAATAAATTTTATTATTATTATTAAATACCGTATATACTCGACTACAAGTCGACCTCACATATAAAACGAGGGCAGATTTTTGGGGCCAAAATGATGGAATTTGATGTGACCCGTGGATAAATCAAGGGTAAAACATAGGGGCATGTAACAAAGGATGTAAAGCAGGGGTAGGCAATCCCAGGAGCTATTGGCCAACATGGGACTATTGGCCAACATGGCTGAGGCTTCTGGGAGCTGAGGTCCCTCGGCCCTTAAAGGGGAAAGGTTGCCTACCCCTGATGTAAAAAATGGAGCAAAGGAAAGCAATGCCAAGGAACAAAATTCCAGCAGGCATAACTGTGCTCATACTAAAGGTTGGAGGGAAGAGAGAGTAGAGCGGGGTCAGTGCTTCCAGGACAGATTATGCTCTTGTCTTTCACCAAGGGATGGCTCCTTTTTAAAAAATAAGAGTTAAAGTACAGTACTTACATTGACCCATGGATAAGTTGAATCAGGTTTTTGGGGGTCAGTTTTTTTAACCTAAATGTCTAGACTTATACATGAATACATACAGTAAATAAATAAGCTTAATGATTTGGCATCATATTTACAGTGCCATGAAGTGGATGTGATATTTTATCCTTTGGCAACTATGTGTAACCCTGTTCTTGTAAAAAAGAATCTTAACCAGGGGTCGGCAAGATTTACAGACCTGGGGCTAGTCCGCTGGTCCTGGGGTCTTCCCCTGGGCCGGGGGGGGGGGGGAATGGCGGCGTGCTCGCTCGCTCTCGCATGCGCAGTACTTCCGGGGTACTGCACATGCACGAGTGAGTCGCAGCCGTGATGCGTGCAGCAGCGCATGCAGTGGGGGTCAGCGGGGGCCGGTCCAGAGCCCTTGGGGCACACCATAAGTTGCTGGCCCCTGATCTTAACAATGAGGGGTTATTGAGCAGAAAATCTCAAATAGGCCAAGTTATTTTATTTATTTATTTATTTATTTATTTATTTATTTAAAGGACTTATATCCTGCCTTTTCCCCACCATTGGGATAATATGAGCTTTTTTACGAGGAACTCAAATAGCTGGTAATCCGGAACAGAGTCACAGTCGCAGTGTATGTCTACATAGGCCAAATAAAACAGTGTATGTCTACACTGGCCAAATATATGTATATGTCTACACTGGCCAAATTACAGTCACCCCTCCGTTTTCATGGGGGATCCATTCTGCACCCCACCCCTCAAAAATGGAAAATATTCAAGCCCCGTAGGCTTGAATGGCAGTGCTTGCCTGTGGGCACCTGCGGGCATGCACCTCAGGCATGTGCCCCATTTCCCCCCCTCCATTTGCTGCCTGTGAATGGATGAGGGACACGGTCTTCAAGTCCACAAAAACAGGGGCAGCTGTAGTTTTCACAGTGAATTGTCCAAATGAAATAGGGAGTGATTGGCACTGAATTTGGGCCCTTTCATCACCTCAGGGCTTTAATCTGGAGGGGAAACATAGGGATTTATCATGGTTTGAAGCAGAAAATCTGTGGACATTCGTGTGTATGTCTGTCCCATGCTCCATAGCAACAATCGGTATAAGGGGTGAGGAGGAATTCAGAAGTAAGTATATTCGCATGCATGGAGGGAGTGGTGAAAACATAGAGAGGCCATGGGCATATTGCCATGCACACTGTGATTTATCAGACGGGGGTATGTTCAAAAGGGAGAAATGTGTGGCCAGTTCTCTCAAATTTACCTTCATGTGTGTAGACAAGTCCATAGTACTGTGGACTGGGGTAACCAAAAGTTAAACTGGATTTTCATCTTAGCTCAGACACACCCTTACAGTGAAGCTCCACTCTGTATAATCTTACATTGTCTTTTATTTTTAAAATGTAGATTTTGGTCAAATGGAAATAATCTTTAAAATGTAGATTTTGGTCAATTGGAAATAATCTTAAAATATTTATTATCTAAGAGAGTTGTAATTGTGACATTCAGAAGCACATTTTTGGGTGGTGGTGGTGTGTGTGTGTGTGTGTTATTTGAACTTGATTTAAAAAAAAAAAAAGGGTTGATGTCTGAAGTTTGTTCTTTTTAATAGGGTTACCCAATATACTCCCTACCAGCCAGAAGTATCGCAAGGCAGGCTGGAGAGTTTGTTGAATTACCAAACCATGGTGTGTGACATTACAGGAATGGATGTATCCAATGCTTCTTTATTGGATGAAGGTACTGCTGCAGCAGAAGCTATGCAGTTGTGCCACAGGTAAGAAATTCAAAAATTATTCGTATTTCCTTATTAATAAAGTTCCTCTGTACCTTGGAGTTAGAGAGTAATTTTTATTTTGAATTGAATGATGTTGATATGTCCACAGTATAAAAGACAGCACCAAGGAGCATGGGAAAGGGACACAAAGGGAGAAAATACATATTGAACTTGGCAAAATCATTCTTAGGGCCAATGTAGACAGCCCATTTGGGGCGGCTCTCGGCCACCCCTGGGAGTGGTGGATTGGGGCTGTGGCAACCACACGCTGTGGCCCCAATCCTCCTTTTTGCCACCCCCAAAAGAGCTGCAAAATGCTGCTCCATTTGGGGTGGCAAAAGGCCACCCTTAGAGCCACCATGGTGTCTCTTTTGTGCCTTTTTGGTGCAACGTGTGCGCACACTGTCCCAAGAGTGTGTCCTGACGCTCTGCACCGTGTGGACAGGTGCGTGGCATCAGGGTGGCGTTGGGGCGGTCAGCGATCGGCTGCCCCACCCCAACTCCACCCCCAGGCCGGCCTGTAGTGCCAGTCTGCATTGGCCCTAAGCAAACATAAATAGTGCTTCCCTTGTTCAGACCAAGGGGCCATATACTCCAGTGTCCTATTTGTGCTGTTGCCTCTAAGATAGTTCTGGAAAGCCCACAGGCAGGGAATGAGGTTGTGAGCAATGCTTTTCCCTCTTTTTGCCCTCCAGCAACAAAACATAGTAAGGTATTCCATAAAATCTGGAAATTCTCTTTTGTTATCAGTCAATAGCCACTGGTATACTAAGCCAGATACTGGTATACCAACCCAGATAATAATGTTCATAGTGTAGGCCAAGGGTCGGCAACCCACAGCTTGTGGGCCAGGTCCGGCCCCCAGGGGCCTTTCGACCGGCCCCCGGGGACCCCTGCCACTGCCGCCACTAGGCGTGCTCCCGCTCCTGGGAGGCGCCATTTTGGAATGCCCACGGCTGCGCACGGCACCATGGGTGTTCCAAAATGGCTCCCCGCATCGCGGGCGCACGCGCACACAGCGTGGCTGCCATTTTGAAAGACCCCACCGCTCGAGGATCAAGCGGTGGGACCTTGAAGGGACCTTTCCAAGGTCCCTCCGCTTGATCCTGGGGTGAATTCACCCCAGGATCAAGCAGAGGCACCTTGGAAATGGTCCTCCAAGGTGCCTTTACTTGATTCTGGGGTGAATCCGCCCCAGAATCAAGTAGAGGGGCCTTCGAGGACAGTTTCCAAGGCCTCCCCGCTAGATCCTGGGGCGAATTCGCCCAAAGATCGGGGCGGGGGGGCTTGGAAAGGCCCCATGGCGGCTGTCGGGTGTGCGCATGTGCACACACCCCCACCTCCCACACGACTGGCCCCCGCACCATTTCCCCCACCTCCCCCGGCCCCCCGGCAACAAAGGTTGCCGACCCCTGGTGTAGGCCATCAAAACATACTTGCTTTAAATTAAACCCACACATAGCATATCAGAAATAACTATATCGTATGTATGTGTTTTTTCTCTTTCCAACAGGCACAATAAGAGGAGGAAGTTTTATGTTGACATCAGATGCCATCCTCAGACGATAGCAGTGGTCCAGACTAGAGCAAAGTAATTTGTTTCAGATTTCCTCTAAAAAACAATACAGCATAGGCAAAAATTCAAAATACCATTCTTGGGGGACAATCTTGTTAAGGGACAGTAAATCATATCTTTAAATTTCTATCAGATATTCCTATTTGATTTTGTTTTCTTTTTTAAAACATTATCTTTTCAACCAGAAAATAGATTGTTTTATTAGAACAGATATCTCTTCCTTTCCAGTTACACTGGCATCAACGTTGAGTTGAAGTTGCCTTATGAGATGGACTTCAGTGGGAAAGATGTCAGTGGAGTGCTGTTTCAGTATCCAGATACTGAAGGAAAAGTGGAAGATTTCACTGGACTGGTTGATCAGGCTCATCAGAATGGGGTAAAACAAGCCAGTATCACTATCCCATTACATTTTATATGCCTTGAAATGTTTAATTTATTATTAATTATAGCTGTAGAAAACAATGATTGCAGTCCAGGAGACATAGGAGTATTTATGTGCACAGATACAACTAACCCTCCATTTCTTTTCAATGGAGACAGCAGATCTGCAGGTATGTTCTTCTCTATGAGCTAAGGTACTATCTCTGTTCAGATAAGCAGAAGAGCTATTACAATGAACCAGTGATGTGATTCAGTATAAAGCAGTTTCCTAATGCTCCATGGATGAATTGGTTCTGCCAGAGCTTGGAAGGTTGCTTTTTAAAAGTGTTTCGTTCCTCTTACTCAGTATAGTGTTTAAAAAGTAACATGCCATCATTACTCATTATAGTTTTTTTTAAAGCTACTTATTGCATCACTTGCACTGTTCATTATTTTTCATCATTTGGAGTAACCCTATAGGATTTATAAGAGAATGACTTAATAACTCTTCTGTCAGTTTGCTCCTAAAATGCCTTCAAAAGTAACATTAAAGGGTGATTAAGGGGCTATGCACACGGGTGGCTCTGGGCCGCCCCTGCTAGTGGTGGATCAGGGCCATGGCAACTGCACGTCGTGGCCCCGACCCTCCCTTTTGCTGCCCCTAAAAGAGGTGCCGCAGCTCTTCCACGCCCTTTGGTGCAGCATCAGGACAGCGTTGCGCTGGGGTTGGGATGGCTGGCGTGCAGCTGCCCCGCCCCAACTCCACCCCAAGGCAGGCCGTTTAGGCTGGTCTGCAACACCCCCAACACCCTGTCTGCACAGGACAGCCCAGAGTATTCTGGCTCCAGAGCTGCCCCAGTATCCCCCCTCCCCCGGTAATCTGAGGCCCTCCACTGGGCAGCTGTTCACATGTGAGTCTTGCTGTGCCACCTGCTATGGCTGCTGCCACAGCAAATCACTCATACCTAGTGTCAATCATATGGCTGGGCACCTTATTCTGACCTCTTGCCAGCAGAAGCAGGTGGCACACCAGGAGCATTTTAAACAGCTGCCCAAAATTGCAAAGGAGGGTTCCAGATCTTCTGGGAAAATAGTGGGTTTTTAAAATTATAAAAGGAGTATACCCCTGATTTGGGGATGAACAGGCTGGACATCATCTGGATTGTTTGCACCAGAACCAGGGTTTGGGCCATGCATCATCTGGACTCCTTACCAAGAGGACGGGGGGTTACGGACATTTTATTTTGCCCATGTAGACAGCCTAGTAAAAGCTGCTTTTTATATCAATAAAGTAACTTTGTTTCTGTGTCTTTGTGATTTTCTTATTGCCAAGAGGGGGAAAAATGTAACTCACTGCAGATAACTCAGTCATTTTCAACATACACTATTATATCCAAGCTGTGGCATAGTATTATATTGTCTGTTGTACATGTACCATTGGAAAAAGTAGTTTTATTTGCCCCTACATTCAACAGACACAAAACTAAGGCACTTGATTTTTTATTGTTATTGGTGACCTTTTGCTTGAGAATTGCCAGTGTCACACGTGTAAAACCTTAGATAACTGTAGTTCATATTAATTGTTTTGAGCATATCTGTATAAACTGGAAAAGATACAAGCAGTTGAATTTTTTCTTTCAGACTCTTGTCTGCTGTGCCACTGACCTGTTAGCTTTGTGCATCTTGAAACCTCCAGGAGAATTTGGTGTAGATGTTGCTCTAGGTAGCTCCCAGAGGTTTGGGGTACCTCTTTGTTATGGAGGACCACATGCAGCCTTTTTTGCTGTCAAGGAGAATCTGGTGCGAATGATGCCTGGAAGAATGGTGGGAGTTACAAGGTAAGATAACTTCAGCTGAAAACCTGAAACCCACTACTTCCCAATGCACTTATGCCAAAGGCATTCTTGGTAGATTTTGCAGATCTCCATCCTTCCAATGTAATGCTTTTGTCTGGATGAGATGGTCTGAGGTTATGATATCAATGATCAAAAAAATTTTCTGCTGCAGTTTGACCGTGTTTTGTTTATATATACAGTAATGGATCATTTTTTAATTTTTTAAATCTTGCTACAGAAAAGTTACACTCACATGAAATCAAGTCTGCTGTATTTGCATTAGACAGCCAGAGAGCTCTTGACAGGAAATGAGACAGTGAAATAACCACATGTAGCTTGATTATGAGTAAAATTGGCCATAACTGATTAAAGCTTATATTAATTTGTTGTGGAGTAGGGCAGGGATTCCAAGTCAGACAGCCCACCTCTTGGCTGATCACCAGTCACCCCCCAGCTTGAATGCTGGGGGAGATTGGGGCTGGTACCTGGTTACTAGGCTAACAGAAATGTATATCAATTGTGTGGCCTCATCCAACACATGATTGTGAAGACAGTGCATTGGCTTCTTATTGAGGCCACCAGCTCCTATTAGTCCAACATCCTGGTTCCTGATGGGACCTCTGTCCCTCAAGTGAGAGCAGATCCCATACCATCTTCTCCCTTGAGTGTGTCCACTGAAGCATCTACAGAGCTCTGATTTAGGGGATATGTTTGTAGCAAAGAGTTAGATAAATTTCTCTTTCTTCTTCTAGTGAACTAAAAGCAGAGACGCATGATTTACCAGTAGTTTAGGTGTAGGCAATATCAGGAAATAATAATAATAATAATAATAATAATAATAATAATAATAATAATAATATTTATTTATAGCCCGCCCCTCTGCTCGGCAATTGGGGCGGGTTACAGCATTTTAAAACGTACAAAGTTAAAAACATTCCCTCATCCTGGAATCCCCCACCCATCCCCTAAAACAAGATTAAACTATAGAGAAAATTAAAATGCCATAGTACAATAAAACCAACAAAACAATAAGGCAGCCATGATACTAGGAGCACTAAAACCATCTCCCCTAGAGCCAGGGGATTATTCCGGGAAGGCCTGCCGGAAGAGATCTGTCCTTACTGCTTTTTTGAAGGCAGCAAGCGTAGTAATGAGACGGATCTCGTCCGGCAGGCCATTCCATAGTCTGGGAGCAGACGCAGAAAAGGCCCTCTGGGAGGTCTGAGACAGCCTAGTTTTTATTGGCTGTAGCAGATTCCTCCCAGAGGACCTAAGGGCGCGTGGGGGATCATACGGGAAGAGGCAGTCCCTAAGATAAGATGGACCCAAGCCATGTAGGGCTTTAAAGGTCAAAATGAACACCTTGTACTGCGCCTGGAAACTAATCGGCAGCCAGTGGAGGGATTTGAGGACAGGTGTTATGTGCTCCCTCCTAGATGTTCCTGTAATTAACCTGGCTGCCATATTTTGGACCAGTTGTAGTTTCCGGGTTAGGCACAAGGGTAGCCCCATGTAGAGCGCATTGCAGTAATCCAGATGTGAGGTTACCAGGGCATGTACCACAGTTTCCAGATCCCTCATGTCCAGATAAGGGCGCAGTTGGCGTATCAGCCGAAGCTGATAACAGGCACTCCTGACCGTTGCACTCACCTGACAAGTCATGTGAAGCGACAAGTCTAGGAGCACCCCCAAGCTGCCAACACAGTCCTGGAGAGTGTGACTCCATCCAGGACTGGAGACTATATTCCCAAATCTGGTTTCGGGCCTGTCACTGTGAGTACCTCCGTTTTGTCTGGAGTCAACTTCAATCTGTTTTTCCTCATCGAATCCATTACCGCTCTGAGACAGTAATTGAGAGGAGAGACGCCATCTGAAGTCTGAGACGATGATCTGGTCATGGAGAAATAAATCTGGGTGTCGTCAGCGTACTGAAGACACCATGCTCCATGCCTCCGAATGATCTCACCCAGCGGCTTCATGTAGATGTTAAATAACATCGGGGACAGGATGGCACCCTGAGGGACGCCACAATTAAGCTCAATTTTGGATGAGCAACTGTCCCCGAGCCTCACCCTCTGGGATCTGCCTGAGAGGAAGGAGCGGAACCACTGCAGAGCAGTGCCTCCAATTCCTAGCTCTCTCAGGCGATCCAAGAAGATGGCATGATCTATGGCAGGGGTAGGCAACCTTTCCCCTTTAAGGGCCGAAGGACTTCAGCTCCCAGAAGCCTCAGGTATGTTGGCCAATAGTCCCATGTTGGCCAATAGCTCCTGGGATTCTGGGAGCTGAAGTCCCTCGGCCCTTAAAGAGGAAATGTTGCCTACCCCTGATCTATGGTGTCAAAGGCCACTGAGAGATCCAAGAGCACCAACAGGGTCACACTACCCCTGTCGATACCCAGGCGGAGGTCATCAGTTAGAGCAACCATGGCAGTCTCAACTCCATAGCCTGTCCTGAAGCCGGTTTGAAATGGATCAAGATAATCAGTTTCATCCAAGACTGCCTGGAGTTGGGAAGCAACTGCCCTCTCGATCACCTTGCTAAGAAAAGGTAGCAAGGAGACTGGTCTGTAGTTATTTCTATCCAGGGGATCCAGGGAAGGTTTTTTCAGGAGTGGCCTAACTGCCGCCTCCTTTAAACAGGATGGTACATTACCTTCCCTGAATGACGCGTTGATTGTGTCCCGAAGGAACACCTTCAACGTGTCCCCTCCCTGGACGACCAGCCAAGATGGACATGGATCGAGGGGGCATGTTGTCTTCCTCATTCTTCCAAGAAGCTTGTCCAGGTCATCGGTACTCACAGATTGTAATTGATCCTGTAAAATGCCATCAACGGAGTTCCTGGATGCCTTGTCTACGGAATCTGCTAAAACACTGGCGTCCAAGTCGGCTCTTAACCGAGAGATTTTATCTGCAAAGTAGATGTTAAATGCCTCACAGCAAGCTGTTGTTGGGTTAAGTAGGGGGGTTGGCGCAGGGGAAACCTTCGTCAACTCCCCCACCACCCTAAACAGCTCTGCTGGGAGGGACTCCGCAGACGCAATACGTGCAGAACAGAAGGATTTCCGTGCTGCACGTAAAGCCTCCCTATAGGAATCAGGGTGTTTCCTAAGGCGAGTTCTGTCAGATAAGAGACGAGTCCTCCGCCATTCGCGCTCTAGTCGTCCTGCCCGCTTCATCCTCCTAAACTCCTCAGAATACCAGGAAGGTCTACTCTGGACTACTCAGCTGTATGCTTAGCTGACAAGCTCTGTGGGGCCTGCCTTTATATTTTATTTCATTTCACAGGACTGTAATTTGCACTGTTAGATTTTGGAAGTGAGCTAGTGCATCCCCACAGTGATGTCATGGGGATGTGTGCAATGGTATGGACTGCACCAGGTGACACCTCGGGGGGGGGATGTCACCTGGTGGGGTAATACATCCTGGGGGCAGCAGGCAACTGCCTTCCGGGCCATGCAGGACTCAGAAGGCTGGGGTAGAGAGGTGGCTGCTTTCCGGGTCCCATGCAGTCTCTACACGGGACTCAGAAGGCTGAGGGAGCAGCTGAGAAGGCTGAATATGCCCCCACCTTGCTGCCCATGGTGCCATTCTAGGTGCTGTGGCAGTGAGGTGGGGGGGACTGTCCTTTTGGCCCTTCCCCTGGAAGCCCCGCCACCCCATACCCCAAGTGACACTTCAGTCAGGGACGCCACTGCATCCCTATGTTCCATTGTTCAGGAATAACTTAAAATTGTTCAAGCCAGTTTTAATTTTGCTTAAGCTTTTCAGCCTCACTTTTCCTTTTTAGCACAAATGAGTGCTGAGGACCTTTCTTTTTTTAAAAAAGGGCAAGTGCTTAATTTGGCTAGATTAATGAGAGAACCATATTTTCTTGCATGGTTCAAGGGATGCTAATGGAAAAGAAGTATATCGACTTGCATTACAAACCAGAGAACAGCACATCCGGAGAGATAAAGCTACAAGCAATATCTGCACTGCTCAGGTGAGCAATGATTGGGACAACAATTATGAAATAGTAATGAATTTTACTTGCATTGTTCGGTGACTTAAACAACTGGCTCCAGTGGGTTATGAGTCTTATTTAGCTATGTTTTTTAAACAACTGGCTCCAGTGGGTTATGAGTCTTATTTAGCTATGTTTTTTAAACAACTGGCTCCAGTGGGTTATGAGTCTTATTTAGCTATGTTTTTATAAAAGGATATGTTGCCACATAGAGCTTCATAAGAAAATCCAGTTTATTTTATTACTTGAACCCAAAACATGTTATCTATACCATATCCAGGGTGGACAGCACTGATACAGAGTCAAACTTTGTTCCTTTGCCAATGCTAGGAGATAAACTCTTGCATCCTTTGCTGGGTGTGTGATTTGTGTGGGATTTGTAGTTTGGTGTGGTATTCAGCCTGGTCTGTCAGAGAACTCGGGTATCTCACCAAACTACAGATCCTAGCATTCTGTAGGACAGAGTCATGGCAGTTACAGTGGTGTCAAACTGCCTTAATTCTGCAGTGTGGATACACCCTTAGAGAGATGGTGAGGTCTTCGTCTCTGAATATCTTCCAAAAGAGGCCAGAAAGCTACCTGTTGGGAAAGCTGTAGTTCAGGGGTTCCCAATCTGGGATGCCTGCATCCCCCCAGGGTGTAAGAATTAAATTTCAGGGTGTGCGACAGAGTAGCTTGTGTCCTTGAATGACGAGTCGCAAGTCATCACTCATTTTTTTTCTGAATAAATTAGAATCTAATTGCTCAGTTTAGATTTGCACTTTATACACTTGAGTTAAAAGCCTTTTTTTTTTTAAGTTCAGTTTGTTCACCCACAGTATTGTATGTGATTTAGTTTGTGGTTCAAAAATAGAAATTAAACATCTTCATCTTCAAATGTGATACTGCTTTTGCTGCAAGTGCTAACATTAATCAAACTTTTCCTTAGGGTGCGGGGCATTGAAAAGGAACCACTGATTTAGCTAGAGATCTTGCACTGGGCAAGGTGGACCTAATGGTCCATGGGGCCCCTTCCAACTCTATGATTCCATAATTATGTGCTATAATACTTGTGAATAGGCCCTGGGACTGTCATAGGCTGGCTGCAGCCACTTTATACCAGGGTGGGGAGTAGGGATGGGGACCAGGCCATTACATACAGTCTGCCCTCCTTATCCATGGATTCCAGTATCCATGGCTTAAAAATATTCAAAGAAAGTATAAATTCCAAATAGCAAATCTTGATTTTGCCATTTTTATACAAGGGAAACTATTTTACTATGCCATTGTATTTAATAGGACTCGAACATCCACAGATTTTGTCATCCATGGCAGGTCCTGGAACCAAACCCCAGTGGATAACAAGGCCCACTGTGGACACTAGGCATGCCTGGGGCTTATTCCTGCTATGATTTAAAGTGAATTGCTGATCACTGTATATGTGCCTCGTCCCCATTAGAAACAGTTTCAGATGCGACTGCGATCGTTGGGAATCATTTGGAAGTGAGACAAATTCAAAAAAATCGCTCTTTTCAAGCACTAGTTTTTAGGAAGTTCTTTTGAAAAGAAGCAATTCAGAAGCGTGTCCAACAAGGGTGAATTATAGATCTAAATCTCATCCCGACACCGTTTTACACTCATTGGCAGCTGGGAGCCTCAGACATCAAGCACAGCAAGGACTTCGCTGACCATGTGGGCACCGCAGGAAGGGTGACTGAGGCAGGAACCCTTCTTCCCTCCGTCGGGGGCCCAGTCGGTGCCTGGCAGACAGCCCCGGGAGCCTCTCAGCCAACTTTGGCCTGGGGTGGATGCCACTTCCCACTCTCCCTCCCTGCCTCCTTTCTTGCCAGCATGGCTGCTTCTGCCTCTGCCTCCACCTCTGGCCACCGGGGGCCCAGAGAGTGCCGGGCGGGATGTGCCATCTCTCTCTCTCCTGGCTTCCCCATCTCTGCTGAGCAGTCCCGGGCCAGGAGGGCTGGAGGAGTCCTGCGCAGCCTTCCGAGACAGATCCCAGCAGAGAATTTTCCCCCAGAGTCAAGGGTCCCTTTTGCACTGGTTGTTTCTCCAGTGTGGATGCAGCCCTGGACTGTTCTAGACCTGTGCGCCTGGCAGGAGCAGCCTCGCAGCCCAGAGGGAAGGAAGTGGGAAAGCCCTCCAGGCTGCCCAAGCCTTCTCCCCACTGTCAAGCAGGCATCCCCCGGCATCTGACTCCCTTTCTCCCAGCTGCTTCTGGTGGAGATGGCAACATGTCTCCCCAGTGTCCTTGACAGAAGAAACCTCCAGCTGGGAAAGGGAGCTGGATGGTCTCTAGGGCGGCGGAGTGGAGGAAGCGCAGCCACCATATCCCTCATGAACCCGGCCACCCTCCCTTCGCTCTCAGCCTTCAGGACCAGAGGCTGTAAAAGCCTCCAGTCCCACTCTCACCTTCCTTCCCAGCCATGTCCTGAAGAGAAGGAAAGAGCTTTCCCCCAAAATCTGTCTGCAGTTCCCCTTTTGCACATTCCTTGCCTCCCTCCCCAGGCTCTGCCCCGTGAGGCCCCTCTTGTTGATGCAAACCTGGTTCCCCCACCCCATCCCAATCAGCAGCACAAATGGGAACTACAACGTTAAGGACAAAAATTGCTTCCATAGTGGAAACTAAGCATTGGCCTCGATCGCTTCAGCCTCCCGATGTCAACATGACTCACAAACTGGTATAAATGTAAGTGGGAATGTCCTCCTGGTGTCATTATGAGGGAGCAAAGGAGGCACCCAATGACTATTGCTCTGAAGTTGATTTCAAGCGCTGGTGAAAGTGCAAAACCAGCATTCCTCTGACAGTGGGCACTGGGGCTCCACGCCTTGCTTTTTTACACATGGTTGGCAACAGTTATATTATGCCCCATTATGTTACTGTCTGAATGTGAAGATAGTACAATATTAGGGTATTTCTCTCTGTAATGTGGTCTGTTGAATCAAGAGCTCTGCATGACTATTTGAGTATTGTGAAATATCAGGAATGTGATTGTGTCCTGTAGCCAAGTGGGCTAAAGTCTGACTTTTCCAGCTAAATTTATTTAAATTAACAAGCCTACAAACAAATTGATTTATTTCCTCCCAACTTTGTGCCTTTTAGGCCCTTCTGGCTAATATGGCTGCGATGTTTGGAGTCTATCACGGTGCTAATGGATTAAAACACATTGCGAGGAGGGTGCATAATGCCACTCTAATCTTAGCTGAAGGTGAGTGAATATTTAATGGCTACTTGAAGGTAATTCTTCAGAAATTTGAGTCCCCTTTACAAAAGCTCAAATCTACATTTCAAATATGGTAAGTCAGGGAATCGTTCATCAGAAGAATGCCAACTACTCTGGAAGAACGTTTAAAAATTGCAACATTGAAATTTTATCAGTGTAAATGATTTAAAAGACAGGTCTAGGCATGAGTTTTCTTTCCCCCATATTATTTTGACCAATTCTGAACATATTTATGTAAATCTACTGTATTACCAGTAGTTAGGAATTCTAGTACAATTGCTGATAAAATAGTAGCAACCAAAAGACATGTAAGCATACGACATGCAGAACTTTATGAAAATGTGAGCAGCCAGTTGAATCACATATTATATCTCCCAGGACTGAAGAGAGCTGGCCATAAGCTCCAGCATGACCTATTTTTTGATACCTTGAAAATCCAATGTGGATGTGGCATCCAAGAAGTCTTGCACAGGGCATCTCAGAGACAGATAAACCTGCGGATTTACACTGATGGTGCAGTAAGTGATTGTTAAATTCTGGGCTGATTAGATTATCCTGTTCTTTTGCCCATATTTCCAGAGCATGGAAATTTGCTTTTAAAAATAAAAATATTTTGTAACTCATGGGGGAGTGGGGACAAAGGTAACTTAATGTTAGAGTCTAATTTCATTACTATTTCATTGCTTTTTGATGCTTTTAAAAGAACTGTTACCACTACTAGGATTACTGCCAGAAAGTTGCTGTGCCAGTTTAGTTAACAGTTTCTTTCACATATTTTTTAATATCTCTGTAATTCCTTCTGAAATAGCTGTAAAGAGGTTTTCAAGATAAGTCACCCTCTTAGCAGCAGCCCTCTCAGGCCTTGCAAATTCAGGGCTGCAGCTTTCTTGTTTGAATCTGTCTACCTGTAATGAGGTCTTCCATTTTTCCTAATGCCTTGTACCTTGCCAAGCGTTACCATCTTTCTTAGTGAGGCGTGTCTTCTCATGATATGTCCAAAGTACAAGAGTCTCAATTTAGTAATCTTGGCTTCTAGGGAAAGTTCAAGGTTGATTACTCTAGGACCCATTTATTTGTCTTTTTGGCAGACTATAGTATCCACAAAAATCTCCTCACTTGGTCATAGGAGAAAGTTTTCCTAGGTGGTATCAGTATGTAGAAATTAATGTTGGAATCTGTTCATACATAATCCCTAGATAAAATTTTCAGAATTGTCAGAAAAAGGAGTAACATATACTTTTCTCTTTCTCATCTCTTTCATTCTGTTTTTCATCCTCAAACTTCACTTTCATTACAGCAGAAAGCTAAAAGTATTATTTAAAGACTGGAAATATCTGAGCATACTTAGTAGAAACGTATTAATAAAGTGGAACTTGGATAATTCGAACCCCAAGGGACCAGTAAAAAAATTCAAATTATCCAAAATTCAAATTATCCAAAACTTCGAATTATCCAAAAATTAGCCAAAAAATTCGAATTATCCAAAACTTCCACTTCTTCCTCCTCCTCCTCCTCCTGGCACTGGGGGGGGGGGTTGCTTTGGGCTGTGGTGTGTTTTTTCTCTCTCCCCATTTCCCCCAACTTCTGCCTGAAGGGAACTGGCCTCGGCAGTGATGGAGACTGCCGTCCTGGCTGCTCCCGGGCGCCTCTTTGTCACCGCCAGCCACACTGTCGCTTTAAGCCGCCACTGCGCCTCCTCCTGCCTCCAGCTCCTCCTCCCTCCTCACCCTCCACTGAGCTCTTTCCCAGCGTGGAGCCCAACATTTATCAGTGATGGATGGGGGGAGGAAAGGAATGATCCAAAGGGAAAGGGAACAAGGAGGTGTATCTGCCCCCGCCTGGCTCGCGGTGAAATGGTTATATTCCGGGAAGGAGAGGGATTGGGGGCTTAATCGGGCTTTCAAGGTTCTTAAGTAGCTTTCTGATAAATATCCCAGTAACCTGAGAATCCTTAAAGCGGTGTCTGTGGTTGCTTTAATCATGACGGTGGCACATGGGTCTGGAGGTGGGGCTGTGGATGATGGGCTGACTTTCACGTGGCGGCCCTTTCCTCCGCCTGAGGCAAATCCCCAAGAACTGCCTTCTGCACAAGGGAAAAGGGGAGAAAACATTGCCCTGGCAGCAACCCTCGAGTCAAGGGCCTTGGAAAAACTTCGAATTATCCAAAATAAACTTTGAATTATCCAATATTTTTAACATTGTTTTACATACAACATTCTAGGGACCAGGGAAAATATTCGAATTAAAGAGGATTTCGAATTAAAGAAGTTTGATTTATCCAAGTTCCACTGTATTACTTAGCACAGTCATATAAAGCACAGTTCTCTTTAATTAATAGGGCCAAGAGAACTGTATACAGTTAACTTGTGGATTAGAAAATGCAAAAGAGGAAAAATTAAATAGTTTTTCAGCATGAAGTATACATTGTAGAGGGTGTTTCAATTATAATTTCTCTCTTCAAACTGTCAATAGCTTGGAGTATCTCTTGATGAAACCATAACTGAAAAAGACCTGGATGACCTATTATGGATCTTTGGCTGTGAATCTTCAGCTGTAAGTCAATCATAGCTCAGCATAAACACGTGTTTGTGCATCTGTGTCTGTCTGTTTGATGATACCTGGCTTAATCTCTAGACTATGTTTGTGCAGTTAAACAAAGAATGAGGGTGCATCTACACTGCAGAAAAAAATGGAGTTTGATACCACTTTAAGTGCAATATCTCCATCCTATGAAATCCTGGGGTTTGTAGTTTTACAAGATCTTTAGCCTTCTTTGCCAAAAAGTGCTGGCACTTCAGAAAACTACATATCCCAGTGTTATGTATGATGGAGCAATGGCAGTTGAATGGTGTCAACTTGCATTCTTTTTTCAGTGTAGATGCACTCTGAGAGTGAGAGGCAGACAAGTTTGTTTTCTTGTGTTTGACATTGACCATGTCCTCATATGCCAAATACCACATCCTTCCCTGTTCTCCTGGTGAGCAGTCTCGACAACACAGGGTCTAATCCCTGGTTCAGGTGCAAACTATCCAGACAACATAAGTCCAGTCCAGCATTAAACCTACAGTATACCTCCCCTAAAACAGTTTAAACATCTTCACAACAGTTCCATGTATCTTCACAACATATTTTAATGTTCAATGCATCTTCACAGCAGTTCAGGACAAGATGTCAGTATATCTGCAGATACAGTTGGCCCTTTGTTTCTGCAGGGGTTCCATTTTGGATGGCAAATTCCATGGGACCTCAAGTCCCAGTCTCTTCAATGGAAGCATAACGTGTGTGCGACTGCATTGATCTGGCCATATGTATGTACCATCATTGAGGAGAATGGGACAGGGCCATCCACAAATGCTCAAATCCATGGATGGCAAGCCTGCGGATAGGAGGAGCCAACTGTATATCTTTGCAGATCTTCTTTTGAAAGTAATTTGTCCTGTTTATGGGTTGTGCACAGTTCTCCAGTACAGTTCAGTCAGAACTGTTGAAACGGGGACAAAATTCTTACTTTATTCATCAGAATAAATTATTTCTAAGAGAGAGGAAATCATGCCTAAGAGGCTTTCTTATATTTGAAAGGAACTGGTTGCAGAGAGCATGGGTGAAGAAACAAGAGGCATTTTTGCTACTGCATTTAAAAGAACTTCAAAATTCCTGACACACAAAGTATTCAACAGGTTGGTGAATTATCAACGGATCCTTTTTACCTGGTTTGTACTGGCTTCCTAGATATTATTTGATAAAACAGTATAAGATACTGTATTACAACAGGTTCTGGATACATTATTTCAAAATATTATGGTGATGCAAGTCATGGGGAAAGCTAAAGACTAAAGTACCTAGCTAACATTTTTATGATCTATATTTATAATGGGGTTTGGGAAGGCAAATGTATGATCCATGTCTGAGGGTAAAGATACATTTAATCTAAGAGGCTCGTGGTCATACTAAGTTGTGTGTGTATTTAAATCTGAAAGCTTCGTCCTATCACAAATGTTAACAGATTGTATTCATATTGTTTGTATTCATAGTGTTTGCATAGCATAGACAAAAAAGTCAGTTTGGGGACAAAATATGAATATTAAATAGGGTGGGGAAATCCATTGCTTTGAAATTATTTTTTATCCAACCTATGTTGGATATATGTGTTATTTAACTTGTATAATTGGCTTGCTGACATCAAATTTTATATCTGCAGCTATCACTCTGAAACAAAGATTGTTCGGTATATGAAAAGATTAGAAAACAAAGATATTTCCCTTGTTCACAGCATGATTCCCTTGGTAGGTTTTAATTTAAATTGAAAAATTGATAGCTATTAGTCTCCTTGGATGATATCAACTGACCATATTTTCCTTCCTTCAGGGATCCTGTACAATGAAGTTGAATAGTTCATCAGAACTTATGGTAAGCTTTTCTGAGAAGTTCATTACTTTTCTGAGGCCAATAATAGAACTAAGCAATAATACGTTCCTGATCCAGAGTTCTACCTGAACATTAAGAAAGGTCAGATTTCTTGGAATAGGACTTTTCATGAGAAGGAATCTTTTGACCCACCTATGTGGCAACCATATGCAGATTATTTTAGGAATACACCCAGTTATTTGGGACATATGGTACTAAATGCTTTTATTTGGCACATAATGTAATAATTGACTTTAGAATCTATCCTTAAGACAACTTTGACACCCAAGCCTATTAACATTCAAGAGTGTTTAGATGTATTTGATAACAGGGCATGAAATACATTTTAAATACTTTGTTTTCTTTCAACTCTCTGGCTGTTTTTATTTTCTAAACTGTTTAGTAAAATATATCAGTTCTGTGATGTGAAGAAAAAAGAGTACTTATAATGACACACTGTTTGGATAAAACAAAAATAAAGAAGTGTTTGGTGTAATGTTCAGCAAACCCAGTGCCTAAACCTTAAGAACTGTCAGTCACATGTTGTTGTAGTAGTTGTTATTATTATAGCCTCATATAGTTTGTGTACATAAATTGTTTTAACCAGAAAAAGTCACCAGCTTGTTTTTGTGTGTGTGTGACTGTATGTGTGCTTTTTTTAAAATTGTAGCCTATTACATGGAAGGAATTTGCCAATATCCACCCCTTTGTACCTGTAGATCAGGCTCAAGGGTACCAGCAGCTTTTCAGGGAACTGGAGAAAGATCTGTGTGAGATCACAGGCTATGACAAAATTTCTTTTCAGCCCAACAGGTATGCTCAGTCTTGCTTAAATTGCTGGATAGAATAAAAAAAAATGTTGTTTGCTTTTCTCATGCAGAACTGCACAAATGTGGAATGCAACTCCCAGCTATGTTGGCTTGGGCTGCTGGGAATGGCAGTCCTCATTGGCCATCCCAATTCTAAAGGTTTCTTCACACAACCATCCATCCATCTGTCATCCATCACTTTATTTGTATCCTGCATTTCTCCCAGGCTGGGACTCAAGCATTTTCCTAACCACATGAGTAGCATACCTATTGCAAATACATATATGCAGTGCAAATACAGACAGTCTAAATGTTTTTGTATGTGGAAAGGATAACTTAATTGTAAAAATAGTATGTAAGAATTCTAAAATTGCAGTTGCCTAACAAGAGTGACAAGTGATCACAAATTCTTTGTATAGCTTTAAAGGAGTAAAGATTAGTTGGTACAAATGATCTTATATGATCTTAATATTGGATGGACAGAGATCCTGATCCCAGTACCAACTGTCTGATTTCTGCAGATGGAATTATAGCCATTTGATTACTCACCCATGATGCTTTCACACTAGTCAGTTATAACTCTATGATTCCATTTTTATTGCCATGGCTACGTCATGTGGGATTGTGGCATTGGCAGCTTGAGCAGTAACTAGAGCTATCTGGAGGAGAATTCTAAATACCTCTCCCTAAACAGCAAATCCCATTATTTTATATTATGGAACCATTGCAATTAAAGTGGAATTATAGCTGTATAATTCTGTGGTATGAAGAGGCCCCCAATCTCCAGTATATAGCTCAAAGCAGAGGGGTTTTTTTCTGGATTGCTGATGTCTTGTGCCAAACATGTACTGACAGAATTGTTTTTTGTTCCAACCTGTTAAAAGCATAGGAGAGCTCTCTGGGTCAGAAAAAGGCAATATGTCATAAGTAGTGTTGCCAGGGCTTGTTGGTTAACAAAACAACTTCTTCAGGAAATCCAAAAGATGAACTACCTAGTTTGTAACACTTAGAAATGGGAAATCTGCTAGTCTGTTGCACAAATTCTTTGCTTTCCAACTTGACATAAAATGAAAGTAAATATTAGATCATGGTTTATAGTCTTATGTCTGTATTCCAGCTTGGTAGGATTTGTGTGCACAGATTTTAATGTGTACATTTATATCATTTGTTTTGAAGGTTAGATTTTACAAAGTTACAGTAACCTTGGTTATTTTGCTATTTGTCTAAAAATTATCTCACAGTGGAGCTCAAGGCGAATATGCTGGACTGGCTGCAATCAAAGCTTATTTGAATGCAAAAGGAGAATGGCAACGAAGTGTAAGTCTGTCTAGTGTCTGACCTCTGTCATGTGGGCCACTTGTTCCTCTTGAAAAAAGAGCTTATTTTTCTGTGTGTACAGCCTGTGTGTTCTGACTGGTTCTATGCTTATTTGCCAACCATTTGAAGTCCCAATATTCCTGTACTTAGTCCTGTGACATAATCTTCCTCTGTATAAGAAAATCCAAAATCCAGAAAATATATCATGTAACCTTTCACAGCTTCACTTGTTTCTTCATCAACTGTTGGCCAAAATCGCTCTTTTGTGGATTTTGAATTTTATATCTTCCTTTGTTTTTCCCCAATCTTTTCCAGACACATACCATTCTATAATGAGCTTAATTTTGTTGTTGTTAACTGTCCTTGAGTCGCCTGAGACATCTCCAAGCCCCCTATCCTCCACAGTTCTGCTCACCTCCTGCAAATTCATGCCTGTGACCTCTTTAATTGAGTCTGTCCATCTAGCGTGTGGCCTTCATTTCTTTCTTCTGTCCTCTACCTTTCCTACCATTACTGTCTTTTCTAATGCTTTCTCATGATTTGGTCAAAGGATGAGAGCTTCAGTTTGGTTATCTTGGTTTCCAGAGAGAGTTCATGCTTGATCTGTTCTAGGACCCATTTGTTTGTCTTTTGTCTGTTTGTGGTAGCCTCAATACTCTTCTCCAGCACCACATCTCAAGTGTTTTTCTTCTTATCCACTTTCTTCACTGTTTAGCTCTCATATCCATAGATGGTAATGGGGAATACAATGGCTTGTACAATTCTGACTTTAGTAGTGCATAGTTGTATATCAGGGGTAGGCAACCTTTCCCCTTTAAGGGCTGAGGGACTTCAGCTCCCAGAATCCCAGGAGCTATTGGCCAACATGGGACTATTGACCAACATGGCTGAGGCTTCTGGGAGCTGAAGTCCCTCGGCCCTTAAAGGGGACAGGTTGCCTACCCCTGTTGTATATCTTTACTCCTTAGCATCTTTTCTAGTTCTTTCATAGCTTCCCTGCCCATTCCTAGCCTTCTTCTGATTTCTTGGTTGCAGTCTCCATAATGATCAATGTTTGATCAAAAGTATAGGAATTCCTCTACTATTTTGATTTCCTCATTGTCTAGGTTCAATTTATGGAGAACCTCCATGGCCATTATTTTTGTTTTCTTTACATTCAGCAGTAAACCTGCCTTTGCATTTTCTTCCTTGACCTTCCTTTTCTTTTCTTTTCTTTTTCTTTTCTTTTCTTTTTTTGGTTAACTGCCTTCTCGTTAGTCTCGACCCATAGCGACCCTATGGATGAGACATCTCCACCCCACCCCCGTCCTCTACTGCTCTGTTCAGCTCCTGCAAACTCATATTTGTAGTCTCTTTAATAAAGTCCATCCATCTAGCATGTGGCTTTCCTCTCTTTCTACTTCCCTCCACCTTTCCTAACATTATTGTCTTTTCCAACGATTCATGCCTTCTCGTGATGTGTCCAAAGTATGACAGTCTAAGTCTTGTCATCTTGCTTTCTAGGGATACTCTGGCTTGATCTGCTCTAGGACCCATTTGTTTGTCCTTTTGGCTGTCCATGGAATCCTCAGCACTCTTCTCCAGTACACATTTCTCATTAGGACTATCAGATGTTTTGGCACTCCCATGTTTTTAAGAGCGTTCCATAGCCTGTCATGATCTATGCAGTCAAAGGCTTTGCTATAGTCTATGAAGCACATGCTGATTTTCTTTTAGAATTCCCTGGTGCGTTCCATTAGCCATCATATGTTTGCAATGTGGTCCCTAGTGCCTCTTCCTTTCCTGAACCCTGGTTGGACCACTGGGATTTCTCTCCATGTGTGGTTGGAGTCTGTGTTGCAGTATTTTGAGCATAATTTTGCTTGCATGGGAGATTAGTGCTGCAGTATCTTCTGTCTCCTTGTGAATGGGGATATATATTGATCGCTTCCAATCTGTTGGCCATCGTTTTGTTTTCCATATCTGTTGATATATGTTGGTTAGCACTAGAGTTGACTCTGTCAATATGGATTGCAACAGTTCTATTGGTATATCATCTGTTCCTGGAGTCTTGTTTTTTGCCATTTCTTTTATTGCAGCTTCCACATCAATTTTTAGAATTTGGAGTTCATCTTCATATGGCTTTTCGCTCCATGTGTTCTTCATTTTGTCATCTCTTTTATATAGCTCTTCTGTGTATTGTATCTAACGTCTTTTTATTCCATCCCGG
Source organism: Phrynosoma blainvillii (assembly GCA_026167975.1). NCBI lineage: Eukaryota > Metazoa > Chordata > Lepidosauria > Squamata > Phrynosomatidae > Phrynosoma > Phrynosoma blainvillii. The sequence continues at coordinate 114,242,918 of JANUYF010000002.1, read as the reverse complement.
TCTTGAATTATGTTGTTTTTATTGTCGTAGAGCATCCTGGTCCTTCCTTAGTATATGAAAAACATAAAACCTTAATCGCCATGGGTAAAGGGATCATTAATCAGGGTTCCACCAGTGTTCTTCCCAATGGTATCCATAGGGGCTTTTCTGGCAGGCACATTAGCGGTTCCTGCTCAAGCCCAAAGTATAAGATACCCTTCAGATTCCCTGCTGAAGTTCAGTACAGGAAGAGAGGTGAAACCCCTCCCTAAGGGAGGAGAACACTAGGAAGTTATCACAAGTTTTGACAATCAAAGTGAGGCAAAATTTGTGGAACCTGCCATCAATTCTCAGTATAGCAACCAAAGAGTAAAAAAATAGTGTGCACCTAAGCATAAAACAGATTTATTTGAAAGTGGTAGCTCAGTTATTTTGTACTTCAGTACATTTCCTTTTTCATTGGAAGTTCCCATTGAGGCACTGTCTCTTGTATCTGGAGAACAGCTATGCACACTGGTTTTCACTGCAGAAATCCGGGAACTAGCTCATTAGCAACATTAAAGCAAAGCTGAGATTAGCAGAAAAGGCATGCCAAGAACTGTCTCTTGTTAGGATGATTTTTCAAAACCTGACTGGGTCAGCCAGAAGGCTTTTGTGTAGGGATTAAAGCTGTATTGTGAACTGAAATTCACAGCTAGGTTACTCTGCTAACAGAGAGTTTGTCAGCTTCTGTGCTCATTCTGTTAACTTTCCTTCCCCACTACCCATAATCTAGTACATTTGATTAAAAGAAAATAAAAAGCAGATAGGTATTTGTTTGCTTTCAGATCCATACATATTCTTGTTTCAAATGTACATAAAAAAAGAAGCACATGTTTTTTTCCCCCAGTTAGTGAAGAAAGGTTGTGATAGTGGTTGTAGTGATGATGATGATTATATATTTGTTTATATCCCACCTTTTTGCTGGTCGGGACTCAAGACAGCATACAAAAGTTAGAACACATACAGCTAAAAAAAAAATCATCATATGAACATTTAAAATATTTTACATTAAATATATATATTTTTAATTTCTATTATAGTTTAATTTTAAAGTTAAAATATTTTAATTATATTAATTAATTATATATTACATTAAAATTATATTTTCAACAGGTTGAAAAACAGTTTAAGAAGCAGGACTATTAAAGAGAAAAACAACAAATATAATATCCTGATGTTATACTTGATCAAGTAAGATAATATATTTGATCAAGTGGGGTAATATTCTTACTTGATCTTGGATTTGCTATGCAGAAAGCATGTTTTAGATTAAATGACTTTTTGATGGAAAAAATATATTTAATGCAACATTTACATTTCAATAATCTTGTTCCTAGACCTCTTTGTGAGCAGTGTGTGGGGATAGGAAGCGATTTTATCAAAACCACAGCAGCTTTATATTTATTCTGTATGTTGAAAAAAATTAATAGGTATTGGCAACTTTCAGGGAGGGACAGGAAACATGTGGCCCTCCAGTTATTGTTGAATTGCAACTCCTAGTTGAAGAAAAAGAAAAACAGAAACATCCAGTGGAACCTAATGTAAAGTCAAAGCCTCAGAATATAAGAAGAAACATTTCATTGCACACACAGATAAGTAAATGTGTTTCAGCCAAACAGTAGTTGTATGGCTTCCTTCAGTGGCTGTTAAAGGAAAGGGAACAATACCCATAGGTTTTAATATAAAAAAAAAATCAACTGAACATTTTTTAAAAATTGCCTGTGCACGTATTTCTTATATTAACATGATCACAAAATAAAATGAATAAAATATTAGAATAACCAGATAGATTTACAAATAAAACAAGATTCTTGATATACAGTTGTCCCTCCATTTTTGTGGACTTCAAGTCTGCTATCTCGCTTTTCGCAGACCGGCAAGCGGGGAAAGATATAATGGTGCATGCGCGCAGGAGCGTGTGCCCATTCAAGCCAATGGGGCTTGAATATTTGCTCTTTTTCTTTTTTGTGGGGTGTGTGTCTGTAACAGATCCCCCACGAAAACGGAGGGGCGACTGTAATTACAAAGCAACACAATCCCTACTCTCTGTAGGGATTTCAGATATTTATACCTCCATTCTGAGAAACAGCAAATAGTACAGTAGTTTTCAAAATAATGGCTACTCTCACAGGGGTGTGTGTGTTTGTGTTTGTGTGCACGCATGTATACAATTTTTATTTACTAATTCCAATACTGTGCCTCTCTTTTACATCAGGACTGAAGCCCTTCTCAGCTCTAGCCAGCAAAGCCAGTCGTGATGATGGGATTTGCAGGCAGGGAGCATCTGGAGGGCCCTCATCCCTAGCATAAGGCACAAAACTAAAAAAAAAAAAAAAAAAAAAAAAAAATTTAAGATATTTCTCCACTCCATGTTAAAAAAGGAGAACATTTCTCAGTAGCTTTACTAAGCATTTTGTCCCATCTTGTAAGGTAGTATTTAACTTTTTCAGCAATACAGGTCATTCAGAACATTTAATCTTGAAAGAGATAAAGGCTTGCATCCTGTTCAATATTTACATGATCCTAAACCAGACTTACAATCTCCTAACTTTTGGGTTTCACATTTATGGTTGCTAATGACTGATCATGACCCCAAAAACCTACCTCTTCAGTCAGATCTGGGTGCTGGGGAATGTCGACTCCAGTATTTCCCAGTTGCAGGGTATGTTGAGACAAGCAGCTATGGCAGAGCCCTGCAGGACCTCTCCAGCTGCTCATGGCATCTGCAGAAGTAACTCTGATGGCAGAGCTTCATCAGCATAGCTACTCTGATGATGCAGAAACTTGACCAATATTTAAAAATAGACCACTTCTAAAGTTACAGTATGTGCTGTTTTCTCAGAGCAGAGATACTTATGTGTAGAACCTTTTCAAACAATATCTCAGCATGCTTCCTCAATACTTTCTCTCATAAAAAGAATATCTGGCCACCAAGACAAAAACATTTATTTTAAGAAGAATTGCCTACAAAAGAGTTGTACTTGCTTTTCAAATGACTCCTCTGTGTGAGAACTCTGTAAATAGGCAGATAGTGTGGTAATAGAGTTTGAATATCTCAAAATTTATATGAAAATGCAGGGTGGTTGGTGGGTAGAACAATATTTATGGTAGTTGTTAATTGTTTAGCTTACCAGAACTCCGGAAAGGCTATCTGTCCAATCGGTAACACAGACTTTGATAAGGGCCTAAATACCCTAAAAGTACCAGATGCCATCTAATCTTGGAAGCTAACCAGGGCTAACCCTGGTTATTATTTTGATGGGAGACCACCAATGAATACCAGGTGCTGATGCTGTATTTCAGAGGAAGGAACTGACAAAACTACCTCTGAGTATTTCTTGCCTAAAGAAACTCTATGAAATGAATGGAGTTACCATAAGTCAATAGGCAACTTGAAGGTGTCTGCGCACGCGCACACACACAACTTTGATTAAAGACAATAATCCCAGGTTTTAACCGTTACATGACCAATGTCTTGTTCTGACTTGTGCAACATGAACATTCTGTTAATGCTAGGTCTCTTTTTTCCCCACTTAAGGTTTGTCTTATTCCTAAATCTGCCCACGGTACCAACCCAGCCAGTGCTCAGATGGCAGGAATGAAAATTCAGCCAGTGGAAGTAGATAAAAATGGAAGCATTGATGCTGGTCATCTTAAGGCAATGGTGGGTTTCTTTTGTATTATAAACCTGCAGTTATCAGAGGCCTCTTAGTTCCAATATCAAGAAAAAATATTCACAATAGAATAATACATTTTTCTCTTAAAATTCCTGTTGATGCTAAATAATGTAACAATTTAAACCAAACTACTAGGGTTTGGTTCCAGAACCTGTCTCTCTCTGGATACCAAAATCCATGGATGCTTGGGGCCCATTATATACAATGGCATAGTAAAATGTTGTCAGTTATATAAAACGGCAAAATCAAGGTTTGCTTTTGGGAATTTGCGTATGTAGGTGTATTCAAGCTGTGGATAGTTGCATTCATGAATGCGGAATCCACCAATACAGAGGGCTGGGTTCTAGCACCATGGCTGGTATCCTGTTCAGTAATTACAATGTCCTGAATCTGTCCTATGGGATTGTAATTACAATCGCCCCTCCGTTCTCACAGACTTGAGGTCAGTGGGGCACGCCTATGAGGGTGTGCCCCATTCAAGCCTATGGGGCTTGAATATTGACAAATTTCTGTTTTCGCGGGGGGAGGGGTCTGGAACGAATCCCCCACGAAAACAGAGGGCTGACTGTAAAAATTTCACTTTACAGTCATTACACCATTGCAATGATCAAAAATGGCCCCCCAGCAGAGGAATTTGTTTAGGGAGAATTGTTTTGAATTCTCAGCCAGAGTGCTGTAGTGCCTCTCCAAACTACAATACCCAGGATTCCATGGAATACAGCCGTGGCAGTTAGAGTGGAATTGTAGTGCTACCTTTCTGTAGTGTGAAAGGGCTTTTAACCAAGGACACCATGCCTTTTGCTCTGAGATATATGGGGAAAACCTATGAATTGTTTGATCTCTCTTTAATGTTCTTCTTTCCCCTTGTACATTGTTCTCTTGATCTTTCTTCTGAAGGTGGATAAGCACAAGGAAAACCTAGCAGCTATCATGATCACATATCCATCTACTAATGGTGTCTTTGAAGAGGACATCAGTGATGTGTGTGACTTAATTCATAAACATGGAGGCCAGGTTTACCTAGATGGAGCAAATATGAATGCCCAGGTAGGAAACAAGTTTACAGATCCCTTCAGTTAATGCATGCAAACATTTATTTAAAATTATGGGGGGGGGGAGTATATGTGTAACCAAATGATTAAATTAGAAACGATAGTAACATGGTTAATTTTCACTGTTAACCACCTAAAATAAGACAAAATACTCACATTTTGGTTAGTTTTAGATTCAAAATATTTAAATAATGGAGTTTATATTAATATTTATGTTGATCGTCTTTCAAGAAAGAACAGCAGTAAAAAAAAACATTTACTTTAAAATGCAAATTTTTCATTAGCAAACTTGATTCTGAAATTAACTGATTAACTGGAGATGCAGTTAAGCTGGGTTGGCAGAACCTTTTTCTGAAGATGGGCCAGTAACTGTGGTTGCCAGATCAATAGCACTCTATTCCCTGAGACTTGAAACCAGAACCTGAGGATAGGGAGCAGGTCCTTATGATGATGTGATGTCACAGAAGTAGGGCAGGCAAAGGTCTTGGTCAGCTGACCATGACATTCTGAGTAAATTGGCCCAAAAGTTGGGTAAAACTCTGCTAACCCAATCATACAGCAACCCAGAACTGTGTAAAAAAAAAAAATCAAAGTATTTTTGATGGTCATGCACATGGCAAAGTGTGCCTAGTTACTGCAGAAATCACCACCATTGCTGTACGGCTTGTATTCTCTTTGGCTTTACCTACAGCCATACATGACACATGGGTATTTTTTTCAGGCTGTTATGGTAGCTGAGACTTGAGAAAGGATTGCCATCAGCCCTTGTACTTTTCTAGCCCTGCACCACTCTTGTCCAGAGTTGTACAATAAGAAGGCAAAAGGCTTGCTGTGCTAGTGCCTCACTTTCTGTCTTGCTTTAGATGACATGATGGACACTAATCCTTGCACCCACTGTCTGCCGCCCCACTTATTTCTTCTTAACCCTATCCTGTTTTTGCATCTGTTTTTGCAGCCTTTAGGGCTGGCCACTCAACACCCCCCACAAATGTTCAAAAATATATCTGGAGAAAAATGTCCCCATACCACCTAAGGTGTGAGATCAATTTTCTTACACTTCATTCCAACACCATTCAGGTGTTTTAGGCCCAGGAGAGGCCTTTAAAAAACAACTGGAAGTGAACTGAAAATCAACTTCCAGTTTATTTCCTTGTTTCTTTTTTTAAATCTCTTTCCTAGGCCTAAAAGAGCCCAAGAGGAGCCAAATGTAATAATAAAATTAAATTAAAAATGAGAGGAGAGCATGATAGAATGTGTGGCTTTCCAAGGTCCTATCGGTGCCATTTCAGCCCCCCAACCTCCCAAATTTGTCAGAGCTGGCAGTTGTCAATCACTGCAGTAAGCCCTGGCACCATTGAGGAGGATATAGTTGTCTGTGCTCTAAAACCATCCCATACATTATATCAATTTTTCTCCCCTCCAACACTACTCACCTTGAGATTTGTTTCTCTTCCTAGAGACATGGGAAAGCACAATAGTTCCCTAAGACATCACCATATGTTCTAGGACCTGGCAACCCTTTCATTGACCACGAGAATAAATCAGTCAGGCATTGTAGAATGCTAGGTAGAGCTAGAACCAGAAATGGGTGCCTGGATTGACATTTATTTAGTATTTTTATTTTATTTTATTTCTATGCTGCTTTTCTCCCTAAAGGGACCCAAGGCGGCTCACAATATAAAATTGCATGATTGGATAACTGTTTCCCTTTGAATGCTAGTCTTCATCCCATTTTTACACCTACCCCTTTTCTATATCTCCCATATGCAGCCTCCCACCTGCTCCATTTATAAGCCCTCAACTTTTGAATTTTAAATGTTGTGGTGTCCTTTCTCTTACAGGTTGGCTTATGTCGTCCTGGAGATTATGGCTCAGATGTCTCTCATTTAAATCTTCACAAAACTTTTTGTATTCCTCATGGAGGAGGAGGACCGGGCATGGGACCAATTGGAGTGTGAGTATTTGGCTGTTCTGCTAAGAACAATCTTTTTCCTTCCTTTATTACTTTAGATTTTAAGGCTACGCTCTTGGAACATGCTTACCTGTGAAGAAGCCTGTCTGACTTTATATGAGTAAATGTGCACAATGTGTGCAATGTAAATGCTCCAGAGCTCTGGAAAAACATACATAGTGGTACAGAGTAGGCAGTCTAATCGAGGCCTCCAGTCCTCTGAAACTGGTAGGATGATAAGGCTTAATGGCCAGAAATGGACACCATGATGCCTATGTCCATTCTGTCACATATATTTGAATAAATGATGTCCTTCTGAGAAAAGTGGTTGTATTCATAGCTTTTCATAGTTTGGAAACACCATTGCAAAACTTCTAGATTAGTGTCAGCATCCCCCCCCCCAAGCAATGTGATGTTTGTTACTCATGAGTGGTGTGTTTAAGATTAATTGTTTTTAACGTTCATTTTAAAATTCAAAATGTGGCCCAGAATTTTCTCTACCAAAAATGTCTTGAAGTAAATACTACTCATTACACCAAAACAAAACAAAACTAACGATGCAAGTGATCATTGCATTATTTTACAAAATAACATCATTCCCCCCCTTGTTACCCCAAAAATAAAGTGAGAAGTATCCCTCTTACTTCTAAATGTTTCCCTTCTATGCTCTTTATGAAGACAAGGGTGTGTGTGTGTGTTGTGCTCCCTAAGAATTGTTCAAGGATTACAGTTTTGGGGATAGGAAGATGGGGACGTTGGAGCTGTTATAGAGCATATGATTTTGTTAATAAGAATTATATTGTTTCTTTAAAGAACCTTTGTGTGATTGGGTTGCAAGTGATGTTGGGTTGCAAATGAAAAATATTTAAGTGGAAGCTTGTCCTTGGTTATTGGACCACTATGGAACACTTTCCTAAAACTTCTAAGCTAAGCCAGGATCCTATAGCATGCTAGCAGAGCACAGGTCTCTCCCGCTGTGGTTGCAGGAGGGAAAAGAGGCCGTGAAAGCTGCTTTTTCTGCCTCTCTGCTTTCTCTGGTAGACAGCAAGAGCTGGGAGAGGGGGCTGCCAGGCACAGCTCTGTTTTAATATCCAGTAATTGGTTGTGGGGAATGCCCAGGCTTGTTTCAGGTGCTCTTGAGCACAGAGGGATAGCAATAGCATTTACATTTCTATATCACTTAATAGTGAACTCAACACTCTAAGCCAGGGGTAGGCAACCTAAGGCCCGGGGGCCGAATGCGGCCCCCTGAGGCCTTTGGACTGGCCCCAGGCTGGTCCTGCTGCTGTCGCCGCCCCACCGCCACCGCCCCCATGTTGATATTGATTATTGCTGTTATTACTTGTTCTTGGGGTTTTCTTGGCAAAATCTCCACAGGGGTTTTGCCATGGCTTTTCTGGGGCTGAGAGAGTGTGCATGCATATTTTTTCAATTTTTTAAAATTTATTTATTTATTTATTTATTTTTGGTGCTTCAGCCCCCCAATTGTCTGAGGGACAGCAACCCAGCCCCCGGCTCAAAAAGGTTGCCTACCCCTGCTCTAAGCATTTACAATCTGTAAGCTAATTGCTCCCAACAAGCTGGGTACTCATTTTATCAACCTACGAAAGGATGGAAGGCTGAGTCAACCTTGGAGCCCTGGGATCGAACTCACAATGCTGTGGCTGCAGAACCAGCATTTAACCATTGCGCCATCAGGGCTCCCTAACAGCATATGGCTATTTCTTCCTCCCTCTGTGTTCAAGAGCAGCCAGAACAAGCCTAATGTACACACAGTGGCCAGAAAAATAGAGCTGCACCTGGTGGCATCCTGGTTCTTGTTATGCATCTGGATAAGATCCTTATGGAAGGAGGAACAGGATACCTCTTTCTATGAGACCTGAAAAAGTATACATGCAGGTGTAATCCCCAGGTACACCACCATGCTCCATCAACAGGGTGCTGGTTCTAGTTTTAACATAGTGACATTTCAGTGAAAAGGGAGCTTAATCCATAAATAGAAACTTCTGTTTGTTCATTTTTAGGAAGAAGCATTTGGCTCCTTTCCTGCCTAGCCACCCGGTCATTGCACTGCAGCATGACAAAGCTTCCAGCCCCTTAGGAACAATTAGTGCTGCCCCTTGGGGATCTAGTGCTATTTTGCCCATTTCCTGGGCTTATATCAAGGTATTGGAATTCTGTTACTTTTCCCATCTCTATGCCTTCCTCCTTTCTATACTCATTAATAGTCTTGGGCATTTTCCTTTTTTAAAAAAAAAAAAAAAAATAAGGATATAGATGGACATCATTTGCAACGAGATTTGAATGGATTGGACCCAGACTGATAGATATAGAAGGTCAAATGTACATTTGGACTTTCCCATCCACTGTACTGTAACCACTGTAGCCACCTGAAATGCTGCTTCAGAAGGCTTGTGAACTCTCCAGAACACTATAAAATATGGTGCCATGGACTGTAAAGGGATGAAAAAATAGGGGAAAATCAGTCAGGACTACTGTTCACAAAGAGCGCTCCACTCTTATATTATAAAACCAAATTCTGAAGACTATTCAGAAGTGTTCTTGCTCCTGACACAACCTCCTATTGAAAAATTGCCATCCTTCAGTGAGAACAAAAAGAACACTGTACAGAACACTTTTTTGCAGAAAAAAAAATCACAAAATGTATTTAGGATAATGAAGATAATGCAAATAATGCAAAAACTCTCATAATCTTACCCGATGGGAAGAAAACTCAGTATTTCTTCTTCAATATTAATTTAAGATAGATTTCTTGAATTACTTACCTAAGAAGGATGTGTCCCAGCTTGTAAATCCTACTAATTTCTTTGCTTCTGCATAATACTTCTCTGTATTCTTGCAATTACAAATGTTGAAGAGAACTGACTACTCTTGAAATGACCACTTTGGAGGCCAGTTTAGACATGTATTTCTGTGAGAAGAAAAAGGAGTAAGATGAACAATTTCTGCGTTTTCCTCACATTCTTCTTCATTATTATTCTTTACTGTCCCCTTTCAGATGATGGGAGGAAAAGGCCTTAAGCATGCATCTGAGATTGCAATACTAAATGCTAACTATATGGCAAAGAGACTAGAGAAGCACTACAAAATCCTCTTTAGAGGAGCCAAGGGCAAGTATTATCACTCTGAATTCTCTTTTGTTCAACATGATACTGTCCATAGTGCTACACACTCAGGTACAGCAATGAGGAAGGTATCAGAAGGTTATAGTGGTTTAAGGAGCTTTCAGCTGGAGCTAACATTAAGCCAATAATGAAGCCAATAATGTAGGAATATTGCTATTTGTGGCAATATTGAAAGAGTGAATTGCCCCTTGAGGAAAATCCAACTACATAACTAATATCAATCATTCCAGCTTCTACAGGTGTTATCTATCTGCATGAAGACTAAGGAGATTATTGCATTGTATTTAAAGTGACTTATCTCTGATGGAATACAGTCTCATTTAATTTTAAAACTAGGTGTTATCTCATGCAGCCACAGCTAGGCGAATACAAGCCATATACAGCCCGGATCCCAGCCACACTTATCTAGTGGCTTTTTAAAAATGGCAAGCTCCCTTTTTTGAGAAGCCACTAGATAATCACAGCTGGGATCTGGGTTGCATATGGGTTGCCCTTGCCCGGCCATAGCTGCATGTGATAACACCCAGTTTTAAAATTAAACACGACTGTATCCCGTTGGGGATAAGTCACTTTAAATACAATGCGATAATCTCCTAATGGATACCAAACTGCAATGAGCTATACCCACCAGTTCTTTCTTTCCTGTTCTTTCAAAAAGTACCAGAAAAGTACAGATTTGGTATGGGATGGCAAGACCATTAAGGGATGCCTCCGAACTGGGCACAGAGGTGTGCAATAATCTCCTATGTATTAAACACACACATGAACTCACACAAATTATATTTCTATTTACAAACAAGGACAAAGATGTATATATCTTTTTAAAGTAAGCACTTTGGAAAACTATAGTAAAGAAATTTGGGGAAATAAAATTGTCTGGTATGATTCAGATAATCCTGTTTATCCTGATGTTTTACAACTAAAAGTAATAAGTCTATGGCAGCATAATGAAAGTTAATGGTCAGAGTAAACTCATCTTCATAAATAGTTTCAAAACAACAAAGATCTGTTATGCTCAGATTTAATCCTACAGATACAAAACTATATATAAAACTTTGTTCATATGCAGGGTATGTAGCTCATGAGTTTATATTGGACACCCGACCTTTCAAGAAAACTGCAAATATTGAAGCTGTGGATGTTGCTAAGCGGCTGCAGGATTATGGTGAGAGGTCAAACAGACTGTGGGTGGAGGCACTGTCCCTTTTTACCACAATTTATACTTGCTTATTTTCAACGTCACTCCAAGCCTGATAATTTGCAGAGATGTCCATTGTGTTTTCATAGCTATACAAAGTCTGACTACATGGTGTGGGGGAGAGAGAAGATGCAGTTCACAATGAATGGAAGGTGGGGGCTGTAAACCATAGGCCAGTAACTGGGCTTAGCAGATGATCTTTTGTAGTGAGAAAGGATCTACAGAGCAAAAGAACATTGATTGGGCTCTGCAAATGTTGTGTTCCTGTCGGTTGGAATTCAGATCTCATTACAAATGCATAATCCGGAATTACCAAATCATAACTGATTTGTATTCATGATCCCTACCTATTTAATAGTGTAGGGCAGGGGTAGGCAACCTTTCCCCTTTAAGGGCCGAGGGACTTCAGCTCCCAGAATCCCAGGAGCTATTGGCCAACATGGACTACTGGCCAACATGGCTGAGGCTTCTGGGAGCTACTGGCCAACATGGCTGAGGCTTCTGGGAGCTGAAGTCCCTCGGCCCTTAAAGGGGAAAGGCTGCCTACCCCTGGTGTAGGGAATACATAGGGATCATAAATCCCTCAGTCCTGATTTACTAGGCAGCAGCTGCTGCAAATGACGGGGAATCTCTTCTTCTCCTGTCAATCAAGATGCAGCAGACTGATGTTCCCACCCCCTTCCTTCATCAATCTCCAATACAAGGAAGAAGTGTGATAGGTATCTTTTTTGTGGATGTTGCAGTGGGGATTGCTCATGAAGAGGGTGGGAACATCAGTCTGCTGTATCCCCATTGGCAGGAGAACAGACCCCCATTTCTCACAGCAGCAGCTGCCTGGTAACTCAGGATTGGGGAGAGAGGGTTTGAGCTGGGAGACACTCCTTAGCTACATAATTAAAATGGTTATGTAGCTAAGTAGCTGATCTATAACACCCACAGTTTAGACCTTCTTATGTTCTATTCTAAGCATGCATGCTGGCTGTAGAGTCTGGTGACATTCCCAATACCTCTTCATGTCCATAATTGTAATTAGAATTCATGTTTCCTAGGATTCCATGCTCCAACTATGTCCTGGCCAGTAGCAGGGACTCTTATGATTGAACCAACAGAGTCTGAAGACAAGGCAGAACTTGACAGATTTTGTGATGCAATGATCAACATTCGACAAGAAATTGCTGATATAGAGGAAGGAAGAATGGATTCTAGAATTAATCCATTAAAGGTTAGTAATAGGAGTCCCTGCTATTTTTCAGAGCAGTTGCCCATTTCATTGTGGCTAAAATCATGTGAAGCCTTTGTGGAGGAATGAGGGGAGGGCGGGCTGGAATCTGCAGGCTGTTTTTGAGACCCCAGATCTCTCCAATTTTTGTATTATATGAAACCAGTTGAAATTATATCTGTAAGATATATTTGTAATATATGAAAGCATAATTTTAAAAAATCCAATTTAGGACAGTTTAAATCAGGGGTGAGCAATTTAGGACAGTTTAAATCAGGTAGGTAGTCTGGGATGTTGGCCAATAGTCTGGGATTCTGGGAGCTGAAATCCCTCGGCCCTTAAAGGGGACAGTTTGCCTACCCCTGGTTTAAATAATGGTATTAGCTTTATTGTGTCTTTTTCATTACACTACATTATAGGCATATAGATCTACTTAAAGGTGCCTCCCTGATGGTCCCAGATCATGTCTGATCTCAGAAACTAAGCAGTATCAGGCCTGGTTAGTAGTTAGAAAAGAAGCTTGTCAGGGAACACCAGGTCTTGTAGGCAGGTGATGGCAAATCTCCTCTGAACAAATGGTACCAAAAAAAAGCCTTATGATAGGGTCACTATAAGTTGAATTCAACTTCAAGGTACATAATAGCAGCAGCAGCAAAAACAATGTCCACTTAATAGGCATTTACAAGAGGACTGCTCAGAGAGACTGGTCTAGATCCAAAGAAGGATCATAATTAATACCTGTAATTTATATAGTTAATAATAAATGGATTTACCACATCTTTCTCTTGACCTATGTCTTTGCTTCTGCTTGAGTAATTGAACTATGGGGGGATGCAAACAGGCAGCCCTGGGCCGCCCTGGAAAACGGAGGATTGAGGCTGAGGCTGCCAGACATTGGCCCTGATCCTCCCTTTTGCCACCTGGGAAAGGCGCACCAAAATACCGCTCTTTTCACAGGCGGTGAAAAGGGTGACTGAAGAGCCGCCACGCAGCTCTTTTGTATCTCTTCTGGTGCAGCGTGTAAAAACGCTGCACCGGGAGGAAGTCCTGACAGCGTGCACCGGCCGCCGTAGTGGCATGTGCTGTGATGATGTCCTTGGGAAGGGGTTGGGGCGCCCGGCATGTGCCTGCCCCTTCCCTTCTTCCCAGCCTCCAAGATGGCGCAAAGCGCCGTCTGTAGAGGCCCTATGTTATCTATTTGAACAAGTGAATGAAATACATCATTAATCAGTTTGAAGGGTCTGACTGGCTGATTTTACAGAACTCAGTTACTTTCTATGTTTTAAACTTGATTTTGTTGACACAGATGTCACCACATACCTTGGCATGCATTGCCGCTCCTAACTGGGATCGTCCTTACTCTAGAGAAGTAGCTGTTTTTCCTCTAGTAAGTAATGTATTATCCCTATTGCCTTAAATAATTATAATTTGATTAGGGAGCATTCTTACAGGAAAGTATTTTACTGGGAACTGTCTAATCTATCTTTAGATTTGACAAAGAGAGGGATATCTTTTCAAACTAGATATGTACTAAAAGGGAATTCTCCCAAAAGAAACACCTCTTGTAGAGGGGGGATTTTCTTCAAGAATGCAATGAGGGGTGGAAGAATTTAGTGCTCTCCCCACTGAAGCTCAGTTTCCCTGAACAATCTGCATATTGAATGCAGAGACTGCTTTGTTGTGTGACAGACAGCCGTGTCTGGTTTAGCCCTTAAATTGCTGGGGGTGCTTGTGGGATGAGAAAATGTTAAGTTCCCTCTCATTTGTTAAAACTGAGCAGTTGACAGTACAGATTCTTGTTGGAAAAGAATAGAAAACTGAAGTAAAAAGAAGAGGTGTGTTATGAATGGTTATATATGTCTACTAAGAAGTCTGTTTTCAGTGGAGCTTACTCCCAGGTAAGCATGTAACCTAAAGTAAGTCATGTATGGGTCATTTTATGATGGAAACCAGTATGAAGTGGCTTAAGACAGTAGACAGTCACCTTATATTTTATTCTGAAGACATACTGAATTTGTACAGAGAAGATGAAATCCTTTATGAAATGTCTTAACCATCTCCCTTGGTTATATTGTTTATAAATCTATGGGTCTAATGAACTATAAAAATTAATTAATGAGCTGAACAGGGTTTCAGACTTCTCAAAGAGGAGTTTCACCCTTGATTACCTTCCATTTGAAACTGAGAATATCAAAAGCAGACAGCTCTTAAAGAAAAATAAATCAGTCATCACAAAATCTGTGCATGACCCTGAGCACAGGGCTAATTTTATTTCATTTTTGTGGCTTTTTAAAAATCTGGATTTGTTCTCCAGTATACATCAGATCTTGCATGAAACTAATGAAACTGGTTGTTGCCTGCTATTCCTTAATATATCATAGCACATTGTGGCCAAGAGTTTGCCAGCATATTTTTGTGGGTCTTCTGCCCCTGGCTGCATAACTCCAACCTGAAGAGGACAAAGGCATGCCTATTGCCAGTCAGTGGCTAGAGAGGCTCCTGGAAACCATCTGCCTGTAGCCACACAGCTAAAATAAAAAAAGCAATCACCCTCTTGGACCTTTCAGCAAATATGCTGCAAATACAGAAAGGCAATAGAGCCAGTGTGGTATAATGGTTTGAGTGTTGGACTATAACTCTGATGACCAAAGTTCGAATCCATTCTTGGCCATGGAAACCCACTGTGTGCCCTTGAGCAAGTCACACTCACTCAGCTTCAGAGGAAGGTAATGGCTAGCCCCCTCTGAAGTAATCTTGCCAAGAAAACCTTGTGAGTGGATCACCTTAGGATCACCATACGTCAGAAACCACTTATGATGTTTTTCCTTTTTCTGTCCTTGCGTGACTTCAGCCAGATAGTGGAGGAACCCCCTGCCCCACAACCACTGCTTGGTTGTGATGTGTTATCAGTACTTTCTGTAAGCTGTGGTTGCATCGTAGTATTGGCATTGTGAAAAGTGGCCCTAGTATTTTGTCACCAACACAGTTCCAGCTAGTATCTATTAATTTTCTATAATATTTTAAATTTACCTTATTTTTTTAAACATTTCTCCCTGTTCTTTAGCCATTTGTGAAACCTGAAAGTAAGTTCTGGCCCACAATTGCTAGAATTGACGACATCTATGGAGATCAGCATCTGGTTTGTACCTGCCCTCCAATGGAAGTCTATGAATCACCTTTTGCTGAGCAGAAGAGAGCATCATCTTAGGACCAGTCTTCCCTCCTCCATTCAGTTGCTCTGTTTTTCTTTTGAAGTTACTGGGCTTAATCTCCCTTGCTACATTTGTTTATGAAGATGGATGGATTTTTCCCAGCCCAGTGAGCAAACTTTATATACAATGTATATTTTTAAAATTTCTATGCTGTTAAATTCTTGGGCAGCTACCTGTAAATATACTTGTATTAGATGGAAACAAACTGACTTGATGCAGTGCCTCTGTTTCTCCAGCAGTCCATGCTGATGTGGCCTTGATCTGTTGAGAACCAGAGCTGCTTCATTGTAGTTAAGGATTAGAAGTGTATGAATAAAGCAAACACTTTTTCTAAACTGTCGTGGCAATGTCTCTTCTCCTTCATGTACTCCATGCCCAGATTATTTTGAAGGCTTGTATGCTCTTCTACACTTTGGAGGGTTCAAACTAACAATTAAAATTTAATATTTACTTTGTATAAACTGAAGACACAGACCACAGTCCAGCACAGGTATGTCTAAACCAGGGACAGGCAACCTTTTGGAGACCTGGGCCGGTCTCCCGTAGCCCAGGTCTCGGTTGGACCAAGGGTGGGGGGGAATGGCGGCGCGTGCATGTGCGTGCGCGACCCCCCCGCCACGTGCAACCCTGCACACACGGCCGCCGCCACGGCGCATGTCGCAGCCGCCATTTTGGAAGTCAAAATGGCCGTGACGCGTTTGCGCATGCGCAAGAGTACTGCGCATGCGCAAACGCGTCGTGGCTGCCATTTGACTTCCAAAATGGCGGCCACAGTGAGCGCAGCCGAAAACGCGCCCCGACGGCGGCGAGTGGCGGTGGCAGCAACCTTCCGCCTGGGCTGGTAAGTCCGGGGCCTTAACTGGCCCCTGGGCCGTAGGTTGCTGGTCCCTGGTCTAAACCAAGCTCCATTATACCTCCCTATGTATTAGATTGTGTCCATAGAGTATTGTTGTTTATAGAAATTTTACATATAAAACCTCTAGCATTAACAATGTCCTTTAAAGTACCCCCCCCCCCTTATAAACTCCCAGTATTAGAATTCCAATAAAAATTCCTGGATTCAGTGGCTTTCGTAGCCTGATTTAAAATACTCAGGATTTTTGTAAAGGTTAGGATACTTAAACCCAGATTTCTGTAATCTAACTACTGGATTGTATCCACTGATAGCACAAGCAAAATAGGCATGCACATAAGATATATGCACATGATACATATATGTGATGGATAGATCCAGTTGAGGTCTACAGGATCTGAGCAGTTGAGGACAGGGGGGCTTGAAAGTGCCTTACTCGCAGGGTCACTATGAGTTGATGTCAACTTGAAGGCAGTTAAAAACAAAAACATCATTTTGGGATAGAGCCAGGTGGAGAAGTACTGGATTTCCACATTGTTTAAATCAGGGATAGGCAACCTTTCCCCTTTAAGGGCTGAGGGACTTCAGCTCCCAGAATCCCAGGAGCTATTGGCCAACATGGGACTATTGGCCAACATGGCTGAGGCTTCTGGGAGCTGAAGTCCCTTGGCCCTTAAAGGGGAAAGGTTGCTTACCCCTGGTTTAAATCATGGAACAGAAACGCAATGGATTGTGCCCAGTGTTAATACAAATGCAAGGGACACTGGTTCAAAGAACCCTCTCTAGACTCTCTCTGGGAACTGTGGCTGAAATGTGAAATACAGAATAAGCCTTAACTTGATTTTGGACTGTCCCCACCACCACCACCACCTTCCATGTTTTTTTCTCATGAGAAGCTTTGGAGAGACTCATGGAGACTATATTGAGAATAGGGGATTAATGGATGACAGGTGGAGCAGTCCACTGTTCTCAGGTCTAACCTCATACCATCCGTGAGGCAGCTGGGCCAGCCTTTCCCAATCTGGTGTCCACCAGATGGTCAGGACTCTTATTTCCCATCATTCCATACCAGTATAGAAATAGGAGTTAGCTTATTGTACCCCGAGTGCACCAGCTTAAAGGGCTCCTTTTGTCTTTGGTGACTTGAAAACAAAACAAAAACATAGTCTTATAAATACCCCATTTACAAATCAGCCTGATTGCAAAACCCTCTTCTGTACTATCGCCATGTGGAAATACCAGCGATCCCAACACTTTGGCTTGCTGGATATAATAGGTTGTCCTAGACTAGAAAGAGGTCATTGTTGTATATAGTCACTTTCTAATCATGGGGAGGCAAGTGTATGAAAATGCTAATTAGTAAGATTTGATGGAAATTCTGAAAAAAAAATTAATAGTTGGCCCTTTATATCCACATATTCAACCATCCAGTTTGAAAATATTCCAAAAAAATATGAATTCCAAAACACAAGCCTTGATTTGACTTTTTTACATAAAGGACACCATTTATCCTATTGTATATAATGGGATTTGAGCATCCATGGGAGGGGGCCTGGAACCAAACCCCAACAGATATCAAGGGCCCACTGTACTAGAAGCACTTTAAATAATCTCTAAATACTAATTCTTTCTATATAACCCTGAAGTGGCCTCACTGAAATTAGGAATTTTAGTACGATTGATTTTGAAGATGCAATTATCCATATCTCTATTGTTGACTTTTGCTGTATGATAGAAAACTCCCTTACTTTCCTCTGACACTGAAAATTAACAGTAATACAAAACCCATATGTCTCTTAAAGTCTTTTCTCTTAGATTAATTATGTGAAACAAAGGCTAAAAATCATTCCATTGCGAAGGGTATTTATGTACCTTGATTTTTTTTTCTTTCTTTCATGGAAGAAAAATGGAAAAAAAATATTTCTTGTATGTGGCCATTGTGTATTTTAGTCAGAAATGCTAGAACAATTCTCACTCTTAATTTTGGAAAAATTAAAGGGCAATATATAGTGTCCTTTAGTGGGCCAGACATGCAATTAGAATGATTATTTCCTGGAAAACTTGGCTTAAAACACTCCAAATCTGGATTGTCTTGAAAAACAGGTCACTCATACTTTCTCAGGAATGTATCTAATACAGTCTGCTAGGGTAATTAATGCAAGTGCAACAAACTGAATCTGAATTTATTTGAAATTAAAGGATGGCCATATATCCCTTACAGCACACATCAGAAAACAAATCACGTTTTAAAGCAGCTATCTTACAATAAACAAATGTGCTGCAATTACCAAAATGAAATTACACATTGAAGACACTCATGCCAACCTGGCTGTTATGAACTGTTCTGAACCTGTTGTACAGAACAGGCTGAAAAGAGAAACACCAAGGGATCACTCAAAATTTGTTTTATAGATGTGTTTCCCAAAACTTAGTATAGTTTAGTATAATGAGCACTGAAAGGCGATTTGATCACTGGAGCTAATGATGCCCAGAGTTGCAGTGACTTTTTCACATAGCTCCAGCCTTTATCTCTGCACTCTGTGCTAATCAGCAAAGTAAGATGCAAACTTGAAGGCTTAGGTTTACCACATACTGAAGAAGGCTCACAGAGGAGACCTATTTTCTACCTCTGCAACTCTCAGAAATGCTCCCAAGGACTGGAAGATTGCTTGGCCAACGTTGAGTACAGACACACACAATGTCCCTAATTTGACATGCGATCTCCTCCAGACAGTTTGGGAGGACTGCAAAGGGGGAATGAGGAAGTTCCCTTCTGCTTATGGCAGGCGGATCTTTTGAGTTTGTTGCGCATCTGCAACTACCCTCTCAAAGAGACTGTAATTTTATACCCACTTACCTGGGATTAAGTGGGTATAACAGACTCAACAGAATTTACTCTGCTGAGAGCATTTAGCATACTAAAAAATAGGCTTTTTTTAAATTTTAGTTCTACTACAGAGACTGTTTTGGCACAAGGTACCTTGAACATCAGTTTATAATCCTAGTTTATTCAACTATGGACATTATCACACGGGGGCAAATCTGCTGGTTAATCCACACAAATCCCAAACAAAAACTGGATTTGTGCCTCGCGTTTTCACACGACGTCGCACAGAAACTGGACAGAAAGTGGACAGAAACGTGTTATCCGAGATCTTTTGAAATTCGGTAGTTTTGAGGAAATGCAAATGCGAAATTAAGTTAATTTCTCATTTACCGTAATGTGAAAAGCAAATGCGCATTTGGGAGCATTTCCCTGCTTTTCCCATGGTTCCACGGCGAGCATTCCTCTATCTGAGCATGTGCAAGATAATTTCTAGTACATTTACGGGCTTTTCTCACTTGTGTGTGAACGTTAAATGCGCTTACTGTTATTTCGCAATTAAAGTAATTACGTGTGAAAGCCATTTGCGGAATCAAGGTTTATTTTCGGTTTATTTTCGGAATGCCTCATTTCCACTTTATTATCGCTTTCTGGCCCACGTGTGATAACGTCCTTAGATTGTAACTATCCTGGTTCCAGACATCACTAGGACTACACTTGTCCCTCCACATTTGTGGCTTTGACCTTTGCAGATTTGATTATTCACTGATTTTATTAATCTGTTCTCTCTAGGAATACCTAGGTCCTCCAGCACAACTCTATGGTCAACTTTAACTAAACGTTGCACTGAAGGACCTAGGGATTCCTAGAGAGGACACTCCATTACGCATTTGTAGCTCCTCCAGCACAATTCTAGGGTCAATGTCTGGCAAATGACCACAGATTTGCACTGGAGGACCTAGAGAGGTGTTCTCTCAGTATCTTTGTTATTTGTGGTTTTTCCACATCCATGGGGGTCCAGTGCCCCTAACCCCAGTGAATGTGGGGGGATGAGTGTAATTTGCAACTTTCTACTTTCTATTTTAATCCCTTTTTTGGCTCATACTGGGAGGAAAGGAAGGGAACATCCATGCTCAAGCAGCCTTGTTCACTTAATGCCAAACTAACCCAGTATCTCAAAGCTTCAGTTTCCTAAATGTAATATAGGGATAATACCAGCCTACCCTGAAGATTGCACGGATTACTAAGAAATGTATGAAATGCTCTATACACTTTTAAACAAGATAAATATTGTCAGTTGTGATAACAATAAGTACAATCAAAAGAGATGAAAATGTCAACTCCTCAGAACAAAGGATTTTTAAAATACATTTTCTAACATAGCTTTCCAAGGCAAACGCCCAAAAGACTAATCTAAATCCTGGACTTATTTGCCCTGCTTATAAAAAAAATTAAATGGAATGTCATGTAACTCTATAAAAGACCTCCTTTAGGAAATGTTTACTTTTGGAGTGTTATGGCTGTAAAATACAAACAATTAACACTTTATGAATCATAAAATATTTAATAGGGTATATTCAGGGGAGAGGAATATGCTGTATATAAAATTTCAGATCACAATATGAAGCGATTTGAGCCCTCTCCAAGTTAGCGCTGTTCTCAATGCTGCATAAGATGTATTGCCACTGATACAAGACCTACTAAAAGCATACAGTTTTACTTAATATAAAAGTGGCTTGTTTCATATGAAAGTTTTTACACAGCTAAGAGTGTGCTGAATACCCTCTTTAAGTGCAAAAAACACGAATCACTTTACATTAACAGCAACAATGCATTCATATTGTTCTCAGTCATTAGTAGTCAACTTGCATAAGATACGAGAGCACAATGACGCTCACAAAAATAGACTAAAAGCCTGTTCTTGCAAAAGTAGTAAGAAATACAGCATAATGGGAGGAAACACAAAAAAAGGATTATGCACACCACAGAATGTATGTTTCATAATAAAAACTGGCTTAGTGCTGTTTTCTTGTGAAAACAAACTGCATGGATTAGGCAAAGCTAATATTCAGGAGGCAGTGTGTAGCTAACTTCATCTGATGTGCTCTTAAAATTCTCTGCAAATTTGTTTTCCTCCGCCTGAGGTAGTTACAAAAACAAGCTGAAGCATCTGCTGCTCCTGTGGCCGGAGCTGAAACTGCTGCTGCTGCTGCTTCTTTTTTCGGTGCACAAACTAGTTGGCATCTTTCCAAAACTACCTTCAGTGCTGAAAGACAGCTGAGAATTTGAAGTTCTTACTACACAAAAAGACTGCTAAATGGGGGGAAAGACTGAACTGCTTCACAATGTGACAGTAAAGTGAATTTCCTCAAGCCAGCTGGTCCACTGTTGAGTTGTCCTAGCTTCTCTTCTCTTTTTACAGTCTGTAAGTCATTAGGAGAAGGATGTCAGAAACAGAACATGTATCATCGTCCTTTGCTGTAACCAGGAAAGAACTGGTCAAGTAGGGTCTGAAGTATCTTGTTGGGAACCATGGTGTAGCCCTTTCCAAGGTCATGTCGGCAAGCAGGGCAGGTGAAGACTTCAGCTCTGAAAGAACGCTGTAAACAGCTCTGTGGTACAGAAAAAGAAAAACATAGGTTGAAGATACAAAATGAAAATATACCGAACATGACTCTGCACAGGCACAAGGCACTACATTTAAATTATGCAGCCCACAAAGAAGAATCACAGTAATACTCCCAAGTTGGAGCATCATGGGGAATGCTGATGAGTTTAAATTTGCAAGCAGATTGCTTCCTGGATGGCCCTTCTGGTCTCTTCCAACTCTTATGATTCTATTATTCCTTTCCCACATGAAAAAGAATGGGATGCATAAGCTTGAGGCTTGCTATGGCTCACAAATGTAGGGAGAATCTTTTCTGTTATGTCTGAGCCTGTGAGAAAAATAGGAAAATATCCAGCCACAGCCTCCCATGCCTTTGAGAGCTGGATAAGCCTCTAAAAAAGACTACAGTGTGAAGTACAGGAAGAAACAGAGGTAACAGTATTCCATAAGCAAAAAGCACCTTGGCAAAGGATCCTCCAGTCTGCCAAATAAATAAACAAGGCCCTCTACAGACGGGCGGATTGGGACCGAGGCTGCCCCACACCTTGGCCCCAATCCACCCTAATAGTGCTCCTTTCAGAGGAGCCAAAAGGAGCATGTCCGGACGCTGAGCCGGAAGGACGTCATTGGAGCACCCGCTGTGTGCAACGGCAGGAAGGGGTTGGGGCACCCGGTGTTTGGCTGCCCCTCCCCTTCCTGGGCTTGAAGACGGCACTTTTTGCCGTCTGCATCCCCCCCTTATTCACCCAAATATTTGAAAGAGGCTAGATGTGTTAAGATTTGTCTTGGATGTGTAACTTGTTTGTGGGCTTTTTGGGCTGTGAGGCCGTGTTCTAAAAGAATTTCTTCTTGACGTTTCACCTGCATCTGTGGCTGGCATCTTCAGAGAATGGTGGCACGGAAGTGAGTGGGTATATATATACTGTGTCACCCTTGGTTGAGAGGATGTGATTTGCATGCTAATCTGTGTATTGTTCTGTTGTTGAATGGCAAGGCCTCAGGGTGGGAGGATATGTGAAATGGATTAGTGTCTATTTAATTAGTGGTCCATTGTCTGCTGGGAAACCTCCTGACCCTGGGTGATGTTCATTTGCATGTGCTGAGTCTTGATTTTGGTGTTTTTCAGGACTGGTAGCCAAACCTTGTTTATTTTCAGGGTTTCTTCTTTCCTGTTGAAGTTGTCCAGGGGTTTGTGGATTTCAATGGCTTCCCTATGCATTCTGACTGGACAGTTTTTGGCACAGTCCAGAATTTCAGTGTTTTCAAATAGCATTTTATGCCCAAATTGGCTTATAATGTGTTCTGCTACTGCTGATTTTTTTTGGCTGGCCCAGTCTGCAGTGTCTCTTCTATCAAATGGACTTCCCCGCATCTATGTTTTATATCAGATTTGTACCCAGATATGCTGTGGCTGGATAATCCTATCTTTCTCTTACAGACTGTAACATAGGGGTAGGCAACCTTTCCCCTTTAAGGGCCGAGGGACTTCAGCTCCCAGAAGCCTCAGCCATGTTGGCCAATAGTCCCATGCTGGCCAATAGCTCCTGGGATTCTGGGAGCTGAAGTCCCTCGGCCCTTAAAGGGGACAGGTTGCCTACCCCTGCTGTAACATAAGAAAAAAGCATGGTTTCCCTCCAGTTTAGTAAGGACTGGGTCCCCCATTCCTGGGTTTACACTGCCAATGTACTCTAAAATGAACTCTAATACTCCTCCAAACTCTGGTAGACCTTTATTAAAACTGAATGTTTGGTGTTACATTGGGGTCACAACTGGAAGGAGCAGGGATTTAGCATAGAACAATAGAAGCAAATGTATAGCAAAGGCAGTCCCATGGTCCACAACACACTGATTCAACATGGACTATGAACTGGGCCTGTTTGATGAAAACAATAGGATAATTATCTCCCGGTAGTGTGCAAAAATAAGGAAACTACATTGTGTAAGGTCAAAAGCACTCATTTTGATTTGGGTAGTCTACAATTCAACCACAGTTTTGAAACCAGCTCCTAAGCATGATGGCTGTCAAAATTTTCAAAACTGTTCACATATAAAATGCAAACTAAGCCAACATTTTTAGCATTATGGAAAAAAATTAGAGCACGATCCCAAAGCTGATTTCAATGGAAAAGTTAAGAAAGTCCATCCTCTCCTGTACAGATACTGAATTATTGATTATACTAGATCATGCATCTGGAGAGAAAGATAGCATATACAAAGAAACTTAACATTCTTTCCAAGAAAATGTGAAATAAATTTTATCCCATTTTAGGATTACAGCATCAGAGTCGGAAAAGACCCCAAGTCCAGTCCAACCTCCTGCCATGCAGAAGACACATCCAGCCTCTTTAAAAACCTCAAAAGAAGGAGACTCCACCACACTTTGAGGTAGTGTATTCCACTTTAATTGCAATCTAAACTATTCCAGAATTCCTCTTTTTCAATGATAATACAAAACAATACCATTGCCCTGGGAACTAGGAGGCAATACACTGTGGGCTAGGAGGCAATACACTAATAATTAATTAATTAATATGAAAATATCACAGGCATCCTTGACCACAGTATGTAATTTTACCATTATGACAAAATGAAAACAACTATTCAAACATACACATTGTCTAAAGGTAAATGTAGTCCCTTGACATGAATATCTAGTTGTAACTCATCTCCATTACTAAGCTGAAGAGCCAGTGTTGTTCAAAGACAAATCCAGTGGTCTTGTGGCCATGAACACGGTTACCTTCCACCAAAGTGGTACCTATTTATCTACTTGCATTTGCATGCTTTCAAACTGCTAGGCTGGCAGAAGCTGGGACTAGTGACAGGAGCTCACCTCATCATGCGGCACTTGGGCCTCAAACTGCCAACCTTCTGATCATCAGAACTGGCGTCTTAACCACTAAGCCACCACATAGTCTAGGTACTGCTTTTTTAAAATGGATAGATCCAGTTCAAAATATAAAATGACTTAATTGACAAGTTCTCCAACAGAATCACAAATCAAAAGATCACAAATACTTACTTTGCAGACATTGTGGAGGCACTCTGTGGTCACTGGTTGGTAAACCAGTTCCTGACAGCAGACACACATAAAAGATTGCTCCAGTTTCTTCAAAAAATTCTAAGGAGAAGGGAAACATAACTCAGTCATACAGTGAAATTACCTTTTCATGAAAAAGCAATATTCCTACAAAAAATACCCCCATCCATTTCTTATGGGTTAGAACATGAGGTCTGAACTTTGCTCCCCATTTTAATAGATGTATTAACTTCCAGTCATTGAAGGAAAAAATAAAAATGCAGAATGAATGTAAAAACATACTGGTCCTTCCTTAAGAGAAACTAGAACTTCATCCCAGAGTTTCTGGTTTAGACAGTCTTCCCGAATCAACCACTGCTGTTGCTGAGTTAGATGGAAAGCTTCTCCTTTTCCTCCATTTCCCATCTTCATAGTTTTGGCTGTGTTTGCTGGTTCTTCTATACCTTCTGAAAAATATATCACCAGCTCTTTTTAAAATTCATTTACCGGTATCTATGTTATGTCTAATGATGAAATTATATCAACTCACCCCAATAAGCTTTATTGTATAAACCACGACAATATGATATTGAACAATTTTTTAATAAAGTAAAATAGGAACATATTATATGAAACCATATTCACATTTGTTCTTCAGTTCTATCCTTGTCACTTGGTATGTTCTGGCAAAGTATCTGTCTCCAAGGGGTATTTAGCTAAATTTGCTAACTTTATTCTTACAGAATGAAATATGTGTTGGAAAGAGCTATGTGAGGCACTGGTTAGCTTTTCATATATAATCAGTATTAGGATACTGACTTTAACTCCTTCAGAGAGTTTTAATTCAAAAAAATCTGTCGGAAGTTTTGTTCTGGCCGAAAGAAATAACATCTCAGATCTGTAAATTATTTTTTTTTAAAAACCCACAATGCGTTACTTAAAAATTAAGAAAATGATGTTACAAATATCATATATACTTGATTTTATTTATAAAGACACAGATAACAAACCGTTTCTCCAACCGTAAATCTTTTGGTAATTAAAATGGTAACACCGGTACACAAAAGGGAAATATTACCAGGCTGGGGGAGGGATCTCCAATGTTTGAAGAAATATAAATACTGAGGACTTTCTTACAGAATACCAACAAATGTGGGGAGGGCATGGAGGAAATGGAAAGGTGTATTCTGGAAAAGAACAAGGCTGGCACCTTCAGCAAGAGATTTTGGCAGGTCTGAACTTCTGTTAATTATCTAAAAGCAAATGAAAGTAAAAGTGTACACTAAGATAACATTAACTGGACCTTGAAGAGAAGCAGACTACTCTCATTTCTTTTTAGCCCAGTTATATCTAATAATTCATGTAGTAGTATCTGAAGACTCTAACAGGTCAGGGCAGACTGGAGACTGTTAATTTCTTCTTGCTTTTCCGTCTACCAAAAATATCTGGCCAAAGAAAGACAACATTTGTGCTAAAATTTGTTTCTAAATAAAACTATTTTCACTTGAAAGTATCCCTCAATATAGGATTTGATTGTTCATTTCTTGGAGCTTAGCAACACCAAGTATTTTTGTAATGCTTTTCCTAAGCTTCCTTGTCAGCAATTCTTGGGAAAAGATTGTATTATTATCCCAGAACTGAAGGTACAGTGACTAGTGCTAAGACACAATAGGTGATGAGAAGGAACAAGTCCCTCAGCTGAAAGGTTACTATGTGGGCATCTTAGACCAGGAAGTCAAATAATGACATAAAGAAAAGTGAAAGAGAAATGTGATTGGCTTTATAGCCATTAAGGAAGCTTGTTAAACAGTCTTCCTTTTCCGATACACAAACTACTGTCTTGTCAGAGATTTTTAAATGTCAAGGGTAAAACCACCAGAGCTTTCATAATTCTTCCCCATCTGCATCCTGTTATCCAAAAACCAGTGATATCTTTACTGGGCCAACCAAAATGCATAAAATATAATGTTGCAAGCTTCTTCATCAGGCAAAGGTGTTAAAAATAATATAGGAGGGGCAAAAATTGAGGATGTTAGTCACAGGTCTACATTTTGTCAAGAGGTTGGTGTTGTTCTGAGTTCAGATGGATATCTATGCAGGCTGGCCACTCCTCCTCCTGGCCATGTGGTACTGGGAGACAAAGCAATTTAAAGTCCAGGAAATTTAAATGCTATTAGCAAAACAAAGAGGTACTTCATATGTGATCCAGAACGTCTCAGTCCTTTGAGAGGCCACAGAACCCCTTCATTTGGGAGAAAACACTGAATTGCTCAAAAAGCTTCTCTGCTTTTGCATTGGGAGAATTTTAGGGGCTGTTAGGCCAATTGCAGTCCCAATGAAAAAAGAATGTTTTACCTTTATTGGAGGTAGAAACCTCAAACAATAAAGTCCCAGTCCATTGCCCCCCCCCCCCCCCCGTTTTCCCCCCACTAAAAGGAGGTATCTTCACATCCAGGAAACATATCTAAACATTTTGTCATCTTAAACTTTTCTCTTTGGTCCACACATGAGGATATGTTTTAACATATTGTATGGAACTTTTAAACTCTGTTAGCCACCCCAATTGTTTGTCAGAAGGGCGGGATACAAATAAAATTTATTATTAATTATTATCATTATCATTCTATGGGTTAGCAAGTATCATGGACAGGGTCATTTTTGTGGTATGCTCACATGTCTTTAAAAAAGCCTTCTCAAGTCAGTATATTTGGTTCTATGCTTCTTGGCCTCTAGGAGGGTCCTAAATCTCATTTTAATTATTTGTAAGGCCATAATTTTTGTATCCGTTGCTACTGTTTTTATTTTATTGTTTTATCTGATTTATTTATATGCTCCTACAATTTTAATATTCCTGTGTAAGCTTAATGCATAATTTCACTGACTGTTATATGCTCCTTCTGGTCAAAAGGTTCTCCTGAAAGGCATTTAAAAATAGTGTAAATAATTGCAAAGACTAGGCAGCAAGATAGTGTTGTTTTTTATATTTTGATATATTTTTATATTCCACACTTAATTGGCTTGATCAGCACCCATTTATATATCTCCCTCTGCCTGTGCAGCATTATAGTCAAGAAAATTAGTTAGAACATCCATAGTTCAAATCTCATATCATCTGTGAACATACTGAGTAGCCTTTGTAAAAAAATTATTTGCTGTTAAAGTCAGTTTCATAATGCAGTTGAAAACTATTAGAAACTATTGTAAGCACAAAAATGTCACATTCTCATGTGGAAACATAGGTTTCCTCCTATGGGAAAGATTCTGATAAGTTCCAGAGACCTTTGTATAAAGGAAGGAACAGGAGTGGGGTTAGGGTTTTTTTAATGCTTTAGAAAGCAAAGGCAAACAAAAGGCACTATTGAGAAGTGAGGAGAGGGACAAAGATGAATTAACAGGATGCATATCCAGGGCGACCCACGTTGGCCATACAGTACAACATCCAAAATCCACACAACAGTGATACCTTTATTGGGCCAACCAAAATGTATAAAACACATGTTGTAAGCTTTCAAAGCTCCACTGGCTTCTTCATCAGGCAAAGGTGTTTAAAATAATATGCCTCTATCTTGACAAAATGTAGGCCTGTGACTAATATCGTCAATTTTTTTCTCCTATATTATTGTAGAATTCTCAAGAGTGAACCAAAGAGAAGGGTTTAAGACAATAAAATGTTTAGAGATTTTAAAAGTTAATGTAACATCTATAATTAAACAAGGAAATGAACAGGCAGCCAAAGTAAACGTTACAAAAAAAGTATAATGTGAGCAGAACTCCTAGCTCCAACAAGCATTATTTGTGCCATGCCCAGTGTAAATGGTATATCAAAGCCATCTTTCTGTGACAATGCATCACAGTAATCCAGCTTGTTTGTTACTGAGACATGTGTCATTAAGTGACATGTCATTTTCCAAGCCTCCAAGGGAACTGTTGTTGTAATGCTAGGAGTGCTATTAAATGGATATTACACTGATCCTTAACCATAAACCATCCTAAAGGACCCAGGTTCCATCCCAACACCTCCAAGCAGGGCTGACAAGATTCCCGAATAAAACTTTAGAGAGCACCTGCCAATAAGTCTAAGACGGTGTCACCAAGGGTGGTCTAGAGACCAATTTTTGACTCTCAGAACTTTCCAAAAGTACAGTAAAAATGCAGTTTGCTTCTGTATTAATTTGTAAGAGAGGTACTGATGGAAAGACTATTCAAAAATATTTCAAAGAATACATTTTCTGCATGTCAAGAAACTGACAAAAAGAATACTGAACTGACAAGAATCTTTTCAGTTCGAGGATTTGTTCAGCACAAAATTCATATGTGGTTGTTTTGTGCAGAAGTGTGAATTTTGCACAGACTAACTGCATGGTTTTCAAAGACTTTCTCAAAGTGGAAAGCAAATTGTTTCCTTCAAGAAGTAACTTAAGGAAAAACTATATCCATTAAAGGAGAATAGCAAAGAGCCCAGTGCCTTATTTAGACTCAAAACTGCTATCCCTTGAAGCCTCAAGGATGATAAAAGCCATTGTGGAAGATCCTGATGTGGGAGGGGGCACTGAGCAATGCCACGGGTTGCAAAAATGGCCTTGGAGGCCTGTGTGAGACACTTTGCATAAGGTAATACTCAGCTAGATAGAACAGTGCTGGCTAGATACAACACAAGTTGTAGCATAAGCTTTCAGATTTGGTCTACTTCCTCAGATCCAAGTCTACGAAAGCTTCGCTACAACTTCTTTTCCACAGTTAGTTTTAAAGGTGCTACAAGAGCCTTTCATATACTCATATGCCAGACTAACACGGCTATGTCTGTGAATTGTTGGTATGTCAGAGTTTGCTATGTTCCCAGTTTAATATGGGTGCCATTGTTAAATGTGCTGTTAGGCAACCCATGCACAACAGGGTCCTGCTTCTCCTACAATTTCTTCAGCTGAAATGACAGAAATTGCCACAAAGCTGGTAATTTTAACCTTAGATAATGAATTCTCTTTATGGTCATATGACTTTCTTGTGAGGCTTAGACAGGATGTGTAACTCTTTCCCTCCTGAAGGATGTAGACCAGTTAGTTTAGTCAAACTATAGGGCTAATGGATCCTGAAAGCCATTCACCTAGCAGGGCTGATACTCTTGTTGACAACATGATCACGCTTTGGGAAAACCAACACAACAGCTTCTATGTGCCTTCCCATTTTGAACTGTACTCATCCAGCTGCTTGGCTTACAAATAGGAAGACAGGAGATAATGCAATAGGTAGAGTGTGTGCGTATGTGTGTGCACATGCGCACACGCATGCACGCATCACAGAGAGATAAGTTCACATTGGGTCCAGAGAAATGCTTCCAGGGCAAAGGCCCTTATGACTTCTACATTCCACAGCTCACAGACCCCCAGCAGCCATACCATCATCAATTGGTCTTTTCTGGTTTCCATTGCTCTGTTCCGTTGGCTCCTGCTTAAATGGTTGTTTTTTAACTTTATCCTTCTTTTCTTTACAAGCCATGGCTTCCAAATAGCCTTCCGGGTACTACAACAGAAGAACATCACATCTGAGAAGCATTTTTAAATAGTGTTCACATAATAACAAAGATGTTGGGACTGACAGTACATTTAAAATGAAACAAATCTATATAACCTACATAAACATGAAAGTACTTCTAAAAAAGTTTATTAGGAAAGTTAGGGCAGATGATATTAAAGAGAACTGCAGTCCTAGAGGATGAAAACAAAAAGAGAAAGCCATTGATTCGCAGAATGTCATCAGTGCCTTGAGGCACAAGCTGAACCTTGTTCCTCCATTTCTATCCAGGAAGAGCAAATAGACTGGCAGATCGGGGGGGGGGGGGCACCAGTGAACATTTTAGCTCTTGAAGCCCATTGTGGCTTGGCGATTGTTTCCGTTATTCTGCTTTTTAGTAATTTATTGAGGAAAATGTTAACAAATGAAATCAATACTATACAGTTGATCACACATTACAGGAAAGTAGGTGTAACTCTACTGGGGGCTTCTAAAATATTTTTAATGAAGATTAAGGAAGGAAGCATCTTGCTTTAATCTATTCATCCAACTATCTTCAAACTGATTTTAACAAAATCACACTACAAGAGATTTTCAGTCAGGCACAGAATCAACTATAGTTGCTAGAATGGTTATGTTTCAATAAAACCTGTAAAAATTATGGCACCATTGAAGTCCTAACCTGTAAACTTAAGCCCAATTTCTTTGACCGTTCAATTCCTTCTGAAGTCCAAGGTGCAGGCTCAGCATCATCTCTTCGCAGAAGATAGCGCCAAACTAAGAATCCACATTTTCCAATTTCAGGCCAGTATTTCACCACCTAAATTACAAATATTTTTATAATTTGTATGTAACTTTTCATAATCTCAAAGTCTATTCACTTAATTCCATCAGTCATCTTTCAGAATAAATTTCACTTTATATAGATATCCATTCATTTTAAATCTGTGCTACCTGAAAAGCAGCTCAGGCAATATGACAAGGTGATACCTTCATTTTGGCATTATCTCACTTATCCTTGACTTCCTTGGTAAGATAAAACATGCCTAATATTTATGCAAATAGCTTATAATTTTGTGAGTTAAACCTGCCCTGTGGGTAAGGAAGAATAAAGCAGACTTACTAAAGTATGCCTTCCAACAGGATGTATATCTTCCACAAATTTTAAAGCCGCAGGGGCAAAAACAGATTAATTTCCAGGGCTTTTTTTTTTGGGGGGGGGGGATATTTGGGGGAAAATTAAATTGTGATATTAACATCCTTTACAGATTGAAAGGCACTATGTTATTTCGAGAACATAAAATGTATTTTATATAAAAAATAACAGATTTATACAATTTAGTTTGGCAGAAAATTATCATATTTGGTATATTAAAAGTACAATTTATTTCAAGAACAGTTACAAGTGGAATCCATTTTTCTATTATTATTATTATTATTATTATTATTATTATTATTATTATTATTATTATTATTTTTGTTGTTACAAACAGAACTGTAAGGAAGGGGCCTTGTTGGTTTTGCCACTTTAGAAGTAGAAAAAACCCATCAACACTAGGAAATCAGAAGAAACTATTTTCCTCTAGTTGTCCATAGTGTCAAGCAGATACAAAGCATACATCCCCACAAAAAGAAATAAGAAAAGGATACCAAGATCCAGAATTGCAATGATCAAATACACTGTGTTACATTAAAGTTTTTCTGTTATACAGCTTATAGGAATAAGTTTGGGGAGTGAAAGTATGGACACCTTGTTTTAAATATTTTATCCATCATTCCAAAAGCAAATATTCCATTATCTAGTTTTTTTACAATTGTTAATTTTTCTATTTTCCCAGGGGAAAAGCATTCAGAAAAAAAGCCTATTTCAGGGCCTTCACTTCTCTAAATGTTGCTTTACAACAGAGGGAAGATATCTGCAGCTGCTGTCTGCAGTGCTCTATGAATGAACAAGGGTTTCCTCATTTTTTGGCTGAATTTCCCTGCTCTGCCCAGAAAGTTGTTCTTCATGATCCCCCAACATCGCAGGAGCAGCTTTACAGGTTCCATGGAGCTCTGCTACAGACAGAAAGGTCACAGAAGAGCCCCATGAATTTCAAAGTTGTTTCACATGTAAGCTGCAACCTTTAGTAAATATTAATATAATGTAAGCAGAACTGCATATCCTCAGCCTCTGTCCAACGCTCATGTGTTCAACAAATGGTGGACCATGTATACACTTGTTAGTATCTTATAATAATAGGAAGAAAAATATTTGAACCGACTGAAAGAAAATATAATCCTTATGTATTTAATTTATTGTGTAACTGTCTTTGTCAAAAGTGCCCACCACAGCCACATGTCCAAAAGCCACAGGGAATTAATTCTGTCACATACCAGTTCTAGGTTATGTATTTCAAATTATACTAAACATTACAGCCGTAGGTTAAAAATTCAAGTCATATCTTTTGAGTTTCTTTTCAGAAAAATGACCCATGAATGAGAACTCAACAACTTCACATTCCAAACAGTAATTCAACTTTTTAAACTTTTCCCTCTCCACACCACAATCCAGTAGGGAGAAACTGAGCAGCTGTAGAACCAAGGAGGAAATGGGAAAGCAGACTTCCACTTACACTACTCTGGACTCCAAATAATTTACAATCAATTATGAAATGTTTTTGCTATTGGCAGCTTTAAATGAAAGGAAGGATATAGCAGAAAAATATGCCACCTTGTAAATCCCATCGTATCTATTGCCTTCTTCAGGTGCGTATTTGCTGATTCTTCGACCCTTTGAGCTCCGAACCACTCGCACGGGCTTTCCAGCTCTCCAGTTTTTAGACTCAGCTCCGATTTTATCATCCAATGGGGCATCACAATTTAGGGCCAGTGCCCTGAAAAATATGTTTTGGAAGACTTCATGTGACAGAATGTTTTCTAAAGTACTACTGGGAATTATCTTCTCATACCTAGCTAAATCAATTTGATTTTCCACACAGTCAACCACCTAGTCAAAATTATTTGTTCAGTTCATACATAACAACCACCAGGGTTTGTTATTAAAATAAGCAGCACTCTGTCTTAGGTTCATATGGGCCTTCTGCTCTTTCTTCATACACAAACCAGTTTGCTACATTCAAACAAAGCCACAAACTATGACCAGAATCCTCTTAGGTCCAAAACAAACACTGCAGAAATAATCCAGTTTGAGATTGTTTTAACTGTCCTGTCTCAGTGTTAGGGAATCCTGGGAATTATAGTTCATTGTGACAGAGAAGGCTATATGTCTCACAAAGCTACAGTTCCCAGAATTCCCAAGCATTGAGCCAGGGCAGTTAAAAGTGTTTATTTCCACAGTGTGTTTTGGACCTTAATGACTTAGGTTGGCATAGCTCCCAATTACATCAACACAAACATATATTTTAAGCATTGTGCTCCAATAACTCCAGCAGTATCTCCTTGCACAACACTAAAAGCATTATTTGTGTTGATGTAATTGGGAGTTATGGCAATCTAAGGGCCTTTACAGATTACCAGAAATAATGCAACTTGAGGCCACTTTAACTGTCCTGGCTCAATGCTAGGGAATCATTGGAACTGTAGTTTTTTCTGAGGCATTGAACATTCTCTGTCATGGAGCTCTGGTGCCACAATAAACTACAGTTCCCATGATTCCCTAGCACTGAGACAGGACAGTTAAAGTGGTCTCAAGCTGCATTATTTCTGCCAGTCTGTAAAGGCCCTAAGTCACCTTTCTGCGGGCTGCACAATGGCAGCTGAGACAGTAGAGGGTCATAGTTGTGGTCCCCTAACCCAAACAGACACTGGTTGTCTATGAGGGCATGCTCTGCCACCAGAGCTGCCACTCTGCAGATGGGAAAAGGGAGCAGCCTTTGTTCTCCGATCTCCTGAGTTCCTATTATGGCTAAGCTTTACATTGGCTCTCAGCCTACGCTTCACCAGAAAATAAAGTGGAAGCTTTTAATTTTCTCACTTGTGTATGAAGAAAGACCACAGTAAGAATGTGAGCCCAAGGTTTGCTATTGCTCATTCTTGTAATGACAACCAATAGTTTGTTAAGTCCAAAATGAGCCACTATTTTTAAAGCACTATGAACCTCCCCCCTCCCATGTCACAAGTATCCGCCATGTTTAGAAGAGGAAAAATTATGGGAAATAGATTCACCTGTGATTTATGGCAACCCCATGAATTTCATAGGCTTTTCTTAGGCAAGGAATACTCCATATTCATATATATTTCCTGAAACATCTTTATGCACATAAAAAGGATATTTAACAGTTTATGAGTGCAATCACTAATGAATCGATCAGAGAGCAACTCCTATAAATTTCTGTGGGACTTCTGAAGTAATGCTGTGACTAACAATATAAGAACCTGCTGCACAATCTAATCCTTTTGAACTCAGAAGCACTGGAGTAACTGCATGGGTCTATACCAGGGGTAGGCAACCTAAGGCCCAGGGGCCGGATGCGGTCCCCCGAGGCCTTTGGAGCGGCCCCAGGCCGGTCCTGCCGCCGCTGCCGCCACCTGCCATGATGATATTGATTATTGTTGTTATTACTTGTTCTCAGGGTTTTCTTGGCAAAATCTCCACAGGGGGTTTGCCATGGCTTTTCTGGGGCTGAGAGTGTGCATGCATATATTTTTTTATTTTTTTATTTTATTTTATTTATTTATTTATTTATTTATTTATTTATTTATTTATGGTGCTTCGGCCCCCCAATTGTCTGAGGGACAGCAACCCGGCCCCTGGCTCAAAAAGGTTGCCTACCCCTGGTCTATACCAAGTGGATAAGCATCTCAGTGGAGGTAACACTGTGTACACTGTAGTATTTTTTACAAATAGTATTTTCTACAACTGTCCCATGGAAATTTATAAGAGATGTGCAATGCTGTGGGACAAACTGTTGCCCAAACAAACCATGTGGCAGTATAAGGAATCTAATGGTAGAATTCCTGAAATCATATCAAATGTTCTTTTAGTTTCTTTGCTTTATGAATGGGTATTTAAGAATCTGGTTGATTTCCAGCATAATGTACCTACCATGAAATCTGATCTAGGATGGGTATCTAGAACACCAAAAACGCTTAGCTTTCTTCAGCTCTTAGAAAGACCATGTGAAGGCTAGAAATGAAGACACAGACAGGGCTGTGTACACAGGCTTCAGCCCAGTATTGCTATGCATTAGCAATTATTCATTCTCTCGCTTCTCTGTGTTAAGCAGAGAAGTCTGAAGGAAACTTCTACTTATGCTCGATGTTATGTAAAGAAAATGTGCCACATGCACAGAGGTCCTGATGAAGCAAATGCAGCAAAACTTGCATTCACATCTCCTTTGGAATGAATGGAGAAAGTCATAATGGGTCCACTATGTGCAGGTCTATCTTTGGTCTTACTTCTGGATTTCACACATTCTTCAGAACATCTGAAAAGCATTCAAGTCTTCTCAACCAAAGAAACAAGTTTACTAGAGTGCCTTACCTATCCTACAGAAAAATTGTTTTGAACAACAGTTCATGCCAGTATTCTCATAAATACACAAGTTAAATGTTGGAGTTAAAGACAAATATCTAAGGCTGCGCCCAGACTGCAGAAATAATCCAGTTTGATACCACTTTAATTGCCATGGCTCAATGCTCTAGAATTCTGGGAACTGTAGAATTTTGTGAGACATTTAGCCTTCTCTGTCAGAAAGCTCTGATACCACAACAAACTCCTATTTCCAGAATTCCAGAGCATTAAGTCAAGGCAGTTAAAGTGGTGGTGAAACTGGATTATTTCTGCAGTGCAGATGCAACCTTAGAAACCTTTGTTTTGTTTGAAAGGATCATTTCATATAATCACTTTCTACAAAATGCAAACATTATTAGTGCACAACCAGAGTAAAAAGATAATAAAGTGATATAAAAAGGCAGGCCTCTGTCCTAAGGAAAATCCAATCCAATTACATGCTGAAATTATAATTTGGTATTCTAGACAATTATGTTCTTTGGAGAGAACCAGTGTGGTGTAGTGGTTTTAAACATTGGACTACAACTCTGGAGGACAGAGTTTGAATGCTCACTTGGCCTTATGATCACCATAAGTTAGAAATGACTTCATGGAGTGCAGCAACAATGTAGTTTTAAATTGTATTCTTGGAATTTGGAACATACCTAATGGACAATGTAGTTGGATCCTACGTACCCTTACTTTAGCAAATTTGCAAGTCCAAAGATAGAAAAACAGTACTTATTATTCACCATTTACTGATTAGTGAAGCTTCCTGCTCTGTCTAGGCATTACTGTGTATCTTGCAGACTCTAAATACAGGCAGATATTTTTCTGGACATATGGTCAGCTTTTATTTATGTATATGACTAAATCCTTGATTATATCCTATACATCCCCCTCATATATTTTTCCCTTGTGCTTTTCTCTTCTCTTCTTTTCCTTTCTTTTATTTGCAGGTTTCTATTCTTGAAATTAAATTAAATTAAAATTAAAAAACAACAACTGCTACAGTTATTATCACATCATACTTTTCCAAAGCCTATAAGTACAATGTATCTAAATGCTGGCTTTTTATTCAAGGAATAAATGGATGAAATCCTGGCCCTGTTGAATGCTTCTGCCTTTCCATAAAATAAATTAGCAAAGCCTACCTGTTCATGTGTGTTAGAGTTTGATCAAATGAGTGTTCTCCAATCCTTTTATTGCCAGAAAGATCTCTTCCTCCACTCCCAGTGTACGTAAATTCATCCCCTCGATCCTATACAAGATTAATTATTCTTTAAAATGCCATACTAAGAATTCAGGATTGCAAGAGGTTAAACATATTGGTAAAATAACTGCGACCTATTTAATAATGGTGCTGTATAGAAAATCATGCCAACACTTCATCTGCTGGCATCAAAGCTGTTTTGGTTCATGTATATTAGTGAGTGCAAGGGTGTGTGTGTCCAATGCCTACATGTTTGTCATCTCTTGAACAAATATATCACACATAAAAGTACTGACCTTCCTAAAAAGCTTCTTGGGAGAACAGGTTATTCACAAAGCAATCCTAAATGGTTTTTTTCAGCAAGCATCTCACCACATTCCAAGCCGCGTCAGCTCACATTACACAGGCCTAAAGGCTGGGGGAGGGATTTCACCAGGCCCAGTTGATTTTTACATTCAAAGCCACCAACAGCAGGGAGTTAGGATTACTCTCTTAGTCCGTGTGTGTGTGTGTGTGTGTGTGTGTGTGTTTTGCAGCAGAGAGTGAACAATTACACTGGTAGGGGTATTACTCTCTCAATTGTTTGCCATGACTAGTTTTATTTATTTTTCAAGGGCAACTATGTTCTACAATTAATTATGTTTTTTTTATAATACCATTTAACACATTCGGTTACTCTCCAGGACAAGTGTCAAAAGGACAGAATCAAAACCTGTTAAGATTTTCATTAGTCTAACTTATTTTGAAGCCCGCCCTCCCAACTCAACTTCACCTTCAGTTACAGTTTGCTAACTTTCCTAAGACAGTTAAGAAATCTAACACTAACAAACAACACTCATATGTCCCAAATATGTGTAGAAAAATTTCTTTAGCCCCAAAGACAACATTCCTTTAAAGTCCCAAGCTTTAAGGGCCTTCATCCCATCAGTACAAACTCGTTCTCTCTTCCACAGGCACAATCATCCAATTCCAGCTACACTCATATAATCAGAAACAAGACTAGCACTACATGCAATAACTGGTCTTCAAAAAGCCTCCCTTAGATTTCAACAGCTTCTTAAGTTTGTAGCTTTATAGGGGTTAACATCATCTGGTGATGGGAATGATAACTCCCTGCAACCATCAATGTAAAAAGCAGTACTCTTAAGCTAAACTTTACAAAAGCTAAATTTTGTATCTATCATTCTAGAAAAAAATGTTAGTCGTACCAGTGCAAAACCAAGTGATGAGATAATGAATTATTTACAATTGGTTTATAAACAAAGAAAAATATGAACAGAAATAAACAGACTAAGGGCCTTTGCAGACTGCTATAAACAGTGCAAATTGAGTCCACTTTAACTGTCCTGGCTCAATACTAGGGAATCATGGGAACTGTATTTTTTTCTGAGACATTGAGCCTTCTCTGTCAGAGAGCTCTGGTGCCACAATAATATGATTCCCTAGCACTGAGTCAGGGCAGTTAAAGTGGACTCAATTTGCACTATTTCTGGCAGTCTGCAAAGGCCCTAAATTTTAAAAATAAATAAAATTATATTAATTGTTCCAGTAAACACCGTTTCAAATATTATTGACAGCACTAAACAAATCTGTAGAAAGCCTTAACAATCTACCAATTTGTCTTTTAAAATAAAAAATTGATCAACATCTCATTAAGCATATACAAATGAAGAGAAATGCTCTATTACCAACTAATCATAAAAGCTATTATTTTGTATATGTATATTGTATTGTATATATTGATGTTACAGCCACATCATAAATAATTCTTGCATCTCTTCTAGTCTTTTTGAGATTTAGGTTAATATTTTTCATTAACCCCAAAATAAATACATTGATGTTTAGCTGATAATAACTAAGAAAAAAGTGTAACTTTAAAAAAAGATAATTAAAAACAGGACTGAATCCAACACGACTGAGGTATATGACACAAAACTTTTTCCCCTCCCTCTGGCCTGAAACTCAAGGGCCAAAAGTGCTGGCTCCAAGCTGATCCAGGGACAGAGTGTACAGATGACGCATATCCCCAGATCAGGCTGAAGCTGTGCTGTGGCCACCTAGGTAGCCTGGGGCTTCCAGCGAAAGGAGCACAAAAAAAGTGCTCCTTGCTAGCAGCTAGTTCAGGAAGGCGGCAGTGGCTGGCCTTGGAATCGCAGCTGCTGGTTGCTGTGGTTCCACACCAATGGGAAACAATTGGGGCTGGAGCAGCCAGATGCCAATCCAAGCTGCCAGTCTGCTTGACCCGTCTTTCTCCTACAGCTCTAGGAACTTCTGGCAAACTGGCTACAGCAGGTTTTACAGTCATCTGGAACAGATTTTTGAATTGAGATTAAATTCCTCCCAACAGGATTCTACTCTTGTGCAAACAGATGTCCAACATTGAGTGACATCTTACAATGGATACAAATATGAAGAATGCTACAAAAAGCAATATTGCTTATAAGATAAAGGAGTCCCTTTTTAAAAGAAGATTTCTAAATTTGCAAAAGCAATAGGTTATCAGTATTAAAATAAAGGATGAAAAAATAATAACTGAATAGGTCCAGTACAAACACAATGTTCATGTGGTCGTTCGCTTGAGTTAAAGGCTGGAGAAGAAGCCACCAAATTGACTTGATCAACTTGTTCTGTCATTTTTACTTTGGCTTGGGATTGTAGCTGACTGCCTTTAAACCTAGTTAACAGAAACCTCTTGGTGCCAGCAAACTATCTTTAGAACTTAAGGTGATTTGAGAGGATTTGTACGAAAAGAGAAGCTGAGGCACAAGAAATACAT
This sequence comes from Phrynosoma blainvillii, assembly GCA_026167975.1. Classification (NCBI taxonomy): domain Eukaryota; kingdom Metazoa; phylum Chordata; class Lepidosauria; order Squamata; family Phrynosomatidae; genus Phrynosoma; species Phrynosoma blainvillii. The sequence goes on along the minus strand of JANUYF010000002.1, from coordinate 114,203,147 downwards.
AATCCCACAGCTTCTGCCCAATCCCTCAGTCCCAGTTAATGACAAGCCTAGTATTATGCCTTTCCCAAGGGTAAGTGACAGAATACTTGCGCTCCATATACGAAATTATTCTACAGTTGTTTGTCACAAGACCCTAAAAATACCTGTCTTGAGCTACCTGAGATCTACTACCAAATCACTTCACTGAAAAACTTTTCATAGACTAGCAACTGTTTTTGAACTAGTTGTGCATACTTATTCCTGCACATGCCAACAGATTGTGTATATAATGAATAAAAAACTAGTACTGGTATTCAGGTTTTTGGATTTCAAAAATATGAAATTTGATTTATAGGAACCATAGTAAAAATTTTGGCAAGAAAATATCACTTTAAGAAAAGAATTGCTGCTCTGGACCAATCCTTAACATTAACCTAGGGACTGGCATAGTACAAACACCTCCCTGGCCAGCCTAACATAAAGATCACCAGTACAAGAAGCCAACATATTCAAGAAGTCACTCTCTGCTACCAAGGTATTCCATGCACCAGGAGCTTTGTAACTGTATGACAACTGATGTTTCAGCATCAATTTTTCTCAGAATGATATTTTCTTTTTCTTTTTTTTTTAAACCCACAGTTTCTGAGGAAACCTCCTTCAGTGGCAACAGTTAAGTAAGTGCTGTTACAAAAGACATTATTTTCTGATGCTACTGAGAATGCTTACAGGCGTCCCCCACTTATTCAACAGGTTACACACCAGAGCACTGTCAAAAACTGGAAATTGTTGAAATGTGGAACCACGTCTTTAAGACAGCTGGTGTTGTGGGTGAGGCTGCCATGAGCTTGTGAAACTGGTGAACACAGTTAAAAAACATGGGATAGAAGAACAGGAGGAGCAAGGGATGGATGGGGGGACAATGGTATGGGAGGGAAGCTTTCAAATGATGTATGCCTGCACAAGTTCACAATAATGGTCCACCATTTTTTCTGTGAGGATATTTCTGATTGGGTGACATTCTGAGAGAAGTGGGATGGATGGAGTGGAGGAGGTATTGTCTCCTGGAGTGGAGGAGTACTGTTCTGGTTACTGTCAAAAGAACGAATCATTAAAAAGCGGACTGTAGAAAAGCAGAGGACGCCTATATTTCACTTTCTTTACTAATGATGTTTAAAAACAACTCTTAACATATTGCTTACTGCTTTATCATTCACCTTAAGCATGCTTCAGAATTCCTCCTGATGATACAAGAGCTGGAGAAGAGGTTGCAAACATTACTCTCATTGTAGAAAACAGCTTATGGCTAAACAAACCATGGCTAAATTCATGAAATGAAAGAACACAAAGATTCATCACATAGCAGAACAGCTTGCTGCTCTATATATGAGTTACAACTGTTTCTCAGTATCTGCTTCTAGGTGCTAGACACTGAGATCATTCTGAGACAATCTGTCACATATAGTAATACCTATAAAAAATAAGTAGAATTCTCCCAGTGTCATTTCTCAAGTATCTAATCTGTACCCAGCTGAGACCTAATTCTTACTGAAGAAGTAAATCCATGTCTAGCCTGTACCACACCAGACAGTAGGTAAAGGCACACATGACTGTATGTTTCTCTATATAAAACCTCTCCATATAAAAAACTAATGAAGTTTTCTAATAGGCTAGTTTTCTGCTTGCATGAGAAAAAGTAGTTTGCACAAAGGAACAGTCACTAGTCATGTCAGCCCCATTCTGGAGGTGGCAGTGGTATAGTCCAGCCATACACTATCACCTCAGAAAGGTTGAGGTCTAACATGAGAAATGTCTCTGGATCCCAGAATACATTTATGCTGTAGCAACTGTGCTGAATCTAAGGTCTGGTTCTGTTCAGTGCTTAAAAAGGAAACAACCCAGGAACCCCAAGTGAAATACCTTGAGTTCCACCACAAAAGAAAGATATGATATAAAGATAAATTAATTAATACTGGAAAGAAACAGGTATCTTCACACGAAATCTGTTAACAATATAATCAAACCATTAAAATGTGTGTCAGTAAACTTCATTCAAAGCAAAATTATGCTTTTAGAAGATAGGTTGTGTCAAAAGGTGAATGTTGTACTGGCAAGTTTCTATGATCAAGTAGGCGCTTCTATCAGCAGCAACGTGGGTAGAGGAAATCATTTTCACCAACTCCCCCTTTCCCCTGCAATCCTATCCCTCAGCTTGCATCAGAGGGTTGTGACTTGGAAGACCTTTGAATTTTGTGAGAAGTGACTTGAGAGGACTGCATACACATAAAAAAAAAAAGGAATTTGCAAAAAAAAATCCCTTTCAATATATAGATTTCTCTAGAGTCCAAGAGCCTTCCATTGGTGTGAGGACACAACTGGAAACAAATGTCCTTATGCAAGCTCTTATATAAGTGTAAATAGATTCTTACTCTGAAAATTTTAAACTGTGGGTTTTGTATTTCTGGCCAAAGGCACTGTGGGAAAGAATCTGAATTAAGACGCCACATGCACTTTCAATATTCACATATGCAGATTGGTGAAGACTTCAACTGATACTTCTTCCCAGAACATTTTGATGTCTTACTACACAGAGAATTAACTCCAATTTCTAAGGAAGTGCAAAAAATAAATGGGTTACTTTTTCTATGTAAATTACAGCCTCTATTTTAGATCGATCTAATGGAAACAGAAATAACTAATGGAAGTATGGGCCTCCCCTGCCACTCAGATTTCCAGGACAGAGAATGGAAGAGCTTGTGAGGAGAAAAGAAGAACAATAGGAATCAAGGAAGCAGCATGTTGTCTTCTCACACAATTCCCAAATGCTTGCTGCTAGTGATCTGAGGGCCTTTCTCGCTATAATTCCCAATACAAGGAAGAATTTTCCCCCTTTATACCAAGGTTTGGTCTTAAATATAACATATTGGTGCACTGTTTCTCAGTCCAGTTCTTCATTTCCTCATCCATCACTAGAGGTACTTCAAAGGGGAAACTAAGGAATCAGTCACCTTTCACTTAAAATGAATCTTCAAGGAGAGGGATCTGCTGTTACTTGGATCAGCCAAACTGTGCTTACTCAATTTGACCCCTATTCCACTCAGGGCTACTGCCTACATACTGACCTGAGCTACCAAGAATATCCCCCAGTGTCAGAGAATGCATGCATCGTCCATGTCCAAAGTTAGGTTTAAGAGAGTAGGTGGTTAGGAAAGGTTATTCTGATGGGAATCCCATTTAGATTCCCAGCATGTCCACATGACAAAATACACCTACATACAGAGAAATAAACTAGAAATACATCAATTTTTAAAACAGTTCTGTTAATACTCTTCCATTATATCTGCATAAGGCCTTTACTGATATCATAAATAATTAGAATAAAAAACTTACTACTTCATCTTCAAATCCTCCAGCCAGCACAAGGGAGTAAGCACCATCATTACTACGTCCATGGATTCCACCAACATGAGGTCTATGAACACCTGCTTCACTCACCTTGGAAAAAAATGAGTTATTTACAATCAGTTCTAACAACATGATGACCAGTACATGGTGATGATCACTTTTCTTTTCTGAGTAACAGATTTCCAGTCTGCAACAAAATTGCTTTGGCAATTTGCCAGTTTTAAAAGTTTTTCACCATATTTCATGGGACTGCAGTTCAAGAATTGTAAATTCAAAACTCACTATGGCCAATACTTGCTACCGGAGAATTTCGATCACTGTCACAAGAAGTTCAACTGTATTTTTCTTGGTGGGTCTGCCACCAGATAAGCCGAAAGTAACAGCAGAAGAAACTGAGAAATGTTGTCCAGTACAGAATGATGATCTACTAGCCATATGTGTATTAGGATCTTAGAATCATGACTGATGACAAATTAATGGCCAAATCCAAACTGTTTTAAGCATAGAAAACAGTTTTGACTAAACCTCTATGGTTTGTCCACTACTGCAAATAACTCCAAAAGAAAGAAAAATTGTCTGAGTCTACAAACATATATGTTACAGTTAGAAAAAGTATATCTATATCATACCTGCACTCTGAACTTCCAGGTTGCTCCAACTGGAACTCCAGGTATAGGTCCATAGTGATTCGAAGGAACAATAGTGCATTCCTTAGTGCGGCCAACACAGGCCATACCCTATGGACACAAGGAAGACAAGTGATAAATCAAAATGATAGGGTGCTTTAGAAAAGGTGCTTTATCATGCTTTTCATGCATTATTATTTATCAGTGATTAACCCTGACCAAGCACTAGAACTCAAAGAAACACATTGGCATACAGTCATCTGACATGAATCATCCCTCCTCTTACTCCATCAAATGCCACTGTGAAAGTGCAGCAGGTGTGTGGGCTCAAAACCAGTTCTGACAATGGCTGTGGTTCAAAGGAAACTCAAAAGAAAGCTCATCCTGCCCTTCATTTTAATTCAAGTTATGCAGTTTTGATTAATTCCCAAGGGTTTATTTTTAAAAAGTGTGTTGCCCAGTGTAGCAAGGATGACACTGGTGTCATCTGAACAAGTTTTTTTTAAAAATAGTTTAATTTAACTTATTAGTCAAGTAAAGGTTGAAGACTTAATAAAAACAAGGGACAGCAAAGGTACAATGGAAAATATAATCTATTAAAATCAAGGAAAAAGAAACTACCATATATACTTGTATACAAGTCGACCTCATGTATAAGTCGAAGGCAGGTTTAGCAGCCAAAATTATGGATTATAATATGACCTGTGGATAAGTCGAAGGTGTAGTCACTATTGCTGCATCCACTCTGCTCCATTTGTCTCTTGGCACTCCTTTGAGCGGAGGTGTTAGAGCTGCTGCCATGGAGAGGCCCCTGCTGTTCTCCCTGGCTCTTGGTGCTCTGTGAGGGCAAGCACCGAAGAGCCATCACTGCTGCCGCATCCCTACTATTCTCTCTCTCTCTTCCCCTTTTCCCTCTCCTGTCCCTTTCACTCTCTTTTTGGGCAATCTAGCTGAAGGAGCTGCTCCTTTTTTATTTTGGAGAAGAAAGAGTTAAAGGGGGGCTCCCTCCCTCTCAGATCAGGCTCTCTAGCTCAAGCAAGTGTTAGGCTTAAAAACAGCAGATAAAATATGTTTTCCCCCATCTCCTTTTCCCAGCCGCTGCTTGAGCTCTCAATCTGAATATTCTAAGTTCCCCTTCCTAAACTACAAGTCCCAAAATGCAACACAAGGCAGCCAGAGCATTTAAAGTGGAATAGCAACATTTGCGATAATCTCCTTAGTTTCTGCCCCCTTAAAAACAGCAAATAAGCAGACATTTTCCCCCTGTCTCCTTTTCCAAGACAGAGGGCTACAGCCAGTATTCATGTCTACCTTTTTAAAAACAAATGCTTCCTCCCTCTACTTTACCGAAGCAGCCAATCTGTTAAAATCAACCAAGGTGGCTTCTCCCAGCCTCACTTGAGGAAAAGGAGGGGGGAGGGTCTATTCCAGGGGTAGGCAAACTGTCCTCTTTAAGGGCCGAGGGACTTCAGCTCCCAGAAGCCTCAGCCATGTTGGCCAAGGTCTGGGATTCTGGGAGCTGAAGTCCCTCAGCCCTTAAAGCGGACAGTTTGCCTACCCCTGAGTTTGCCTACCCCTGGTCTATTCACTTGCTCTGTTCTTAAAGGGGAAGAAACACTTGATACTGGCTCCTCATGTTACAGAGCCCAAACAGACAGACAGAGGAACAGACAGGGATGGCTCTTTTTTTGTCCTCATGGAGCTGTGGCTCTTTGAAATTTTCCTTCTGCAGGGGGAGAAGGGTGGTCAGCACTTCTTTGAGGACACCCTCTGCTTTTCCCTCGGTGGTAAAGAAATCCAAAAGAGCCACGATTGCCAATTTTCTGAGCCACACTACCATATTGATACATATACAAGTCAATCCAGGATTTTTTGACCAACTGTTTAGCATAATTTTTTTACTTATAGATAAGTATATACCAGGGGTAGGCAACCTTTCCCCTTTAAGGGCCGAGGGACTTCAGCTCCCAGAAGCCTCAGCCATGTTGGCCAATAGTCCCATGTTGGCCAATAGCTCCTGGGATTCTGGGAGCTGAAGTCCCTCGGCCCTTAAAGGGGAAAGGTTGCCTACCCCTGGTATATATGGTATGTTCAGGGGTCATTTAAATGCTAAGTTGGAACACTGGGGGACTACTAACAGACTCTCCAAGGGCTGTCCTAGGTCACCATCTCCCTATCCATTGAAAGCAGGAGCATTCAAAGGAGGACTTTTGATGGAGGTCTTTTTGTAAAGGAACAACCATTTTCCTTTCTTACCTGAATGGGAGAGGGACAACTGGATGTTAGGGGCTGGGGACTAAAAAAAATTTTGGGGTATGATTCTCACCCTTGCAAAAACTACAATGGTGCAATATCTGAAATGAAACAGTAGGTTTTGCTTCTAAAGTTCTTTAAATTACAGGAAAAAATATGATTTGATCAATTAATCAGATAAAACTCAGATCACTCATGGCTGATATTTCTTTAAATTCATAGTACATCCAGGAAGCAATCCAGGAAGCAAGTGCATAAAACCTGAGCTGTTTTGAGCCCAGGAGCTTGAGGCACTGGAAAACCCACTTTGATCTGGGTTCCAGCCCATGCCCCATTCCCATACACTGCTGGGATATGGCCTCTAAGACCCTTTCTCAATATGGCCTCTGAGGCCTTTCCCAATTTGAATTTGTCCCCAAGGCTGGAAAAAATTACTCATTCTTGCTTCTAATGTACACATTATGTTGTATCACATCTTTGTAGAGAACATACACAGAACATAGTATCTTTTTCCAAATATGTTTTACCTTGCCCCAGTCTCGCTGGCTGTCTGTACATGCAGATGGCATTTTTGCCTTCTTTTTGCTTTGCTTTAGCTTTTCTCCAGCCTTTACAACTTCATCAGAATCATTTTTACAGGAAGGGCAGTACCTAAACGATACAGGCTTTAAAATTAATAACCACAGAATAATAATAATAATAATAATAATAATAATAATAATAATAATAATATGTATTTGTATCCCGCCCTTTGGGAGCATGAAAAATAAGGCAAAAATAAGCAGAGAAATAACAATCTCCATAATTCTGTGTAGGACTGAGAAACTGACTTTCATGGTCAAACAAACCACTTTCTGTTGACAAGGCTATGCTCCCTCCTCTCCATTTGGTAGGGTGTTGTTTTCATCTCAAATGTACAGTAAAGGTTAGCCGCAATCCCCTGCTCCTCTCTGGAGCTCTGAGTTCTCTGTGTAATGCAAAAGCAAGTCCTCCCTCCCCCTGCCATCTCTTTTTTGAAGATGGTGGTGGTTTGCTTTATCTTTGCACACTGGAAGCTCAGAGCACACAACAAGCATTGTAACACAGTATTTCCCAAACTTTTTAAATGATCATGAACTGTACCATTCAATTTTCCCTAGGAAACTCCAGAAGGCAAAGACAAAACACAGGATATTTGATTTATTCTATTATGCACTCATTGACAATATTTATTCAAAAATTCATGTGTCCTGTACTCATAACTGTGAACATGAATTGCAATTCTTATTCATGTATAAGCATGCATTGCAAGTGTATAGAAAGAAATCAAAATTATTTAGACACTAAGGTGTAACTGTGTATTAAATAACCATTACAGTACTGGCAGTAACATTCTTGCTGGAAATTATTTCTCCATGAGTAAAATATTAACAATTTCATTTTTTCTTTCTTTCAATGAACACAAAAGAAGTTGAATCAAACAGTTCCTTGAATGCAAATTTATTTATCTAAAGGGAATGTAATAATGACCTATCTCTAAGCATCAGCAAGAATGTAAATTCTTTAGCTCTGTAAAACTGAAATTCTATGCTCTTTCTACAACCCCACAAAGCAAGTACTATACATCTGTGTTCCATTATTTACCAGTCTTCATCTTCTGGTATCTTGCTCAAAGGTGGATTCAGGCAGTATATGTGGTATGCCATGTTACACTCATCGCAGAGAAGTTGCATGTGGGCATCTTGTTTCCCCCCACACAAATAACAGGAACAAAATCGACATTCTTTATCTGGGTCTGCTCTGCAGTGCTTGCATTCAGGACCACTCTTTCCTGCAAAGCAAAATAGGATAAACTGATCCTATTAAGAAAATAGCTTTAAAATGACCACGCACAAGTGCGAATAAACAAAGAAACCAAAGCATACTTAATATCAAGCTACACTTCATAAAACAGAAAGCTCAGCCCATTAATAGATTATACCACAACATACTACACCTTGGAAATATCAAGAGTTCATGAGTATAGGCGAATAATCTGTTTAATCTGTAGGTGAGAAATCTGTTTAAGCAAAGAAGCAAAACTCATTTTTTAATTCCACGCATATATGTTCATACACCCTGGCCTTGGAGGTAGAAAAGAAGAAGCAGGGGCAGTTCCATCATGCCTAGGCCCAGAAACAGATAAACAGCCTCCCTTCCATCCCAACTGCCACTGCCTTGGCCTCAGAGGAAGAGAAGAAACAGGCACAGTTCCGTCATACCTGGGCCAGAAGCAGAATGTGACCATCCCTCTAGCCCAACTGCCGTTGCCCTGACTGCAGAAAAAAACACAATAAGGCACTATCTGCTGGACTTACTCCCTCCCCCTCACTGCCATCCCCTTTTCCTTTTGTGTCTTGTCTTAATTGTTCTGTTCTTTTTTTTTTTACTTGTAAAGCACCATGTGCAATGATGGCGATAGAGGATGGATGGATGAATGGACAGATAATATTTTCTGTAGAATAGTTCAATATTAAGATTTATTGCCAGAAATGTTTAAGATATACAAAGAAAAAAATTAGATATTGCAGACAAATACAGGATTACTAAATAACAATTTTGTTCACAGAAGGAGAATGCTCCTAATGTCTCTCTGGAGAATGTTGTTGTTGTTTTAGCTGCTTTCGACTTAGCCTTGATTCATGGTGACCCTGTGAATGAGACATCTCCATATGGATGCCCTCAAATGTTTATTTCTGGATCTAAGTGTAGAAGACAGATATCAGAATCAAGGAACTATAAGTTCTAATTTTTAAGGCACTACAATGCATTCTCTTGTGTTCAGAATATTTAACTCTAGGTTCAAGTATTTTGAATCAGGCTCTTGATGGATAAAAAGAAAAGAAACAGCTCCCTCAAGTCTTAAAGTAAGTCTTAAAGTAACTCCCACCAGTCTTAAAGTAATATCAGTCAGAGCCATGGGGCCATTCACAGGAACCAGATTTTAAATTTCTTTATTTTTTCTGTTAAAAGAAGTCTGTAATCATTTATAACATCTTCTTGGCTGCTGAAAATTAAAGAATAAAAGAACTTAGCTCAGTTTCTGGAATTTCAATTGCAGTGTTCACTAATGAATGAATGGGGGGGGGTCTGGAAAACTAATGAATGCTAGGATCTGTAAAACCTAGATTCATTCAGGAAGTCAAATAATATGTCTTCATTAATAAATGTTTCTCAGTGGTGGGCCTCAATTTGTGGAATTTTTGGAAATTTAGTCAATTAAAATCTTTTTATTCAGAGAAGCTCTTTATTATATTAAAAGACTATGAAATATATCTCATTTCTGCTCCTTTTATTCAGCCAACCTATACATGAAGCATGCTATAAGAAACTGAAAGCTTAAATCTCCAACTACACTTTTTGGTTTACCATTTACTGTTTGCTTTTGTTTAAAACAAGGCAAAAGAACTAAAATGAAATTATGATTATTGCCCAAAGGGAAATATAAACACCACTGTAATTATGTTTTGATTTATCTTGTTGTTATTGCAGTACATACTTTTCACTTCAGTCTTCACCCCAAAAATGTTCTCAAAACATTTTTTAAAATGAATGTAAGTCAATCAATATAAATAGTCCTTGCCTATTGTGATGGGTCTGAGTCCTCCTCCTGCTTCTGCCTCAGAGGGATGGGACTGCTTGAGACCATCTTAAACAAACTAAGGGCCTTTGCAGACTGCCAGAAATAGTGCAAATTGAGTCCACGTTAACTGCCCTGACTCAGTACTAGGGAATCATGGGAACTGTAGTTTATTGTGGCACCAGAGCTCTCTGGCAGAGAAGGCTCAATGTCTCAGAAAAAAAATACAATTCCCATGATTCCCTAGCCCCTCTTTTTTCCTAGTAACTTAATAGGAAGTTACTTTGGGGTTACTTTCCATCTCTGACGGAAACAGATGAAATAAAATATTGTGAGACACCTTGGGTCCCTTGTTGGGAGAAAGGCGGCACAGAAATAAAATAAAATAAAATAAAATAAAATAAAGCAAAGGCACTCAGGTCGCCTTCCCCTAGAATATTTAGAGATTACAAGTTACCAACAGAGTTGATCATTCCAGCCAAATCAAGAAAAGAATCAAAAGATCCTAACGCAGCTAGCTAATACATTCCCTAATGCTACTCACGGAACAGATGGCATTTGTAGTCCTTGATGTTCATGGGATTAGCTGGCAGACTGGACTCTATGGTCTGGCTTCACCAGCTTCCTCCCACGGAGACCCTGATCCAGATGGCCCCTTGTTTAAAAACTTCTCGTGATCCTTCTTCAGGTTTTTATAACCTTGACTCAGAATCATCTTGAAGGTTCCTGCTTCTGTCAACTGCCGATCTCACTGGACAGTTGCTATCTTATCACTTCTGTGACACTATCTCATGAAAATGTAACAGTACCTCCTCCCACATTTAATCCTTTGTTATCTGGGGCAAAGGCCCTGATAATGGGAAGAACCTGAGAAGGACTTTCCCATGAACACACCTGTACATTGACATTTTAAAAAATTCACAATACAAAAAGAAAAGAATTGGGAGAGATAAGCAAAAAGAGAAATTGTGACTCTAGTTCTTGAATTTACAAGGTTTTTATACTGACCAGCTAGACTGGAAAACATTCTAGGAGGCAAAATGTGAGGAGGAGCCAAAAGATGCTGGTGTCTCATCTTCCTTCACTTCCTATCTCTGCTGAACACATACAAGTGATTTATTTGTTTCTTAAAAAGTTAAATAAGATCAGAGTCAATATCTAATTCAAAGAGCTGTGCATCCTGAGCTGTTTGATGTGAAAAACTGACAACTCTCTTTTCTAACATGCCAGGGACCACTACTGTATTTGTGCCCACTGACTATAACTGGTTCTTTATTTCCAGCATATATGAAAGGGACCACCAGTAGCTCGTGAGCCAGCACTGGTCCATTACCACTATTTTGAGAAGCACTGTCAAAGAAAACAATCTATATTCTCTATTTGTATTTATTTACAAAATCTTTAAATCGTGATCAGACATCATTAAATTGGAATTGTCTAACTGTTACTATGTTAGCAAAAAAGCTGAGGTTTCAGCAAAGGAGGTTGTCTGAGTAAACAAAATTGAAAGCTAATTTTGAATATAGTAAAGCACTGTTTATTCTTAAATTTATTTCATGGCAAGGTAGGAGGTAAGGATTCCCACACAATCAACTAACCCTCTTTGCAGACAACGCTTTGCACCGTCTTCGAGGCAAGGAAGGGGAGGAGAAGCCAGACGCTGGGTGCCCCATCCCCTTCCTGAGGATGTCATCAGAGCGCCGGCCCTTCCACACGACGGGTGCTCTGATGATGTCCTTCCGACTCAGCATCCAGACACGCTGAGCCAGAAGAGACGTCGAAGAGCTGCATGGTGGCTCTTGCGGTGCCCCTTTCGCGGCTTGCGGAAGGAGTGCTATTTTAGCGCTCCTTTCCCAGGCGGCAAAAGGGAGGATCGGGGCCGAGGCATGGGGCAGCCTCGGCCCCGATCCACCGCTTCCCAGGGCTGCATCCCCCCTAAGTGAGACCAGTGTTTTTCAGATAGCCCTCTGATAAACTAATATTACAAGTTCATTTTACATTACTCTATAGCAGCCACCCAAACATGGAGTCTCCATATGGTTTGGACTGCAACTCCCAGCCAACTTGATCTATGGTGAGGCAGGCAAGGACTTATGGGAATTATTATCCAAATATCTGGAGGTAAGAAGATAATGGAAGGTTGTTCTACACAGAGGGAGGGGGACTCAAATTAATTGTTCTGTAAATTCCCCTATAAATAATTTTACAGAGATTACATTTTTAAACCACATACCATGTAAAAACATTTCCATAAACTACATAACTATTTGTAGAACAATGCTTAAAACATAGCACCATAGAAGATACTATTAAGACACTGTACAAAATATGCATTATATTCCATACATTGAAAACATTCATAAATAAGAAGTTTTAGAATACTGTGGAATACAAAATACCTACTTCTGAACTCTCCATCTGCAAATGTCAGAGGATATGCTCCTGGCTTTTCAATCTTGTATATTTCTTCTATAAAAAGAAGTTTGCAATCATTTATAACATCTTCTGGGCCTCTGAAAATTAAAGAATAAAAGACTCTAGCTCAATTTCTTGAATTTCAGTTGCAGTGTTCATTAAAGAAACACCAATGAAGGTTACCTCAAACAAATGCTGATTGTTTTTACTTTATAAATAAATTATAGAAACACTAACTGAAAAGGAATTAAAAGCACATCACAGATTGCAATTCTGAAAGCATTTAATACTATTTAACATCAGCCTTGAAACTTTATAGACAAAATAAAATAAACGATACATGCAGTTGTAGAATATAAATTAGATATTTTCAAAGCCATTTTTGAATTTCTGTTTACAATGCCATGTTTTTTTCACAGAATACATTACTCACAGTCACCCATAATGATATCAACAACAATGTAAAACCAGTAAAAACAAGAAAAATAGTAAATGAAAGCAGTCTGATATACTTGTAGCAAAAGAGACCAAGCAAGAGTTCAGGCCCAATCAAGCTAAAGGATTCTTTTCCTTGATTATTTTTTATAAGTATTAGATACATACAAATGTAACAACCACCATAAAAATAAATAGAACTAAAGTTTAAATAATTTTATCACTCCCTGTAATAGCAAATTCAAGAAATTACAAATCAATTGGGGCCACACCAAGATTACTGAGAAACAAAATGGATGTACCAGCAATCTGCAGACCCTGAGGGTCACAAACAGACAAACAGAAAAACCCAGCCCAGTACTGATGGAGCATTCAGTAGCCATGGTCATATGGAGATGAAAAAAGACTACAAGGATGGAGGAGAATGCAAAATTTTGGTGCAGGTCCCACTCAGCAATTTCAAAGGACAAACTGAACATCTATACCATGTTCTCCAGTGGTAAATTTGCAAGGTCTGAGGACCTTGCCTCTTGGATGTCTCTCATTCATACAGGGTCACAAGTCAAAACTGACTTGAGTACAAAACAACAATAGAGCTCTCACTGAAATTTAAGAGGACAATGGCCGAAACAGACCAGCAGAGGGGGGTGGCTTCTGGCCACTCTGGGGGTGTGGTGTTTACACAACACACGCCCCTGGAGCGCTCAGAAGCCACCCTGGGGCTGCGCAGGTGTTGCCTAATGAGGCCCAAAACCGGCCCCAAAAGGAGCAGCTTTTATCCACTCCGCAGGAGGCACCTTGGGGCCGCGGTGTGTGTTCGCTGCAGTCCCAGGGTTATCAGGCTAGGAGCAGCTTCTGGCCGCTCCTGGATGCCCATCTATTTCACCCCTTAGAATGGGTTTAGCTTTGGCCAGGATTGTATTGTATATATTCAGAAACATGAGTATTAAATTTCCTAATACTGGACAAGTTTTGCGTAGCATCCAGTTCAGTTCAGTCACTTACTAGATATGTTACATTGTGGTAGGAGTTAAGCAGGGACACACTGTCCACAAGATGGTACAGCTGGCCCTCCACATTTGTGGGTTTGACTTTTGCGGATTTGATTATGCACAGATTGTTTGCTGCTGTCTCTGCTGCTGCCCTATGCTATTTTTAATGGGGACTGGAAGCCTCGCAAGACTGAGAGGCTGTGGACAAGCCCCTATTCAAAATGGTAAAGGTCAGCAGAGGAGGCAGCGGCAAAGTCCCACTAGCTGCCCACTTCTACCTTGCGGTCCTCTAAGGCATCCATGGTGGGTTGAATCTGCACATCGTACTTTTTGTTTATGTTAAATATGGGGGGTAGGGTTATGTGTGTTTTTTCCATGGCAAATGTGGAGGGTTGACTGTATATGTTATAAGAACAAAATAGAGATTTATTTTTTTAAGCTGTACATATCAGACTCCTGGCTTTACACAGAGCATCCATGTCACTTGTTGCACATGAACATGGTAGATAGACAATGCATTTGGCAGAGAGCAGAAGGAAGGGTGCTTATTGCTCCTTCTCCCCTCTGGTCCTCCCAGCTACAATTAATTCACAAGACAAGATCAGGTGGACAGAAGCAAAAGGCATTTATATATCAGATTTTACAAAATGCCCTAAGTCTAGTGGCTTCTGTGCAATTATATCAGTTTGATATCACTTTAACTAACATGACTTCATTCCATGGGAATCTGCAGTTCTTAGAATTATCTGATACAGTTCTAGTCCATTTCTTGAACTAAAGCTCTCTAGGAGGAAAGTCTAAGTAACTAACCATACTACAAATCCCTTTGATGGAGCCATAGCTAACTCAAATTAAAACAAAACACTGAACTGAAAGAATTTTCATCACATCTGTTTACACTTAAGATTTTTGTCACTGCTGCTTTTCAGTGTTATGTTTTTGCAAATGTGTTCATCCTTCTCACCCTCCCTTTTGATTTTATGTAAGTTTCTTGGTTTTCAGCTCACCAATATTCATCAGAGTTTCCTCTGCCAACACGGTAAGAGAAAGCTGCCAAAACGTTTCATACCTAAGGATTATGAGCACAGCTGGAGTAAGTACAGTAGGGGAAAGAAAAGTCGAAGACATGATGATTTGCCCCAGTTCTCTGGAATAAAGTCTTCCTGCAGGAAAAATCGACTATGCAAGCGAAGATTAGAAAACGGGTAAGGACACCTACTAATTTCTAGCAGGCACCCATCCACCCTGAAGAGAACACTGCATATCACAATTTCAGCCAATGTGTATGTGACTAAGCAGCTTCTCTTTTCTGGCTTCAATCCTGTAGAGTTCAATCCAATGCCTAAACCCATTTTCACACTACTGGAAGGCAGATATGCAAATCAGAAAAAAAACCCATAGCTTCCATTTTGGGATTAAAATTTACAGGAATAAAATGTCCTTTCTGTGCAGTCTGCATCTTTGAAAAGCAAAATTACTGGTCATGCGCAAATACAACATAACATAAATTTTTCTTGTTAATTGTCCTTGAAACTAGAAATCTGGAGGTTAGAGATCCACTCTGCAATAACAGTATTTTATACATGCACATATACACACTTTGTTCCATATCTTTTCTTCATTTCATATTTTCATTTTTTTAAAAGAAAATCTAACTATAAATGTAAGCACTATACAAATTCACTTTCAACTAATCTACTGAACCCAAGGGTAATCAGTGTCTCTAAATTTAACAAAATTGGGATGCTACCCTATACCCACTTTTAAATATCAGTTAACAAAATTCAACATAAATTATTTCAGAACATTAAATGTAGAACAACATTTTCAGTATTCTAAGTAGCAGTTAGAAAAGGAAAATAATCTTAAATCTAAGTTGGCCAAGAGGGTAACAGTGTTAAACCATTTGGCAAGAGATCCATATGTAGATGAATGCTCACTACAAGAAACTAATTGATTTGGCAGTTGCCATAGTTACTGTCAAGGAACTTCCTCAAGGTCAACAAGGAAATATTTGAGGCCAAAAGATTCAAGAACAAAGAACAAACCTTTGGAATATAAGAAGTTTAAGACCTTGACATGGCAGATACAATATCAATTTTAATTATTTAAACTGTGAAGTACGGTAATAGATAAAAAGTTTAGGTAAAATTATGTTTCTTCATGCCAAAATAATGCGGGTAGGTGCTGCTATTAAGAAGAGATGATTAAACTGTAGAAACAGCCTAACGTTAATAATTGCTTCATTTTTATTTGCTAAATATCCATTATCACAATTCTTTCTAGTATACAAATAAAATAAGCAAAACTGCCCAGAAATGCACCAAAAGCTGGCTCTGATTGAGTAGCATACACTCCAGACTGGTCCTTGGCCAAGCAGGATGTATATATTTGAGAAATAAAATGGCCTAAATAAAGGCAAAGCTGTGCTGGCAGTGCAGTACTAGCACAACAGAACTGTCTTCCCCTCCCATCCTTCTCTTCACTCTAAAACTAACCTCGGGGATAATACACAGACACAAAACAGATCGTTGGGGGACATCGGGATTCCATTCCTTCCCATTGCTAGTCTTCTTCTGATTCCTGACTACAGTCTCCATTCTGATCAATGTTTCATACAAGATACAATAAAATCTTTAATTATTTCGATTTCTTCATTGTCTTCATTTTATCTATGTAGTTCCTACGTGGTCATTATTTTTGTTTTCTTTGTGTGCAGCATTAAGCCTGCCTTTGCATTTTCTTCTATTATCTTCCTTTTGTTCCAAGTCTGTGATATTTTCCACTATTAGTATGGTGTCATCCACATATCTTAGATTGTTGATGCTCCTTCCTTGTATCTTCACTCCTCCTCCTTCTCAGTCTAAATCTGGTCTTCCTATAATACTGGATCCTATTTACCTGGGCAACTCTGTCACTGCTAACAATTAATATAATTTGCCTTGTATTTTAGACTGCCCTGTTAATACAACTGTGGAGTTATGCTTGCCATTTCTCCACTGCTCTGTCTTACTGGCAATTTTGTAATTTTGTCAATTATATCATTTTGGCAGTTCTGCAGCAAATTTAGCAATTAAGTGAGTTTCAATTTTGTTGACAAATCTGGAGATGTCTTTTAAAAGTACTAATAGTCTATCATTTGTTTTTGTATGGAATAAAATCAATATCCCAAAAGAGATGTGATTCATAAAGTTACATATTTATTTTTAAAAACATGAGCCTTTTCCTGAAATTACAGCCGGCCCTCCGTTTTCGTGGGGGATCCATTCTGGACACACATACACCGCCACAAAAACAGAGACTTGACGATATTAAAGCTCCATAGGCTTGAATGGGGCACAGTCCATTGATCTTAACAGAGGTCGCCCCTCCGTGAATAATTAACAGAGGATATCAAGTCTGCGACAAAGGAGAGGCAACTGTATACCTTTAAACCTTCCATTCACACGAATAATTGAAACAAATTCTACCCCTAGCAACTTTAAAATAAAACAAACTAGCATTTTTTGGCAAGTCTCTGTTGAAAACAAATTTACCTTCAGTACTTTACAGAAGAAAATAAGGAAAAAGTAGCCCACTAGGTGACCTTGGTCAAGTCACATACCCTCAGCCCCAGAAGGCGGCAATGGCAAATCTTCTTTGAACCAAACTTGCCAAAAAAAACACCATGATAAGGTCACTGTAATTTGGAACTTGAAGGCACACAACACAAACACACATACAGTATTTGAAGTAAATACAAAAAACCTTTTAGAATTTTTTGGCATGATGCTCAGATTAAGGGGATTACAGCCATATTTCAGTTAGCAGTTCCACAAGTTTTTCCACTATCAGTGAATACACTGATCTTACGCATGGTTATTCACAATTTAAAGTGAAACATTGTGGCTTGTTGCAAACCTGTCAGATGTGATTTCTTCCACAAACAATGGGAGCAGATTAGAATGAGAGTAACTATGGCTCTCCAGATGTTACTGGATTGCAAGTTCCATCTTCCCTAACCAGATTAGCCAGTGGTGAGGGATTATGGGAATCCAACTACATTGGAAGACAATAGTTGCACACTTCTGCCCTACAGCACTGGAATGTCTTTACTACATTGTTATAAGAAGCCACAGCATATAGAGAGAGACAGCCTGGATGTCCATACAAGCATTATCTTTTTAGCTTTTCATCCTTCCTCCTTGGCATACCATGATTAAACCAAAAAGACTTCAATTAACCATGCTTTTCTGTCCTCTCTTCTGTGTCAAAGAGGCCCAGTCTCCTACCAGGGACCAACTTTCACACAGATAATCCAATCAAATATAATCTACTTCAACATTTTAAAATACCAGCTAAAAAGATGGTAATTCTGGCATCCAAAAATAGGTAGGAATGAAAAAATACAGATGTTACAGCTGAAAACTGAAATCATTAAATGTTGTTGGGTTTTTTGTTTGTTTGTTTTGCTCCTTTGTACATGGGCTGAAAAATTAATAAATTCTTACCCCAGCATAATTTTGGCATAAACTTCTTTGTTAGTCCTTGAAATTTCCCTCAAAGAGGTAATTTCTGCATCAAACCAGAACCCTCTCTCTTCTGGACTCTCTACATTGTAGTTAACCATCACCACATCACCCACACATAATTCATTCCATTTCAAAATAGTTCTTGCTCGTGGTCGTAGGTTACGGACAGCCATTTCTACAATGCCACTTTCCGGATATCTTGAAGGGAGGGAAAAAGGAAAGGGTTATTAGAGCATGCAACAAAGTAAACAAATACAGAATTTTCATTCTGACTTCCAGTAAGGATGGCCTTTAAAATCACAATTTGCATTTTTTAAAAATCTGAAATATGGTTACATAAAGCTCTTATTGGACTAGGTTGATAATTTTGACAAATTTATTTTAAAGACTAGCATAGGCCATATTCAAGGAACCACACAACTAGAAATATAATCCTAACATTATTTGCTTGAAGCAAGTAGCAATAAATTCAATTGGACTTACTCCCTAATAAGAGTGCTTAGGATTTCAACTTTTCAGCTTCTGAAAACAAAATGAAATATCAAGGACATTTTGGAAAATGGCATGGAGGATGCTTTTACACAAAGACGCCTATGGACAGACCCATAAAGCAGCATCTGGAACAGTGGTCTTATACATCCAAGAGTTACATGGGACATGTGTGCTGTAATGCCTTACACTAATTTAAACTACTGCTTCTATAAATGAATTTTGGACTTTTTCAATGTGATTCTAAAGAAACCAGAATGAGGCCAATTAACTACATTATTTCAAATCATTCTCTGGGAAAACACTAGGATCAATGTAATCTTAAATCTGGGAATAAAATCTTAGCAGCTTCAATCAAACTTCCATTTAAATCTCACTGAAATTGCAATTTACAAAAGTAATTAAAAACAACCCAATAGGTAACAAAGATTTCAATTAAGGATTTCAATGAAAAAATACATTTATAGATTAGTATGAAGATTTTAGTTACCCTCAAATGCTTAAATCCTAAAATGGATTTTTTTTCTAATTACAAAACCCCTTCCAAACCCCATTGCTTCACACTCTAAAAAGCAGCTTGGCAGGTAGCATGGGAAAGTCCAAGTACAAAGCTTACCACTCGATTATCCTGCCCATATGTAGGAAGCATTATGGCATATTTCCTCATATTTTGACCCCCATTGTCAATTGTGCTCTATGTTCGATAAAGAATAGAATAAAGGAGCACCAAATTATAAGTGACTTCACACGCACAAGAATCAGCAACCTCTGAGTCAAAGTTTAAGACCAACAGCCACAATTAAATCAATGTATAAAATATCACCACTGAAGTTATTTGCTTTGAGAGCACAGATAAGAGAATGAGTATTCTGTGCCAATTCCCAAGTATTAAAACAGCTTCCTCATATTTTTATGTTCTAACCCATCTCAACTATTTTGAAGAACAGAACCAAGGTTTATAATTGCTTGCATTTTAAAATTAGTTTTTATTAAAATATAAAATTTTAAAATTATAATTATGGAAAGAATCACATTACTAAATAAATATTAATTAAGGAAAGCAAATCCTGCATCTCATTAAAATTGTGTTTGACACTATTAATCAAGTTTGTAATAAGAACTGTCATTCAAAAAGGGAAAGGAGCAAGGATCTACAAGTTGTGCAAAGAAGCATTTCACCTTTTCCTTCATGCGGTCAAAAGTGTAATAAATGATTACATTTTATAAATATAAATATAAATATAAATAAATAAATAAATAAATAAATAAAATATAAACAATATCTTCATAAACAATTTAAGAAAGTAAATGTTTCAACATCAGAAAAGAGAACAGTAGTGTGTAGTGAGAAATGTAGCAGTTTTGAGTGTTGCACTACTGCTCCAGACCATAATTCAAAACCATGGAAACCCATTAGGTGACTCAGAGAAAGGCAATGGAAAACCCACTCTAAAGAAGTCTTGCCAAGAAAACTGAGTGACAGGTTTGTCTTAAGGTCTCTGTAAGTCAAAAATTACTTGAAGTCAAACAACAACAACAGCTTCAGTTTGAAAAAGTAAAATTATGGCTAAAAGCACAGCAGTTGAGAAGCCAAACAACCCTATATTAATTTACAGATAAAAAAGTTAGATATATGAAAGATATAGGTCCAATTGAGAGGATACTTTTCCACCTCATATAATGCAGTAGAACATGAACTTGATTCTTACTTCAGACTGCAAGATGTCTGCATGTGGTAAACACGTGTAAAAACCAATATGCATCCAGATTGTGCAGTCAGTTCCTAGCTTATATATGGGATATCTGTTCAGGCCTATATATGTTGGATTTTAAGCATTTATGCTGTTATCAAAACTTCACAGCCACACTTGAATATTCTTTGATCTTAAAGGAAGACCCGACAGACCAAATGGTGGTGGTGGTGGGGGATGTAGTCTCAGTCCACCATCATGTATAAAAGAAAGTTACCTAAACTCCACGTTTAGAAAACTTAACTTACTGAAGTTCCATTTGTGCAGCTCACAACAGTGACTGTGATTTTAGAGGATGGATCTACTTTCTGATCAACTGACTGACCAACTTTCAGGCTGGCTATTCTCCAAATTATTGCAAGGGAAGTGAACATATCATGACTAATAATTTAAAAGGACAGGCTCTTTGTGGCAGAGATTTAGGGAACAGAAATAACATATGTGAAAACTGGGCATCAGAGGGGCACCTGGACAAGATGGTGCACAGGATTACATGATAACTTGGTAGAACATGTGGAGCTCCTTCAAAGGTAAATTCTCATACGCGCAGACTTTTTTTTTTTTAAACTTCCAATGAATTCCAGTGTGCTACAAAATATAGAAATGTTCCACATCCAGAGAAGTTTGTGGATGCAGAATCAATGGTATTCCATAATACTCACTTGTCCAGTCTTCAGATCACAATGCTGTAAAATGCCTACCTTGTAGCTCTGCAACAAAATGTGATTCTAGGGAATTAAACCATTCATTCTCCCTAGATTTAAAAGATAAAGGTTTTCCCTTAACAAGATTGTCTAGTCGTGTCTGACCGTAGGGGGCAGTGGTCATCTTTGTTACTAAGCCAAAGAGCCAGCATTGTCAGAGACTACTCTGTGATCATGTGGCCAGCATGATTGTACAGAACGCTGTTTACCTTCCCACTGAAGTGGTACCTATTTGTCCACTTGCACTTTTACATGCTTTCCAACTGCTAGGTTGGCAGAAGCTGAGACTAGCGACGGTGCTTGTGCCTTGAACTGCCAACCTGCTGATCTTGTAATCATCTGTCAGCGTCTTAACCACTGAGTCCCGCATCCCTTCCAGTCCCCCAAGATTACGTTAAATATCACTGACATTTTTAAAAAACATATACTCCTTTGTATGAAAACCAAAATATGAATTGGGATAACATATCTATGGATAATAGCTGAAATAACCTGAAGGCACCAGATCCCATCTGGGTTCAACCAACTCAAAAATATTCAAAAAAAGAATCCAAAACGCTAACCTTTGAGTTGTTCACCATTTTACTACACCACTGTATATTGTAATGGGAGCACCCACAGATTTTGGTATCCACAGGATTCCTGGATCTAACCCCCAGTGCATACCAAGAGCCCACTCTACAGCTCTCTGGGAACAGGTCCAAAACTCATGAAGTCTTACCTTTGGATTTTGTTGTGAAAGGCTAAAGACACCTTACAGAAAGCTTAGATCAGGAGTAGGCAACCTAAGGCTCGGATGCGGCCCCCCGAGGCCTTTGGATCGGCCCCAAGCCAGTCCTGCCGCCACCGCCGCCCCCCGCCATGATGATATTGATTATTGTTGTTATTACTTGTTCTTGGGGTTTTCTTGGCAAAATCTCCACAGGGGTTTTGCCATGGCTTTTCTGGGGCTGAGAGAGTGTGGATGCATATTTTTTTAAAAAATATATTTTTATTTATTTATTTTTGGTGCTTCGCCCCCCCCCCCATTGTCTGAGGGACAGCAACCCGGCCCCCGGCTCAAAAAGGCTGCCTACCCCTGGCTTAGATACAATTTGTAGTTCTTTATAGAAAGCCAATGTGGCCTAACAATTTGAGTGTTGGACTGTAACTCTGGAGACCACGATTCAAATCCCCACTGAGCCATGAAACCCACTGGGGGACCTTGGGCAAGTCACACTCCCTCAGCCTCAGAGGATAGCAATGGTTCACACACACCCTGAAGAAATTTGCCAAGAAAACCCCATGTTAGGGTTGCCTTAGGGCAGGGGTAGGCAACCTTTTTGAGCCGGGGGCCGGATTGCTGTCCCTCAGACAATTGGGGGGCCGAAGCACCAAAAATAAATAAATAAATAAATAAATATATTTTTTTAAAAAAATTAAAAAATATATGCATGCACACTCTCTCAGCCCCAGAAAAGCCATGGCAAAACCCCTGTGGAGATTTTGCCAAGAAAACCCCAAGAACAAGTAATAACAACAATAATCAATATCATCATGGTGGGCAGCGGCGGCGGCAGCGGCAGGACCAGCCTGGGGCCGGTCCAAAGGCCTTGGGGGGCCGCATCCGGCCCCCCGGGCCTTAGGTTGCCTACCCCTGCCTTAGGGTCACCATAAGTTGGAAATGACTTGAAGGCACACAACTAGAACCTCATCTATACATGTGTGTCTGTATCAATAGCAGTATAAATCACAGAAGAAGGTATAAGTGTGCTAACAAGCTTGATTCATTGTGAATACAGTGTACAGGGAACAGTTATACAATTTGAAAATTTTAGCAAAGAACTTGTGTTAGCAAAACTAGTGAGCTAGAGAGAAAGAAAGGCAAAGGAAGTTATACAACAGCAGCCTCAACTACAGGGAGGGAACATAGTTATTCACAGCATACAAGCCCTGATTTCAGCCTTTTTTGGCTTCTAACAAGAAAAATAATTTAGTATCTATTGTTCAACTCTAAATAGCTATACAAACAGAAAATTGGTTTCTTTGTTCCTAACAGAACTAAGATTCTGAAAATCTGAAAGCCATCAGTATTATCTTCACTGCAATGCAAGAATTCAAGCTGCATTACCCATTTGCAGTTAGGAAAATTTACAGAATATCTGCATAAAGTTTGCAAAATTCCAGCTTTTAAATATCTGTTGCAACAAGTTTATAATACATTTCCACATGCAGGATTCAAACCTCAAAACTATAGCAGGATGTCGCATTCAGAGTGCAGCACTGCACTACTTAAAATAATGCTAAATGAGATAAAGAAAAAAAGGAGACTTTCATTTCTTTTTCAAAGACACAGACAAACAACTTAGCTAAAAATGGAGGGCAAAAAGGCACTACCATTATTTTCTAATCTAGTATATTCTGCTAACATAGTGTAATTATTACAATCTTGGCACAAAATTAAAGAAGCAATATACTTGTCAGTTACATATGAACTGTACATCTGCACACTGTAGCTCTACCTGTTAGTCTAAGTAATGGATGTGATTCAGATCCTGTTGAAAAGAATATACACTCGTCCCTCCACATTGGCTGGGGTTAGGGGCACAGGACTGCCATGAATGTGGAAAAACTGCAAATAACAAAAATTCTGTTTTTACCTGAGAAAACACCTCTCTAGGAATCTCTAGGTCCTCCAGTGCAACACTATGGTCAACATCTGCCAGACACTGACCGCAGAATTGCACTGGAGGAGCTAGAAATGCCTAGTGGAGGGTTCTCTCTAGGAATCCCTAGGTCCTTCAGTGCGACTTTTGATTGAAGTTGACCATAGAGAACCTAGATATTCTTAGAGAGAACATATTAATAAAATCCTTGAATAATCAAATCCACAAAAGTCAAAGCCGCAAATGTGGAAGGATGAGTGTATATTTTAATGGATGACTGCAGCTAGCTATATTTGAAAATAGCTATCTGAGCTTATTAACAAATTCTAGGGGGGGGGGGGGGGGAAGTGCTACAAAAATTAAACTTATTTTAACACAGAAGTGTATCTAATAAAGTCTCAGTATATTCAATACAGTATATTTTTAAAGCAAGTTTTAAGAGCAAATCTCGCAAGACTCAATATACTGCACAATAGACACTCAACTGTAGAGGCTTAACCCTACTGAGCCTGCTTCTAATTTTAAATATTAATGCTAACATAGCAGAACTCTCATGTGATCTTCCATCTCTATGGAAACCTTTCTTAGCAATTGGTTGCCCATGAAGAAAGACTCCCAGTTTTCCTTGACCACAGGCTTTATATGTACATTCCTAGAATGTGTTTCAGACACAAATGTTAACTCTACAGTAGGATATAACACACTTATTTGGAACTGAAGGCTTTTTAGAAAACCCTTTCCTCATCCTTCTTCATTCAGAACCGAAAAGAAAAAAAAAATATTGTAATCACTCACTGACTGCACAACAGAAACTCATAATGCCTTTACCAATTCCTAGTTATTTCGTCTCCCTCAGTCTATATTGATCATTTAAGTAAGGCACAAATACTAAGCATAGGGGCTGAACAGACAGCCCATTTACGCCTGCTTGGGGCTGGCTTGGAGGCGTGGCACTTTCCCTTGGAAAAGCTGGCTCTTCAGGAGAAGGGGTGGCTTCTTTCTGCCACCCCTTTTTGGGGTGGAATGTAGCTGGATTGGGGTTGGACATCTGTTTGCCCTGGCCCCGATCCAGCCTAAAAGGGTGGCTCTAAACAGCCCCTTTTGGGCTGTCTGTGTCCCCCCCCAATAGACAGCAAGAGCACTATCCAGCAAGAGAGAGAGATCCTTAGGTTTGTATGCATAAGCTGCCTTGGCAGATGTGATACTACACAAACAAAGGATGTTAATGTGGGTGGGGGGAGCACATAGGTATGTGTAAACTCCACAAAAATGTTGGTGCTGTCAATTCATCAGTCAGGGTAGGGGAAAGACTAATCCACAGTACTCCCTCCTCACCCCAAAGAGCTGATCAGCAATGTCCAAGCTGACCATCTGTTCAATGTGGGAGATTCTTAAGCACAGAGATTTATGGAGTCCTCTGCTGCACATGAGGATTGTTTTTTCTGAGGCAAACATCTTCAAATTCTAAATCCCAATGCAACCCAAAACAAATAAAGATTTAAAATATTTCTGTATGTATTAAAAACTAAACATTAATATAAAGATTATTAATGTTGCAATTTCACATTTACACACACTATCATACATACATATCTGTCATGTAATATACTGTCACAACCACACTAAATGTTAAAAGAAAAGTATTAAATAATTAGCATAAAGGTACAACCCAGTGGTACTCAAACTTTTTACCATTGGGACCCCCTTCTACATCTACACACTGATATCAGGCACACACCCTCGACATAGTATATAGATATTTTGTTTATTTACTGTGTGTATTTTCATTCACATATTCATGTATATTCATATTTTAACATTTTATAAGCAAAAAACAAATTAGAACAGTTTTATTTAAGTAAATTCAATATTTAGCTAAACCCATATGTAAATTTTACATATAGAAAAGTTTGGGAAGAGGAGGAGGAGGAGGAGGAATCAATGCCTCCAGGTGTCATGCTCCCCCCCCCCCCCCTTGAGCAACTCTCGTGCCCCCCTGAAGGTCCTGCCCCACCATTTGAGAATCAATGATGTAGCCTATTAAATACTGCGGAGAAAACAATATTTCCATCATTTTGAGTACATTTTGACATAAGTACATAAAATCAAGCCTAACAGGCAAAATATTTTGCTGCTTTTAACTAGCTCAAGCCATCATTCCCATTTCTTTCTGTAGATGCAAACAGTAGTCTGGAGCTAAGCACTGTTAGCAGTCATTGAAAGATAATTACGATTAAAGAGATTGGCCAGCAGTATTTCTCTACCACTGTACTCATATACACGTTTCTTTTCAAAATCTGAAATTTCATTATGATTTTTTAAAGTAATCATACAAATACCTTTACGTACTCACTCACCCCAATGATGCCTGTAAGCATGAGTTGATGTAGCATCACTATTCTGCTTCTCCCTGGACTGAGTACTAAAGTGACTATAGTATTATAATCTGGTCCTAGTAAATGGTTCAAGTCAGAAGAAACACAATACACTCACCCCTCCTGGTCTCAGTCATTCGTGGACGGCAAGCAGGGAGGGACAAAATGGTGCCCACACGCCTGGGTGTGCACCACCACTGAAATAAATGGGGCTTGGATATTTGCAATTTTCCCTATTCACAGGTGTGTGTATGTGTCCGAAACAGATCTCCCATGAATCGGGAGGGACAACTGTACTTGTTTTACTAGGAGGATACACTAGAACAATGGTCATGCAGTTAGAGTATGCCCTTGGTGTAATATAAAGGGTGAAAGACAAAAATTGGTAGTGAAAGGCTGTCAGGCCCTCTGACAAATTAAAGAAACTTTATTGGTGCTGTTGGACAAAAATACAAAAGGCATATTTCAAGCTTACAAATGAAAAATCTATTGTTAAAAGAAAAAAAATCTGCAAGCTCAGTAATCAAGAATGCCTTTAATCTTTCTTCTCAAGAAGTTGATTCCTCAAGTGTCAAGGATCTGCTAAAGTCTTCTGTTTCTCTTTGACAGATGAAGTGATGGATGTAATCCTGGGATCTGCTGAATTGCTCCCTTACTCTTCTCTGCATCAAATTCTTCAAAAAAGGCACCTCTGTTTGAGCCAATGGTTATCAGAAGGTTGAGCAACATCATAGGAAAAAGAAAATCAGAAGTCAATAGCTTGGTTAGGGTGATTGCAGCTGTCTTTGCTCCAGCCAAGGATTTAATGTAGAAGAAAACACTGATGTCTGCTGCAGTGCCTAGGCACAGATTTCTTGTAAGCACAGTCTAGTGGTGGTTATGGAAGAAGACTGCTGACACAGAGAAGGGTACCAAAGACTATTTAGAGCAAAAAGTAATCACAAGAAATCAATGTGTAATTTTGGTCTTCTTAAGTCTTTCTAACCAGGAACCTGTCTAAGTAACAACAACAACAACAAAAAAGTTTTCACTCCTAAAGAACAAATACTATATGCTGGCCCTGTTCTCTGGGTACAATGATGGATTGGAACCAGGAATGTTTGCAGACAGAACTCACTACATCCTTCAAACCACAATCAACATTATGGCATGCAGTGTTTAATTGTTTGCTTAGCTAAGAGAAAGGGTTCAGAGTGAGAATGTATGCGCCAGCTGTTCCTTGTCATCTGAAGGGTGATCAAAATAAATCACAAGCCATTTGCACAGAACATATTGGTATCTAGCACTATAAGTCTTAGTAGTCATACATTTACAAAGACAAGCTAACTATAGAATATTTTTCTATCTATATCTAATCTGCTTCCTTGTCATTTATGAATGGATGCAGAAATGAACACTCTTTCCCGTGTGTGTGTGTGTGTGTGTGCATATATGGGGGGGGGGGCAAACAAGTTAAGAGACGGTTTAAAAAGGTAAGAACAGCTCCTTTGCTCGATATGATACTGCTTTTCAGGTGCTCAACAATTCTGATCTCTAAAGAGATGGCAAAAAAATTGGAAACTGTTTATGCTTGGCATTTGGTCATCCATGACATTCTCCACACAAAATATCTTCATAAAGACTGGAACAAACATAGAAAACTAAGTTATCATGAATCAGACCACTGGCCCATTCAATTCCATATTAGCTACAATGATGATGGTGATGTCTCTACTGATGATGTCAAGAGTGCTAGAGCCTTGATACCAGTACTCCTCTAACACTTATAGCCTAAATGTCTTTCCTTTTGGCTGAGCTGGCTGTGCTAGAGGGGCAATGCAAAGTTGTTTATGGTCAAACCTGCAGCATCACCTAATCTAAATTCTGGTAATTATAGTTCACATCAAAGTCACAGACAATATTGGAGTCAATGTTAAAGTCATTAAAATTGGTATCTGGATACTAAAATCTGATTCATAAATATCAGAATGGGCAGGTGAAGGCAATGGCATTTTTTTCTTTTTTTAGGGGTCCTGAGGGATCAGTAGTTGATGGAAGCAAAAAGATGTCTTTGATTTGTTTTTTAATAGAAGCCATTTCTGAGCAATACTGAGATTCACCCCATTAAGGAATGGTGCACACTACAATTAGATGCAAAAGTCCAATTGAGTGAAGGAGCCAAGACTACCATATATACATTACTATAAGTTGACTTAATGTACAAGATGAGGGCAGGTTTGGGGCCAAAATTTTGATATGACCCATAAATAAGTCGAGGCTAAAACTTAGGGGTATGTGACGAAGTATGTAAAGGAGAAAACAAAGGAAAAGGATGCAGAAGAACTTACAATATTCCAGCAGGCATAACTTCGTGATCACACTAAAGGCTGGATGGATGAGAGAGAAGAGGGGGGGCAGTACTTACAGGACAGATTATACTTTTGCCTTTCACCAGGGATAGCTTCTTTGTTAATAAGAGTTAAAGTACAGTATGTACATTGATCCGTGGGTAAGTCGACCCAGGTTTTTTTAGTCAATTTTTTGTCTAAAATTTCTAGACTTATATACAGCAATCTGTTCTTCCTTGCACTGGAAGAAAGTACTACACCAAATATGGAGTTCTCAGGACTTGTCCCACAGACTTGTCATGGAAGGCTGCTAGACTTTTTCTCATAAAAATGCCCAGAATCTCAATAATCTATTGTAATAAATTTGTCTAGTAAACTGCAATTAATGTAAACAAAAATACACTTACTGCATCTCACTGTGGCAAACCATCCACTGCAAGGACTTTTTCTCCACATAGCGTGGTGTTTTAAAATACTTCTGCTAACATGATAAGTTCATAGATAACTGATGGGTAAAGACCTGTAACAGCAAAAACCTAAAGCTGTGGTGGTGAACCTATGGCACAGGTGCCAGAGATGGCATGCGAAGCCATTTTTCCTTTCACGTGGGGAGCAGGAAGGAGGAGGAACAGGTGTGTGCCTGTTCCTCTTCTTCCCTCCTCGCCCCTCCGGGCCTTCAGCTGTCTCCGAAGAGGGCGGGGGGGCAGATGTCCCACCCCAGAACTCCCACCCCAAAAGGCGGAAGTCCTACCACTGCCCCTCCCAAAGGATGGAAGTCCTGCCCCAGAAGTCCCGCGCCCAGTAACGGGACATCTTTTAGTTTGGGTACTCAGTCCCTAAAAGGTTCGCCAACATTGACCTAGAGCAATGCCTACGCACACTAAAGAAAGAAAACAGAAGCATTAATTAATTGTAGAAAAGACACCAGAGTGATTACATCTGCCAAATCTGTACAACAGAAAAGGCCCAGATAGTACTGCACTGCTAAACTTTAATTTCAGTTTTTAATATTTTGTCGTATCAAAGAAAACTGTGTAGACAATATAAATATTAAACAATAAACTGTATAACACGGGAAAGATTCAGACTTACCCTTTTATAAATATAAGTCCCTTCCATTTAGAAAAGATTCCACTCATAAAAAAGGGTAAGGGACACTCAACCTGTATATATATTTCCCACTATTATATTAGAATTTATCCATGTTTTACATTTTAATACCTCATTCTAATAGTTCATGGAATTACAATGTGAACGCATGATTTAAAAAGAATTAATGACTCTGCTGCAAGGTTATATACAATGATGAAGGACTAAAATAGTGCCCTTAGGTATGTCCCAAGGACATGTGCAAATGGGAATTCTAACATTTTTTATTTAACTACCATGTTCCCATGCTTTTGATACCCAAATACCTTTTCACCTTCTTCTTGATTCAAAACTGGTCTGCCATGAGGCAAGATATTGTATTGTAAAACAGGCATACACATCATGGCATCTCATTCCAAATACACAGTATGTAGAATAGTGAGTGCTTCCTGGATCAAAATCTTCCACTGAATCCAAATTGTGTGTCCCCTGCCCCTTCTTTGCACTTCTTGTAAATACAAATTTATTGTAATTTTTTTTTAAAAAACATTAAGTTTATCATTCTTTAGACATCACTAATTTTGGCATATTTCTTTTGAGATAAAGTAGAAAAAATCAGTATTTGTTAAACTTCAGGCACAATCCTAATTCTGTAGATTTGACTGGGGAGGGGGGAAATCACAAAGCCATCAGGTCCAAGAACTCTGTTTGTTTAAAATTAACTCTACTGTATTTTGAACTTTCGTATTCTGTATTTCCAGTCCAGAATTGGCTTCCAATACAAGAAATTCTAGTGTATCATCTTCAAGCAACTTTTTAATGCTGGGGTGGAGAAAGTATAACCCAGCTGTGTATGACTCCTCACCCTCTTTTTGTGACTCTTGACTCCGATTTTCCTCCCCTGATATCCTCCAATCCCACAGATTTTTCAGATAACTTTCAACTCAAAACAGGTCTAAAAACCACCTGATGCTTTGCTCCTGCCACCACTAAACATAGTCCAATATTCACAACTTCCCCCCCCCCAAAAAAAAGCCATCCAAAAATGAAGTCTGAAGTGCCAGCATGTATCTTCAGTTTCATCTCAGTACAACAGTGTGGAATGCCAGGGACACAAGGGACAGTTGATCACTCCTGCCTTAATCTAACGACTCCATACTGCAATTTTACTCTATTGAGTATCACAGAATAACATCAATCCATCTTTAGTGGACATTGCTGTTTTTCAATATGCCTGCTACTTCCTTGATCTTCTTGTGTATACTGAGGGAACCATTGACCTTATCTGCATATTGCGCATTCCTATAAACCAGGGGTCCCCAAACTACGACCCATGGGCCGAACCCGGCCCATCGAGGCCTTTTAACCGGCCCGTGGCCGGTCCTACCGCCGCGCGTGCACGACGCAGGACGTCATTTTGAAACACAAAACGGTGCCGGAGTAGTACACGCACATGCGCGCGCACAACTCCAGCCGGCCCTCCGAAGATCTGGGGGACAGTGAACCGGCCCCCAGATAAAAAAGTGTGGGGACCCCTGCTATACACTAATGGCCCACTATTTTTCTATGGCTTTCCTGATTTTGTTTTGGAATTTGTTCATATTTATTATTATTATTATGTTTTCCTTTTCATCTCTCTTCCACTGGCTTTTCATATTTCTTCCATCACCCACAGCTTCAAACAAGTAACATGGACATGCAAGATACATGCGTGTGCAATCTGAAAAAGACTGAGAGACATTTTGTTTCTGTTTAAGCATGATGATTACACTGAAAATTTGACGTGGTTTTCTATGCCTTCTAACAAAACATAGGCCTCAAACAGACGGCCCAAAAGGGCTGCCACTGGGGATAACCAGGCATGAGGTGTGCACATGATGTACACCCCTGGATTGCACAGAGGCCATGCCAGGGTCACCTAACCCAGCCCCAAAAGGAGTGGTTTCTTATTGCTCCTTTTCGCAACCTGTTTGGAGCCATGGCAGCAGCTGCCCTCAAGACCACAGCATCTGGTAGCTGCAGTCCCTCTGGCTGCTCCTTCTGGCCCGTCTGCTTCGCCCCATAATAGTGCGACAGATGGTTGCAATAGCTACCATCATGCCTACTGTTTTCCAAAGTCTCATTAGCAACCTTTGCCTTGACCTCCAAGTACATTGCTATACTGCTTACTGGTATACTAAGCGGTTTACAAAATGTAAGCTGACCCTCCTCCTTCCCCATTGACACCAGGAGCCAAGGCACAGCAGACGTTTTATAAAAGAGAGGAAGAGGGAGGATCTAAATAAATAATGGGAAAGAGAAAACGAAGAAAACAGTTAGGAGGGAGCCCAAACTCGCTTCCCCACATGAAACTTCCCAAACAGCCAAGAATCGATGAGTGCTTGGTAAGTAAGGGGAACGTATTGAAATCCAACCCCATTCATACCACTAACAGATTTGAATCTCTGGCAACTGGCTTACAATCAGAGCTAGGGGAGGAGCAGCCTCTGGATTCATCCCCATTTCTAAATGTCAATTTGACTGAAAATCAAGATGAAGACCTGGGACCCCAACTCAGCTTGTTAGCCCATCCAAGTTGTTTTGGTACCAGTTGCAGGGATCTTGAAATAAAGCCCAGAAATAATCGGACACTTCCCAGAAATGTTGGGATTCAGAATGAGGAACAACAACCTGGGGAGAACCCAACGCAACTTATGATGAAATACTGCCTTATCACCACACAAACTGTTATTTTTATATCTGAACAGTTAGCTGAGTTAAAACATAAACTGAACATGTTAACTGGAGAAATAGAGACGTTGGAGCAAAAGATACTTGCAAGATCTTTTACCAGTCCCCCTTGTATAAGTAAATGTGGAACTGACGTAACCAAGTTGAACAAATATGTTCAAATGGTTGACCTAGTAGATAGGACCAAAGGAAATGACGAAAACCCGGACCCAAGGAGGTTACTCCAAGAAATAAATAAACCATTGTCGGGGACTGCATCACAAGAGAACTATGTATACCTAAAGATGCCACAAAAAATAGTAAAAAATCTATCCCTGTGAAAGATAATTGCATACTTCAACCGGAAAGGATTGTATTAAGTGTTCACAAGAACAGAGTTAATGATGGACAGTGGTCCTCCAAGAGAGTAATCAAATCCTCTTTGGGAAAACTCCTTCACTGCCAACTAGGGCAGATTGAGTTAGACTCTGTTGAATGGCTTCCCGGGGCCCTAAATCAAACCCGAATTCTCCCCCTGATGCTACTTAGGATGAAGGCCTATTTAGCCCGATACCAAATCTTTCTATCAGAGTCTTTCACGATCAAAGAATTAAGCCTTTATTTGTTGACTTAAGAGCTGTAAAAGGGGTTATCCCTCCTGCTTTGATACGGAAGGATTTTGAAGGTGAGAATCAACTCAGCCTGCATCAGAAGGAGGACAGTTTTATAGATGCTTTTGGTCTACTACCAAGAGAAGAACAAGATATTATTTTGCTCATGTTGGAAAAATTAAAACAGTCTCTAAGGAATATCTACAGAGCCTCTGATAGATCTGGGTTCCCCAAATTCGGGTGGTTATGATTTACTCATACATACGAATGAACTTTCAAATCTGCTGCAACCAATGTCTAGTGTAAGTGACCCTTCTGGGCAACTAAGGGCATTTGATCCTATTTTGAAGGCTCCAACTGATCCTATGTCTGAAGTATGTGTTCAAAAGACGCAGTGTGAGAAAGGGGACGGACTAGATATAACCCCTCTGACGAGAATTCATGCGCAAAGACAATCCTCTGCTAAGCAGACCCCAGTAATAGAAGAGAGGGCAGTAATACATTGGGTCCGATCATAGGATGAGATAATAGGGTCTCCCTGTATGACGGTCATTGAGTGTGAAGATCAACTACAACAACATCAACCCCGTCCCACTATAGTGTTAAAAGGTGATCACCCAATCAATAACTGTGTCTTTTTAGGTAACATTGACAATATTGCGGTAGACAACTTGACGGCAGACACAGATTCCAAATGACTGGATGTGTCAGCACATCACCTCACCCCTTTTCATTTAGAACAGTTTGGTAATGAGGAGGATATTCAAATAGTTACATGGAATGTGGCTGGTTGGAAAGATGGTGTGAACACTGATTTAGTGGGTTTTCTCTCTAAATTTGATGTTGTTGCTATTCAAGAAACTTGGTTAACCGTAGAGGATGAACCTTTAAAACTCCCGGGATTTCAAAGCTGGGACATTCCCGCCCAAAAATCAAAAAATAAAGGGAGAGCTTCCGGCGGCCTTTGCACTCTTATCAGACAAGAACTGTACTGGCAAGCTGAGATTTTGTATAATGGGGCCAAATATTCTCACTTTTTAGCTATGAAATTTACACATAAGGTCTTAGAAGTGATATTGATAAATGCATATATTCCACCTATTTCATCCCCTTTCTTTAATACCAACTTATGGACAAGTTTAGAAATACTTATGGATGAATTAACAATTAGATACCCTAGCTCTATAATAATTCTCTTGGGGGATTTCAATTACAAAATTGGGCCTTCTTTGTATGATTTTGCTAAAAGAATAATATACCAAATGAATTTTTTGATAATCGTCCTCAATGGCGCTCTAGAGATAACAAATGTAACAGTGCTGGATTGTCCCTGGTTTCTTTAATTTTTAAAACTAGTCTTCAAATCTTGGGAGGCAGAGATGAAGATGATAGTTTTATATATCCTTACACATACCATGCAATTAATTCTAGTAGTGTCTTAGATCTTATTTGTGTGTCCAGAAATAAAGTTGACTTGTTTTCTGAGATAGATGTTCACCCAAGAGGGGAAAGTGACCACCAACCTGTGAGTGTAAAACTTAGGGGGTCATCAGACCGAAGACCAAGTTGTCGGGTAGACAGCTGGATTGTAAATAATCAAGAGGTGAGGCAAAATGGCAGACTCAGATGGGACAAGGTTGATACCACTGCAATAGCAGGGAGCCTTAAATTAGAAGAGATAGATAATTGGGCTAATACAATTCGTTCATATTCAGCAGAATGGACATCTGTTTTCAATGCATTTACTAACATATGTCAAACATTGAAGTGTCCATCTGACAACTAACCTTGTTGGCAAAAGTCACTGGAAAGGTTTCTCCCCCTGGTTTGACATAGATTGTAGGTTATTGAAAAAGAAATTGATGATAGCATTGAGATCTGCACAGAGGAGTTCCTCTCGCGATGCACATGTTAAGATGTTGTCCCTTAGAAAGGAATATAAAAAACTAATAAAACTAAAGAAACAAAATTATGTCACAACTATCTGGGCAGGTTTAGAGTTAGCCGCAAAGAGTCATAACTCAGCTATATTCTGGCATTCAGTGTCAGGAATTCTAAAGGAAAGAAGATTTCCATACGATATTCCTATACCAGCTAAGGAATGGGAATATTATTTCCAAGAGTTATTTGCTTCTAATAACTCCACTAAACCCCAGCAATTAAGTGCTGATTCCCTAGCTACTGAGCCCTTGCCTCCCTGGTCACCAGTCTCTGAAGATGAGACTCTGACTATTATCAATGGGCTGAAAAACAATAAAGCCCCAGGGGAGGACTTCTTACCGGCAGAATTATTTAAACAATTTAGTGATTGGTGGGCGCCTATTTTGGCAGGTCTTTTTACACACATAAATAATACTTGCCAGGTTCCAATTGGTTGGAAAATGGCAATAGTGGTCCCCATCTACAAAAAAGGGGAACAACAAAGACCCTTGTAATTATAGGCCTATTAGCCTGATAGACATTATAGCCAAAATCTATTCTAGGTTCCTTTTGAATAAACTTGAAAGTTGGGTTAATGAAAAGGGTATTCTAGTTGAAGAACAAGCGGGCTTTAGACAAAATCGATCCACCATAGATAATTGTTTCATTCTAAATCACTTGATTGCCAAATATATTTGCAAAGGAAAACATCTATATGCGGCCTTTATCGATTTGTCAGCTGCCTTTGACACAGTGAATAGAGAGATCCTCTGGAGCAAGCTGACTGATCTTAAAATAGAACGGAGACTGCTGTTACTAATCAAAGCTCTGTACACTGGTACCTGTTTGAGAGTGAGACTTGGGTTAAATGGAGCCCTGTCAAATAGAATAGATACATACAGAGGGGTACGACAAGGGTGTTTATTAGCCCCTTTGTTATTTAATTTGTATATAAACGATTTACCAGGACAATTGAAGGACTTAGCACTCCATATGCCTTGTGTCTTCCATACTTCCTGTAACATCTTGCTTTATGCTGATGATATGATAATGCTATCATATTCACTTGCTTTATGCTGATGATATGATAATGCTATCATATTCACAAGTTGGCATTCGAAGGATGCTAAGAAAACTTAGCTGTTATTGCCAGAATAATTCTTTGACCATTAACAAATCTAAGTCAAATATAATGGTTTTTGGTAAAAGACAGCAGAGACACAGATGGCAACTTGAGGGTGAACCAATTGAACAAGTAAAGTCCTTTTCTTACCTTGGTGTAACATTCAATGAGAATGGATCCTGGTCTTGCCATCACCATAAAAGCTCACTTAGAGCAAAGGCACGGATGAATCTCATTCTCAAATTAAAAATCAACAAGTACCCAGGTTCCTTAGCCCCAATAATTAATGTATATAAAGCTAAGGTTCTACCCATGCTTTTATATGCTGCAGAAATATGGGGTCTAAATTCTACTGCAGCTGTAGATCTAGCTCAGTCACAACATTTGAGAGCTATCTTGGGAGTAGACAAAAGAACCTCAGCTGCTGCTGTAAGAGCGGAATTAGAAATTTACTCTATCCACTCCAATTTACTCTATCCAATTAGAATGTTTAATTAGTGGTGCAAAATTAATGAAATGGAGCTAAACAGATTACCTAGATTATGCTTATTAGAACAGTTGCACTCTCAACTGCAGACTTCATGGGCTATGCAATTGTTAAATTTTGTTAAGAGCTGTGGCCTACCTGTAGATTGTTTTAGGTCCGATCAAGCAAGGGGGCTAGACAGAGAATTTTGGACATTGCGGCCCAAGAAGACATAGCTACACTCAGTAGGGTAGGCAATTTAAAATGGTTGAGCCAATACAAACAGTCCTTTCAAATGCCATCTTATTTAAAAATACAGATAGCTAGACACCTCAGAGTGGCATTTACTCGAGCCAGATTCGAGCAATTAGATACCATGGTAAGATATGGAAGATTCCACGGTATCCCTTATAATGAACGATTTTGTATTTGTGGGGATCATGAAATTGAAGATCTATCACACATTTTGTTTAAATGTAATCTGTACCAAGCGGAAAGGGATCAATACTTACATCCCTATATTAAACGAACAATATTCTGGGACACTCGTATTAGAATGTCATACTTTATGAGTGGACAAAACACAAAAATTTCTATTGATACAGCTCGGTTCCTTCATAAAGCGTCATTGTTGAGATCAAAATATGTGGGGATGATTGGTGTCAATTGCAAGGGCGATGAACTGATATGAAATTGTTGATGGATCTATCTTGTTATTTCTACCTCCCATTTTAATTTTAACCTCAATTTTAATCTTAATTTTAACTTTAATCTTAAATTGAATTTGAATTTAAATTTGAATCTGAATTCTAATTTTAAATTTAATTTTACATTAATTTTATTCCCAATTTATAATTTTAATTCTAATCTTATTTTATTATATTTTCATCCAATTGCGTATCCATCTTATTTCTTTATTGTCTATTAGTATATTTTTTAGTATATTCTTAGTATATTCTGTATATTTCTTAGATACGTATAAGTTGTACATAAATGGTACATGTTCCGGTGCACGCTTAGCTTACCCATACGTACCTATACTGTACAGGGGTTGATTGTAGTTATTGTGGTATATTTATATTTTATATATTGTCGTGATATTGCTTTTATTATTATGTACTCACTACTTTGAAACGGCCTTTGGGCTATTCAATAAACTAAACTAAAATGTAAGCTAATTGCCCCCAACAAGCTGGTTACTCATTTTAGCAAATTACGGAAGGATGCCAGGCTGAGTTGACCTGGAGCCCCCGGCTGGTACTGAACTCACAATGTTGTGGTTTATGAGTGAGTGGCTGCAGTACAGGCATTTAACCACTGCACTGCTAGGGCTCCTATTGTAATGAATAGGGCTTATTAGTCTCAAGTAACTAAAATGATATTGATTTCAATGAATTTACTTGAGTGTTGGACTACAACTCTGGAGATCAGTGTTCAATTCCCCACTAGAACATAAAGCCTATTGGGTGATCTTGGGCAAGTCACACTCTCTCAGCCTTAGAGGAGGCAATGGCAAACCCCATCTGAAGAAACTTGCCAAGAAAACCCTATGATAGGTTCACCTTAGAGTCGCCATAAGTAAAAAAATGATTTGGAGGTACACAACAACAACAAACTCTAGGTGGGACTGAATTTGGATTCAGCCACATATCCTCAAACAAAAGATAAATTAACAAAAATAGACCTTGACAGCTGGCATTTCAATACATCAGAACCTGTCTTACATTTCTACAATACTAGCAAACAGTCAGATACTGGTTTCAAATATTTCTTCCTGCTCTCAACAGTACAGTCATACCATCTGTTACCAAACTTTCATTTAAAATTCTTAAGGAAATGGAAACTAATTATCTCTCAATGTTATACAATTTATCTAAGCAAATTAGTCCCTGTTCTTACAACTTCTGTCTCGGAATGCATGGAAATATGACTACAACTAAAGTTACAAAGGTACTATAATTCAATATAAAGCATATGAAAACTGCAGCACCCAAATACCTCTTATTGACAATCAAGTGCTCGTGGGTATACATGGGCATATGCCCCAGCCCACTAGTCTCCCTCTTAGGTATTCCATCTGGTTTTCAGAAAATGTTCTCTACAGGAATACTTTACACGGTAAACTAAATACAGTCGGCCCTGTTTTCGCAGGGGATCCGTTCTGGACCCACCCACCCACACAAAAACGGAGACTCACCAGTATTCAAGGCACACAGGCTTGAATGGGGCACACCCCATTGATATTAACGGAGGTCAACCCTCCGTGATTCAAAATCATGGAGCTCAAGTCTGTGAGAATGGAGGGGCGATTCTACTATGCTGACAAAATAGTCTTTTTCAGTTTCAGTAACATCAGTTTTGTTTGGTATTACCACATAATTGTGTCACTCCATACATAACGTCTTTTTAAAAAAAACTGCTACTGAGAGGAAATGAAGAAATTGAAAAAGACATTTTATCCAAATTCTCCCCCCCCCAAAAAATAAAAAAATCCACAAACAAATAATTTTTTTTCCACTCACAGAAAATGCATTATGCAAAATAGTAATGTTATATGGGTTTTAAAATACTCTTTCTTTTGGACTTGACATGTGAACTTGTTTTCTTGAGGATTCCAATACTGTGAAAATGCTTAGCTTATACCAACCATATAAACTCACATGGTGTCCTCATAATAATATCAGCAGCACTTACTCATCATACTTGATATGATATATCGTATCTTCATCATTGTCCATATAATCTGAATAAGATGTAGAAGGTGCATTGTCCAAATGATTTGTATTTTCTCTAGAGTAATCTTGACTTAAATTTCCATTAGTCCTTTTGTAATTACTGCTACTCTTTCCTTGTGCTTTTCCATTTTTATATCCTTTCGTTGCTCGAGTTACATTTTCTATATGGGCTTCAAACCAGGATCCTATCGTCTCATCTCTGGCATCTACTAGTTCATTTATCTAAAAAAAAAAAAAAGCAACATTGATGTAAATGTTATGCTGAAAAAGTATATAACATAATAAGGAGACATTCTGATTTAACTTTATTCCAAGTTATAATACAAATGCATTAGTTTAATAGTAGGCAGGCACTTTCCACCTTCAGATTTTAAAAATTAAACAGAATCTTGTGTATTTTGTGAGAAATGTATTTTAAAATAAAAAAGTAAAAAAACCCAGAAATTTAATCAAAATAGGACTGCTCCTGTTTAATATCATTCTTCTCTCTTTCAAACTCATTATGGATGTAAAAGCTTTCCAACAACGTTTGATATCTCCTAATTTTATCTTGCAGAATTTCTACCGTTCTCCACACAATAAATCCTTTAGGCTAGAAAACATTTTCCAATACAAACATTTAGCACTGACAGAAAACTACAGTCGCGCCTCCGTATTTGGAGGAGATTTGTTCCGGACCACCACCACCCCGCGAAAATGAAAATCCGCAAATATTCAAGCCCCATTGGCTTGAATGGGTGTGCACAGCATTATATCCCTCCCTGCTTGCCGGTCCGCAAAAAGCAAGACCGCAAACTCGAAGACCACAAAAATGGAAGGACAACTATAGTCACAATTTCTTTGTATATAATTTCTATAAGGAAACTGTGTAATATATGATATGACCTTTTCAGGGTATCACTTTTTACAAATTAAATCCATTTAGCAATTTGTTGTGTGGAATCCAGGCATCTTGTAAGCCGCCCGGATTGGTGTACCATTGGGCGGGGTATAAATAAATTTTATTATTATTATTATTATTATTATTATTATTATTATTATTATTATCATCTTTCCCCTTGGAAGCTCTTCTGTAGAGTGGAAATTTTATTTTCTTAGTATTCAGAAGACAACTTTTTTCCACTGGGAGATAAGCTAGACTGCAACAGTTCAAGCAGTTTGGACAGTGAACTGTAATTATAAGGGATTATTGGCCAGTCCCAGTGTTGTCAACAATGATTCACAAAACAACAAGCAGCCTCCCTTTATGTCTATGCTGTAATTTATGTCTATGCTGTTAAAAAAAAAAAGGTGAATATTAAATATGGGAGAGCCAGCATGGTATAGTGGTTTGAGTTCTGGACTATGACCCTAGAGACCAGGATTTGAATTCCCATTCAACCATGGAAACCCACTGGGAGGCCCTGGGCAAGTCACATTCTCTCAGTCTCAGAGGAAGGCAAGGGCAAACGCTTCTAATTAAATCTTGCCAAAAAAAGTCCCCATAATAAGTTTGCCTTAGTGTCACTATCAACTGGAAATGACTTGAAGGCACACAACAACAAGATTAAATGTGGAGGGGGGGGTATAACAAAAGATAAAAGCAATAGACATTGCTTTTTATCTAGTAAGTAGAACCTTTTCAAACAATCAGAACAGCTTAATAAATCATGGACTAGTTTTTATCTTATAGTCCACAAATCACTTCCACAGGTATGGGAAATCATTTAAGTACTTAATGAGCTATAGTTCTGTTTACAAAGTTGCCCTGATCATTATGTTTACAATTGACAAGACATATTTTCATGGGTTCTTCTTCCTCTACAATAAATAACTTGGTTATTTGCATATATTATCTTCACCTTTCTAAGCTAATCGCTTTTTTTAAAAGGGTACCATGCATCTCCCTGTTGTTGGTACTCGTTACTTGGACTGATCTAGTGTCAGGGCTAATATAGGTAAATTCATGGTTCTGCTTTGAATAAAGAATTGGACTACAGGCTATTTAGGGCCTTTGCAGACTGCCAGAAATAGTGCAAACTGAATCCACTTTAACTGCCCTGACTCAGTGCTACGGAATCATGGGAACTGTAGTTTATTGTGGCACCACAGCTCTCTGACAGAGAAGGCTCAATGTCCCAGAAAAAAATACAATTCCCATGATTCCCTGGCACCGAGCCAGGACAGTTAAAGTGACTCAATTTGGACTATTTCTGGCAGTCTGCAAAGGCCCTTAGTTTTCCTTTCTTTTTTGGTTGATAAGATGGGTTACAATATGGATCTGTCAACAACAATGGATCTTGAAGAATGTGATGTCAAGATACATATTTCTCATGTACAATTGCCCCTCCAAATCTGCGGACTTGACAATCCATGGAGGGGCGACCACCACTGAAGTGAATGGGGCATGTGCACACACAGGGGCAGACTACATTCATCTAAATGAGGCTTAAGTATACGCGAGTCTCCTAACTTGCGGGGGGGGGGGGTCTGGAACAGATCCCCCATGAGTTAGGAGGGGAGACTGTATTCCTAATGCCTAAACTAAATGCTGCATATAGGTGTGCAGACAGAACTGGTTGCAGTTGAAGCAGCCCAGCACTAACTACTTCTATAATCCAGGACTATACAAGCCATTTGAAGCCACAAAGTCTGTTTCTTGCTACTATCCTTGCTACTATCCTTTGTCTTGCTACTATCCTTTTCAGAGGCAAAAAAGAACTGAATGGCCTTTTATGGAAACCTATATTCAGAAATATAGGTTGATTTTTTAAAAATAGGTCATGGTAATTTATAACGTGTGCCTTTCTGTCCCATCTCCCAAACCCCAATGTTTTTATTCTTCCGATCTTTGCTGCAGCCATT
Source organism: Phrynosoma blainvillii (assembly GCA_026167975.1). NCBI lineage: Eukaryota > Metazoa > Chordata > Lepidosauria > Squamata > Phrynosomatidae > Phrynosoma > Phrynosoma blainvillii. Next base: position 114,161,148 of record JANUYF010000002.1, on the reverse strand, counting down.
TCAGTGCTCATTTTCCGTAGCTTTACTATGGTGGGAACAAGAAGAACATGCAGAAGAGTGAGCCAGATGAAATGATCTCAAAGGCCAGATCTAGCCTGCAGCAGCTCAATGGATCACAAGGAAGTAGATCACAAAACTCAAAAAAGCAAATGGCAATATTTTGGCATAAGAAGACTTACTTTTATGACCTTAGGTGAGTTACTGAACTAGATTCATGAGCCTTGGTAATAGGCTTCTAAGAAATGAACCATTAACAATGCCTGAATTCCAGTTGCAGCAGTATGCAGTTCAGTATCAGCAAATTTCTATGGTAACTGAATATTAAATGAGGCATGTGAAAAGGCTTCTACATTTTCAGCCAAATCAAACCAACACACAGGCTTATTTGCAACACAGTCTGCAAGAAAACTGGATTTGCATGCCTCTGAAAGTGAAAAAAAAATCGTATAAACTATTATCAAAAATAATTTGATGTCATAATATAGAAGAAAACACGGCATACAAAACAGTTTTCATTCCACTTCTGATTCCATTGATGCCATACCAAGAAAGAAAGAATTTAAATATGTTACATTCAAGGTCTGTTAAGGATTTAAAGATATCTCATGTGCGATCCTAATACTATCCAGTATTGAAATAAGAAAACATTAACCACAGACAACATCTGAACCTTATCCAAACATGCAGTTCCCAATATTAGCTACCGCTGTAAACTGACAAATAGGATATGATGACCTAGCAGCAAAGTTTTCAACATTATAACAAAAAAGCAAGCAAAATAACAAAAATGACAACATTATGGTTCACATGTTCATTAATTTTACCAATGAAAACAGAAGAGCATATGAAAATCTCTTACTTTCAATAATTGATCTTAGATTCTGAATCTGTATAGCTATTTTACCTTAACTTCTTCAAATTTCCCATTTAATCAAGAATGAAATGGTTTAAAATTTGTCTCAGTATTTTTGGATTCACCTAATATTATGTAAACTCATCTAAAACCTGTTTATAAATTTCCCATTTTTTTTCATTCGCCTTATCTTCATGTTAGTCACACATCAAAGCTTGCTATCACTCTTCTTTTTAGAAAAGAAAGGCTAATTAATGACCATGACCTTGAATAAGAAATTGCACCTAGTCAGTTATATATAAAGAAAACATTCTCACAATAATCAATACTGCACAAAACCTTTTACTTAACATATCTAGTACTGTCGTACTAACAGAACAATGTGATGCATAAACACCTGAAAATAAGCCAGAGGTTGTGCACTCCCTCCCCGAGCATGTATTTCCCTTGTGGGCCCAAATGCAATGTCATCTGGGAGAGAGACACCAGGCCCAACACCATCAGGCCTAGGATAAGAAGAAGAGCCCTCCCTCCATTCCATCCGATGTCATCTGGGGGAGAGACACCAGGCCCAACACCATCGGGCCTAGTGTAAGAAGAAGAGCCCTCCCTCCATTCCATCCGATGTCATCTGGGGGAGAGACACCAGGCCCAACACCATCGGGCCTAGGATAAGAAGAGGAGCCCTCCCTCCATTCCATCCGATGTCATCTGGGGGAGAGACACCAGGCCCAACACCATCGGGCCTAGTGTAAGAAGAAGAGCCCTCCCTCCATTCCATCCGATGTCATCTGGGGGAGAGACACCAGGCCCAACACCATCGGGCCTAGTGTAAGAAGAAGAGCCCTCCCTCCATTCCATCCGATGTCATCTGGGGGAGAGACACCAGGCCCAACACCATCGGGCCTAGGATAAGAAGAGGAGCCCTCCCTCCATTCCATCCGATGTCATCTGGGGGAGAGACACCAGGCCCAACACCATCGGGCCTAGTGTAAGAAGAAGAGCCCTCCCTCCATTCCATCCGATGTCATCTGGGGGAGAGGCAACAGGCCCAGCACCATCGGGCCTAGGATAAGAAGAAGAGCCCTCCCTCCATTCCATCTGATGTCATCTGGGGGAGAGGCAACAGGCCCAGCACCATCGGGCCTAGAATAAGAAACCGAGCCCTCCCTCCATTCCATCCGATGTCATCTGGGGGAGAGACACCAGGCCCAGCACCATCGGGCCTAGACTATCTTTTAAAACTTACTTTTTAAGGGGCAGGTGGGTTTCTGGATTTTTAGGTTCTGTTTACATTGTATTAACATATTTTTATGTAAATTTAATGTTGTAAGCCGTCCCGATTGCTCTGCAGAGGGGTGGGATATAAATATATTATTATTATTATTATTATTATTATTATTATTATTATTCTGAGGGAAACATAAGTCAACATAGGGCTAAGTTATCAAGCACCCAGTTGAAAATATAGTCCTTAGCCCCAAGCCACAACACCATCCCACAACCTGTTTTCTTCTTTGTACATAACCAAGGTTAAGCACCTGCCAGCATTATATCAACGTCATCCCCTGGATGGCATTAAAGGATAAGGGACACTAAGATCTAGGTTCTTCCTACTTTCTGATCATAATGAAGTGTCTAGGATAATTTTTGGCAACATGCATTTTCTCCTCCAACCCACCATTCCACAGCCCACCCCATCCAGGAAGGTCCTAGAGAGCTCCTGTAAGGAGGAGATGAGAAAATCAACTTTGACCTGATACGTCTGAAAACCAGCCAGAGAATTTCAAAGGTATTAGGAGATAAGATTTTCTATAATTTGTCTTGACAGCACAAAGCGTTCATTCTAAAATATATTCCCTATACAAAACTCAATTTTTAAAAATTGTCTTTATGGTGTTTGTGAGGCTAAATGTTATATATGTAATTATACCAAATCAACTGATTACAAAAATTACACTAAAACAGCAAGATCACAAAAAACACAAATACCTTGTATCGTCCAATGCCAGGATCAATAAGAAATGAGCGGGCTGATGTAGATGGCAGATTAGATGATCCACAGTTAGATGATCCTTTCTTGACTTTGTTCTTACAGTTGGAAACATTGCAGGGACTAGGTTTTCCATCTTTATTAGTCAATGAAATAGTAGGAGCATCAGATTCTGAGCGTATCAAAAGCTGAACTATATCATTCAGTCCAACATTATAATCAAATAAGGTATGTCCATCTTCAAGCTAATCAAAATAAAATCCAATAGAACAGCAATCAGTAAAAGTTATTTCAAAAGACTGTATTTCAAATATATAAAGAACTGCATCAATATACCACTGAAAGAAATTCAAATGTGCTAATTTAATGTAGTGAGATAATTGCATCATGACCAGCTCATACTAATTACAAATCACCAATACAAATTATAACATTCATTTGCTTTTAAAAGTAGACTTTGAAATATGTAAAAACCTATTCTGAATGCAATTGTAATATGTCACAATTTGCTATGTCTTTGCTTCTTTGAACAAATGAATGGGATAGCTAGCAAAACAAGGTTAAGGTAACAATAGGAGTTCTTCATTATATATGAATCTATGGCCAATAGAGTTGCTAACCCTCATGATGCAAATGCCTGATTGTGTGTGTGTGTATGCCTTCAAGTTGCCTGTCAATTTATGATGACCCCATGCATTTCATAGGGTTTTCTTTGGCAAGAATTACTCAGAGGTGGTTTAGTCAGTTCTTTCCTCTGAAATATAGCCTACAGCAGCTGGCATTCATTAGTGGTCTCCCATCCAAATACTAATCAAGGCTGGTCCTGCTTAGCTTCCAGGATCAGTGCATCTGAGCGAGTTAAATCCATAAAAGTTCACAATAAAATAAATCATTCCATTTTAAATATATATATTTTAAAATTTTAAATAAAATTCCTTATTCCCCACCCCTCTCCTTCTCATTAACAGACAGAGAGACATATAGATGGCTGTGGGCTTCCTTGGGAGACCAGACTTATCAGCAATGCTCACTTGTAGTTTTTGTTCAGGTTTCCTTTCAGTCTTTGCCCACGCAAGCATGTTGAGTAAAGCTATTTACAGTACTAATATGGTAAGAACTTACACCTTGTCTCACAACATGCAATCCTCCTAAAAATCAAACAACTAAATCAGAGTAGGGGATGAAGACTGGAGCTCTGAGTCAATAACTGACGATTTTTTTCCTCTTCAAACACAGGTAGGGAATTGGTGACATCCAGGCAATTTTTTCAGCATTGAACAACAGACCAATTGCAAATACATACAAGCAGCAAATCATCAGCAGCACCGGTGATTTTTATTTACAGACAATTTAATCTTCATTATTTTAAGGAGCATGAGTACTTAGGTTCATGCCAAGTACCTCCTGCCCTCAGCTCACTGAATTCAAGATTCCAAGGCACAGTAGTATTCTGTCTTATATAAGGTAGTGTAGGATCTGCATGACATGTTTACTAGGCATATGAAAGTTGAACTTTTTCCTGTATCAATGAACATTTGCTTAAAAACAAATGAAAAAGTGTTAATTCCCCTAATTAGGAATTAATTAGGTTAATTCCCCTAAAAACAAATGAAAAAGTGTTAATTCCCCTAATTTAAAAAAAAGGTCACCCCCAATCAAAAATTCGTATTACAGTATTAGTGCATAGGAGGTATATTATGTAGTGTAGTATATATTGTATAACTGGCTATACAAGTATACAATATACACAATTATATTCAATTATTCATAATTTTACAATTTATACACTTATAGAACTCCTATTTTGAGCTTTATAAACATGATTTAAACAGTTTAGAACATGCTTAAACTTGATTTTTTTATATTTCTTTAACAGGGTAAAGCAATGTCACAAATGAAGAGTTACAACACCATACAGAAGAACAAATATACTTGGACCAAAAATCTTGTTTAATTTCAGCATTCACATAAAAAAAGAGGTAATGTGCCTTTAGAAGAATTTTCTCTAGAAAAGAAAAACAGAATACCACTGCAAACACAAATTATTGGGAGATACCAATTTCTTGGAGCAGAAATTAAAGATAGGAAGGAGCAAATAGCGGAAATTTCTAAGAAAATTACTAAATTATAGGGAAACAAATTAAATTTCCCACATGTTCAGATCACGTGATACAATTAAAAGCTTGACAAGGTGATAAAGATTTATGATGAATGTGTTAAGAAGGGAAAATATGATGCCCTGGATAAAGTTTTTGATATTACAAAAATAGAAGGGGAATGGTTATCCAGGGAAGACAAAAAAAAATGTACCTTCTAAGTAATAAGAAATGAAAAAATGTTGGTTTTTGTAAAGGTATAGTGTTTAAATGTTTATAGTACAACAGTACATGCTTGTTATGTGATAAATAAATAGGCTATTATGTTGTTTCTATGGAAAAATAGTGTATTCTGTTCTTTTTAATATGGGGGTGACCTTTTTTTAAGACAGGTAAGAATTAATAGGTTTTTAATTGTTTTTAGACAAAAGTTCATCAAAAAATGATACAGGAGTATGAGGTTATGAAACTTTCATGCCCCTACAGAAGTATTTCCTGCAAGAATGAACAGCAGTTGCTTCTCAACAGGCATGTGCTTATGATTACAGTGCTATTTTCTGCTCCTCCATCTTTCCACGTGGGGCCTGTACAAACTGCCAGAAATAATCCAACTTGAGTCCTCTTTAACTGTCCTGGCTCAGTGCTAGGAAATCATGGGAATTGTATTTTTTTCTGAGACATTGAGCCTTCTCTGTCAGAGAGCTCTGGTGCCACAATAAATTACAGTTCCCATGATTCCCTAGCACTGAGCCAGGACTGTCAAAGTGGTCTCAAGATGGATTATTTCTGGCAGTCTGTATAGGCCAGGGGTAGGCAACCTTTCCCCTTTAAGGGCCGAGGGACTTCAGCTCCCAGAATCCCAGGAGCTATTGGCCAACATGGGACTATTGGCCAACATGGCTGAGGCTTCTGGGAGCTCAAGTCCCTCGGCCCTTAAAGGGGAAAGGTTGCCTACCCCTGGTATAGACCCTTGGACACCTCTCTCTTTCACATGCTCCCTTTTCCTTCTTTATCATCTCTCCTACATTCTGAAAGCTGTGGCTACAGTTTGCAATGAAACTTTTGCTAAACTGAAGATCTTAAAGGGATCTGAATACTGTTCCACCCAATGTTCAGGGAAAAGAGGGTTCTGAGAAGAATTTTTTTTTTAAAAAAATCCACCCTTTATCATTACATCTCAATTATTTTTCTGATGGTAAGGCCATTAAATGACTTGGTTTCCAAATTCCTTTCCCCCAATCACCACAGGGGCTGAACATGATTGACTACTACATCTGAGAAGAATCTTAGTTTTCCACATGGGAATGAATATTAGACATTTATTGCTATGTCAGGAAGGTCAAGTATGCACTCAGAGACAGTACTCAATGGGACTTAAAATAAAAACTCACATTAATTCTACATCATCAAAATAAAGTTTGTTTTATTTGAAGGTTAAGTCTGCAGTGCCTGTGAAAAGAACTCCAGTGGCAATAAAATATGGAAGGTTACAGCTAACTCATGCCACAAAATTTATTTCAGCAGACAGGGCCAACAAATAGCTCCAGTTTGCTAGATTTTTTTTATAATAAAAGTTGTGTACATTTATTAATGGGCAGTCTTGTTGTCTTCAACAGTTCACCTGCTTCATTTAATTGTATGTGAGAGGGCATACAAGACCATAAGAAATCATATACAGGGTTTCCATGACATGGTTGGGTATAGAGGCACAGGTAATGTACTGCATGTAGAATTAATGTGAGCTCAACTTTGTATTGATGTAAAATTATTCAGATGTTTCATACTAGAAATGAAAATGAAGTCCAGATTTCCTCAAAGATAACCATACATCTTTGTGGAAGTATTAGTTTGGTGGCAATGCACATGCTTTGGAAGTTTAAAAAAAATGTCCTAGGTTCAATTTATTGCAACTCTAGGTAGGACTTAGGTCCAGAAGACACTGCAGAAATAATCCAGTTTGAGACGGCTTTAACTGCCCTGGCTCAGTGCTAAGGAATCCAGGGAATTGTAGTTTATTGTGGCACCAGAGCACTCTTGACAGAAAAGGCTAAATGTCTCACAAAACTACAGTTTCCAGAATTTCCTAGTGGCATTGAGCCAGGGCAGTTAAAGTGGTCTCGAACTGGATTATTTCTGCAGTGTGTTTTAGACCTAAAACACCAGTCTAGAACCTTGAAGAACTGCTGCCCATATGAAAAATACTGAGCAAAAAGGTCAGTTGCCTCTTTTGTATACAGCATGTTTCTATGACCTTATTTTACTTCAGGATTGATTTGATTAAAATTATGAATCTAAATTTCAGATCTCTAAAGGACTCAATTGTAATGATTAAATCAGTTAAGATTCTATTTAATCACATTTTTAGTACAAGTGCATCAATGCTTATTATAACCTTAATATACAGATGTAGGTTTCATTAAGTTTCAGGCTACACAATTATCTTGAATTGTTTTCAAATAATGTTTTAATTCATAAAAAGATGGGATCCATTCCATTTATATCCAGATTTCTCCTCTTTGTTTAGATCTACTCCAGCTCCCTACATTTTCTATTTACTGACCTTCTTTATTACAGAAGTAAACCTACCCCAGAAAATACCGTATTTTCCGGCGTATAAGACAACCCCAACTTTTCCAGTTAAAATATAGAGTTTGGGATATACTCGCTGTATAAAACAACCCCTCTTCCAATGCACACCAATTTTTTTTTCCAAAAATCAGATTTGATTTCAATCTGGTAATTTTAATTCAAATGCTTATGACATGCAGGTACTTAGCAGGAAAACTGTCACTTATAAACGCAACAAACTACAGATCCCATGTTCCCTAGCATTTATTTTTGCAGTGTGTTTTGGACCTTACTTTTTAAAAAATAGTCCAGATTTAAATGCTGCTTTAAAATTTATTTCCATCTCCCATGAGATGGGGGGGGGGGAATGAGAAAGTGTTGGGGGGAAGGACTGCCAATATACTAGGTGATGCATTCTGGGGTATGTACAATTTGTGGCCAAGTAAGTGGCCCTGGGCATGTCACACACTCTCAGCCTCAAAGGATGGTAATGGCAACCCTCATTTGAAGAAACATGCCAAGAAAACCCCATGATAAGGTTAAAAGTCACCATTTTGACCATTAAAACGCCCTCCATTTTGAGCATGGCTAAGAAGCATGGATTTACATTTGTATTATTGTTTTTAGCTTTCTCTACATTTTTTTTTCTTTTATGTCCTACATTTTTTGTAGTGACTCATCCTCCTTTGCATTGAAGACATCTGGTCACCCTGTCTGAGTATCGGAGTATGACTCTGGAAACCAGGGTTCAAATCCTGGCTCAGCCATGGAATCCCCCTGGATGACCTTGGGCAAGTCACACTCTCTCAGCCTCAGGAGAAGGCAATGGCAAACTCCTCTCTGAAGAAACCTTGCCAAGCAAACACCATGATAGGGCAGCCTTAGGGTTGCTATAAATTGGAAACGACTCAAAGGCATACAACAACAACAATCTTAGAAGTCACACTTTCTCAGCCTCAGAGAGTGGCAAAGGTAAACCCTGTCTGAAAAAAAAACACATAAGCAAGAAATGATAGGTTCATGATAGGTTTGCTTTAGTGTCATCATCAGTTGGAAATGACTTGAAGGCGCACAGCAACAACAACAACAGTTTTGGAAGTCATACTCTCTCAGCCTCAGGGGAAAGCAATGGCAAACTCTTTCTGAACAAACCTTGCCAAGGAAACCCCAGGATAGGTTCATCTTTGAGTTGCCAAAAGTCAGAAATGACTTTAAGGTACACAACAATAGCAAGTCACACTCTCTCAGCCTCACACTCTCAGCCTCAAGGCACACAACAGTCTTGGAAGTCACACTCTCTCAACCTCATGGCAAAGCCTTTCTGAACAAATCTTGCCAAGGAAACCCTCCTTCTCTCCCCAACTTCCCCCCCCCCCACCTTACACATGTCCTCCTGGACCAGGAGGAAAAGGAGGAGGAGGAGGAAAGGTGGGAGGAGGAGGGAAAAGTGGTGGAGAGAAGGAGGAACAGGAGGACAGGAAGAAAGTGTGGGGGGGGGGAAGCGATGGGGAGAAGAAAGAAGCCCACGAGGAAAGGTGGGAGGGGGAAAAGCAATGGGAAGAAGAAGGAAGCCCACGAGGACAGGAGGAAAGGTGGGAGGAGGGGGGAAAAAGTCGTGGAGAGAAGGAGGACCTCCTCTTCCTTCTTGTCTTCTTCCTTCTCTCCCCGGCTCCTTCCTGCCTTGTACCTCTATCTTCCTCCCCCTCCTCCTCCTTATACCCAGCGTATAAGACAACCCCCCAACTTTAACCCCAGATTTTCCTGGTTAAAAAGTCGTCTTATACGCCAGAAAATACGGTAGGTTTATGCTGTATTTTTACTATGTCTTTTACCATGTCTGGCAAAGCTCGAAGAACAGGTATGACTGTGTGCACATAAAGCAAAAGCTTGACAATCTCTTCCTGTTAGAAAAGGAAGCTATGTGCTGGTTAGATATAGGCATAAAGCTGCATTTCTCAGTCTATTCCCCTACAATTACTCTGCTGCAGAGCTAAGTTTTCTTTGTAAGATGAAACATAATAGCAGTAAAATACACATTTAGCAATATTAGGGGTTCTACAATGGCAATGTCCGCCCTTAATTAATGATCCTCCTTATCTTGGAGTTGTACAACTGTTCAGTGAATTTACAGTGAGAACAGTACTGCTAACACAGTGATCTCAACTGAACCTGTCCTCCCCTAATTCCACTACAGGGCAGCTACAAAGCTTGCGGTCAGAACACAACTGAAGAAATTTGGAAATAGAAGGTAATTGAAGAATTAAAGCTACTGTCCTCCAATGAAAGGCAAGAGATGCACCAATCCTGCTATTCTCTCAATGTAAGAAAAGGAAACGTCTATCTTACTGACAATAAGGCAACAATGGTAGTATTTATTTGTAGGAAGATGATAGTATTTATTTGTAGGAGGATGGAGAGGGGACCCAACTGGAAATCAGACTAGTAATGAAACTAGTTAGAGCTGTTTGTATTTTCGGATACGCATAACATCAATTTTTACATTAGGAAACATATATAATCTAACTCATTGTAGCACAAACATTTATGGCTGAAAACTTTAACAGTTTTTAAAAATTAATGTTAAAATTTTAGAATATTTCACAACTTGAGCAATCAACTCTAAAGAACTGGGACAAAAAAAGGTTCCTGCTACAGAAGTTCCAGATTCATGTGATCACCCATATCTAGCTTCTTGGAAACAACCTTTGCATTTAGTGCTTATTCTAGCAAGAGCTCTCTGGAACAGAAATAGCAGCTGCCTTGGATAGCTGCACTCCTTTAGATCTTCTCTTCAATATTCTTTTTTGCTATGGAAAGAGTTAGGTCTTTTTTACATTTTACAGGAAACCAAAATTTAAATGGAAATAAAACCCCAAGGACATAAGCACTAACAAACTTCATACTACTTTTCTATGTTATGGTTCAGAAAGAGGATTAACAACTGCAAAATGTAATAGCCTCAGGATATCACACCACACTAAAAGCCATCTTAATGTTCCAAGTACTGAAAGTGCAAAATATAGGCATAGAGTCTTACTTTTAAGGATAAACATTGGCAGGAATCTTTGTTACATAGCTTCGTGCAACAGCATATAACAAGTTGTGACACAGCTTTGGAAGCTGTTTATGGCAACCAGATCACTCAATGCTGAGACTTGATTCCACATAAAAAGTATGTCCTGATAATTATCCTCTTGAACAGGGTTAGCTGCAAAATTTGTCAAAGCGTGGCAGCTTAACAGGTAGCATTTTAGGTGTCATGGAAGGGCAGAAAAATGTCAAACACCTACTTTGTGATTATTGTATTTCTTCCTGTCAAGAAGTGCTTGTGGTATTTTCTGACTCATGTACAAAACAGCTTAGTTTTTGATACTATGCACATTTACTTGTGAAAATGGACCACTATGCCTGAGGAAAAAAATAAATCAGGTTTTACACCACATTCCCAGATGCACTGAACTCCATATAAATTTCACCACCACTCCATTCAACCTTGGCTAATTTCTGATGGTTGCTTAAGGAATCTTCCCTTGAGGTCACTCCAAAAATCAATTTATGCAAACATCTTAAACAAGAGACAGTCATGTGGCTCAGATATCATAACTTCTATATTTTTAGTCTACGGAAGAAGCCAGTAAGCTTCAAAAGTTAATGTAATGTATTTTGTGCATTTCAGTCAGCCTAATAAAAGTATCATGGTGATGTGTATTTTGTTGTATTTGCATGCTGAAATCCCTACAATTTTGGCATTAAACACTGTGCGCAACAGTATTGCCTCATTCTCTACACATGTATATAGACAAGTCAAGTACCTTGGACGTTATCACACGGGGGAAATCTATAGGTTATCCCACACAAATTCAAAAAAAAGCGCACTTACGCCTAACGATTTCACATGCCGTTGCACAGAAACTAAAATTAAAGTGGTCACAAAGTGGTGTTATCCAAGATCTTTTTATTTTCAGGAGTTTATAGAGGAAATGCATTTGCGCTTTTAAAGTAATTGCACATTTACTGTAGTGTGAAATTCAAATTCGCACAAGCAAATCTCCTTTAAAGCTTTTTCCCGGTTTTCCCATGGATTTGTGGGGCTGCTTTTACTTCCTGGTTTGCTTGGGTGACAACATGCCAGGCAGACATGAGCTCCTCCGCTTTTCTCTTTCTAAAATTTCCTGTCTGGTAGTTGAGCAAACAGGCGCATTTCCCTCAAGCTAAAGAGTGACTGCAGAGTCGAAAAGATGAGGGGGAGGCTGAGGAAGGGAAAAGGTGTTGGAATATATTCTTGATACCGGTTAAGATTATCAAGAAAGAAGAAAAGATTGTTTAATCTCTTCAGCAGAGCAACCCACTGCAGAAGATGGCGAGCAGGAACACATACTAGGTCCACCTAAATTCTCCACACCCACGTGTCAATAAAAACAAGTCAGACATTTTTGAGTAGAATAATAAAAATAAACTTTACTTACAAAAGGTCATGTATATAAAAATATACAGGTTAAACTTTAGTTGCAAGACAGAAAATACGTAGCTCTGCATGCTTGCTGGTCAGCCATGTTAGAAGAGAGAAAAAGAGCGGGAACAGCAGAGTAAAGAAGGATTTTAAACTTAGGTCAGTAGGGGAAGTGAGCTCAGTTAAAAGACAGGAAATGAGGAGGGGCTACGAGTGGGTGACAAAACAACCACAGACATGCATAAAACACATTCCTAGAGAGACCAGCATGCGAGGTTGCTATATCCCAACAACCCACCATGGATAGGATTGGGTAGGGGTTGTTTTAATTTGTAAGCTGCTCTTTGTCCCTATTTTGGGGGGGGAAGTGGGACTGAATCCCTGCTCAGCCATGAAACCCACTGGGTGACCTCAGGCGGGTCACACTCTCTCAGCCTCAGGGGATGGCAATGGCAAACCCCTTCTGAAGCAACTTGCCAAGAAAACCCCAGAATAGGTTCACCGCTTTAGGGTCGCCCTAAGTCTGAAGCGACTTGAAGGCACACCACAAAGCAGGAGAAAGGGGGACCCCTCCAGTGAATCAGACCACAATTTGGGGCGCCTTGCTTCTCAGCCCATCCCAGAGCAAGAGGACCTAGACTAGCAAGTTGCTGCTCTCCAAGGCAAAAAGGACAACCCCACAGACATACATCCTCACAGCTGAAGAGGTGGCAGGCTTATTCCCTCGGCAAAAGGTTTGCCCACAGGAGGAGGGAAGGAGGAGGGATGCTGCCCTCTTCTCCGTCCGCACCAGGGGGACCAGAGGTCCTAACCCCAAAGGAAGACTGTCCAGGAGGACAGGACTCAAGAAAAGCTTTTTAAAACACACACACACACACACACACACACACACACACATAGAAATAGAAAATCATGCTTCTTACTCCTGCTCCAAATGGAGGACAGTTTGACATTTCCTCCTGGAGAGGAGAGAAGGCTGAATGAAATGTAGGACCCGCCCTGGAAAAGGAGGAGTCTGGTCACCCGAAAGCAGAACAAAACATACCCATTTCTAGTACATTTACGGGTTTTTTCACATGAGTATGAAAGTTAAAAACGTCTTTTTTTCGCTTTTCACTTAATTCCATTTTTATTCTAATTACGTGAGAAATGCTTTTGCGCAATTTAGCACTATTTTCGCTTTATTTTCGGAATGCTTTATTTCCACTTTATTATCTCTTTAACCACGAAACTGGCCCCCGTGTGATAACGTCCCTTGTGTATTTCAAGTACCTAAAGTTCACCATCTGGTATAACTTCACACCAAGAGGTATTATCTTCCCCCAAATAGTATGTGGACCCTATAAAGATGAAGCCTCTTTCACAATGGGGAAGTACATCAGCTCCTGAGGCATGAGAGGACCAAACCATTTTCTACTCATCAATATAAGAGAGGAATGTGCAGAATAAGACCCAAGAGACTGTGTACCAGGTAAAAGCCATGATGAAGTCTGATGATGCCTGCAGTCCAGCTAGAGGAGTAAATCGATAGAATGGGGTGAAGATGGATATAAACAATTTCTAATGATGGGGAATGTGCCTTCTCTTCACTAGAGTACTGAGCTTCCTGAGCAGTGACGAGCAGAGCAAATACTGTATACACAAAAAGTGAAACACAGCCTATCACTATAGAAACAGCTTAGAAATAAGATTGCATTGATGTCTTGGAGAACATAGCACTCGCTGGACTGGGTTTTGTGGATGAAAAAAATTGGGAAAACCACAGTTCTGTTTCCCAATAGTCTTGGAACAAAGGCAGAAATTCCTTTAGTTTTAGTCAATAAATCCCTGAACAGATGATATGAAGCATAAACAACCAGCACTCCATATCCACAGATATTTTTTTTATCCACAGATTCAAGCATTCATAGCTTGCAAATATTTTCAAGATATGTAGATTCCAAAAAGCAAACATTGATTTTGCCATTTATATAAGGGGCACCATTTTACTATGTTTTGTACTGAATGGGACTTGAATATCCATGGATTTTGGTATTCACTATGAGTCCTGGAATGAAACCCCAGTAGATACCAAGGCCCTACTGCATAAACTGATGAGGTGCAGTTCTAAATAGGATCCCTCACATAATGTCCAAGGTAGAAGAACAAAAATAGTGTTCCCTCACCTAAACTCACTCCACAGATCCTCTCAAAACACAGATCAGCCAAAGTAGACCTTTCTTACTGGTCATTAATTGCAACTTTTGAGCAACATTTTACCAACATTTTAAACATTGTTCTAATATGGGGAAAGTTTAAATCCATCTGCAGCAAGGACACTTTGTATTATCCATCCCTTCATTTAGCAGGAATGAAATTCAGAAATAAGCTATGAATTCCCAGTACTAACTCTGGATGTTCATACAACCTTTTATGAAAAGCCATGCAATATATCAGGGATGGGAATCATGCAGTCCTCCATATATGGTTGGACTGCAACACTCAGCAGCATAGCCAATGGGAAACAAAGTTATGAGTTGCAGTCCAGAAGCATCTGGAGGGGCCACATGATTCTCACTCTGCAATTCAGGAAACACTAAAAGACTGATTTTGAGAGCTTACCACCTAAACATCACCTTAACAGTGCTCTTATACTACATGCTTTATGGCTACTAGAGAGCTTGACAGTAAACTGGTGCTATTACTGACAATTAGATTATTGACATTTTATCCAGTGATTTCTAGTACCAAACAAAAAGTGTCTAGCAGTCCCCCTCAGTCTATAGAAACAAGACTGCACAGGCATATTTCACAGCAGTTTTATTACCCTCAAGGAGGACATCATAGCATATTGTATTCCACAGGTGTTATGTGCATTCACTGGCCTCAGATGCACTGAATGAGCCTAAAAGGTAAAGGTAGTGCCTTGACATGAATGTCTAGTCGTAACTGACCGCAGGGGGCGGTGTTCATCTCCGTTTCTAAGCCAAAGAGCCAGAGTTGTCCAAAGATGGTGGTCACGTAGCCAGCATGACTGCACAGAATGCTGTTGCCTTTCCACTGAAAAGTGGTACCTATTTATCTACTTGCATTTGCATGCTCTGAACTGCTAGATTGGCAGAAGCTGGGACTAGTGACAGAAGCTCACCCCATCATGCAGCACTCGGGCCTCGAACTGTCAACCTTCCAATCGTCAGAATTGGCGTTTTAATCACTAAGGGGGGGAGCAGATGGGCAGCTGTGGGCCGCCCCGGGAAGCTGCGGATCGGGGCCGAGGTATCCCCACACCTCAGCCCCGCGGCGCAGCTTCGCCGCCCCTGGAAGGAGCACTAAAATAGCGCTCCTACCACAAATCGCCGAAGGTGCGCCGCAAAAGGCTGCCAGCGCACCTTCAGCGGCTTTTCCACTGCAGCGCGTGCGGCCGCTGCAGCGGAAAAGCATCTTCAGAGTGCCGGCCGTGCGGAGGGCCGGCTGCTCCGAGGATGTTTTGGGGAAGGGGTTGGGGTGCCCAGCATGTGGCTGCCCCTCCCCTTCCTTGCTCTGAAGACGGCGCTTTGCGCCGTCTGCTTAGCCCCTCTGCTACTGCATCCCACCAAATGAGCCTAACTAAATAACAAAACAAAACAAAACAAAAAAAGACTGACACCAATATGACTTTGCTGTAGCATAGAACATTTGAGAGACCAGTCATACAAAACATTTCCAGCTCTCCCCAATACCAGCAGCATTTTTAAATAAAATTCTCAATTTCTCTAGTTATGAGGCATCTAATGTCCTCTTATTTTGATCCTCCTCTACATCTTACTTTTTGCATGCCTGGTCTCATCCTCAGCCCTTCATGGTCCATACAATATTGGCCATAACATGCTTCATGTCTGAGAGGCAAATCTGCATATACATGGAAGCACAGAGCTAGCTAGCCATAACTGGGATACATCTTATAGACACAATGGCTAGAAAGGCAGAGTAACTGAACTATGTGACTGAAAGTGGGTAAAGGAAATTTTTAAAAATGCACTGTTGTGAAAATGAATGAGATCGGTGTCTTAAGGCACTGAAAGCTAACAATTATACTATGGCACAAACATCCATGGATCAAAATCCACAAAATATTATGCTAGCCTTTAAGAAGCCGTAAGATTCTTTCTTGTTTTTGCTGCAACATGGTAACTCCTCTAGAAGAACAAATGAAGTGATACAGTTTGACTATATACTCAAAATCTATTTGTGGATTAGCTTTCTTTTACTGTTTACTCATACTGGGTTCATAGTGATAAGACAGCAAGACCTTTCCACCCAACACACGGTATAGGATCAAGAGACACTTTTGCATTTTCCATGTTTATAATTCAGGCCCTTACAGTGATCATTATATGCTTAATCTTGCCTTAACATCAGCAAATGTGTACACAACATGAAGGACCCAAGCATTTTTTCACTGCCATTTTTCGGAAACCAAATAAGCAAAGAATGGCAACATGTACAAGATTTTGACCCATATGTGGTCAAGAGATGACACATGGGCAAAAGAGTACATGATTTGAGAAAGGTGTACCTTTTAATTGGTAAAACTAGCCGCTTTGAGAACCTTTGTGGTTGAAGAGCGGGGTATAAATACCCCAGATAAATAAATAAATAAATAAATCTAGTACTCCTCCACTGAAGAAGACAAGTCTCATTCCACAAAATGCTACTGGATTTATGTTCTGGAAACTTGGTTTCATTACAACTGCTCAAGGTCCACATTATGGTTTGAAATTAATCTGCCCATCTAGAGGGCAGATTAGCCAGTAAAATTCAAAAACCCTAAGTAACAGTTGCCAGGATGATGGAACAAAGGAGGGAGTGAAAAGAAAACCACCACCACCAGACACAAGCCATTAAGGAGAACTTTCCTTGGCCAGGAGCCACTTCCCTGCGCAGGCGAGCCAGCCATGATGCCAAAAGTTGCCAGAAACCGTTGAACCACCGGAAGTGGCACAGAAGAGGCAGCAGCCCACACAAGCTCCCCTCCTCCTCCTCTCTTCCCTTCCCTCCAGGTAAGTTTTGGGGGTGAGCCTCCCCAACTCCTGACCCCCAGACCTTCATGCAAGGATCTCCCAACCCAGAAAACCAAGGTTGGCCCTCCAGATGTTGTTGGACTGCAACGCTCCTCAGTACCATGGAGTAGCGGGGCTTCATCTCCCAAAGCATCTGAAGGGCCACTACTTGACCAGGCCTGCTAAGGAAAAAAGATGAGAGGCCAAGGCTGAGCCTTGCAAGTTGGAAATGGTGGGAAAGGAAGAAAGAAAGAAGGAAAGTGCCAAACTCCCCCCCCCCCCCCAATACCATTATCCCTTTCCTTTGGCTCTAAAGCATCCTCCATCTCCTCAGGTGAGGAGAAGGAGGGAGATCAACCAAAGCACGGAGGGAAAAGCAGGAGGCAAGGAGGGTATCTCTGGCAGGGTGACCGGATGTCCTCACTGCAAAAGAGGACAAAGAACCAAAAAAATTGTGGGAGATTTCAAGAAAAGAGGATTTATTTCAAAACGAAAGGTCGGAACACTCCTATAAATATAAATGCATGCTTCTCAAGTCCTGCTCAAGATGGAGGACACTTTGGAATTAGCCTCCTGGAGAGAATGCTGAAATGTAGGGCAGTTTCTGGAAAAGGAGGACGTCTGGTCACCTTGCCTTGGTGTTACCACACAACAGCAGCAGCAACAAAGCAACAATAACCTCCTTCACACACAAACACACCCCAACTAGGGTGACCAGATGTCCGAACTGAAAAGGAGGACAAAGCACCACAAATGTAGGACAATGGGATGAAATTTTAAAAAACAGAACTCAAGCGCTCCTAAGAAATATAAATTCCTGCATCCTAGCCGAAATGGTGAATACTTCAAGAAAGATGGAGGACTTTCCAAAACAAGAAACACTCATACAAAGATACATTCCTGCTTCTTGGTCATGCTCGGAATGGACGACATTTCAAAGGAAATGTAGGATTTTATTTATTTATTTTTATTTTGTTTTATTTATTTTTGCCGCTCGTGTGAAGATGGATTCCCGCTTCTTTAGTCCTGCTCAAAATGGAGGACACTTGGGGGCAATCCCTCCTGGGAGAAAAGGCTGGAGACTGCAGGACGTGCCTTGGGGGGAAAAGGAGGAGGGGCCTACCTGCTTGCCCCGGTAAAAGAGGCGCTGCCGGTCGGGGCTGACGCGGAAACTCTCCTGGATCTTCTCCCGGAGGCTCTCGATCTTGGTGAGGCGGCTGAGGTCGTCGATGGTGTGGGTCTGGGCACCGTCGATGGTGCGGACCTGGATCCACATGGCGGCAGGAGCAAGAGATGGAGATGCGGGGCCAAGAGGGGCTTTCCCGCCTCGGCGCTCTGGGGCTCAGCGAGGCAGCCCCCGTCCTTCACCCCGAAGACCCAGCTAGCTAGCCAGCCAGCCGGCCGGCCTTCTCCCTCCCTTGCCTTGCCTTCCTTCCCAAACAGGCTCCGCAGTGGTCCCTCCTTCCTTCCTCCCCTTCGCCAACCCACCCCTCGGGCCCCAAATGGCGGCGCAGCCACCCTCAGGGTTCTTCTCTTCTTCCCACAAGAGCGACGACCCTCAGGGGGCTTCTCCCAAGACTGTTTACCAGGCGCCGCGGCTCTCACATGGAGGTCACGGCGCCAACGCAGATCTCGCGAGACTGGCTCCGGCCCCGGCCGCCGCCGCCGCCACAACCAACGCCAACGACACCAACCGCCGCTGCACACGCGCGCTCTCTCTCTCTTTCTCTCTCTCTTTTTCTCTCCCTTCACGCGCCTGCGCGCGCGCACACCCCCCCCCCCAACCGTCGATGCCACACAAACAACAACAACAACAGTGAGGGAATACTGAGGGAGGAGATGCCGGAGTTCGAAGCGCTCAGTCTGTATTTGCGCCTCAAGCTCCTCCCCCTCCTCCCTCCAGCATTCGTGATAAGCAGCCACGCCCCTCTTGCGCTACAGTCCCTCACGTTGCAGTTTGTTCACTGGCAGAATTAAGGGGTTTTTTGGGGGGCTGGGGCAGGAATCTCCCTAATGGTTTCTCTTGAGGGAAACCGTTTCCTAAAATCCAAAATAGCCTCCCACCAACGAATGGGATGCCAAGGGATCTTAGGAAGGAGGAGAAGCTTCAGAAAATAATCCGGTTTGACCTCCCGCTTTGACCGACCTGGCTCAATGCTAGGGGATTCTGGGAATTGTAGTTTTGTGGGACGTTTAGCCTTCTCTGTCAGAGAGCTCTGGTGCCACAATAAACTACAGTTCCCAGGATTCCCTAGCACTGAGCCAGGGCAGTTAAAGCGGTCTCAAACTGGATTGTTTCTGCAGTGTGAATTGGACCTTAGTCACTATTAGATAGTACAGGTTTAGTCTATATCTATACCTTAATGCAAACGATTTGGACCACAAGTGTTTTGGAGATTTGGATCCAAGTCTAAACATGAAATTCATTTATGTTTCATATACCTCTTAGGCACATAGCCTGAAGGCGATTTTATACACAATGTTTCTCCATCAGGTCTAGCCACAGTAAGAAGAAGGGCCCTCCCTCGGGTCCATCTGCCAAGGTCCAGGCCTCAGAGGGAGAGAAGATCTGCTGGACTTACTCCCTTTCCCCACCAGCATTCCCTTCTCCTTTTGTGTCTTGTCTTTTTAGATTGTAAGCCCAAGGGCAGGGAAATGTTTAATTAACCATTATAGCCTTTTGGCTGAAGAGCGGTATAAATAATTATTATTATAATAATAATATTTTTGTGCATGATGCAAAGTTTGTGTGCACTGAAACATCAGAAAGCAAATGTATTGCTGTCTCAGCCATCCATGGGGATGATTTTGAATTTTGGAGTGTTTTAGAATTGCACAACATAAAGGCACATTTTGTTGTTGTGTGCCCTCAAGTTGTTTCCAGTTACAGCAACCCTAAGGCAAACCTATTATGGGATTTTGTTGGCAAGATTTGTTCAAAGGAGGTTTGGCATTGCCTTCCCCTGAGGCTGAGAGCATGTGACTTGCCCAAGACCACCCAGTGGGTTTCATGGCTGAATGAGAAATCGAACCCAGGTCTCCAGAGTCACAGTCCAACTCTCAGACCCGTACACCATGGTAGGATGGCATATACCACATTGGAGGATGAGCAAGTAAATGCACCTCAAAGTTGTGGGTGATTGTGGCATCTGAGATTGTGGAAGGGCCTTGCCTCTTTATTACCATCTATGTTATATATCCTGTTGTAGGTGAATAGTTGTTCAAGGTTTGGAAACTGTCTGTAGGCCACTAAAGAATTGTCCTTATTTACACACTTAAACCTCACCCCTTTAAAGCTGCTGCCAAATCACAGATCTTACGTGTGACAATGATGCGCAATAAAAAGAGCATATCTTGCATTTAGCAATGTTGTCATGGCACAAAAAGTATGGATCCTCTTTCACCAAAACCATTATTCAATCACAGATAAATCTACTGATAGTACCAGAACAAACCAGTGATTCAAAGAATGAGATGTATCTGAATCATGGATGCTTAGTCTTGTAATACATACCTCCATCAAGTCCATCATGATTTCACCACAGACATCCATGGACTGTGTTATAAAACTCATAATTTTTTAATCACCTGGAGTCCTCCCCAATCCACTGATAATTCACATCATCAGTCCATCTCCTCAGACAGCACCATACAAATGATGGCTTGATCACGTCAGGGAGTCACATGGATCCTCGGGATGGGAGTAATGGAGCCCCAGCAAAACTACCGTTATGACACAGATCATAATGTCATAAAAAAATAATTGACTCTTCTTGTCATAGAAGTATTATGATGAAAGAATATGGATTTAAGGACATAATTTTAATGGATTCTCTGGCCTTCTAATGGAGTTCTCCTTTATTGGTTCCGGTTTTGAGGAAAAGGCTGAGTATGGTCCAAAACACACTGCAGAAATAATCCTGTTTGAGACTCCTTTAACTGCCCTGGGTTTTGCTAGGGAATCCTGGGGATTATTGTTGCACCAGAGCTCTCTGACAGAGAACTTTATCTCATGAATAAAGTAAATTTAATCCCGTCAATATCCCGCAAGAGCAGGATGGTTTTCAGACGACATTCCCCACATTGCCATTATCCCACAGTTAACCAGTGAATAAAGCGGCAAAGTTACACTGCTTTTTATTTTCAGGATTTTCCCATGAATAAAAAGCAGCGCAATTTTGTCGCTTTATTTACAGGTTTAACTGCGGGATAATGGCGATGTCAGGGGACGTCGTCTGAAAACCATCTTGCTCTTGCAGGATATTGACAGGATTAAATTCGCTTTAATCACAGGAGGAGGAAGCTTGCCTCCTGTGTGATAAAGTCCAGAGAAGGCTAAATGTCTCACAAAACTGCAGTTCCCATAACTCCCTAGCGTTGAGCCAGGGCAGTTAAAGCGGTCTCAAGCTGGATTATTTCTACAGTGTGTTTTGGACCTATAAATAAAGATGATAACCATCACCACCATCCAAGTGCATATTTGTGTATCTTGACCACCCAATAAATATTCAAAATCAGGAGTCAGCTAGTGGATCAGAACAAAATCAATATGTATTACAAAACTGTAGACATCCATATTTAAATTTGTTGTTATGTGCCTTCAAGTCAACTCAACTTGTGGTGACTCTGTCCTAAGGATTTCTTCAGAGGCCATTTGCCATTGGCTTCATGTAAGGTTGACAAGCGTGAACTTCTCAAGGTCACCCAACGGGTTTCCATGCCTGAGTGAACCCTGATTTCCCAGAATCCTAGTCCAACAGTCAAAACGCTACATCATGCTTGCTCCCATGTAATGAAATTATTAATATAGCTTCCCAGCCATTCTTACCAGCAACAATAATGTGTCTTCTCACTCCTTTTGCAAACTAGTGGCACTGCTGGATTTCTATCTGACAACAACATTTCCAAGTAAAACTGGGCAGCTGGACTGTGCAGAATAGTCAATAAAGGAGCAAGCAGAATGTGTTCCACCAATTCAACTTTCTGGTTCTCACATATGCAAACCCTTATAGAAAGGAGGACTCGCAACATAACAGCCACTTAACAATCAGAAGGCAATAAGAGTATCCATAGATGTCAGGCCTCAACACTATGGAGTTTATCACACGGGGAGCTCCGTGCAGAAACTGTACTTTAAAGAGAGAGAAAAACACAAAAGCGGAAGCAATTTATCAACGGGATTTCCCCATGTGATAAACTCCAGTGCAGTTAAAAGGAGGTTAATCCGAACGGAAATTAGACAAAGACTGCTTCTTTTTACTTTCGGGATCTTCCGAAAGTAAAACGAAGCAGTTTTTGTCTAATTTCTGTTCGGATTAACCTCCTTTTAATAGCAACATCATCTGAAAAAACACCCGCTTTTGCGGGTTTTGTTTAATTTAAAGCCCCGTTTCCCCCGTGTGATAAACTCCTATGAATATTAGAGGACATCCCTCTGCTCTAAAAGCAACTCCATAAAGAAGCTGTGCAAGAATTGTTGCACTTTTTTAAAATTGATTTTTATTAGTTTAAAAACAACATTTACAACATTTACAAACCATTGACATAAACATTAAAATTGCAAACGTACTATACAAAATACAAACATTAACATAAACAACCCAACCATCAAGGACATAACACATAAAACATAACATTTAAAACAAGAATTGTTGCATTTTCAATGGCAACTGAGGAGTTTATCACATGGAGGAAATCCCGTGCAGAAACGGGATTTAAAAGGTGGGGGAAACCCGCAAAAGCAAGCAGATTTTCACACACATTGCTGTTAAAATGGGGTTAACCCGAATGGAAAGTAGTCAAAAACTGCTTTCTTTTTACTTTCGGGATTTCCTGAAAGTAAAAAGAAGCAGTTTCTGACTACTTTCCGTTCAGATTAACCCATTTTAACAACGACATCGTCTGAAAATCTGCCCGCTTTTGCTGGGTTTTTTTCCCAATTTAAAACCCCGTTTCTGCATGGGATTTCCCCCATGTGATAAACTCCTGAGAGACATTGACCACCCTTTGTTTGGAAGAAAAGTACTGAGGGCAAGTGATGCAGTGAAGTTTTCTGGGTTGCTCATGAACTTTCAAGACCATGAGATAGAAAGGTCAATATCACCTCTAGTTATCAAAATCATTTGGTTTGTGTCATAGGGTCATCTAAAAACTAGCTGTACAATTTGCAGGAGTATTTTTCTTAGACATCAACAACTTTGATATCTCATATGTGATCTTTAAGCCACTACTTTTGCAGTAGAGGGGAAACTTAATAACAAGTTAGGACAGGATCTAGAATGCCAAAAATAGCTGCATAATCTGCATAAAGTAAAACATTGATTTTTCTATCCCAAAGTTTTGGAACATATCCGCCAAAGTCTGATAGATCAATCATTACATCTTTTAAATATAAGTTACACAGAGCCATGCATTACTCTTCTTGTCAAGGGCATAACTTCAGCGAACTGAAACTCAGTGTTAGTTCTATTTTAGAGTACACTATTACATACAGTGACCTTATGAGACAGAACAATCTTTTATCTTTTATCAGATAGTTTCTGTAGCAACATGACCCTTGGGATCATATGGAAAACTGTGTTCAAATTCATGAAAGCAGCATGCAGTCTTGCCCTTAGGCCTTGAGTATATCCTGGTCACAGGTAAAGTAACAGTACTCTAAATAGAATAATATTTTCTAAAGGCCAGTTATGAATGAGAGACTAATGGCCTTTGTAGACTGCCAGAAATAGTGCAAACTGAGTCCATTTTAACTGCCTCAGTGCTAGGGAATCATGGGAACTGTAGTTTATTGTGGCACCAGAGCTCTCTGACAGAGAAGTCTCAATGTCTCAGAAAAAATACAATTCCCATGATTCCCTAGCACTGAGCCAGGGCAGTTAAAGTGGATTCAATTTGCACTATTTCTGGCAGTCTGCAAAGGCCCTAAATCCCTTCAGTATTTCTCAGATGAAACCCAGGACACATGTAACCAAGCAACATCAGAGTATGGTTGAGATGGCAAACATTAGGAGGAGAGGCTGAAGCAGTTTCCTTTTGCCTGAGCCTACTGGGAAGGGCAAGATTTCACTCTCTCTTCTCCTCACCCCCGCACCAAAACTACTTTTGCACTTTGAACTTGGTTTGCAGCAATTGAAGTAAGCTAAGGGTGTAAGGAGGAGAAGGAAGAGAGAAACTGGGGCATTTTAAAAAAAGCTGAAAAGTGAGGTGACAAAGGATTAATCAGCACTGTCCTTCCCAGACAATTGGTGGGTATGAAATCCTCAAAAACAAAACAAAGTTCAATTTGGAGCTTATATATCTGCCATACAGCTTCCCCATGAGGAAGAGCAGGCTTATAGGTCTATACTTTCCACAGCTGTTTGGTAAGCCTTTTTTAAAAAAATTAGGACCCTGTAGCTTTTTTCCATAAAGCTAGAGTAGTGTCTGTGATGCTTTTATCCTAGTAAAGACAGCAGGAGGTAGTGAAGCCAACGAATTTTATTAGATTTGAACAGATCAGGCAGGGAGGCTTCTGAATTTATTAGTTAATTAGTAAATGTGCTTCCGAAGGTCCCATTTTGACAGGATCTGAAACAGAGAGATTAGGATCCAACTTGCATTAGGGTGCAAGAGATGACTCAGATACGGCATCAGGTGGCTTTCATATCAGTGAGGCAATAAATAGACCTCTGGTTTTAGGCTCAACCTAAAATAACTATCCAAAACGCTGAGCCTATCCCTAAAATAGGTTCAGCCCCAAAAACAAAGGGCATAAAAAAGGGACTTTCTTGATATAGAGCCCTCTCAAGCCACATCAGACATAATGCCTTGTGATATCAAGCCTTCTTGTGAATCTTCACTCCTCTGAGAGGGATGGGGGCAAAACAGCTCCTGAAATAACACTGATTCCAAATATATTCAACCCTACCCTTCTATAATCAATGCAGGTTCCTTTTTGTATTTCAGTACTTCTTTAGCATTTGTCCATGTTCTGAAGCAGAATCTATGTTACAAAGTAACATCTTCTGAAGAAAACAGATTAGATTATCATATGCTTCAGGAATCAGTGAAAGGATCTGATCAGACAGAATAATATATCTTAATTGGGCCATTGATGCTGTGTGCAGCTTAGTTTTAACAAGGTTACTGAAATGCAGAGACCACATGGCCCCTTTATTCCCCTGGACCTCCTTGCTTCCATGAAATATAGAATATAGACTGGGATAAATGCAGTCCGTTTTTAAGGGTTAATAAATTTAATAACAAGGAATTATGGGCACTGACAGTTCTTAGGCCTATATAAAAAGTGTGAACAAGTTTAAGAAGTGATAGAGATGCCAGTCAGTGATAAACCATGCTAGAATCTGTAAAACTAAATTTACCACTCAGATCATCAGAGACTTTAAGAATGAGCAAATCTGAGCAATACTGTAGATAACACAAACTAAAGTCTGTGAAACTTAAATCCTAGCCTCCCAGGCTTCTCTTAAGGAAAAATCTGTCTAGAGAAATCTGTAATAACATTATGATCTGGCATTTCTGGCCCTGCTATGACACACCCTAAAATATTAACTATAGATCCTCTGAATTTTCTCTCAAAGTTCCACCACAGCTGCTGTCAGTTCCTAGATCACACTCATATTCACATAATAAACATATAGCTGCAGCTTCTTGACACTTCCATGGTGCAAAAACATAGTTCTGAGTCTTCCCCATGATTCAGACCTGGAACATATGAAGAAAAAATTAAAGAGAAGCAAGACAGATCTTTAGGAAACAGAGCATAGTTTTCAGCCAGCACTTAGTGATCCACCAAAATAAATGAAGTCCAACTCTCAGTGTCCCCTTGTTGTTGTTGTTGTTGAGGTGGTGGTAGTGTCCATTCAAGTCATTTCCAACATATGTTGATCCCAAGGCGAATCTGTCATGGGGTTTTCTGTGTGCTTAATCACTAAACTTTGCATATCTAGGATTCTTGTTTGGGGAAAACTGAAAATAAAAGAGGGGATTTACCGAAACCTTGATAGTTGCAGTGTATGGATAGAGTCTTATGGTGGGTCATAGGACTGGTGTGTTTGGAGAGAAAGAGAAAGACCCCAAGTACAAAATGTATGACTATTCCTACTTGGGATAGACTTAGGATGTTAACCTTCAAGGCTGAATATAATTCTTCAGGACATTTTAAGGTCAGGTAGAGGGGTCAAAATGAAAGGGAAAGATTAGGTGAGGAGCTGACAACAAACCTAATAATCTCTTGCACTACAATCTTCCCTGAACATCTCCATGCCATTATGCTCACAATAAAGGTGGTGACATTAAAAAAACTGACTTTAATGACTAGCCAAATACCATCATGATCACCTTCCCCATGTCAAAGCACAGAATTTTACCAACTCCATATCTAATGATAGTTGTTGTTGTGTGCCTCCAAGTCATTTTCTACTTATGGCAACCCAATCACAGGGTTTTCTGGACTAAGAGTATGACCTGCCCAAGGTCACCCAGTGGGTTTCGAACTCTGGTCTCGAGTCCTAGTCCAATTCTCAAACCACTTCACCACACTGGCTCTCTCTAATGTACCAATGACAGTACACCAGCAGAAATATATAAAGTCTACCAGACACAATAACTCAGATAATAGGTTCATGATGTGGGGCTATATTTCAGTGTAGCACAAATAAACAAAAATGCAAAAGACTTTTGTTTACTGACACACTTCTTTGACACATCCAAAATTCCTAACAAATCCATCTATGGAGTTTATCACACAGGGGAAATCCCATGAGGAAATGGGGCTTTAAATTAGAAAAAAAAACACGCAAAAGCGATTAGATTTTCAGACAATGTCACTGTTAAAATGCGGTTAACCCTAACAGAAAGTAGTCAGAAACTGCTTTTTACTTTCGGAAAATCCTGAAAGTAAAAAGAAGCAGTTTCTGACTACTTTCCATTTGGGTTAACCCCATTTTAACAGTAATGTGTGTGAAAATCTAACTGCTTTTGCAGGTTCCCCCACCTCTTAAATCCCGTTTCTGCACGGGATTTCCCCCGTGTGATAACTCCTTAGATAGTATTATTAATGCTACAAAGACCAGAAGTTATGTTGCTATGAGTGCTGGCCTGACTTCCCAAGCTGAAAGGTAATCAGAAGTTAACAGCATCAGCTGTACTATGAGGGCCATTTTAATTGTACCTTCTCTGGTGTCACATACATTTTTTTTATTTTAAAAATGTATTTATACTACAGAATCTGCACAGAATTATACTTATTTATCCATTCTGTGGCAATGTCACAATATCTGGACTGCTGTAAACAATTTCCCCCTCCCAAGTCTATCCACTTGCTTTTACAGAGAGGGGGCATCCAAACAAACAAAAATAATTGGGACAAAAATGTCCCAATTTTTGCCTTTGGGGTGGGTTTTTGTCCCAGCCAGTGTAATATATTGGGACAAAACATGTCCTATGCTGAATTGTGATGAAGAGAAGAAGGAATATCATGATGTAGTTGTCAGTAGCTTGAACTCATTCAAGGTTAAACTGAAATTTCTGTGAGGGACAATGAAATTCTCATTAGAGCTAAGAAATGCAACAATCCTAACCCTTAATATTACAGAATTCTCATTAAAATCAGATAACATCCTATATTTTATTCATTGCAAGTTTTTTTAAAAATTCTACTGCATGAAGTTTGAAATCCTCTAGATTTTTCCCCCTCTTCTTATTTCTAGAACACACATCTTTGGAAGTCTTCTGTGTTGAACTATAAATGGATGAACTTATTTGCAGAGGGTGAAAGGTAATGGAGATACAGCAGTTGAATACAGTAGTGTTTTTGCAGCAAGGAGTAATGATGCTTTTCCTAACAGTTCCTAAACACACACACACATTTTTTTCTTTGTCTTATTCCCACATTATCACACATGTTATTATCCATTGTTTCATTATAAAGCACATAAAGCACATCATCCTTACTTATATCATTTAAATACAATAATTACATGAAGGTTGTATTTGCTAGTCCAGGTATTTGTCTACTTTACACACTTTACCATTACTGTATCTATGAGAATGCTATATAGTACTAAGTGAGTAGTACTTAAGTAAAGCAGTTGCTAGGTATCTATTCTTGCCAAATGGTGCCTGGTACAGGGAAAGTTCCAGCAAAATGGCTCCAGAAGTCACTCAAACCGAGGATGAGTTCAGGGAATGATTGCTGCAAAGCTAGCCAAAGCAGCAATAATCTCACCTTATGCAAACATTTGTAGTTATATGCATGCATTTGTGCTTTTTAAATTACTTTCTATGGTCAGTGGTAGACCACAGCATCTAGTAGTAGATACTTTCATGGAGCTTCTTGGTCTAAACCAGAAACTGAGCTTGTGAGGTTGTAGTTTCCAGAAATAAGTTTAGTGCCACCACTTCCAATTTAGTGTTTCTCACTTGCTGGTAAGCATATTTAGGGTATTTTTCTTCTCCTTTAAGAGGTTCAGGGACTAGAAATAATTTATTTAAAGCTAAAATGTGTTGTGAATCAAATCCTTCATTAGTTTTTCTGGAACATTTCCACCAAATCCTAAATTAAGTTGAAGGTGATAGCAATCTTCCATTAGTTTCAGTCGAGAATTAGTATTACATCTGTATCAAGATTTGGTAGAAAAGCTCATTTAAAATCAGTGAAGCATTTCCAAAGCATCCAGCTTTACTAGGAATCTGATGAAAATCCTTCTTTGAAAGCAGTGGAGCATTTCTACTGAATCTTCAGTTGTAGCAAATCTGCAGGTCATCTCTTTGCTCTTCCACAGTTGATTTTTTTAAACTCTGGAGTCATATAGCTAGTTTCTTTATTTTTTCAGGTCAGGCATAAAACTTGTGAATTAATTTTATCCAGTATGGTCATTCTCATGGAGGAAGCATGTATGATTGCAAATATGGGAACATTACCTCTCCCCCTGCAGCCTCCATGTGATGTAAAAACCCTTTTAAAATCTGCCCTGAGAACTGGCAAACCCTTTCTGAAGAAAGTTGCTAGCAAAATCCCATGACAGGGGTTCACCATATGTCAGAAATGATTTGAAGGCATACAACAACAAACTGTAAAAAAAATGGGTAAAAGGAAATGAATGAATGAATGTTTCATAATATACTGAGGGTCCACATATTTTAATCCATATGCCATGCTCCTTTCCTTTCTCACACAAGCACCCTGCAAAATCAGTTACCCAAAGAGGAGGACTTTCCATCTAATTAAACCCATATAAGCATGAGATGCATGAGAAACAACATTTCATATAGAAACTTTTACTACTGTAAGACTATTGCCATCTGTTCTCTTACAGAGCTTTTGCACCTTTAGTAGCTAGATAAGGAGCAGACATTCTACAGAAAAAAGCCCAAGCAAATTTTTAAAAATCAGAAAGTAACAGGTCTGGGGGACTACCATCACTCTATACCACCTTCCTTCACCAAGCTGATCCACTAACAAAAGGAATATTCCACTAACAAAGCTGGAATTGTGAAAATATGGATCTTCAGGTATTGTTGGATTGCAGCTACCATCATCAATGGGGAGAGACTGTTGTTACAGTCCAGCGTCCAACAAGACCTAGTGCAGAGGTAGAATATTTGTGGTGTGCCACCAAGTGGCACCAAGGCTATGTCACCCACCAGAGCCTTTTGAGTGATACTCCCACTTTAGTGATGTATGATACATACCCCAAGACTTCCATTAGTGAAAGAACTGGATCTCAAATGGAGAGTTATAACACCAAAAGCTTCCTGGGGTATGATTTTCCTTAAAAAAAACCAAGGTACATACCTGTACCTCCACTGAAGAAGTCAAGGAGAAAAGTGACAAAGGCCATTTGCAGATTGCTAGAAATAGTGCAAATTGAGTCCACTTTAACTATCCTGGCTCAGTGCTAGGGAATCATGGGAATTGTATTTTTTTCTGAGACATTGAGCTTGCTCTGTCAGAGACCTCTGGTGCCACAATAAACTATAGTTCCCATGATTCCCTAGCATTGAGCCAGGGCAGTTAAAGTGGACTCAATCTGCACTATTTCTGGCAGTCTGCAAAGGCCCAAAGTCCAATTAATTCTGAAAATAATAATAACAACAACTACTACTACAGAACATCTACAAGAATTCATCCTAGACAGCAAGAAAATTGAAATAGTCAAAGAGTTCCCATACCTTGGTTCAAATATTGATCAGAATGGAGATTGCAGCCAAGGAATCAGAAGAAGACTAGGATTGAGAAGAGCAGCTATAAAAAAAACTGGACAAGATCATGAAATGTAAAGACATAACTCTGAACACCAAACTGAGGATAGTCGAAGACATTATATTCACTGTCCAGATGTGAGAGCGGGACAGTAAAAAAAAAAAAAGGCAATAGGAAGAAAAACTCATTTGAAATGTGGTGCTGTAGAAAAAGTACTGAGATGGCCAAGAGGACAGACAAATGGGTCCTAGATCAGATGAAGCCTGAACTTTCTGGAAGCCAAGATATCTAAATTTTGGCCACATCATGAGGAAAAATGAATCATTAAAGACAAGATGCTAGGAAAGGTGGAAGGCAGTAGAAAGTGAGGAAGACCTCATGTCAGATGGATAGACTCAATCAGAGACCACAGGCCTGAGCCTGCAGTATCAGAGCAAAGAGGTAGAAGACAAGGAGTTTTGGAAATGTCTCATCCACAGGGTTGCCATGCATCAAAGTCAACTCAAAGGCAGTTACCAACTATAGTGCCTCCACAACTTATTTTGATCCAAATTCTTTTTTTCCCCTTTTTTGAAAGTAGAAGTGACTTTCCAGTTACTTCCACGTTCATATGCAAATTATGGATGTTACAGCTATGGGGAATGTGATAGGTGCAATAACCTTATCAATAACCTGGTGTATGAAGTGGATAAGCTGCTTTAAGATACTTTGCAATGATCACTGGTTCTTATATTTGTGGGGCAGTAAATCCGCTCCAGATATTATTCCAAATTTTAATTGAACTCTCTAGGGTGCTGAACGCATTTTGGCAACTTTAAAGTTTTGGCTGCTTAAAGTTCAAACTAAAACCTAGAGAAGATTCTGTATCTTCTTGACCAGGGGTCCTCAAACTACGGCCCATGGGCTGGCCCTGACCCGCCAAGGCCATTTTTCTGGCCCGCGGCCCGCTGGGTCTTTTTTTTTGCCGCCGCAGGCTATGCAGACGGGCTGCCATGGGCCGCCCTGGGAAGTGGCGGATTGGGGCAGAGGCTGCCCCACTCCTTGGCCCTGATCCTCCCTTTCGCCACCTGTGAAAGGACCACTAAAATAGCACTCCTTCCACAAGCCGTGAAAGGGGTGCCCGAAGAGCTGCCATGCAGCTCTTCTCCGTCTCAGAGGAGGAGGGGAAAGGGAGATGAGAGCCTGGTGACTGGCGGCCGCCCCATCCCTTTCTCCTCTCCCAGTGTTGACTGAGGGAACCCCACCACCGGAGAAGGAAGGAAGGAAGGAAGGAGCCAGCCAACGAGATCAGGTGAACTTCGAGAGGAGGGAGGGAAGGACAAACAGTCGCAAGGGAGGCGGGGAGAAGGAGAAAGAGAAGGAAGAGCAGGAGGGGAAAGGGAGATGAGAGCCTGGTGACCGGCGGCCGCCCCTGACCCGCTCTCCTTTCCCCGCATCGCCTGAGGGAACCCCGCCACCAGAGAAGGAAGGAAGGAAGGAAGGAGCCAGCTGACGAGATCAGGTGAGCTTCGAGGGGAGGAAGGAAAGGACAAACGGTCGCAAGGGGGGGGAGAAGAATGGTCACGTGGGTCGGGTCACGTGTGGCAGCGCGCCGGGTGGAGATGTGTTCAGAAGGGATTTGCCATTGCCATATTTTGAGGCTGAGAGGGTGTGACTTGCTCAAGGTCTGGCAGTGGGTTTCTCTGGTTGAGCAGGGATTCAAGGTAGCATATGATGTTGTATGTATGTTGTGTAAGCCCCGGTTCACTGTTGTGATCTCTGAGCTGTGCGAATGTTTCCCCAAAATGTGTTCAGAAGGGATTTGTCTTTGCCATCTTCTGAGGCTGAGAGGGTGTGACTTGCTCAAGGTCAGGCAGTGGGTTTCCCTGGTTGGGCAGTGCAGTCTGTATGTCTCTGTGTGGGCAGTTTTATTGCTGGTATATTGTTTTTGTAGTATTGTATATATATATATATATATATATATATATATATATATATATTGGTATTTTACTAAGAGCAATTTTGAATTCCTAGGAAACAATGATGTCAAAAAAGAGAAAAATTGACTCAGAATGTAGGATATTCAACGAACAGTGGACTAATGACTACTTTTTCATGCAGTACAAGGAAAGAGCTGTGTGTTTGATATGCCAGAATGTAGTTGTGTCTGTGTTCAAGGAATACAATTTGTGTCGACACTATCAAACTCATCATAAAGATAAATATGATTGTTTGATCGGAGAAGCGAGAAAAGCTAAAATATTAAAACTGAAAAATACATTGACAACTCAGCAAAATACTTTTGTGACACAGAAGCAGCAAAATATTTCATCACTGCGAGCAAGTTTTCAAGTTGCCAAGCTAATAGTGTACACTGGCAGACCATTTGTGGAGGGAGAATTTGTTAAAGAATGCCTTCTTTCTGTTGTCAAAGAGATGTGTCCAGAGAAGGCCAATTTATTTAGTACCAGGGGTAGGCAACCTTTCCCCTTTAAGGGCCGAGGGACTTCAGCTCCCAGAATCCCAGGAGCTATTGGCCAACATGGGACTATTGGCCAACATGGCTGAGGCTTCTGGGAGCTGAAGTCCCTCGGCCCTTAAAGGGGAAAGGTTGCCTACCCCTGATTTAGTACAGTGAGTCTTTCAGGATCAACAATTACATGAAGGATTGAAGAAATGGGAGACAATTTGCATTAGCATTTGCCAAACTCCACAAAAAACTTTTCCTATTTTTCCTTGGCACTCGACGAAAGTAATAATGTTCGTGATTCTGCACAACTTCTAATTTTTATTCATGGGATAAATGACAATTTCGAAGTCACAGAAGATCTTGCTGCACTGCAAAGCATCAAAGGAACAACTACAGGAGAGGATATCTATGAAATGGTTTCCCAAACTGAATGGTTTGGAGCTGGACTGGGCTAAACTAGCCAGTGTGACAACTGATGGTGCTCCTAGCATGGTGGGGTCTAAGAAAGGAGTAATTGATCGCATTAGCCAAGAGATGGACAAACATAACCATTCTCATCCAATAGCCATACACTGCCTCATCCATCAACAGGCGCTGTGTAGCAAATCACTGAAGTGGGACTCTTATGAAAACTGTGGTATCTTGTGTTAACTTCATTAGAGCTAATGCATTAAACCATAGACAGTTTCAGGAATTTCTGTCTGAGGTAAATGCTGCCTGTGAAGATGTTCTGTACAACACAGAAGTCCATTAGCTGAATCAAGGGAGAGTTTTGAGACGTTTCTATGACTTACTTCCACAGATTACAGCTTTTCTTCTTTCAAAACACAAAGGAGTACCAGAGCTCAATGATGCAGAATGGAAATGGCACCTTGCCTTTCTGACAGATGTAACAGAGTTCCTTAACAGTTTCAATGTGCAACTTCAAGGAAAGGGGAAGCTCTTCTGTGATATGCAATCACATGTGAAAGCATTTGAAGTAAAATTAGGCCTCCTCATCAAACAAGTGAAAGAGGAAAATTTCTGCCATCTCCCCACAACTCAAAATCTGTTAGCGGAAAAACCATTGGTTGCGTTCCCAAACAAAACGTGTGGATTCACTGGAAAAGTTACAAAACGAGTTCCAACTTAGATTTAAAGAGCTTCATCTCTATGAACAGGACATACAGCTTTTCTGTAACCTATTTTCTATTGACATTGAAAATGTGGATTCAATTTATCAAATGGAAGTGGCTGACCTGCAGAATTGCGACTCTCTGAAAAACGCATTCAAGTCAAGCAGCCTTCTTAGTTTCTATGCATCTCTCCCCTCTGAGAGATATCCTAATCTCAGGAACCATGCACTCAAAATGGCAACCATCTTTGGCAGCACTTACGTCTGTGAACAGACTTTTTCCAGAATGAAACATCTGAAATCTCCAACCAGATCTAGACTAACTGATGCACACTTGCATCACTTGTTACGACTAGCAGTGACAAATATGAAACCGGACATTGACCATCTCATTAGCCAGAAGCAGGCCCATAGTTCTCATTGAAATACCGGTAAGTTTCTGATTAACTTTACTTGTTCTTCATTTTAAATATTGTATTTTTTCCTGTTTTGTTTTTTTACTTCAAAATATGATATGTGCAGTGTACATAAGAATTTGTCCTTTTTTTTTTTTTTTACTCAGGCCCTCCAATGGTCTGAGGGATGGCAAACCGGCCCCTGGCTCAAAAAGTTTGAGGACCCCTGTTCTTGACATTGGAGTGACCAGACACCACTGAAGGAAGCACATAAACATCAAAATTGTTGCACAGCAAAATTGTAAAAGTCTACATTGTCCTCTACTTTGTATCAGGAGGTGTATATATATGTATTGAGAGAGAGGGAGGGAGGGAAACTGGAAATATTTTTAATGTTCATAATGATTTCATTTTAAAAATATATTTAAAAGTTTGTTTTTTCTGTGCTGAGTAATTTTATGAGTTATCTTTCTAATTTTACATACCTAAACTTCCAGCAGCATTGTATAATTCTCTTAAATAGTATAAATAACATTGAATTATGTATGTTCATCACTAGTAGGCCTTTTTTTAAATAGGCAAGGAGCTTAGTATTCTATTCAGTTGCAGGAATGGTGGATAATACTAAATCACAATGCAAAACCATTCTAAATTAAGCAGGAATTATTAAAATGCAGTTGAACGGAAGGGCTCTTCTTATATTTTGATCAATATTAAGAAACCTGAGGTGAAATTAGAAGCACAGTTCCTTTTCCTGGAAGTAAATATCATTAGGTTTAATAGGATTTACTCCAATTAAGTGTGCAGCCTTAATTTTTTAGATTTTTAGGATGAAAACATCCCAGTCTCTAAGGCAGGGCTGGGAAATCTTTGGCCCTCCACATGTTGTGGAGCCCAACTCTCACATGTTGTTAGCATTAGCCTCACTGCCTTGGACTTCTGGGAGCTAAACATCAAAATATTTGGAGAGCCAAAGGTGCCCAATTCCCATCCTGTTCAAACAGAGGGAAAAAGTCTTGGTTGTATTTCCTTAGGTTGGACCTGTGTCCACTAGATGGCAAGAGAGAATAGGTAAGTAGAGTTGCAAGACCCCAATCTTCCATTGTATAACACACTTCTTTACCAAATCAAAGACAGGTCATAAGTAATAATATCTGCCCTACACTGAAGTTAACATTTCTAGGCCTCATTCCCACTATGATTTAAAGCGAATTGCTGATCGGGTTATATGACTGTCATTCCCATTTGGAACCAGTTCCAATCCTACTGTGCTTGGTTTTAAGCACGATGAAGTGAGCAAATGCAAAAAAAATGGTGTTTCCTGACACTAGTTTTTTGGAGGTTCTTTTCAAAAGAATCGATTCCAAGGCCTGTTCAGTAAGTGGGAACAACAGATCTGAATCGCATCATTTTGGAGGGGAGAGACTAATGGCAGAGGGGTGTTTACCATCCCTTTTCAGCCTTTGTGCTTGTGGTGTGACCTATGGGTGCATGATATATATATGGACTGTGTTGTAGAAAACCAATTATTTTTGCAAAATAAATCCTTTAAAAGCCATATGCATCTATTCGTTTTGCTTAGGCTTCACAAAAAAAAGTTTTTAATTTATTGTCTAGAAATTCATCAATGCGAAAACTGGATAATATACACCAGGAGGAGCTTTCACAGTTTTGGGACCTCTGCCAGGGCCTCCAGCTTGTATAATGCCTTATTCTCAATTCAAAAGAAGGGGGAACATATCACCATCAAGCCTTTTCTCTCCCCAGCAGTTCCAACAAATACATCCACAAAAGAAAAAGAAAAGGCTGTATGCCCACACATCATATCTCAAGTTATAAGAATGAGCTAAATCCAAAATAACATTAGCAGCAGAACAGTGTGCACTAGCAGATTTCTCTTAGTTTTGTCAATTGTGCAAGCAGTAACATTCTTGTGTTTCCCGCTAGGCACACTAGCACTTGTGTAGCAGGCTGTGCAATTAGAAACTACATTGAATTCTCACCCACCCCCCTGTTTCTAGTCAGAAACTAAGTGCCCATGGAGTGTACCTACACTACATATTTGATACCACCTCAACTGGTGGTATAGGTTTGATACCACCTCAACTACCATGGCTCCATCCTAGAAAATCCTGGGATTTGTCATTTAAGATTTTGTGCTATAGAGCTCTCACTCCCCTGAAGCATTAGAATAAGGTCTGATAATCTTAGAGGTCAGACAGATGGGTAGCTTGGAGTGGCCTCTGGCCATTTCAGCTGTGATCGGCCCCTGGTTGGCCCAGGACCGCAGTGACCAGACACCATTGTCCCAAAGCCAGCCACTGCCGTGGTCTTGAACAGGCCACCAGCAAGGAGCGTCTTTTTGCTGCTCCTTTTCAGGCCAGCTTCAGGCCTCATTCGGCAGCCTCAGAGTGGCTTCTGGCTGTATCGGGGGTGTGCATCATCTGCACGCCACACCCCCAAATCGGCCAAAGCTACACTTTTTGCCCCATCTGTTTTGCGCCCTAGTTAGCCTGGATATTCCTAAAGGAGGAAGCAGTCTTTAAGATACATTGGTCCTGGGTTTTTAAGGTGAGTAGGAAACAATGACAAGACAAAGGAATGTCATTTTCAGATTAAAAATACAGTTTTTAAATATTTCAACTATGATGACAGCTGTTACCACAGAGATGCCAAATCCACTCTTACAACAGCTCTTCTTACAGTAGTGTTGGTTGCAGGGGACCTCACCTGGTGCCAAACCTCTATTAGAAGTAAGATTTCACACCTGGATGGGTCAATATAACCAGGACTCCCTATGGAAGGTGCATCTGTAACACCGAGAGTGGATCCATTACCTCTGTGGGAAAGGATCCATTGGCTGTCCCTGCCTAGCTATAGGATTGTAGTAGAAATAACAGTCTATGAGCTATTCAACCCACAGCATCTTGGGTTACTTGCAGAGAAAAAGTGAGAGAGAGGACCTTGATCAGTTTGTAAACACAGTTTATTATGCCAGCAGTCCCAAAGGAATTAGCATTCCAAATCTTTGGGCGAAAAACAGAAGAATATGGCTTCGTTTATACACCATCAGACAAAGAAATCCAATTCTCACACCTCACTGGGCATTTCAAACTCTAAATATATAGAATCTCAAACAATGAGAATAAAGATTTCAGAATATATTATAATCTACTTAAAGCACATTCCAATGCTCTCTTATTAGCAGAGAAGATGGTATGTACCAGGAGGCCCTCTGTACAGAGTAAAGCAGTGATTTATTATGGCTAACATATACCATCCTGGCATCTAATGCGTTCAGGGTCCTTCAATAGGTCAGGCAGTATCCAAACATCCCTGAACATTCTTTCTGTTAAAACCTTCTAGCAAATTCATCCCTTCTAAGAGGCCTCAACTCCCAGAATCCTCTCTGTGTGGCTGCTTGGCACTTGGCACCTATTTCTACATTTAATTCTATACATTTCCAACATAGATAGCTAAAATATATTGATTATTGAAACTCTTCCACTTCAGGATGTATATGTAGTTCAACAGTGAATTTTTTCCTTCTTTTCCTTTTTTTATTATTTGTCAATCTGGCATGTACATATTACAGTAGCTTTTAACAATAAAATATGAAATTAAAGAAGACATAAGACAAGTTACACATCTTTTTCTGTATTCCTGCACATATCAAACAATTTCTCTTAAGTTCCTTTTATAATTTCATTGAGACATGTTTGCCCACCTATTTCTAATCCTAGCCCTCCCATATAACATATATACATGATATTCTACAGCTTTCTATATATTTTATAGTTTCAAAGTTATATAATTTATAGTTTCTCTTATATAGCAACTGGAAATTAATATAATGTTCTATCTTCAAAATATAAATATTATATCAAATAGCTAGATGGATTAAATATAAATATAAATATAAATATAAATATAAATAAATTAACATACTTCCTTAAAATTAATTCCTAAAGTTCAGTCTGTTCAGGAGCATCCCCTCTCGTAGTGTCACCCAGTGGTGGTGGTAGGGTGCTTCCAGGGGCAGGACCAAAGGGGCACTCCCCCACCTCGCTGCCATAGTGCCATTTTAGGTGCCGTGGCAGCGAGATAGGGGCTACGCTTGGCCCTCTCAGCAGCCCCCTGGCCTTCTGAGTCTTCCATGGCCATGGCTGCACAGGACCCAGAAGGCAGCCACCTCCTCCCCTCGGGATGTACTATCCCACTGGGTGACACCCAGTGCAGTTTTCACCACCGCACCCCCCAGTGAAAACACTGAGTCTGTTAGACTTCTGACTGCCATTTCCCCATCTCTCTCTAAAGTGTTGTATTAAGTCTTTCCATTTAATCTCAAATTTCTTCAGCGTGGTTTCTTTAATTAGCATAGTTAATTTATCCATTTGCATCATATAATATATAATTTTATTAGCCAGTCCTTGATCATTGGTATGTGTTTCATCTTCCAGTATTTTCCGTATATTATTCTGGTGGCTGTGATCATATATAACATAATTTTCCTATGTCTCTCTTTTGTTTTCTTTTTTAATAAATATCTGGCTTCATTTTGGTTCTGACTTTCAAAATTTTTGTTATCATATTGTGCATTTGTGACCAAAATTTCATTGCTTTTCTTCTTCTTAATTAACCATGTACACTCACAAGGCTTGATCATGGGAAAGTTCTGAAAGAGCCAAATACAGAAACAGCCAGGTTTATGATTTGTATGCATAACAACTATTAAGTTCACAATCCTAAATCTAATTACTTTTAGTAATACCCACTAAAATCAATGGGAAATACCATAGATAGAGCGCAGATTGGCTAGAGCAGGGGTAGGCAACCTTTCCCCTTTAAGGGCCGAGGGACTTCAGCTCCCAGAAGCCTCAGCCATGTTGGCCAATAGTCCCATGTTGGCCAATAGCTCCTGGGATTCTGGGAGCTGAAGTCCCTCAGCCCTTAAAGGGGAAAGGTTGCCTACCCCTGGGCTAGAGAGAGGGGCCAAACTCCTAAACCCTGTCTAACCCCATTACAGAAAGAAGATCAGCACCCCCATCTGTTTGTGTTTTTTTAAATCAGAGATAAGGGAGAGATGTCACTCATTTTCTAGGACCCTAAATCACATATTCTCCAACATTTCAGAGAGAAAAACTGGGACACTTGTAGCCAAACAACATCAGAATATGGCAAAAGTTATTAAGGAGGAAGACGACACATGCTAATTGAGTACAAACTCCTTTTATGCTTTGAACTCAGTTTGCAGCAGTTGAAGTAAACTGAGGACAAAGAAAGTGGGGAGAGAGCAACTTGCACATTTGAAAAGCAGCTAAAAAAGTGGGATGACAGATGATTAATTAGGATTGTCCCTGATAAACAGTACAAAATCACTATCTTGCTGTTCTTTGGGAGAGCAGATTTGCAGTGGATGGAAGAGCTAAGCTGAACTAATAGCTAATTTAGGGAGAGAAAGAGGAATGGGGTTGAATACCTGATCTTTTCATTTTTGGGATTTTTGAGGATTTGAAAAGATCAGGTTTTTGTTCAAATTAACCCCCTTTTAAATTCGAATTTAGTTATCAGATGAGGCGGAACGGGACAAATCCCGTAAATTAAAGTCTTCCGCTTGTCCGGTTTATTTCCACTTTCTCCCCGCAACTCCCCGTGTGATAACGTCCTATGAGAGGGAAAAAGCTGAGACCTGAACAATGAGCTGCTAGTCCTTCTGTCCTTCTGTCATACTAGTGAACTGTGGTTTTTCAGTGCAGCTGGGATCCCATGTGAATTTAAGAAGAGCACATCTAACACACACAGCCCAGAATAAAAATATTTTTGTGGTCCCTGGTAATGTTTGGGGCATACCTTGGTTCAGGAAAATGGAGAGGGCATGACAGTTTGAGAGCCATTTTACACTCAGCTTGATACTGGGAGCAGTTCTCCAAAGCTTCACACATGACTCTTTCCCAGCCTTATCTAGAGATTCTTGGGATTTTCCCTGGAAGCTTCTATACATAAGGCATGTGTTCACATCTGAGCTATCGTCCCTTCTTCCCCTAAGCTTTGGCCTTTCCCATATACCTGCATATGAGATCACAGCAACATCATGGGAGTGATGTTTCTTCATGTGTATGTTTCACATATGAAGCGTAGTCCAGCTTCATTGCCTTGGGTTTGCTGTAGATGCAGCCTCCTCCTTGATTCACTAAGGTAATAATTCTTGTCAAAGGATTGAAACTGTACTGTTCCATCTGCTTCGACGTGCGCAAAGAAAAGATGCCTCTGGGCGATGTTTGTCTAAGAAAATGCAAAAATATGTATAAGATTTAAGTTGCCTCATTTCTTTTAAGGTTTACAATAATTATATGAAGAAAAAAAAATAATGAAAACGCAGTGTTTTTTTTTATTAGCATGGTAGGCTTATATGTACTATTATGAAGAGTTGCTCATTATTAAATGAGTGTATTATTTTTACATTCTTGAAAGAAACTACCCATTTCAGGGACAATGTGTTCTACTTCAGGAAGGTTTTTCTACTTTAGACTCTAGATCAGAGGTGGGCATCTCTGGAAGGCTAAGAGGGCACATTAACCCTCTAGAGGACCACAAGGAGCACATCTACTACCTCTCAAATTATTTTTTGCCTTTAGGGTGTATGGAGGCATTTTCACCATATTTTGGGTTTCAAAAAATGCCTCTCCTGGGTCTAAAATTGCCTGACACCCCCCCCCCACACACACACACCTCACATCCCCTAGTGGACATTTTGGAACATTTTGAGGCACAAAAACTTTTTTTTAAGTTTGCAAAATTGTTTTTTTTTACTCTTAGGGGACACAGAGGGCTCCAAATACAGTGTAAATGCTTTCCATAACCCCCAGAGTGCATTTCGTGTCCTTCTGGAGCAAAAAGAAAAATCTTTTTTTTAAAAAATTATTATTATTCTCCTGGAAGCCACAAAAAGAGGTCTGAGGAGTGTGGCCTGAAGCCCACACTTTGCCAACCCCTGCTCTAGATATACTTTTTACTCTATGTGAATTCTGCAGAGTTGATCAATATCTGTAGTTCAGCACCTGGAGGGTCATCTCTGCATTACGCAAGGCCTTATTGTGAGTACTGCTATGTATCAATTAAAAAGGTAAAGGTATTTATTCCCCTTTGACAAGGTTGTCGTGTCCAACTGTAGGGGACAGTGCTCATCAGCACTGTCAAAGACGACTCTGTGATCATGTGGCCAGCATGACTGCACAAAATGCTATTTACCTTTCCACTAAAATGGTACCTGTTTATCTACCTGCATTTGAATGTGTTCAAATTGCTAGGTTGGTAGAACCTACGTATCAATTAATTCCTTCAAAACCCCCCAAAAAACATGTGGTGTGTATGGTTAATTTTTATTGCTTCTCAGCTTACACTTGTCTTTCTTTCTAAACCTCTCTTCCTTATTATTATATATTTATTATTAATATTTCTGTGCATGATTTTGCCAAAACATACTAACTTGGTGCTTAACAAACCTGGAATAAATCTAAAATAACAATCTATAATAAAATAAATCTATAATAACTATCTTCTAATTAAAATGTCTTTCCTCTCTTCTTCCAAAATCTAATTATCTATAATTGTCTAAAGCCCTTGGCAGAGAGGGCAAAGTTAAAAGAGGAAAGCCACTCCCACAGAAGACACCTGAAAAATGTGAAATAGATGGGCATTGTATTCCAAAGTGGTCCCCAAGTGGCTTTCCTTTTGTAAGAAAGAGTTAAACATCCATACTTGCATTTTTCTGCAAGTATGATCTCAGCATAAAGTGCCTTGTACACCAACATGGAATGTTTTGGAAAGGAGTTGGTGCTGTTGTTAGTTGCCTTCAAATTGGTTCTGACTCCTGGTGATCCTGTGGATGAGACATCTTCAAGAATTTCTATCTTCCACTGCCTTGCCCAGATCCTGCAAGCCCTTCCCTATAACCCCCCTGTTTGAGTCTATCTTTCTGGTTTGTGGTCTTCCTCTCTTTCTTCTACCCTCTACCTTTACTAGCATTATTGTTTTTTCTAGTGATCTGTGCCTTCTCATTATGTGGCCAAAGTACGATAGTCTCAACTTGATCATCTTTGCTTCCAAGGAGAGTCTTGGTTTGACCTGTTCAAGAACCCATTTGATTGTCTTCTTGGCTGTCCATGGTATCCTAAGTACTCTTCTCCAGCACCACATTTCAAATGAGTTGATCTTTCTGTCTGCTTCCTTCACTGTCCTGCTCTTACATGGGAATACAATGGCCTGAACTATTCTGACTTTAGTGCTCAGTTGTATGTCTTTTCTCTTCAGTATCTTTCATAGCAGCCCTTCCCATTCCTAGTCTTCTTTTTATTTCTTGACTGCAGTCTCCATTCTCGTCAATGTTTGATCCTAGATATGGAAATTCTATTATTATTTCAATTTCTTCATTGTCTAGACTGAATTTGTGTACAGGTATTTAAAGAAACTTCACACATTGCAAAACAAAACTATGGCTCCTGAGCTGGGCTTGATGGCCATTTATATATAAAATATTAAATGTACAAATAATTACTTACATCACTGTTACTGCTTCGCTGAAGTTCCTTTTCAATGTCATTCTAAAGGGAGAGGAAGCAAAGACCTACCATTATGTAATGGAAATGTATATTGTGGGCTTGGGAAGAAATGTCTCTCAAAGCAATTAAAAGCACAGAAAGATTTAACATCAGGCTTATGTGACATCTGTTTTATTATATATATGTCCCATACTTTTCAGATTTTGAAGGAATAATAACTATGTCATAGAACATACCATGCCCTTATCAGTTTTTTAGTTGCAATTGTGCTATATATGCTGGGAATTGAACCTTGGTCTCCAGAGTTGTAGTCCAACGCTCAAACCACTACACCATGCTGGCTCTTATGGCCCATTATCAACAGCCAGCAGGTAGATGGCTCATTCTGGCTAGGGATGGTCAAAATTGCTGTCCAAAGCATATAAGGGTACAAGGTTGAGGAAGGCAGGCATAAGATATAGATAGACAGTTGGGCTAAGATCTGGCTAATAGCATAGGCCATGTCTTCACAACATTTTGGTCATGAAAAATGGCTGTTATTTGATCATCACATACCTTTTTATTTGTAAAATCTTCCATAGACATTGGACTTGTCTGCAAAAAGAGCCATTCAAAATGTTAACATTCATATTTTCTTTCAGTAACTATTAGCTGTTTCAGCAACTATTAATATGAGTAATCCCTTGCCAAACCTCTAGTCAATTTCCAATCAAATAGGGATTTGACAGAAGAATTCTGTTTATAAGATATAGCTGCTCGATGCAGTTAACAAAATTCATGCTGTCAGAAACCCACCTCATGTTAGTTTTCCATATTTTGCTATGTTGGAACTCATTCTTTTCTCACAGGATACAAGTTTCATCTGAGGATTTGAGCAAAAGACTAGCCATCAGTTTGGAAGCAAGAACAGAGTTGTTGTGCAAGACTTCTTTACCATTTGCAGTTGGTTAAGTTCTTACTATGTAATCATCACAATGCAACATAAGTTTGCAATATGAAGGAAAATCCATGTTTCTCCCTATACTTGGACACAAGGAAGCTCACAACTTGATAAACACAATTAACAAGTACTTCCTGCATCAGTCTGGGGATATAAAATGATCCTTTCAGGGAGGAAAGGCAGGCGGGAATTCTAGTTTGTGGCATCAACTGAAACTTTTATTCCAATTCAAACAGCAGGCACTGGGAAGGGAATGTGGAATCCAAAATGGTATTAAGAGGGCAAAGAGTTGATGTTCCTTATGTCGTCCTTTTACAATTCCAATCAAAAGCAGTGCCACTCCTCAGATCTGCTGTTTTCTTTT
Source organism: Phrynosoma blainvillii (assembly GCA_026167975.1). Lineage (NCBI taxonomy): Eukaryota > Metazoa > Chordata > Lepidosauria > Squamata > Phrynosomatidae > Phrynosoma > Phrynosoma blainvillii. The sequence continues at coordinate 114,117,143 of JANUYF010000002.1, read as the reverse complement.
CTCTTTTAAAAAAGCAAACAAACCCACAAACAATTGGTAATTATATGAATGTACTCATTACTTACATTAGTTATGTTGTATCTAATTGGTCCTAAATATAATCATTCTGGACCTTTTAAGTGTCTGAATCCAGAATTCCTAGCTTCTGTTATTAAACTACAAGGTACTGGATATTGTATATATCTTCAAGGATTCAAATCTGGCCAAAACTGAGGTTCTAGGACTCACCTAAAATTGCAAACTAATTCTCAACAAAGAAACATGTGGCTATTAATTAAAGCCTAGGGTGGACAAATCTATGGGTGTGTTTGCTGAAATACACCTATAGATTTGCCCACCCTAGGCTTTAATGGATAGCCATGTAATAATACTAATACTAATACTAACACATGTATTTTTATCCTGCCCCTCTGCGTAACACAACCGGGGTGGCTTACAACGTTAAAATATACATTCATATCCCACAATCCCACCCCTCCCTTAAAATACTATTAAACAGTGACAATTTAAAACACAGTTAAAATAATAACACAAATAAACAAATAAACAAATAATAATAACTACAGCCAAATCAGGGATATGCAGGATGGCTGTCTTTTCGTGGCTAGATGATGATGATGATGATGATTATATTTATGTTTATGTTTATGTTTATATTTATATGTTTATTTATATTCTGCCTTCCTCCCAACATAGGGACTCAAGGCAGCTAACAACTCTAAAACAATCCAAGTTAAAACCATAGAAAACATTAAAAAGCAAAGTTTAAGAAACAATTCAACAATTAAAAACATTACATTCTTAAAATTTAAAAATTTAAAACTCTTTAACACAAGAACAGCATCCTTGTCAAGCGAAGGCCTGGCAGCATAGAAACGTCTTTACCTGCCACCGGAAGGACAGCAGGGATGGAGCCATCCTGGCTTCCGTAGGGAGGGAGTTCCAAAGCTTGGGAGCAGCCACTGAGAAGGTAGTGGGACAGAGAGAAGGGCCTCTCCTGGTGATCTCAATGCTCTGGGGGGCTCATACAGGGAGATATAGTCCTTCAAATAGCCTGGACCCAAGCCGTATAGGACTTATAGGTCATAACCAACACTTTGAATTGTGCCCGGAAACAGACTGGCGGCCAATGGAGCTGTTGCAACAAGGGAGTTGTATATTCCCTGTAACCAGCTCCAGTTAACAGCCTGGCTGCAGCTCTTTGGACTAGCTGAAGTTTCTGAGCACTTTTCAATTATCTATCTATCTTATCTATTCAGGAAAGGCCTGCTGGAAGAGATCCATCTTAACAGCCTTTTTAAAGCTGTCTAAGGTGGTAATATGACAGATCTCATCCAGCAGGCCATTCCATAATCTGGGAGCAGTTGCCGGAAAGGTCCTCTGGGCGGTTGCAGACAGTCTAGTTTTTATAGGCTGCAGCAAATTCCTACCAGAGGACCTGAGTGCGTGGGGTGGATTATACGGGAGGAGGCGATCCCAAAGATAGGTTGAACGCAAGCCATTTAGGGCGCTAAAGGTGATAACCAACACCTTGTACTGGGCCCAGAAATTAATGGACAGCCAGTGAAGTGATCTTAAGATTGGTGTTATATGGTCCTTGTTGTTGTTCCTGAGACCAACCTGGCTGCCATATTCTGTACTACTTGAAGTTTCTGGACCATGTATGAGGGTAGCCCCATGTAGAATGCATTACAGAAATCAAGACGAGAGGTTACCAGAGCATGCACCACAGTTTCAAGGAAAGGGCGCAGCTGGCTTATCAGCTGAAGCTGATAACAGGCACTCCTGACCATCGCATTTACCTGATTTATCATCTGTAGTGACAGATCCAGGAACACCCCTAGACTGCGAACACAGGACTGGAGGTTGCATCCCAATATCTGGGTTCGGGGCTGCTACTGTAAGTACCTCCATTTTGTCTGGATTCAGTTTCAATCTGTTTTTCCTCATCCAGTCCATTACTGCTTTAAGACAATCACTGAGAGGAGAGGCGCCATCTGAAGTCAAAACTGAAGACCGAGACTTGGAGAAATATATCTGGGTGTCATCAGCGTACTTTTAACACCCCGCCCCATGCCTCCGAATGATCTCTCCCAGCGGCTTCATATATATATTGAATAGCATCAGGGACAGCATGGCACCTTGTGGATAGGATAGCCATATATTTCTTTGTTGAAAATTAGTTTGCAATTTTAGGTGAGTATTATAGCCTCAGTATTGGCCAGATCTGAAACCCTGAAGACATATACAATACACAGTACCTTGTAGTTTAATCACTGCAGAGAAATAAAGTACTTTGAACCAATTTAATGCCATGGCCCTATCCTGTAGAATCCTGGGATTTGTAGTTTCATGAGGCACAAAGATCTCTGACAAACCAGGCTGAATACCTCATCAAACTACAAATCCCAATATTCTGTAGCAGTTAAAGTGGTGTCAAACTATTTTATTTCTACAGTGTGGTTACATACGAATTAGTCAAGGTTTAAAAGAATGTACCTTTTGCCTTATGTGTGTGTTTTAATGGTTTCTACCCAATCCCAAATATAAATATAATTTTGGTTACCTTCAGCACTTCAGATTCTTTGGTCAACACCAAACATTGTTGGTTTGATATTTGGGTTAAAGTAACTAGATGTTTGCCACCTCGGCTACCTAAAAAACAATATAACATTTCTTGTTGTACAATTTAAAAGATACAACATTTTAAATTTTAAATAATAGAAGGTAGAATTTAAAATAATTAATTGGAGGTAATGTAATTTTATCCATTGGAATAAGAATTGTGTTGCTACACAAGTCTGATGACATGTAACTTTCATCTTTAAAATATTCAACCTTTTAAAAATGGTCATACATAAGTTTCTAGAAAGAGGATGGGGGACACCTTCCAGATGCTATGGGAGTTCAGCTCTTTCAATCCTGACCTTTGGCTATGTTGACTAGGGCTGTTCAGCGCAGCAGTCCAGATTCTTATGGATGTTCCCTATCCCTTGTATAAAACAGTGGCAGGTAACTCTACACAATATATGTTAAAGAATGCAACTTAGAAATAGGATCTGATTGATCACCAAATCTGCTATGAAGAGTTCTCCGCCAGTCAAATTCACAGTGACACTGTGTTAAAATATAGTTTATATTTTAATTAAAGTTTTCAAACAATGCAAAACAATAACTTTGACAAAGGAAAGCAAAACAACAAAACATGGATGTAATTGTTATTATGAAAACAGTACACATATTGATTAATAAGCAATGAAGTATCTGAAGTTATTAAGCTGTTGTAATTATTGGGACATTTGTCAAGACATCTTTCCAAAATCCTGACTGCTGCAATGGAGATTTTACACATTGTGAGTTGTTATTGATGTAGTAAACTAAGGGGAACCATTTCTCATGAAACAGCAATCAGTGCCCCCAACCCCATTTATTGTCTGACTTTTCCACTGACCATGTGTCCCATAGCTTCCTCCACCAATTTTCTAAAGTAAAATCACCTGTTCCTGGCAATTTCCAGTCTGACAATAGATATCAAAAAAGCAATAGGTTCTTTATGTTTCAGTGGTTTCTTCTCAGCCAGAAATGCTGTTATGTTATTTTTGACATGTGGCTTTGTTCCAACATTATTACCCTCCAAAGTAACATATTACAGATAACAGTTACTTGGTTTGTCTCTCTCTTAGGGCTTGTCCACAATGATTAATATACTCCTCATTCTAATGCAATGCAACTACACAAGATTCTGAGGAATTTGAATTTTTTTGTGGTGGTGGGGAACTCTTTAAACTCCACTGAAAAGGAATTTGCAGTATCTTCAAGGATGCACACTATTAAGCATGTGGTCATCCATCTGCACATGGATGTGCATAGTTGCGTATATTCAGCAGAGGGAAGGTAAACAGATGCAAATTTGCACAGGAAAGTGAAGACAATTAAGTGTCTATACAAATGTGTGAAAATCCACAGCAGTTTCCATAATACACTTATCTGTAGGCCTTGAAACTGATAATGGACTGCAGCTCCCAACAGCCCTAACTAGCAGAGCCAAGAGTGAAGGTTTATGGGAGTTGCAGTCTGACAGTATCCTGGAGAGGCAACCCCTAGTCTAGACCGTGTAGGTTGATGTGAAAGTTAACTGTTTATCTTAAAGTTGGGACTTATATTACTAGAACAATCCTATATGTATTTTCTCAAAAAAGCCCCACTGAGTTAAATGGAGCTAATTCTCTAGAATCCATTGCAGCCTAAATGATTGTTGTGCTTTCCAGCTCAGGAATTTTAAAGCAAAGAATGTTCATCTGACAACTCAGAATACAAACCAGGCAAATTAAGTGGTGCCAGTTGTTTCTCCAGGGATATAAACAAACCCAAGATAGATTTCTTGCCACTGCTATTGTTTCTGTACATTAAAAAAGATCATGAACTGGATTATGAACATTGTCCTTAAGGTTGCAAAAAATGTGCCTTGCATTTCCCTTCCTCAGTGGTGTAGCTGCATGGAAGTTGCTCCTTTATTGAGCAATACCTCAAAGGTTTCCCATCCCTAGTTTAGGCAATAGTGAAAAACTCAAATGGGAGTCTGCCCTGCTTTCAAAGCATCACAATGAAATACATTCTTTAAAACCTGGCCTTTGTATTCTCAAGAGAGTCAAATTAATTCTTACCCGGAATAGGGAAGTAGTCAATCTGAGTTTGCGAGGCAGAACCTATATAAAACAGAAACCAACGCATTAGAGATTGTCTAGGCACCTATAGTTCAATAGATAGACAAAATGTGCCCCTTCAGTTGTTGTCAAATTGCAGTTCCCAGAAGCCTGGCTAGCATAGCTGATGGTAGAAAAAGCTGGGTGTTTCAGTCCAACAACATATTAACGTGCACTTAATCAACTCCTTCATTTCACCATATTAAGCGACACTATTCTCATCCTCTGTCTCTTCCCTGTTGTTTTATGGATAAGATCTACTTCTCACTAAGGGGTAAGCCAATATCTAGGACTAGGTTATATGATTTCAAGATCCTGGAAACATTACTTTGGGGGATTACAACTCCAAAATCTCCCCACCAGCAAGGACACTAGTCAGAGTTAGGAAAGTTAGCAGAAAATGGCTGATCTATTTGGTTAACTATTATAAGCTTGACAATCTAATTGTTTCATTTTAGTTAAAAGGAGAAAATCTATTCAGCCATATAAATTTAAGTTAAATTCCTGTACTAAGAGCCCAACTAAAATAAAGATGAAAAATGACATTTAGGATTTAGCTCCTGTCTCCCCTACCTTTTGTTCTCTTTGATCTTCAGAGTGAAGGAAACAGCTGTATGAATTTGTGAAAAAAAATCCCCTTTCTCATTTACCCCACCAAAACCTTTTCTCTTGCTTGCCCTTCCTTTTTATAATCTCATCCCTTTACTTCCTACCCCACTCATTTCTTTAATCTGTTTCTCGGACTTTATGGCCAAACAACAATTCTCTAACCCTGAGGGACAAACATCAAACAGAAGTAGTTTGTGCAAAAATCCTTCTGTTTGTGCAAAAATCCTTCTATTTGATGTTTGTCCTTCAGAGTTAGGGAAATTGTTATGTTTTGGCCATAAAGTCCAACCAAATAGATTAAAGATGGGAGAATTAGTAGGAATAGAAGTATAAACAGAAGGAAGGGAGGGTGAATGAAATAAAGGGATGAATGGGAAGAGGAAAGAGAAGAATAAAAACAAAAAATGTCACATGTCAGATAAAGGAAATGACATGGATTGATTGTATAAATCAGATTGTAAAGCTTGTATGTATCAAGAGTCCGTTGATGATGATGATGATGATGATGATGATGATGATAATAATAATAATAATAATAATAATAATTTCTATCCCGCCCCTCTGCTGAAGCAATCGGGGCGGCTTACAACAATAAAATCACACAATAATCCTCCCAAGTCCATTGATTCAATTAGAAAAAAAATTAAAAAAGAAGAAGTTTGTGCAAAAATCCAAGGGACTGAGCAGACGTGCCAGGACAGCACAGTCTGAGCCCATGCTATTCTGGCCCTGGTGCTCACCCAGGTTGGTGCAGGGATGGGCAGGGGTTTACACACCTGTCCCCACACTGACCTGGGACCTGCTACTGGTGCACGCTCCTTACCTTGCCACGTTTTCGCTAGTACTGAGAAACCCCCGTCATCACATCTGATGCAGAAACGAGGCTCCTGGCTGCACCCATGTGGCCAAGCACCCCGCTTCCAGGTCAGGCATGGTGATGGGGGGCTTCTCTGTACCAGCAATGGTGCAGCAAGGTAAAGAGTGTGGGAAGCCATATAAACAGCCAGGGTTTGCCATACTTTTTCCAAGAAACTCCAGAGCAAACAGGATCAAATTGACCCAAGATAAAGGCTGTTTACCCCAGGATCAGACCGGATCCACTGGAACTGTGTCTAGTCTACCAGAATCGGGCCCAAACCTGGCCCTGGGGTTTTGACCTGCAGCATCTGAACTAGACAACGCAAAGCTGTGGGGAATAGAGACCTTTTGGCCCATGCGGACAACCATCAAGAGAACTAGGCTTTGGGTAAATAACCAACTAAGAAATATAATTATTGTTGGCCCTTTATTGTCATGACAATTATTGTCATGCTGGTGGGGGGGGGATTCTGAGAATTGTAATCCAAAAAAGTATCTGTATTTTTCCCCAGCCTGTGCCTATTTCTGTCTAAATTACACAATGTACTTGTTGCAAGCTTTCGAAGCTCCATGGGCTTCTTCATCAGGCAAGATGGTACAAACCAAACAGGAGAAAAACATTTGGAGATGTTAGTCAGATGCCTACATGTTGTCTCAGTCTTTAGTTAAGATGGTCTATGGTGGGGAGGCATAGACAAAAGAGATGGAAATGGATTTTAAATTTCCTGGACTTTGCCAATCTCCCTATAGCCACAGAGCCAGGAGGAGGAGGAGCCTGCCTACAAAAGATATCCTCCCCACCATAGACCATCTTGACTAAAGACGGAAACAACATGTAGGCATCTAATGTTGCAGAAACTCCGACAAAAGACCCACAGAGAATTTCGGAAAATGAGATTTATTTCCAAGTAACGCGCAGGCTCTTAGTGGAATCCAGTTCCAAAAAACCAAGAGCCCTGATTGACAGATCTTGAACACTTTTATAGACAATTAATTGGCTTTGTGACATACAGAAAACTCCTTTTCCCCACCCTCTATAGTTTCCTAATGTATGCTCAACATTTCCCTTTCTTGCAGTTCTGTTTAGATTTTGAGCAACTAGTTTGCAGAACAGTTTTAGGACAAGATAACCCATCCCAGGACCCTTCAGTCCTCTAGTAAATGTTGACAGAACAGTGTCCACTGAGGGAATGTTTGCAGGACAAATTGACAAGAACAGTGTAATTAGTGACTTATTGTCTCTGCGTCAGCATTTGTGAGTACAAAGTTTCAGAAAATACATTGGAGGGGGAAAAATTTTAAAACATGTTAAGATTCTCTAGTCTGACCCCTTAAAAACCTACCTCACTAACATCTCCAATAGTTTTTCTCTTGTTTGGTTTGTAACATCTTGCCTGATGAAGAAGCCCATGGAGCTTCGAAAGCTTGCAACAAGTATATTGTGCATTTTGGTTAGCCAATAAAGGTATCACTGATGGATTTTTGTTTGAATTTGCTAAATGGCCAACACAGCTACTCCTGAATGTTTCCTATTTCTGTCTGTAAGACTAATTCCTTTCGCTTGACACATACTTTCATATATAACTCTCAGATGTTATGTTAAAATATCTAATATTTAACCTGTGTTCTTTTTTCTTTCTTTCTCTTTTTCTTTCTACTTTTCAGTCGCAAGGCATGCAAGTAGTTTGTTTTCTTTTTTTTAGCTCCTGCTCTGATGCAAACTTATAGTTTTTTTAAAAAATGGATAGATGGGAGTGAAGGTTCAACTCCCTTGTAGGTCATGCCTCAGTGTGCTTAAAGGTTTTTTTTTACAGGTGGGCACTACACAAACTAGGCTGCATCCTCACTGCAGAAATAATGCAGTTTGATGCCACTTTAACTACTATGGCTCAATATTATGGAATTCTGGGAATTGTAGTCTGTTGTGACACCAGAATTCTCTGACAGAGAAGGCTAAATATCTCACAAAACTACAGTTTCCAAAATTCCATTAGATAGAGCCATGACATGATGTCAGACTGGATCATTTCTGCAGTGCAGATGCAGCCTTAGTGTAATTTGTACTTTGACCCCTTAGATCAAAGGCCATCAACTGTCATGGGTTTAGGAGCCACATTGCTATCCTACCATGCAAACAACAACAACAAAAAATGTCCTCAACTGTCCTCCATTGGGTGTAGGGAGCAATTTTGTCATCCCATCCCCAGCTGTATTAAGCTCAGGGGAGGCTCAAGGGAGATCTATTTTACAAAAGGAAGTAGCCTGAAGTCAACTCCTAGGACGTTATCACACGGGAGGAATCTGTTGGTTAATCCACACAAATCCCAAACAAAAACTGAAATTGCGCCTCACGATTTCACACGACGTCGCACAGAAACTGGTCAGAAACTGGACAGAAACTGTTATTATCTGAGATCTTTTTAATTTCGGGAGTTTAGAGGAAATGCATTTGCGAAATTACAGTAATTTCGCATTTACTGTAATGTGAAAAGCAAATACGCACGGACAATTCTCTTTTAAAACCTGGAGGAGGGCCAAGAGGAGGAGGAGGAGGAGGGGCCTCCAGGGAGGGAAAGTCCCGGGGTCCTGCCATGCAGGGAAGGCAAGGCAAGGCGAGGGAAGTTTGGGACGAGGAGAAGTTTGGCATTTGGGATGGAGGGGAACGAAGGCTTCCTTCGCAGCAGCTGTGGGTGGATGTGGGTGCAAGTGTGGGGTGTGCTTGTGGAGCAACTTGGAGCTCCATCTCACCATGAAGTTCTGCCCTGCAGGTCCTACAAAGGGGAAAGGCTTATGGGGGGGCATGGGAGCTACCTCCAGTTTCCCCCTCTCCTGGGCATCATCCAAGGCTCTGGCTCTCCCCAGGGAACGCCCAGCCCTTCCTTCCTTCCTTCCTTCCTTCCTTCCTTCCTTCCCTTTCCTCCTCCTCCAATGCCAGGAAAGGAGAGAGAGAAAAGGGAGGCTGAGTCATTTCAATCCCTCCCTTGCCTTGCCTTGCCTTTCCAGCCTCCTCCTCATCCTCTGCTCTCTTGAGAGGTCCTAACCCCAACAAAAGGGGGTTAGGACCTGTGCAGGAGGACATGACCCCAAATGTAGGACAGTCTGACATTTCCTCCTGGGAAATGCAGGACTCGCCCTGGAAAAAGGAGGAGTCTGGTCACGAAACACACCCATTTCCAGTACATGTACGGGTTCTTTTCACTTGTGTATGAAAGTTAAAAACGTCTTTTTTTCGCTTTTAACTTAATTCCGTTATTACTGTAATTACGTGTGAAAAGCTTTTGCGCAATTAAGCTCTTTTTTCGCTTCTTTTCGGGATGCTTCATTTCCACTTTATCTCTTTAACAACGAAACCGGTCCACATGTGATAACGTCCCTAGGTAACTTAGAAAAATACCTGTCCTGGGTCCAAAATGGCCAGAGTCATGATTTGGTAAAATCTCCCCTTATGCCTCCTTCCTAGAACATGTTTGGGAGCATTTTGGGCATGACCAATCACAATGCAAAGCTAATTAAAAGATACTAAAAAAATATGCCAAACACATAGCGGAAGAAACCCATGTGCTATGACAGATGCCTTTCATTTCTTGGGTGAACACCTCTGCAAAAAAAAAGTCTGATTAACATGTTGAGTCTTCACCCTCATGGTACTTTTTTATGTGGACCTGTGTGGTGTATCTCTGGACATCAAGCCAATGTAGTGTCACTATAGGGGGAGCTGAGGCCCAGAGAAATTGGGGAAGTGGCAATCACTATAGAGTGGTCTCATTGGCACTGAAAGTAAGGAGGTCTTTTAAACTAATTTTAAAAATAACAATTTGGGGGAATTAGCCCTGAGCATCATCATCTGTCTGACTCTGTTGGATGCTGACATCAGAGCTGCGAAGTTATCTGGGCTAAGAGAAAAAGGCTAAAGCAGGAGTGAGAACAATGCAGCCTTCCAGATGTTGGTGGACTGCAACGCCTAGCAGCCCCAATTAACATGGCCAATAATGAGGTATGGTGGAGGTTACGGTCCAACAAATCTGAAGAGCTGGAAGATTTCTATTTCTATGGTCCTGATAGTGTTAAAAAACAAACAAACAAACCTCTTAACATTCAAAGTTGGGAAAGTTTCCACAAATAGGAATAAATCCACAAATATTTTTCCATCTCATGATGGACTCTGCGAACAAACAAAATACCTTTGGATCCCTGGTGTTCACGGAGAAATATCCCATTGTGCTTGAACAATACTTCTTTCCCCTCTTCTGTGTATAATAGAATTTTTCTTTCACTGAAAGGATTGCCAGAGCCTTCAATAGACTGCTTCCTGAGAAAATAGGAATCAATTTATTATGAAACTCATCTTTTTTCCCCCCTTGCAATTTATGTTTATTTAACACTAACTGTCTAATTTACAATTTTAAAAAACAGGATTAAGTTTCCATCTAAACTGGGTTTGCTCTGTTTTCAGGTATATATCATGGGGGGGGGGGTGTTATGGTCTGAAAAGGTTTTTGGCAAAATGTCCATCCTCTTTACTAGATTAGTCATATTCTCAGAAACCCAGAACATATCTATTCTAGAAAAAGATTTGTGGCAATTTGAGAAAAATGTGTACTTTCTAGAATTTGTCCAAGACACTCTGTCCTCCACTGCTCTGCTTAGGTCTTGTAGATTCAGGCGCATGACCTCCTCGTTGAGTCCTCTCTTTCTACTACCTACCTTTCTACTACTTTCGTAGCATCATTGTCTTTTCTAATGATTCATGCCTTCTCATGATGTGGCCAAAATACAACAGGATCAATTTAGTCAGCCTGGCTTCCAGGGAGAGTTTGGGCTTGATCTCTTCTAGGACCCATTTTTTGTCTTTTTGGCTGTCCACGGTATCCTCAGTACTCTTCTCCAGCACCACATCTCAAAGGAGTTGATTTACTTTCTGTCAGATTCCCCCCTTTTTTAAATTTATCTTTTTCTGGGGGGGGGGGGGAGAGAAATAACCGTAACAAAGCTCAGCCATAACCATGCAATCTTATAGTCATATTAACATCTGCTATCTAATCCTATACAAATTCTCTTGTTATGTTTTCTTTATGTACATATTTAGACAACCATTCTGCACCTCTATTTTAGTTAGGTATGATTTTTGTTGTTACTTCTTTGTTTCCCACAGATTAGCTGTTTTTCCCCATTCATTTTCATAAGTTTGTAGCATTTTATTACTCAGGTACATGGTTAATTTGTCCATCTGTGCCATTTCCATTAGTTTTAAAATCCACTCATCTATATTCGGGATTCATTGATCTTTCCATTTCTTAGTGCAAACCATTCTTGCACCTGTTACTTCATATAGGAGAATACGCTCGAATCTTTTCCCTTTCTGATTTTCTAAACTGATTGGCATATTTAATAGATAGGTTTCTGGAGTTAGAGGGAAATTAATTTTTAATGTTTCTGTTATTCTTTTATGTATTTCCCTCCAGTATTCTTTGGCCTTCTCACACTTCTACCACATATGGTAGAAGGTGCCATTCGTTTACCCACATTTTCAACAGTTGTTTTTTGGCTTGTTATATATTTTGGCTAGTTTCACTGGTGTAAATACCATCTATAGAAGAGCTACTTTCTGTCAGCTTTTTAAACTATCTAGCTCTTGCATCTGTACATGGTGATCGGGAATACAATAGCATGGATGATCCTCACTTTAGTGTTCAACTATGGATAGTCATATCACAATGCAAAACTGATGATGTCATATTGCCATGGAGGGCCATTTTTCCCTTTACTGGGGTTTTGGCACTTATCTTTGCATTGCATGACCTGATTCCTACTGGTTAATCTCAGTTGGAATAGATAGCTTAATTAATTGTTGAGTAGAAAGTCACCATGTAGATAAATCCCATTGTTTCAATGTTTTTGCTCTATTTAGGAATGAACATAAGATTCAGGTGGTGGTCTTTTAAAAAACAACACACCCAGTAACACTGAATATTATTTATTTACTCTTTCATTTGTTACAAGTATTTTGGGAACCTGGAATTTTAACTTTTGAAAGTTTTGAATTCCCATTATTCATTTATAGTGTTTTAAAAGTAATCCATTTCCATTATTTCTTAGAATGTGGAAGAGTAGCATACTGAGTTATTTATTAACTGCTTCTTGTGTTTTTATTCCTTCCCATTACTTTTTAAAAGGAAAATATCTTCTGATTTCAAGGAATGCTATAAAACATGAAAAATTCCTGTCAAAATCCCTCTAAATTTTCCCCTTCAAAGTAACTTTTGAAAGCAAATGAAACCCATTACTTGTTACACCAATAAAGTAACTTCATTCTTACAATGGGAATGTATCTTGGGGCTCATTCCCACTATGATTTGCATCGATTTGCTGATCACTTTAAATGTGCCTCGTCCCCATTTGAAACAGTTTCACATGTGACTGCAGTCGTTTGGGCTCACTTTGAAGCGAGACAAATGCAAAAAAATCACTCTTTTCTGACATTAGTTTTTTTGCCAGTCCTTTTGAAAAGAAGCTATTAGCAAGCATGTTTAGCAAGTGGGAATGAAGGACTTGAGTCACATCAAACTGAAGTGGAGAGATTACTGTGGCAGAGGGTTGGCACATCCCTCACCAGTTTTTGGGGAAATCCGCCATTTCTCCCCTCTCACCGCTGCCTTTGTGCTTTGTGGTGTGACCTATGGGAGCATTTCTCATATATATATATATATATATATATATATATATAGACAGTATATGCACTCCGTTGTATTTGCAGTTACTTGCAATTACTTGCTGGTGGTGAGCCAGGCCAGCAGACTGATTGCGGCTTAGTAAGACAAGTAATTGCAAAAACAATGGAGCACATATACTGTCAATTTTTTAAAAAATTGTATGCATCCTGAGGAAAAGTCCTCCATGACAGCCATGGATGCATGCATCCAAGGGGAGAGTCCTTCATGACAGCCATGGATGCATGCATCCCAGGGGAGTATTCCGGCCACGGCACCCATGACTTCCTCCTGTGTTTTCTTGAATGTGTTGCTGGTTGTGTCAACATGATTGAGAGGCATTTTGAAGGGGCACAAACTAGTGGGAATGACAATCATGTCAAAAAAGAAGTGAGTAAAGAAAAGTCCCACTTCCATAGTGGGAACGATGCATCGAGTGGAATCGATTCACTGACCCAGAGCAAAAGCAAATAGCAAACCAGGTTAAATGTAAGTGGGAATGAGCCTTTGGCTAAACTCTTTTTATTCCCAAACTCTATTCAATTACAGGTAAATACATTCCCTGTAACCTGTAGCTTCTGAGCTCTGGGTATTGCATTCAACCCTTTGAACATATGAATAATAGAATAATAGAGCTGGAGGAGATCACAAGAGCCATCCAATTCAATCCCCTGCCATGCTAGAATACACAATCAAAGCACTCTCAACAGACGGCCATCCAGCCTCTGTTTAAAAACCTCCAAAGAAGGAGATTCCACTGCAGCAGCAGCAGCAGCAGCAGATCCCATTGTTGAGCAGCTCTTACCATCAGGCTGTTCTATCTAATGTTTAGGTGGGATCACTTTTCCTGTAGTTTGAATTCATTGCTCTGTGTCTTAAGGATGAAACAGACTGCCCCAAAGGATCGACTCCTGGCCTCCCCTTTGAGCACCGGATCAGGGCCGTGGCAACAGCATGCCATGGTCCCAATCCAGCATTTTTCCAGCCTAAAAAGCTGCCCTTTCCACCACCATCATGGCTCTTCTGTCATGCCACAGGAATGTCACAATGCTGCCTGCCATCTGGGTGGGCGGGTGGAATGATGCTGGCTTGGGGTCAGAGTCAGGGCATGCATATCTAAACACCATGCCCCCACACCACCCCCAAGCCAGCTGAAGCTGCCAGTCTGTTTTCCTCCTTAGTCTGTGCAGCAGCAGAAAACAAGCTTGCTCCATCCTCAATATCATACCTTCTCAAATATTTAAACATGATAGCCATCTAAATATAACTTTTTTTTTCTCTAGGCTAAACATACCCAGCTCCCTAAGCTGCTCATCATAGGGCATGTTTCCAGACCTTGAGCATGACCTATGCCCAGGGAGATTTACAAAAACAGTAAATCCACTGAAACATAGAATACAAATGTATCTATAATAATCAGCAACATGACACAGAATCTTAAAAGCAACACCAAGCAGTCAGGAAGATTGAAATTGCATCTGAAAAGCTTGAGGTATTTTAAAGTCTTCAGAACAGATAATAAAGTGGGCCCAAGGTGGATCCCTTTGGAAGTGTTCTGCTTGTAGAGTGTCACCACCATGAATACTCTCTCTTGTGGCCACATCTGCTTTATCAGATGGCAGAGGTACCACCCACAACACACAGCCAGCCAGTCCTCCACATCAATCTAGGAATAGGTGGTACATCTAGATAAGTTTAGACCTTGGTCTTAATCACCTTAGTGTTGGGGGGGGGGCAGGCTTGGGATGGTCATTATGTAATATTTTGGTTGTGAAAGAAACAGCTAACATTTCTCCTCTGCCACCTTGCCTTTTCCAAACATTATAACTGCTTTGTTAGAGCCAAACAAGAAACAGTTCTTTGCTGATGTGGCCCTGTGAATTATTGGGTTGGTCCAGTGGGTGGGGAAACCCTAAAGAAGGAGCTGTTCTTAGTAGATGAGTTCAGAAAAAGGCGAAGAAGAGCTGCAGTTGCCAGGGCTAAGGGTAGGCCCTTTTCACTTTGAATAAAGTAGCTGAATTTTCAATTGTGTATTTACAACTTCTTCTATTTCTCTGCACTGATTGTTGCAATAATTCTCTTTGTCCTTGTGCACTGATCATTGGACTTTAGCATTCATGGTTCTGATTGTGTTCCTGAACACCAAGTGAGGATCATCCAAGCCATCATATTCCCCATCACCATGTACAGATGTGAGAGCTGGACAGTGAAGAAAGTCAATAGAAAGAAAATAAACTCATTTGAGATGTGGTGCTGGAGAAGAGTGCTGAGGATGCCGTGGATGGCCAAGAAGACAAACAAATAGATTCCAGAACAAATCAAACTCAAACTTTCCCTTGAAGCCAGGATGATCAAATTGAGGCTGTCATACTTTGGGCACATCATGAGAAGGCATGATTCATTAGGAAAGGCAATGATGCTGGGAAAGGTTGAAGGCAATAGAAAGAGAGGAAGACCACATGCCAGATGGTTGAACTCAATCAAAGAGACCACAGGCCTAAGCCTGCAGGAGGTGAGCAGAGCAGTGGAGGACAGAGTGTCTTGGAGATGTCTCATCCACAGGGTTGCCATGAATCGAAGTCGACTCACAGGCAGTTAACAACAACAACATTTACAATTGGACAAGGAGGTAAAATATTTCTCATGGAATTCTGTTATACATTTGCATCCATGTTGTATCTTTTATTTAGGGTATTTAAAATACATCTAAACGTTGTTATACTACTGGGCAGCATAGGCAGAAGAGTCCTGCAGTCAGGTCCTGCACTGGCTTTTGGAACAGTGCATATGTGCCAAATTTAACATATAATGTATTGTATTGTTGCTAAATACATATATTGGGATTTAAAGTTCAATTGTGTTTTCAATATTCATTTTAAAAGATAAAGGTAAAGGTATTCCCCATTGACAAGGTTGTCAAGTCGTGTCCAACCATAGGGGACTGTGCTCTTCTCCGTTACTAAGCTGAAGAGCCAGTGTTGTCCGAGGACTACTCAGTGATCATGTGGCCAGTATGATTGCACAGAATGCTGTTTACCTTCCCACTGAAGTGGCACGTATTTATCTACTTGCATTTGCATGCTTTTGAACTGCTAGACTGGCAGAAGCTGGGACTAGTAACAGGAGCTCACTGGCCCCATAGAACCCAGGAAGAGGTATGCTGACATTTATTTAAAATACCCTTCAGTGTGTGCAGTGCTGCAACTTAAACTCACTTAAAACCCAGCATTGAAATTATTGTCAAAGAGGTGAATTGAGGATTTCTTCCAGTTCTATTACTTTATTATTTTATGTTTGTATGAGTACAGGTTTTGACTTGAATGCATTGATTTGGGACATTTTGTCATAGGAATAGGATAATATATTTTAAAAGCCCAGGCAATAAACTGAGGGCCTAAGCAGACGACTAAAACAGTCGTCTTGGAGGCCCGGAAGAGGAGGAGCCACCGCACGCGCGGCGGCCCTTCCTCTTCCTGAGGTCGCCCTGAGCGCTTCCGGGCCACCGCACGCCGGACGCGTTCAGGGCGACCTCCCTCCACAGCGTCCGGACGCGCTGTGGAGGATAAGTGGCAAAAAGGGCGCCCGCCGCTTTTAGGGCGCTCTTTTTGCGACTTATGAAAGGAGTGCCTTTTTGGCGCTCCTTTCAGGGTCGCCGGGGAGGCGCCGCGGTGAGGCTGCCATAGCCCCGCGGCGCTCCGGACCAGGGCGCTCCAAACGCCCTGGTCTGCATCCCCCCTGTGTAACTGTAGCCCTAACTACATATATATATTTTTCCAAATAAAAAGGAAAGAATCTTTTAGCAAGCAGGAACAACCACAGTTGATACTGGAATGTTCATGGCACAGCCAAGGTGCTGATATCAGGCTCATTTGCCTCTGCACGCATTGCTACTGTTACTTGTAAACGCCTGTGGTTTACAATTAGGACTTTATCACATGGGCAAAAAAAAAAAAGAGGATTTTAGCACTATGCTCCCATCAATATCCTGTCAATATTGTGCAATAGCATAATGCTTTTCACACGATGTTGCACATTATCTTTATCGCGCTATTATCCCATGAATAAAGTGGCAAAATTGTGCCACTTTTTATTCATGGGAAAATCTGTGAATAAAAAGTGGTGCGATTTTGACACTTTATTCACAGGATAATCGTGCAATAATGACGTCGTGTGAAAAGCATCACGTTATTGCACAATATTTATGGGATATTGCGGAAGCATAGTTCTAATATCCTGTTTCTTTTGCCCATGTGATAAAGTCATTCCCAGAAAGGCTAGTATTATGATTACAGATTTAAAAATGAATTATCATTTTAAAAAATGCTGCCAAGACACAATCATAGGTAGAAAACTATTTGAATTAAAGATGACTATTCTCGCCAAAACAGCAGATATGTAGTTCTCACTAAGTTATATGAGTGGTAATAAATGAAAATCAAAAACATATTTAGGCAAAAATGCACACAAATGTGTGTGTGGTGTCATTTGTAAATATATAGATACAAATCTGTTTTTTTAAAAAAACCTTTAAAATGTTGCAGTCTGCCAAAGTGAAAACTCATTTTTATATTTCTACCATTTGAAAATGTCATTTTCTAGGTGCACTTTTTGTGCTAGCTGATTTGTTCTGGAGGTTCTAAATGAAAGCAAGATAATATTTAGTTTAAACACATGAGTAGTTAGCAGAAATGTTTAAGGTTCTCCTATTATGCTGAAGTGAAAATTAATTCTCTGGCTTACCCCATCTGTAGATCCTTTGCCTTGTCTTCTACCTCCTGGAATTCTGTTTCCTCTCAACTGGTCCAGTTGTGTAGTCTATTGCTGGAACAGCACTTCTCAACAATTTATTTGGCTCGCATGGTGGCTGAATGCCAAAAACAGGGTGGAGAGAGGCAAGACAGCCTTTGATGATGAAAGAGCTGAAACACAAGTAAATAGAATTCTGGGATCGTTTAATTCCTGGAATTCAATCGTCACAACTTTTTCTGACAAACTGTGGCATCTCAGCACATGATGCAGGTGTCTTGCCAGAAAGCTGTGATAATTTTCTTCTCTGGGAAATGAAAAATGGCCATCGAAAGGCCAGACTGATGGAAGGGGACAATCAGGGGGCAAACCTGGCTGACATACCTAAGAGCAAGGCCGTAACAGAGAGAAGGAGCATTACTCCTTCTAATAGCTAACTTTAAGGGAATGTAGGCAGGGGAATGCTACTTTTTCTTGTCTTGTGTTTTTCAAATTAAATTTACCAGAATCCTGCCATGCTGACTGCAGGATTCTGGGAGCTATATCTCATAAACATACTTTTTCAAGTTATGGAGAGGATTCTAGGTAAAACAGAATACTGCATAACAAGCAGGAGAAGTATCCTAAGGTTTACAGAAGTACAGTCTTTACAGACATGCAGTTTTTCAAAGCACAGTCCTATGAACATGTCTTAGGGACCATAAAATAGATTGAAAATTTTCCTCCAAGGCGAAGGAAATTTTCTGTAACGATAACATATCTTTATTATTATTATTAGCTTACAGTTGTAAACCGCTTAGAGACTGTTTAGTGTAGTATGAAGTGGTATATAAATGAAGCTGCTATTGCTATCTTTGGTGAAATATTGCTGCATTTTTTCATGGTAATAGCAAAATACAGTATCAGCAAATATACCCATCTTGCACTTTCAGGTTTCAGCACACCCCATAAAGAAACACTAGATCAGTGGTGGCGATCCTATGGCACGCGTGCTAGAGGGGGCACTCAGAACCTTCTCTGTGGGCACACACACTGTCGCCCCAGCACAGAGTTTGCCAGAGTTCGTTACTATAAAGCCAGATGGACACAGCACTTTGTGATGAATAAATGGGTTTTGGGTTGCAGTTTGGACTCTCGGTCTCTAAAAGGTTTGCCATCATTGCACTAGATTGTCACCAATTCCACAAAACTGCAGTCAACAAGTTTTCGTCTTGCTTTCAGGATTTTGAAATCCAGCTTCTAGCATCACACCAAGGCCTAGTTTCACTGCCTCTGCAAATGTTGACAATATTTCTCATGTATCCTCACTACTGCAGCAAAACGAGTTCAGCAGAATACTAACAGTAATGAAATAGGTACCTCATCCCGTTTCTACTTCCTTTTGGGGGCAAAATTTCGAAACAGTGTTCATTCATTCAACTAAACAAGGAACCAGAGCTTATAGGCCTTTGAGGCCTAAATTAGGCTTTGAACTAAATGACCACCGTCACGTATCACTATTTCAAATCTTGGTTCCATTGAATGTCTGAGCTGTGTTTTGAAACATCATACAAATAAGGAACTGGGAACTAGGAGCTTGCATCAGCTTCATGTAATATTATCTAAGCCAGGGGTAGGCAACCTGTCCCCTTTAAGGGCCGAGGGACTTCAGCTCCCAGAATCCCAGGAGCTATTGGCCAACATGGAACTATTGGCCAACATGGCTGAGGCTTCTGGGAGCTGAAGTCCCTCGGCCCTTAAAGGGGAAAGGTTGCCTACCCCTGATCTAAGCATATCTACAATTTACAATTCTGATTGCTCTGAGCTAGCAGCATTAACCTGGCAGGTTTGACTTCTACTGGTGTATATCTAGGATGTTACAGACACTCACCTCAGCCCGCCTGCCACTGTTTCTCTAGCAGCCAGAAAGCCAGGGCCAAGAAGTTTTGGAAGAGAGAGAGTTGGGGATCTCAAGGAGGAGAAGAAATAAGAACAGTGGCAGCTAGAAACTCCCATGTCAGCATGCTAGTGAATCCATGCTAGGTATTAGTCAAAACAGACTTTTTAGCTGAAACAGGGGAAAGTTTCAAAAAGATATCCAGTATGCTGAACTCTGTTCCTAGAACAGGTTCAACACCTTGAATAACTCATTTATTGATTGGATTAAATCCCAGGGTGCATTTACTGGCAATATTCTGTATTGACTAACTAGCACACTGAACCATGTGTCCCCTTTGCAAAACTGTGCTGCCTTTTCCACAGCTAGTGTGGCAAGGACAAGGGACAGAGAAGCCTCAAAACAAGGAAATGCCCCCATGGTTTCATTTTGGTTTAGAGATAATTGTTTATGTAGTATGGAAGCTTCCTATCACCATGGGACAATTGCAGAGAAGCTGAACTATGCTAACTGCTCTTCTTTTCTTGAGATGTAGGAACCTTTCCATACTATTTCTGCCTCTGGTACCCAGGTTTCTGTTAAAGAGGTCATGCCCAAGATATTTTGTTAACTGAGATATATTGGCTGCAATGCACATGTCCATCTATGCAAACACACAACATGTGACTTTAAGATCAGGATAAAAAAATTAGAACTTGGAAAATTTATCTAAGGCTGCATCTGCACTGCTGAAATAATCCAGTTTGACACCACTTTAACTGCCATGGCTCCATATTATGGAATTTTGGTATTTGTAGTTCATAGTGGCACCAGAGTTCTCTAACAGAGAAGGCTAAATATCTCGCTGAACTACAAATCCCAGAATTCCATAGCATTGACCCATGGCAGTTAAAGTGGTGTCAAACTAGATTATTTCTGCAGTGTGAATGCAGCCTAAGACCATGAGAGTAAAAGAGAGCAGGAACATCACTCCTTGTAATATCTATCTCAGGTAATGAGTACAAGCAATATGGAAGCTTGGAAAAGTTAATTTTCAGGACTCCAGTTTCCAAAATCTCTAGGCGCTGTATCCCTTTTACAAAATACCATTTTCAAGTTCTGTTTAGAATTATCCAGTGGCTTTTCTGGGCTATACTTATTAACCCATGTTAAAGAGGAACAAAAAGACTGAATGATAAGTAAATACTTGAAAAGAGAATGTCAGAGTATGACCAACATCATGCTGAAATATCTTTGTTTTTCTCATATACCAGCCCAGCCTTCTGTTTCCCCTGATCCAAAGAAGAATTCCAGAGCAAGGGAAAAGGGTAACACAGACAATAGTAGAATCTGGGAAAGTAGAGAAATTGAGGGCAACAGAATGCAAAGAATGGGAGGAAGCAAATATCACTCTGAACTGGAAAAGTGAAATTAAAGTGAGAGAGATGAGTTGCTAGACGAGCAAAACAATTCATACCACTCTCACAGTATTCTTCCCTAGATTCACCTCACTGTCACCACACCGACTTGAAATAAACTGGACTCAAATTGTTTTGATAGCCACACATTCCTGTGCCCAAATTCAAATTGGTGCAAAAGGGGCATACATGGTTAAGGGGCTATGGAGGATGTCCTAAATGGGGATGGAGCAAACACACTGGGGGGCAGTTAATGCAGCTTTTCCGAGGCGGCACTGAAGCCCCACCAATCGCACTGCCAGCCCTGAGGTTTCCCAAAATGAGGATGGAGCAATCGCATGGGCCGGCAGCGGCTGCTTAATTTTTTTTGCAGTCTTTCAGGTGAATGTGCACGTGCGCAAGAATAATGTTGGCATTGCTGTGCACCTGCGCACTGTGCGAAGCAGCAAGATCAGGAATGCCACGTCACCAGAGTGGCCCACACTGGTAGTCAGCCTGCAGTGCACAGCCACAGGAGCCGCTGCAATGACCAATGCAGCAGCTGCATGCATACAACACTGCAGTGATGACTCAGAGGACACAGAAGGGACAACTGCTAGAGTGGGTGCCACAAGCATTGCACGGTGTACTGCTGCTGTTGCCACTCTGATGCCACCCAAGAGAGCCCCGCACCACTGGTGAATGTTCCCCAGAAGCACAGCTGGTGGAACAGGTTTGTCATGTACATCTGGTCTGATGAGCAATGGAGGATGTTCTTCCGAATGCCCTGTGCTCTCTTCCACAGGATAGTGGAAATACTGCATTCGGAAATGGAGCAGTCAGACAGTATTATGAGGAAAGCCATCCCGGTGGAGAAGAGGGTTACCATGGCCATCTGGGTACTCACCCACAAAGCCAGCTACAAGCAGACATCAGAGCAGTTTGGGGTCAGCCTTACCACTGTGAGGGAAATGTTGGTGGAGTTTGCCCTCAGCATGAAGAAGTTTCTGCTGACACAGACAGTGTACCTGGGGGATGCTGTTCTGGTAAAGAATGTCACACACACTTGTCCCTTTTCCCTCCTGCGCAGAATGTGTCACGAGTTGGCATACAGTATGGCATTTAATGTATAGATTAGGCTGCCAAGTTCACTAAACCTGTGCACATATGCAAAAAAAGGTCATGACTTGGCATACAGTATGGCATTTACTGTATAGAATAGGCTGTTAAGGTCGCTGTACCTGCGCATGTACGCAAAAAAGTCATGAGTTGGTAAGTGACCTGACTTTTTTCATTAATCCTCCACTGCTCTCCCTTCTTGTCACCCACATATCATGCAAGGATTCTCTGACCTCGGCTTACCCCAAGTAGTGGGTGCCGTAGACGGGTGCCACTGTCTGATTGTGCCACCCTTGGGGTGGAGGAATGAGTTCATCAACTGAAAAGACACCTACTCTGTTGTCCTCCAGGGGACATCAGATCATAGAGGACAGTTTGTGGATGAGGAATTGGGCTGGTCTAGTGTAACTCACAACAGAAGGGTGGCAAGGAACTCCATCATCTTTCAGGCCATGGAGGCTGGCATCTACGTGCCAGGGAACCCCACCACCACCATGAAGGGGAAAGTGAGCGGGGTGCATGGGTGTGAACCCTGATCATGCATTTTGGACAATTTAATGGCGTTTTACCAACGGTAAGCCTCCCGTGTGAAAATCCTCTGAGGTACTGTATTTCAGTGTCGAGGAGTTCTTACTGTCAGGGCAGTTAAAGTGGACTCAATTTGCACTATTTCTGGCAGTCTGCAAAGGCCCTAAAACATAAAAGAACTCTACTCCCTCAAACTGATGAGAAAGAAAACCAAATAATTAAAAATATATTATTCTACCATTACAGAGCCTACTAAATTCAACTGTGTAGCTACTAATAATCATAACCACAAATTATTACATTGTTAGGTTTCTTGTTGCTCAAAAAATCCATAGTTTCCAGTCCTTCAAAAAATCTTCAGTTGGTTCATCTTTTAAAATGGACAACACTTTGGCAAATTGAGCAAAGTTCGCAATGTTAATAACTCATTCTTCTATCATTGATACTTTTGTCTGTTTCCAGGTTTGTGCAAACAGTATTGTTGCAGCTGTTATCATATATCGAAGGAGTAGTCCATATTTCTTGTTCAATTTGGATCGCCTGAGAGGGTTAGGAATTGGAGGCACTGCATTGCAGGGGTTCCATTCCTTCCTCTTGGGCAGATTCCAGAAGGTGAGGCTCGGGGACAGTTGCTCTAATAGGAAGGAACTTAATTGTGGCGTCCCTCAAGGCACCATCATGTCCCCGATGCTGTTCAACATATATATGAAGCTGCTGGGAGAGATCATTCAAAGTCATGGGGTAGGGTGTTATCAGTATGCTGATGACACCCAGATATATTTCTCCACGTCTCGGTCATCAGCTTTGACTTCTGATGGCATTTCTCCTCTCAATGACTATCTTAAGGACTGGATGAGGAAAAACAGTTTGAGACTAAATTCAGAAAAAATGGAAGTACTTGCAGTAACGGCCCCGAAACTAGATATTGGGAGTCAACCTGCAGTCCTGGACGGGGCCACACTCTCCGCTAAGGGCTGTGTTCACAGTCTGGGGGTGCTCCTGAACCCGTCGCTCCAGATGACTAATCAGGTAAATGCGAGGGTCAGGAGCGCCTGATATGCCAGCTGCACCCTTTCTTGGAAGCAAGGGACTTGGAAACTGTGGTGCACGCGCTGGTAACCTCCCATCTTGATTTCTGTAATGTGCTTTACATGAGGCTACCCTTGTGCTTGGTCCGGAAACTTCAATTAGTACAGAACATGGCAGCCAGATTGGTCTCGGGGACATCAAGGAGAGACCATATAACACCTATATTAAAGTCTCTTCACTGGCTGCCTATTAGTTTCCGAGCTCAGTACAAGGTATTGGTTATTACCTTTAAAGCCCTAAATGGCTTGGGTCCAACCTATCTTCGGGACCACCTCCTTCCGTACAATCCACCCCTCGCACTCAGGTCCTCTGGGAGGAATTTGCTACAGCCTATCAAAATGAGGCTGTCTGCTATGTCCCAGAGGGCCTTCTCGGCAACTGCTCCCAGACTATGGAACGGCCTGCTGGATGAGATCCATCAAATTACGACCTTGTGCAGCTTTAAGAAAGCTGTTAAGACAGATCTCTTCTGGCAGGCCTTCTCCTGACTAGGTTTCCTGGCCTTAAGAGTTAGTCTTCCTCTACCTCTCTCCTTTCTCTACTCCCTGCTGCAATGGGAGTTGGTTCTTTTAATGTATTATTTTAAGTGTGTGTTTAAACTTGTGATTGTTTAATACTTTTTTAGGGGTGGGTGGATTTGGGGTCATTTAGGATGGGACGGGGACTCTATTTATGTACAAATTTTAATGCTGTAAGCCTCCCTGATTGCTCTGCAGAGGGGTGGGGTATAAATCAATCAATCAATAATAATATCAATAATATGCAACAAAAACATTTCTAGTGACATAGCAAAATCTATCCTTATCATTGTTTGTATTACCATATAAATCTTAGATCAATAGTCTCTTGTTTTCTTGGAAGTCCACCACATATGAAAAAAATATCCTTCCTTATTCTGACAACCCTATCATTGATTTGAAACCTTCTTAGAAATTCTGACAACTGATTTGGAGTTAAATACCATCATCTTATACATATTTTCTTTCAGATTACTGCACAAAGTAAATTTGATATCTTTAGTCCATGTTTTTCCATACATCCATTTGTACATTATGAAATTCAAAACAGAAATAATTTTCTCCAGCCTTTGACTAATCTCATTTATCTTGTTTAAATTTCTTTTTATGTTGTAAATAAGGAAACCAATTAAGATCTATATGTTACTTTAAAAGCATCTCTTGTATCTTAAACTCTCAGTTATCTTATTCCAAATACAAAAAATATTTATAATATAACAATTTCCACTTTTAAACACATTCATTCTAAAAGAAAACTTGCTGCTGTGCAGTAACTAATAATAACTTAGGAAAAAACCCTTTATTTCTAAACCAAACTTGCAAGAGAGTCTTTCTAATATACCCGTATTTTCCGGCGTATAAGACGACCCCCCATTTTTCCAGTTAAAATATAGAGTTTGGGAAGAGTACGTTTTGCCAGCATCTATGGCTGGTATCTTCAGAGATGCTAGCCACAGATGCTGGCAAAATGTCAAAAAGAAACTCTTATAGAACATGGCCACGCAGCCCAAAAAAACCACAAAAAATCATGTTTTAAACCTTTCTACACTTCTACCGAAAATAAAAGCATGTTCCCATTTTAATGTCATGGCTCAATCCTGTGGAACCCTGGGAACTATAGTTTGTTGTGGCACCAGAGCTCTCTGATAGAGATGGCTAAATGTCTCACAAAGCTACAATTCCCAGAATTCCATAGCATTGAGCCATGGCGATTAAAGTGGTGTCAAACTGGATTATTTCTGCAGTGCAAGCCCAAGTCCCTCCTTGTTACTGTTTATACTCATGTAAAAGCCTTCTCTACATCGTTTTTGAATTGTGGTGCCCAGAACTGGACACAGTATTCCAAGTGAGGTCTGACCAAAGCAGAATAGAGTGGCACTATTACTTCCCTCAATCTAGATACTACACTCCTACTGATGCAGCCTGGGATCATATTGGCTTTTATAGCTGCTGCGTCACACGGTTGACACAGGTTCAGGTTACTCCCAGATCCCTTTCCCACCTACTGTTGTCAAGCCAGGTATCAGCCATCCTATATCTGAGCCTTCTATTTTTTTTCTGTCTAATTGTAATATCTCACATTTCTAGCTACTGAAATTCATTTTGTTAGTTTTTCCCCAACTCTCTAATCCAGGGGTCCTCAAACTTTTTGAGCCGGGGGGCCGGTTCGCCGTCCCTCAGACCATTGGAGGGCCGGAGTGAAAAAAAAAGGACAAATTCCTATGTACACTGCACATATCATATTTTGAAGTAAAAAAACAAAACAGGAACAAATACAATATTTAAAATGAAGAACAAGTAAAGTTAATCAACAAATTTACTGGTATTTCAATGGGAACTATGGGCCTGCTTCTGGCTAATGAGGTGGTCAATGTCCAGTTCCATATTTGTCACTGCTAGTCATAACAAGTGATGCAAGGGTGCATCAGTTAGTCTAGATCTGGTTGGAGATTTCAGATGTTTCATCCTGGAAAAAGTCTGTTCACAGACATAAGTGCTGCCAAAGATGGTTGCCATTTTGAGTGCATGGTTCCTGAGATTAGGATATGTCTCAGAGGGGAGAGATGCATAGAAATTAAGAAGGCTGCTTGACTTGAATGCGTTTTTCAGAGAGTCGCAATTCTGCAGGTCAGCCACTTCCATTTGATAAATTGAATCCACATTTTCAATGTCAATAGAAAATAGGTTACGGAAAAGTTGTATGTCCTGTTCATAGAGATGAAGCTCTTTAAATCTAAGTTGGAACTCGTTTTGTAACTTTTCCAGTGAATCCACACGTTTTGTTTGGGAATGCAACCAATGGTTTTTCCGCTAACAGATTTTGAGTTGTGGGGAGATGGCAGAAATTTTCCTCCTTCACTTGTTTGATGAGGAGGCCTAATTTTACTTCAAATGCTTTCACATGTGATTGCATATTACAGAAGAGCTTCCCCTTTCCTTGAAGTTGCACATTGAAACTGTTAAGGAACTCTGTTACATCTGTCAGAAAGGCAAGGTGCCATTTCCATTCTGCATCATTGAGCTCTGGTACTTCTTTGTGTTTTGAAAGAAGAAAAGCTGTAATCTGTGGAAGTAAGTCATAGAAACGTCTCAAAACTCTCCCTTGATTCAGCTAACGGACTTCTGTGTGGTACAGAACATCTTCACAGGCAGCATTTACCTCAGACAGAAATTCCTGAAACTGTCTATGGTTTAATGCATTAGCTCTAATGAAGTTAACACAAGATACCACAGTTTTCATAAGAGTCCCACTTCAGTGATTTGCTACACAGCGCCTGTTGATGGATGAGGCAGTGTATGGCTATTGGATGAGAATGGTTATGTTTGTCCATCTCTTGGCTAATGCGATCAATTACTCCTTTCTTGGACCCCACCATGCTTAGGAGCACCATCAGTTGTCACACTGGCTAGTTTAGCCCAGTCCAGCTCCAAACCATTCAGTTTGGGAAACCATTTCATAGATATCCTCTCCTGTAGTTGTTCCTTTGATGCTTTGCAGTGCAGCAAGATCTTCTGTAACTTCGAAATTGTCATTTATCCCACGAATAAAAATTAGAAGTTGTGTAGAATCACAAATATCATTACTTTTGTCGAGTGCCAAGGAAAAATAGGAAAAGTTTTTTTGCAGAGTTTGCAAATGCTGATGCAAATTGTCTCCCATTTTTTTAATCCTTCATGTAATTGTAGGTTCTGAAAGACTCAATGTACTAAATAAATCAGCCTTCTCTGGACACATCTCTTTGACAACAGAAAGAAGGCATTCTTTTACAAATTCTCCCTCCACAAATGGTCTGCCAGTGCACGCTATTAGCTTGGCAACTTGAAAACTTACTCGCAGTGATGAAATATTTTGCTGCTTCTGCGTCACAAAAGTATTTTGCTGAGTTGTCAATGTATTTTTCAGTTTTAATATTTTAGCTTTTCTCGCTTCTCCAACCAAACAATCATATTTATCTTTATGATGAGTTTGATAGTGTCGACGCAAATTGTATTCCTTGAACACAGAAATGACTACATTCTGGCATATCAAACACACAGCTCTTTCCTTGTACTGCATTAAAAAGTAGTCATTAGTCCACTGTTCACTGAATATCCTACACTCTGAGTCAATTTTTCTCTTTTTTGACATCATTGTTTCCTAGGAATTCAAAATTGCTCTTAGTAAAATACCAATATATATACACAGCGCTACAAAAACAATATACCAGCAATAAAATTGCCCACACAGAGACATACAGACTGCACTGCCCAACCAGGTAAACCCACTGCCTGACCTTGAGCAAGTTACACCCTCTCAGCCTCAGGAGATGGAAAAGGCAAATCCCTTCTAAACACATCTTGGGGAAACATTCGCACAGCTCAGAGATCACAACAGTGTGAAGTGGGGCTTACACAGCAGACAACATACATCCAACATCATATGCTACCTTGAATTCCTGCTCAACCAGGGAAACCCACTGCCAGACCTTGAGCAAGTCACACCCTCTCAGCCTCGCACAGCTCAGAGATCACAACAGTGAACCAGGGCTTACACAGCAGACAACATACATACAACATCATATGCTACCTTGAATCCCTGCTCAACCAGGGAAACCCACTGCCAGACCTTGAGCAAGGTACACCCTCTCAGCCTCAGAAGTTGGCAAAGGCAAATCCCTTCTGAACGCATCTCCACCCGGCACGCTGCCACACGTGACCCGACCCACGTGACCGTTCTTCTTCCCCCCCCCCTTGCGACCGTTTGTCCTTTCCTCCCTCCCCTCGAAGCTCACCCGATCTTGTCGGCTAGCTCCTTCCTTCCTTCTCTGGTGGCGGGGGGCGGTTGGGAGGGCGAAGGCGAGCCGGTTCCCTCAGGCGACACGGGGAAAGAAGAGAGGGTCAGGGGTGGCCGCCGGTTACTGGGCTCTCGTCTCCCTTTCCCCTCCTCCTCTTCCTTCTCTTTCTCCTTCTCTCCCCCCCCCCCCATTGCAACCATTTGTCCTTCCATCCCTCCCCTCGAAGCTCACTTGATCTTGTCAGCTGGCTCCTTCCTTCCTTCTCCGGTGGCAGGGTTCCCTCAGGCGACACTGGGAGAGGAGAGAGGGACAGGGGCAGCCGCCAGTCACCGGGCTTTCATCTCCCTTTCCCCTCCTCCTCTGAGACGAAGAAGAGCCGCATGGCGGCTCTTCAGGCGCCCCTTTCGCAGCTTGTGGGAGAAGCACTATCTAAGTGGTCCTTTCCCAGGCAGCAAAAGGGAGGATCGGGGCTGAGGAGTGGGGCAACCTCGGCCCCAATCTGCCACTTCCCAGGGCCGCCCATGGCTGCCTGTCTGCATAGACCGCAGCGGCAAAAAAAAAAAACACCTGGTGGGCCGCAGGCTGGATAAATGGCCTCGGCAGGCCGGGTCCGGCCCATGGGCCGTAGTTTGAGGACCCTTGCTCTAATCCGTTAAGGTCATTCACCATCTGAAGAAGTTATAAGAGACCAGAAGGGCCATACAGTCTAACCCCCTGCCATGCAGGAAGACATAATCAAAACACCCCTGACAGACGGTCATCAAGCCTCTGTTTAAAAAGCCAAAGCAGAGATGCCACAGCAAACTACACTTCCCAGAATTCCGTAGCATGGAGCAATGACAGCTAAAGCGGTGTCAAACCAGATTATTTCTCCAGTGCAAATGCAGCCTTATTTTATCAACTTCTTCCACTCAATTAATTGATGGGGAGAGGCGGCTTTAACATCGGATTGAAAAGGGAAGGAAGTGGAGCTAAATGGGGTTGTTTGTTTGATAGGGAGAGGCAGCTTTACATCAGATTGGGAAGGGAAGGTAGTGGAGTCTAATGGAGGTGTTTGTTTGATAGGGAGAGGCAGCTTTACATCAGATTGGGAAGGGAAGGAAGTGGAGTCAAATGGAGGTGTTTGTTTGATAGGGAGAGGCAGCTTATGGGTGTGAAAGCTGGACAGTGAAGAAAGCTGATAAGAAGAAAATCAACTTATTTGAAGTGTGGTGCTGGGAAAGAGTTCTGAGAATACTGTGGACTTCTAAAAAGACCAATGGATGAATCCTAGAACAAATCAGAAGCCAAGATGACCAAAACAGAGATTGTCTTACTTTGGCCCTATCATGAGAAGACATTAGAAAATATAATAATGTCTAGTAAGGGAGAAGATAGTAGGCAAAGAGGAAAACCACAACATAGATAGCCATGGACCTGAGTCTGTGAGACCTGCGAAGGGCTGTTGATGACAGGGTGACCTGGAGGTCTCCCATTCACAGAGTCACCATAAGTCAAAGTCAACTTGACGGCAAAGATAACTTGATGGAAAATCCCGTGAATAAAAAGTGGCACAATTTTGCCGCTTTCTTCACAGGATAATGGCAATGTCGGGGGACATCGTCTGAAAAGCATCCCACTATTGCGGGATAATGATAGGATTAAATGCTGGTTTAATCACAGGAGGAGGACACTTGCCTCCCGTGTGATAAAGTCCAAAGTGTTTCAACTGTAACTGACACTGTCTGGATTTGTTGCATTTGATTTCCTTCAGAATTCACTATCTATAATCTTATCCCAAACCAGACTGGCAACTGATGGTCTGAGAAGAAGTTGGGATGGACTCATCCTATAGAGAGCTTGGAAACTTTTTTGAACTCCAAGAATCCTGCAGTCAGTAAGGGCCCTCACTGTGGCTGGGGAATTCTGAGAGTTGTACAACAAAACCGTAATTTTTGTCCAAGCTCTCTCTCTCTCTCTCGTCTATCTTTTTCTCTCTCTCTCTGTAGAGGGTTATCAAGACTGAGGTGGGCAATTGTGCCCACTGCGTGAGCAGTTTCACATGAGGTGGTGAGGTCAAGAACAGTTTCTCCAGTAAATGGTTTCAGATGAGGCTTGTACAGTTGCAACATTGGTATGTACTGTTGATTCCTTTTCATAGTCTTTTTATACAACAACATATACACACCATATTTCATTTGCATGAGCCATGGCACTTTTCTTAATCTCTCTTTTTGAAGTTGCAGCAGGGAATCGAACCCTGATCTCCAGTCGTAGTACAACACTCAAACCACCTCATCCTGATGATTGCCAGTTTGACAACTAATATTAATTGACATATAATATTAAATGAACTTTGACTGCTGTGTGGCTTTGCCTAGAAGAGCTGGACCTACTCTCATAGAAAGACTACGACAGCTGGGGATTTTTAGGTCAGAATGAAGGAATGTAAAAATGTCTCATCCATAAGGACACTGTGGGTCATAGGGTCACCACGGGTTGAGATCAGCGTGAAGGCAGTTAACAACAACAAAAGTACAACATGACAGAAGTGTAAACAAATATGCACAGTACTAGAACTGAGGATCATCCACTGAAGCTCAATGAATAGTTAGGGATTCAGGGCAAAAAGAAAGAAATTACTTTGAAATAGCCATTAAAAGACTACCACAAAAGTATTGATGGGTTTGAAAGCAGATGAGAAGAAAATTTTTGGAAGATCAGGATATCAATGGCTACTTGACATAATGGCCATTTTGTTTCAAGCTAGCGTTAGCATCAGCCACTAGTATTCAGAAATCTTGCAATTTTCCTTACAGGAAGAGGGAAAAAAACAAAAAACAAAATTGTAACTATAAAGAAAAGTCCTTTTTAGAAATCTAACAAATAACATCACAACACTAACTACATATCTGCTACACTTGAATCAATTACGTATGGGGTTTCCTCACAACAGTTTTGAATTTTGAGTTAATTGGAATGTGCTTGAGTAGCTCCTGACTGGCAGCGTATGAACGTTTTTAGGCTGTATCATACTTAAAATGTAGAGGGTCAATGGGTTTTTGTTTTGTTTTTTGTTCTTGAATATTTATCAGAATAGCACAGTATCCAAATAAGGGCAAATTACATCTAACAGCTTTAAGACTTTGGGCCTTTGCAGACTGCTAGAAATAGTGCAAATTGAGTCCACTTTAACTGCCCTGGCTCAATGCTAGGGAATCATGGGAATTGAGCCTTCTCTGTCAGAGAGCTCTGGTGCCACAATAAACTACAGTTCCCATGATTCCCTAGCACTGAGCCAGGGCAGTTAAAGTGGACTCAATTTGCACTATTTCTGGCAGTCTGCAAAGGCTGTTAGAGTATTTCTGCCAAACCAAACAGAACTACTTTTCCTGCTAATTATCCAATGCTGTTGGGAAGAAAACATTCAGTTGTTGTTGAATGAACTAGTGGTGTACTCCATACAAAACATATTTTGATCCCTTTGCTCTTTTCCTTCTTCTGCCTCAATGGACAACAACAAATCTCTTTTGTATAACAAACTACATCAGCCTCCTTTTCACAGCAACAACACAGGAAATTGCTTTTAACGATGGATCTCGAATTGTCAGAGTGGATGAACAGGGTGTGGACCTTAGCTCTTTTGGAGACATTTTCTATGGGGTTATTTAGATGGTGAAAATAATCCCAGTAAAATGTGTGTTGCATCTTTGTTGTTCACATGCATTTTGAATGCATCCTATTAAGTTTTTTTTTTTTTTTTGGTGGGGAAGGGGCTGCCAAAAATCTCACTTAACCCAGGATAATCAATCTCAGGTTCCTCTCCCCGAGTTTTCCTAAAAGAATAGAATAGAATAGACTGAGATAAACCAAGATAAAACTCCGCATGCCTTGAACGTGCTTCCAATATATCCACATCATCGACTCCATCTTTATTCATGTGCTGATACATGTGGGCAATAGAACTTGCAGAGATGCCGTTCTGGGGAAAAAATAGTGTGAACAACAAAACCGGAATGCATGAAAGTATTCAGACAGTCGGCACTAAAAAAAAAAAGTCTGAATAGGGCCTCACTGAAAGAATCTTCTTTGGAAAATGGCCTGGAGTTTCCAAGATGAATAATAATAATAATAATAATAATAATAATAATTTTTATTTATATCCCGCCCCTCTGCCAGGCAATTGGGGCGGCGTACAACATTCAAAACATCAAAACAACTAAAATCAATTCAAATCCCATCCCTCATTCCCACCCCCCAAAAACAAATCAAACAAAACAAATTAAAAGACAATTAAAATTAGACAATTAAAAAGACAATTAAAATTAGACAATTAAAAGACAATTAAAATGAACATGACTGAAGTGCAGCCCAGGGACATCCTGGGCCTTGTGAGACATGATACTCAACCACTTCTCTCAAGATAGGGCAGCCCAATGGGATCCTGGACTATTAGAAGTGGCAGCCAAATCTTCTTTTCAAGACATGGAAAACCCTAACTCTGGACTGGAGACAGAAGGGGGGTTGCAGACTGCCAGAAATAGTGCAAATTGGGTCCACTTTTAGGGTTAGGGTTAGTGCTAGGGAATCATGGGAATTGGTTTTTTTTTCCTGAGACATTGAGCCTTCTCTGTCAGAGAACTCTGGTGCCACAATAAAATACAGTTCCCATGATTCCCTAACCCTACCCTAAAAGTGGAATCAATTTGCACCATTTCTGGCAGTCTGCAACCCCTGAGAAGCTAAGCATCTCTCCACTTCTGAGGTGAAGAAGGGACTAGAGATGCAACCACGGTCAGCAGCTAGATGCAGAAGTGCCCATCTGAGGAATACAGACTTCTGATGAACTTTTGATCAACCATTTCTCACCTGCACTGAGGGCCTGCAGCTGTGCTCTGGGTGGGGTTTTTGTCCCATCCGATTGTGGGAAGGATTTTCACACAGGAATTATACTTGGCCCATCTGGGAAGTGCTAGTGAAAGTGATTGTGTGAATCGTCTTCACAAAAAAGCCGGCTGAAAAGCGCTTTTAGCTGTCTCTGAAGTGTCATTTCCACCTAATGCTCAAAATTATGTATTGATTGTAAATGCAGTATTTATCACTAATTCCTGCTTCTCTCTTTTTTGCATTTTCCTGTCATTTTCCATAATTTTGTATTAATGGAAGAACCCGTTAATTCCATTCATGTGATCACTTTCATTAGCAGGTCGCAGACGTGATAAGGACAGAGGAACGATCCTGTCCCTATCCCTTCCCTGTGTGATAATTTCCATTGTCTTTGTTCAAAACTCTGTTAATGGATTGGAATTTGTGAATATAATTCAAATTTCCTTTGTAATTCCTCGTTCAAGGATCTCAACCTGGAAATCCCTTAGTATGTGTCCGGGAAGGCTGAAATGTTCTGCAAGTGGTTTTGGGATATTGCCATTTCCAATGTCAGATTTGTGTCCATTAATCTTCCTGCATAAAGAATATCCTGTTTGTGAAGTGTAAAAGAGTATTGGGTGACATATCACACTGAAGGAACGACAAATAAATGCACTTCTAATGTTATTGGCCTCTGTAAAATTGACATCTGCCTTTGTGGCAGGGTCTTGTCTCTGTATTACCATCTTATATATCCTGTTGTGAGCAGTTGTTTGATTTGGTGACTGTCTGTGGGCCAATAAAGGCCTACCCCCCAGCACTTTGTGAGAGGACTGTGTTATTCTCCAGAACTGCTTGTAGCTCGTTGATGATGTATTTGAGTGGTCTCAGGTGGGTTTTATAGGTGACTACTAGGATATTTTGTATTTTTTGCCTGTGTTGTAGTAAATAGTTCCTGGGTATTAATCTTGCTTTATTGATTTGTTCCTTCACTTACTTACATGGGTACTGTAGTTTGGGAAATGCCTTTTGTAAATCCAAGAATTCTGAATCTCTGTCTTGTGGGTCTTAGCAGGTACAATTGTACTTACATGCCTCCAGTTTTTATCCAGAACACACTACCAAATCTATTGTTTGGTAGATTTGCTCAGATTTGTAGATTTGCCCTCCAACTGCTCAGACCCACAAGACCAAGACTCAAAACTCCTGGCATTTCTCAAATTACAGTGTTCACCTAGCAGCTGAAAAAGCAAATCAACAAGGCAAAATTAATACCCAGGAACCACCTACTAACAGACAGACCAAATCCATAAAGGGACATGAGCTATGCATCTTTCTGGATCCTATTGCATTCCATCACACTCCAACTGTATTAAATATGTTTTATATCTAAGGCCTTAATATCACTTGGACAGAAGAAGAGGTGGGTTTATATCCATGAAAGCTCATGCTGAAATAAAACCTTAAAGGTGTTGGCACATTTCTTCTTTTTTCTCTCCCTCCCTTCCTCCTCTTTATACTGCAAGAGACTAATATGGCTACTTCTTTGAAAATGTGACAAATAACTTTCCCACACCTGATCTGGAAACAGACAGTTAAGTGAGCCTGCTCTTCTTAAAGCACTTGTAACTAATGCTCAAAATTATGTATTGATTGTAAATGCAGTATTTATCACTAATGCCTGCTTCTCTCTCTTTTTGCATTAACATTTTTGGAAACCTATTGTTAACATTAATATTCCTATAATTTATCAGAAACTTTAAAAAATTGTTTTGCTACAGAGGTAATATAGAAAACAAGTTTGATTTTTCCATTTTCAACATTCCATGTCCTTTCAGTGTCTTGATGCAGTCAAAATGTACTGTCCATAAAAATCCATTGTTCAAAAACCAGTATAATACTGAGTAAAATAGTGTAGTGTAGCTATATATGGGATAGGAGGACTTGTAAATAGAGGAATTAAAAATCCTCAGTATTTCACTTACAGCCACCTATCTAATAAATGTATGACAAATTATCCAGAAGGAAGAAAGGGGAAGGGATTGTTCATACATCTTTCCACTCTTGATACTCATCTCTGATTTTTTAAAAAGCAAAATCTTACACAGGTCTTCTCAGCTGTTAAGTCCCATTGATTCTGGGAGAAGGTACAGGGCTGCATTCTGAAGCTGTATCTACACTGCAGAATTAATGTAGTTTGACATGGCTAAATGCTATGGAATTCTGGGATCTCTAGTTTCATGAGATATTTAGTCACCTCTGTCAGAAGCTCAAGTGCCACAACCAACTACAAATCCCAGGATTCCATAGGATGGAGCCATGACAGTTAAAGCAGTGTCAAAACTGCAATAGAATCATAGAATCAGAGTTGGAGGAGGCTCCAAAGACCATCATGTCCAACCCCCTGCCATGCAGGAACTCACAATCAAAGCACCCCTGACAGATGACAACCGAGCCTCTGTTTAAAGACCTCCAAAGGAAACTCCGCCACTCTCCAAAGGGAGCATATTCCACTGTCAAACAGCACTTAATGTCAGGAAGGTCTTCCTAATGTTGAGGTGGAATCTCTTTTCCTTTAGCTTGCATCCATTACTCCAGGTCCTATTCTCTGGAGCAGCAGAAAATAAGCTTGCTCCATCCTCAACATGACAACCCTTCAGATATTTAAACAGGGCTATCATGTCACCTCTTAACTTTCTCTTCCCTGGGCTAAACATACCTGGCTCCCTAAATTGCTCCTCATAGGTTTCCAGGCCTTTTATCATTTTTGTCACCCTCCTCAGGACATGCTCCAGCTTCTCAACATCCCTTTTGAATTGTGCCATTAATTCTGCAATGAGGCAGCAGCCTGAGTGAAGAATATGCACCTGCTCCTATGAAATAGTGCAGCAGATCCCAACTGAGCTCTGACTGCCACCTGCTGGTCGAGAAGCGAATCACACTTCCAAAACCCAGACCTTTCTAAACAACCCAATAGTCCTCAGCATGACCAAACTCTGCCCCATTGCCTCCTATCCTAGCAAGATACTAGGGCCTTTACAGACTGCCAGAAATAATGCAGCTTGAGGCCACTTTAACTGCCCTGGCTCAGTGCTAGGGACTCATGGGAATTGTATTTTTTTTCTGGGACATTGAGCCTTCTCTGCCAGAGAGCTCTGGTGCCACAATAAACTACAGTTCCCATGATTCCTTAGCACTGAGCCAGGGCAGTTAAAGTGGCCTCAAGCTGCATTATTTCTGGTAGTCTGTAAAGGCCCACTAGTCTCTGAATTTTTAATTTTTTTTTTTTTTTACAATGACAGTTTTCTAACAAATATCATCCCCTCTGTGTGGCATTTAAAGTCAGCCCTGCAGTGCACCAGCTGAAAAAGTATAATTCTCAAATCTACATACATATACCCTACAACAGGGGTAGGCAACCTTTCCCCTTTAAGGGCCGAGGGACTTCAGCTCCCAGAAGCCTCAGCCATGTTGGCCAATAGTCCCATGTTGGCCAATAGCTCCTGGGATTCTGGGAGCTGAAGTCCCTCGGCCCTTAAAGGGGAAAGGTTGCCTACCTCTGCCCTACAAGGTAGCTAGTTTTTGTGCGGCAGCAATAGCTTGTTGGCATAGGATGCTGTCTTAATATTAAAGGTAATATATATATATATATATATATATATATATATATATTGACACATTATTATAACACAAATATTTTATGTTAGTCCGTTTCTTAACTCTGTATTTAATATTGCATTTGGATGTATTGCATTGCATTTTATCTATCCTGTTTTAATCCCTTTTTGCTGGTCACTGCCTGAAATAAATGTTCATGTACATGTACATATACCCTACAAGGCAGGGTGACCAGATCTCCTAACCACACAGGAAGATGAGGCACCACAAAATGTAGGCCATTCCAGAAAAATGGGGGACATTACAAAATGAAAGATAAAACCACTCATATAAATATGAATTCATGATTAAAATGGAGGACATTTTGAAATGCCTCTGGACAGAAGCCTAAAATGTAGGGCATGCCCTGGAAAAGGAGGACCTCTAGTCACCCTGCCTAGAGGTCAAATACAAATAAAAGCGTACAGTAGGATATTAACTGTATTAAGGCCTTTGTGCCTTATAAATTAGGCATTAATAAAGTTATCAGCTGGCAGTCATTTGTAGCCAAAACTCCCACGAGCCACTTCCCATCCAAAATAAAACAACTTCCCATCCCAAAATAAAGTAAAATTGAAAACCCACAAAGTTTATTTATCGTATCTTTGTTCTTGTTGTATGCCTTCAAGTCCTTCCTGACTTATGGTAACTCAGAGATGAACCTATCATGGGGTTTTCTGGGGCTGAGAGAGTGTGACTCACCTAAGGACACCTAGTGGGTTTTCATGGCTTAGCAAGGATTTGAACCCTGGCCTCTAGAGTCTATGGCTGCATCTGCATTTGGAGAAATAATCCAGTTTGACACCACTTTAACTGCCATGGCTCTATCTTATGGAATTCTGGAATTTGTAGTTTGTTGCTTTACTTTGCTGTGTGGCTAATCCTGAATAAGATCTATTAATTCCCCATTCCATTCATTCCAAAAACTTTGGTCCTCCAGGTTTTTGGATTTCAACTCCTAGAATCCCCACCCACCTGGGCCAGCAGTCAGGCATTCTGGGAGCTGAAGCCCAAAATACCCAGAGGACCAAAGTACAATAATATCCAAAATCCACAAAAAAGTGTGGATTTGGGATGTTATTGTACTTTGCTACATGGCCCACACGACTTTCCCTGAATAAAATCCCACCCTGATAGACCAGTGATTCCCAAACTTTGGTTCTCCATGGGTCTTGGACTTCAATTCCCAGAATCCTCAGCCACCTTGGCCAACAGTCATTCACTCAGGGAGCTGAAGTACAATAACCTCCAAAATCCTCATGAAATGTACAGTACTTTGTTTTTGTACTTTGCCCTAAGGGCCAACACAGCTACCCAAGGATAGGTTTCCTTTCGTTGTGTGCCTTCAAATTGTTTCTGACTTTCATGGTGACCATAAATCGAACCTGTTGTGTGGTTTTCTTGGCAGAATTTGTTAAGAGGGGCTTTGCCCTTGCCTTTATTGTGATTCTATTCTATTATTCCTCTGAGGCTGAGAAAGTGTAACCAGGGTGGCCAGTTGTCCTCACTGCAAAGGAGGATAAGGCACTTCAAAAATGGAGGACACTAAAGAAAAACATTAGGGCATTAGAAGCTCAAAACACTCATGTAAGTATAAATCCATGCCTTCATTTTGATTCTATGATTCCTCTGAGGCTGAGAGAGTGTGACCAGGGTAGCTAGGTGTTCTCATCATGAAGGAGGACGAGTCACTTCAAAAAATGGAGGACACTTAAGAAAAATGTAGAGGGCCAATGATTCCCTATGG
This sequence comes from Phrynosoma blainvillii, assembly GCA_026167975.1. NCBI lineage: Eukaryota > Metazoa > Chordata > Lepidosauria > Squamata > Phrynosomatidae > Phrynosoma > Phrynosoma blainvillii. The sequence goes on along the minus strand of JANUYF010000002.1, from coordinate 114,078,491 downwards.
CCAATTATTCTCTAATGATTCTTTATGGGCAAGTATTCTCCAATTATTCTCTATGGGCAAGTATTCTCCTATGGTTCACTATGGGCAAGTACTGTCATTTGTATTAGTCTGTCCCCCCAGAGGCCCAAAACACTCATATAAGTATAAACCCACGCTCCTTAGCCCTGCTCAAAATGGACGACGTTTCGTAAAATCCTCCTGGAGAGAAGACTGAAATGTAGGACACGTCCTGAAGAAGAAGAAGAAGAAGAAGAAGAAGAAAAAAGGAGGACGCCTGGTCACCTTGAGGCGCACCAAATCCTGTCTTGCGCTTCCCAAACTTCTCCCTTCACCCATTTCGGACTACACCTCCCAGAAGCCCCTCCCAGCTTGGCCAAGAGCCATGAACTCTGGGAGCTGAAGTCCAAAGGGAAAAAAAAAACACCGTGAAGGCCCAACGCCTGAAGGGGCGGAGAAGGGGGGGGAGGAAAAGCAGGAGCGGACATGCGCAGTGGTGCAAAGTCTCCGCCTCTCCTCTCCCCCATCCCGTCGCGCTTTGATGACACTCAACTCCAGCTGGTTTCCCCAAACAAAGTGCGCAGCCAACGCAACTGGCGCGGGGGCGTGAGAGTATATGTGTGTGTGAGAGAGAGACGGCAGCGTCGGCTTTGACGCATGCGCACTTTCCTCCCCCTCGCGCTTGTGCCAGTCTGAGGCCTCCCTCACTGACAGCGCCGACGGCCGCCCCTCAGGAGGCTCCTCTAGGCAGGCGCTGAGGGAGGAAGGGAAGGGAAGGGAGCCAAGGAGGGAGGGCCCAGCCTCTGAGGGGGAGATGTGACAGGGAACAGCGGGCGGAGGAGGGGCAGCGGCGGTTATTCCCTCCCGTGTCCGTCCCCCTCACCTGCCGCCTCAGGTGCCCACCGCCAGGCCTCCGCCGCCGCCGCCGCCTCCTCAGAGCCCAGGCCGCGGATGCCGAGGGTCCTTCCTCCTCCCGTTCCCGGAGGGGAATGGACCTGACGCAGCCCCAGCCCCTGCAGGAGGAGGAGGGCGGCGGAGAAGAAGAGGAGGAGGAAGGCGGCATTTCTGGGATGGAGGCTCCGGGAGGAGGAGGGGAAGAGGAGGAGGAGGAGGCCGCGATTGGCCTTGGGGAGCAGAACTTGAACCCAGAGCTGCAGCAGGGCTATCGGATCCTGAGGGAGTTTCTGCTGGAGAAGCACCGGCCCCTCACGGCGCCCTTCCTCAGGCCTTTAGGAGGACGAGGGGAGACCCAGGCTGGGCGAAGCGGAGGAACAGCCGCCTCCGTCTCCGTCTCCGTCTCCTCCTCACGGGAAGGTCCTGGGCAGCCCCTGCTCCCCCTCGAAGCTCAGCCCCAGCCTCTTCCTCCTCCTCCTCCTCCTCCTCCTCCTCCGGGGATGTGGCTGCTGAAGATGGAAGAGAAATTCTCCACCGGGCAGTACCTGGGGATCGCGGATTTCGTGGCCGACTTCCGCCTGATGCTGGAGACCTGCTACCGGCTCCACGGAGTGGACCACTGGCTCTCCAAGCAGGCCCAGAAGCTGGAGATGATGCTGGAGCAGAAGCTGGCCCTCCTCTCCCGGTGAGTGGGGGAAGGGAAGGGAAGGGGGTTGGTGGGTGGGTCCAAAACACACCCTGCAGAAATAATCCAGTTTGAGACCGCTTCGACTATCCCTGGGTCAGTGTGAGGGCCTCTGTGAAATCCTGGGAATCATAGGGCCTTTATAGACTGCCAGAAATAATGCAGCTTGAGACCACTTTAACTGCCCTGGCTCAGTGCTAGGGAATCATGGGAATTGTAGTGTATTGTGGTACCAAAGCTCTCTGACAGAGAAGGTTCAATGTCTCAGAAAAAACTACAATTCCCATGATTCCCTAGCACTGAGCCAGGGCAGTTAAAGTGGTCTCAAGCTGCATTATTTCTTTCTGGCAGTCTGTAAAGGCCCATACCTTGTTGTGGCACCAGAGCTCTCTCTGACAGAGAAGGCTGAATGTCTCACAACACTACAGCTCCCAGGATTCCCTAGCATTGCGCCAGGGCGGTTCAAGCAGGTCTCAAACTGGATTATTTCTGCAGTGGGTTTTGGACTTAACTGACAGAGGGAAGTTGGTAGCATGGAGTTGGTCTGAAATATTGGTGTCAGCCATATTTTAACCAAGTTGAGAATTAAAATGCTTAGGTGCACTTGTTTCTTCTCAAAGAGTGATTCCTATTTGGGTTTTTAAGAACAGTCCTTGTGAAGATTCTTGAAAGAGAGGTCCAATCCACACTGCAGTAATAATCCAGTTTGACCCCACTTTAACTTTCCTGGCTCAGTGCTAGGGAATCTGGGGAACTGTAGTTTGTTGTGGCACCATAGCTCTCTGACAGAGAAGGCTAAATGTCTCACAAGAACTACAGTTCCCAGAATTCCCTAGCATTGAGCCAGGGCAGTTGAAGCAGGTCTCAAACTGGATTATTTCTGCATAATGTTTTGGACCTAAGAGGGAGGTGTGAGTCTGGTACAACCCCCCTTTTTAAAAACCAGAGCATCTTTCTTGACTGGGAGTACGCAAACTACTGTGTATGCTCATGGGTAAGTCTAGAAATTTTAGTCAAAAGATTGATCCAGAAAAGTGAGTCAACTTATCCACAGGTCTGCTTCCCAAACTTTTGTCCTCTGGATGTTTTGGTTTGGACTTCAGCTCCCAGAATTCCTGACTGTTGGCCAAGCTAAGTCCAAAAACCTGGTGGACCAAAGTTTGAAAGTACTGTACTTTAACACACACACACACACACACACACACACGTGTGTGTGTGTATAATATATATGAACCATGCCCTGGTAAAAGGCAAGAGCGTAGTCTGTCCTGTAAGCACTGCCCCCCCCCCCTTCTCTCTCATCCATCCAGCCTTTAGTGTGAGCACAGTCATGCCTGCTGGAATATTTACGTTCTTTGGCATCCTTTTCTTTTGCCCTCTACATGCTTTGTCACATGCCCCTAAGTTTTACCCTTGATTTATCCATGGGTCGTATCAAAATCCATAATTTTGGAGACAAAACTTGCCCTTGGTTTATACATAAGATCAATTTATAGTTGAGTATATACGATGTGTTGCTAGGATGACAGAAAAAATATGTTTTTGAAGGTATGCCCTATCAAACTGAGGTGGGTTTACTTTTGAGTGCACGTGTTTAAGACTGCTATAAATCTTAACAGTATAGTCCTGTGGATATGTGCAAAAAGCAGATCCTATTAATTTAATTTACAGGCTGCAGTCCCATTAGTGCTTAGGCAAAAGACCCGTTAGACACAGGGAAACTATATTCCTAGGTATATGCTGTTAATACATATTAGTGGAAGGGCTTGATTTCATTTTAATTCAAAGTATTTTTCTACAATACTGACAATAGGAGCCTAAATTCCTTGAAGTTCCTTTCTTGTGTTGGAAGCTAAGCAGAGTTATGTCTAGTTAATGCTTGGATGGGGGCGCCAAGGAACATCAGGTGCTGTAGGCTGTATTTCAGAGCAACACAACTCACCTCTGAATACTGCTTGCCTAAGAAAGTCCTGTAAAATTCATGAGGTCACCATAAGTTCAAAGAGGAACTTATCCACACATGCACTGACAAAAGAATCATATTTATGAAGATAGCGTGTTTTAAAGAAAAAGAAAGAAATGCATGTCAAATGAGAGAAGAGTGCTGCAGACAGATGTACCATATGCTTAACATCCCTACAAACTGAATTTATTTCTGAGGTGGGATTTGATTATGTATGTACATGCATGAAATTAATACATTTTGATCTGTACAGTTTGATTTAGTGCACCGTACTATGACATGAAGAAAGAAACTTTTCTAAATAGTGGACAGTATTCTTTGGTTATTAATCCCTTCTGCTTGAAATCAGTTGCAGTTGGAAGTAGGGGGGATACCGCTTTTTGACTACAAGGGAATCGTCCAGTGGTGCAAATAATTGGGAAGCTATAGAAGCAACTGCATCTGAAAAACTGGGCTCTGTTAGGTGCTGAAAATAGGTTATGTTGGGTTTTAATCTGAATGATACATATGCAAATCTTCACATGTACATTTTTAGTTAGATACAATTCTTGAATTACAATTAATACGACAAATAACAAATAATTTCTATAGGTGTTCCCTAAGTGGCAATATCTCTTATATGTGTTATAATTCAAGAATGTGAAACAGTGAAACATTTACATGTTTGTGATTGTATACATTGGTACACTACAAATATTACTTACCGTACATATTTTGAGTTTTTATATTTAAAATGTGTGAATAAATATTTGTTCTTGCTTTTAATATTTGATGATTTTTCTGTACGAAAGGGTACGTTGCATAATTTTTCTTAAATCTCACAGAAGTAAAGTGTAGTCTTTTATATAGAGATGATGAAATTAGTGATTATTGTTAATTGTTGCGAAGTTGATTTGAGAGACCTTCATGTAACCTGTCAGCTCAGGTCTTGCAAATTCAGGGCCACAACTTCCCATACATCTGGAATGTGGTCTTCCTCTGTTCCTCTTTTACTTTATCAAGTAATACTGCCTTTTCTTTTGTGTCATGTCTTTTCATATTATGACCAAAGTACAGCAGTCTCAGTTTAGTCATCTTGGCTTTCAGTGATTGCTCAGGCCTGATTTGCTCTAAGACCCATTTGCTTGTTATTTTGGCATTTCATGGTATCCACAGAATTCTAGTACCACATCTCAGATGAGTTGATTCTCTTTCTATCGGCTTTCCTCACTGCACAGCTTTCACAACTACTCATAGAATATGGAAATACAATGGCATGAATAATCTTGATAAGTTAAACAGACCAGGTAATAAAATGCAGACTTACCTTGACCCCCTTGCCAATTGGAAATCATTCCATTTGTTCATATTATGTTCTGATGGTAGCCTCTTATCCTGTGTATAGATTACACATCAGGATAGTCATATGTTGTGACACAGACATTTCGCTAAGAGCAATCCATAGTTTCTCATGATCTCACTCAATCAAAGGATTTACTCATTTTGATTTTCTTTTGGAATTTTTTGGTGCATTCCATTATCCAACGTATGTTTGAAATATGATCCCTAGTGCCTCTTCTTTTCCTGAACCCAGCTTGGACATCTGGCATTTCTCACTCCATTTACGGTAAAAGTCTTTGTTGTCGAATTTTGAACATCACTTTGCTTGCAGTGAAAACTAATGGAATGGTCATGTGTTTACTGCAACCCCTAGTGTCCCCTTTCTTAGGGATTGGAACATATACTGAGCATTTCCAATCTGTGGGTTATTCTTATCATTTTAGTTAGAACTAGAGTAGATTCTGTCTCTGTATACTGAAACAGCTCTATTCATGTGCCATCTGTTCCTGGTAATTTATTTCTTTCAAGTATTCTGAATGCAACTTCCACTTCATTTTCTGAAATTGGAGGTTCATCTCCATATGGTTCTTCCTTGAATGGATCTTTCACCCTTTCATCTCTTGTATGTAGTTCTTCTGTTTATTTTTAATAGTTTTTTGTGGGTTTTTCGGGCTATGTGGCCATGTTCTAGAAGAGTTTATTCCTGATGTTTCGCCAGCATCTGTGGCTGGCATCTTCAGAAATTAGATGGCAATCTTTCAAGAATACTTTAGCTGTGAATTCCTGCACTGGTGTAGAATTGGAGTAGATGGTCCTTGGTATCCCTTCCAATTCTTTATTTCTGTGATTCAGCCCTACACCAGTGCAGGAATCCACAGCTAAAGTATTATTGAAAGATTGCCATCTAATCTCTGAAGATGCCAACTACAGATGCTGGAGAAACAGCAGGAATAAACTCTTCTACAACAAGGCCACATAGCTCGAAAAACCCACAAAAAACTATGGATGCCAGCTGTGAAAGCCTTTGACTTCAATTCTGTATATTGTTTCAATCATATTTTTATTTCTACTTGATCATGTAATGTGTTCTCCTATTGGTGATATAGCATCCCCACTCTTGGTTTAAATTTCCTTTTGATTTCTTAGATCTTGTGAAAGAGGTCTCTTGTTCTTCCTTTTTGTTGTCACCTTCTATTTCTCTGCATTGATTATTATAGTACTTCTCCTTGCCTCTGTGCACAAGTCATTGAGCAGTTGCATTCAAGGTTCTGACTCTATTTCTGTCAGCTTTTACTTTTGCTTCTAAACTGTTCCTAACTGCTTAAAAGTTTTATCTGTCATCCATTGAGGCCTCTCCTTTTTGTTACATTGTCTTTTTGTATTCCTCCCTGACAACATCCTTGGCTTCCATCCAGCATTCTGGCTCTTGGTCAATTAGGCTTAATAGTGCAAATCTATTTTTCACATTATCTTTAAATTCTATGGGGATGTTCTTCATTTTGTATTTTGGCATGGTTGGTTAATGTTCTTTAGCTTTATTCTAATTTTTGATATTAGTACTTCATGGTCTTTGTCACTATCTGCTCCTGGTCTTTTTTTTGCAGAAGGAATGGACTGTATACACGGAGCTTTTCCAGTGAGGTAGTCTATTTGATTTCTGTATTGGCCATCAGGTGATATCCATGTATACAGTCACTTTTTGGGTTGCTTGAAGAATGAGTTTGAGATGAACAAACTGCTGACCTCACAAAATTAAGTCAGTTAGTGACTGAATTTTGTGAGGTCAACAGTTCATTCATCTCAAATACATTCTTCAGTGTTTCCTGTTTAATTTCTTGATCCTGTGCCAAATTTGTCTACAATCTTTGGATCAGCTCTGATCCCTATTTTTGCATTCCCATCACCTATGATTAACAAAAAGTCCAGTGTGATCAATTTTCTCCTGGACTCTAGCACAGAATCTTTCAATTTCTGCTCCTTCTACTTCTGCCTCTGCAGTTGGAGCATAAACTTGGATTAAGGTTATTTTTGTAGTTGTTATGTGCCTTCAACTTGTTTCTGGTTTATGGTGACCCTAAGGTGACCCTATCATGGGGTTTTCTTGGCAAGTCTTCAGAGGAGGATTGCTATTTTCATCCTCTGAGGCTGAGAGAGAGTGACTTGCCCAAGGTCACCTAGTGGGTTTACATGGCAGAGCCAGGATTTGAACCCTGTTCTCCAGAGTCATAGTCCAATGCTCAAACCACTAAATGATGGGTTTCCCCAGACATCTTAGTGACATGATTCAGTCAGTCTTTGCATTATATCCTTTGACTGTTTTTGCTACATCTCTCCTCACTGTAAATGCTGCCCCATTTCTTCTTAGATTTTTATTTCCTGAATAAAGCACTGTATAATTATCTGAGTCAAAATATCCCATTCCTGTCCATTTTAGCTCACTCACACCAAGTACTGCAATGTGTATATGTTCCATTTCTTGTGTTGCTATGTCTAGCTTCCGATTCGTGCCTCTCACATTCCATGTCCCTATAACATGTGTTGTATAGTTTCAGACTTTCCTTTCAATGCTGAGCATGTCAGCATCTGAATGTCCTTTTGGCTTGAGTCCAGTTGCATCATTAGCCACAGCGCAACTCATACTTGGCCTCAGCTCTACCCCAGTAGCTCATTGAGTGCCATCTGATCAGGAGTTTCCTTTTCTGGCACTATCTTGTTTCATTTTGGATTGTCTGTTCACAGAGTTCTCATAGTAAAAGATATTCAAAAGGAGATTTATCTTGCCTCCTCCTATGCAGTACTAACAAGTGTTAGATATGGTGCTATTGCTGTGAGAAATCATCTTCCACTGTCATCCCCCTCTACTGCCGTTGCCCAGTTTGGCACGTTTAGTTTGGCTCATTAACAAAAGCCTGTCTGACATGGGAGACTCCAACAGCAGCAATGCTGCCGTCAGCATAGGCTCTTGCTTCACAGGGACATGCAATCCAACCACCACAGAAAGGTTGTGCCATTATTGGAGAAGTTAGTTATATCAGTAGTCAAATCATTAGCCACCAAAGAGTCCATGTAGACCAACTCCAAATCCTCTTTTAATATACTAGTCATTTGGCTATTTGAAGTTAGTTGTTGTTGTTGCTGCTGTGTGCCTTTAGGTCATTTTCAAATTACGGCAATCCTAAAGTGAGCCTGTCACTGGGTTTTCTGGGGCTGAGAGTGTATGACTCTTCCAAGGTTACCCAGTGGGTTTCTATGGCTGAGTGGCGAATCAGGCGCTGATACTAATAGTCAAATCATTAGTATAGTATAGAGAATATAGGGCTGGTTTACATGGGCTCTTTGGTACCTTGGTGGCTGCTTGCAGTTCCTGTTTATTGTTTGTTGAATTGTTGGAATTATGCACCACAGTATGTAAGGTCAGCAAACCATCTCTCATCTGAACAGAATGCAGTCGTGTGTCTACTCTGATTGTCTCTACCAGGGGACAGGCAAAAGGTAGATCAAGATTTCCTACTAGATTTCTAAGTGACTAGCAGTATATCAGTAAAGATGATGGTGATTTCTGTCTGTCTAGTAGCAGCAATAACTAAAAGACCCCTCAATATAAATTTGACTTCTGAAAGTTTGAAGGGAACCAAGGATGAATTTTTGTCCTGGGCTGAGCATGACTCTGGGCCAAAACACAGTGCAGAAATAATCCAGTTTGAAACAGCCTTAACTGCCCTGGCTCAGTGATAGGGAGTCTTGGGAATTGTAGTTTATTGTGGCACCAGAGCTCTCTGACAGAGAAGGCTAAATGTTTCACAAAACTACACTTCCCAGAATTCCTTAGTATTGAGCCAGGGCAGTTTAAACTGGATTACTTCTGCAGTGTGTTTTGGACCTCTGTCTCTAAGTATATGTGCCCATTCTCCTGAGTGAATTTTTTGCCTCTAAATCTGGTTGACGGATATCAGAATTCCTGGGAACCCAAAGTCTGCAAACATGTGCTGACATGATGTATGTGAGCTGCTTACTCAGACCAGAGCAGCTATTGTGATTTATTAGATTAGAAATTTAGGTTTTTAAATCAAGGATGAAGAATGTTATTTTTGATATGTTTAGCTGTAAATACTGGATTGGATTCAGACCTTGCCTACCATGACCATTGGAGCTTCTTCCATCATTGGAAGGCCTTTGATCCTTTGGACTGTTTTCAGTGTTGGAATGGAGAAGATTATTTTTTGCTAATTCCCTTGAAGTCCTATTTTCTGCCGCCCAAATCTGCTCTCAAGAATTGGGGACTCTCCGTATCAGTTGGGGGAGTAGTGCTGGATGAAGGGGAAATGAATTAAAATCATTGCCTCTCTTTCCTATTGCTGGCAGCATTCTTAGCAACACACCACTGTGAGTATTCCTGCTGGTGGGAGTGAACTCTGCATTCAGCCACATACGTAGCTGTAACATTACTTATAATGATCATTCCATGTCAGTTCTTTTTATACAAGTCTCATTAGTTCATTGCTTGTTTCCTTCAGTTAAATAAATATTTATTGTAGAGAGAAGATCATTTTTCAGACATAAAAGTATAAAAGAAACCTTCCAATGTTTGTGTAAAGCCAATGTATACATAACTTTAATCTGTATTATTGAGTAGGCTAGTATGTGGGTATAAATATTCCGTTTTCTCCCTTTATTCTGCATTTGATTTTGTATTTGTATGATGATCCTTGCCATTTCCAGACCACTTGAACCCATTACAAACATATGTCGGTACTGGCCCTTTGGCAAGTTATTGCAGGATTGCAGCTCTAAGAGGGAACATAATACAAAGTAAATTAACCGAATGGAATAGATGCAGTATTATAATTGCCAAGTTGTAATTGCTTTTTTAAAGATGACATTACTGTCTACAAAGCAAAAACTTAGGGCATGCAGTTTTTCAGGTATGCTAAAAATTAATGTTAACAGTCACCAGTTTCTTCATCTCCTCCTTATATATTTACAAGAATTTAAATTTTAAAAAAACCTCATGTAAAGCTTCACATGTATTTTAATATAATATTCAGTCTTTTTGCAGTTTATTGACACTGCTTTTTCTTAATCAAATACTCAAGTATTTTTAGTATTTGAAACTGTTCATGTATTTAGATTGCACTTAAAAATTTTACTGATTTTATATGTATATACTCAGAAGTCAGTTCTGTTGAGTTCAATAGTGCTTCTCTCAGGTATGTGTGCCTATGATTGTGCCTTAAAAACTAACATATCTTATTCAAATAAAAATGCAAAATCAGGACTTCATTTGAGGCAAAATAACTTTTTCCTCATAAGTCTTCTGTTTAAAATATCTCCAACAAAACACAAACCAGTGCTGATGTCCAGTCTAGAGAGTCTGAATAACTGAACCCATGTTCCCATTGCTAGTATGCCTCCAGTATTATTGAAGTTAACATTTTCTGATATATTGCAGATTGTATGCAAACATCTGTTGATTAGAGACAGTGTCTGCAAAAAAAAAAAAAAAGATTCTTGCTGCTACATGTTTTGTTTTGAATTACAGAGAATATAATGCTGAAGAATTATTAACATTTGTAACGTCATACAATGTGATCAAGTGCAGGGATGTACAAATGAGGACCTATGATTTCAGAGGAATGTTGTGTGGTTTGTTATAGCATGGCCTGCTAGACCATCTTAATTATTTATAGCTAATGGATATTTAAAACTTTATTTTAAAAAGCCAAATAAGATTCTAAAAATTTGAACCAGTCTCTGGGCTTCTCAAGGGTACCTCTTGAGTTTAAAACATTTTGTCTATCTTGTTAAGATACATGCTTCATTTGTAAGTCACTAGCAAATGAAGAGGTTCATATTGTTGCCTCTCTTAGCTTTTGTGTTCTAGTATGCTGGTGACATGAGAATCAATCATTAGTCCTTCATGCACAGGTAAAAGGGTCACCAGTGTAAGATGAAAAAGAAAGGAATTGTTTGTATCTGAAGAATAATATAGAAAACTGAACACCTTATGAATATAGGTGTAGGAAGTAAATAGTTTTGATCAAAGCCTATGAATATAGGTGTAGGAAGTAAATAGTTTTGATCAAAGCCCATGATTTAGTGAAGGATGCTTTGTAGTCATCATATTCTTCATTCTAAAATAATGTTATTATAGATGATACAACAGAAGAAGAGGGGAAATCCCTTTTAAAAGTTAATCCTTTATGTTTGGGTTATGTTGTACAGCATAGATCAGGATGGAGGAAGTGTGGCCCTCAGAGCCCTGTTTTTGGCTGACTTCACAGGGGGTGGAGGTTGGCAGTTGAAAGGCACTGGCAATCTTGAGGGGGTATTGGGGACAAAGACACTACTTTTATAGCAGTTTTGACCCATTTTTGTGATTTGAGAACCAAAAAAAAAAACACCCCACCTTTTTTTTAAGCAGGTGTGTGTGGGGGATTTTGGCCCTCAAATCACAAAAATGGGTAAAAACTGCTATAAAAATAGTGTCTTTACCCCCAGCACCCCCTCGATTGCCAGTGCATTTCGACTGCCAACTTCCACCCCCTGCGAAATCAGCCAAAAATGGCATCACCATTATGTCAGACACAAATGCATCCCCTCCCCTTCTGCAGTTATGCACACTCACCTAGATATTCAATCCTTGGACTGTTCAAAACACTTTACACACATTGAGCACAGTTCCACTGTCTGTCTCTAGAAGAAGATGAGCAAAAACTGGCTTTCTAGCATCCCTGATGGTTGTTTTTTGCTCTCTTAACCTCATAGCCCACTTTAGACGGCAGTACCAAAACTCTTGAGAGAGCATTCTGGTTGTGTTTGAGGAGCTGATGGGAGGAAGAAGGGGCAGGAAAGTCCGTTTCTACCAGTCTTCTTCCACTGATGGGTCTCTGGATTTAACTCATTATTTCTACAATTTTTAGAATGGCACTGTGTTATTGTCCCACATTCTGTATTATTGATCCCATGTTCTAGAAGGGATCCCTTTGGTCAGCCAGTGATTTTGAATCTGCAGACAAGTTCCATTCTAACTTTAAGCTCAAATTCCCTACTATAATAAGTACAGTCATTTTTTGTTCAGATAACATCTGTTTGTCTGTCTTGTTCAAATCACATCTGTATGCTGTCTTATTTCACTATCTCCTTGTTATCTCATAAGTTATTGCGTAGCACTGTCATTAGATTCTCTAAGGAGGCTGGTCTAATCTAATAATTCAAATTCAGTTCATTTGTCACAGTTAAAGATATTCAGAGAGGGCTTTTTCAATGGGACTCTTACAGTTGCCTTTTTTACATACTTTGGAACACTGTGTTGTTGAAGGGAGGCATTTACCAACCCAGCCAGTATCCCTTGCCCCTTATTAATGACCCAGGGAGGGCAAGGATCAAGTAAGACTCATGATTGGTTTTACCTCTCCAAGAATCCTGTTTGTATTCAGGCTGAACAAATGTAAAAATATCTATTAATGGTGGATGAGCATGAGCCAGGGTTTCATCACTGGACCTGTATTAATTATAGTGTCCTGTTCATAGAGGATCCAAGCAATTTTATCTGTAATATTGAGCAAACTGTTCACAGCTATTGAGATCATCCTGTCCATGTAGAGTTGCCATAATTCTATTCCACAAAACTGGGACAAATTGTAGGACATTCAAGAAAAATAGAGGACACGACCAACTAAAAGCCAAAAACATTAGTCATGCTCAAATTGCAGGAGATTTTGGGCCTTTGCAGACTGCTAGAAATAGTGCAAATTGATTCCACTTTAAGGGTTAGGGTTAGGGTTAGGGAATCATGGGAACTGTATTATTGTGGCACCAGAGCGCTCTGACAGAGAAGGCTCAATATCTCAGGGGGGAAAAACAATTCCCATGATTCCCTAGCACTAACCCTAACCCTTAAAGTGGACTCAATTTGCACTATTTCTGGCAGTCTGCAAAGGCCCTTTGACATTCTTCCTGGACAGATGGTTGAAATGTAGCTCTTCCTCGCCATAAACAACTTGAGGATACACAACAACAAACATAAAATACATCTGAGGAAGCAGAATCCAAAGATATAGAGATCTTGGAGCACCTCTGAGACCAAATGCATCTGACGAAGCATGCTCATGCCTCCAACTTCTTTCTTTCAGTTAATAATAATAATAGAACTCAGAGATACAGAGATCTTGGAGCACCTCAGAGGAAGCAGACTGTAGCCTAAGAAAGCTAATGCTGCCAACTTTTTTCTTTCAGTTAATAGTAATAATAATACTCAAATATATAGAGATCTTGTCTCTTTATTCTTCTTGTCTCTATCCCTTTTTCAGGATCCTACTGCTATGTCTCATTAAAAAATCCAAACCACCATCCCATAAATTAAGCCAGGGGTCGGCAATCTTTGTTGCCGGGGAGTCGGGAGGGAGGGAATGGCGCGGGGGCCGGGCGAGCGCGCTTGTGCGCTGCCCCTGTGCGCGTGCGGGGAGCGTCATTTTGAAATCCCCCTGCGCGTGCGCCATGTGAATTTGCCCGGCGCATGGGCAGGGGGCCTTGGGAACGCCTCCCGTGCATGCGCCGTGCGAATTTGCCCAGCGCATGGGCGGGGGGGCCTTCCCTGGGCCTTGGGAATGCCTCCCGTGCGTGTGCTGTGCGAATTCGCCCGGCGCACAGGTGGAGGGCCTTGGGAATGACCCCCCACGCGTGCACCATGCGAATTCACCTGGCGCATGGGCGGGGGGCCTTCCCTGGGACATGTGAACGCCAAGGAGAAGGCCAAGCAGTGGAGGAGCCTTTAAGACATTCCATACCCTTCTGGGCCACCAGAAATCCTTCGGCGGGCCGCATGTTGTGCAGACCTGCTCTATGTCCTTGCAGAGGAGTTCAGTGCAAAGAATGGAGACTGACAAAATGTGGCTTGGGGCAAAGCAGGAATCTGGGATTTGTGGCTTTAAAAATGCCCAGCTGGATGGGACATTATTTTATACACTCCAATCCGTGATTGTCCCAGTAAAAACCAGGAAATGACAACCCTATCTCCATAAATCATGTCATAAAAGACAATATAAAAACCAAGTTTAATTTTTGAAACTTAACATATAACTTGTTTCTGAATTCAAGAATGTTAGTAAGAAAAAGTAAAAGTAACCTTTATGCTGCCAATAATTAAAAGTAACTTCAATGTATTCAGAAAATTTGTTCAAATATTCAAAAGATGTTTAATCTGATCTCTTTCTTCCATTATCCTATCATTATGCTACAGGTTTGTTCAGTCCCCACAAAATATTAAAAAAATAGATCAGGAAATGAGGTAAGGAGGATGTACAACTACTGTACATCTATTCTCAAGATGAGACTGCCTACTATCTGCATTAAGCACTTTATTTAAAGTTTAACCAGTGTTTTCAAGATTGTGAATTAAGATGTAATATGTAAAGTATAAGATTTGGGAAACCAGTTGGCACCCCCAGATTGGCTGAAGACCATCTTTAAGCTTTAGTCATCTTTGATGATATTGGGCACTTTAAGTCACTCCCCTTTATAGTTTTATATCATATTTATCTACAATGGGCACTCAGTATCTGCTAAGGTTTGGTTCCAGGTGTCCCCCTCCCTCCACTGTGGATACCAAAATCTGTGGATGCTCAAGTCCCATTATATACAGCAGCATAGCAAAATGGTATCTCTTACATAAAACAACAAAATCGAGGTGTGCTTTTTAGAATTTCTTGTGTGTGAATATTTTTGAACCATGGTTGGTTGAATCCATGGATGCAGAATCCACTAATACAGAGGGCCGACTCTATTATTCTCTTGATATTATTTTTTGAAAATTTTCAGTTTCTGTAAAAACCTCTGAGAGCATTGCTATTCTCATGATCAGTTATGAGATCCTGAAACAGTCCTTCAAAATAGTGGCATTGAGAAGTGATGTTGCTGGGATTAGTGATCAGTAACAGTAAGCCTGCTGTAGTGATAGGTTTGCCTTAGCAACAGCACTTTACATTTTTATATCACTTCATAGTGAACTAAGCACTCCCTAAGCAGTTTACAATGTGTTAGTCAATTCCCCCCAACAAGCTGGATACTCATTTTACTGACCTACAAAAGGATGGAAGGCTGAGTTAACCCAGAGTCCTGTGAGATCGAACCACAGTGTAATAGCTGCAATACTAGCATTTAACCACTGCACCACAGGGCTCCCTTAGGGTCGACATAAATCGGAAACAACTTGAAGGCAGACAACACAGATATGCACATCTACATAAACTGAGGGCCTACTAATTTATCAATCTGTCAGATTAAGCTGGGAGACATTAATGCATTGCCTGTTGCTGTAAATTATCTCATCTTGCTTCTGTTCTTTGATCTGAGAAACTCTTCTGACCAATGAAGATCAGATTCTTGTGTTATCCAAGAATATTTGCTTGCCTCCTCACATTTTTGGGCTTAACTATTTCTTACCCATCCATTGTTTTGTCTATATTTCTCAGAATTCCTTCAAACATACCTCTGGCTAACACCATAATAAGTTTCTGTGTTCTTCATTCTATAGTTTTGATTCTGATTCAGGTTGGGACCTGACTGCTTACCTGTCCTTATGTTTTAAGTTATGCATCACAAGCTATCAGATACCGGCGTGTGTGTGTGTGTGTGTGCTTTTTTCTCCCAGTGGACCAGGGATCAGTATCATATTTATGTTCCTTGGCTACAGTTGTTCCTTCCCCCTGAAATCTTGTCACTGATTGGCAGATGGTGGCTCCTGGACTGGCACTGGTCCATGGACCAACACTTTGAGTAGTGCTGTGTTAAGTGACAAATGCCCCTATTTCATTTAAAGCCAGATATTTTACAACAAATACCGTACAAAGTAATAGAGTGTACTGAAAAACACACTTGTAGTGAGGGTGGTTTATTTCCCCACTGTGAAGTGATACCTTGGCTTGACAGTTATTGTTGCATAAACATTGTTCCATTTCAATATGCTTGTTCGGTTTTTTGGGGGGCGGGGCACTCATTTATGCCATGTGCCAATCTGGGGCACCTGGCAATTTGTGTGTGGCTTTTCTTTTGTCTCACTTGTCCTTCTTTTCCCCTTCCCTATCAGAATGGGCAAATAGCCAGTGCACGGTCTGCAGATATTGATTGTCTGTTTAGGTTTGAAAATTAGGTTTACAAAGCCTTCCAGAGATGAGAACATCTGTTGTTTTTGTTTTACCTTGAAGGCTTATGACATCTCTTGGAAATATGGAATCCTTATAAGACTTCTGTAATTTTGGATTAAGAGGCTATCTACCCATCTTCATACAGAACTTCCTGAAGAACCATACAATCCAGGTTTGCTTTGGCTCTACTTATACAAATATTTGAGCAGGAGGAGTGTGTCTCCCAAGGCACTGTTCTCAACATAATGCTCTTCTCTGTATGATTAATGGCTTTGCATCACTGCCTCTTACTTTCCAAAATTGCCTGTATATAGATGACTCCTCTAATATGCAGTTCTTTTAAAAGATGTAAATCAAACCCTTGACTGCATATATTGATCTGCTGTAGTAAATGATTATATGTTTTCTTGGAAGTAATACCACATACCTGTCTCCCAGCTTACATCCTGGTTTGGAAGTGAAATTGATTCAGAGGGATATCTTGGTAGTTGCAAACACTTAAATTCTTGAAGGTGATGCTGAGCAAGTAGCTTTCTCCTACTAAATATACATAATTGCTAAATAGGAAAGGGAAGTTATTAAATGTTTGAAGTGTTTTCATCCAGTTCTTGGGAATATATGGTCAAACTGTCGATGTAGAATTTATTTTATAGCTGAATTGTTTACATTTTTGTAGTCTAAAATTCTGTAGGGCTATCTGTCTGAAAGATGAGCCCAATCCATCATCTGGAATTCAAATTGTGCCTTTCTATATATTGTACTTCGCCTCTGCAGATGGAGAACTATTGTTGATTTCCATAATTACTTGCTACAGCATGCTTATGATGCTCACATGGAATGTGAACTGAACATAATTTCGATATAGCTTTCCGGTACTTAAGATAGCATGTTGGGCAAAGTCTAACTTTTGCCCAAGTCCACATACTAACAACAAATACTTCCAAAGGATGACTTTTAAGACTCTTAAGAAAATGTGGGTAAGCCCAGAAAAGCCCTTGAGCCTTGTAAACAAAGGAGCTGAACGATCCCTGAGCTTGTCTACATACTGAGAAAATCCCTGACCAGAAAAAGCTTTAGGCAGAATTCTTCATACAATATCTGTGAATCCTCCCCCAAATACTTCTATTTTCTTAACTTCTTTTTTAAAAATAATTCCAAAAGTTTTCCTCCCTAAAGCCTCATTGTTAAATGTAAATTTGATAAATAAATGTAATATCTCAGTTATAGTTAAAGTGTCTGATTTGCATTTTATATTGCAATGAAAGATTGGGGGAAAGTAATTATTTTTAATGTACATTTATTGTTCATTTCCTTGTTTTTGCTGTAGTTCTAACAGTAAAAAAAAAACCCTTCTGGTTTGAAAATGGTAAAACAATATGATAAGGTTATTAATGTTATAAGCTGGATGGGACTTCACGACAAAAAAGAGTTCTTTTGAGACAAGCAGTAATTATTACTAAGCCAGGCCTAAACTGGATGGAGGGAAATTTGTTCATCATTGTGCTGAATCATTTGAACAACTGCCAAGTATATGTCATGTGCAGCTCTCTCTGCAGTATACTGCTGAATTGCAAACCTTACCTGACTGCCCCACTTGGGACAGTGCATCCACATCAGAGGACAAAAACTTGTTTACTGCTCAGGGTTCTTTGATTCCAACATTTGCACTTTGTTCCAGTTGTTGCAGAAGAGACTTAATTATTTTGCTGAATAAACTTTATTTAGTAATGCCTTCTCAGCTTTTGGGCAAAACAACTCCAGGTATTTTTGTCTTTATCTGCCCAGCTTTCACCAACTGCAACCCCTTCTGATTGCTATTAGCAGTTGTATTATAAAAATTGCTTGCCCAACAATGATTACACTATGCTGTAATTTTTACTGATGCTTTTCAGCCCAAAGCATATAGCAGCCTTTGTTCAAGCATTTATCTGTAGCAGAAATACTCTTCACTGGAAACACACATACATACACACAAACAGATGATACATATTTTGTACAAGAACAGTGACTTTTTTGTCTGAATGCAATCTCTTATGAAACAAACCAAAACAACGGGCTTGAGGAAACCCCAAGATATGCAGATGTAACCCCACTCCCCAAAAAAAGAAAAACGTAAGGGAAAAATCGCTAAAGCAGAAAAACGTTTGAAACAAGTCCCTGAAGTTGGGGGGGGGGGGCAGAATTTTTCCACATAATTTTTATATGGATCTGCAGTAGGGGCAGGGGCTAATATTCATGTGCACAGTGACCCTCCCCGGCAGGCCACACCTCCCCCAAATTAAAGCCTCCAGACCTCCCCCAAATTAAAATATTTGGGGGGCGGGTGATTTTTCATGCCAGCCTCCCAAAACAGCTGCAAAATACCATGTGTTTGTTTCCTCAATGCTTCACCTTAAAAACTTTGTCTCCCAGTTGGCCAAAAATAAGTTGAAATTGAATCAGGAGGTGAGCAGCATCACTTCTGGCTGTCGATTTTCAGGAGGATTCTAGCAGGTTTTTAAAATATGAGAGGAGTTGTTAACAAATCCATTGCATCTTGCAGTGGAGCAACAACCTGGATTTTTTTTATTTGGTGTGGGTCTGGAGGCTTGGAGGGGGTCAGGGGCCACACTTTGGGGCTCCAAATGAATTTTGCCCACCCCTGCCATATTGTTGGTGGCAAGAAGGCCAGTGAAAGATTTTCAGCTCACCTTGTTCCGACTGATGCAAGTTTTTGTGGGAGAAATCAGGTGAAAGTGTTTAATGGTTCACAGGAAAGAGACTGGAACCAGGGGTTCCCAACCTGTGCTCCAAGGAGCCCTTAAGGCTCCATGTGTACTTCCCAGATGCTCTGTGGCTACTCTAGGAAAATGAAAGAAATAAAAATTGAATGAAATTAACGAATAAGAATATATTCTTATATATACTCCTAAGCACCATTAACTTGTAAGACACAGAGTAGACCTCTTAGGGGCTCCACCATAGAAATAAGGGCTCCATGGGTCAAAAAGGTTGGGAACCCCTGGACTAGAAGGATAGATAGCAAAATGACAATAACAGTAAAGAAATGTCTCATATGGTTTAATAGCTAACATTGGAATTAAAATCTGAGGTAGTTAAAACATACTGTATAAACAGCAAAAAGAAACTCTGGGGCAAGAGCCCTACTGTTAGCCCAAACAAATGCTAAACAGGAAGGTGAAAAATGGTTCCAAAGTTAAATGTAGTTTGGCCAGATGTGTTAGGTACAGAACAAAGCATTGGTGGTGTCTCTGATTTTAAAATACATAATGTTATGGAAGTGAACACATAGACACCATAAAATGATGAGGAAGTGTGACTGAATCAGCAAAATCATGTCGTAATGCCATCTAAGCAGCCACTTGTCAGAAGAGATTTAGTCCTCATTTCCACTTACAAATGAATCAGTTTGCTATCCGAATCGATGGATTGATTTGACAGCAGAGTGTGGTTTACATTACATTTGCCCTAATTGCATTTTCTTGCTGTAAAATAATCCACTTGTGGTTCACATTGACAAATTTGTTCACATTGACAAATGAATTGATTCAAAATAGACCCATTTCAGCCAGCCAAAAGGCAAATTTAAATCCCTTCCGATCCGCATCTGGTTCATACTTGCGTGAAATCAATTTATCAATTGATTGCGTTAAATAGGTCTAGCACATGCCCCTCCCCTCCATCTGCTTCAGTGATTCGGTTCAAGTGCAAACCAGGGTCATTTAAACTGCTTCAAACCGGTTTGCAAACCAGTTTAAAACGTAGTGGAAATGAGGCCTTAAATCAGGGGTAGGCAACCTTTCCCCTTTAAGGGCCGAGGGACTTCAGCTCCCAGAAGCCTCAGCCATGTTGGCCAATAGTCCCATGTTGGCCAATTGGGATTCTGGGAGCTGAAGTCCCTCGGCCCTTAAAGGGGAAAGGTTGCCTACCCCTGCCTTAAATGCAAAGTCCTGCTAATTATGGTTTAAAGAAACATTTGGATTGCACATATCTAAACCTTGCCATGTGTAGTACTGGAGAACGTTGTGAGTAGCAATGATTTCAGAACCATTGAAAGGCTCTCAACTGTACAAACCTTAGAGGTATTAGACTTTTATGATATCAGAATCCTGCATAAAGGCTCAAAAAGACAAGACAAAATAAGAGTTTTCCTATTTAGGTCCTCTGCTAATAGACTGGGACATCACTAGGAATACGTGGGAAATGCAAACCACACCGGGTGAAACTTTCATGAGTGAACACCCTATGGAGCGTTCGCTCACTATCTATTCCATGACCCCCTCCCTCCTTGACCGCCTCCCCCCTTAGCCAGCCAGGCCACCTTTGACATCCATCAGCTACAACTGCAGGTGGGAATCAGTGGTATCCCCATCCGGGATGTCGCCCTGTGCAGGGGGTGGGGTTCCCGGGGACAGGGTCAAAAGGGCATGTCCCTCCACCACACTGCCATTCTACTTGTGGGTAGAACGGTGTGGCACTGCAAGGTGGGGGAGTGTGCTCAGCCTTCTCAGAAAGCAACCACCACTACCACCTCGGCTTTCCGAGCCCTACATAGTAGTTGCCACACAAGACTCAGAAGGTAGCCACCCCCTCCCCAAGGATGTACCACCCCACCCTGTGGGGTGTCACCCAGTGTGGTCTGCACCCCTCTAGTGACACCACTAGTGGGATTGGGGTGTTGCTGCCACTTGGCAGCTCCTTCCAGCTCTGGCAGGTCTGCTGCCTGGGAAAGGGAGATGCTGTGATGGCAGAAGCAGTGGCAGTTGCAGGCTCCTCCCCATTCACTCAAGGAAAGGAATCCTTGTCTGTCCCTGCCACCATCACTACCACCCTTTCCCACCTGGCCATTAGCACTGACAGACCTGGAAGGGGCTGCCAAGTGGCAGCAGCACCCCACCACAGCAGCCTGGCTGGCAGAGGGGCAGCTGGGATATGTGCCAGGCAGCCTGGGGCTGATACCAACCTTAGTGATACCACTGCTAATAGGTCTGGAAAGAGGGGCCCTTGTATTTATATGAAAATGTGTTTTGTTTGTAACTCTATTTATTCTTGTTGTGCTATGATTGGATTCTCTGTGTTGAATTTTGTTTTATATTGATAAACATTTTATAGTAAAGAATGTGATGAAGTGTGGTCTTGGGTGTTCACAGATTAAAAATAGTTTGCTGTATGTCTGCACTCTGATAGAGCATATCATGTATGATATTGTGTATTCCTGCTTGGCAGGAGGTTGGATTGGATGGCCCTTCTGCTCTCTTCCAACTATATGATTCGGTGACATTTGGTGATGGGTGATTTCAATATGGTAACTTAACAGCCCACCTTAAAGTAGCAAGGCATGTATGGAAGGTATGTTTTGAGGAGGTCCTATACTAAGATATAAGTTGTCATAACTGACCAAATATGTAGGCAATAGCGGTGTAATAACATAGCCTGGAAAAGTCTAGAAGTATCATGGCTGAAGGGGAAAGACTGGAAAAATTGTGGCGGGGGGGGGGGATTTCCCAGTTTTCCTCTAAAGACTTTAAATTGAAAAAAAAAATCATGAAATATTTTCTTTTCCAATGATGGCCAAATATGCAAGACATGTTCGTATATTTATTCCACCAATATTGTTTCTATGAACTATAGAATAGGAAGATTTATTTATTTAAGACTTAGTACAGTACCAGATCATTGCAGTTTGGTTTCTTTTTTCTCATTTCTTTTTATGGAAATTAGTGCTTTACTTGACACTATGAAGGACTAAAGGAGGTAAAATAATTTTGTTTTACAAAAATGGATGGTTTCTCTCATTCTTATTGTTTTTTTCTTACTCTTTCTAGCAAAACCAAAAAGCCTCCTTCAAATGTGTTCCTTACAGTTCGGAAGCTTATAGCTTCATATCTAACAAAAAAGTAAAAATATATTAAAAAGTAAATTGAATTTGTAGTTAGTGTACCTTTAATATACCAAATATGAAAATTTTATGCCAAGCCAAATTATAAAACAGTTAATATTGCTAAAGTAATGAAATGACTTGCTATCTGTAAAGGGTAGTATTATATTTTTAATTTTTTTCTAAATAATTTTAAATTTGGAGGGGGAACCTTAGTCCCCATAGGTTTTTTTTCTGTATGATTTCAAAATTTCTTGAAATTTCACATCTCTAGGAGAGTTTGTCTGGAATCCTTAACCGGAGGTAATACAGCAATATTTTGTTGCTCATTGTACCTTTTGCTTTTCATTGGCCTTCAGTTGCATTTAATTCCTGGGTTTGGGAAAATCTTATATATATATACTGAGGTTCAGTACTGTAGGATTGTTTAGCTCACACATATTTCTTTCACATAATTTTAACAAAGTCCATCATATTTTGTTGGGTTCCTGGATGTGGTGAAAATAATACTGGTATAAATCATGTTGGTGGTCCCAGCTAGGGTGGTCCCATTGAATCAATTGTTGAATGGTGACTCAACATTTTCACTACTCCCACTGATGTAATTCAGTAAATGCATAGTAACACCCAAGACAGAAATGGAGGAATGTGAATAGGATGGTAATATCTACAAAGCAGAAATGGAAGTCAAATAATATAAGAAGTTAAAACAAAAAGTGTATGCATGTAGTAGATTTCCTTATTAGAAGGAGGGAAAACAAATGGAAAAGGAAGGGTCCTTCTGTGCCTTCTAATAAGGAAAAGGAAAGGAAAATGGTCATTCACAGAAGGAAGTACTTTTTCCTATGTCCATAAAAGGTCATTAATTCATACAGTAAAAGCTTTGTGAAACCTTTGGCTGTGGCATGATAGGAACTATATAAAAGCAATTGTAGAGGGAAGAAACTGTTCTTTTTTGAGATTACCGTATTAGCCTTTACTTTTTGATAGAAAGCAAAGCAAGCGGATAGTACCATAATATTGTGAGAAAGATAACACAGTTATTGGGTTATAGAGGAAGGGCCACATTTGATGGCCACCATGTGGGTGAGACCAGAGGCCTTTGCATTGGGTGTAATGTGCCCAGGATGCTGTGCATGGGGGCAGTGGAGTTAGAGGTAATAAAAATCCTGCCCACCCCTCCACATGCCTCTTTCCATGTATGGTTTTGTGGCCCATCCTCCCACCCACAGTGCAGTGTGAGTCTTACTGGTCACTTTGGGGCTGGGTAGGAATTTTCTGCCTAGGGACCCCACATTGCGCTTGGGGGACTTGGACAATTGGCTAGGGATGGTGTCACTAAATAGATTTCCACTTAGTTAGGTCAATAAAGTGGCCTTTATTTAACCCAACTCTCCTTGTCTGGTCTTGTTATTTATTCCATGGTAGATCATCAGTGTCAGATAGTACTTCATTTTAGAGAAATCCAGAAGGATTTGGATTTTCCCAATAAAAATTTTCTTCATTAAAGAAGAAAGAGCAGTTTACATTTTAGAAAGGCACAATTGGGCATAATATGACTAAATTCTTGATAGCTAACTATCAAAGATGAGAGAAGCAACTTCTTGAAGTGCCTATATTTAAGAATTAAAATGGATAGTAGGTAAGAAAGCTCTGTAATTGCTTTGTTACAAGTATAAAGCACTGCTAAAAAGTGTTTGTATTCTGTTGATGACTGAGAATTTGATTCTAGACTGCACAAACCTTTCCTTAGTGTTAACCCTGGCAAAGGAAGTAGTCATTGCCAAAACGATTGTATTTTTAATAAATATATTAGGCACTTTAAGAACATGCTTCTCTCTTGGCTTTGCTTTATTGTCACTGAATGGCCTCAAAATCATTATGTAGATTTATTGAACTATAAACATAGAATGCACTCAAAAGGAATTATAAAATGTAAAAGTAATATAAAATCATGATTTGCACTGGTTCTCTACATCCATCAAATACAGATAGCTGAAAGCAATCCACATTCATGGTTCTATCAGAATGGAAAATTCCACCTCTCTCAAAACCCACTAACTTCTAGTG
Source organism: Phrynosoma blainvillii (assembly GCA_026167975.1). Lineage (NCBI taxonomy): Eukaryota > Metazoa > Chordata > Lepidosauria > Squamata > Phrynosomatidae > Phrynosoma > Phrynosoma blainvillii. The sequence goes on along the minus strand of JANUYF010000002.1, from coordinate 114,054,543 downwards.
TTATGAGAAAAATTGTGAATAGCTTACCTTTTGGGCAGGGTTGCTCTTCCTTGGTGTTGTTGATTGCAACTCCTATAATTTCTCATCATTGGCTATGCTGGCTAGGATGGCCTACTCCTTCAGTAAGGGAAGAGCTCAGGTTCTGATGGTTTTTGTCTGAAGTTCTACAAAGGGCTAGCTTGCTACTTAGATTTATAGAAAATACAGAAGAACAGCAGTGTGTACAACACTATGCAATAGGCAATCAATTCACTAATCCAAAAAACTGGAACCATATTCATCTATGGATGATTGAGGTCTAGGGTGGCATTCTTATTCAATGTTTACATTAATGCAAAAATTCTGGTAACAAGAATAGAATAGTAGTTGCTTATGAGTAATAATTGATTTAATAGTACAAATTAAAACTAATCAGTCATCATTTAGGTGGCTTTAATAATGAATGGAATGTTGTAAGTAAAAGCTTGCTTTAGTCATCACAGCCAGAGCATGCTTTGGCCATCAAGGATTAACTTGGACAGTCTTTACCCCTACAATCTGATTTCCTGTCTCACTTTCTGATTTGCATAAATGTATTTACCATAATGTAGAAAATAGACCACAGCTATCATAAATGATAGTTTGCTATTAAATCAAAATTGGAAACTATGGTCCATAATAGTGGGGCTGGGTTAGATAATCCAATAGTTTGATATGGTTATGTAAAAAGAAGTGACATGTAACTTTTTAAAAAAACCTAAAATTCAAATTGATGTACTGTTGGATCTACATTTATGTAGCATGAAGCAGACAGTCACTTTTTAAATGCCATCTTTTGAAATATTTTCAATGTACATTGTGCTTTACAAAGTGTCATTAAAAAGACTAATCCTTGTCCTAGGTAATTACTGGTAGTAAGGATGAAATTTCTGCAAATGCAGTTATACTTAAGGTACAATCCTACATGCATTTCTTTGGACAAAGTCCCCTTAAACACAGTGGGAATCACATTAAGTGCATGTGTATTGGATTGCAGTCTTAAGTTTTGTTTCACTGGGATACTTAATAATTACTATTAAAATATATAAATATGATCAAATGATATTGCATTGCATTTGCAATATTTCTTGTGTTTCCGACTGGTGTTTTGTGAATATTTTCTAAATAAAATTCAAACATTTTATCAAAGTTTAGAAGATATAGTTGGAAAATGGCTTTATAAATTTAAATTGATTCTTCAAAACAAATCTCTTCAATTAAAAAGAAAGAATCTGCTTTCATATATCAAATGACAACATAAACCTATACTTTTTTTTAATAAGTGATGAGCATATTGTGCTGTGATACAGCAATACGACTTAAAAGAGTAGTCCTGTAAATTTCTTTAAAATGTAGCTACTGGATTACTATTGGTCAGGAAAGTATTATTGTGCATTGATTTGATTTTTCTTTCAAGGCATTTGAGAGAGAAGACAGCAATAGCAGTAACATCTAAAGGGTTCTATGGGCTGGAAGATGAGAAGGGAACAGCTTGTACTTCAACAAGGCGTCGTTCTACACCACGCAGTTTAGCAGGCTTGACTACAGGCGTGTTTGAATCCGTAATGGTTCAGGTTCTGAGACAGGAAGAGCAACTGAGAGCAAAAGAAGAAAAGAGGTAAAAGGCTAAGTGGATTTTCAGCTTTTCCTTTTCTCTATTTTTCTAAGCTTTGTTCCTCTGGGAGATCAAAAATGTCACTTGCCCATAATTTCTGATTTAAAAGAATTTCTCCAACCTAGAGTTTCTACAGACTTTTAGTAATCTAATATTTATGGAATCATATCACACATACATCTCTTGTGAAATTTATTTTTCATTAAAATATTTTACAGTGAAACAGTAGATTAATGTGTTAATAGTAATACTTAGTTATAGCATTGATAATTTAGACTAGAAAGGGCTTAATAGTTCTTTCCTTTTGTGTCTGCATATTCATGACTTTGGTTACATTTCATTATCACTTTTCTATATAGTTTTGTAACATATTGTCTTTTCACATCAGTTGCAGTTTAGTGCTGGGAGAGTATTTAATTACAGCAGGTGAATCTGATGGTTGCTAATTCAGATATCAGCCCACAGTCAAAATTATTTTCTTCCTCTTTGTTTGCTGAATATGGTAAATGGCTATTCAGTTAAGTGTAAGAGATTACTGATGTACAGGAGAGATTGCATCAACTGGGAGTAGGTGGGAAGACAAAGAGAGAGCCTGAAATGGATGAATATAATGATTCGATAGTCTAGGTTGCTTTGGAAAGCTCCCACCATTGTTACTGAATCATCCACAGGGTGTGGAAGCATGTCAGAAATGTATGCCTGGACTATACATCTGACTGGAAAAGCTTTCACTTACGCATTTTCTCCAAGCTACAGTAATCCTGCTCTCCCTCAGCTATTTGTGTACATTAGATTGATATTAAATTATAATGGAAACTCAAGTGTTCAAATATTGAGAGTGAGGTTTTTTTAAAGAGGTATTCAGCGATATGAAAGTATTAAACTGGACATTGGTGTCTGAATGCCAAATATCTTAATGGGATGATTCATTATTTGTGTGCTTGGATGTTTGAAAGTTGTGAATTTAATTATTTCTTGTGTGGACTTGTCACGCTTATAATATATTTATGGATTGTTGATACAATGGAGCAAGTAGATTCTTATTCTCAAAGCAAGTTACCGGTAGGTGTTATTCTGCTTTCTGGAACTACAGCTGTGTAGGAAGACTTCAGGTTGGACAAGGATAAGGTATTTCATGTGGGATTGTCATGTCATGTCCAGAGCAGTTGTAAGAATTTTCAGTGTAATGATTATACATTACAGTATATTTTAACATGCCAGCACTAATTGTTTTACACTTAAGCGGAGTATAGTAAGCCAAAAGGAATGGCAGGGGGAAGACATAAGTAAACAGATATGCTCTCTGTGCTTAGTGTGTTCCTATCTTCAATGATATATTGAAGAGCTGTAAAACATCTTCCTGTTTGTGTTCTTGTATAACAATACAGTTGCCCCTCTGTTTTTGCGGGGGATCCGTTCCGGACCTCCTCCCATGAAAACGGAAAAATGCCAATATTCAAGCCCCATTGGCTTGAATGGTGGTGCGCCCCCCCCCATTTTAATCCCTTTCATTTACCCCCACAAATGGGCGAGGGACGCGGATTCGAAGTCCACAAAAACGGAGGGGTAACTGTAATACATGATTTTGTGCTATGTTGATGAGCCTCTACTACAGGGGTCGGCATACCTTTTGGGGGAGGCGGTTCCCCTGTCCCCCAGATCATTAACGGGTCGACGGGAAAAAATGGCGCCAGAGGTGAGCACGTGCATTCGTGCACGTATGCGCACTACTCCCGGCATTGTACGCATGCGTGCACGAGCGCAGGGCACCATTTCGTGTTCCAAAATGACGCCCATGCTCACGCGCACACGTGCACAACGCTGGGAGTAGTGTGCATGTGTGCGCGAGCGCAGGTGCCATTTTGGAACACAAAATGGCACCCCACGTCACGCGTGTGGCGGTAGGACCGTCCACGGGCCAGTTGAAAGGCCTCGAGGGACCGGCTTCGGCCCCTGGGCCATAGTTTGCCAACCCCTGCTCTACTAGGTCGAAAGAAGCTTTGAGCACATGGCTCTGGTTTCTCATTCTTCCATACATCCAGAAAAAGGGGTTAGCCAAGTTTCAGTTTCTGTTATCCCTGTTTATTACATGTGATAGTCCTAGAATGATTCAATCAACTGTTAAAGAAACCATCTTTAAAGGTTGTTTATCTGATTTTTATAATAATGAATTGTGCTTAACGGCAAGTCAGGAATCATAGAAACTGGATTCTGGTTAAGTCTGATTTCTGGTTGTATAAGAGCAGAATGGACAGGAAGAAATGACATCTGAGTCAGAATCTTTGCTTGGGATTTAGAGACTCTCATCCATGTAGCATTAAATCATGATTTAACATTAAGTACATATTTGGATTGTATCATTGTCAGATTTTTAAAAAATGAATTTGTGTTGATATTTCATAGTTACAAAAAAGAAGATACAATTGGCTTTTCATATCCATGGAGGTTCTATTCCCCCCCATCCCTGAATGCCAAAAGCTCCAGGGCTTCAATGTCCATTGGTTGTAATGATGCCCTCCCAAGTCCACCCTGTCATCAAATGCCGCTCTGAGAGCCTTTGTGGCTGAAGAGCAGGATATAAATACAATATTCAAGGCCATAGCTTGCTTTCCTGAGTCTATCCATCTGCAGTGAAGTCTCTCTCTTTTGCTATGCCTTTTACCTTACTAAGCATTATTGTCTTTTCTAAGGAGTTATGTCTTCTTACAATATGTCCAAAGCTAAGACTAAGGGCCTTTACAGACTGCCAGAAATAATGCAGCTTGAGACCACTTTAACTGCCCTAGCCCAATGCTAGGGAATCATGGGAATTGTTTTTTTCTGAGACATTGAGCCTTCTCTGTCAGAGAGCTCTGGTGCCACAATGAACTACAGTTACCATGATTCCCTAGCACTGAGCCAGGGCAGTTAAAGTGGTCTCAAGCTGCATTATTTCTGGCAATCTGTAAAGGCCCTAAATCATCTTGGCTTCTAGGGAGTTCAGCCTTGATATGCTCATGGCGCCTTGTCTTTGTTTTTTGTTTGTATTTTTGTAGTCAATGGTATGCATAAACTCAAGTCCAGCATCACACATTTCAGATGAGTTCATTCCCTTTCTTTCTGTCCAACTTTCACAACCTTGCATAGAGATCAGACATCTGATGGTATGTGCATTTCTGATTCAATGATACACAGTATTGTCACAATTCAGGTTCTTGTTTAGTTCTTTCATATTTGTCTTTCTAAGTTCTAGTCATCTTCTTGACTACAGTCTCCATTCTGATTTATAATTAAGCCCAGATATGGAAAATCCTCATTTATTTGTAAATGAAGTTTTAATAATTTTCAATAACTAGGAGTGATAGGATATGTAGTCCAACACATCTAGTGGGCACTTGTTTGTGGAGGGCTAGACTAATTTCAGGAAACATTGTCAGTACATATGATCAAGAAGACTATGAATGTTAATTTCGTTTTGAATAAAACACTGTACAGTTATTTTTCCTATTTTCCTTGACATGCATGATCCAAGATCAGTTCACATGATTATACTTTAGTTACAAGCATGGACAGCTGTGGGTATTTGTTGTACAATTGATAAACACCAGTTTTGGGAAGAAACTCAGACAACATTGGCATAAAATCATAGAATCATAGAATCATAGAATCTTAGAGTTGGAAGAGACCACAAGGGCCATCCAGTCAAACCCCTGCCATGCAGGAACTCCCAATCAAAGCATCCCCGACAGATGGCCATCCAGCCTCTGCTTAAAGACCTCCAAGGAAGGAGACTCCACTACTCTCCGAGGGAGTGTGTTCCACTGTCGAACCGCCCTTACTGTCAGGAAGTTCCTCCTAATGTTGAGGTGGAATCTCTTTTCTTGCAGCTTGCATCCATTGTTTCGGGTCCTAGTCTCTGGAGCAGCAGAAAACAAGCTTGTTCCCTCCTCGATATGACATCCCTTCAAATATTTAAACACGGCTATCATATCACCTCTCAGCCTTCTCTTCTCCAGGCTAAACATCCCCAGCTCCCTAAGTCGTTCCTCATAGGGCTTGCTTTCCAGACCCTTCACCATTTTAGTTGTCCTCCTTTGGACACGCTCCAGTTTCTCCACATCCTTTTTGAATTGTGGTGCCCAGAACTGGACACAGTATTCCAGGTGAGGCCGGACCAAAGCAGAATAGAGTGGCACTATTACTTCTCTTGATCTAGACACTATACTTCTACTGATGCAGCCTAAAATTGCATTGGCCTTTTTAGCTGCTGCATCGCACTGTTGACTCATGTTCAACTTGTGGTCCACCTGGATTCCTAGATCCCTTTCACACGTAGTCTCATTCAGCCAGGTGTCCCCCATCGTATATCTGTACTTTTCGTTTTTCGTTTTTCCGCCCTAAGTTTTTCGTTTTTCCGCCCTAAGTGCAGTACCTTACATTTCTCTGTGTTGAATTTCTCTGTGTTTCAACACATTTCTCTGTGTTGAAAATGAAATAAAATAAATAAACAAACAAGCATTCTTCAAACATAATCATGGCACTCCTGTATGGCAGTGAACAGATCACATTCAGGATGAAAAGTAGATTGTAATCTAAAGAATTCTCCAGGGAACTTTATCTTCTGAAGCTTTCCCCTCACTCCTGCAAAGCATGATATATCTACCCTTACAAACTCATAACAGATAATTAATTGCTCTGTCACATGCATATGAAATTGTATACCACCCAAATATGGATATTCTTTTCTTTTCTTTTTATTTTTATGAAAGTGACTCACTCAAGCCTACCACCTCCTACTTCTTGAAACATTTGTGCTTTCTATTTCTGTTTCTCCTACTGAAGTTACATGTGCAAAGACACAAGCAGGATAAAATTGTTAAAAATTTAATTCAATAATATCTAAGTGCTATTTCCTGAATTCAGTTTAGACCTATCCAGCATACTCCTGAAATTAACAGGCATAGTTAAAACTAATAACTCCCATTCATTTCAAAGGGTCTGGAGTAGGTAGGATTAATATTGGGTTTAGGTTGGGATAGGCAAGGTGTGATTGATCCATTTTTGGATTTGAAATGGGGACATGCCTGTGTCCCTATGGCATGGTGTCTACCCTAGTTTAGCCAATTGTTTATGTGTGATTTAGTTCTTAACCATTCCTAATTTACTACTGCTGTATCTGAAAGTTGACATTATATGCTAATTCATATATATCTATATCTATCTATCTATCTATATATATATATATATATACATACACACACACACACACACACACACACACAACTATAAGTCAAAAAGTTATGCCCCAAAATTGACCCTAAAATCCTGGGTCGACTTATATACAGGTCAATGCAGTAATACTGTTTAGAAATATCCTGATAGAAGCTCTGTCCCGTGCCCCACTCTCGTGCCTGGCAGTGATCTCTGAAAGAGCTGCCGAGGCAAGGAGAATGTGTGTGTGTATGTGTGTGTGTGTGAAAGAAGTGATTTCTTTCTCAATCTGATGTTAAAACCTTCTCTCCCCATCCTCCTCCTCCTCCAGATATGTCTCCCCACTAAACATCCCATTTAACTCCACTTCCTTCCCTTCTCAATCTGATGTTAAAACCTTCTCCTCCAGCACCAGGAAAGTGGTGTTAAGTGGTCAGGAGAGGTCCAGAGAAGGAGAAGGAGGGAAGGAAGTGGTGTCTTTCCCTTTACATCCTTTGTTACGTGCCCTTAGGTTTTACTCTTGAATTATCCACAGGTCATATCAAAATCCATGATTTTGGCCCCAAAACCTTCCATCACCTTATACATGAGGTTGATGTGTACACTAGTATGTATGGTAATAAAAATTAATGGAGTAGAAGAAGTTGATAACATAAGCTTTCATAGACTAAGGCTGCATCTGCACTGGAGAAATAATCTGGTTTGACACTGCTTTAACTGTCATTGCTCTGTGCTAAGGAATTCTGGGAACTTTAGTTTGCTGTGGCATCTCTGCTGTGGTGCCACAACAACTACAGTTTCCAGAATTCCATAGCATGGAGCCATGGCAGTTAAAGTGGTGTCAGACAGGATTATTTTTTCAGTGCAGATGCAGCCTTAGTCTACTTCTTCAGATGGTGAATGACCTTAACAGATTACAGAGTTGGGGAAAAACTAACAAAATAAATTTCAGTAGCGAGGAACATAAGGAAAAAAAATGGAAGGCTCAGATATAGGATGGATGATACCTGACTTGATAACAGTAGGTGGGAAAGGGATCTGGGAGTCTTAGTAAACCACAACCTGAACCTGTGTCAACCATGTGATGCAGCAACTAAAAAAGCCAATATGATCCTAGTGTAGTATCTAGATCGAAGGAAGTAATAGTGCCACTCTATTCTGCTTTGGTCAGACCTCACTTGAAATACTGTGTCCAGTTCTGGGCACCACAATTCAGAAAGGATGTAGAGAAGCTGGAGTCTGGGGAAGGTAAGGTTAAGAGGTGACATGATAGCCATGTTTAACTATTTGAAGGGAATGCCATATTGAGGCTGGAGCAAGCTTGTTTTCTGCTGCTCTGGTGACTGGGAAACAGAGCAATAGACTGAAACTACATTAAAAGAGATTCCACTTAAACATTAGGAAGAACTTCCTGACAGTAAATGCTGTTCGACAGTGGAATATGCTTCCTTGCACTGTGGTGGAGTGTTCTTCTTTAGAGGTTAGAGGTTTTTAAACAGAGTCTGGATGTTCATCTGTTGGGAGTGGCAGGGAGTTGGACTGGATGGCCCTTGTGGTGTCTGTCTTCCAACTCTGATTCATGCTATCAGCTTCTTTCTCTCTGCTATTCTCAAAGGTGCTGCAAGATCCCTTTCCATACTGATCTAGAGCAGGGGTAGGCAACCTTTCCCCTTTAAGGGCCGAGGGACTTCAGCTCCCAGAAGCCTCAGCCATGTTGGCCAATAGTCCCATGTTGGCCAATAGCTCCTGGGATTCTGGGAGCTGAAGTCCCTCGGCCCTTAAAGGGGAAAGGTTGCCTACCCCTGATCTAGACTAACATGGCTATTTCTTTGAATAATAAAAATCAATTTATCTAAAAGATTATACTAAATATAGCTTTGTTGATGCTGTACAATACTGTTATGAGTTACAAATATGTTTTGATGATTAGATTTGCCCAATAAATTTTGAAAATATTAACTATTTTGTCAAACTTGATTTCAGTCACTATTTATTCTTGATGACTTTCTGTATGTACTCAGCTATGTCGAACTCATGTATAAGTTGAGGGCACGTTTTGGGGCCAAAATTATGGATTTTGATATGACTCATGGATAAGTCAAGGGTAAAACTTAGGGGCATATAGCAAAGGATCTAAAGGATGAAGCAAAGCAAAACAATGTCGAAGAACTTACCAAATTCCAGCAGACATGGCTCTTTGTGCTCACTCTTAAGGCTGGATGGATGAGAGAGTAGAGGGGATCAGTGCTTCCAGGACAGATTATACTTTTGCCTTTCACCAGGGGATGGTTTCTTCCTTTGAATAAGAGTTAAGATCCAGTACTTACATTGACTCAGGTTTTTTGGGTCAATTTTTTGACCTAAATTTCTAGACTTATAAATGAGTATATACAGTAAATATTTAAATCATTGATCCAGGTCAGCTTGACTTAAATCAATCCATCCTTTCCCTAACAAAATTGGAACTTACTGAATGTAATAAAAAAAAATCAGTGAAATACTTGGTTACAAATAAAATAAAAATAAAAATGAAGGTATACAACCACAGAGAGGACGCATAAAGGTTAGAGCTTTTAAATCTTAAACAAAAGAAACATTTACTGAGATGTTAGAAATTTAGTATGTGACCACATTGGGGCTAAATAAATACCTTAAATTTGTAGTCATTCCAATAGGAGAAACAAGTGATGTACTTGCAACAGCATTCTCTCTTCTATTCTTTCCTTATTCTCATAGCCTATGAATGGCATTTTGGGTTCTGCTTGTGTGCATTGTAATCTAGTTTAGGAACATAAGAAGCTGCCTGATACTATTTATCCATCAATTCCAATATTGTCAAGTTGACGTGGCCACTGTCCAAGATTTCAGGCAAGGCATTTTCTATCACCTGTTCTCTGATCTGGAGGAACTGAGCTAGAACTTTTGGCATGCAAGATATTTACTCCACCACTGACCTGGGGTCCCTCTCCTAAAACCCTTCTAAAATTGTCTGAATTTTATAGTGGAAGCAGCATGCTGCATTCTCAGACATCTCCAGTATTTGAAGAGGCACAACTGTATGCCACTGCCCCTGTGTGGTTGCAAGCTGCTTTTGCTGCTGTTGTAGGAACTGAGGAAGTTACCAAGTAGTGACTCGGAATGTAATTATGCTGGCTTCACCACAGAGGGAGGAGCAGAGTTAAAATGCTGATGCAGCAGATCTGGGTAAATGGGAATGGCATGCTGTCCCATTTCTACAACCAAGAGGAGTACCTGCTAGCATACGGCTCTGACTTGGCAAGGGCACAAAGCACACCAGGCTTGCACATCTGGATGTGCCTGCTGCTTGAATTTATATTCAAATTGAGCTGTGCACTAAGAAATAGTGGTAGCTATAGTCTCCTGGTGCATGTCACTGAGCCTTTGAGATGGTAGGGAGCCCAGTGGAATGCTCTCCAGTTGATTGGAGCCTCACAGACGGGGGCAATGGCCCAACAAATGCATCTTGCCTAACACTGGAGCTGATCCTGCTGTTAAATCTTGTTGTACTGCTGTAGACTAATTAAGAAAAATGCAAAGCAAGGAACTTACAGGAAATGTAGTAAAAGTGCTGTGGCAAATATTGGTGGTGCGGGGTGGGGTAGATATTAAATCTTCACTTTTGGTTGTTTAAATAAGAAATCTGATATGAAAATGTAACATTTGTACAAGCTGACTACAATATGTCTTTATGGTTGCTGCTTTATGTTGCTGACTAGAATATTATATTAGATAGAACATGCACAAATGTATAGAGTCTCTGTTCCTGTATTATATTGGCTATTAAATATAAGTTCTTTCTCCTTTTATCATTCCATTTTTATGTGTTCCTTCAGAAAGCTTTCATCATTTTGGAACAATCAATTCTCTGATGATGTCAGTCTAGCTTTTTCTTACTGTACCAAAAACTAAATTTCTAAGTGTGTTATGGACAGCGTGTAAACACTCTTCTCACCTTTTTCTATTTTGAAATGTTGATTGATTGAGAGAGAGTGTTTAGATTACCTCTAGTACCATATTCAAATTGCACAATTATGGAAGAAGAGCCACCAATAAGTAAAAGTAGTATCATGTTTGAGGAATTCTGCGGTTTGCAGAAATACAAGAACTGTTCTAAAACTAAACAAACAAAAACACCCCCCATAGATTTAAGTGAGACCACCCCCGAACTCCATTCTTTGAATACTGAGCATTCCCATCCTGATTTTGTTGTGTAAGTTAGCAAATGGGGGTGGGGAGCATCCGTGTGAATGCTCCACTTAGAAGGAAGCCTGAACAGCAGCATTCTGATTAGAAAGGAAGATGTACTGAAACAGTTTGTTGCAGATCTCACTTGTTCTTGCTGTAGGTTAATTATGTGGATGAGATGTGCATATGGATAAACTGTAGGGGAAAATGACCTGCTGCATTTGCATGAATTGTACTACATGAAATGAAGACTAAATGAGAAAAACAAGTTCATGTGATAAGAATGTTTAAAATAATAATAATAATAATAATAATAATAATAATAATAATAATAATAATAATTTTTTATTTATAGTCCGCCCCTCTGCCGAGCAATCGGGGCGGGTTACAACATCTTAAAATAGACAAGTTAAAACATACCCTCATCCCACAATCCAACCCTCCCATCCCCTTAAAACAGAATTAAACTATAAAGGAGTTATATTATTCTTGGTTGTCTCATTTAGATATGCCAATATGCACATTCTGAATACTGAAAAAGTATTGTAGCCACCATCAGAAAATAACTGTTATGGGGTTATCCTTTCACAAAATATTTGTTAAGTGGGGTACAGCCGCTACCACTTCACAGGGACTAAACTGTGGAGGTTAAAAGATAAACAACCAGCTCTTGTAACTAAATATAATAGGGAGGTAGAGGTTTGAGCCTCAGGACATGAGGCTACTCCTTTGAACCCAGTTTTGTGCTCACAAAACATGCATTTCACAAAGTCAAACTAATGAGGCTAAGGGATAAGTCACCTAAAAACCCACAAGACACCGACTCCACATAGAAAGCAACAAGATACATAAATAATTTTTAAAAATCCAAACTCTGTCCAACAGCTTCTCATGTTTCCCTGTCTAAGCTCTTTGCTACCCTGTTTAAGCTCCTTGCTGCTCACCCAGTCTTCCCCCACCTAGTTTACCACATGGAGATATCCGTTTCTTTCTAATTTCTTGATACCTGCACCCACCCCTCATTTAAAATTCTTAATGATGGAAATGTAGGTGACAGGCCCAGAAATATAGTTTTCACATAATCTTAACTGCCATAACTATTTTTCCCATTCAAATTTTTAAAAATGTATTAAGAGAGCAGCTAGCAAAGAAAGAATGGGGCGGGGTATGGTTACTCTGGCATCTATGACCATTATGTGTTACTGACCCCTGTTTCATTGATGGATAGCCCAGAGACAAAAGGACAATGTACATGTCAGCCTCCACCATTTTAGCCATTACTTATTGTAGTTCTGCATTTCAATATTGTTGAATTATCAAATACTCAGTTAACAATCTTTTGGAAATCATGTGTTCTGTTTTGTTTTTTACATATTATTTCTATTTTGGGGTTTTTTGTTTTGTTTTGTTTCTGTTTTTAATATTAAACTGGAATTGTTTTTGTTTTTATTTTATTAGACTTCGAGAACAAGAACGAAAAGAGGCAGAAGAAGCTAGCCAAAAAGAAATTGAGGAATGGGAGAAGTTCCTTTTATCTCAAGCAGCACCAACCCGGATGGAAAACATGTGGGAAATTCCAGCAATTGGCCATTTCCTTTGTTTAGCACAACATATTTTAAACTTGCCTGAAATAGTATTTTATGAATTGGAGCGCTGCCTTTTGATGCCCCAGTGTAGTGCTTTTCTGTCTAAAATAATGACTTCTTTATTAAGTCCTCCACACCGAAGATCGACCTTGCATCGAAGGCCAACTCTCCCTTACAGAAATTGGGAAGCAGCACTTAGGCAGAAAGTACAGCAGTGGTATACAGCTGTGGGACAAACTGATCATCCCGATAGTTGTGCAGAAAAACTTGGTCTTTGTCCTCAATTTTTTAAAGTCCTTGGAGAAACTAATCCATTGGAGGAAAGACCATTTCATGAGCTCCCATTTTGTCAAAAAGTATGGCTGCTAAAAGGCCTTTGTGACTTTGTATATGAGACCCAAAAGGATGTTCAAGATGCAGTACTTGGCCAACCTATTCATGAGTGCAGGGAAGTGATCCTGGGCTATGACTACTTAGAACATGCCTATGTTCATTTCCCACAATTCTGTGGTGCAGATGTGCGGATTTACAAACAGAAGCCTTTCCATGCCCCTGAGTTTCCAGCTCCTCCCATTAAGGTAAAAAGAGTACCACGGATTAAATTGGAGAAAGTGAAGAGTGAAAATATTGCTAAAAGCAATGGGGAAGTTAGTGCTAAGGGGCTGTTATTCCAAACAAAGGCAGCACCTGGAAAAAACATTTGTTTAGCAAAAACCCACTTGGACCTCTTGAATGTCATGCCAGAAAAGGAAATAAAACCTAGCTGTGAAGAGAAAATTCACAAGGACTGTGACTTTACAACAGACTGCTGTAAAGAAAATAGAGATAGGGCCATTGTTGCAGGAGAAAACGTTGGATTTGTGGGGCCTCTCAGCCCAGGAGAAATTCGGGTTGTGGAAAATGGTGAAAAATGTGTTGAATCTTTAATAGTGAAAACAGAGGCCACTCCATTAAAAGAGAACACTCTCAAAACTTGCCAGTTGCATGTGAATGGGAATCACTGTGATCATCCAGACATGAATTGCTTCAAAGTTCCTAAAGATGTAACTTCAGAGCTCTCTGTAGAAAACAAAACACTAAGATTTAATAAAGTAAGAGCAAAGAAGAAGAAAAAGAAAAAAAAGAAATTGAAAGATATTTTGAATGAAAACCTTCAGAGAAAACGTGAGCTTCACCTCCACTCACTGAAATCTTACAAACATGAGATACAGAATAAGTTACTCCTTATGAAAAAGAAAGCAAAACACAAGAAGCACAAATCTGGTAAGGTGATATGATGAGAAGATGATTTTAACAATCCATGCATTTGTTGCAAATCTAAAAAATCATCAGAACTGGTTGCTTTGTATTTGAAGATTTTATTTATTTGTTACACTTATTTCTTAATTTTCCATTCATGGGTTCTAGATAATGTCAGTGGCTTTCCTATTTTCCACTTTATCTTCAGGCTGAGAAAAAGACTAGCTATCTCCAGGTCACCCAGTGAGTTTCATGTTTGGGGACGGACAGTCTTGAACTAAGACCTCCCAAATTCTAATCCAGCACACTAAATCTCTAGAACTAGTATGCCACATATTTCATAGTGACTTAGAAAATCTTCTGATGCTTAAGCACTAGGCTTACTTTTTCTTGCCCTGATTGTATGTTGTAGCAGTAGCCAGTGAAAAAAAGATCTCAGTGCTTACAGAACAAAAACTTAATATTTACTAAAATAACTAAATCTGGGAATCATTATGCAGTTCTTTAGCTTGAGGTTGTACAGTATTAATTCATTAGTATTAGGTGTTTTCTTCATTTTATACATTATTTAAACTGAGCTATACATTATTTAGACTGAACTTGCACAGAAGAGGGTAAGAGACAAACATCCCCATTCCTCTTTGCCCTTGGCTAATCCAGTTCACCAATTGCCACAATTATTTGGAATTAAAAACATGAAAAGTGTGGGAAATCAAGCAGCAAATCTGCCAGCTTTCCGTCTTCTATGAGCCTTAAGCATAATGTATGTTAGATGCTGCATAGAACATTGCTGTATATACTCAGGTATAAGTCTAGAAATTTTAGTCAAAAAAATCAACCCAAAAAATCTGGATCAGCATATTTGCGGGTTAGTGTAAGTACTGTACTTTAACTCTTATCAAAATAGGAGCCATCCCTTTCTCTGAATAGAGTGGCAAAGTTGAGATCTTAGTTCATCCCAGGAAAACCTGAAAGAAGCACCAACCCCCTCTACTCTCTCCATTGTGCACCACTTCTGGCCTTTTTGAATGCCTGGATGGGTAAATAGTAGCATTCTTTCACATCAGTTTCCTTTGCTTCATCATTTACATGCCCCTAAGTTTACCCTCGACTTATCCATGGGTCTCATCAAAATCCATAATTTTGGCCTCAAAACCTGCCCTCAATTTATACATGAGGTCGACTTATGGTTGAGTTTATACAGTAATTTTATCTTTCTCTGTTGTACATTTTTCTTTGTCTCAGAGCCTATGATGTGTTAACCAGATGTAAGCATGGCCCACTCTTACTATTTTCTTCTGGTACCTTTTGCCTGAGGTATGAATGAATTTAACCATCCTTGCATTCCTGCTAACACTTTGGGCCACTGTAAGCAGAGTTTGGAAAAGTTACTTTTTGACTGTAACTCTGAAAAACCACCAGTCACTGTGTCTTGCTGGCTAAGGGATTCTGAAAGCTGTAGTCCAAGAAACAATTTCCCAACCTCTAAAATACTCCACCAATATCTCATTAAATCCATTTGCATAGAAAATTGATTTTAATTTAATGTATCAAGGCTAGAAAAATCAGAAACTTGTAAACATTCAACTGTAAAGAGCTCCGGAAACTTCCGTGTTCTGTTTTTCATGCCTAGTGTCAGTGTAGGAATTATTTTGGGTTGTTTCTAACTCATATGCTGTGAGCCAATAACACAGATTCTTTTGTTAAGACATTCTTTCGTAGTTGGCTTATATAATCAAGAAATGTACAGCTTTCCCATTTTTTTGTTTACCTGAAATTTATGTATATTTTTGTGGGGCGGGCTTGGTGGTGAAGTTTACATAATTTGCAGAGAAATTATTTTTAAACACTTTAAATAAAGACAGATATACAGACAATTTTTCACTCAAATTGATTTTGTATGATTCACTAAATCACATAGTTAGGTGAAACCTCAAAATTACCAAGTGTTCATGTTCCTCACACACCAAATAAAATATGATATCTTTATTTGAAAATATAATAGATAGAAATGGATGAGTTTACAAAATGTATTTTTCATTTAAATCTAGGTATTATTGTTTCTTACAAAACACCTTAAATAAAATACTAAATCTCTATGCTGACCCTCATTTTAACTGGCATTTTAAAAGTAAATCTCATTGCAAATATCCAGCTAAACCTGTAGCCTCATAAAAAACCAAATTAATGACCCGCTTTCACACATTCGACTACATAAAATAAAACATAAAAACGTAGAAAAACCTGTATATCAGTATTAGAATACTTATAGCATTAGTCCTTGGACTGTGGCAAGTTAAAATCAAATAACAGATTTGCATAAAGAGAATTTGTGTTTCTGTTGCAGTCTTTGAATAAAAAGGACTGCAGTCCTTTTTATTCAAATAAATAATAATTATTCAATAAAAAGGACTGTGTTTTAAATCAGTTGTAATTTATTTACTGTTGAGGTTTAAAATGAAAGTTTTTTTAACAAGTTAAAACCAGGTATGGTGGGTGTCTTTACAGAATAATAGGTTTATTGACGCTTGACAAACATAGAGCAGTGCAAGAATAATAGATCAGAGGTGATTTTTTTTATGGCTTGCAGTCTTTCATGGAAATACACATTTTGTTTCTGTACAAAAAATATGATTTTGCACCAAAAGGAAATATGTTTTCTGTGTGATAATTTTTTGTGCAAAAAAGCCAGTGTTTCTCTTTCACAAAACCCATTTTTTGCAATGGAAAACCATGTGTAGTTACGTGTAAAATAATTCCCCAATGACTTCTCACAATCTTCTTGGGGGTCATAGCTTGGTGGCACAATGGTTAAATGCTGTTACTACAGCCACAATGTTGTAAATTCGATCCTAGAGAAGGGATCCAAGATCCACTCAGCCTTCCATCCTTTTGTAGGTTGGTAAAATGAGTACCCAGCTTGTTGGGTGCAATTGGCTTACACATTGTAAACTGCTTAGGGCCGTGTTGGTGAACCTATGGCACACATGCCATCTCTGGCATGCAAAACCATTTTAGAGGGCACGCAGAGAGATGGGAGGGTGAGGGAAGAGGGTGAGGGCAAGGGCGAGGCAGCTGAAGGTCCAGGAGGGTGGGGCAAAAATGTCCCACCCTGGAAGTCCTACCCCCAGAGGGCAGAAGTCTTGCTTCCAGCATTGGGTAACACCTGGTGCTGGAAGGCCTTTTAGTTTGGGCACTCGGCCCCTAAAAGGTTCGCCATCACTGGCTTAGGGTGCTAGTTCACTGATAAGCAGTATAGAAATGTACTTGCTATTGCTATAATAGCATGCAAAGTTCTTGTGCAGGAGAAAGTATATTATGGAAAACTCTTTATGCTTGCGTGAATTCAATTACATATTGATGGGTGACCAGTTATGTAGTGTTACATACTACATACTATTATTTTCTAAGTTAATCAAAAGAAGTTTATATGTTCAAACAAAAAATCACACAAATTATACCTTCCTAAATGTTGTAGACTGCTTTAATGAGTAAACTAAACATTTTTGTGATCAGATTTGCACCATTGTTCAAAATACGTGAAGTATTGAGAAGAAATGTATTTAACTGTGGTCCAGGCAGAACACACACACCACTAGGTGGAAAGGTTTTTGTAATCATATGAATCCCCTTTAGAACTGGTCCTACTGAGTAGGCATTTTATGTTTTTCTGACTTGAAAATTTGTCCGTAGTCTCCAAGTTTTAGCCATCTATGATGGAGAGGTTTTTTCCCCCCTACAGACAAAAAATAGCTGGAATATAAATTCCAAACGGCATTTGTGTTTATTATTTTGCAAAGCAGGAGGACTAACACCTATTCAAACAAATGTTCCACCTTAAGTGCAGAGCATCCCAATCAAACACACACTGAGTTCTTACTGGGCTGTTTTTTCCGCTAAATATTTTTCTACATTGTCAAAACAGGATTCCCTCATGCATACCATGTATATGATACATATTCTGGCTACATAAGGACTTGCATACAGTCTGAGTTTGCTTTTAGTATATATACACAATAATGATGATAATTCAAAGAATATTGTGCTGTGTTTGGGACTGGAATCATCTGCTACAAGTGGTGCATAAACAGATATCTATAGATGATGTTTCTCTCTTAATTTTTAAGAGTTTAACAGAAAGTCCAGAAGCCCCAGGTGTGCATGTATATACTACATTGTTTGTAGGTTCCATTGACAAGAAGGAGAGAGAGAAGGAGATGGAAAAAAGGAGACAGAAAAAGGGAAAGGATGGTATCATTAATTTCTGGCCCCATTCAGTGTGTGGCCCCTTGTAGATAACACCTAAAGGTATATGGCCCTGTGGTCTAGATAATAAGGCAGATTCTTCATCCTGAGTTACAAGTTGATGAAAGATGCCTTGGTTCCCATCTTGAAAAGAAAGATGGGGTATAAATTCAGTCACTCAGTCCATCAGTCAATGAAAGATTGTGCTTGTTCACAACTCCCTGATGTATACAGGTTGAATGACACTATAACTATAACAGGGTAAATGGAAGGTGGTGTTGCGTTGTTCTTTTGGTGAAGTCTGCTACCTTTCTACAACTCTGTAGCTGGAGGGTGTTTTTCCCTCCCTTGTATAATTCCCCTTTGCTCTTTTAAAAGTAATTGACTCAAAATAAATATTTACTCGTTGTATTAATAAGGATTTTCTGCCCCTGATGGTTTGTACAAATGTAGGGGACTTTGACCAAATGAATTTTATTTATTTATTTATTTATTTATTTATGAGATTTATATCCCACCTTTCTCCCAAAATGGGATTCAAGGTGCCTGTAAACTGTCTGGTTTGATACAAACAGAAGAAATACAGCCTGTGGTGGGGCAGTAGTAGTGTGTGTGTGTGTATGTAGGGTGTCTTGAAATAAATTTGTTTTAAAGAGTGTCTTGAAAGTTGACATAATCAACATTCTGGGCCTTATGTAGTTCTCTTGGGGATATTAATAATATAGAGCCTATCAGAGGAATTGTTCTAATTGTTTTCTGTTCTACAATCTGGGATTTCAGTGAAAGGATGTGTAAAAATATTTTGTAAAATTTGTTGTAAGCCTAATTTTAAAGAAATAAGCATATTAATGAGAATCCTAGATTGGCCATGAAGTTAAGGAGATGTAGCTAAGAAACATCTCCTCACCTGTCTTCAACCCACCCCCACCCCCACGAGTTCACCTTGAGAGCCAGCCACTGGATTAAGCAAAGGATTCACCTTGGGGCACAAGGAGGCTGATGTTTCCAGTCTTCTTCAACCAGGAACCAAAGCAGTGACAAGGGCTTGCCACAGAAGTGGGAGGGGGATGGAAATGTCTTCCTTGCACTCTAATCGCCAGCTGAATGGATCTCTTTGCCTGATCCAGCAGCTAGCTCATAAGGTGGTCTTATTCAATGCCGATCAGTTATAGATGTGTAAGTTTAAATTACGAATCTGTAACTGCAGTATTGAATACCAGCCACTCTATAGTTTGTGCTTAATCGCGTAGAGCTCCCTAGATACGTACTTATTTCTATTCTGAAAGACAGTTGTTGCCTGTTACAATTTGTTTGGTACATTCTAGTTTTCAAATCTATGTATGATTTTATTAATACATTAGTTATTTTTACATCTAAAAATCTTTTTCCATTCAAGGAAAAAAATCTATATCTAAAAAAACAATTACAAAGAAAAGGAAATCCATTACAAAGCCTGCTGTTCCAGAGTTTCAGGTAACTATCTTTTTTTAGTTTTAATATTTTAAATACTAAATGGTTTAATACCTTGTATCCCATGTTGTAAGCTGAAAGCAAAAAAGAGGGGGAAAGCATTTTGTTTTTCTCACATGGTGTAAAAGAGTAATTTTAAGGTGAAGGTATAATGATTTGTTTGTGTTTATCACACTGGTCAGTTGTTTCAGATCTCATGTGAAAACCGCTTCACACGTACTTGCAAAGCTGTAGTTGCATAGCTCCAGTTTTTCAACATCCTTCTTGGTGCCCAGACCTGGATACAGTATTCCAGGTGAGGTCTGACCAAAGCAGAATAGAGTGGCACTATTACTTCCCTTGATCTAGATACTATACTTCTTCTTTTTTATTTTTTTAAAAAAATTAGTTACTATAAGTATAATATAATAGATACTATACTTCTATTCATGCAGTCTAAAATCATATTGGCCTTTTTAGCTGCTGCATCACACTGTTGACTCATGTTCAACCTGGGTTCTACTAGGACGCCTAGATCCCTTTCACACATAGTCTTATTAAGCCAGGTGTCCCCCATCCTTTATCTATGCATTACTTTTTTTTTTTTTTTTTTTTTTTTTTTTTTTGCCCTGAGTGCAGTACCTTACATTTCTCTGTGTTGAAATTCATTTTGTTAGCTTTGGCCCAGCTTTCTAATCTATTAAGGTCATTTTGAATTCTCCTCCTGTCCTCTGGGGTGTTAGCTATCCCTCCTAATTTGATGTCATCTGCAAATTTGATAAACAAGCCCCCTATTCCTTCAACCAAATCATTGATAAAGATATTGAATAGTACTGGGCCAGGACAGAACCCTGTGGCACCTCACTGGTCACTTCTCTCCAGGATGAAGAGGAGCCATTGCTGAGCACCCTTTGGGTTCGGTCAGTCAACCAGTTACTAATCCACCTAACAGTTGTATTGTCTAGCCCACATTTTACTATCTTATTTGCAAGAATATCATGGGGGACCTTGTCACAGGCCTTACTGAAATCAAGATATGCTATGTCTACCTCATTCCCTTCATCTACCAAGCTGATAATTTTATCAAAAAAACAGATCAGATTTGTATGGCATGACTTGTTTCTCTGAAACCCATGTTGACTTTTTGTGATTATGGCATTCCCTTCCAAATGCTTACAGACTCCCTGTTTAATGAGCTGCTCTAGAATCTTTTCTGGTGTTGATGGCAGACTAACTGGGCGATAATTGTTTGGTCCTCTTTTTTTCCCTTTTTGAAGCTGGGGACAACATTTGCCCTCCTCCAGTTTGCTGGTACTTCTCCTATTCTCCAGAAATTCTCAAAGATTATTGACAATGGCTCTGAGATTCCTTCTGCCAGTTCTTTTAATACCCTTGGATGTAGTTCATCTGGCCCTAGAGAATTTGAATTCATTTAGATTAACCAGGTATTCCTGTACTACTGCTTCATTTATTCTGTGCTGCATTTCCTCTACCGCATCATCTCCTCCATTTTCCGTGTGTGAGCACCCTTTTTCTTATGTGAGAAGACTAAGGCAAAGAAGGTGTTGAGTAGTTCTTCTTTTTCTCTGTCCTCTGTTAGCATTTTGCCATCTCCTCCACACAGTGGCTCTACCATTTCCTGCTACAACCTTCTGCTACAGATATATCCAAAAAAGCCCTTTTTATTGTTCTTAACGTCTCTAGCAAGCCTGAGCTCGTTCTGAATTTTAGCTTTTCTGACTTTCCCTCTACACGTGCTAGTTATTTCTTTGAATTCCTCTTTCGTGATTTCCCCCTTTTTTCATTTCTTATACATGTCCTTTTTAAAATTTAGCTCTGTTGAGAATTCTTTAGTCATCCATCCTCGTTTCTTGAGACACCTCCCATTTTTCCTCTTTGGAACTATTAGAGCAATTGCTCTCTCCCATTTTCACTGGTAGAAACAGCTTCTGTAAACATAAGCATCTTTGGATTTTGCTCTAAGGATACAATTCTAAAATTATTTACTAAAGGTAAAGCAGACCAGCAAAAAACGTTGCCTTTGGGGTGTGGGTGTGGTGTACACACGACACATGCCCCGATGCCACCCCCAAGCCAGCATCATGCCACCCCCGCTGACCATCATGGCATCATGGTGTTCTGGTGGTGCAGTGTTTACGCATGCCACCCTGTAGAAATGCCTAAAAGCTGCCATGGCAGAAAAGGTACCTTTTTTCCGCCTCACTTGCATTCCACTTCTTTTTGGGCCAGAAGAACGCCAGATCGGGGCTACAGTGTGCGGTTACCACGGCCCCAATCCAGCACTCAAAGGGACAGTGTAGAGCCAGACTTTTGGTGTCATTTGTTTTGCCCCTAAGGCTCCTTAAACTTATCTGGAGTTTTGAGTAAAACAGTTTTAAGATCTGAAAATATATCAGACCCTATGAGGAGCCCAACTGATCTAATTAGAATTGATGAGAAATTTAATGATAAAACCTTAGGAACTGACAAAAATAGAAGATAAGTGGACAATTACAATTTATGATCTTCCATTTATTTGCTTTTTAAAGCTTGGTGTTTTCAATGCAACAATAAAAAATAGTTTAAGCATAGCCAGCAATTCAAATTTTGAACAAAGTTCTAGAAGCATCAGTTTCAGTTTCGACATTGAAATCAACAAATGAAATCCATAAATTCTTTTCTCAATCATTTTTTCTGTTTACTGATTTAATGTAATAAGTTACAGCTCTATTCATTTGTACTCTTGGGTTTAGACTCCCTGAAAACATGCTGGAATTATATTTTACAATTACATTCCTGTGTAGGAAATGTGTATGAGAATAGCCAGTTTCCTTTATAAAAATATTAATGCTTCTTGTGAAATGTTATAGGAAATATATTGCTAGTATTAAAGACCTTTGAAAACTTGTTAGGCTGTAGTCCTAAATACATTTACTATGGAAAACAAAATTGAATCTAGTAATATTTGCTTCTGAGTGAACATGTTTAGGATGTACTCTGCATACCTGTTTTCTTTTTTAAAAAAAGACATCTCTGCTTGATGTAAAATGTTATCTTTTTGGCTCTGATTGCAGCTTATTTGCACTAATCTTGATGAACTCAGGGAATTAATTGGAAAAATTGAGAATGAACTCAAAGAGGTAGAAAATATTAAAAAGAAATCGGTATGTATTTCAATTCTGTCTTGCTGTTGTTTAACCTTATATTTTCAAGTTGTTTCTAAGCTTTATCTCTTAGTAATCTTAATCTGTATTTTCTCAGTATAAATCATGGAAAACTTTTTAAACATTTCCATTCGGTCCCCATATTGACTTTCAGTTATTAACTTCTGGGAAGGAAAACAATTGCATATCAGTGTCTAAGCATTACCTCTGGGGCTTTTTAGTCAAATAAAACTTAACTTGTGACTAACAGCGTAGACAAACATAGTTTGTCCCTCCCATTACATTTCTTACTGCTTCTTTATCAAGTATTGCCCTTTCCTCCTGGTTTTATCTAATCCATGGAATTTTAGGCACTCTACACATCTTACAGTTTTATTTCTCACTCTGAACTGTGAAGGGAAACCATCTGTGATCTGATGTATCATCTCGTATTAGAGCAGCAAAGGGGTTGGCTTCATCATACCCCAGAGACCTAGAGATGTCTGGTGTGGATCTATAGTAAGTAGGAGAAGAAACATTCTTACCCAACAAATAATGGAATAGCTAATCAGGATAGCATCCAGTTGCATTAGAAGAATTTGGATAATATTGTTAGAATGATCAGAGTCAGAAAGTTTGGTTCAAAGGTAAGTAACTATACAAAGATATAAATGGGTTTTAACATTGCAAGTAATGTAAGTCATGTTGTAAGCAGTGGTTTATATGGAAGTTTTTATTTATATAGTTACAGCTCCAGACAGATATCCTGCTACTGCTTCAGTAGCAGTTAAAGCTAAAGAGATATGTTGAATGGGGCAGAGGTGTATATTTGTGGCAGGACTGCTACCCAAACCAATATAATAAGTGTTAAATTGATTCTGTGTTGTATATAATTTAGAGTATTTGTCATATAGTTCTGTGGGATAGAACCGGTCAAAGTAAATTGAATGCAATCCACAATTGAACTGGCTCCATTAAAGAACTGGCAGTTGTGATAATATGTGAAATAAAGCTGAAAGAGATTAATTTGCTCCAAATTAAGCTCCTCTGAATTCACTGTGACTTTTCTCCACGTGTACTATATTCTCCCCCCACTCTTAAGCACTTTGGAATCTATACATACGATGCTTACTTGTTAACAAGACAGTATAAACGTCAGGCAGGGTCACTAGTTACACTTACAAGAGGACTATATGATGATAGTTTTCCATTTCTAAAGTACTATTTTTTTAAAATGCACTAAGTTGAATGCTTCTGCAGAAACTGAAAGATATTCAGAAATACAGAAAAAAATAAATTCTTTTAGATTGCAATCCTATGTGAACTAACCTGCAAGTTAACCCAATTAAACTCTGTGGCATTTAATTATAAATAGACACATTTACTGTATAGGATTGTGCTATTAGGCACCTAAATGGCTTGGCCCCAAACTGTTTGAAAGACCTTATCTCTTCATATGATTCTGCCCAGGTTTTGAGATCTTTGGGGAAGGCTTTCTCTGGGTCCCAGCACCCTCACAGGCTGTGGACCTCCCTTCCACAAGACACTAGGCTGACTTCCTTTTTGCACTTCCTTTTTATTTATATCTCTTTTCTTCTGTTTTTAAATATTTAAGGTGATTTAATTCAGAGCATGGTTTTAATTTTTTTAATTTTTTTATTTTTATTTTTTTATTTTTTTTTAGTTGCTTGCCTTTTTAAAGAAGCTCCCCAGCATTATAATTTGCTGAGTTTTAGGTGTATATTTTAAATTCATGTTGTTAGCTTCTTGGATTCCTAAAGAAACATGGAATATAAACAATAAACATGATATTTGAACCTAAACAAGCGGGGGTTGGCAAGTAGGTCACTGCCACATCGATCCTTGTGCTGATTTGTGTTCAGTGACTACATGTGAGATCAAAATACATTTTTGTAGGTCTATCGCTGGCTGTACTGTAGATGAGGAATAAGTCCACAGTGTAATAATATATCCTTTAAGGAGAAAAACATTTTGTTAATACACAAATACTAATGAAAAATACTGTATATTTGTTGTTGTGTGCCTTCAAGTAATTTCTAACTTACGACAACCCTATGGTGAACCTATCCCATGACTATATTGGCAAGATTTGTTCAGAGGGACTTTTCCTTTATCCTCTTCTGAGTCTGAGAGTGTGTGACTTATCCAATGTTATTCAGTAGGTTCCATGGTCGATCGGTTCTCCAGGGTCGTAGTCCAACACTTGAACCACTACACCACACTGGCTTGCATATATGTAGTTGAACAAAATACATATCCTTAATACTAAAGAAGAAAAAAGTATAGTTCAAAATGACGATTTATGATAGCATAAAAGAAGAAATAAGTACAGTATCAGCATATATAAAATGTGTTATTTAAAGTAACATCAGAGATCTGACAGGCCAAAAACATCAAAGATAAATTTTGAAGGCTCTGTGGATATTACTGAATTGTATTCCTTCTTTTCAAATAAACTATGATATTTTTAGATTCATTCCAAATTTTCTTGAGTGTGTGTGGGGATTTTTTTTTGTGTTTTTTTAAAAAACATTTTTCTTCCCTCTTTGCTTTAAATGCTCTTTTAAGAACAGTTTTCCTTCCTTTTGTAACATCCTGCAGATAGAACATATAGGTCTGGGCAAACTGTTCTCCACATATCATTAGACTGCCATTCACATCCACCCAAACCAGCAAAGCCATGGTGAGGAATGGTGGGAATGGTGGTCCAACAATGTCTGGAGGGCCACATTTTGCCCACCCCTGCTGCAGACCTACATGTTCAATATAGATTATTCAGCTATAAAAGATGTATCCACCTATGAATGCCATTGTGGGACATACCTTACTTTCAGAATTAAGGACAGAATCCCCTGTCATGAGAGCAGACAACTACTCATGAGGGAAAATTTTCTCCTCTCCATACCCCCTGCACGCTTTAAAAATCTGCTTCAGAGTGTCCTCCAACCTCCTGGAGGAGATTTTGACAGGGTTCATGCAGGGGGAATTGCCCCTTCAACATTCTGCCAATAAAAGCTGTTTGGTTAGCAGGATGTATTAATTGATTCCATCTTCTGATCCTAAATGTTTTTTGTCAGAGACATTTTCTTCTCATTAACCATATATATCTTGTACTGTCCATCAGCTTTAGACATAAAATTTACTAATTGGCAGAAATGGATAATGTGTTCATAGCAGTAGATTTGATTTTCAGATTAATGTAGGGTAGTAATTCCATTACAAGGTAAGGGCAATGAAAGCTCGTAACTCAGATTCTAAACTGAATGCTGGTTGAGAGATTGCAAGTGGCTAATTGTTTAAGGCAGGGGTAGGCAACCTTTTTGAGCCGGGGGCTGGTCCCCCGAAGTCCTCCCCTCCGCCGGGCTCACGCGTGCGCGCACCCCCACCACCCTGCGCGCCCCCCGCGCCGCTGCCGCCACAGCAGCAGCGCACACAGCCACAGCCCCCTCACGCATGTCGCAGGCACCATTTTGATTTCCAAAATGGCGGCCGTGGCACGTTTGCACATGCGCAGGAGTACTGCGCATGCACAAATGAGTTGCGGTCACCATTTTGGAGAACAAAATGGTGGCCACCACTCGTTTGCGCATGTGCAGTACTCCTGCGCATGTGCAAACGCATCATGGCCGCCATTTTGGAAAACAAAATGGTGGTCGCGGCACGCACGGCCGCACAGCGGCCAAAACGCGCAGCAGCAGCAGGGTCTGCCTGGGCCAGTAAGTGCTGGGACCTGGGCCGGAACCGGCGCACGGGCCGTAGGTTGCCAGCCCCTGGTTTAAGGTAATGTTTGTAAAAATTAACAACAGGCTTTTTATTGTCAAATTCAATTTTCCCTAGTTTATATATAATGGAAACAAATGCAGTTCAAAACTTCAAT
Source organism: Phrynosoma blainvillii (assembly GCA_026167975.1). NCBI lineage: Eukaryota > Metazoa > Chordata > Lepidosauria > Squamata > Phrynosomatidae > Phrynosoma > Phrynosoma blainvillii. The sequence continues at coordinate 114,027,954 of JANUYF010000002.1, read as the reverse complement.
TTTTACATTTGTATCTGTCACATATGATATGCTAGTTTCCATTTCTAGTGGTAAATGTAAACATTTTGCTAATGAAAGTTCCTGTTGGACAGTCTCACGATAGAGACAATACTAGCAAATAATTAAACTGCAGCCTATGTGGTTATTTTTAGTTGATTTTCCTTTGATAATTCCTCATTTTTCAGAATGCAGTCATTTTTATTAACATATTTTAAAAAACATCCTGAGGACTTCATAGAGACAATTTTGTTTTAAAAGAATTTGGAGTTCATTGAAACAGTACCTATTTCAGTTAGGTAGGTTTACTGATCATTATCAGTCCTTCTGAGTAGAAGATAAGCCCCCTTCTGGATAACCACAGTATGCCATGAAAATAGCAGGGGTACTCCTTTCAGATTCATATTTGTGACCAAAACTACTACAGATCTTCTAAATCTAGAGCCTCTAGAAAGGGTTTCGGATGACCGAGGAGTATGATGGAAAAAGAAGGTAAACATATGCTAGCTTGCAAATTTTTCAAGTCCTGAGCAGGACTATTGATAACAGGGTGGCCTAAAGGTTTCTCGCTCATAGGGTTGCTGTAAGTCAAAGTCAGTTTGATGGCAATTAACAACAATCGTTGCAAATCAGAGCATCTAAATTCCTACAGCTTTTAAACTCCCACTTAGCGTCAACATGATAGATAATGTTCATACCGTACTGTAACTAACTAATGTTGTTCTTAAATTTGAGGGAGCTGGAGATTGATAACCTCATCCAGCAACCATTATTGCTGGAGTTAACACACTTCTCAGACCTCTCTTGTATAAATCCTGATAGGAATCTTCTAGTTTGCTTAATTTCCTTTAATTCTTGGTAGCTTAAAAAATATTAGGGAAGCCTTAATGGATGAAAAATTACCAAAGAATGTATCAAAAACTATAGGTAAATACAGTTGTTAGAAATATTAACATCACAGATAGCATGTTTTATAATTAAATTGACAGAAGGAGACCTATGATGGGGCATGTAAGAACATAATTCAAAAGAATAACCAAGCAGTCCTATGGGGGTTAAGAAGCAAGTGTCTAGAGGGCTGACACAGGGGATCACTACTTAGTTTGAGTTAGTCAGGGTAAAAGTTGATGGGTGGAGGTAAAATACATGGGAGTCAACATGGTGTAATGTAACTAAGACTCAGGAAAATCAGGGTTCAAATCCTCACTCAGCCATGGAAATCCACTGGGTAATCTGGGCAAGCCACATTCTCTCAGCCTTGGAGGAGGGCAATGGCAAACCTCTGAATAGACCTTTCCAAAAAATACCTACATTTTAATTCATAGCTCTTTTAGCTTTTAAAATTGTTTAATTTAAAAAAAAAATTAAAAATTTATATTTATACATTTTAATGTGCTGAATTTAAATCATATTTTTTAATTTGCTGTTAGCTGCTTTGAGAAAAAGGCGGGATATAAAAATAAATAAATAAATAAATAAATAATGACTGTTCAGTGATATAAAGGTCAGTGGAATTCTAGATACATGGAAGAACATGGATACAGTTGTAATCCCCCAAAAAAGGAAAAGATACTAAAGAAATGACAAATTAAAGACATATCTCCCTGTTAAATATGAACTATAAGATCTTTGCAATTGTTTTGGCAGAAAGATTTAAACAAATACAAAGGGAATACAGAGATAATGACCAAATGGGTTTTTTACCTGAAAGATAAATGAAGGAAAATATTAGAATTTTATTGGATATACTAGAATATTACAAAAGGAACGACAACTAAAAGCTAGTCTTAATCTTCACGGATGCAGAGAAGGCATTTGATAATATCAACTGGAACTGTATGATTGAAATACTTACTAGAGTGGGACTTGAAACAACTTTGTCACTTGGATTAGAAAGATATATGAAAGTCAAAATGCACAATTATTTGTGATAATGAAAGGAACTCGACAGGGTTGCCGCCTATCCCCATTACTTTTCAAAACAGTTTTGGAAATCTTGGCTAATACAATCTGGAATGCTAAAGAAATTAGTGGCACGGAGATTAAAGGATATGAATACAAATTGAAAGCCATTGCTGATGATCTGGTGATATTTTTGGAAGAATGTCCTGTTCCCAACAAATAGGAGAACTGTTTAACATCGTAGAAGACTTTGGGAAAATATCTGGCTTCAAAATTAATAGGACTAAGACATTGCTTATAACAAAAAGGGGAAAAAAAGAAAAGAAAAAATGAGGAGCAAATTATTGAAAACATATCCAAATGCCAAGTAGAAAAGAAAGTTAAGTATTTAGGAATTTGGCTGACAAAAAAAAACATGGATCTCTATGATAACAATTATAAAATCAGAGCAATCTACATAAGGAATAAGTTACAATTATTATTATCTGGTAGAGTTGAAGCTATGAAGATGATGGTCTCATGAAATATGAACTATTTATTTCAAAGCATCCCAGTTTTGAATAGCAATAAACCCCTGAAAGAATGGCAAAAGGACATTAAAAAATTCGTTTGAACAACAAAAAGCCGTGGATAAAATGGAAGACAATGACACAGCAGAAAGAAGAAGGTGGAGGTGGCCTGCCAGACCTGAACATGTATTATCAAGCTGACGTTTTAAATTGGATTGCTGATTGGATTACACTTGAAAATTTCAAATTATTGAATTTAGAAGGATTCAATAACAGGTTTGGGTGGCATGCTTCTGTTTGGTACAGTAATGCGGCGGCCCACAGTGAATTTCACTATCATACTATAAAGAGAACTCTTCTTATGTATATTGGGGGGAAAATCAAGAAAAAGATCTACAGGAAAATACCTCTTTAGGTTTTGCCGCAAGAGGCATTTGTAGGTAAATGGAAATCATTAGACATGTGGCTTACCTATAAAAACATTTTATTTAAATCAAAAACTAATAAATATGAATTGAAGCCAATAGAACAACTGACACAGTTGGATCCCAAAATGCCTTGGTTTCTATATACACAATTAAAAGAAAGATTCAAAATAGATCAAAAAATGGAAGAAATTGGAGATGATACATTGGATTTAGGAAAAACTTAGTTTGGTACAGAACATGAGAGAACAGGTAAAATATACAAATTTTTGCAAAATTATGAACAAGAAGATGAATTAATATCAGACATGATGATTAAATGGGCCTCTGATTGTGGTCAAATTATAAATCTTGAGAGCTGGAAATATGCCAGAAATAAAACAATTTTTTTACTAAATCCCAAAGTTTAAGAGATAATTATTGGAAAATGGAGCAGAGGTGGTGCTTAACCCCAAATAAAATTGCTAAGATGTATAAGACTGATTCGAATATGTGTTGGAAATGTTGATGATAATAATAATAATCTGCTACTGGTTTGTGATTTCATGTTTGGTGGCACTGTCTGAAGCTTAAATTATATTGGAAACAGATATGAACTGATGTTACATATCAAATTCGATATGAGACCAGAAATATATCTCTTAAATATGCTGAACAAAATTCCGCTACAGATTAAAAGAGCAGGTGAGGGCGGGGGGGGGGGGCAGAGTGGCTCTAGTTCATAAGAACAACCTGACCTTGACCTTGACCAGGCTAACTGTCCGGATCACAGTCAACTTCGAGTGTATGCACCTTAGCCTGAGGACCAGGGATAGTTTGGGGATTCTGCTTGTCTACCGACCACCCCGTTGTCTAGCAGACTCCCTAACCGAGCGGACACAGCTGGTTTCAGAACTGTTGTTGGAGTCCCCCAGACTTTTAGTTTTGGGGGACTTCAACATTCTGCTCGAGACCAGCTTAACAGGTGCGGCTCAGGAGTTCATGGAGACCATGACAAACATGGGCCTATCCCAATTGGTCCTTGGGCCCACACACTGTGCAGGTCATACACTCGATGCGGTCTTTAGTCCGGAACAGGAATATCCGTGGGCGGAGGTTATTAGTACCTCTGCATTGTCATGGATGGATCATTTCCTGATCAAGACGGAACTTAGAGCCTGTGTCCGAACCACCGGGGGTGGACCCATTAGAAGGATCTGCCCTCGAAGGCTAATGAAACCAATCGAATTCCAGAAAGCCTTAGAGCAGGGGTAGGCAACCTTTCCCCTTTAAGGGCCGAGGGACTTCAGCTCCCAGAATCCCAGGAGCTATTGGCCAACATGGGACTATTGGCCAACATGGCTGAGGCTTCTGGGAGCTGAAGTCCCTTGGCCCTTAAAGGGGAAAGGTTGCCTACCCCTGTCTTAGAGGGTTTAATGGTTGGGAATGCCAGTGATCCTGTCGTTACTCTGGTTATTACTTGGAACACCGATCTCACCAGGGCTATCGACACGATCGCTCCCAAGCATCCTTGCCAATCCGCTTCAAACCATAGGCCAGGATGGATGCCAGGATAGGATGCTCAGATGCAGATCGTTGGTCAAAGCAACCATGGCAATCTCAACCCCAAAGCCTGTCCTGAAGCCAGTTTGAAATGGGTCTAGATCAGGGGTAGGCAACCTTTCCCCTTTAAGGGCCAAGGGACTTCAGCTCCCAGAAGCCTCAGCCATGTTGGCTAATAGTCCCATGTTGGCCAATAGCTCCTGGGATTCTGGGAGCTGAAGTCCCTCGGCCCTTAAAGGGGAAAGGTTGCCTACCCCTGCCATAGGCCATTGTATACACCAGAGCTTAGGAAAATGAAGCGGTTCGGACAACGACTAGAGCGCAAGTGGTGGAAGACTTGACTCTTATCCAACAGAACTTGCCATAGGAACTTTCTTTGGTCCTATTGGGAGGTGATGCGTGCAGCACAGAGATCCTTCTCTGCACGTATTGTGTCTGCAGAGTCCCATCCAGCAGAGCTGTTTAGGGTGGTGAGGGAGCTGACGCAGGTGCCCCCTGCGCCAAATCCTTTACTTAACCTGACGACAGCCCGCTGTGACTCATTTAACAACTTCTTTGCAGATAAAATCTCTCAGATAAGAGCCAACTTAGATGCCAGTATTGTAACAGAAACCATGGACGAGGTGTCCAGCGACTCCGTCGTTGAAGTTATTCTGGATCAATTGCAATCTGTGAGCACTGATGACGTGAACATGCTCCTTGGAAGGGTGAGGAAAACAACTTGCCCTCTCGACCCTTGCCCATCATGGCTGGCTTTCCAGGGGTGGGGTGCATTGAGGAAGTTCCTTATGGAGATCATGAATGCATCCTTCAGGGAAGGGCACATTCCATCTTGTTTGAAGGAAGCAGCTGTTAGCCCGCTTCTGAAAAAACCTGCCCTGGACCCCCTGGATATGAATAACTACAGGCCAGTCTCTTTACTACCATTTTTGAGCAAGGTGATCGAGAGGGCGGTTGCTCTTTAACTCCAAGCTGTCTTGGAGGAAATCGATTATCTAGACCAGGGGTAGGCAACCTTTCCCCTTTAAGGGCCGAGGGACTTCAGCTCCCAGAATCCCAGGAGCTATTGGCCAACATGGCTGAGGCTTCTGGGAGCTGAAGTCCCTCGGCCCTTAAAGGGGAAAGGTTGCCTACCCCTGATCTAGACCCATTTCAAACTGGCTTCAGGACAGGCTTTGGGGTTGAGATTGCCATGGTTGCTTTGACCGACGATCTGCGTCTGAGCATCCTTCAAACAAAATGGAATGTGCCCTTCCCTGAAGGACTCTGTTGGTGCTCCTAGACCTCTCAGCGGCTTTCGAAACAATAGATCACGGCATCCTCTTGGACCGCCTGAGGGGGTTAGGTATCGGAGGCTGCATTGCAGTGGTTCTGGTCCTTCCTCTCGGGCAGGTCCCAGAGGGTGCTGCTCAGAGACAGCAGCTCCAATAAAAGAGAGCTCACCTGTGGGGTCCCATGGGGTGCTCTGTCCCCGATGTTATTTAATATCTACGTGAGACCGCTGGGTGAGATTATTCGGAATTATGGAGCTGGGTGTTATCAGTATGCTGATGACACCCAGATCTATTTCTCCGTGTCTCATTCATCGGCCTCGATTTCCAATGGCATCTCCACTCTCAATGAATGTCTTCTGGCTGGATGAGGAAAAACAGATTGAAACTGAATCCCAACAAGACAGAGGTGCTCATGGTAGCGGCCCCGAAACCAAGAATTGGGTTGAAACCTCCATTCCTGGATGGGGTCACACTTTTCTCCAGTGACTGTGTTTGCAGTCTGGAGGTGCTCCTTGACACGTCGCTCCTGATGACAAATCAGGTAAATGCGACAGTCAGGAGCACCTATTATCATTCGGCTGATATGCCAGCTGTGCCCTTTTCTGGAAGTAAGGATCTTGAGACTGTTGTGCACGCGCTGGTAACTTCACATCTAGATTTCTGTAACACGCTCTACCTAAGGGGCTACCCTTATGGTTGGTTCGGAAACTACAATTAGTGCAGAACATGGCGGCCAGAATAGTGTCTGGAACATCGAGGAGGGACCACATTACTCCGGTATTAAGGTCCCTCCACTGGCTGTCTTATTAGTTTCCGGGCCCAGTACAAGGTGCTGGTTATCACCTTTTCAGCCCTAAATGGCTTGGGCCCAAACTATCTCAGGGACCGCCTCTTCTCTTATAATCCTTCCCGCGCTCTCCGGTCCTCTGGGAGGAATTTGCTGCAGCCTCAAAAATCTAGGCTTTCGGCTACCTCCCAGAGGGTCTTTTCTGTTGTCGCCCCCAGATTGTGGAATGGCCTGCTGGACGGGGTCCGTCAATTGACTTCTCAAGACAGCTTTAAAAAGGCTGTCAAGACAGATCTCTTCTGGCAGGCCTTTCCAGGATAGATAATCCCAGTCTCAGGAACCCCTCCCTTAGGAGGGTCTTCAGGTTCCTTCTTGAACATGTAATTGAGAATCTGTTGCCGAAATGTGAAACTGTTCTATAATATTATTGTTATATCTTAACTGTTGCTTTTAATTTGTAATTGATTTAATAACTTTTTAAGGGGGGGAGGGAATCAGATTTTGTTGCAGTTGTATTATATTTTACTGCTGTTTTGATCTCAAAGCGGCGGGATATAAATAAATTTTTTATTATTATTATTATTATTATTATTATTATTATAAAATATTATATACTATATTGGATAACAGCAGCTAGAATGATATTATTTCAGCATTGGAAGAGTCAGGAAATTTCTAAGATAGATGACTGGTTAATGAAACTATTGTAAATTATAGAAATTGACAAATTAACCTGTCACTTAAATTACTTAAATTATAAAGATATAAAAGAAATTGAAAAAGAATGGTTCCCAGCTATGAAATATTGTAAATTAAGATGGAAAAATGTGTAGGGAGAATAAAAGCTTAGATTTAAGATAGAATGGCGATTAAGAGAGAAATATTACAAAGTTTCGAATATGCTCTAGGAAGATGGTATTAAAATTTTGTAAGCTATTGTTTTATTAAAAAAATAAATCAAGGAGAATATTGGATGATATGAGGCCCTTTTCTGGAGGGAGTGGAGCAGTCAAGTTCAATGACAATTCATATTGGGATTATATTTTATGTAATCGCCATATTGTAAATAACTGAAGAATATGTGCCGTATTTTTCGGCATATAAGACGCTCCGGCATATAAGACGCACCCAATTTTAAAGGAGGAAAATCTAGAAAAAAAAGATTCTTAACCAAATACTGTAGTAAAATATTTTATATCAACTGTATAAAGTTAACAGCAGTTTAAGAACAATTTTAAGTTGTAAATGTAAGTTTAAGCCAGCAGCAGGGCCAGGTATTGCACAAATTCCCTGCCCAACTTTCTTGCAAGTCTCCTGTCGCCTTATGGTGACTCCATGAATTTCTTAGGGATTTCTTAGGCAAGGAAGACTTGAGAAGTGGTTTTGCCAGTTCCTTCCTCTGAAATACAGCCTGCAGCACCTGGGATTCTTTGGCGGTCTCTCATCCAAGGACTATCCAGGGCTGACCCTGCTTAGCTTCCAAGATCAGATGGACTGGTACCTTTGGAGTTTTTAGGCCATTGGCTTATGGAGTAATTTATGGCTTATTTTGACCCTACCATGAGGGTTTTCTTGGCAGATTTCTTCAAGGGTTTTTTTTTTTTGCCATTTCCATCCTCTGAGGCTGAGAGAGTGTGATTTGGCCAGAGTAATCCAGTGCCTTGGAGTAATTTCTGGCTCATTTTGACACTACCATGAGGGTTTTCTTGGCAGATTTCTTCACAGGAGGGAGTTTGCCATTTCCACCCTCTGAGGCTGAGACAGTGTAACTTGGCCAGGGTACTAATCCAGTGCCTTGGAGTAATTTCTGGCTCATTTTGATCCTACCATGAGGGTTTTCCTGGCAGATTTCTTCAGAGGAGGGAGTTTGCCATTTCCACCCTCTGAGGCTGAGACAGTGTAACTTGGCCAGGGTACTAATCCAGTGCCTTGGAGTAATTTCTGGCTCATTTTGATCCTACCATGAGGGTTTTCCTGGCAGATTTCTTCAGAGGAGGGAGTTTGCCATTTCCACCCTCTGAGGCTGAGACAGTGTAACTTGGCAGGGTACTAATCCAGTGCCTTGGAGTAATTTCTGGCTCATTTTGATCCTACCATGAGGGTTTTCCTGGCAGATTTCTTCAGAGGAAGGAGTTTGCCATTTCCACCCTCTGAGGCTGAGATAGTGTAACTTGGCCAGGGTACTAATCCAGTGCCTTGGAGTAATTTCTGGCTCATTTTGATCCTACCATGAGGGTTTTCCTGGCAGATTTCTTCAGAGGAGGGAGTTTGCCATTTCCACCCTCTGAGGCTGAGACAGTGTAACTTGGCCAGGGTACTAATCCAGTGCCTTGGAGTAATTTCTGGCTCATTTTGATCCTACCATGAGGGTTTTCTTGGCAGATTTCTTCAAGGGGGGGACTCTTTCCACCCCCGTCCTGGGTGCTCCAATGGACTCTTCCTGGGATGGGAGGATGTCCTCTGACCCCAGGAAGAGTCCATTGAAGCACCCAGGATGGGGGTGGAAAGAGGAGGAGCACATTCAACTAGCCAGGAAAAGAGGACTCTTTCCACCCCCGTCCTGGCTGCTCCAATGGGCTCTTCCTGGGATGGGAGGAGCCCACTGGAGCACCAAGGCTGAGGTTGAAATGAGGCCTACTTTTAGCCTAGGCCTCGGCAGTTTGCCCTCAGCTTGTATATTCGCTTTATTAGGCGCAGCAACTTCCCCACCCTCGTTTTGGGGAAGAAAAAGTGCGTCTTATATGCCGAAAAATACGGTATGTTTTATTTAATTATGAAATAATAATAATAATAATAATAATAATAATAATAATTTGAAGATACATAACAACAAGAAGAAAATAGTTATACCATCTTTAAGGCTGTGGTATATATTCCTTATTTTGTTGGAAGCATGTAACAGGTATCATTGGATCATGTATTTTCATAGTCTCCCTCAGTCTGCTGTGGCCAGGCCCATTTCTTCCACTTGCCCTCCTTCCCCATTGATGAAGGAGGGATAGTGACAAAGACTTTTACCACTGCAACAGAGAAGCTTCTGGGACAAACCTCCTTTTCTGTCTGTGGATCCATCCTCTCTGCCCACAGGAAATGGTAACCCACAGTACCTTCTCTGAGATGTATTTCCAGGACCAATGGATTTTTGTTTATTTCATTTAATTTCATTTTTATGCCACCTTTCTCCCAGAAAGGGACTCAAGGTGGGCCACAAGATAAAAACATTTTTAAAAACTTTCCAATAAAAATGTAAAATCAATTGAAATAATTTAGTTAAAACAGCATAAAATTAACATAAAACATACAAAAGTTAAAAACATGACTAAAACACACACGCCATATAAAAGCCACCCTGTCATGGTTATATATTAAAAAGCCTGCCTGAGTAAAAACATTTTTGTTTTATGTCAAACATTATGTCTTAAGCCTGTGATCAGACCAGCAAGCTGCCTTGAGACTTGTTTTGTCCTAGGAAAATATGCTCGTAATTAATAGTTAAAAGTTTCTCAGATATTTTATTTCACAACTAACTAACTAAATAAAATTGTTTTCATTTTAGCTTGTAATATATGATTCTTAAATCATTTTCTTTAAACAGGTCAGTTGTGTGCAGTGTGATACATATTTATGTACACGTATTCATAGTCTAATGTCACTGAATGGAAGGCTTATGTTTATAGGCAGGAAAATCTACCCTTTTACTTTCTTAGCTGAAAAAGTAAATAACTTCACAACCATTTATCTGTTGCATATTTTTCTCCTGTTTTATTTTTTACTGGTAAAACTAAAAAAGTACTGCCTAGTTTTACTATAAGACAGAGAAAAGCATGCTGCCTTAATGTACATATTTAGTGCAAGAATATACCTGTGTTACATACAAATGTGCTACAATAATAATGGTATTTTCATATATGCAGGGAAGGTGGTATCAGCGTAAGCAAGCTGTAAAAGAACTACACTGTACTCTGATACGACTGCTAAATGAATTGTTACCATGGGAACCAAAACTAATGAAAGCTTTTCAAAGAAACAGGTAATTAATTGAGTTCTTTTCAATAATGTGAAATATAAGAAGTCAGCACCAGTTATCCTGCTTATAATTGCAATAAGGCATGGATGAAACCCTAATTTCCACACCTCTAACTTTGAACCAGTGAAGGCTGTAGATAAAAGTGTGACTAGATCTTTTTCTAGTAAAAATTATTTAAGCTGCCAGTTTTATTCTTATCTCTGATGTTTTATTGAAGGTCTCGATTAAAGAAGGACTATGATGACTTCAAAAGGCAGCCAGATCATGATAAATTTACGAGAGAACAGTGGACTAATGAGGATGGTGAAGTAAATACTGGCAAAGAAGTTTCCAGAGTATTAACCAGTGACTCTTCAGAGCACACTGAGTTTCTGAAAAGGGTTTACAGAGATTCAGGTAGGTATATTTGCTAGTCATTGTGAAAGCTGACAAGAAGTGTTATTCCATGCTTATATGTGGTTTCTTATTTTACTCAACCAAAGTTTGAATGGTAGAAGATTTAATTGTTTTGTACATACTAATTTCTCTAGTTTTGAGAATAATATAACTGTACAGACATATCAGAGGTGTATAAAATTATGCATGGTGTTGAGAAAATGAATGTAGAGAATCCAGGTTTGTCTATTGAACCTAAATAGTGGGATATTCAGAATGGATGAAAGGAAGGAAAGGACATATTCATACAGCACATAGTCAAATTTTGGAATTTGTTATTATAAGTTGCAGTGATGACTGCCACGTTTAAAAGCATAACAGATTCATAAACAAAATGGTTATCAATGTGGTTATCATAAACAAAGTGGTTATTATTTAGTCATGATAAATATATATTCTGTCCATTAATAGAGGCAGCATGCCTCTCTGTCCCAGTTGCTGGGGAACACAAGCAGGAGAATAATGTTGTACACTTACTTAGCTGTTGGGCTACCTGTAAGCAACTGTTTGACCACCATGGAAACAGAACACTGGACTAGATCATTCTTTACTCTCATTCAGTTAAGCTCTTCTTATTTTTTACACTTTGAACAAGAGATCAGAACAGTTCTACTCATACTTTGTTTGTAATCCCAACCGTGAGAGGAGGATCTGCTGTAGTTGCCTTTTCTTCCCCTAAATTTAATAATTTAGCTTTAATTTAGCGCTGTGTTAGAAGTAGGTAAAAGATATAGTTCTAATCCCCAATGGAAAAAGACACTCAGACAGGGCTCTAGTACCACCTGTTTTCTTTTCCGTCTCCTTTCCAAAAGTGAGTTCTTAGATTTGGAGTCAGAGAAGACACTGGCACTGTATGCAAGTACTTCTATTTTATTTATTTGCAAATATTTATAAACTTCTTATATTCATAGATTTCATAGTGGTGTACAACAACAATGAAACATTCAGCATAAAACAATGCATAAAATCAAGATAACAATGTGTACCTTCTCTATAAAAAAAGATGATATGCTATAATAGTCTTGCTCTGGTGTTTGACTGGGATTCTTGCCAAAACTTTTCACCCTCTTAGGATGCCCAGTGAGATGTTCATATATTGCAATTCTAGTAGAAGATTTACTTACTAAAACAATGTGACCTTATACTGCAGAAATCTTGATAGTTAAAACATATATTTATTACATTTTTCCCTTTAGACAAACACTCTCAATTTTAGGTGCTAACAAAGCCTTATTCCTATTCAGGATGTGTTTGAAAGTGAAATTGGATGTAAATTAGGCTACTGTATTAAGAACCTGTTAATTAACATATTCTTGATGAAAAATTTATAGTACTATCAGAACCTTTTCTAGCTGCATCAAAAGTATATTTTGATATTAAAGCAGTAGTAAATTAAGTGTTTAAAACTAGTTTTTTAAAGACACTTTCTTCTTTGCTATTTCTTCTAGATGACATGAAACTATCAGAAATGAATCTTGCTACAGGAAAATCCAGACCGTTGAGAAAAGAACTGACTTGTAGAGAAATACAGAAGATAGTGCCTAAATCTGTTAAACGCCAGTCTAAGCAAAACAGTTGCTTAGATGATAGCACAAATGGGTTTTCACCAAGGAAACGGCTTAAATTAAGCACAAGTGATACTACAGCCCATAATATAGAAAATGACCTGTCAATAGATGATTGTTTGAATAAGCAAATAGAGTCCTCATTTTCAGAATCAACAGACGTTATGGATACTCCAGCCTCAACACCAAATTTAATAAAAGGGACCAAACCCATCCAGGCCTTGCTTGCTAAGAATATTGGGAACAAAGTGACCTTAACAAGTCAGCTGCCACCCACTGTAGGCAGAAACATTTCTACTTCTGAAAAACTGATTATGTCAACTGTAGGTACCTCCCCAGTCAAGCCAATGTTGCCCTGCCAGACCAGTTCAAAGAATCCATTACAAGTATTGTACAAAATGCCAGATGGACACTGTGTGCCAATAGACTTGCATAATAATTCAGTGAAAATTCAGGTGCAGCCCGTGGGTGATGGTAAACTGGGAGAGACGACTGCAGGTGAGAAAATCATGCAGCAAGTCCTTATTTTGCCTAAAAATTTTCTTATCCATCACAGAGACAGTAAAAGTGGGGCAAAAGAAATCTCATCATTGCAACAAAAGACTACTGAACAGCATTGCATCTCTCTTCCCCAGCCAACAGCTATCAACACTACTTTAGCACCTGTCCTTCCAGTTTCACCTGTCAATGCTGCTGCCACCTTTCTGCCCAGCACAGACTTTAAAAAGAATACTACACATTTGGCACAAGGAGCTAATACCGGCAATAGATTTCCAGCATTGCCTTCTGTAGTTCCCACAGGTAATATATTAGCTACAGTAATGAAAATGAGCCACCGTGAGGCTACTAAAACTAAGACTGTCATTTCAGCTGCCTCATCTCCTGTTGCTTCACCTACTGTTTCCTCAGCAGTTCAGACTTTGACAACCACACTACCACAGAGCATTTCTGTTTGCACCAGCAATTCCTCCCCAAGATTAGCATCTCCTCAAAAAAGTGCTGATGTCAGTGAAGCTAAACAAGAACTGAAAACAATCTGTATCAGAGATTCACAGTCAATCCTTGTTACAACTCGAGGTGGAAACACAGGAATTGTTAAAGTACAGACAAATTCAGACCAGATATCCCCAAATAACTTAGCCCCAAATTCTGTTTTCACATATGCACCTCAGCTTCAGACATTTTTAGTGCCAAAATCCACACAATTGTCAAACTCTTCAGGTGTAACAACAGCCATATCTAGTTTTCCAGCACTTATTCAATCGTCTCCGACAACTTCTGTTTCCATTACATCTCTTCCTGCTAGTGTAAATAAAGCAGTAGGGGAAAACATGACCATTGCATTTGGACAGCCTCTTAACAGTGGTACCATAGGTCATGGTTTGCAAAAAACTGTACACGTATCCCCCCCTAACTTCTTGGCTCCCACGTCATCTAAAATTGTTGTGCCACCACCACCACCAAACAGCTCTGCTAATGCAGCTAGCATTTCTCCAGGAAATATTGGGCAGAATACAACATGCTCTACCCAGGCTCCTTTGATAAATCAACAAGTCAGTATAAATAGTACAAAATACTCTGTTACTCAGCCTGAATCCATGCCCATAACCAGTGGAAATGTGAGTGGTGCTCAGATTCAAAAACTTATGTTGGTCACAAATCCCCCGCTTCTTCCTGCCTGTGGACCTGCAGGAGTCAATCTGATCCCTGCTTCAACATGCACTGGCACAACTGCACAGAAAGTGGTTTTCATTAATACTCCACTTGCCAATATTCATTCAAACACCACTTTAACTGCAGATTCATTTAAGCAGACCTTTTCTCCTTCCATGGGCAAAACATATGTTAAAAGTGCAGAGCAGCCTCAATTAGTTCTCATTCCATCTTCTGTGGGGACTTCAATAAAAGTAAATACGTCGCCAACGATTTCTCAGATAAAAGATGTGAAAATAGGACTTAACATTGGTCAGGCAATTATAAACAGCACAGGTAATGTTCAGAGTGTCCCACCAATTAACATCATGCAGCCTGCAGCTTCAAAAAATGCAGAAGAGAAAAATGGTGTAACTTTGCCATTGCCAACAAGTAGTACTCTGGTTCCTGTATGTACAAATTTGACATGTCAGAGTGTTATGTCTTTCAAAGAGTCTCCAAATGCTACAACAAGAGCAGCAAATGTATCCACAGTAACAACAAATGTATGTTTAGAACCTACTTCTGTGGCATTGAGTGGCCCTACTACTGGAGCACGGCCTACTGTCTTGGCTGGTGGAATAGATACTTCAGCAAAAATAACGCCAGTTGGAAATACTCAACTGCGTACCTCTAATGTTGGAAACACTATGGCTATTTCAACAGTGAAAACAGGACACCTTGCTTCATCTGTTCTGATATCAACTAGTCAGCCAGCAGCATGTCATCCAAATTTAACATCTAGCTTTCAGTTACCAGTTACAGTTGCCTTGCCTGGACCTGTGAATGGTGCCCCTCAAGTGATGCACACTGTCCCTCAGTGGCCAGCAGCTCCATCTGCTGCACAGTGTATGCCCCTTTCAAAAGGTCAACAGTCTACACTGGTCCAGTTTCAGTCACCAGGAATTCCAGCTGCAGTGCCAATAAACAGGAGTGCTCAAAAACCTCAAACTGTACTGCCCCCTAATACACCAAATACAGGTAAAGTAATTAATGTTTCGAATTTAGTTCCCCTGCCTTGCCAGCTGCTGCCTCCTAATTTTGTAAAACCAGTTCCTGTTTTCACATGTGCTCCTGGTGCATCTGCTGCTCAAACTGTTCCCGTTTCACCTTCTATAGGTAGTAACATAGGAGGACAGTTGAATGAGACTTGTATTCAACAGAAAATAATTATTAACACTTGTACACCTTTGGCACCTGGAACTCAGATAATGATCAGCGGGACTCGGTTCATTGTTCCACCTCAGGGGCTTGGAGCTGGCAGCCATGTCCTTCTCATCTCTACAAATCCAAAACTTGGACCTCTTTTAACAGTTAGTAATGGTCATGGGTTTCAAGGTGTTTCCCATGCTGCCCCGTCTCCCCAGAGAACTACACAAGTGTCCAGTAATACTTTAAGTTGGCAGCCATCAAAGCAACCTTTGAAAAGCTTTACCAAAATTGTAAATTCCCTTGGGACTACAAACCCACTGCCTGTTGTGCATCCGACACCGCAGATAGTGAACAGTGCTACAAAACCAAGCACTCCATCTTTTGCAACAACGCTTTCTACATCTTTGGTAACAGTCGCCCCATCTACTTCTGTAGCTAAACCATCGTTGGTTGGTGTAACTCACACTAGTAATTCACAGCTGCAAGGCGATACATCTGTACTGCATCTAGATACGTCTATCAAAAAACTTATGGTGAGCCCAGAAGGAGCAATTTTAAATGCTATAAAAACTCCAACATCAAAAACTTCTCCATCGTTATCTCCTGACATAGTTTCCACAAGCAAGAGTCCTGCTGTTGTCTTCCCTAATTTTTTGAACTCTAGCATAGGTGTACCAGACACAGCTGCATCTTGAACTTAGAGTAAATGAGCTGTTAAAATGTTGGGGCATTCTTTTGTGTACACCTTTAATTTATAATTGTTGTTTTAATTGCTTATGTGGTTTGAAACATACCACACATGGGGCTCATGTACATGAACCCGAGGCACGTGAAGGCAATTTTATGCAGATGGAATCTGTCAGAAAGGGCACAGGACTGTTTGCCTCCACTCAGAATTCATAAGTTGAATGGAGCCAGGATCCTGCGCATGTCATATGTATTACTTGTCCAGGTTGCCATTAACTGGAAAGTTCTACATGTTCAAATTTCAGAGCATTTATCACATGACCAACAGTTTTTGTGCAAAAGGCTGTAGCTGATTATTTAAAAATTGCTTCATATTAGATTGCTGCTGTTTTTAGTTTTCCCTTTTAAAAATATGGTTAAGAAAACACCATTTAGAATACTTTTCACACCGATACTTTCAAAGGTGGATTTTGTTTTTGGGGGGTTTGGGTAATGAAAATGGTTAAAAAGGTCATCTGTTGAGACATGTTGAAGAAAGCAGTGTTTCATTCTTGCTTACCACATTTACAGGAATATGTTTCTTTTCAAAATTTAGACATTTTCCTTGTTTATAAACAGTACAGGTTTTTTTCTGCAAATTTGCTTTGTTTCTGTTTTTTAAAGCATATTTATGCGTTGTAAAAATGCAGTCTATTCTGTAAAATTGTACATATCCCTGATTCCCTACCAATATGTACTAAACTATGTGTAAAAAGAACTACTCTGTCTTATTTATGTTTTGTTTACATAATGTATAGTTTTTTAAGTATTTTAGTAATTTTGGACAAGTGTACTGTTTAGCAATAATGCAGAAGAATCTGCATGTAATAATAAACAAAGTTGCTGTATTTCTGCTTGATAATACTGTATCAGTGTCACCGTGGAGAAACTTGATAGCCTAAGGTTATCTATGTATGTGTATTAATAAATTTAAGGTACTGGGGTTTTCAAAGAGATTGTGGCCCTAAGCACACTTACTTAAAGACAAATTCAATAAAAATTTGTCTAGTGGGATTTGCGGTGAAACAAATGAACCTACAGTTCTTTAAACTGTTGTCCACATCTTCCCCCACTTTTAAAATCATGGCTGTCAGAGGTTCTTTGTACTGTTTCACCATTGCCAATAATTGTGAGAACTATCACTTCCAACAGGAAATTTACCATGTTTGACTGAACAGCTTTTTATTTATTGAAAGATATCAATTAATTCATTAAAAGATCAGGGGGGGGTTTGCCTTTGATCATAAGATGCAGAAACCAAAACTCTGAAAAATGAACCCATTCTAGCAAAAACAGTCAACAGGATTGAGTAGGCCATAGTTCTTGTGAGGCAGAAGAATTAGATAGTTGGCCCTATTTGAAGATTCAAAAAATTTCTTGTTAATAATCATATTCTCTGCAGAAATGTCCACTGTATGAGGAAGAATAAGCAAAGTCTCTAGAATGTCTTATGGTGATTTTAGAATGAAGGAAATTATGTGCCTGAATTCAAGATTCTGAATGTTAAGGAGCTAAATTAAATAACAAGCACAGAAACCTTTCTTTTCATAAAACTCTTAATTTGGAATGTGAATTTCTTATAGCAGTGAACTTAGATCAGTGAAGGCAAGTCTTAAAAGTGTTTGGAAAACAGTTTAGGAACGATAGAATTGTAAGCAATTGTAAATAATATTTGTTCACACTGGAAGGCCCACATTTGCAGGCTCTATTTGGCAATTTTTAACTACGTGGCTCAATTGGGCTAACCTAAACTGTTTTTTCTTGACTGATTATTTTCCATCTCAGATGTCATACTAAACAATGAGCAGTATAATATTTATGTTGTGGTAAATGACTGTTGATAAAGTGTTTTGTTGTTGAACATGGTTAAAGATAAAATGCTTAGGATTTTATAGTGATTTCTCTCCAGAATAGTTATATAGTGTGGTAAACCTTCCAAAGTGTCAGTTTTACAGATAGGGAACTGAGGGGGGTTGCAGACTGCTAGAAATAGTGCAAATTGAGTCCACTTTAAGGGTTAGGGTTAGGGAATCATGGGAACTGTACTTTATTGTGGCACCAGAGCTCTCTGACAGAGAAGGCTCAATGTCTCAGAAAAAAACAAAACATTTCCCATGACTCCCTAGCACTAACCCTAACCCTTAAAGTGGACTCAATTTGCACTATTTCTGGCAGTCTGCAACCCCCCTGAGATTTAGAGCCCCTGTTCACGAAACAAAGTGTTTCATGGATTAACTCTACTTGCTGTTAGCTCTAGTAGTTGGAGAAGAAAGTGGTGCCTTTATCTTGACCTTTAAAGCACCTTAATTGAGGAAAAGGAGAAAATGGGCATGTCACTGATATCATCCCAGGTATCATTCCCAGAAATTTAGAAAGCAGGACATTCCCCTAGCTACTAAGAAAGATGTGTGTCCACAGCCAAACAGATGTATATTAGTAGTCCATAAATCTGTCACCAGTGCCTATTTTTTATATGATGGTTGCTGTTTGTGGGGGTAGTGAAAGGGTCCATTAGAACAGTGCATCTCAAATTAACAGTTGTGGGGGGAGGCAGCAATTATTTTCCCCCAAAAGTGCCAAGGACTGGTACCATATTTGTGCCCATTGTCTACGATTGTTTCTTTCTTTCCTAGAAGCTCACCAGGGTCCAGCAAACAATGGTTCAGGGTCTGGCACTGGTCCTTGGACCACCACTTTGAATAAGACTGCATTAGAAAATCCTTAACATTGACTGTTAAACATTTTTGACCCCTGTTTACTGCCACTTTCTATCTGCTACTGCTTTGCTTTGTCCTCAGAAAATGACGACAGAACAGTCGTTATGATTACTGTGACATGAAGCCTGTTAGATTTGGCTGTTAGGGATGTGGTTTGGATTTGAATAAGTCCCTGGATCCAAAACTAAATTGTAATGATTCAAGACAGATTCAGGGGATGTCTCTACCAAAGTGAGGAGCCTCAGAAAATTAACCAGATCTGAACATTCCTGAAGACGTATTAGCAATGTGGAGTTAGAGAGAGACAGGTATTTCTCCATTTCTCCCCAAGCTCTTTAAATAAATTGCAGGCAGAGAATGCTTGTTGAATTGCCATTTCCATCTTTCTTCACCTTTGGCTATGTTGCCTGGGATTAGTAGCAGTTCTCTAGCCTAACAAATGAAAACTCTGGGAGAGAGGAGGAACAAGACTATAGAGCGACTGGTAAATTTAGCTTCTGATCTAATGATGGGAATTGTACAGCCCTTCAGATGTGGCTCAGCTACATCTTCCAGAAGCTGCAGCCAGCACAGCCAACTGAAAAATGCTACCAGTTGCAAATCAACAACATGTGGAGAGTGGCATGATTCCCATCCTTGTTTCAATCATGGTGAATTATTTTACCAGTGTATTCCAATATCAGTGCTTTGGAGGAAGGTTGAAATACTCATAATATATTGCGGAACTAATGCAGTGTTCATTGCTTTTTGTAGTTTTCCTTTCCAAGAGCGGAAAAATTGAAACCTGGTGGCGTCTGTGGGACTTGGGAGTGTTCACCATTGATGTTTGCTTGGAAAACGCTGTATGTTCAAATCTTAATAATAATAATCTTCTGCCTATACCACTGTATGCTCTACATGCACTCCCCCCAAACTTTTTGTGATTTTGGTGCTAATTTAGTAGAAGACAAACAAAAATTATTAAACTATTTTCCATTGATTATAAATGCCTTAGCCTGAAAAATCTGAAAGTTTCTTGCCTAGAGATATCTAAACAGGGTATGCCATTTTCGTACAGATTGCCTCCAAAACCTGTAGAAGAAAGTAAGAGGAAACAAATCACACACGAGCTAAATTTCAATGTTCTGCATCTACACCAATCCTGATTTTCATACCAGAACCACCTCTGTTCTAAATGAATTTTAATTAAAATGCTTGTGAAAATCTAGGGGATAAATGCACGCTTTTTGGGAAAACCCAAAACTATAAAACTTAATCTTATCCAAAACTCCCTGCAGAAAGAAATTCTCCACTATTCTGAAATTTGGTAGGCTTGATCTTTGAAGGGGCAGTTGCCCCTGAAAATTTTGTAATATTCTATCAAAAAATTATTTATTTGCAGCTCCCTTTAAAAAGCAACAACACACATACAAAATTTAAAGGTGCATAGCACAAGAATCCATATGCTTGTGTGATATTTGCCAGATAGATTTTCCTCTTTAAAGGCCTATGACTTTTTGCAGACTTTCTCTGGTTCTAACACAAAAAAGTTATTGCTGGTCACTGATTTCCAGTGATAGTCATTGGTTTGCTCAAAGGTGCAGCTCTCTGCACTGAGCTTCAAAATCAGACTGAGTGCACACAGCTATTTTCCAAATCACTTGAATCAGGCTCATACCAGATCTTGTGATCAATGTACAATCCTGTGGATTACACAGTTATATTGTTGCTGGTAAATGAAGCCCGCTCATTACCCACACTGAATAATAAAAGAGGAAACAATTCTCGAGGCACCCAGGCTGTAACTCTGTAAAGCACAAGATTGTGATTTGCAGAGATCAAAATATTTTACAAAATAATTATCTCTTGTCCTGTATCAGTTTGTTCATTAGTGTTGCCTACATATTATCTCCTCTTGCTTTGCCTTGGTGATAATTGTGATAGTATATGAACAAACAGCTGCACCAGCATTACTTTTATTATCTACATCAGGGGTGGGCAAAGTGCAGCCCAGAATATTTATTCTCTAGGATGCTCCCAAATGTATTTTAGGGAGTATGAATGGTATTTCCAACATATTTAGAAATCTCCCCAGGGACCATAAACAATTTTTGCAAAAATTTTAAAAGGCTTTTTTATTGTCCTGTAATGCTCCAAAATGTCCACTAAGGGGCATGGGGTGCATTTCTACCACATTTTTCAGCCCCCCTCAAAACATTTTAGGCCCAGGAGCGTGCTTTTTGAAACCCAAGGCATGGTGAACGTGCCCTAAACCCCCAGAAGCATTTAGGGGCAAAAACATTTATTTATTTATTTTAATTGTGGGAGCAGGTATAGCCCTCCAAAGTCTCCTCAGGAGCTAATGCAGCCCCCTATCCTTCCACAGATGCTCATCTCTAATATGCATAGTATGAGCTGATTGTTTAATGTCTTTCATCTAATACAGTCTCTGAGGTGCTAAGGTTTCTTTCTTCAGTCATTTATTTTTTTACAAAATCACGTGGCATGTTCAAAGGCAATCTGCAAAGGTTTCTTATGAATTGTTCACAATTTAAAAAATGATGTCAATTCAAAAATATAATTTAATAATAATGCTCATGCTTGGTATCATTTTTCAAAGGCCAAGTTTGTTTTGAACCCTCTTCCTGGTTGTTATTACAACTGCCCTCATTACTGTAGTTGTCCGGAATGGAAACCAAATTGGAAAAAATATTCAGAACTAATGAGTTTTGTTTGTGTGCATAAGATGGTAGTTTGTGTGTATGGGATTGCAGCCTGATCTTTAGTACTGGTATTGCCAGATTCACATCCATGGATAGATTGCTTTTTTTCCTTTATAAACTACACTATGAGCTTTATAAGACTGATAATGTTAGAGACTGCCAAAGATGTGACTGAGCATTGGATTTTCCCATTTCTATTCTCTTCAGTGCTGCTTGATTGCATCTGGCCACATGATAAAGCCATCTAGGTAAGGAACTATAAGGTCTTTAAAGGCATTATAAGGTCAAAAGCATATTGGAAGCGGTGGCATCAAACCCTGAACATAGCTGATTTCATAAGAGCATTAAGGTCTGGTGATATTCCCCGTTGTATTGTGTTTGGCTCTTGCTCTAAGCTCCTTTTGTCAAAAATGTAAAACCATATTTTTTTTCCCATTGAACTTTTATAAAGCCTGGTAGATAATGTGAATGTCTTGATTTTTTAGCTGCTTATTATTATTTGATTGTTTCATTTTACTCTGACCAGTTATTTTTAGTTGTATTTCATGACAGAGGCTGCGTCTGCACTGGAGAAATAATCCGGTTTGACATCACTTTAACTGCTGTGGCTCAAAGCTGTGGAATTCTGGGATTTGCAGTTTGTTGAGGCAACAGAGCTCTCTGACAAAGAAGGCTAAATATCCCATAAAAATACAAATCCCAGAATTCCATAGCATTGAGCCATGACAGTTAAAGTGGTACAAAACTGAATTATTTCTCCAGTGCGGATGCAGCCTATGTCAAACTTGTATTGTTGTAAATCATCTGTGAATGTGGTTTCAAAAGAACAGGATATTCACAATAAGCTACTTACTTTCATCAACCCATATTTTCTCTCTGAAATCCCTCAGTAGCTGTCTTTTCTCCTAAAAGGGTCAGTTGCATGATGCCATAAACTGAAGCTGGCTTGACAGCAAATACAGTAGGCCTTTGGTATTGATTTGGTTCCAGGTCACCATGGGGACACCAAAATCCATGGATGCTGAAGTCGCATTAAATACAATGGTGTAGTGACATTGTGTCCCTTATATAAAATGGCAAAATCAAGGTTTGCTTTTTGGATTTTTAATTATATATATATATATATATATATATATATATATATATATATATGTTTAACGCAGAATCTGTGGATACGGAGGTCCAACTGTAACAACAAAAAACAGGGATGGGGAGATGGAATTAAAGGGTTTGGGACTGAAATGCAAAGAGAGAGGAGGAGTTCAGCACCTATCATGCAGTTGTGTAACCAATGTGCATATACTGTCTACAGATTTAATGCAATCTGTGATTAGTCTTGCTGCCTTCACATCTAGTTAGACTTACAGTTCTGGACTGGTCAGAGAAGGCAGGTGGGACTTTTTTTGGCAATGAAAACAATAGATGAGAAATTGAAGTGCAAGAAACTAATGTTTCATTTTTAGGCTTACTGTCTGATGGCAGACAGGTCTTCAGTATGGAGAAAATGGCACTGCATTTTTAGTAAAATGTCCAAAAGAACAGTGGAATCCATGTGATACCAGTATGCAATGGATCTTGTAGCACATGTGAGGCTTACTGAAAGAAAGAAGCTGGGATACCGCTTTTTTAAAACATCATAGATCTCAGGAAGACTGGTTCTTGTTCTTCAATCTTTATTATGCTTGGTAGTTTTCCTGGAATATAATTTCAGACTGTATATCTTAGGTTAAATAATTCCATACATGTAGAGCAAAGATGCAAAGGCTGTGACATCAGTGCCTTAAGCACCTCATGCAATAGGGAACAGCTGGGTTTTCTTAAGCACCAATGGTTTCTAGAACCATTCATAATTGTATGCATTTCCCATTGTCAGGTACTGCTAGAAATTAAAGACAGTGTATGCAATTAAAAAGGGATTTGATATCTCCGTTCCTGTTTCATGGTGTATAAGGTGGTGGCAATGGGCTGGTAGAGATCTTGTCATAAGCTGGTGGAGCATCAGGTACCTGCATGAATGGAAACTAAGTGAGGGGAAAATCATATCACAGAAATATTAGCAAAGTTTAATTACCTACATTAATATGTAAAGTATTCCTTAAAGATTTCCTGTCACTATCATGGGGAACTTTTCTTTTAAAAAATAACTAAGAAATCTCCTATGTCGTTAATCCTAAAAATGATTTTGTGTTTGACATTAGATGCATATGTTTACCAAAATTTGATCAGATCTAATTGATTAATAATTGCCCATATTATTGCAACCCTAATTACACTGGTGGGACCAGATGTTTGCTCAGAAGGACACATTCAGTCTCAAAAGTTTTCCATTTTCCTTCTGTTTTAACTAAGGTTGAGTCCAAGATTTTCCTTCAGTGGATGGAAGGGCTTGCCTCACAAAAAGTTGATGACAACTCTTTAAGCATTTTCAACCATTTCTACCCAATTTTAAGAGAATACTTCTTATCTAGTACCACAGCCCATCCCATTCAGCAGCATTCCTTGACACTCCATGTCAGGAAGCATGTTCAGGAGAATCAAAAGACTACTGCAGG
This sequence comes from Phrynosoma blainvillii, assembly GCA_026167975.1. Lineage (NCBI taxonomy): Eukaryota > Metazoa > Chordata > Lepidosauria > Squamata > Phrynosomatidae > Phrynosoma > Phrynosoma blainvillii. The sequence continues at coordinate 114,003,950 of JANUYF010000002.1, read as the reverse complement.
TAGGAAGGGCCAGGTAAGCCTGCTTCCACCAGCCCAGATGCATGTACCTCAATCTCAAGGTAAACCAGATGCCCAAAGCTACTTTTCTTCAGGATCACAGCTGTTGGGGAGGAATTGAAGGAACTGAACTTTTTATTTAAAAAAACAAGTTAGTAACTTTAGCACGAGTGGGATACTGATGTGATAGCATTAGGCTAATATATGCAGGAACATAAGGCACACAAATGTACAATAGCACTTCATATATGACAGCAGATTATGTAAAAATTTAGGTAGCAACATGCAGCAACACAACATCTACAAATTAGCACAACATCACATCACATACACAAACATACACAGACATAGCAGCGCCCTTTCCTAAAAAATATACAATGGTATCTCCTGCTCATACAGTCCAGTGATAGCAATTTCTCTTTAAGAGAGAAGAATGTACCAGGACTCTGACAATACAAGATCTCCTACCCACCCTTACATAAAATGACTGGTTTTTGCAAAAGGAACATTGATGTGATGTCTCACATAATTCAAAATGCTTAATGAGTTTTCATCAAATTTAAAGACCTTCTTCACAATATCCTTGAATTTTTTGACATAATGCATGTTCTGGGAAAGCACACTAAGAAGGATTGCTTGTCCTGCAGTGCAAACTTTTAAAAGTAGTTTCACTCAGCTATACTTTCTAAGATTTTTTCCCCTGTAATTTAATCATAAGATAGATTTTGTGTGTCACATTTCCTAGAGGGTAAGTTACATTATGAGATCTCATGATGTATTATTGTTGTGGCTTTCATAAGGGCTGCATGCCAGAAAGGGCCATTCACCCTAACCATAAAGTTCTGTCTGTCTCTGTGTAACAGTACAGCATATAGCTTTCAGAAGAACTGTGATCTCTAGCTGTCATAAAACGGTTTATAAGACATGAAGAGAAACACTCTTCTTACCACGTAGTTGCAGTTGCTGTTGTATTCCTGCAAAGCCAGCTTGGAGCCCAATAAGGCACTGTTGCCTTCTGATGTCTTCATAGTGGCCATTCTAAAGTTCTTACTCTGTAGCACAGACAGACAAGGCAGAAGGGAAGAGAATAGGAAAAAGAGACAAGAAAAATGAGGACATAGAGGAGCCAGTCTAAGTGGTTTTGTGCATGAGTCTAGCATCTGGAAAAAATAATGCTCGGTAAAGTGGACAACAGTAGGAAAAGAGAAAGACACCACTATAAATGTGTTGAATTAGTCAAGGAAGCCACAGCCCTGAATTTGCAAGACCTGGGCAGGGCTGTTGATGACAAGGGCTCTTGGAGGTCTCTCATTCATATGGTTGTCACAAATTGAAGTTGATCTGATGGCAACAACTTGCATCTGTGCTTATTGGTTAACTTTGTCTGTAATGCCAATTTAAAAACTACACAGGCTAGAATGCTCTTTCCATCTATCTTCTACAGTCAACCTTGCATTAGTATTCACAAATAGGTGAGGAGCATATATGAATGTCCTCTTCATATTATGTATGAAAGTGGGTTTTCCTTGCTCTGACAGAGGACTTTATCACACGGGGTCCAAGCAGTCGCATCCCCGTCCCATTGCGCTTCCTTCAGGTCACGGGAAATGTAATTCCCATTTCGACCAGGAAGCCAAAAGTCACGGGATGATACGGGGATGCGACAGGGATGGGCGGGGTTTCCCTGCGACGTTGTGTGATCGAACGGGGTAAGGAAGCGCGATGGGACGGGGATGTGACCAGGGTGCGACGGGGATGGGCGGGGTTTCCCTGCGACGTCGTTTGATCGCACGGGTAAGGGAAGCATGATGGGACGGGGATGCCACGGGGATGGGACTGCTTTAGACCCCCGTGTGATAAGGTCCAGAGTACTACATGCCTGCTGCTGAAGCTAAGCAGCTTTGTGTATGCCTGAATGGGAGGCAACTGTGACCCTCATGTAGAATGCTTTCAATTCCATGATGGAGTAAATGCAGGAAATACATATACTAAATGAATAAGCCATTTTGGGGTGCACCATCCCACTATATTAATGTAGAACATTTTTAGATTGTCATGTACATTGGTATAGCTCATACAAAGATTTAAAAATGGCCAGGGCTCAGCAATAACATCTGTTTCATATGTCTATATTTAACCTTTGAATATATGCAGTGAGAGCAGACAGGAGTCCCTCTAAACAGGGTGTGTTTGCTTCATGGATTTATTATTTTTAAATTACTGTGTTCTTATGCATAGAGATTAAGAGGTTAAGAAGGACTTCTGGATCAGAAAGTGTGGATGACTTGAGTCTCAGAGCATGTTTTCCTAGAAATTAGCCACTGTCCCAACCTCCTCAGTCTAATAGGCCATCTGTAGCAGTAAATGTAATCCTCAACAGGGTAGTATAGATAGTCAAAAGCCAAAAACCTTACCAAAAGGTTTTTATAACCCCTGCGTTTTTTGTAATACCAACAGCCAATGATCAGTAAAGCTGCAAGAACCACAACAAGAAGTCCAATACCTGCAGCCCTGTAAAAAAGGAAAAACATTATGACAGATAAGTCTTTCAATGGATGCCTTCTGTCTTTGCCAAGTCTAGGCTAGGCATGAATATATAATACAATAACTAATAGTTATTTGACAGAATACACAGCTAACAGCACATGGTTGCAGAAAATTAGACCACCACCACCAATACCATACGAGCTTTGAATAGCTTATTTTAACTAGATCTCAGCAGAACTTGGAACTAATGCATTAACTGATATGCCGAGTTATAGATTTTCCTACTAAGGTCAATGGATTACTGCAGGGAAATGTGTATAGTATTACATCATTGTAGGGAGCCAGTATGGTGTAGTGTTGAACTAGGGTTCAAATCCCTTCTTGGCCATGTAAACCCACTTTGTGACCTTGGGCAAGTCACACTCTCTAGCCTCAGAGGACAGCAATGGCAACCCCCTCTGAAGAAACATGCCAAGAAAATCCTGTGATAGGGTCTCCTTAGGGTCACCATAAGTCAGAAATAACTTATCAAGGCACACCACCACCACAACCTTATGGTGAACGTCTTGTCAAACATGGAAAGTCTCCAGTTCTGATCTCTTGGAGATAATCACGAACACATTTATTTAAAAATGCCACAGCAGTTTCAGACGAGCTGTTCACTGAAAACAGATCCATACAAAAGTTCAAGAAAATCTGGTTTGTATTCCTTAAGCAAACAGCTGCAAGTAAGTCAAAATCCCATATGTCTCAGGTGGGGAGGGGGGAATATATCATTTCTTCAAGTATTAAAAATGTTATGGATTTAACCAAGGCTTTTTGCACCCATCCAACCTCTTTGTCCTCTTGTCTAGCTGGTTTTTTAATAATAATAAATAATAACATTTTATTTATATCCCGCCTTTAGCCAAGGCTATCAAGGTGGCTTACAATTTAAAAATTCAATCCCGTATAATACAAAGAACATATCACCCCCCCTTAAAAATATATTAAATCCATACAACATTAAAATTTAACTTAAACCAAAATTACAAATCTAATACAATTAGACAGGGCACTCTGATTATAAAGGAGTGATCTAATGGCGGGGGAGAGATTGTGGAAAATATCATTCTGGGAACGCCTGCTGGAAGAGATCCATCTTGATGGCTTTTTTAAAGCATCTAAGTTGATTATCTGACGGATCTCCTCCGGCAGGGCATTCCACAGTCTAGGAGTCATGGCAAAGAAAGTCCTCTGGGACGTTGCTGCCAACCTAGTTCTTATTGGTTGAAGCAACTTCCTCCCAGAAGACCTGAGGGCACGGGGCGGATTATGTGGAGATAGGCGATTCCCTAGGTAGGATGGGCCCATAAGGAGAATGGGCACAAGATGGGCACATGAGGAGAAGGGGTCTGGAGAAACACAGACTTTCAGTGATGGGTTGCAGCAGCTTGTCTGCAATAAACAGTGCAATAAACAATGCAATAAACAAATCTTGAGCTGAGTAGGATTCTTCTCTAGCTGTGCCTACTGTAGCTGTATGTTTTCCCCCACAACAGGTAAGATGAACAGTAGCTACCTCTGGAATCCCTTACTGAGCAAGCATGAACAGTCAAACACAGAACAGCGGAGAGCAAATAAACCTGCCTCACTAGCTTTCTCCAGCATGTTTTTAATAGATAAATCTCTAAGTGGGGACATAAAAATAGAAATTATAAGAAAAGTAAAGCCCAGTAGAAGAAGGAAAAAAAATGTCCCAGGATTCATTTTGAAGATGTCTCCAAGCGTTCCTAGAAAATGTTCAAAATGCTTTCATTTACTTACGTAAGGCGTACACATGTGCATATAGTTAGTTTTTAATAAAACATTTGCTGAAACATGTTGGAATATTTCCCCCCTGTGGTATAGGGACCTATCCCTGTTGTTTCCATGTTATGGCACCAGATTTTCTGTTAAAAAAGTAATGCCCAGGAAAACATCTACTTCTGATGTATACTTGTACTGTGATTCATCATAGATTAAGGGAGATATTTGAAACTGAACTGGAATCTTTTGTGTTTACACTGGATATTTTGCTTACTCTTCTGTCGAAAGAGAGGTGTATCTCTTCCCTCGGCCAAAGTTGCCATCTAAATAACGATCTCCCCTGGGCATCTTGTTTGGCAGAGGTCACACTACAAAGGGAACAAAGGCATCAACCATTCTGTACAATATAATCACATGATATTCTTCATATGCAAGCTGAAAATGAGCTCTCTTACCAGCAGCATATATTATCTCATAAGGGAGAAAGTGCCCCTTTATCAAGTCCCAAAATTGCAGATGACAACTCTGCTAAAGTCCTCAGTGATGCCAGTCTAGCAGAGCAGATGGTATTGCTACACCACCAATGAAATAACAGACAAGCTGTTCACTTTTATTGAACAGAGGCGGGGAATCCCCGGCCTTCCCGATTTTAGAGACAATGGGTCCCTCAATCTTTCACCATTGGCCATTCTGGATGTGACTGATAGGAATTGCTGGTCAAAACACCTGAAGAGCAAAGGTTCTGTGTCTCTGTTCTATGATTATGGTCTTCCAAAAGTATAGTTTGGAGAAGTATAACAAAGTATAGCAAAGTTGAGGGACTGTCCCTGACCCAGCTGGAGCATGTACTTTATGCAACTGCTCCAACTCCATGCAACTCCACTTTTCCTTTAAAAAAGGTACACAGAGAGCATATACTTTATTTTTAAGCCCGGTGTGCACCAGAGCTCTCTAACAAGGAAGGCTAAATATCTCATAAAACTACAAATCCCAGAATTCCAAAGCATTGAGTCAGGGTAGTCAAAAGTGGTGTCGCACTGCTTTATTTCTGCAGTGTGGATACACTCCCCTGACATGGCATTATAACCTAAATCTTTTTCTATTACTTAAGTATGTCTACAAAAGATGCCGTACTTTTTGCTATCACTGCTGCGGCAAATTCAGCATCAGGCAGTGAGGGGCTCAAAATGTAGGTGTAGGGATGTTGCATGCAGTCCACAGGCCATGCATCGCTCATCTGTGAGGCAGCAGGCTTTAATGCCACACTTTTGCTTTAAATTTGTATGCTATGCTCAGCTAAGCCTCAAACATATGCTTCCTGTACTTATGGACGGATTGCTCCTAGCACTACCCATCAAAAGGCATCACACAGCTATTCTCATTTTCACTCTTTCATAGGTTTTTAAAAAGTAGTAAAAATACAGTCACAAGTAATCAGAAAACACTATCTGGACCCCGTGTGGAAAATCAGGTTTGAGGCAAATATGATCGCATTATAAAAACATTTTCAAGAAGTACTTCTTCATCTCAGGTTAGTTTTAAATCTAGCTTTTTATTTTCCCCCCAATGGAATTTGGTTACTACTTTGGTTGTAAATTAAATAAAGTTATAGTCCCTGAAGAATCGTACAGAAATTAAGTGGTTCCCAAATACAAAAGTCCATTATCTGTAATCTAGAAAAAGAAAAGCACTGTAAAATAATACATTTATGAAAACCTTACTGAGTTTTGTTAGGGTGTGTGATGAATATAGCTTAGCAAATGGGATAAACTAATATCTATTATATTCCATCTACACAGTCTTGAGTGAATATCTGTTATATTCAATCTACGGTTTTGAGTTCATCCTCCCCTGCAGTTGTCTATGCTTTTCTTAATCCCATAATCAGAACTTTGTAATGGATTTGTCTGCTTGTCATTTATCTAAATAGCCAAAGAAAATTACTGTAACCATCCATATCAAATCAAATTGAATGGTTTAATATCAGATTTCTATAACTTCACACACAGAAACACAGAAAGATAAACACATTCGCTGCAATCTTACCCACAGTTACACAATTTAAATCTGATTAAATACAGTGAGATTTAAACAGCCTGTGTACAGAGTCACAATCTTCCAGTTCAGCTAAGCAGCCCAACTCCAACTTCTGTTAGGCACAAAAAGCAGACCTCCCCCAATTCAGTTGCAAAAAAGTAGGCCCTATTTTAATGTCACCACAAGTAAAGAAATGTATTTCTTCATTAAATACATATTTCAGAGTTGGAGAAAGTCTGGCACAGCAAAAAAATGCAGAAATCAAGTGAGGAATGTACGACTTACCTGCTTACACAGATACTGACTGTGGCTGAGTGCAAAAGTATTACAAGATTTCCCCCCCAATCCTTTCTGTAAACTTTTTCACATTTGCCCTGTAGACAAGAAAGCTCCCATGACTATCACGAGTCTGAATTCCTGGCAGTTCAGCTTTTGATCATGCTAATTGGTATGAAATGCTAAGGCCAAAGGAATGGCTTCTTTTCGTTCAGTTTCCATCAGCCCCCTTGCTCCTTTGCCTTCCCCAGTAGCTTGAAAAGCTTAGCACTGGATTTCTAGCTATTCCACTGGAGAAAAGGTAGACATAACCACTGAGAGGCCTTTATGACTGATTTATGTAAACAATACACAATACATGCTATTCTGTTACTGTACACAATCCAAAGATTTCTTAAAGTATTCTAGTTTATGTCATCTTTCCTAATGGAAAGCCAAGGTCCATCTATCCTATGGATCTTTCCTTATGGAACAGTCCATTTATGGAATATTTGTTTTCTTTTGCCAAAGTCTATACTCATGATCTCTACCTTATCTTACATCTCTCCTAAATATTTACACATGTATGCAGACTGATAGCCTAATCATAGCTTGGAAACATTATTGTTTTTTTGAACTATAAATTCCACAATCCTCCAACCAACATAGTCATTCTGGGAATTGTAGCCCCTAAAAGGTATTTCTTCCAAACTCTGGGCCAAACTAAACATTATGTTAAATGGGTAGAATTAATATGTCATTTTTTTCAATACTAGGGATAATCAAGACTGGTACAATGGAATGGAGGAAAGGGTTAACCCTCCACCCTGTTGTTGCCTGAATTGAATTCCTCCCTAAAGCTGCTTTAACCCTGGGAAGAAAGCTTTCACTGCTGCCCAGGGATAACAGCAACCTTGGTGAAGGGATATTACTTAAGTGTTGGGGTATGCAGACAGGTAGGAATCTTGCATACACATACGCAGAGTTATTGCATGTCGGCAGGAACGCCCAGAAGATGGTCTTCTATGAAGAAGCTTGCTCCAGACAGCACAGGAAAAATCTTCCCACATGCAGGCTGCTGCTTCCAGCTTGCTGAAATGAATAGCTGCACAGTGAGGCTTAACTCAATGAGGGCTTTAATCTTTGTTGCAAATATTTACAAAGATACATAGAGTACCAGACATCCGTCCTGAATACTCACAGCTATACAGACCGACAAAGTGCTTTGCCAACCACCAATCACAACTAACCAACAATGGAGATTCTGACCCTCTCCCATATACAGGTGGTCTTCTTGGGAACATGTGACAGCCATGCACTAATGAAACCTGGCAGGTTTCATCCCCAGTGCCTGTTGCATCAGGCCTCCCATGATGCATACCTGGCTGGTCTCACCTATTGTGCATTCCCTACTGTGCATTCCCATGATGCACAGCTTTCCAAATGCTGACTCATGCACCTGCCACTTGAACTGTAGTAACCTTGTTACCATTGCTCCAGTTCCTTTCAGTGGCCACATCCATGTCATTTGACATCAAGACCACACTGGAAGGAAAAGTTTAACTACCTCTCTGTGTACCAATGCCACTCTTCTTGTTTTTATTTAAACCACAAAGCCATGTTCAATGCATCCATTTAGTTAACATAGCATCTAAATCATCTCTTTAAAAAGAAAACAGGAAGCAAGATGCTCTCCCTTCAACTTGAAAAAAGACATGTCTTAAGAACAAGTCTCGTTCTTGCCATAGTCAGGAAATGGATACATACTGGTTTGGAGTGTTCCTTATGGCATGACCCTCCAATAGCACAACTGAGGCAGTTTCTGCCATCGACGGTTCCTTCTATTCTCTTTCACACTTCTCCTTAACTGTGCCTTCCAGCTCTGTGCCCTACCCAGCATGCCTTCCGTTTTCAAAAATATTATTTTATTTTTATTTGTAACACAATATAACAATTATGGTCATGGGATCTAGCAAAACAAAAATGAAAGAAAAGAAGGGGGGGGGAGGAAAACCAGCCTGCTCAGGAAAGGTAAAGGGGAGGGGGGAGAGGAGGAGAGTGATACCACATGACTGCCCAGTGTCAGAACCTATTGAACCCGAGGACCAGTGGCACAGCAGTGCAATTGGGAGCTCATTGATGGGTTTTCCTCATCAATGAAAAGGTGTACTCTAACCATGCTTCAGTTGCATTGAAGGAATGGATTGGAGGTGATGTCATGCAATAAATATCACCAAGGGTGCTATTTTCCAACTTTAATTGCTGTTTAAAGACTGCATGTGATAATCTCCTTAGAAATTTCAGCATCTATTTTGGAGACACTGACAAGTTTTCATAATATAGCCTTCTCCCTTTCTCTCATGGACTAGATAACAGGTTATGATGAAATGTATCTGAGTCACAGATATCAGGCCAAGACATATTTACACTGAGACAGAGAGGCAAGTTACCAAAATTATGAGATAAATGTAGATGACCACAACTTCAATCAAAATATTTTTGAACCATTGGAAAAAAGGGGAAAGGACATGATGTGCTAGGCAACCCAGATGCAAGTCTGTCCAAACAGGGCAGGAAGAAATTAGGAAGTCTGGTATATGACAGTTTATACTGGTTTAGACTCACCAATTGGAGAAGTAATCAAAGCATTAAATAGAAATGTGCAAGAACTGCAGATGGCAAATTGGCAAGCTGGCTCCTCCTGTGTCCTGGCCCTCCAGAGCTTCGCCCTTTCAAATCTGTATAATGCTCAGCATCCCTGCTCCCTTCTATATTCACTACAGGAATGGGCCAACCAGGAAACCAGCAGGCCTAGATATAAGCCCATTGGAATTACAACCAAATCTTGTAAGACCTGAGAAATACTGAAGACTTTGTATGAGATGTCGGCCCAGATCACACATTGAATTCTCATGACAGCAGTAATTCCTGGCCATAACAAGACTTTCTCCCAGGTCTGTAGTCAAGTAGGTGCTCAACTTGGTCTAGAAATTGGTGGTTTTGGTCTCTCCCTCGGTGCAACATGCCCTCCTCTCTGATAATGTCAAGGGCGAGATTTCTCAAGATTGCATAGAGAATACAAGATACTGTTAAAACTCTCCCCTCCACAGTACTGTCCACTCCTCATGCATATTATTGTAGATGATGATGATGATGATGATGATGATACTTTTATTTATATCCCACTTTTTGTAAAAACAATCAAAGAGGCATACAACAATTTAAAATAATAATAATAATAATAATAATAATAATAATAATATGAAGTATTTATACCCCGCTCTTCAGCCAAAGGCTATCAGAGTGGCTTACAAGTGGATTAATGACGGTTCCCTGCCCTCAGGCTTACAATCTAAAAAGACAAGACACAAAAGGAGAAGGGAATAGGGGTGGGGAAGGGGAATAAGTCCATCAGATCTTCTCTCCCTCAAAAGCCTGGACCAAAGCAGATGGACTGGAGGGAGGGCCCTTCTTCTTCTCCAGGCTAGGCCCAATGAGATGGCCTGCCTTCTCTCCCTCCAGATGATGGTGGATGGAGGGAGGGCCCTTCTTCTTCTCCAGGCTAGGCCCGATGAGATGGCCTGCCTTCTCTCCCTCCAAAATAATACAAAATATATACAATATCCCCTTCCCCTTAAAAAGAGAATTAAACAGTACTAAGATTAAAATTGCAATCATTAAAAACAAAACAATAATACTACAATATCACAGTAACAGTGGGCAAAATCATCACAACTCACAAATTCACAAATATGAGGGTCTTTACGTGGCTGGGTGCTATTCCGGGAAGGCCTGCCGGAAGAGATCCGTCTTTGAGTCATTGATGGTTTTTCCCTGTCATTGACAAGGTGTGCTTCAAAATTGACTGAAATGTACGCCAGCAACAGGATGAATACCATCCAATAATGCTACCATCTTACTTTAGTTCCACAATAGAAACTTCATGTGATAATATCCTGAAAGGCAAAAGAATATGATTATTTTATAAATACTTTCCCCCCCCCCCCAAAGTTTATGACCATAACAGGTTCTACTGGTCACCAACTGCAACTTTACCTTTCCCTCACTTCATATTTGTTCAAGAGTTCACTCACTGCTTGCTAAGGTAGGATGACTCATATTCTATAATGATATATGAATAGCTAGAAGACAATTGTATGGCTTACACAACTGGTCCAAAATCAAAGAGGACTGGTAACACCCAATAGATGTGATGTGGAAAAGCAAGAGTCTTGGGCTGTTGAAAAAAGAGATTATTTTATTCTTTAAAATCATCTCTTTTTTCAACATCTTCAGACTTTGGGGGGTTGCAGACTGCCAGAAATAGTGTGAATTCAGTCCACTTTTAGGGTTAGGGTTAGTGCTAGGGAATAATGGGAACTGTTATTTTTCTGAGACATTGAGCCTTCTCTGTCAGACAACTCTGATGCCACAATAAAATACAGTTCCCATGGTTCCCTAACTCTAACCCTAACCCTAAAAGTGGACTGAATTCACACTATTTCTGGCAGTCTGCAACCCCCCTTTGTCTCTTTTCCACATCTTATCCAGCTGGTAGCCACATGACATGCAGCCCACTCTCTTCCATCTTTATTGTAGGACTAAATTTATGAAGTTTGTTCTCAAACCAATATGCACAGAGTTAGAGCCTTAAAATGTAGTCAGCCTTGAAGTGGACCTTGAGAGGCCTGACCAAAATATTTTGGCTGAGGCCAACCAGCAAATGGCACCCTCTCTTTCACCCAGGTCAAGGTACAGAATATATTTTAGCAGATGTGGTAGAAATCTCTTGGAGAAGTTTCCCTCATTCCTCTGGGTGTGGAGAACTGTTTTTAGCCCCCCCCCCCAGCAAAACAAAAACAGAAAACCCTCAAAAACACAAACAAAAAATTAAAAAAAATGTGGTGTTTGGACAGTACTGGAAATCTCAAATAGAAGTCCATACGCAATCTATGGGCCACTCTTTTCCCACCTCAGCCATCAGGGCTGGCTTATTTTTTTTTTTTTTAATGAAACATCAATAAATCACAACATAGAGAAATGCTATACAGAAATAAAATATCACGATCCAGAAGAATAACTCTATTGATGGAACAGCTTCTGTCAGCAACTTTGGGAAGTGGGCAACTGGTAGTTCAACTAGGCTGAGAAAACTGTGTTAGCTGGGGTTTATGCAAAGGGCTGGGAGGGCAGCCTTTTTAGATTGTGCATCTCCAAAACTGTTCCAAAGAGCTGGAACATACACACCACACCGTTGGTTATGGGACCACAAGAGAGAGAAAGTTTCACTGCGTTACTGGTTACTCATCAGAATGTAGTCCATGGGTTGAGAGCTGTTGGTGGAAAGAGGAGGGAGCTTATAAGCCCACCTTGCTCTGCACCCACACTTCTGATCCGGTGCATTCTGCCAGGCTGGGAGTTTACAGCTGGCCTCCTTCCCTTCTGGGCCAGCAAGGGATCCCTTCCCCTGCAGCACACATGCTGGTGGGTACAGGGATGTATTGTATGCATATGCTTTACGCTGTGACTCTGGATCCCTGGCCTGTGAGTATAAAACTCAATAAGATCTACTTTTCTGTGTACACCTCTATGAGATTGCTCTCTCTGAGAGGAAGTTACTGGGACTTACGGTATTTCTATCTGAGTAGCCACACATAGGATTGCACTTTTATACTCATGTTTAGAGTTTAGCAGAATCAGAAACCTTAAAATTGGGGCATGATGGTGCACTGCTTCATTAAACAGCACATAAGTGGAGAAAGCACATAACATTTCTTCCCATTCTATAAAGAAGCATAGGTCATGAAAGGGGTGTTGGGGAATAACAAGCCCCCAAACTGAGTGGAAAGCTTTATTGTATTCTTAGGTTTAAAAACAATTTCTGTGTATTTTCTTCCCTCTCAGAATTGAATTAGAGAAAGCAGCAGGGAGCTCCATAAAGGGGTTCTTTGTCAGTGGCAGTAGCCCAGCAGTCACAAATAACCCATGTGATGGTAAGAGTTCTCCATTTGCTTTGCCTGTGCTGATTTAACATTCAGATGACTTAGGATGCCAGATGTCAAAGGTCTGTTGTTACTATTGTAAGCAATGAAGAAAATAGTATCAACTAGAAATGTCTTCTGAACAGATTGTTGTAGAAAATAAATACTAATCTATGACCAGTTTCTAAGACAAAATGTGGGCTTGATGTTGATTGTGGTTGTGCTAGGTAGGATATCAGATCTTGGAATTTAATTTATCATTTTGTACAAGTTTCAGATTTACCCTACTGACTTGCATCCATCCCATTTTAAAGCACCATTCCCCTCTATACATCAATCTCTTTCTTGCTTTACTTTTAAAAATTGGACTGTCATGCAAAATTCACTTTTAATCAAGGCTTTTATTGTCCTGTCACCATTACCTTATTCAAGAGTGGGTCAAGATGACAGTGGCTTTGTCTGCATGGGCAAAATAACATGTCCTCCCCCTGTCCTCCTGGAGATCAGTCCAGACGACACAGGGCCCAGTCTGTGATACTGGTGCAAACTGTTTTGGTGATGTATGGCCAGTTCAGCACTGAATCCGCCTTATATCACCCTTAACACAGATTTTAAAACCTATCTTTTGTTCCAGCTCTTCCAAGAAAATCTGGAGCTCTCTGGATGGCAAATAGCTGTTTAGAGCATGTCCCACTATGCACCCTGCTGCCTCCACTAATGGTACAAGTTGTTCCCTTTGAGGTTAGAATGAGGTGCCCAGCCATGTGATTGATGCTGGGCACCTTGTTTTCAGCCTCAGAGAGAATGAGCCATACTGCTACCGGTGGGCGACAAAGTGAGATGTTGTGTAGACAGCCACCTGGGGTTGCTCAGGAGTGCCCAGGTAACAGGGGGTTATCAGGACAGCTTTGGAGCCAGAATACTTTGGGATGATCTCAGAGAATCCTGGCCTGTGCAGACACCACCCATGTATTCCATTTGTAATTGTGCTGTGGTTTCTCACACTTACTTAGGGGGGTTGCAGACTGCCAGAAATAGTGCAAACTGAGTCCACTTTAAGGGTTAGGGTTAGGGAATCATGGGGACTGTATTTTATTGTGGCACCAGAGCTCTCTGACAGAGAAGGCTCAATGTCTCAGAAAAAACAACAACAATTCCCATGATTCCCTAGCACTAACCCTAACCCTTAAAGTGGACTCAATTTGCACTATTTCTGGCAGTCTGCAACCCCCCTTAGTTACTGCCTATGAGAAAAACATCTGCTAATGCGATGGAATAACTGCACAGTGCCTTTCTGTTCATTCTGCTAGGAAGCTTCCATTCTGAAGCATACCAGGATGCGTCTCTCTTATACCAGGCTTTTGCAAGGTATAGTTGCTTCATTTGTTTAATCCAGTCTGTCTATACTCGTAAATGATCAACAGGAAAGGTTTATCTCCTTTTAAATTTTGTGTTGAACTTAGTTTTTAATTGATACAACATATAATTTCTTATACTCTCTAGTCTACAGAGAGCTCCAGTAACATATCACTCTACTACATTAGCATTTATTTAACATTTTTCCCCATGTCAATAAGACTGTGGACACCTCAGAGAAGTTATTTAACATGAGTTTTCCTCCAAAATAATAATGGCAACAGTTTAAAAGTAGCATGAGGTTGTGGGATCTTGTATATAACCAATCAAAAACATTTCAACCACATTTTTCCTTTTGCCTTACTTTATTTCCAGTGAATGTATGTAATGAGTCAACCAAGAGTACAGTATTAACATGTAATAGATTAGGACAGGTGGTGGTGTAGCTCCTGTCTCTCCAGTACTTCCTAAACATTTGGCAATTCCAGTCTTCCCCAAACTGGTGCCCTTCAGATCACATTTGTTGGTCTACAAGCCCTATCGTTCATAGCCAGTATAGCCATTATTTTTTCATCAGCTGAACAACATTTTCCTTTGGGGAGAAGGCAGGGGCAAAGTAGGTGTTAAGCTTCTGCTTTCTCCCTCTCATCCACGAGTATTTCATCATCTTATAGCAAATGGGCAAGATTTATTCATTAATTCATACACTCATTCCAGTTTTAAAGCATCAGAAACCACTGGATGTTGTACAATCTGATTAAAATAAAATAATAAGAAGATAAAACAATTATTTAAAAACAGTTTATTGTTGCAAGAGAATGTTAGGTATGATATCAGTGCTGGACTGCCTTATATCACACATTGTTCTTGCAGTACCTAATCTCAGTATAGAGTGCTTTAGGTTGTTTATTGTTGTTATGTGACTTCAAGTTCTTTCTGACTCACGGAGACCTATCATTGGTCTTCTTGGCCAGATTTTTTCAGAGTGGGCTTGTCATTGCCTGAGAGAGTGTGACTAGCCCAGATTCACCCACTGGATTTCCATGGCTAAGCAAGGATTCGAATCCTGGTCTCCATAGTCACAGATCAACATTCAAACCACAACTCCACACTGATACTCTAATTTTAGTGAGCCACATATGACAAAATCAGAAAGGGAGGATTTTCTAGTATCACTAGGCTATAAATGGGCTTGGAAAAAATGTAGTTCCACCCATCAACAAAGGATTTTCCATACCCATCCCTGAGTGAAAGATTAGCCCAGGGATAGGCAACCTTTCCCCTTTAAGGGCCGAGGGACTTCAGCTCCCAGAATGCCAGGAGCTATAGCTCATGTAAAGAGAAAATCCTTTGTTAGGCTAAGCCAGTTTATGGCATGTGACAAACAGAGAGAGGTGCAATGACAAAATTTGTGACAAAATTGTTGTAGACAACACAGTTAAGCAACCAAGCCATGGTACACTTCAAGGAAGAGGATTAAAAGGCTAGAACTATTATTAGCTAAAGTGGGCTTTGATAAATGGCTTTCTAAGCCCAACTATTTATTAAAAATGATGAGTGAGCACATTTATTGATCAAATGTTCCAAAAGGGAGGAAGATACTATGAGTTGATTGCAGTGCCAATGAGCTCAGTTTTTGCCTTTGTTGTTGTTGAGTGCCTGCAAGTCATTTCCAACTTATGGAGACCCTAAGGTGAACCTATCATGGATTTTCTTGCAATTTTTTTTCAGAAGGGGGTTGTCCTTACAGGAAATCAATACAATGCAATCATAACTTCCCTATAAGCTTTTAGAACAAACTTTTCCCATCAATTATTGCAGAGGAGAAATGTGTACAAATACAGTGAGCAGGACAATGGCTGACTCTAGCTAAAAGCATACCTTAGCTATTGTGTTACAAAGCTGTTTTAAAGTATGACTCTGCTTTTTAGAGTAAAAATAACAATGATATTAGCAAATTTTAAGGGCAGTTTATAAAATATTTACAGTGTAGCCTTCTGCATATTTATATTTGTCAGGTTTCAGAGTACTGTCTGAAGTCTCAGAAAATTGCCATGTCTCTCTGGATCTTCAGGAAAGGGGACAAATTTGAGGGTGCACAGTGCAGGAGAACATCTTATTTCTTTTTGTAAGTGAGTCAGAATTAAACCTGGGCACCCATCTCTACCCATTCCCAGATGATGCCTTGGCTGAGTATAAAGATGTTTGTATGTGTATTGTGCCTGTGCAACTTCAGAGCACCAAAAAGCCAGAAGCAAAGGAAAGGGAGCCTCTGAAAAGAGTTTGTGCACTTGGGCCCCTCCTGCCGTTTGAAGCAGAGCGGTGGAATGCCAACAATATGACTCATGAATTGCCTTGTTGTACAAGCCTTGGTAGCATCAGCTACAGCACATGTTATGGAGGAAAACACTCTATGGGATGGACATAGGTTTTTCACAAATCCCAGCAGCTACGTAGGGCCTGGAAAATCTCCCCACATTATGTGTCCTGTAGCTAATGTCACAAAGGATGTGATACCTTGCAGATGTAGCAACTAGTGTAGTTGCTGCCTGCCAAAAACATTCTATCCTGGCTCTGTGTTTCCAAATTCCCTGGTTACCACAGTTTTACCTGGATTCTGAGTCCTTCCTGTCTTCATGAAGGGTCCCTGGTGGCATAGTGGTTAAATGCTGGTACTGCAGCCACAACATTGCAAGTTTGATCCTAGAGGAGGGCTCCAAGGTCCACTCAGCCTTTCATCTGTTTGTAGGTTGGTAAAATGAGTACACAGCTTGTTGGGGACAATTGGCTTACACATTGTAAACCACCTTAGGGCAGTGATGCCGAACCGTTTAGGGGCCGAGTGCCCAAATTAAAAGGACTTTCCAGCATTACCTGGTGCAGGGGGTGGGACTTCTGCCTTCTGGGATGGGACTTTCCCCCCCTGCCCTCCCAGGCCTTCAGCTGCCTCTCTGGAGATAGCTGAAGGCCCGGGGGGGGGCAAGGGGGGAAAAGTACTATAGTATTATAGGAACAGGTGCACACCTTTTCCTCCTCTTCCCCCTGCACCCTCCTGGGCCTTCAGCTGCTGGGAGAGTGGGGGGGGGGGAAGAGGAGGAACAGGTGCACACCTGTTCCTCCTGTTCCCTGCTGTCCTGGGCCTTCAGCTGTCTCTGGAGAGGCAGCTGAAGGCCCGGGAGGGTGGGGAGAAGAGGAGGGAGAAGAGGAGGAACAAGAGCACACCTGTTCCTCCACTTCCTCCTGCCCTCCCAGGCCTTCAGCTGTCTCCAGGGAAGCAACTGAAGTGACAGGAGGGAAGGGGAAGAGGAGGAGCAGGTACATTCCTATGCCTCCTCTTCCCCCACCCTCCCATCTCTCCGCATGCCCTCCAAAATGACTTTGGATGCCAAAGATGGCACACATATCATAGGTTCACCAACATAGGCTTAGGGAGTGCTTAGTTTACTGGTAAGTGGTATAGAAATGTACTTCCTATTGCTATTGCTATTCCTCTCATGCCCTTTCCAGAATCAGCTGACCTAGAAGCAGTTCTAGCCTCTGTCACAACCCTTGCCTGTCATCCTCTGTGAAGGATGTACCTACTCCATGGCTTCAGAGTTTGGCAGTAACATCTCACAGGATGGGAAACATCTGACCTGACAACATTAGGTTTTGTCAGGTAGTTGCACCCTTAACACTTTGTCTAACAGAAACAGTACAACAAACATGTTTTAATTACTAGGTTAATTAAATAGAAGAAAGGAAAATAAGCTACATCTTGACTGAATAATTGTTGTTGTTAGAATCACTGAATCATAGAGTTGGAAGAGAACACAAGGGCCATCCAGTCCAACCCCTTGCTATACAGGAATACACAATCAAAGCCCCCCCAACAGATGACTATCCAGCCTCTGTTTAAAGACCTCCAAAGAAGGAGATTCCATCACACTGCAAGGAATTGCGTTCTACTGTCAAATAGCTCTTACTGTCAGGAAGTTCTTCCTAATGTTTAGGTGGAATCTCTTTTCCTGTATGTTGCATCCATTGTTCTGTATCCTATTCTCTGGAGCGGCAGAAAACAAGTTGTTGTGTACCTTCAAGTCATTCTTGACTTATGGTGACCCAAAGGCAGGGGTAGGCAACCTTTCCCCTTTAAGGGCCGAGGGACTTCAGCTCCCAGAAGCCTCAGCCATGTTGGCCAATAGTCCCATGTTGGCCAATAGCTCCTGGGATTCTGGGAGCTGAAGTCCCTCAGCCCTTAAAGGGGAAAGGTTGCCTACCCCTGCCCTAAGAAGATCCTATCACAGGGTTTTCTTGACATGTTTCTTCAGGAGGGGTCATTTATTTTCTCTGGTGCTGAAAGGATGTGATTTGTCCAAGGTCACCCAGTGGGTTTCCTTGGCCAAGAAGGGATTTGAATCCTGCTCTCCAGAGTCATAGTCTAATGTTCAGAGGATTACACCACATTTGCTCTCATGATGAATAATTAATCACCCTAATTAAGAAAAATGGAATACAAAATTTTGTATTGGATTGTTGTTGTTGTGTGCCTTCAAGTTGTTTCTGATTTATGGCAACCCTAAGGTAAAACTATCACAGGGTTTTCTCGGCAAGATTTGTTCAGAAGGGGTTTGCCTTTGCTTTCTTCTGAGGCTAAAGAGAAGGTGACTTGCCTTGTCTGAAATCAGGCCTGTTTTACATTTTGGATAGAAAGCAAGTAATTTTTTAATCTCTCACCACTGTGATCTTGCAAAGTTTGCAGTGAGTTTCTGGAAAAAAACCCTGGATAATAAAATAAAATATTTTATTACAACCTGTTTTACTGATTGGGATTCCTGTGTCAGTGATAGTGAGAAGAATTTTAGAAGCTATGCAGTATACAAAGAACTTTAAGCTCAAAAGCCTGGATATTTTTGTCCAATTGACTGATTGATTGATCTATAGTTTGATTGAACTATAGTACTATAGTTTGGATAGGGTGCCACTGCTGTGAAATTGTTCTTCCTAAACTGTTGCTGTGTTGTGAGGGGGGCTGTTAAATATCAGCCTACAGGTGTTAATAGTCAAGGAGTTGTTAAAAGAAAAAGGCTTGTACAGGTATATAGTATTAACAAAACCTCTGACAAAGCTCTTTTTTAAAAACAACAACAACAACAACATTTTCATCCTCTGAATAGCTGGACTTTTAAAAGTAGAATCAACACTGGGAGGATGGTGACAGCATGGGATTCTGCTCTAGTCAACCCTACTGTTGTGCCTTTATGCACAATAGATATTTCGGAATCCCTTATTAAGCATATGTGAACAGCAGAACAGAGGAAAAGAAAGACTAGATAAGCCAGCCTCTTCAACTACAGCCAGCATTTTTTTTTAAAAAGTAGAGATCTGTTAATCTGGCCACCAAACTGGAAACCATCAGGAAACTGGAAACTAGTGAAAGAAAGAAAAAATATCCTTGGATTCATTTTGGAAGAAGCTTTCAGGTGGTCTCTACACAGCTCAAAATTGTTTTGGTTACTTACGCAAGCCTTACCTGACCTTTCATGTGTGCATATTGGTAGTTTTGAATAAGAAACATGTTGGTCTGTTTTTTCTTTTCTTTTTGGTGATGTAAGGACTTATCCTTATACTTTCCATGTTATTTCCAACGTTCCTATTAACGAAGTAAGGCCTGGGAATCCATCTACTTCAATACCTTTATTATAGAAGCAGAGAGAAAGCAACATAAGAGACCTAGGTTCCCGTGAGACCTCAGGTCTCATGGAAATCCCCAAACCCCAAGTCTAGTGACAGCAAGCTGTCAGTCATTGTGAAGGGACGAATTTCACTTCTATCAAGCCAGGTATATTGTTTTGTCTGGAGCAGGAAGAACAGATTCCAACTGCACTTGCAACAGACCTCCCCTCCATCCCCTGCCCAGCATTTGGTGTGTAATCTGAGAGTTGTGTGTTCTCCCAATACCCCAAAATATGGGATTTGTGGCATCCCATTTAATGCTAGGGAAGCTTTCCAGCCTCACTAAGGTGCATTCCTTACCAATACAGGATATCTAAGAACCCCAGGCATACTCTAGTTTTTCCTTTCCCCCCTAACAATAATGGGACTTGCAGAAGAGGGACCCAGTCCTTCTGGGTCTTTGTAGAATATAACTTTCCTCCTCTCCCAACTGGAGGCCTGGAAGAGTGGGCTCTTTTCCTTTACAGAATTCCCCCCCCCCCCCAGGTCTCCTGTTCTTTCACAGAACACTGTCTTTTCCCTTTGCTGCCCCTTGTATTTGGAATTACATCCCAGAACATGAGTGATGGCCTGTCTAACTCTCTCCTTTAAAAAACTTCGCCTTTTCTGTAAAGCTTGGTTTTGATATCCTTCTGTGTTATCTTTAATTAAAACATGCTTATTTAAATACTTGAATTGTATTTGGGAGGTTGAAAACTTTCTCCGGTGTGTTTCTGTTTCAAAACAGCCGATGGATTAAATAACATTAAAACAACAAAAACCCTCTTTTGATAATTTTTCTCTCCCTTTTTCAGCCTTCACACAAGGGAAATTAATTTTTTAAAAGAAAAAATCCAGATAGGAGGAAGTGTACATGTCCTCCATCTGTGGGCCTTGAGCCTTATCACACAAGAAAACAAAGCAGAAACAGAGCAAGAGAGTAGCAGCTTTCTCTGTGCCTTACTGCATGATGTCGTAGCGCTTCAGTTCTCTTCCTGTAGGAGACGGTTTTAAAAGCGCATCTTTTTTATAACTGGAAAAATCAATTTGACAAAGAACATGCTTTACAACCATCTCCTATAGGAAGAGAACTGAAGGGCTATGACAGCATGCAGTAAGGCATGGAGGAAGCCACTACTCTCTGGTTCCTTTTCTGCTTTGTTTTTTCGTGCTCCTTTTCACACTAAATGCTATGATTCCACTTTAACTGCCAGGGCTTCATCCTGTGGGATCCTGGGATTTGCTGTTCAGGATGGGGTATTTTGAATTCTCAGCCAGGAAGTTCCTCTAGTGTTCCACAGAGTACAAACCCTGGGATCCATAGGATGCTGCCATGTCAGTTAAACTGGAATCATGTTGTTATAACTGTGTGGTGTGAAAGGGCCCTATGACTGGTGGTCCTGAGCTGGAACATAGGAAGAAAAATGACTGGGAGCCACAGAAAGCATGAGCTGGAGGAAGCTCCATTCCTGCTGCACTTTAAATCTCGTTCCCCTGGAAAATAATCCATTCTGGCAGATGCAACCAGAATTTTGACATGCACAGCTTCTCATAAACTAATATGGAAATCTGTACTTGGGAAAATGACTTGTTAGTCCTGTTCTCTTTTCCATTAACAAACCAGTTCTGGACAGTGTGTGAAAGGATGTTTTAGAAGAGCAACATTTTATATTAGGGTGTGGAGCAAAATGTTTGGATAATAATAGATGCTAGTATTATCCTGCTGACAGCCTTTCTGACTGTGTAATTACGTGTCTGCCATGCTGGGAGGTGGATTTTAAAAGCACATCATGTTTGGGGGGGCGAGGGAGTCTTTCTCTTTCTTTGTTCACTCAAACGTCTCACTAATTTTACTTTCCTGTTCCTTATGTATGGAATCGTTTCCCAGGATGCCTCTGTGCAACAACCTCCCTTGCTTAGTTCAAATGCCTCAGAGAGCACTTTTTCTGATGATGCTGACTAGGGTCACTAGTTCCAGTTCCCAGAGCTCAGTCAGTAAGTTGAGTAAGGACCTAAAGTATATATGCCTCTTCATCTCAATCTAAACACTTGTGTTCTGTGAAATCCGGAGACAGTTCCTTTCAAAATAGACTAGGTGCCTTCTTTCATGAGAAAAGAAAGCAGAAACAGAGCAGGAGAATAGCGGCTTTCTCCATGCCTCTCCGCACACCATCGTTCCACTTCCAATCTCCTTTCCCAGGGAGATGGTCATAAAAGTGAGCTTTTTGCTGAATGGATTTTTCAAGCGCAACGAAAGACACACTTTCACCACCACCTCCTTCAGGAAGAGAACAGAATTGCTTCGATGGTATGTAGAGAGACATGGAGAAAGCTGCTACTCTCCCACTGTTTTGGCTTTCTTTTCTCAGGCAATAAGGCTCTAATTTTTGAACTGAAAACTGTCAGTGTTGCACAGTGTTGTGCAAATCATATTAAGATAGGATGAACCCAGATGACAATTATAAGTCACTAGTGAATTGGGGGGTTTCCCAAATGTGATTAATACATCAGTTAGAGTTGGGCAACCCGCAATTCATATACTCACATATGTAGGAGAGTTATTTCTAAAGACTAGCAATGAATTATATCATGTTAAAGTGTTTTGTATGGTTTAAAGATACTCTTGAGCATAGTACACATGCCAGAGACAGAGAGAAAAAATTGGGGCTGTGTATCCACAAATTATAGACGTATTGCCCAGGGAGTGTATCCTGTAATCTTTCTGGCCTAATGCCTTCCATAGAATGGCACAAATCAAAATATTATATTAAAAAATAAGGAACTGTGGCTATGTATGCCACCATCAGCTTTGGCCCACCCAGAACCAAACAGTAACACATACAAGATAAAAAAAAATGAGGTTGGTGGGAAGAAGGAATTTAGTGGCATCTTTAAGACTAGCTTGTTTATTTCAGCAACAGCCTTCATATATATTAATTCACTTCTTCAGATGCACTTGGTTATAGCCCACCTACTTAAGTGCACTTACATGGATGATAGAATAGAATCAGAATGCAACAGAACACAGAAAGATGCAAATTGTGATACAGGTCTTTCATAATTATATATTTTATTTTAACAAATTAGATTATATTAAATTGTACAAAATACAAGTCTCATCATACTACAGTTTCATTTTCATACATAAGATAACGATATTTTCTTAACTTCTTTCCCTCTCAGAATTGATTCTATTACATCCATTTTAACTTCTTTCTTTCTTTCTCTTCTTTGCAAGATTTAATTCTGTCCTACTTTGCCAACCCATTGTGTTCTATAAGTGCTCACATTTCAAGTGAACTATCTAGTAGTGATACAAGTCTTTCAGGTAGCTGTTTTGTAATGCAGAGGTGTGAAAGCAATAGATAGGACATACAATTTCTGACTTACAACCAGTTCTTAGACAAGCAAAGAAACCAACACGAAGGAAGACTGAATAGAGAAACAGCTGTATTGGGATATATTCACAAATTCCAATCCATTAGCAGAAGTAGGTATGGAGATTATGATTTCTCAATATGCGACATAAGTTCTTTTGACTGCAATTCTCTTGACTTCAGTTTAACTAAAGATTTCTCCTCAGAGGCGGCTCTCATTCCACAGAAATTGCATTTTGGCATTTAGTTTTGTGCCATCCAAAGCTCTGTATACACAGGGCACTGTCAAACCTGGTACATCATACTTATAATAGGTGCAAAAGAATAAAGAACGGAGGTTTCTGAATCCCACAATAAGCTTTGGGCCAACCCCATCATATACCCACAAAACTGGGAGACTGTCCTCCATTAGATGAAAATGTGTAAAGTCTTTGTATGGGCAGGCCAATGCCAGATATACGGTAGTACACCATGGTAGCAAAAGCAAAAACAGGCACAAAAGAATAAAGAATGGGGGCAGGGGTTTCCCCACAATCAGCTGAGATGCCCTCATTCTCTTGAGCCTATTTCAGCTATTATTGTCATCCTGTACCATATTAAAATGCTGTGTATACACTAAATATTGGCCAGCTGGGACTCATTTCTATCTAATACAGCAGTGCTTCTCTGCCTACCTGATGTAGGAATCCAGCAATTATTTTTCCCCCCAGTGTGCCAGGGATAGGCACTATATTTGTGCTCACCGGCTACAATTGGTTGGTTTTTAAAAAAGCTTTTCCTGGAAACTTGCCAGAGACTGGCAGTCAATGGCTCAGAGAGTGGCACCAGTGGCACTGTAAAAGAGGGCATCTACTGAGATTTGTGGGTATATGACTTTGGCCCAAAGCTGATCTGGGGATGTAAAGTACTAGGTTTTTATCTGTAATTGTCTTCTCAGGCTGAGAGAATGTGACTTGCCCAAGATCACCCAGTAGGTTTCCATGGCTGACTGGGCATTCCAGGGTGTCCAGCTGTCCTCCTTTTCCCAGACATATCCTACATTTCAACCTTTTGTTCAGGAATTCCAGGATGTCTTCCATTTTGAGCATGACTAAGGAGAGTAACATTTGCTGTTCTGCTTTGAGAAATGTGTCTACTTGGCAGCCTGTCCTTGCTGCAAATAGGACAGGATGGATCTTTCTAAAGTTCCTTTTTTCCTATGAGCAACAGCAGACAAGACTTGCCCCCAGACCTTGGGGCACATTTGTTTCTTGGAGTTGAAAAAGGCAGCAAAGGCATTAGGCAAGGGGCTGCTTGAGCACACAATGCAAATGTTGAAAAGCTTTTCCTCTTTAATTTCAACCCAATGGACAAATGAAAGGAATAATTTACATGTAGATTCAGCCAAGGGTTTCTTGCTAGTAAAGTACAGCTTTAAGCCTTTGTTTTGTTCACTGTATTATAAGTCTTTTGGAAGCCAACAAAGCATTTTAACAGAGATAAGTTCATCAGAAAAATACAGCTGAGTACATAATACAGTACTTGTAATATAAGAAGCTTATTGCATTCTTAAATACGACTTACCCGATCCAGTTTAAAATTTAAAGTGGGCAGCATCATGATATCAGAGGATTTAGTCGCTACTAAAATTGCCACCTGGGTCCATCCTGGATCCCTCCCTGCTCCCAGGGGCACTCAGCACACTTCTTTTCGAAGCCGCAAGTTTTCCAGCTTAAGAAAATGGCCGGCCTGGGAGCAAGAATGGATCCGAGATGGACCTGGGTGGCGATTCTGGCGGCTAAATCCTTCTGATATCAGGATGCCACCTGATTTAAATTTTAAACTGGATCAGGTAAGTCGTATTATTTAAGAATGCGATAAGCTTCCCACTCTAAAGAAACCCCATGAAATGAATTGTTGTTTTTTTTTAAAAAAACTTTTATTTACTGTATTTCAGTTTTACAAAGAATACTAACTCAACAGCAATGACAAAATGTTCAAACAGGCTTAGGATATGAGTTAACAGAAAAACACATATAAGGGATGCTTAACAGTCAATTTCATTATGGTAGTTGTCCAAATGGTGTCATACTATTAGGATGAACACAAAAGTTTACTGAGGGAGCCTTTCAGGATGGGGTCGGGTTCAAGCAGAAAGTATCTCTCTATAAGTCAGCAGTTCCTGACGGTGATTTGGACAAATATGGTTTGTTGTTGTTTCGCCTTCAAGTTATTTCCAACTTATGGTGACCCTAAGGTGATCCTATCATAGGGGTTTCTTGGCAAGTTTCTTCACAGGGGGGTTGTCATTGCCATCCTCTGAGGCTGAGAGACTGTGACTTGCCAAAGGTCACCCAGTGGGTTTATATGGTCGAGCCGGGATTTGAACCCTGGTCTCTCAGTGTCCTAACCCAATGCTCAAACCACTACACCAGGGGTAGGCAACCTTTCCCCTTTAAGGGCCGAGGGACTTCAGCTCCCAGAATCCCAGGAGCTATTGGCCAACATGGGACTACTGGCCAACATGGCTGAGGCTTCTGGGAGCTGAAGTCCCTCGGCCCTTAAAGGGGAAAGGTTGCCTACCTCTGCACTACACCATAAAAGGAGTGCGATTTCGTTTGTCCATTACAAGTGATGATGGTGTTGGAAAGTTTTTCAAGTAACTAAAGTACGACATGAATTTATGTTTATATTAGTGTTTTTATTGTGTAATGTCCTACATTTTTATTGAATGTGCTTTATTTTGCAGTGCCTTGTCTTCCTTTGCGGTGAGGACATCCGGTCACCTCAGAGCCTGGTCTCCCACAGTCCTAGTCCCAACATTCAAGCCGCTCCACCATTCTGGCTCCCTACAGGCAAGGGGAAAAGATGTCCTCACCACAAAGGAGGACAAGGCACCGTAAAGACTCAAGAAAAATGGAAGAAATCATCAAACAAAAGCTAAAAACACAAAGGTAAATTCCTGCTTCTTAAACGTGCTCTAAGGCGGACGGGCGTTCTAGAAAAAAACCCTAGGACATTACAAAACAGGAGCTAAATACACACATATATAAATTCCTCCTGCCTTAGTCATACTCAAAATGGAGGACATTCAAGGAAGAAAATGTAGGACATTAAAAAATACAAGCCCCAAACACTCATAGGTCTATGCTTAGTCATGCTCAAAATGGAGGCCATTCAAGAAAAGTGGAGAGCATTCAAGAAAAATGTAGGACATGACCAAATAAAAAGCTAAGGAACACTCATAGAAATGTAAATTCCTGCTTCTTAGTCATGCTCAAAATAGAGGACGTTCAAGAAAAATGGAGGGCATGACATACACCCCCCAAAAAAGAGCTAGAAACACTCATATACATATAAATTCATACTCAAAATGGAGGGCATGCAAGAAAAATGTAGGACATGACCAAATAAAGAGCTAAGGAACACTCATAGAAAGGTAAATTCTTGCTTCATAGTCATGCTCAAAACGGAGGGCATTCAAGAAAAAATGTAGGACATGACACCCCACCCCCCCAAGAGCTACAAACACTCATATACGTATAAATTCATACTCAAAGTGGAGGGCATTCAAGAAAAATGTAGGACATGACACACACCCCAAAAAAGGGCTAGAAACACTCATATACATATAGGTTCATACTCAAAATGGAGGAGGTTCAAGAAAAATGGAGGACATGCCCAAATAAAAAGCTGAGGAACACTCATAGAAATGTAAAATCCTGCTTCATAGTCATGCTCGAAATTGAGGGCGTTCAAGAAAAATGGAGGACACGACCCCCCAAAAGAGCTACAAACACTCACAGACATATAAATTCATACTCAAAATGGAGGGCATTAAAAAAAACAACCGTAGGGCATGACCAAATAAAAGCTCGTGTAAATGTAAATCCCTTCTGCTTAGTCCTGCTCAACATGGAAGACATTTTGGAATTCCTCCTGGACAGAAGGCTGGGATGGAGGACATGTCCTGGAAAAGGAGGACGCGGCTGCACACTCACCTGCCTCTGAGGGAGGACCAACGGCCGCCCGCCTTGGCTGCCACGCCCCTCCTTCAAAGCCATTGGCGGATAGGCAAAGGAGGAGGCGGGGCTTGTGACAGTCCCTCCCCCACGCGACCTTGTGGGGAGACTCTCCTCACTTTTCCTTCTTCTCCTTCGCGAAGGTGGCTCAGTACCGGCTTGAGGTACTTTTGGTCCTCGTCCGCTGCCGTACTTTGGGCGCCCTGCTGCTGCTCCTGCTGCTGAGTGGCGGCGGCACCACCGGCATTGCCTGAGAGAAGGAAGGAAGGGCAGGCGGCGGTGGCGGCGGCTCCGCTTCCATGGAGAGGAGCTCGGCGGCGGTGGGGGCCGTGAGGCGCCTTCGTACGCAGCAGCAGCAGCAGCAAGGGCAGCCGGAGGAGAAGAGGAAGAAGGAGGAGGAGGCGGCGGCGGAGGAGGAGGATGAAAGCCGGGAGTGGAGGAGAAGGAGGAAGGCTGGCGGGAATAGGCTGCCGCCGCTGCTGCTGCCGGAGTCCCGCGCGGCGCCTCTGCTGCTGCTCTACCTGCTGGCCCTCCGGGGCCTCGTCCAAGTCTCCTTCCAGCAGCTGGTCCGGACGGCGCCACAACGCCTCCCCAGGGAGTTCAGCGCCCCGCGCGCCAGGTAGACAGAGAGAGCGCGAGCGCCTAACGGCCGCTGAGGGAAAAGAACGCGCGCGCGCACACACACACACACACATGCTGCTTGAACTGCCCCTGGCTCAAGGCTAAGGAATTCTGGGATATGTAGTTTTGAGAGACATTGAGCCTTCCCTGTTATAGAGAGAGAGAGAGAGAGAGCTCTGGTGCCACAACAAACTACATAAAAATTATTATTATTATTATTATTATTACAAGGCCCAGGATTCCGATTGAGGCATGGATTATAATAAAAAGAAATTGACGCTGCTTGAACTGCCCCTGGCTCAAGGGTAAGGAATTCTGGGGATTTCTAGTTTTGTGAGATATTTAGTCTTCTGTGTCAGAGGGCTCTGGTGCCACAGCAAACTACAAGTCCCAGGATTCGAATAGCACTGAGCCATGGCAGTTAAAGCGGTGTCAATCTGGTGCAGTGAGGATGAAGCTGTAGTTTTGGTTATTTCGGGTTAGTTATATATTTACTTATACTGTATTTTGTTATTTCTAGAAGTAAAGAAGTTGTGGCTTCAGAGTGTTCTAAGAGAATGCTAAATGCCTCACAAAACTACAATTCTCAGAATGCCATAGCATTATTTTGATTATTATAAGTATTTTATTTATTTATATCCTGCCTTTCTCCCCATATAGGGACTCGAGGCACTAATAAAAATTTAAAGCAGTACAAGTTAAAAACAATACAAGCATTCAACTTTCTCTTTCTGTTAGTAGTATGGTGTCATCTGCAGATCTTATGCAGAAATAATCCAGTTTGACCCTGCTTTAATTGCCATGGCTTGGTCCTGTGGAATTCTGGGGATTGTAGTTTTGTGAGACATTTAGTCTTCTCTGTCAGAGAGCTCTTGTGCTACAACAAACTACAGCTCCCAGAATTCGATAGCATTGAGCCATGGCAGTTAAGGTGGTCTCAACCTGGATTATTTCTGCAGTGCAAATGCAGCCTTATTTAGTCTTGGTTATTTCTGGTAGTTAGGATAGGCGGAAGATGTAGGACCATTGAGCAAAGCTGTTCACGCAAAATAGTTTCTCTTTTCTAAAAGGTTTCAGCCCCCTTTGCATCTCGGTGCAGCCACACTGTTGCCTAAAGTCGGTGTGAAAGAAAAATCCTCTTTTGTAGAGAATCTGTTAATTTGCTTAAATTAAAACCTGTGAGTTTGAGACCAGAGAGTAGTACTGTAGTTATTCTACCGTACATTAGTCATCAAGACTGCATACGTGTTTTCCTGTGTCAGCAATGTACAGTTCTTTCCTCCCTTTTCATGTGTTTCCCAAATCACGGCTTGTACTAGATTGGATTGTTCCTGCTCGGCTTGTTTCAACTGCTCCAAAAGGTAGGTAGATCTCTCTGGGGAAGATAAAGCTTGGCACATGCAGCTGATGGCCCTGTTCTGCAGTCTCCCTGTGGCTTGTATTTGCATATCTTAAAGGATGGTGGTGCTCATTGATGATTCATTTTTGGCATTGTTTCCACAGTTCACTGTGATCCAAGTAGAACTACAAATGCTGTGCCTTTGTTACGCCCTTTAGAAAATGGGAATTATATTAATGATTTGCTATCAAGCTTGGCCACCTACACTTTTCCCATTGGAAATCAGTTGCCTCTCTTCTGGAGAATGCCTCAGCAATAGGCTAGTACAGGGGTAGGCAACCTAAGGCCCGGGGGCCGGATGCGCCCCCCCAAGGCCTTTGGACCGTCCCCAGGCTGGTCCTGCCGCCGCCCCCGCCACTGCTGCCGCCCGCCATAATGATATTGATGATTGTTGTTATTACTTGTTCTTGAGGTTTTCTTGGCAAAATCTCCACAGGGGTTTTGCCATGGCTTTTCTAGGGCTGAGAGAGTGTGCATGCATATTTTTTTAAATTTTTTAAAATATTTATTTATTTATTTATTGTGCTTTGGCCCCCCAATTGTCTGAGGGACAGCAACCCGGCCCCCGGCCCAAAAAGGTTGCCTACCCCTGGGCTAGTAGATTTCCTGGACCAAGCATGGTCATCTCTGTATGCAGGTACAGGTTTTCGGTTGTTGTGGGACTGTCATTTTGGGGGTGGTGGAAGCTTCGCCTGCTGTCATAGGTGCATTTGCAACTAAGGGTCCAAAACACACTGCAGAAATAATCTACTTTGAGACCATTATAACTGCCCTAGCTCAGTGCTAGGAAATCCTGGGGAATGCAGCTTATTGTGGCACCAGAGCTCTCTGACAGAAAAGACCAAGCATCTCACAGAACTAGAATTGTCTAGCATTGAGCCAGGGCAGTTATAATGCACTCAAACTGGATTATTTTTGCACTGTGTTTTGGACCTAAAGATAGCTGTGTCTTTACTTGAGGCTGGGCTGAGCCCCAAAATCTATTACTAAGGGCCTAAGCAGACGGTGCAAAGCGCCGTCTTCGAGGCCAGGAAAGGAAGGGGCAGCCTCACGCTGGGCACCCCAACCCCTTCCTGAAAACGTCGTCGGAGCAGCCGGCCCTCCACACGGCCGGCGCTCCGGCGACGCACTTCCGCTGCAGCGTCCGCACACGCTGCAATGGAAGAGGCGCCGAAGGTGCGCCAGACGCCTTTTGCGGTGCACCTTTGGTGTCTTGCAGAAGGAGCGCTATTTTAGCACTCCTTCCTGGGCCTGGGACGCTGCGCCGCGGGGCCAAGGTGTGTGGATACCTCGGCCCCGATCCGCCCGTCTGCTTCCCCCCTAAGTCATCATAGGACTCACAGAGCTATTAGAGACATGAATGCAGTACCAGCCCATTCCATTGATCAAACACTCACAAATACTGTCTTGGCTCATTAGACAATGGTGAGGATTTGCCATTGACTTTTCTTCAAGTCCATGGCACATGCTGGAAGAAATAAGGGAAAGTAGGCTCTATTTATTTTGCTTGGGATCGTTGCAAAAGTGAGGCCAGCAAAAGTCTTTCGTGTGCAGAGAGGTGGAGAGTCTTTTCTCTCTCTCTCTAGAGAAGAAGCAGCTAAGTTCCTCTCACCGTTTCCCCCTATATACAAATAGTCCAAATTCAAAGTGAGTCCAGATTGTTTCACAGTGATAAATTCAGCACCAATTCTTCTGCCGAAGCCGCCTTACCTTGTTAGATGTGGAGAAGAGCGGGTGCTTCTGTATGCAGGTGGATATCTTTTGCTTGGGGTGTGTCAAGCTGCACCACACCTGTTTGTAATAGGCTAGAAAGTGAAGTGGGCACCATTCTGGGGATTAGTCACCAATCCTGAAGGCAAGTTTCTAGTTTGTTTTTCCAGGTAGCTGTAGTGTGTAGTTTAACTGAAACCCTCAACTGAAGTTGTGCAAGCTTATCTTGATGTAGAGTCTCACAGCTAATTCAGACAGTTCAGTATTAGTTCAGACAAGCAAATACCTGCAGAATATAGCATGATTTGAGTATAGTGTTTTCAGTGTTTTGTGTGGAATCCGTGAAAGTGTCTTGCAAAGTGGAAAGCAATGGACAGGTCTCTCTTCTTTTTGCACTCTTCCTACTGTATCCCATGTATTTCCTTTCTTCCAGCCCAGTTCATGCATTGAAGTCTTGAAGGTTGAATACTAAGGGGGTTGGCATCAATATTCTTGCTCCAATCCTGCAACTAGTATCCATGTGAGCAAATATTGCAGATTCCTGACTGCATTGTTGTATTTTTTTTTTAATTTTGGGAGAGCTGACTTAGCACTAAACTGAGAATTGAAACTACTGTAATTCACATGTGTTCCAGTGCTTCCATAAATAAAAATCTCCATAATGGAGAACATTCACTACAACTGTTTTTCCCATCACTGTCACTCAGTGAAAGGGTTTTGTGGTTCTGGCTGTTAGTTTCTTATTTTCTTCTCATTTGAGTTTTCCTGCAACTTCCTCTTTCTCTTTTCCTGTTTATTTTCACAGTGGAGGCCTATTATCCTTGTCAGTTGTCAGTATCATCTATTTCTGTAGAATCTCACTTTAAGCAGAGATGATCCCATTATTTAGGATTTAGTTCATATTGATTAATATAAATTCACGCTGAGTGTACATGTGTAGAAATACAGCCAGTGGTACCAGTGCTCATCATGCTGCCTCAGTCTTACTGATTTCAGTGGGATTTATTTTCAAGCACATGATGGAGGATTGCCACTTACAGGGGAAAGGCAATGAGGTTTAATAAGGGGAGGGCAGCTGTGCCTTCCCATATGTTTTTGGCCTACAACTCCCACCACATTAATTAGCCTAGGCAGTGGTGAGGGATTATGGGAGCTATTGTAAACCTCTCCTCCAGGGCCACAGACCAAAACACACCAGTATTCACCAGGTGATATAAACCTGTTGTCGACATTGTTGTCCATCAGGTATTTGCAGCATTTATCAGTCAGTGGTCTCAATCCAACATTCCCTCTATGCAACATAAATATTTGCATGTGGACTGACATTATGCTGAACCATATACGCTCCTCCAACTTAATATAAAGCCACTGAAGTCACACAGATTAGTAACACTCAGTACACATTCCAGGCACCAAGAAAGGGGACACTAGGGATTACAGCAACTGCCAGACCATTGCATTAATCTCCCATGCAAGCAAAGTGATGCTCAACATTTTGCAACACAGATTTTGCCATATGTGAAGCAAGAAATGCCAGATGTTCAAGCTGGGTTCAGAAAACAAAATAGCACTAGGACTCATATTGCAAACATGCATTGAACAATGGAGCACATCAAAGAATTTCAAAAGAAAATCAGCCTGTGCTTTATAGATTATAGCAAAGCCTTTGATTATCTAGATAAGTGATTCCCAAACGTTGGTCTTCCAGGTGCTTTGGACTTCAACTCCCAGAAGTCTCAGCCACCTTTGTCTGGGATCTTGGGAACTGAAGTCCAAAACACCTGGAAGGCCCGAGTTTGGGAATCAGTGATCTAGATCATGGAAAAACTATGGGTTGTTCTTAAAGAACTGGGTGTGCCACAACATTTGGTTGTCCTAATGAATAGCCTGTACTCAGGACAAGAGGCTACTGTTAGGACAGAATATGAAGGAATGGAATGGTTTCCAATTGGCAAGGAGGTCAGGCCAGATGGCATTTTATCACCCTATTTGTTTAATGCGTATGCTGAATGTATCATATGTAAAGCAGGATTGGACTTAGAGAAGGAGACATGAAAACTGTAGGAACGGATATCGACAATTTAAGATATGCAGATACAACTAGCAGAAAATAGACTTGGAATAACTATTTGAGAAAGCCAAGGAAGAAATGCAAAGGCAGGGTTGCAGTTGAACATTCAGAAAATTGAAAAATACTGACTGATTTACATAGCTTTAAAGTAGACACTGAAGCCATTGAATTACTCAAAAATGTCCTACACTCTGGGCCAGTCAGTAAACAAAATGAAGACTGCAGTCAAGAAAGCAAAATAAAAGAGAGATTTGGAAGAGCAACTTTGAAGGAACTAGACAGCATCCTCAAGTGTAAAGAGATACTATTGAAGAGTAAAGTTGGGATTATCCACACACCATTGTATTTCTGATTTCTGTGTATGGTTGTGATAGCTGGACAGTGAAGAAAGTTGATAGGAACAAAATCAACTCATTTGAAATGTGGTGCTGGAGGAGAGTCCTGCTGATATCCATGAGCTGGCAAAAAGACAAACAAATGGTTCCTAGAGCAAATTAAATCTGAACTCTCCCTGGAAGCCAAGATAACTAAGCTGAGACTGTTGGACTATGAACGTATCATGAGAAGACATGACTCATTAGAAAAGACAGTGATGTTTGGTAAGACAGAAGGTAGTAGGAAAAGAGGAAGACCAAATTACAGATGGATAAATTCAGTCAAGGAAACCACAGCCCTGAGTTTGGAAGACCTGAGCAAGGCTGTTGATAACAGGGTGACTTGGAGGTCTCTCATTCATAGGGTCTCCGTAAGTCAAATTTGACTTCACAGCAGTTAATAACCAATACCCTTTCACACTACACAGGCAGTAAAGCTCTCTGGCTGAGAATTATAAATATCCGTCCCTAAACTGTAAATCCCAGGGTTTCAATAGGATGTTGTCATAGCAGTTGTAATGGAATATAGCATTATATTTATGTGATGTGGAAACGGCATCAGAGGTAGGGCTCCTGTGGCCCTTCAGATGTTGTTGCACTCCAGTTCCCATTAACTCAAGGTGGATTGGAGTTGGGATTTTCAACATCATCTGAAAAGATACAGATTCAGCACCTGTAATGATGTAATATTAGTTGTATTCTTATCATTTCTGAAGAAAATCCTGAGTGACCTTGAGTGAATAGGTTTTAGGATTGTTGCAAGAATAAACAGATAAACAGTGCATATGGTAAGTAGCAAACTGAAATAAAGGTGGTATATTCTTGTGGTAATACTACATGAAATGATGTAGATTTTCTGATTCTTTGGGCATCATTCCTGTAAATACAGTAATTTTGAAGTACAGAAATCATTGGTGAGTAAGTGTGAACAGTAGGAGGCTTTCTTGAGAACTTGTTCTGTAACTTTCCCCCCTTGCTTCTGTTTGTCAGTGGAATGTTAAGCAGTGGATCTCTGCTCCATGACCCTAATACAGGAAGGAATGTTATTAGGCTTATGTCATTGAATACACCAATAGATTTAACCCTTTCCTTGGCTAAGAATTTATTTGGGGAATTGCACATTGCACTCAAATGTTATATATGTCAAGATAAAAGTTCTGATACTTAATGTCATCTCCTACAGGGCATATCTAGAAAATATTACTGCAATTGGCCCGAGAACAGTTGGAAGCCCAGAAAATGAAATCTTCACAGTAAACTACCTCTTGGAACAAGTCAAAGTTATTGAAAGAGAAAGCAGCCATGTCCACAGAATCTCTGTAGATGTACAGAGGCCAACAGGCACCTTCAGTATTGACTTTCTTGGTGGGTTCACCAGTTACTATGACAATATTACTAATGTTGTGGTTAAACTGGAACCCAGAAGTGGAGCTGAGCATGCAGTACTGTCCAACTGCCACTTTGACTCTGTACCAAATACTTTAGGTAGGTAGATCAGAAAATGTTGTATAAATGGAGGGAGGAAGTAATCACAACATAATAAGTTTGTGCTAGTTTCTCTGTTGAATAGATCTCTTTCTTTCTTTCTTTCTTTCTTTCTCTCTCTTTCTCTCTCTCTTTCTCCGTAATTGTAATGTTGGTGCCATTTTGTAGAATTACTCTAAAATATCCTCAATTTTTTTCCACCAAAATCTGGAAATAATAAAATTTGGGGGTTTAGCTGAGCTTCATCTTCTAGACTTTATTTAGTGGAAGAATTGTAGGATATTTTGGATTACGTATTTTCCGGCGTATAAGACAACCCACGTATAAGACGACCCCCCATTTTCCCAGTCAAAATATAGAGTTTTAGCACCTCTATCCTCATTATCCTTATATCCGGCGTATAAGACGACCCCCCCCCCACTTTAGCCACAGATTTTGCAGGTAAAAAAGTAGTCGTATACGCAGGAAAATAAGGTAATTCTTTATTAATGCAATTTCCTAAGATGGCATTAGCATTACAATTTGAATTTGGGGAGGATTGATAGATATCTCAATTCTAATTTTTACACAAATATATATTTAAAAATTGAATATAATTGTTGATTTTTTTAGTGATTAGCAAAGTTATACCTCACAGTTTTGAGAAAATGTTGTTTGTTGTCCGTGTCTTAATAGAATAAATGACATGTTTTACTTTAATGTGGAAGAAGTCTGAAATTATTGTAGTTGAATTGCAACACAAACAATTATGTTCACTTGTTGCAGCAGTTAGACCTATTAATCGCACCTCACTTAAATCCCACTGATTTCAGTAGATCTAAGTCTAGGAAGGACTAATGTTGGATTTTGCCCATAGCGTATCAGTGGTATAATTGTATATAGCACTGGTAGTAAAACAGTATGCTTAGTATCTGCAATGTAAAGATAAACTGATTTTATTTCCTATTAAACTTGATGTTCTGTCCTTTGTGCAAAAGATAATATGTGTGCCAATGTAGACAACACTCATCATTCTTACTGATTTAATAAATCTGAAAAGTTGATAGAATGTAATCCAAGATATTTAAAGACTTTGTTAATTATTTGATCTGTGACCCATCTTTCTCCCATGAAAAGGAAACATGACCATTTGCTCTAGAAGAGTTGACAAATATGACCTTTTCTTGTTGAATAAATTTGTATTTTATTATGTTAATGGCTTATAAAGGATGCTTATTGACAACAAGCCATTGCAGCTCATATATTTTATAAGATGGCTATTTATACTTAATTGTTTTTTCTTGATGTAATCTATGTTGGCCTATGATACTCAGTACTAGGCCTCCTATAAAGCAGACTATCTTAGGCTGCATCTGCACTGCAAAAAAATGCAATTTGACATCACTTTAACTGCCATGGCTCAGTGCTATGGAATTCTGAAATTTGTAGTTTTATGAGATATTTAGCCTCTGTCAGAAGGATCTGGTATCAGAGCAAACTACAAATCCCAGAATTCCATAGAATGGAGTTGTGGCAGTTAAACTGGTGTCAAACTGCATTAATTTTGCAGTGTGGCAGCACCCTAAAAGAAGGAAGTTAGGGAACTGTGTTTATGCCAAGTGCTTGAAATGCTCAAACCTGGTTGGGAGGGAATTTTTTTATGTGATGAATGTTTCTAAAATACACTTGAGTATTTCATTTATCAGTATAAGATTGAAAGAAACCTCTCTCTCTCTCTTTCTCTTTTTTTTGAAAGAAAGGTGTATGTATTTAACCAAATGGGTAAATATTTTTTTAAAAAATCTAAAAGGGGAATTATGTTTCAAGGCACAAGAGTTTATTATGCTAAGTATCTTATAATTTAAAGGTGCCAGTGATGATGCTGTCAGCTGCTCTGTGATGCTTGAGATACTACACACTCTCTCGAAGTCATCTGAATCCTTAAAACATGCAGTTATATTTCTGTTTAATGGTGCAGAAGAAAGTCTCTTGCAGGTGAGGATATAACTGGCAGATGTATGTTGTTATTATGTTTATTTGTATCCTGCTTTCTCCCCAAAACTGGAACTCAGAGCAGCTTACAAGTTAAAAGAACAGTACAGTTAAAACATACAAAAGTGATGTATTAAAATAGAATTAAATTATTACAATATTAAAACAGATCACTTGTTAAAATAACAAAATACAGTTAAAAAGATAAAAGTATTTAAAAGAGTACACTTAAAACAATGCAACACCCAAGCCCATTCTTTAAAAACTTTTCTGTTTTAAAAGCCTGAATAAGAAGGTTTTAGCCTTTTTCATTATCTCTTGAAATGAAGAACACAGGCTAGAGATATTAATATCTTCACTGAGTGCTTACTGAAGTGGTGGATATACTTGTCTGATCCTGCTCTAATTGATTGTAGCCTAGTTCCTACTGAGGCCAAAGTGCAGTGTTTCACTTTAGATAGTAAGTGGAGTTCAAATAATGGAATGTCTTCTCCATATGAGATCCCCTAAAACTCATGGTCTGTAGCAGGGTGCAGAGCTTCCAGGGTTTAGAGCAGGGGTTGGCAACCTACAGCCTGCGGGTCGCACCCGGCCTGCCGACCGGTTTCTGCCGCTGCGTGCGTCGCGGCTGCCATTTTGTTTGCCAAAATGGCGGCCGTGACTAGTTTGTCCTGCACATGTGCGAACAAGTTGCGGCCGCCATTTTGGCAAACAAATGGTGGCTGCGACGCGCGGCGGTAATGGTGGTGGGGGTCGCGCACGCGCAAGCCACCATCCCCCCCCTCGGCCCGGCGGAAGACCTGGGGACCAGCGACCGGCCCCAGGTAGGAGAATGTTGCCGACCCGAGAGATACATCAGCTACCATTCCTTGCCTCTAAAAGCTTTTTGCATCTCCACAGTATACTAGAGGATTGGCCATTTCCAGGAGTGAAGGATCTGGCCCTGTTTTAGGCCCAGAAGTCTTTCCCCCAAAAAACTAGTATTCTAACAAGTGATACGTTAATTTTTATTTGCCTGCTAGTAGGTGGAAAGCAGACAGTCTGAAGCAACAGATCCCAAATACAGTCTTACTGTCCTCATGTTTTGCTGCTAGGATGGAAAGTCTGTTTGAAGATAGTGGCTGAGAAGCGGGAAAGAATAAAAGATGTGAATTTTCTGTGATAAGCATCTACTGAACAGGGCCATAATTATCTCCTTGTTTCTATGTGTTTGCAGACTGCTAGAAATAGTGCAAATTGAGTCCACTTTAACTGCCCTGGCTCAGTGCTAGGGAATCATGGGAATTGTATTTTTTTCTGAGACATTGAGCCTTCTCTGTCAAAGAGCTCTGGTGCCACAATAAAGTACAATTTGCACTATTTCTGGCAATCTGCAAAGGCCCTTAGTGTTCTTAGACCACTTGCACTCTGTTTCTCTTAGGCGTTGTCAAAAACAAAATGATTTTTGTTGAGATAGTAGTTCAGAAGTATTGTCCTGTTTGACATTGTTTATTTTTGTTTCTCATGTAGGCTAGCCATGGCTTCATTACACAGCATCATTGGGCTAAATCAGTTAGAGCATTTATTAATCTGGAGGCTGCTGGAGTAGGAGGGAAAGAGCTTGTTTTTCAGACAGGTAAGACTCCATCTAATTCTCTCCCCCATCCTGAAGGAGCCTCAGGACGCAGCAAGGAGAGGTGGGAATCCCCATCCAATGAGTCCATTTCAGCCCCGGCACAGACCATTTCAGCCCCCCCCCCTTTCCAGACAGAGGAGAGGAGAAACAGCTGGGAGGAAGAGGAAGGGAAAAGGCAGCCCTGTGGGTCCATCTCAGTCCTGGCACAGACCATCTCAGGCCCCCCCCTGCCCTGCCTTCCAGAGGGAGGAGAGGAGAAAACAGAGAGGACGGACAAGGAAAATCAAACAAGGGCCAGAAGACAGATGAGAGACTAAGATAAAGAAACATGAGGGGGGAAGGGAAAAAGTGGGAGGAGGGAGGAGAAGGGTAGGGAAACGGTCAACAATAATGGGGGAGAGAGAATGACATAGGAAAACAACTACTGGGTGGCAGCAGTAGTGGTGGGTGTCACTAAAGTGAAGAACAACAGTGACATCATAGCTAACATTTGTTAGCACTGCACATACGGAGGTGTCAGTGGCCCTCCTTGTGTAACCCCCCACCTGGAAAACCCTATGAGGAGACATTGAAAGTGTTACACAGGCAGGACAAGAGCACTAAAAGAGAGATAGATAGAAACTAAAGGAAAAAGAGCAGCTAAGGGCAGTCAAAAATGATGAAGCAAGCAGTAAAAACTCTCAGAAAGACAAACCCCATCAGAAGCAGCACCACACATAAAATAGGGGCATCGAATGTGGGAAGCATGAGCCAAGGGAAACTAAACATAGTGAAAATGGAAATGCAGTGCATGAATATAGCAGTACTGGGGGTGAGTGAGTTAAAATGGACAGGAATGGGCCACTTTGAATCAGATAGCCACACAGTGTTCTACTCGGGGAATGAAAAGACAAGAAGAACCGGGGTGGCTTTCATACTAAGAAAAGATGTTGCAAAAGCAGTCAGAGGATACAATGCAAAACCAGACCGAATCATCTCAATAAGGCTCCATGGGAAACCTATGAATATCAACCATAATTTAAATATATGCATCAATCACTGAGGCAGAACAAAAAAGAAATTGATAGATCTTATGAAGGAGTACAGGAAGAAATTGATGACACACCAGCACAGGATGTCAAGCTGATCACTAGAAATTGGAGCACGAAGGTTGGAAGTAAAGAATCAAAAACAGTAGGCAGATGTAGACTAGGCAAAAAAAAAATGAAGCAGGTGAGTGTCTTTTTTGTGAAGTCAACAACGTATTCATTGCAAACACATTTTTCATACAACCAGAGAAAAGGTTATACACATTGACATCACCCAGTGGCCAACACAAAAACCAGATAGATTACATAATTGGAAGTAAAAGATAGCAAAACTCCATATTGGTGGCCAGGTGCTGATTGTGGCACAGATCACAAACTACTCAGTTCAAAAATAAAAGTGAAACTCAACAAGAGAACAAAACCAGCCATCATACCAAATTACAATTTAAACAAGATTTCCACCGAAATCATTGACAATATAAGGAACAGATTTGCAGTAATAATAGATCGTGAACTGGAAGAGTTAGGTCTGAAGCCAGGGACATAATAAAAGAAGAACGCATAAAGACACTTCCAACAGACAAAAGGAAAGTGAAGAAACCATGGATGACAGATAAAACACTACAAGCAATAAAGGAAAGAAGAGAAAGAAAACAAAAAGGAGGTAGGAATAAACTAAGAACCATGAATGCAACAGTACAACAGCTAGTGCGCAAAGATAAGGAAAGTTACTACAACAACCAATGTAGAAAAATAGAAGACAACAACAACAAAAAGGAAAGAATGAGAGACCTATGCTACAAGATTCGAAAAATCAAGGGAAAGTGCAAACCAAAGACCAGGACACTCTACGACAATAAAAATAACATAATTCAAGACCAGGAAGGAATAAAAAGATGATGGATGCAATACACAGAAGACTTACATAAAAGAGATGAAAACATGAAGGTCACACGGAATGAAGAGTTATATGAAGATGAACCCCAAATTCTAAAAATTGAGGTGGAAGCTGCAATAAAAGAAATGGCAAAAAAAAAAAAAAAAAAAAAAAAAAAAACAATAGAACCATAGCACTAATATCCAATGCAAGCAAAATCATGCTCAAAATTCTTCAACATAGGTTCCAACCATGCATAGAGAGAGAAATCCCAGAGGTCCAAGCAGGGTTCAAGAAAGGAAGAGGCACCAAGGATCACATTGCAAATATATGATGGCTAATGGAGTGTAGCAGGGAATTCCAAAAGAAAATCAGCATTTGCTTTATGGACTACAGCAAAGCCTTTGACTGCATAGATAATGAAAGGCTATGGAACTCCCTTAAAGACATGGGAATGCCAACACATCTGATAGTCCTGATGAAGAATCTGTACTCTGGACAAGAGACTACTTGTCAGAACAGAACATGAAGAAACAGAAATGGTTCCTAATTGGCAGTCAAAGTAGTCAGACAAGGCTGCATCCTATCACCCTACTTATTCAACTAATATGCAGAACATATTGTAAGGAAAGCAGACTTGGGCATGGAAGAGGGAGGAGTGAAAATAGGAGGAAGAAATATCAACAATCTGAGATATGCTGACGACACCATAGCAGAGAATCTCCCAGACCTAGAACAACTACTAAGGAAGATTAAAGAAGAAAGTGCAAAGACAGTCTTACTGTTGAACATAAAGAAAACAAAAATAATGACCACAGAGAACTTACATACATTCAAACTAGACAATGAGGAAATAGAAATAGTAAAAAAGTTCTTATATCTGGGATCAAACATTGATCGGAATGGGGACTGCAGCCAGGAAATCAGAAGAAGATTAAGAATGGGGAGCGTGGCTATGAAAGAAATAGAAAAGTTCCTAAAATGCAAAGACGTACAACTCAGCACAAAAGTCAGAATCATACAAGACATCATATTCCCTATTACTATGTATGGATGTGAAAGCTAGATAGTCAAGAAAGAAGATAGGAGGAAAATCAATGCATTTGAGATAATGTGGTGCTGGAGAAGAGTGCTGAGGATCCCATGGACAGCCTATAAAGGACAAACAAATGGGTCCTACAACAGATCAAGCCAGAGATATCCCTAGAAGCCAAGATGACAAGACTTAGACTGTTGTACTTTGGACACATCATGAGAAGGCATGAATCATTGGAAAAGACAATAATGTTAGGAAAGGTGGAGGGAAGTAGAAAGAGAGGAAGGCCACATGCTAGATGAATGGACTTTATTAAAGAGACCACAAATATGAGTTTGCAGCAGCTGGGCAGAGCAATAGAGAACACGGGGGGCCTGGAGATGTCTCATCCATAGGGTCACCATGGGTCGAGATCGACACAAAGGCAGGTAAGGTGAATGAAGATGCTTAGATGTCTCACATATCCCCCAGATGGTTTTCCTAATTAAATAAAAACACAAGTTGAATACAACTTTTGTGAAGATTAGGATAGAGTTTTGTACTTGATGCAGAGTCCCTAATCACTGGTTAGGTAACATTTACACTTTGTTGTACAGATACTATAGAATGCTAATGTGTGGGGCAGGACTTTTTCCCCACATACTTTAAAAAAAATGTTGGAGAAGAAATCCATTAGATAACCGTTGTTCTTAACTTATCTTCTAGGTTAATAAGCATAACAGGCTTAGTTTTTAAAAACAAACAACATATCTACCTGAATAGGTTTTGTACATTAATTATATATGAAAAAAACTTAAAATTTCATTCCACAACAGTTCTTAAACTTAAATTGTCAATAACCTGCTGCTAGTAAATATATCAGAAATAGAATACTTTACAAAACAGATCAATACAGATATTTCTATTCTTTAAACATTTAAAACATTAGAACATATTACAAATAGTGAAATTGGCTGTATGGCAGTAAAATATACTGCTGTTGAAACCCTGAGATGCTGAGACACTGCAACAAAGATAACAGTACAATTTATTCTTGCCAGCTTATCCTTCTAAAATCTTTTAAATTATTCCTATTCCTCTTTTAGGATCTGACTGATTGATTGAGATTGCTAAATCCCATCTTTAAATATGCCACTCCTTAATTGGAGTGTTTGCTTTCTTTTCCAGTGCTTGATATAATTTTCTATTAATAATATTATATTAAAACAGTCCCACCCCATCCTCATGGCAACCTGTCTTCATGATATAGGGCCAAATCTCCAATTCAAGTGTGGACTGTCTTCACGACGTAATGCTAGTTCTGCACCAAATCCATCCTATCCCTCCCTTAAACCATTTTTGCTCCAGATTTTGCAGGAAAACCTGAAGCGCTCTGTAGTGATGATGGGCAATTGTCTACACAGACATCCTCGCTGCCTTGTTTGGTGGTGCTGCTGCTGCAATTCAGTCCCTCTGAAGTCAGAACAAGGTACCCAGCCATTTGATCAATGCTGGGCACCTCATTGTAACCTCAGAGGGAGCAGCTTGTGTGAGGAGTGGCAGCACTGGGTGACACAGCAGAGATACATGTTTAGACAGGTGCCCAGTGTTGCTATGGAATGCAGAGGTAGTGGGAGGAATTCAGGGCAGCTCTGGGCCAGAATATTCTGGGAGCAGCCCAGAATATTCTGAGCAGACTAGATGAGCCTGTAATCTTCTCCCATGATTTCTTAACACGCTAATTAAATACTTTTTGTTTTGAAAGTGTTCAAATAATATCTTGCATAAAGTTTTCCTGCAGCTGGTTTAAGAATTTAACATGACTACCATCCATCCAGTTTTTAAAAAGTGCTCTAGATAAGGTTTCTAAAAAGCAGTAGATCTCATGTATTTCCCTTTTTTTAAAAGTTGGCTCTTCATCAGTTAGGCAGGTCTCTCAGCATCTACACTGATAGCAGACAGTTTATAAAAATGCAGTGTTTGTAAAAAGTATTGTTATATCCCATCCATTGCAAAGTGCACATTAGAATGAAGGTATCAATTTATTATTTAAGCATCAGTTCACACAAAGCTTGTTCTATTCATCTGAACTGTGTGGGCCCAGATGCCCTCAGACAATACTGGTGGATAAATCAGAGTTGGGAAAGTTACATCCATGCTGCCTGGGGGATTTGTAGTCAAAATGTAATCTTTCCCAGCTCTTTCCCTAAATTATAGAGTCAGAAATGTACATACCAGGAATCTCCATTGTTTGCAGTGCTACTGTTTCCTCCACAATGACAATCATATGTATTATTGCCTTGTTTGACATTACATTTGTGCCCAAGTAAAACCCAAAACAAGCTTCTGTTGTGCTAATCAAATGTAAGTAGGGTACAATAGATGTAACTGGACTGTTGACAATCGTAGAATTTGTCCAAATTTTGTTTTCATTCCTGGAAATGATTAATGTTAGTTCATGTAGAAACAATGGGACACAAATAATAAAGTCTTGTATTGTCTCCCGAAGACAATAGCCTAATACAGTGGGACCTTGTTATCTGCTGTGGTTTGGTTCCAGGATCCCCCATGGATAACAAAATCCATGGATGCTCAAGTCCCATTAAATATAATGGCATAGCAAAATTGTGTCCCTTCTATAAAATGGAAAATCAACGTTTGCTATCTGGAATTTATACTTTTTCGGAATATTTTCAAACAGTGGATGCTTGAATCCCATGGATAAAAATCCATGGATAAGGAAAGCTGACTGTAATATTCAATTTAAACCATTTAGACCAGGGGTAGGCAACCTTTCCCCTTTAAGGGCCGAGGGACTTCAGCTCCCAGAAGCCTCAGCCATGTTGGCCAATAGTCCCATGTTGGCCAATAGCTCCTGGGATTCTGGGAGCTGAAGTCCCTCGGCCCTTAAAGGGGAAAGGTTGCCTACCCCTGATTTAGACCTTAGATGTGCCAGCCTGATGAAGAGTCTTTATTAAATAAAAACTTCTTTTCAAGTGTGCTGCCTGAACTTCTGCAAAAAGTCTGTGTAAATTGTTTGTAAATTGGATGCTATTTTGTTAGTTTTAGATTTTGTAAAATGGTATTGTTCTACAGTGGTAGTCTTGTGGAGTGTGTCCACTTCCTTAGACTTCCCCTGGCATGATGAGGTGCAACAAAGATGTTAGAGCAAGATGACTTGGTAAAAGAGGAAGAGGAGAAACTTCTCAGTCATTCATTACTGTATGAAATGTAACTGAGAAATTGCAGTGGTTCCAGAAGAGGTAGTTAATTGATTGTTTTGTTTTTTGGATATGTCAATTTTTTGAACTACAGATCTTCCAGCCGGCATGTAACATTTTCCAAAAAGCTAACGGGGGGGGGGGGGGGGGGGGGAATCAGGCATAATCTGAAAAAGTAAGGTTGCCAAACTCTGTTTGCTAGAATTCAGAGATATGGCCATGTTAGTCTTGAATATTAGTATGCAAAAGCATCTTGCAGCACCTTAGAGACTAACTGAGCGAAAGAAGTTGTAACATGGGCTTTTGTAGACTTGGTCTACTTCCT
This sequence comes from Phrynosoma blainvillii, assembly GCA_026167975.1. Classification (NCBI taxonomy): domain Eukaryota; kingdom Metazoa; phylum Chordata; class Lepidosauria; order Squamata; family Phrynosomatidae; genus Phrynosoma; species Phrynosoma blainvillii. The sequence goes on along the minus strand of JANUYF010000002.1, from coordinate 113,959,265 downwards.
CAAATGCATTACAACTCTTTTTGCAGTTAGTTTCAAAGGTGCTGCAAGATTCCACTGTTTGATAGAATCAAGTAATGTAAACAGTCCCATATTCTCTTTATAAATCAGGACTGCCTGTTCATAAACATGGCTATTTAAGTGTGTACACAATAACTCTCTGTGTGTGTGTTTATGTGTGTCCACGTGCATGCAGCTTAAGCTTCCCTTGAGATTTTTCATTGCCATAGTCCCTTCTGCAGGTGATGTCAGGCAGTTTAACAAGCAAAAAACTAACTTGTCCCTTTGGGTAAGAAATCTATAACAATGAAAACTGTGGGCTTAGCTTTGGCCATGTCTATAGTTCTCTTCTCCATGAATGAGTGAATGAATGAATAGCTATTGAGGATCATGTCAGTTATCTGCACTGGTGAAAGAGATGCGGGGGCTTTGGAAGGTTAGAGGCAGGCTCTGAAAAACCATGTTCTACAGCTGTGTTTTGGTTGTGTAAACAAAGCATAGCATGAGAATAGGCAGAGCTTGCAAAAATTAATGTATCAAATTTCAAAATCCACATGGGGAATAACCGGAGATGATGTAGAAGTAGGATTGCACCACAAGAGTGCTGAAAATATGCTTGTTGTACCATGATTTCCTTGATTCGTCTTCTAGGAAAGGCTAATGCTTAAACCAGAAAACCATTGTGATATTTCTCAGTACATATACTGCTGTTCTGAAAATCCATCATTCTTGAGATGCTTACAGGTATATCAGGAATCTAGTCTCACATAGTTAGTAAACCTGCCTTTCTAGGTCAGGACTTTCTTTAGTGTACACTGATATCTTGGGGCAACTGACCAAAGCTGAAATACTGGAGAAACAGCCTTGTGACATGCATCACCAACCAATAAGCTATGCCTTTCACTGACATGAGCTGGAATCCTAGGAATCTAGTCCCAACTAGAGTAAACCCACTGAAACAGTTGTTGAATGGCAAGTCCACCATTCAGTAAATCAGTAAATCCAGTTGATTCTGTGGCTGTATTCTACTTGGGACTAGCAGTAGATTTAGGTGATGGAGTCCTCAATACTTTTGTTACAAGAAAAAGGAGTATCATGTTTGTCTCTGTAGCTCACTTTCTCTGGGAAATTTTCCAGGCAAAGACTTTGGTCTAATCTGCACTGCAGAAATAATGCAGTTTGACACTGCTTTAACAGCCATGGCTCAATTGCTATGGAATTCTGGGGTTTGTAGTTTTGTGAGATATTTAGCATTCCCTGTCAGAGTTCTGGTGTTCCATCATACTCCAAATTTCAGAATTCCATAGTATTTAGCTGTGGAAGTTAAAGTGGTGTCATGCTACATTATTTTTGCAGTGCAGATTAGAACATTGTTATTATGATAAAATGTTCTTATTTTTGGAACTATTTTAATATGTTGAATTAATTGTAAAAAAAAATAAGGCAAGTGACATTCTAAATCTCATCAGGAATTTGTATTGTTTTATTCTAATGTTTAATCACTTTATATTGATTGAGCTAATTTCATTGTTCATTGAAGGTATGGTTGTTTTATTGAACTAGTGTTATTTTTTTATAATTAATGATAATTGTTTTAACTCACTTTGTGAATCATTGTGGGATAGATAGAACAACTTCACTTTCAAGCAATAAGAAGATGGAATGAGATCAAAATTGAACTTACAATATTTTGTATTATGCAGTGTTACAGTGTTATAAAGTTATATAGTGTTACTTAAGGAAGTTTGTGTAAGCAAAGGTTCCTGTCTGCTGCGCCCCGCCCCCTCAAAATATGGGGGACCCTCTATATGATGTGGGTAGTGTTCAGGAAACTGCATTGCAGAGGACAGGAGCCTCTTCTTCTGAGATTTTAAGTTCACTTATTTTAGGAACTGTTTTAGCCTGTGACTTTGGGATAGGGCAAACAGTCAATTAGATACATAAAACTAAAGACCCCCCCCCCGCCCCCCATTTTTGTGATGGCATTCTGTTACAGGACCTGAAAACCCCTGGCTTGTACAAGCATACATCTCTGCTGCAAAGCACCCTTTTGGTTGTGTTGTGGCTCAAGAAGTGTTTCAGAGTGGCATTATCCCTGCAGAAACAGATTTCCGTATTTACCGAGATTTTGGCAATGTTCCAGGTATGTTTTTGAACAGATGTAGTAGAATTCTTTTGTGGGTTTCACTTGGGTGGATGGGGGAACAATGGAAATTAGGTAGCAAGATGATCATCCCTGTGAGAATGCAAGAAAAAAATTGTGATTTGGAATTCTAGTTCAGAGGTTTTGCTATCAGCATACCTTGGAATAAATGTCAGGTATTCAGATGTATATGTTGCATAGGTTTCAATTCAGCAATAAACTAAAATTTGCAATTATTGTGGCATTGTGATGTATCATTGAAAGCAAGAGTTCTGTGTTGCTGCTTGGAGGTGAAACCTCTCCCCAGAAAGCATTGACAACTCTCTTAAAATGAAAGTATGGCATTTAAAGCATGTATATATTTCAGCTGAAATATTGGTTTCCTTTACTTCAGTTGAGATGAATTTCAGTGAAGCACATTTGAAGTTCCATGTAAAATGTATGAAATGGGATTCCTGTTGGTGTAAACAACAGTTTAGAGGCAGGATGATGTAACAGAGTGTTGGACTCTGCAGTCAGGTCACTTATTTAATATCCTGCATTTATCCCAGTATGGGACTCAAGGTGGCCTACAAGAAAAGTTAAAACAAAAAACAGCTAAAACTATTTTACAGAAATTTAAAAACAGTTAAATAAGCAATTCAGTTAAAACCACTAATTAAAAACAGCATTTAAAGCATAATAATGAAGATAAATGTGCAGCACTCCTCATGAAAAGATCCTTCTGCCATGATGAGTTAATAGCTAACAGGAGGCTTTTTATTGGGATGTTTTATTTATCTTTTAAACTTAAAAATAATTTTAATGTGTGTTTATGAGGTGATTTTAATTGTTTTTGAATTTCAATTATGAACATTTTTTTAATTGACCATTTCTGGAAGCTGCCTTGGGAGAAAGGCAGCATATAAATGAAATAAATAAAGAGATTTACTTGCTGGCAGAGAGAGAACACAGAGAGGGCTAACCTAGTCTCCCATGTGAGGCTATGGCACAGCTTGGAAACACAGAAAGAAACAGCAGGGAGAAACTGACAATATAATGAACTATATCACAACAATGTACCAAAGGAATAAAACCACAACTAGTAACCACATTGCAGTAATACTGTAAAACACAGAATACATAATATATACAGTGAATGATATATCCCAAGCCATGTCCATGTGCTTCCTGTGGTCCTGACAACCTCTGTTGCAATAAAATGATTTCCACAAGCAGTAGCTGGAAAATTGTTCACAGTTCTACAGCTTGGAGATAGCCATCAAAAAGCCCCTTTCCTCCATCCTCATCAAATATGCCTGTGGTGGTGTTGAGACCAATAGAAAGCACCTCCCCCAAGGTCTTTAAGGCTCAAGCTGGCTAATATAGGTAGATGCGATCTTTCAGAAATGCTGAATTCAAGCCATATAGCATTTTACAGGTTCAAATCCTCACTTATTCATGAGACATTACATTCTCGCAACCTAAATTGGCAAGGGGAGCCTTGAACACTTTGTAGGAAATATAAATTACATCATAGCAATAGCAATACCAAGTATACTTCCATACCGCTTATCAGTGAACTAGCATTCCCTAAGTGGTTTACAATGCATAAACCAGTTGCCCCCAACAAGCTGGGTACTCATTTTACTGACCTACAGAAGGATAGAAGACTTGAGTGGACTTTGGAGCCTTTCTCTAGAATCAAACATACAACACCATGGTTGCAGTATAGGCATTTAAGCATTGCACCACCAGGGCTCCCTGATAGGAAAATCTGTACAAAATAGTTCACATAGTAAATGGCTTGTGGTTCTACCTTAATGCACTGTAACTGATACTTCCCAACATTAAATCTATAAAACTGTTTTTTCCATTGTCAGCTGCTATAATGCAGTACAGAAGGGCTTACTATCTTGATTTCTTAACTAATATTAGGCTATAGTTCTCTGAATAGAACATAATAGGGTATTCTGGTTTAATGCTAGCCTGATCTTTCTACCCAAGCTGGCCTGGGAAGGGGTGGGAGACCAAAGTTCATGAAGTTGGAGCAAGCGCGAGCGTGCACACATGCCCATTGAAAAGAACGGAACTTAAAGTCCCCCTTTTTTTGCTATCCCCAGGGTTTTTCTTCCAGAACGGATTCCCCACGGATAGCAAGGGACAAGTGTATTATTTTTGTTAATATTTTGGTTAATTTTGCCTGACATTGAATTAGTTTAATGTTTGGAATATATTTAATTAGATAGAATTATAATGTAATGTAATTGAATTGTATTGATAGGAATAGACCTGGCTTTCATTGAAAATGGTTACATCTATCATACAAAATACGACACAGCTGACCGAATTCTGACAGATTCTATTCAGAGGGCAGGTTGGTATTCAAAGTTGCATATGGATTATGTATCAATGTAAGCCTTAAATACTACTTTTGGTATTTGTTATTTCTATAATCCTTAGGCATAGGCCCTATATCTTAATTACAGCAAATCAAGAAAATAACATTCTGGGAAGAAATCCAAATAACACAGGAATATTAGCACATGCTGTGTTGGCTCACTAAAGTTAAGTAATTTTAATTACTGAAGGCAGTTCATAGATTTCACACCCTGATTATATAAACAGAAACTTTCCATTGGCTATATCTTATCTGTCTTCTTTACTATCTTATGTGTCTCTTTTATTATTCTTGGCACTGAGATTAACATAAGAATAAGAAATTATTTGTCCTTTACATTTTAATTTTCCACAATTATATTTTAAGTGAGGAAAACAGGTCTTCAGCATGTTAGAGTTGTATTTTGTAATGTTGGTTGTTGTAAAGAATAATTATATTTGGGCCAGTCATTGCTCACTTTATCTTTGAATTTCTTTTGACAGTTATAGTCAAAATTCTGATATGACCTACTTATTTCCCCCCCCCCCCCCAAGTATTCATTTTGCACTGTCATATACTGTGTGGAAATATGTGCATAAATGTGAGGGAAATGCAGATTGTTAACTATATGCTTTTTTCCCCCCTCTCAAAGGTGACAATATTTTAGGTGTGCTCAAATATTTAGCAACATCAGACAAACTGGCTAGATCTCATGAATATCGACATGGAAATGTTGTTTTCTTTGATGTCTTTGGTATGTTTGTTCTGGCTTACCCAGCTCGTGTTGGTGCCATTATGAACTATGTCATCACCGCCCTTGCTGTTCTTTATCTAGGGAAAAAAATGCTGCAGCCAAGAAAAAGAGGTAAGTCTACTTCTATTCAAGACTGTCTGATAGTGGAGGTCTGATAGGAATTCCTTATGCAGTCAGGGCTGTTTTCTTTAGTTTTTGCTGGTACATATCCCCCAGCCTACAGAGAAAGCTGCTAACTTGTTTTAACAAGGTGGGTGGGGAGAGGAAGAATTTAAGCTATATTTGGCAGCATCTAAAAAGGAAACCAAGATATCTAGGACCCTTTCTGGCTACACAAATGTAGCACTATATTTCTCTTTAATTGCCATATTTTCATTATTTGGTGCCTTCAAATGGACTTCAAATTTATAGTTAGGATAAGATTTATAGAAAAGAGGTTTGCCATTGCCTCTCTCTAAGACTAGGTATGTCTTACCAGAAGTCACCAGGGTCATATCTGCACTGGCCAGGGTACTCTGGGGACAGTGCAGGGTATCCTGGCCCCATAAATGCCTCAACTTCCCCCCATTACCTCACACTCTCCATTCCAACTCTGGGTAGCTGTTCACACATCCAGCGGCAAATCACTCACTCCTGAGGTCAGAATGAAGCGCACAGCATCAATCACATGGCTGGGCACCTCATTCTTACCGGGAAGATTTGGAGCATAATCTGGGGCTTATTTTACACTGTTTTAAGAGATGTATACCCCAGGCTTGGCACTGAATGGGCAAGATGTCATCTAGACTGTTTGTACCAGACTTTGGGATTGGACCCTGCATTGTCCAGACTCCCTACAGAGAAGTTGAAGTTAAGACGGTTTATTTGGCCTGTGCAGACAGGACCCCACTTGCTTTGCATGACTGAGAAGGGATTTTAGGGAGGGGTATTTAGGACTCTCAGACAGTGTCCTCTAGTACTTCACCCCAGGACTCTGGGATGCAACCATGGCAGTTAATAACAACAGCAAGTACATTTCTATCAGTGCAGTTAAGCACTCCCTAAGCAGTTTACAATGTGTGAGCTAATTGTCCCCAACAAGCTGGGCACTCATTTTAACAACCTCAGAAGGATGCAAGCCTGGGTTGAGCTTGAGCCCTTGGCTGGTATTGAACTTGCAACCTTGCGGTTTGTGAGTGAGTGGCTGCAGTACAGGCATTTAACCACTGTGCCACCAGAGCTTCTTGTGGAATCATAGTGCTATAATTATGTAGCGTGAAAGAACTGCTTCACTAAGGGGATATACAGATGGCCCCTAAGGGGTGGCTTCGTGCTGCCCCGGGAGCCCTGGATCGGGGCCACAGCAACCATGCGCCACGACCCCAATCCAGCACTTTGCCGCTCCAAAAAGAGCTGTCAAATGCCACTCCTTTTATGGAGTGGCAAAAAGCCACCCTTACTGCTGTGGCTCTTCTGTGCTCCTTTGGCTCAGTGTGTCTGTATGCTGGTCCAAGGGAGTGCCCTCACGCCATGCAGTGGGGTGCATGGCATGGCAGCGGCGGCAGGGTGGCTGGCGTGCAGTTGCTACGCCCCAACCATCCTCAGGCCGGCCCTTTTGGCCGGTCTGTACAGGCCCTAAGTTCCAAAGACTTATGAATGATCTGGGCCTTTTTGAATATCCTGATCCAATTGTGGTGCCTTGTATAAATATTAAGGTGGCCCTGGAGGATTCTCCCTAACTTTTAAGAGTGCATAGCAATGGCCTGTACACAAAAGCTACTCCTGATGATCTTTATATTCTGCCTGAACTATTATTCAGATATGTAGATTAGCAAATGGCACAAGAGAGAATGCTTGATAGTGCCTTCCAGTTTTAAATATTTAACGGTTTAATTTCTTGGTATCACATACACATTGTAAAGAGTGGAACTATAGACTTCTTATATTCAAAGTGTAAGCTTATATATCTTGGATTAATTTCAGAGTTCTTTAAAATGATCATTTCCATTCACAAGATATCTGATACCTGAACAGAGTTTTGGGATTTTAACCATGTGAACTGAAGGTCCATTTACACTACACGATTATAGTGCTTTGATTCCACTAACTGTCATGGTTTTGTTCAATGGAATCCTGGGACCTCCAGTTTAGGGAGGTATATTTAAAATTCTCAGCCAGAGGTGTAGTGCCTGGCCAAACTACAAATACCAGGATTTCCTTTGATGTTGTTATGGCAGTTAAAGTGGAATCATAGTGCTATGATCCTATAGCGTAAAACACCCTGGGAAGCTAGTTTCACTGTTTTTAGTGGAGAATTTCAATTATTATTATTATTATTATTATTATTATTATTATTAGGAGCATTTATACCCCGCTCTTCAGCCAGAAGGCTCTCAGAGTGGCTTAGAAATACCGTATTTTCCGGCGTATAAGACGACCTTTTAACCTGCAAAATCTGTGGCTAAAGTGGGAGGGTCGTCTTATACGCCGGGTATAAGGATAATGAAGATAGAGGTGTTAAAACTATATTTTGACTGGAAAAATGGGGGGTCATCTTATACGCGGGTCGTCTTATACGCCGGAAAATACGGTAGTTCAGTAAGCATGTTTAGGGTTTATCCTAAAAATTGGAATTGCTGCACTTTGCAATGTGATTCTTCTTTATGCATTTGGGGATGTGAAAAATGTGCTCCTGCATCCTCAGTGGAGATCCTCCAGCACAGACTATAACAAAAAGACGTGACTTTAGTCGAGATGTTGCAGTGATTGTGGCACCAAATTTTGCATTGTACATTTGTTCTGCACCTCTTGGTTTGTATTCAGGAGCTGTTTCTGTTAAACATGGGTGCAATGATGAGTTATATTCACCATTACACTAACAGCTCATCAACAAATCAATATAGCAAAGTTCTTTGGGGATTAGGCAATCTAAGAGCCATATTTACAGAACACTGTTTTAAACAGTCTGTCTTTTAAATGGTCCTTTTGGGGGCTTTTTCAGTTTTTCCCCCTAAACACAGTTTTGATATGCTCTGATCTCTAGAGAACTTTATTATATGATGATGACCATGCTTTTCATTAGTTTTCAAATTGATTGTATTATTTTTTGGTGGTGAATTACTTGAGAACACTTCAATAGGTTTGAGAAATGGAACAAAAATAAATGAACTCATTAGGTTGTATTCAGTGGTGGCATTCTGCTAGTGCAAAGCTTCTATCATATACAGAATTTCCCATTTTCATTCTTGCACAAATATCAAATCCAGTGTAGGCATTTCTTTTGTCCTTGATATTTTGCCTGGAAAATCATGGACTATCCATGACATTACTTTCATTTCTCTTCTTGTTCAGAGGCAGTGAAGAAGAGCCAGGTTTCTTTAGCACAAGGGTGGGAATCATACAGCCTTCCAGTGCAAAATGACTGCAGCTCACAAAATGTGCCACTGCACTTTCAGAGCTCTTCACAGGCTTTCCAAGCACTAGTTCTGACAAGAGCTGACAGGAGTGGAAATGAACAGAATAAATAATAATAAAGAAGGTCTGTCCATTTTCACCCCATCCTGAAAAGGAAGAATCTTAGGATTCTGTCACTTTACCAGTTCCAACTAGCAGAAATTTAACTGAACAGACTGAAACCTTTATATGTTTTTCTTTCTCTTTCAGCAGTCAGTTATGCAAAGGAACTGGCCATTGCCTGTGTCTTGACTGTCCTTAGTTGGCTTGCCATCTTGCTTGGCGTCCTTATTGTGGCAGTGTTTATTTCTCTGATTGGACGCTCTCTTTCCTGGTACACCCACTTTTATGTCTCTGTTTTTCTCTATGGAACTGCAGCTTTGGCTAAACTAATTTTTATACATACATTAGCCAAGACATTTTATTACAAAGTAAGTTCTGAATCTTTGAATTGTATTTAAATAATTGCCTCTAATTGTATTTAAATGTATTTTTTCATCATATATCCCTGAAACTGCCTCACCCTATTACTCCATCTAGCTGGTATTGTCTAGTGAACAGCAGCTATTCCCCTGGTCTCATGTTGGACCATGTCCATGGACAGCACATTCTGTACCGCAGAACTATTGAACAGCTTTCTCTAAGCTGTTCAATGGTACAAAATTCATAGCTGTATTTCACTGATTGTCCATGAGATAACTTTCAATTTTCCTCTTGATCAGAGGGCAATAAAGAAGGACCAAGTTTCTTTAGCACATAGATAGTACACACTGTTCAATCCTCTAAATACCTGATGGACTGCATCTCTAAACATCCCTCACCATTGGTTGGGGTGGCTTGGGGGCTCTTGGGGGGTTGTAGTCCTGCAGTATCTAGAGAACCACACAAGTCAGTCCCACTTTCCCATCCCATTTCCCCTAATTGTAGCCATTAGTTTAATCATAGTCAGCTAAAAACTCAAGGCTTGCATGCTTGGATGAGATGACAGAAACCACAGGAAATGTGTTCTCAGGACAACTAACATACTTCTTTCTTACTTACGTCTTTCATTCTGAAGGGAGTGGAATTACTTTAAATGTGCAAATACGTTTTAACTATGGCTGCATCTGCACTGCAGAAGTAATGAAGTTTAACAACACTTTAACTACTGTGGCTCCATGCTATGGAGTCCTGGGATTTGCAGTTCTTTGTGGCACCAGAGCTCGCTGACAAAGAAGTTTAAATATCTCACAAAACTAAAAATCCCAGAATTTCATAGCATTGAGCAATAGCAGTTAAAGCAGTGTCAAACTGCATTATTTCTGCACCAAATTTCTGCATTGCAGTTGCAGCCAAAGTTAAACAAGAGTGTACTGCTAACATCAGTTAAAGCTAATTGCCGTATTTTTCGGCATATAAGACACTCCGGCATATAAGACACACCCAATTTTAAAGGAGGAAAATCTAGAAAAAAAAGATTCTTAACCAAATACTGTAGTAAAATATTTTATATCAACTGTATAAAGTTAACAGCAGTTTAAGAACAATTTTAAGTTGTAAATGTAAGTTTAAGCCAGCAGCAGGGCCAGGTATTGCACAAATTCCCTGCCCAACTTTCTTGCAAGTCTCCTGTCGCCTTATGGTGACTCCATGAATTTCTTAGGCAAGGAAGACTCGAGAAGTGGTTTTGCCAGTTCCTTCCTCTGAAATACAGCCTGCAGCACCTGGGATTCTTTGGCGGTCTCTCATCCAAGGACTATCCAGGGCTGACCCTGCTTAGCTTCCAAGATCAGATGGACTGGTACCTTTGGAGTTTTTAGGCCATTGGCTTATGGAGTAATTTATGGCTTATTTTGACCCTACCATGAGGGTTTTCTTGGCAGATTTCTTCAAGGGTTTTTTTTTTGCCATTTCCATCCTCTGAGGCTGAGAGAGTGTGATTTGGCCAGAGTAATCCAGTGCCTTGGAGTAATTTCTGGCTCATTTTGACACTACCATGAGGGTTTTCTTGGCAGATTTCTTCACAGGAGTAAGTTTGCCATTTCCACCCTCTGAGGCTGAGACAGTGTAACTTGGCCAGGGTAATAATCCAGTGCCTTGGAATAATTTCTGGCTTATTTTGACCCTACCATGAGGGTTTTCTTGGCAGATTTCTTCAGAGGAGGTAGTTTGCCATTTCCACCCTCTGAGGCTGAGACAGTGTAACTTGGCCAGGGTAATAATCCAGTGCCTTGGAGTAATTTCTGGCTCATTTTGATCCTACCATGAGGGTTTTCCTGGCAGATTTCTTCAGAGGAGGGAGTTTGCAATTTCCACCCTCTGAAGCTGAGACAGTGTAACTTGGCCAGGGTAATAATCCAGTGCCTTGGAGTAATTTCTGGCTCATTTTGATCCTACCATGAGGGTTTTCCTGGCAGATTTCTTCAGAGGAGGGAGTTTGCAATTTCCACCCTCTGAGGCTGAGACAGTGTAACTTGGCCAGGGTAATAATCCAGTGCCTTGGAGTAATTTCTGGCTCATTTTGATCCTACCATGAGGGTTTTCCTGGCAGATTTCTTCAGAGGAGGGAGTTTGCAATTTCCACCCTCTGAGGCTGAGACAGTGTAACTTGGCCAGGGTACTAATCCAGTGCCTTGGAGTAATTTCTGGATCATTTGGATCCTACCATGAGGGTTTTCCTGGCAGATTTCTTCAGAGGAGGGAGTTTGCAATTTCCACCCTCTGAGGCTGAGACAGTGTAACTTGGCCAGGGTACTAATCCAGTGCCTTGGAGTAATTTCTGGCTCATTTTGATCCTACCATGAGGGTTTTCCTGGCAGATTTCTTCAGAGGAGGGAGTTTGCCATTTCCACCCTCTGAGGCTGAGACAGTGTAACTTGGCCAGGGTAATAATCCAGTGCCTTGGAGTAATTTCTGGCTCATTTTGATCCTACCATGAGGGTTTTCCTGGCAGATTTCTTCAGAGGAGTGAGTTTGCCATTTCCACCCTCTGAGGCTGAGACAGTGTAACTTGGCCAGGGTACTAATCCAGTGCCTTGGAGTAATTTCTGGCTCATTTTGACACTATCATTAGGGGGGGGGACTCTTTCCACCCCCGTCCTGGGTGCTCCAATGGACTCTTCCTGGGATGGGAGGATGTCCTCTGACCCCAGGAAGAGTCCATTGAAGCACCCAGATGGGGGTGGAAAGAGGAGGAGCACATTCAACTAGCCAGGAAAAGAGGACTCTATCCACCCCCGTCCTGGCTGCTCCAATGGGCTCTTCCTGGGATGGGAGGAGCCCACTGGAGCACCAAGGCTGAGGCTGAAATGAGGCCTACTTTTAGCCTAGGCCTCGGCAGTTTGCCCTCAGCTTGTATATTCGCTTCATTAGGCGCAGCAACTTCCCCACCCTCGTTTTGGGGAAGAAAAAATGCGTCTTATATGCCGAAAAATACGGCATTGTAAAAACAACAACAAACAGACCTAATAATATTATGAACTGCAGCACTCTTCACTTGATTTATCTAGAAGCAAACGTTTACTATTCTTCAACTTAAGCCCATGAGATCTAGTCCTGAGCTATCTTAAGATAAATAGCCACTGACATCAGCAATGTAGTCAGGTGCATTTGAAATCCAGAAGTATCAAATTTTCCCAGCATGCATTAATAAAAAGTTAAGGAAACCACAGAACGTGTCTCAGGCTGGACTGGAATCCTTTATCTACTACCTTTGGACACAGTGGGACTTGCTTCTTGGGTAAACATGCATAAGAATTATTTATGTATCTTATATCCCACATTTCTCCCAACATGGATCCAAGATGACTTACAAACAGGTTAAAACCAGCTAATTGTAAAGCTATAAAATCATGTGGAATACTGGGTTTTGTAGTTTTACAAGGTCTTTAGCCTTCTCTGCCAAAGAGTGGTGGTTCCTCAAAAAACTACAAATCCCAAGATTCTGTAGATGGAGCTATGGCAGTTAAAGATGTGTCAGACTGCATTATTTCTGCAGTGTAGATGTACTCCTAGAAACATCTTTCTTTAAAAATGTAGCAATAAAAAAATTATTGTCATTGTTAGTCTGGATTTAGAATATTTGGAAAATTACCCCAAGAGTAAATGGATAGGGATTTATGTTGTATTTTGTTTTTGTGTTTTCCCAGCATACAAATGAACAGTTCCTTGCAGAGATCTTCTTTGATGTACCAGTGGTGTTTTGGTCAATTTCATTGGCCTTATTTACTTACCTCGGCGTGTCCTCAGCATTTGTCAGTGCAATATGGGTAGCATTTCCTCTACTCACAAAATTAATGACCTATAAAGAGTTGAACGAAAAAGGTATGATGATGAAGATGATACTTGTCTTTCAGAACCGTTGTAAGACTAACACTAAGATAGTGGGTCATATCTAACTGGTGTCCCTTTTCTGATGGAATGCTCTTTGATCTTTCAAAGTCATCCATCAGTGGAAGGAGAAGAATGATGATTTGTGATGATTCCTAACTCCTCCTTACAGGTTGTGGTCCACTTCTCATTGTTTTCTGAAGGGTCCCTCAACCCTCTGGAGCAGGCCTTGGGGATGTTGGAGAGGCAGAGGGAATTGTGGGATATTGCCGCCTTCTGTAACCTGCTGATCTACATCCCCACGGAATCAAAAGTCATTTCTTCAGTAGAGTGACACCACTTGGATGACCTCTGGTAAACATGAAGAATTTAGAACATGCTGAAATGCTGTACAGATGATAAATAATGTGATTGCCTAGGCAGAAATAGTGGAAATGTTTGCAGCTGGGGAATAATTGTTGTTTTTATAAAAGCATACTTTTTTCCCCCTTGATAGAAAAAGCATTTATTTCAGCTGAAGAACATTTTCATTGCTGAGTTTCATAGTCTTGGAACCATGGCAGTGGGAGATAAACAGACACACATTCTCTTTTATTATTAAAGTATACAGGTGGCATACTTGTATACAAAGGGCCAGAGCTAATTTCTGTTTCAAATATTTGGATTGCTGCGTGGGTGTGAGAATGCATCTATCTCTGGTCTGAATCGTACTGTTAGTCTCAACTAGAATACACTCATTGAATCAGTGTGATTTAACTTTCTGACTCACCATTCAGTATTTGGTTCAATGAGTCTATTGTTTAGACTACTAGCATTCAGGCCTGTTTGTCTAGCCCAGGGATGAGCAACCTAAGGCCCGGGGGGGGGGGGGGCAGATGCGGCCCCCCAAGGCCTTTGGACCGGCCCCAGGCCAGTCCTGCCACCCCCGCCACCCCCCGCCATGATGATATTGATTATTGTTATTACTTGTTCTTGGGGTTTTCTTGACAAAATCTCCACAGGGGTTTGCCATGGCTTTTCTGGGGCTGAGAGAGTGTGCATGCATATATATTTTTGATTTTTTAATTAAAAAAAATATTTATTTATTTATTTATTTATTTATTTTGGGTGCTTCGGGCCCTCCAATTGTCTGAGGGACAGCAACCCGGCCCCCGGCTCAAAAAGGTTGCCTACCCCTGGTCTAGCCATTCATCTATCACACTTTCACAAGTACCCAGCTTAACAAGGGTTAGAAATCCCTCCATTTCTTAATCCTCACTCTGGTGCTTTTTATCTTTCTCTCTGTTTCCTGCCCCACTTTCTTTCGTGGGGGGGGGGGGGGACAACTCTGAAGTACTCAGCCCAAAGGTCCCTTTGGAGTTGTGGTGGAAAGGGAGGCACATATACAGGCACACAGGCATGCACTTTTATTTTATCATTTTATTTGCTTGGAATTTCCCCCATACATTATCTTTTATCATGATGGGAGGCTTTCCAGGGCTCCTAGGGCTTGAGAGTTGCTTGCAGGGAAGGCTTGCAACACATTCATTCTCCAAGAATAAACAAATGTGTGTATGAGCCACACTTGCATGTATGTCATCAACAGAATGCCAGCCAGTAAGAGTTTTTTCTGCTTATCTGTTTTTATATTGTTCTGAAACCCCTTTTAAATAGAAGCCTCATTGTGACTTGGATGTGTGAAATAGCCTTCTCTCCAACTGGTTGGGGCCTTCTTTCCAACTGGTTGCTTTCAGTTGAAGCAGCTTACTCACTCAGCTACAAGATGCTTAGTGATGTGATTGCACGTGATTTCTATGTGTGTATCCATGCCGACATTCACAAATTTCTAATTTTTAAAACACGCCTGTGCATGCACGTGCATACGTACACACAGAACGAATACTACTAGGACAATTTACACTACCTGGAAATTACTCTTATCTGCCTTTTGTGTGGCATAAGGCTCAAAGTTGTATGTGGTCCACATTTAGCCCAGGTATGTGTGTGTTCTGTTTTGGGGGGGAATGAAGGGATCCAGAAATGTGAAAAATAGAGTGGGTGTGGCTGCAGCTGCCCACCCAAATCTAGTGCTATAACTTAAAAAAATGTAGACAGATCCTTGTTAATGTGTCATCTGTTGCATCTATGTCAGATATTGTTGTCTGTTATAAACAATATCAAGGTTTAAAATTACACTACAAATGCCTTTACTCTGTCTCTTTCTCTCCCTCTTTTTCTGTCTTGAAGGTGCCACAATGAAATTCATTACTGTTTACCTCCTGGGAATGTTTATTCCACACCTCTATTTATTATACCTCAACTGGATTATATTTGAAATGTTTGTTCCCATCATGGGGCGCAGTGGTTCAGAAATTCCACCTGATATAATAGTGGCTGCTTTTATTGTTCTAATATGTATACTTCTGTCTTCCTACTTGGTAAGGATGCTTTAAGAGCAAAACAAAACCAAACAAAACCCTGTGTAGTCAGCAAATTTAATAACTGTTGAAATGTATGCCACTGAGTTCCCTCAGACAATTGTGGACTAAGAAAGGTGCCATCTTCCATGTGCAAAAGTTTACTCTGCTGTAGTAGAAATTGAGACTATGGGTGTTTCCAGATAGAAAGCTTCTCATGCTACAAAACCATTGCTTTTCTGCTGAACATTATAAGGCAAACTGCAGTTTGAATACACACTTTTCAGGAGGTCTAGTGCTTTTTAAGGATGTGCATCTTGTAGTGTTCCAAACACACAGACCTGGTTGAGTGGATAGAGTTGTCTCTTCCCCTTTCCCCAAACCTTGTGGTTGGTGCACATCCTGTCTGTGATTTTGAAGCAGCCTGAGTACCTATGCTTACAGTTGGGCTGTGAAATCCCCTCAATTTCACCTGCAAATGCCCAGTCCACGGGATTTTCTTTAACCACCACCAGATGCTGTGATGTAGCCAGGCACCCTCTGGTAGCAAAGGATTAATGCCAAGAAATGTGCCAGTCTCACTTGGACTGGATAGAATGTCTGGAAAAGGTATCCTTTTGCAACTCCCCTCCCTTCACCAAGCAGTGTTCCTCAGTTCCCTCTCTGTTCCATGTTTCTGAAGAGATTTGTGTCTTTATTTACAACCAGAGGAACTGCTCTTCAGCACTGCAAAGTTAGGCTCACATGCAATAATTTTGAATAACAATTGTTGAGTTCTACACAGCACTGAAGTCCCATTTTCTAACCACTAGAAGTTTAGCAGAGATACCCTGTACACACATACTTCCTGGCTTCTGATATTTCTCCAAGCATCTTCACAGCTATAAGGGCTAAAATTAAAAATTCCTTTTAATTTTAACAGAAGCTGAGATGATAAAAATGCTGGATTCTCTGCTCAGTAGGAAACTCAATGCATTGCTCACTCAGTCCAGATAGATGAAAATGGTCCAAGGACAGATGTGAATGGCCCAGGCTCACCTTTCCACTTGACCATGAAGTTTTCTAGGAGGCAAATCACTGCCTCTAAGCCTCATTTGCCATATGTTGGGGAGGAGGCATGCAGCAATATTATAAATGAATCTAAATATTCTAAAAATAAAACAACTTACATGCTCATCAAGTTATGCTTTCAAAATATGTTATTACTAAAACATTCTTATGCTTGCTCGTTTTTGCTTGTTGTTCCTTAGCTTAAATTCATCTACCTTGCGAAAAGCACAAAAAGAACAATAATAACTTTAACAACAGTTTCTGCGATCACATTCACCCTTGTTTGCAGTGGAATCTTCTTCCCTTACAGTTCAGATGCAGCAAACCCAAGGCCTAAGAGAGTCTTTCTGCAGGTAAGCAAGTTACTTTTTTATTTATTTTGCAACTGAATTTTTAAAAATTAAATACCGGTAATAGGGTGCTGGGTTGGCCATCTGTTCAGGGTAGAAATTTAATAAGAGGGTGAGCACTTTACTTCCCACCAGTCTCTTAAGGAATTATTTTATTTGATCCTTAGCTGAAACCAGCCTTGCTTTTAGCTCATTTGGCCTCGTATGGCATGGTCCCTGGACTGATTTTCATATTAGTTACCATGCCACTTTAGCATATGTAGTAAAAATGTAGATATAATGGGTATACTGAAACAATATGAAGAAGAGTGTTTCTACAGTTGCATGGATTCTTAACATTACCCACGTGTGAATTTTCTGAACGACATACCATCTCTTAGAGCTTAACTGGAGACGATTGGCCTGAGAATATTTTTTCAGTATCAAAAGCATTGTTTCTGATTTCTGGTCCCATAATAATTTAGCTTTTTTTTTTTTTACCTCTGAAATGGGGACAGTGACATCTTGCAGCGTGGAGCCAGCATGGTGTAGTGGTTTGAATTCTAGATAGAAGTCTGGAAGACCAGGGTTCAAATTCCCATTCAGCCATGGAAACCCACTGGGTGACCTTGGGCAAGTTACACTCTCTCAACCTCAGGAAGGCAATGGCAAACCCCCTCTGAAAAAATCTTGCATGAAATCCTCTTGATATGTTGAAGTCAGAAACAGTCTGAAGGCATTCAACAATAACAACAACATGTTGAAGGTCAGAACAAATATTTTAATAGCCCAGAAATATTATTAGGAGTTTGCCCCACCCTAAATGAATTTTGATGTGTTCACTCGTTGGGTTTTGTGATGAGCAAAGGTGTGTACCTACTGCAGGGGGCAGGAATAGAATCAAAATGTAAACTAAGATAACTGTGGGGCTATATGCATGGCCCAAAAGGCCTGTGTTCATCCGGCCTGGTGTCATCCTGTATGAACAATGTAGGACATTAGCCCCAGGCTAGGATTATCCAGTCCAGATGCCTATATGCCAGTCCAGACCGACTCTGGCCCAAAGGGCCCTTTACACAGGCCCAAAAGACTGGCTGTTTGTGGCGGGGTTTTCCTGGAAAATCCACTGTGACAGCTGGCAGACCACATGGGCCCCTTACCTGCTGTTGCCATTGCATCTACTCTAAAGGCCCCCACCCCACTGCAGCTGGTGACGTTGGAAGAGGGCACCTGGCAACAAGGGTGTAGCCAAGTGCCCCGTTTCCACCCTTATGACACAAGTGGTGGCGGCCTTCGGAGTAGATGCTATGGCAGCAGCAGGTAAGGGTTTTACGGTGGTGGCAGTTCCACGGTGCAGTGGCAGGCAGGTGTCTGAACATCTGCTCATTGCTGCACCAGCCCAGGGGTTGAACTGGTTTGGACCACAGACAGGCTATCACGGGGTTAGCCTGTGGTATCCTGCCTGTCTGTTTAGGCCATTAGTTCTGCAAAAACAAACAAGCAAAATCTGTTAGCAGCAAGCTGGCAGTGTGCCTTACAGCAGAATTTGTACAACTTTCTGTCCCCACCCCCCGCCGCACTTTAAAGCAAAAATGCTGGCTTGTTTGGGATTAGCAAGACATATCTTAGGTTTGAACATCATGAAAAACTCTCCTAATTAGTTTACTTAGTCCTGTAAAGGGATGGAAAAGTAGGAATGAACCAACTACACATATCAACAAGCTGCTTTTTCTCATTCTGGTTGATTAATCTATAATCCCAGGTTTTTTTGGGTTCCTAACAACAGGTGAAGATAATTCGGTCTTGGGGCAAAGGTGCCTGACCAGCAAGATGGAATTGTTATGCTTTAAGGCTCCCTTCCTCATAATGTGCTTGGTATTCTAGATAGTGACTTGATGGACACAATGGGGGAGGGCACCATATGTTTAGAAGTAATGAATTAACATAATGAATTAAATGTGATGTCATTACCTGCAACGAGTTACTCTTTTGGATGGGAGGTTTAATAAGGTTGTAGTAGTGAAGTTACATTTTAGACACAGTGTAAGAAGTAGACTTTACCTGTTTTGCTTTAATGAGTAATATATTCTAGTTATTTTTTAAAATCATTTTTAAGGCAATTTTTAGATATTTTGAAGGATTTTTATCCAGGTTTTATTCCATTTTTTCATATAATCCATGTATTTGAAAGGTGAGCAAACAGTATACATTTTGCTAGAGGTGGATGGAGTGCAAAGAAAAGAGATGCAGCATATTAGTGACAAAACGTAACTGGGCACATTGTTAGATTCAGTGTTTTAAACATAGCCTTCCTTCTAGCAGTTTCCAGATGTGTAGGATTACAAGCCCCAACACAATTGCAGCAACTTGATGGTAGGATACATTTGGAAAATTCCTATTTAGGAAAAGGAAATTACTATATATACTTGACTCATATATATATACATTGACGGAAGGTTTTGGGCCAGAATTACAGATTTTGGTATGACCCATGGATACGTTCAGGGTAAAATGTAGGGACATATAACATAGGATGTAAAGGATGAAGGAAAGGAAAATGATGCCAAAGAATTTACCAAATTCCACTAGGCATAGCTGTTTGGGTTCACCTTAAAGGCTGGCTGGATGAGAAGGGAACTATAGTTAATTGTTGCTGTGTGATGTAAGGGGGAGGCAACCAGGCACAAATGGGTCTAAGAAAATGCACACATGTCAAAAAGGATGAAAAGAAAAAGCAAAGAAAATGGTGACTGCTTTAGCAGTGATTATAACTTTTAATTTTAATGTGATAACTTTGTCTGATTTTACCCAGAAAAGCTGGCAAATATAAGACAAATGTCTCATTCAAATCCTTGAAAGCCTGATTCCTTTGGAAGCGCCAAAGAGCTTCCAACACCATCATTTTCCTAGCCAGGCATTCAAAAAGGCCAGAAGTGGTGCCACAGTGGAGAGAGCAGAGAGGGTTGATGCTTCTTTTAGGTGCTCCTGGAATGAATTAAGCTCTCACCTTTCACTACTGTCCTCAGATGAGTGAATGGTTCCTTTTTTGATAAGAGTTAAAGTATAATACTTACAATGATGCATAGATAATAATAATAATAATAATAATAATAATAATAATAATAATAATAATAATAATTTATATACCGCCCAATGGTTGCCCAATCCATCGGTTTACAGCATAAAACTCAATTACAATAAAAAACACAATTCCCCCCCTCCTTAAAACATTATTAAACAAATAACATGATTAAAATCCATTAACAACATGATATCTCTTCAGAGATACAAAGATGGTTATCATATTGCCTTTGAGACTAACTGAAAGAAGTGGTAGCATAAACTTTCGTAGACTTGCCTCCAAGGAAATGGACCAGGTCTCCAAAAACTTATGCTACTACCAATAGAGTCTTTCTCCAAGTTCGTCTCAAAGGAGTTGCAAGATCCCTTTGCGTAAAGTGACTAGGCTTTATTCTAGGAACTTCCTCTATGGATAGGAAAGTTGCTAAACTAAGCCTATGACTTTCTCAGGAAGAGGAGGAACAGACTGGGGAAGGAAATGAAATCATCCCTGAGCATCTCGGTTTACATCACAGATGGAGTAGATTAGAGAAGCAGGAAGGGAAGAGACTTTGGTTAATGGCCATGGAGAATCGACACAAACTCAGCCTAGACAATGAGGAAACTGGGATACATCGTAAAAGAGCTCCCATACCTTGGATCATACATAGATCAGAATGGGGACTGCAGACAAGAAATCAGAAGATTAGGAATGGGGAGGGCAGCTATGAAAGAATTAGAAAAGATCCTAAAAATATAGATAAGTTGACTCAAGCATTTTGGGTCAATATTTTGACTGTAATTTCTAGATTTATGCATGAGTGTATATAGTAAATTACTCATATGGTCTTCCACCCACTCTATTAGGCAAGATCTTTCCATCTGCCTTTGTTCATCAGTGACCATAATTAAAACTGAACTTGTCACATCATCACCATACCCACAAATTTTGCATTTCTATGGCTATTCATATAGTCTGCCTATAAAGGTCCTACCTGGGCATCACTTCACTCCATGCATCTGAGGAAGTAGGCCAAGGGGGGAAGGAGACGGGTGGCACGGGGCCTCCCCGGGGAGCTGAGGATCGGGGCCGAGGTATCCGCACACCTCGGCCCCGCGGCGCAGCGTCCCAGGCACAGGAAGGAGTCCTAAAATAGCGCTCCTTCCGCAAGACGCCGAAGGTGTGCCGCAAAAGGCGTCCGGCGCACCTTTGGCACCTCTTCCGCTGCAGCGTGTGCGGACGCTGCAGCAGAAATGTGTCGTCAGAGCGCCGGCCGTGCGGAGGGCCGGCTGCTCCGACGACGTTTTCGGGAAGGGGTTGGAGCGCCCAGCGTGAGGCTGCCCCTCCCCTTCCTGGCCTCGAAAACGGGGCTTTGCGCCGTCTGCTTAGGCCCCAAGTCTACAAAAACGTATGCTACAACATCTTTGCACAGTTAGTCTCAAAGGTGCTGCAAAAATTCTTTGCATACTGATATTCCAAACTAACATGGCTATGTCTCTGAAGAGTGATTGTTTTGTCACTTTTCCAGCACGTGAGCAGAAAATTTCATAGACTTGATGGCCTCTTGGAAAAAAGTGATTCCGGAATATGGATTAATGGGCTTGATTACGATGGAATATCTCATGTTACTCCTCATATACCTGAACTCAATGACTCTATTAGAACAAAATGTGAGGAAGAATCACCTCTTTGTGGCTTACCCTGGATCCTTCCTGTGGACTATTTATTCAGGTTGGTACTAACGTCTCCTCAGTGAAAGATATCTGTTGTTGGTTTTGTAAAGGGACTAGCAATGGATGGAAGACTTCCTAAAAACCAATTGATGCCTTCAAAGCTAAGCAGTTAACTAATTATATTTAAATTGGGAGTATGCAGCTATGGTGTACCTTAGAGCCAAATCTTTACCTATCACTAGCTTCACCAGGGCCAGAAGTACTTACATAAATATACACCAGAACTATAAAAATTCTGTAGATGGCCAGAAGCACCAGTTCTGATTTTTTGGTTTTTGTTTGAGGGAAGCAGAGCCTACTTTACTACTCCTTAACATCAACATAGGGAGATACAGGCTTTCAGATTTAATCATCATCATCGTCGTCATCCCATCCTTCTCCCAAAACTGGGACTCAGGGCGACTCACAACCTAA
Organism: Phrynosoma blainvillii; assembly: GCA_026167975.1. NCBI lineage: Eukaryota > Metazoa > Chordata > Lepidosauria > Squamata > Phrynosomatidae > Phrynosoma > Phrynosoma blainvillii. Next base: position 113,937,289 of record JANUYF010000002.1, on the reverse strand, counting down.
ACTCTGTAGGGCTTTACAGATGAGAAATAGTGCTTTGCATTGTGCCTGGGAATGAACTGTTAGCTAGTGAAGTTATTTTAACAAGGAATTAGACTTGTTTTGGAGAAGGAACCCAGTCTACAAGTACATGTGATTCTACAGCAGTTGGACACAATTGTTAGTTGTCTGTTATTTGACGTCAGTTAACTAAAGCATGAAATATCAGTTTATAGTCAAAATCTGCCCTTGTTATCATAAAGTGTTCTTATTTAGAAGTTAAATTTAGTATTACATTTTCAGCATAGCTCACTCTGCAAGCAGTGTCTTTAGTCCAAAGTGGTGTTAGTCCAGCTGTCATTAGACTTCAGTTCCCATCATGATAGGAGTAGTATTTCATCAGTCTTAAGGGCCAACTATTTCCCAGCTCTGCCAAGGAGTCCTTGGAGAGCCACACCTGCTCTCACAATAAATAAATAAATATGCCTTCAAACACCTCTAGGAGCATGGAGACATTTTCACCATGTTTTGGGATTCAGGGACCATACAAAATATGGAATTCCCCCCATATCCCCCAGTGAACATTTTGGAGAATTTTGAGGTAAAAAACAGTTGTGTTTTGTTTTTTGCAAAGATTGATTTTGACCCCTGGGGTGGCTGTGGGGCCTTTAGATTTGGTGGAAGTGCCCTCCACACCCTGTACAGTGCATTTGGGTTCATTCTGGAATGATTAGCCCCCTGGGGGACACAAAAATGGACTTGGGAGACACATGTGGCCTTTGGTCCCCACTTTGACCACCCCTGCCCTACAGCTATCCTGGACCCAAGCTGTATTGGACTTTATAATAAATAGTAGTTTGAATTGTACTCAGAAACAGACTGGTAGCCAGTGGAGCTGTTGAAATAGTTGGTTTCCCTGTAAACAGCCAGTGTGGTCTGCTGGTCTGAACATTGGACTATGAATCTGGAGATCAAGGTTCAAGACTCTGCTTGGCTATGGAAACCCACTGAGTGACCTTGGACGAGTCAAACACTCTCAGCCACAGAAAACCCCATGATCTCCTTAAGTCGGAAATGACTTGAAGGCACACAACAACCAGCCCCAGTTAACAATCCCACTGCCAGCAGTTAGGACCAACTGAAGTTCCTGAACACTCTTGAAGGCAAACTTGCTCTAGAGGTTGTTACAGTAATGTAGATTGGATGTAACTAAGGCCTGTGTAGCCAGATCAGATGTATCTAGGAATTGTTGCAGCTGACACACAAGCTTTAATTCTGCAGATGTGCTCCTAACCACTGCAGAAACCCGAGTTTCCTCACTGAGGTCTCAATTTAGGAATATACCTGAGCTGTGAACCTCTTGTCTTTAAGGGGAGTGTAACCGTAGTCCAGCTCAGGCTGAATCTCAGTTCCCTAAAGTGATTTTTGACCAACCAGGAGCACCACTGTCTTAACTAGATTAAGCTTCATTCATTCTGCTGCTGACTAACTGGTTTAGAAATGAATAGGCTTACTTAGAATTAGGTAGAAAAGAGTAATAGACCATTGTGTCCTCTGCATACAGGTGGGACCAACCTCTAAGCTCTGGGCAATCTCCCAGCAATTTCATGTGTTTAGGGGATAAAACTCAGCCCTGCAGGATCTCATAGGCCAGTGAGTCAAGCAGGAGTCCCCCAGCACTTCTGCACAGCTCACACCTCCACAAAATTCATACCTTCTGGGCTTGCGTCTCCACAAAGGAATGGAGTCACTAAGACCATGCCTCCAAGGCTCATTCCAAAGACACAGCCCAGAAGAATACCATTGCTGATGGTATCAAAATCCATTGAGAGGTACAGCAGAATCGAGAGGGACACACTCTCCTTGTTGAATTTTACATGTGGGTAATCCCCCAGTCTGACCAATACTGTCTTCATTCTCGAACAGATCTGAAACCAGAATGAATTGGATGTAGATTGATGCTCATATCATGTTGATATTCTGTGCAGGTGTAATGTCAAATGCTTTCCTTGTTGGAACTCTGCCTTGCTGTAAAAAGGCACTGGCCACTCCCCAGATGGCTTTTCCAGTAAGCTAACAAAAGGGAGGAGCCAGAACATGTGGGAAATCTCACCTCTCAGAGGATATTGTCCATCTTTGGGAACCATACAAAATTAATCTAAATCAGTGATTCCAGTATAATGTCAATAATTTAAATTTTATCTTAATATTTGCAATTTATTGTTTTCATTGGAAATTTTTAAAATTATATTGAAAGCTATCTTGCATTCTGATCCTGAGAAAAAGGTGATATAGAAATCAAATCAATAAATAATTTAAGGCATTTTAAAAGGCTATTTTGAAGAGTCACACTGATTTTTAAAAAGCACAATCGTTTTCTTATAGAAAGAATTGGTATCTTCCTGCTCCAGCAACCACTCCCAAAAAACCTGTCCACTTTCAGCTTCTCTCCAAAGAACAAATGCCTTGGGATTCTACAAAGTTAACCTTTGAAGTGTCAGGTGAGTTATAATGACCATCACTCCTTCTTTTGTAACTTTTCAGTGGAAGATATTCTAGATTCTGGAAATGCAGTTCTCCAGTAAAACAAGGTACACTGTTTCTCCCTGGTAACTTGTGTTCTGTTTTTTGTTTTTGTTTTTAAAAAACACCAGAAGTGGTCTTCCAGTCACTTCCAGTTTGTAACCTTTCAGAGGCATCCTTTAACTCTATTTTCTCTTCTTTATTCCTGACTCTAGCACCATTATTTTCCTGATTTTAATTTTAAATACTTTCTAAACTGAATCATTTGAGAGAGGGAGTAATTGCCCAATCAGTTGGCAAGGCAGGAAATTAAAAACTGAGGAAAGAGGGGTTGGAGGCAATAGTTGGACCATTTCTATCATGTCCCATTTGGCTGGCAAAGAAAGTAGCATGGCGTTCCCTGTCTTCAGATTGACAATCTAAATTTAAGACCTTATACAAAAGGACTAAGGGAAGGTGAAGGAGAAAATAAGAAGAAAGACTAGGGTGCCATTCTTTTAATGAATAGCTAGATCAGGCCTGCACAACATATGGCCTGGGGGCCACATGTGGCCCACAGAGATGTGGAACAACTTCAAGGCTCTTCTACTGCACAGCCTTCTGAGGAGAGGGCAATGTGGAGAAGGAGGAAGAAGGGCGGACGCTCGCCCTACAAAGCTGTTCTGTTGCTCGGCTTTCTTCTGAGGAGAAGGCCAGATGGAGGAGGAGGAGGAGGAGGAAACACTCACCCCTCAAGGCTCCTCCACTGTCCAGCTTTCTTCCAAGGAGAAGGCCAGGTAAAAGAGGAGGATGGGCAAACGCTGCCCTGCAAGCCGCCTCTGCCATCTGGCTTTCTCTTGAGGAAAAGGCCTGGTGGCGGTGGTGGAGGAAGACGGGCGAACACTCACCCTGCATGGATCCTCTGCTGCTTGGCTTTCTCCTAAAGAGAAAGTCAGGTGGGGGAGGATGGACAGATGCTTGCCCTTCAAGGCTCCCCCTCCACCTGAAATTCTCCTGAGGGCAGTGGAGGAGAAAGAGGGGCCAGCGCTCACCCCACATGGCTCCTCTGTTGCTTGGCCTTCTCCCGAGGAGGTCTGGATGGAGGAAGAGAAGGGCAGGCAAGGCTCCTCCACTGCTCAGCTTTCTCCTGAGGAGAGGGCCAGGCAGAGGATGATGATGATGGAATTAATATTAAAAATATTAGTAATTAATAATTATTATTAATATTTAATTAAAACCTATCTGTGGCCCAAAGAAGTTTAGCCTATTTAATTTTGGCCCCTTCCTGCTGCCAAGTTCTGCAGGTCTGAGCTAGATTGAAGTGGTTCAGGCAGCCTACTGGAACGGCTGCTGCCGAGTGGTGGTTGAGAGAGTGTGAAAACCAGTTTACTCTACATAAGCAGGGGAACAGATGCCCTTTCTAAGTGCCCTTAGCATAACTTAACCAGCTTGTTGGTAGTGTGAGTAGTGTTGGTAGTGCTTAGTTTCATTATTATAGTTGTAATCCTGTACTCACCCAGGATTTTGAGGGTTTTTTCTTTCGTTCTCCTTTTCAGTAAACTTGTATAGGGTTGCATGATTTGCCTCCTTTTTAGAAGGTTACACATAGCAGGCACACTGAAACAAGCCATTGGAACATCAGAAAGTTAGCTCCAGGCTGAAAAGAAATTTATGGCATCTCCTCAGGATGTCCTGGTTGCTTTTCTTTTCGTTTTTAAATCAACATTTCATGTAGAAATCTCTGTCTGCCTGATGATTTAGGTCCAAGTCACATGTCACTGTACCTTCGACCGCACCAAGGGTCAACTCTTTCCCGGTGGTCTCTTGGAGATGGAACTCCTATGGCTAATGCTGTTGGTGGGGATTACTTTGTGTTTTATTCTCATGGGCTCCAGGCCCTGCCATGGCGCTTCTGGATAGAGTTGAAGGTAAGGCCATCTAAACACTAAACCATCTTTTTAAGAACTCCATCTCTGATTCCCTTAAGCTGGTTTGCATAGCTTGGCTTTTAGATGACAGCTCCTAGGATTTTCCAGTCAGCATGTCAGTTGTCATGAATCCTGGGGGATTTTGGAAGTTGTGATCTCCCAAAAACCTTTTCCAAGCTCTGTTTTGTTTTTTTGAAAACAGTGTATTGATAAATGTTTGTCTTTCTTGATTTGTGATTTATACTGTGCTGCTTCTTGACTCTTCATAACATGAACAGAGAGTACTGTTTTCTGAAAAGACATGTACCTGCAGACAAATTGAGTATATTGTGTGCAGTCAAATCAGAAGATGGAAGTGAGGGTTGGTACTCCAGAGATGCACCCAGAGAATTAACATTGCAGTCCTGTCCCCATGCTCCAGAGGATTCATGAGGGCTTACCTGAGTAGATATGAATGCCTTAAAGACAGCAAATCCTGTCTGACCTTGGAAGAAAAGTAGGATCAGCCCTGGTTAATACATCGATAGGAGACTGCCAGAAAAGATCAGGTACTGTAGGTTAGATTTCTTAGGAAAGAACTGGCAAAAACGCTGTGGAATTCATTGGGTTGCCATAAGTTGCTAGGCAACTTGAAGGGACATATACATGCACAGATATTAATATGCTGTCCCTTTAAGATATCTATCTTGGTCCAAATACTAAGCATCTGAAAATCTTCTGAAAATAATAGAAATTCTGTCTTCCTATATAGAAGTACTGTAGTTTGTTTATTTGATTGGTTTCTAGGCTGCCTTTCAAGAGCATCAGTTTCCCATGGTGGTTTACAGTACAAAAGCAATGCAGTACAACAAACATGTTGATAGAATCATATTAAATATATAACAGTTTCACATAAAATTAGCACCAGAATCCACATGCATCAAGTTCCCCTGGAGAAACAGTTGGATTTTTTTGTTCAATGCTTAGTGGCCACATCCAGTTCAAGGTCATGGAAGTGGAGTTGCTCATGTGGTGCTGTGTCCCATGAGGATGCACATTCTGGGCCAAGGCACATCTGTCTTCCTCTGCTACAATTATAGTTGGTTCTCCTTTGGTTGCACATCCAGGGATTGGTTGTACGTTTAGTTGTGCAATATTGCCATTCTACTCAAGATTGACAAAGAGATCGATCACAGATTAGCAAAGGCATATAGCGCATTTGGAAGACTTTACAAAAGAGTCTGGAGTAACAAACACCTGAGGCGGAGCACAAAAATCAGTGTGTATAGAGCCATTGTACTGTCTATTCTCCTTTATGGGTCTGAAACATGGGTCACCTATCGCCAACACTTACGACTCCTCGAACGCTTTCATCAGCGCTGTATACGCACAATCCTAAATATACACTGGACTGACTTATGTGACGAATGTTGCTGTCCTTGAGCAAGCAGGGATCACCAGCATTGAGGCCATGCTATTGAAAACGCAGCTGCGCTGGGCAGGGCACATTTCTAGGATGGAAGACCATCACCCCCCAAAAATAGTACTCTACAGTGAACTTGCCACGGGTCAGCGTAAGAGGGGCGCTCCAAAAAAGCGATACAAGGACTCCCTGAAACAACATCTCAGGCTCGGCCAAATTGATCACCAACAATGGTCCATCCTGGCCTCACATCGGGAGGCATGGAGACGCACTATCCACAGTGCTGCAGCCTTATTAGAGAAGTCACGCCGAACAAGTCTTGAAGAGAAACGACAACACAGAAAGAATAATAATAATAATAATAATAATAATAATAATAATAATAAAATTTATTTCTATACTGCCCAATGGTTACCCAATCCGGGCGGTTTACAAGTTAAAACAAATTACAATGGCAAGATATCCCTCCCCCCCTTAAAACAATATTAAATAGTGATACAATTTCAGTCACAACCCGGAAACATCACCCAAGGAGATCTTCTGCTGTGCTTTCTGCAACAGGACTTGTTTATCTCGGATTGGCCTTTTTAGTCATCAGCGCGCTTGCAAAAAGCGTGGGATGAGTCCTTCCTGAATCTTCGTTTGCGAAGAAAAGTCAGAGAGATTACTATTCTACTCAAGAGTTGTGTAATACAATCAGTGCATAATTCCATATGTAGAAGTTTCCATAATTCCATATGTAGAAGTTTATGTTAGGTGTAAATCAGATGTAATACAATTCTTTCTGTTCAGTAACTTGTGTGGAGCAGCGTTCAGTAACTCGTGTGGAGCAGTGTTCCCTCCACCCTACTTAAATATTAGACCGTGTGAGAGGCCCTCCATTTATTTATTTCTCACCTTTCTCCCAATTTAGGGTTGAAGTCAGTTAGTAGTTTTTGAGTTAAAATAAAATAGTTAAAATAACTGAGAGTTTTTTTTTAAAAAAAAATAAAAATATTAATTGAAAACAGTTTTTGAAAAGCAGTTTTAAATATAACATTAATGATAAAAATAAAATACAGATATAACACACCCCATTTAAAAAACCTATGCACTAAACAACACTGAAAGTCTGGTAATTTCAGTGCTAACAAAACTTCTTTCAAACTGGAGAGTGAGATATTAAAAAAGTGGCTTAACAAATTGTTTCTGAGGGAATCTGGTTATCAGTAATGATGGTTAGCATTGGTTCAAATGTAACTAGCAAAGGGTTAGGCAAAGCACAGAGCTATAGGAGTTAGGTTGCAATTCCCATTAGCTTTAGCCTGTGTCAGGGAATGATGGGACTAGTAGTCCAGTAACATCTGGAAGGGCACAGGTTTTCCATCATGGATAAAGCAAAACATGGAAGCAAAGGGGTATTTGCAGTGTAGGTAGCAGCTCCCAGGCACTGTGCTGATCCCTTGAATATAGGAGATTGGGGATATTTATATCTATGTTAGACCTTATTGTAAATACTGAACTTAATGCTTCTATTGCTTGTGAAACACAGACACATGTGGCTCTTTTGCTAACATTTGTGCAGTTTGCCTAACCTGGGTTGTTTTCTAAAACAGGTCAGTACTTGCAGTTTATCAGGAGCTTGCTTCTTTTTCAAATACTTAAAAAGCAAGAAAATGACTCACTTCTAAATTTTCCCATTACATGTAATGACTTGCTCTTTGTGCAATCTTTTCTTTATCCTAATTTCCCATTTTAGCTGGCAGCAAGATGTAAAAGTGCACATTTCTGCCTAGAAACAGCAGCCAGTTGTCTGAATCCAATCTTTGTATATTTGTGTATAGCATTCCTGATGATACACATATTAATAATTTAATACATTAAAATATTTCACTCTCACTGACACCCTTCTCTACAAAAACTATTAACATTGTTTAAGATTCTTAAATGCCGTCCATTGATTCCTAAGAACTGACTGACTTAATCCTCACTCGTTTACCCCAAACCCCACATCAACCTCAACTCCCAACTGACATTCACCAGCCTTACCCCAAAAATCTCTTCAAACGTTCCACCAATCACCTCTCACTCAACATTTGATTCACTCACACCCTCCTGCCAGCTTATTACCATAATAGATAATACATAAAGCAGTTTTCTATAAAAGTCCATGACATCACATTCCTGCCCCAGGAGCAGCTGTTCTTCTCAAGAGCAAGATGTGCTTCCTATCTTGTTCTATCAGAAAATCCAAAATGCTCCCCTATCAGGAAGTCAGTTCCCAGTCACTTCTAAATCTACATGGAGGCAATAGGGCAGCCCTCAGAGTCCCAGGGCTAGAAAAATTACTCCTGGAGCCTTGGCGTTTACTGTAAAAAAATTGAAAAGTCAGAGTCTAAAGTCATGTTCCTTGCCCTTGCATCAAGATTCACTTAAGTAGCATACCCCTTTCAAGAGAATTTTTTTAGCCATTTGGTTACCAGTGGCATGAAGGAATAGTTTCCTTCCTCCAGTAATGAACAAATCTGTAGCTTTCCCTCCCCTTTGCTCATACATACATATCTGTGTGTTTGGGTTTACACTCCTACCATATCCTAGTGCCTTATTTTTTCAAAGCACTTGCATCCTTTGTTAGATAAAGTATAAGACATGCAGCAGGCAACCTGAGGCACTTCAAATGCTTTGCCTTACAACTGTCTTTGGTTAGAGCTCTTTTACTAAGGCTGACGAGGGTTGTAGTCTAAGACATCCAAAGAGCATAAAGCTGTCCACCTCTAATTTTCCAACAGATTGGAAAATATCAATATACATCCCCATCCACAAAAAGGGAGACACAAGAGACTGAAGCAACTATAGGACCATAGCACTGATCTCCCATGCAAGCAAAATTATGCTCAAAATTCTGCAACACAGACTCCAACCATACATGGAGAGAGAAATCCCAGAGTTCCAAGCGGGGTTCAGGAAAGGAAGAGGCACTAGGGACCACATTGCAGACATACGATGGCTAATGTAGCGCACCAGGGAATTTAAAAAAAAAAAAAAAAGATCAGCATGTGCTTTATTGACTATAGCAAAGCCTTGGCAACATGAAAGGCTATGGAATGGCCATTTCCCCACACACACCCCATCGGCCCGCAGAAGACCCAGGGATCCCCGGCCCATGCCCAGGTAAGGGGAACTTGCTGACCCCTGATCTAAGATATGCAAATGACACCATAGTACTAGCAAAAAACCTCACAGACCTGGAACACCTACTAAGGAAGATCAAAGAAGAAAGTGCAGAAGCAGGCTTAATGTTGAACATGAAGAAAACAAAATAATTACCACCAAGGACTTCACAAGTTCAACCTAGACAATGAAGAAATAGAAATAGTAAAAGAATTCTCATACCTGGGATGAAACATTGATAGAAATGGGGACTGCAGTCAGGAAATCAGAAGAAGACTAAGAATGGGGAGGGTGGCTATGAAAGAACTAGAAAAGCTTCTACAATGCAAAGATATACAACTCAGCACAAAAGTTAGAATCATACAAGCCATTGTATTCCCTATTACCATGTATGGAGGTGAGAGCTGGACAGTTAAGAAAGATAATAGGAAGAAAATCAACTCCTTTGAGATTGGGTGCTGGAGAAGAGTGCTAGGGATCCCATGGACAGCCAAAAGGACGAACAAGTGGATCCTAGAGCAGATCAAGCTGGAAACTTTCCTGGAAGCCATGATGACCAAACTGAGGCTGTCATACTTCAAATGCATCATGAGAAGAGGGGACTCTTTGAAAAAAACAATAATGCTGGGGAAAGTGGAGAGAAGTAGGAAAAGAGGAAGGCCACATGCTAGATGAATGGATTCTTATTAAGGAAGTCACAGGTATAAAGGTGTTGCAGGATTTTAACAGAGCAGTGGAGGACAGAGGGTCTTGGAGATGTCTCATCCATAGGGTAGCCATGAGTTGAGATCGACTCAAGGGCAGTTAACAACAAAAAATAGTGGAAAGATGTTAATATCTTGATTTAGAAATATAACCAGCAATAGTGTGTCTTCTGCCTGTAGTGGGAAGGAGTAAATTCATTGTGCTGGCAATACCCTAATGCCAGTCTCTCTTCAAACTTTAGCATAGGCTAGAAGCATAAACATTATATCAATTTTTATACACGTCTCCTCCATTTATTCTCTTCATGCAGTCTCCCACATGTTTAAACAGCAGAACATTTTGGAAACATATTGTCAGTCTAATGCCACTTCTGTCTCAGCCCATTAAATAATTTGGAACTCCTAATTTGTTACTGCATTACAATGGCATCACAACATCACGACTCACTTTTTTGGTTGTTGAGGCTAACCAAATCCACCTACAAACCCATCTTGTAAGCACTGTAGCCTACTCCCTCAAACAATACTACTGTATTTCACATTCTTGGGGAACAGCCATATCAGGGCAGATGCATCCAGCTACTTTCCATTAGCTGGCCTTGTTGTAAGGGCTTCACTTCCATGAACATCTTGAGGATGTCCAGCTAAAAGAAATTCCCCTCTGACAATATGGAAATGGTCATGTTGGGGCAAGAGGCTACACTGCTTACAAGGTGGGTGTGGGGGAGTGGCCTTGGGAGATGTGGTTACAGAAACTTAGGACCACCAAACGCAGTATCCAAACACGAATCAAGAAACATGAGAGACACTGCAGACTGGGCCAGCCAGAAAAATCAGCAGTAGCAGAACACATCATAAACCATCCTGGGCATAAAATGCTGTTTGAAAACACTGAAATTCTGGACCATGCCAACAACTATCAGGTCAGAATGCACAGGGAAGCCATCAAAATCCACAAACACTTGGATAACTTCAACAGGAAAGAAGAAACCCTTAAAGTAAACAAGATATGGCTACCAGTCCTACAAAATAAGAAAATTGGCACTCAGCAAATGCAAATGGAAAACCAACCAGGGTCAGGGGCTTTCCCAGCAGACAATAGCAGACAATCTCCTTGATTGCATATCCTCACCTGGAAGCCATGCCATTAACAACAGAACAATACCTATTCAACACAGAACAACACACAGTTCACCTGGGAACCATTCCTCTCTACCCAGGGTCTCACAGTATATATAGACCCATTCTCTTCCATTTCAGTTTTCTCTGAAGATGCTAGCCACAGATGCTGGCGAAACGTCAGAAAGAAACTCTTCTAGAACATGGCCACACAGCCCGAAAAAACCCACAAAAACTATAGAAACTTAGGAGTTTATCACACGGGGAGTCCTGTGCAGAAACCCTGCTTTAAAGTAGAAAAAAACGCAAAAGCGGAAGCAATTTATTAACAGGATTTCCCAGTGTGAAAAGTGAAAGCGATGTTAAAATGGGGTTAATCCGAACGGAAACTGCTTCTTTTTACTGTTGGAAAAACCCGAAAGTAAAAAGAAGCAGTCAATGAGGGGTTTCCGTTCGGATTAACCCCATTTTAACAGCGATGTCATCTGAAAAAACATCCGCTTTTGCGGGTTTTTTCTACTTTAAACCCCCGTTTCCGCACAGGATTTCCCCCATGTGATAAACTCCTTAGTTACATGGTAGATAGATTTTTCCCAATCTCAGCCATTGTTCAAGCTTTTTTATCAGATGCAGGTTGGGTTTCCAGTTTAACTCAGAATGTGTGCTTGCCACTGTGCAGCCTGATTGTTGCTTGTCTCCTTTTGGTTCCCTGTCGCTTGCAAGCTTTGAGCCTGCTGAAATGCATGTTTTTGTTCTCTGTGCAAGCATATGTCTGCTGAGTGTAATATTATGACCATGCAGTGCTGTGTGGTTGATAAGGGTGGTTAAAATGGATTGTATCTAGAAATAATGAAGATTGAGCTAATCAGTTTGTTCTTTTCTGTTTTTCAGGCCTCGGAGGAGCCTACAAAAGGGATGGTCACCCTTGCTATTGTTACCCATTATTTCTTTGGGGAGGATCAGAAGTCACCTCAATTACATGCCTTAATAGAGAGATTTCCCAACTGGACCTTTCCTTCAGGCTGGGTCTCTACTTATGACCAATTTATCTTTTAATCCAGCAGTAACACAAAAGTCAGTTGTTGTCCATACATTGTTGGATGTGATTTTTGTTCACAGAATGTTTGGGCAAGTTGGATAAGGTGGTATTATTGACAATACTACAAAAATAATTTAGCCACAAGTGTATTTCTATGGCAGCTGGAATCCTTTAAAAACAACAACAACAACCCTTATATTTCCTGCTTGGGCAGGAAAGAGGAGTCAGTCTTTTATGCAAAATATCTCCTTTTTCTCCCACTTGAATGGCCAGTTCACCTTTTGTGTGCTTATTGTGAAAACTGCTATTTGGAAAGTGGCATTAGAATAGCCCTCCTGGGCATTTTGCAATAAGAGAGGCTTTGTGTAGAAACTCCAAGCACAATGTATAGTAGTACTTCACAGGCTTTAAATAACACACCTGCTGCCATCCCTTAGCATTGTAATTTCATCTGTTCTAATCAACCAAAAACTGTGGCTCAGAGACTTTTTAACACTGTACATCATGAAAAATAAGGAAGAAGCAATGGTGATCGCAGCTTGGCAGGACTGATGCCCATTTTGCTTACAATCAAAAGTCCTTTAAATTGTACAGCCAGAGAACATGGTGTGTAGGTTCCAAATTTTCCATGTGCTATTTTTTTTCTGGAGTTTTTTTCTTGAACTGTATGTATCCTCACTTGATCCTTGTATTAATGCTCTACTGGAGTGTCTTTTGAGTAGAGCCTGGATCAGAGTCACCATCTTCTGCTCTCTTCTTCTCCATGGAAATCAGTCAACACGAAGGCTAGTCACACAGAAACGTCCAATGCAAACACATAGCACTGTTCTGTATACTTCTAAGCACTGAACCACCACTTTGGCCTTCTGTGTGTGTTTTGTGATTTTGTTTTGGGTAATCTGTTGATGAGTAGTTGTCTAATACCTTGTGTGCAAAGGGATCTTGTAGCACCATTGATACTAACTGAAACAAAGAAGCTGGTAGCATGAGATGCATCTGAAGAAAGAGACTCAAGTCTACGAAAGACAGTTACGTCTTTCTCACAGTTAGGGCCTTTACAGCCAGCCAGAAATAATGCAGCTTGACGCCACTTTAACTGTCCTGGCTCAGTGCTAGGGAATCATGGGAAATGTAGTTTATTGTGGCACCAGAGCTCTCTGACAGAGAAGGCTTAATGTCTCAGAAAAAACTACAATTCCCATGATTCCCTAGCACTGGGCCAGGGCAGTTAAAATGGCCTCAAGCTGCATTATTTCTGGCAGTCTGTAAAGGGCCTTAGTCTCAAAGGTGCTGCAGGATACCTTTGCACACTGATTTTCCAGACTTAGGGGGGTTGCAGACTGCCAGAAATAGTGCAAATTGAGTCCACTTTTAGGGTTAGGGTTAGTGCTAGGGAATCATGGGAATTGTTTTTTTTCTAAGACGTTGAGCCTTCTCTGTCACAGAGCTCTTGTGCCACAATAAAATACAGTTCCCAGGATTCCCTAACCCTAACCGTTGACTCACTTTGCACTATTTTTGGCAGTCTGCAACTCCCCTAACATGGCTACGGCTTTGAACTCTGTATTATTTATTTGATTTCCTTTGAGTTTTTCATATTGACTTAAAAGCTGTGAGCTTTTGTTGGTTTGGGAAAACTCCTTGCATTAGTACTTTAGTCCCATGCCTGAATATCTAGAAAGTGCTTTTTATTAAAGATGTTCAGCTGAGGCTGTTGAGAGAGAGAGAGAGAGAGACTTGGGAGAGTTCAGTATGAGTATCTGGTAAGAGAATTGCTATTGTTTCCTCTTTTCTCTCAAATTTCAAAATTTCAATCCTATTGTCTCAGAAAGCATCACAGGGACTAGTAGAGCACTATCTCTTCAGTTCACAGAGAGAGGACCATATGCACAAGCCTGCCTGTTGTTGGCCAGGAAACATTTGGTGCTCCAGACAGGCAGAAGGGTATTGTGGGGGAGAATCATACCAAGCCAAGTCTTGGAACTGCAGGATATGAAACACTCCTGTTTCTCCAAACTAACAGTGAGGAGCTGTATTCAAAGAGATCTTGTAGCGCTTTTGAGACTGAGTGAAAGACACTGGAACATAAGCTTTCATAGACCTGGTCTGCTTCCTCGAATGGTGAAAGCTTGTGCTACAATGTCTTTTGATCAGTGTCAAAGGTGCTACAAGATCCCTTCTATGCTAATATTCCAGACTAACGCAGCTGTGTCTCTGAATTCTGCCATCAAGGAACTGGTAAACTTAATTTCCCTTCCTTTTGAAACAATGGAAATGGATAGGGAAGAGAGCAAGCCAGACAACAGAACCAAAGGCGAAAGAAAAGAAGAACAAGTGAAAAGGCACTCCCTTCCTTGCTTTCAAGATTCCCTGTAGTACCATTCTTTGTTTTGCTAAAGTAAATTCCAAAGATTTCAGTTCATGGGGAAAATTATTTCCAAAGGCAGATATGTTGATGACCTTTCTTTCCATTCATTTATCTAGAGCAGAAAGGTGGCTGCGAGCAAGTCTCAGTAATTAGGAGCCATCAGGAAAGGACACAACAAACCACACAATGGCTGGAATCCTCTTGCTATGACTTATGCTGGCATAATGGGAGGGCCAAAGAAAGGTTAGGTATTTTTTGGAGGTTGAGCAAAAGGTATGCAGTATCTTCTTGCATGTGGTTTTTCCCTGCTGTAGCTCTGCCTCCTCCAGTCCAAACGGCCACTAACTGGGCAAAGGTATGGGCCAGGAGGCCCTTGTTACAGAGTTGCCTGGTTGGATGCTGCCATTCTCCTGGACCATTATGTAAGTGTGGTGCTGGAGCTCAACAATTTGCCAGCGTTAAGTAGCATCTTGGCCAATGTGTTTAAAATTAAATATCTGATGTATTTGCACATGATAACAAACTGGGATAGGCATGTCAAACTCTCAAGGAATGCTTTTTTTTTTTGGAGATCTTTTGGGAAAACATTTTAGTTAAGTATCTCAGACGGCAGGCTGGCCAGTCTTCTGCCCTTTAAAGTTCTTTTCCTACCCAGTTTCCACTTCTAAGGAGGGAGAACCTTTTATGTCATTTGTGCAATGTAGGCTGGATTGTCCCGCGACAATGAAAGATGTAAAAACAGCACTTGGCAAAATATTCATATACAAGTTCTTCCATATGTGGCATGTAGATTATAATAAAGTAACTACTGAGTATATTTTGGTAGAGCACTGAAAGAAGAGCAGTGCTGGGAGACTGTAATTGGGTGTGAGCTTATGCCGAAGTCACTGAGGGGATTCATCCTGTGTAGGAGCTTCTGCAGGGAAAAAAGGTATATTCATAAGGGAAGGACAGCGTGGGAACTTAATGTTTAGACAGCATTTATCTGGAAGCAAGTTCCAGTCATGGTGCTTCCAAGTAAAAGCTATTAGAACAGGCTACTAGTCCAAACCATGGTACTTAGCTTGACTATCAAGTGAGCTATATTTTTCCATTTAAGTAAATTCTCAAGATAACAAATTACTTGTCATTTAAAAAGAAATGCTAGTAGTTCCAAATTGCATTAGTATGAACTTGCAGCACTTTTGAGACTGAGTGAGCTTCACTGTCTTGGAAAAGTATAAATGTAAGTCACAAGCAGGCTTGCAGAAATGCACATTTAGACATTACGTTAAATGCTGGAGGCATTTAACTCTCCTCATCTTTCTGTGTTTTGTGCCATCAGAATGATGCATTTTACTGCCTCAACTCCACATCATTAGTTGCCAGTAGCAAAGAAATGCAACCTGTCACGACAGCAGGACACATGTACAGTTTTACTTGGCATTATGTAGTGACAAATACAGAGCTCCGGTTTAGTGCAATATGTCATTTTAGCCTTAAATACCAGCATTGCTTTATGTACTAAACTCAAATATTTCAAGCAAAGCTGACCAAATGTAGCCTCTAGTAACATATGCATGAAATCTTTGTTTCCAAAGCTGCTGATCTTGCATGCAATATTTCACCTTCAACTTGGAAATTTTCCTAGGGGAAAATGAACAGTTGTAGATCAGGGGTAGGCAACCTTTCCCCTTTAAGGGCCGAGGGACTTCAGCTCCCAGAATCCCAGGAGCTATTGGCCAACATGGGACTATTGGCCAACATGGCTGAGGCTTCTGGGAGCTGAAGTCCCTCGGCCCTTAAAGGGGAAAGGTTGCCTACCCCTGGTGTAGATAGTTTGCATCTCTTAATGTATTGCTCTAGCAATGTGTGTTTAAAATCTCAGTGCACTGTTTTGTACAGCTTGTGCTCTCCAGCAAACCCAGCTTGGAGAATGTCTACATCTGTACAAGAGAAATGTACAAAACCTTTCCCAAACTGATTTACATCGTGCCTCTAAACTTGGGTAAGATTTTTTTAAATGACTCTGCATGATGTATATTTTTTTAAAAATGGAAAATACCTAAATTTCTTAGTGCATGCTTGGAATATCAGGGCAAATAACAACTATTACGTTTTGGAAGGAAAATGTTGCCTAACTCAGGATGCATCTTTTATGAAGTAACTGAATGCCATGTAGGATGCCTTTTTGGTGAATTCTTGCCTTTGAAAACAAATACTTAATTGTTCAGTACATGAATTCTTTTATTGACAATTCTAACCTGTCTTCCTTAGTTTAAACGTTACACTGAAAGCCCTTAGACAGAGCTATTCAGTTTAAAAGTTCTCATCTACAAAAGGAGTCTGTGTGGGGAAAAACCCTATTGATTATTGCATTTATTGCAAAGCTACTTGATTTAATTTAGCTTAACTGTGGACTTGGTTTTTTGTAAGTAAAAGATAATTAATCTGTGCTTCTACTATAATACTGCAGATTACATTTAGAGGCTCTATAAAACAAATATAGATACTGTGATGGGGAAACAGCTTAGCCCTCTCTCAGCTGTGCTATTGTGTGTGTGCAAGAGATATTTCTTTGCATTCACATTCCAGGTGTGAGCTCTCAGTTGTTCCAAGTGAGTAATGTAATTAGCAATGCAATCCTATATGTCTACTCAGAAGTAAATCTCACTGAGTTCAGTAGGGCTTATTTCCAAGTAAGTGACTATAGGACTGCATTTTAAGAACTACAGGCTTATTAGCATCTTCTGTTTTGAGAACTAGGTCATACTTTAACAGATGTATGTCAGAACAACTATGGAAGAAACTCACAAGAGGCCAAAATGAAAATGGAATGTATGTAAAAGATAACCAATGATAAATAAAATGATTTTATGAATAAATGTGTTTTTCCCCATTTTGTCCTCTGTTAGGTCCATTTTACTATGACTAGAATCAAGGATGTTATTCACAATTAATTTTATTTTCTGCCATGGGACACTTATACTACTAGCAGTGTCAAATAGCATTTGTCACTAGAGCTGTATTTAGGTATGATTATGGAAATAGTTCATAACCAGCAGCTTTATTAAAGCTGTAATTATACCTTCACACTAGAATATATAAAGTACAGTCCTCTATGTTCACAGCTTCAATTATCTTATTAACTGTCAAGTCATTCTTGACCCATGGCGACCCTATGGATGAGACATCTCCAAGACACTCTATCCTCCACTGCTCTGTTTAATTCCTGCAACCCCTTCATACCCGTGACCTCCTTAATAGAGTCCATCCATCTGGCATGTGGCCCTCCTCTCTTCCTACTTCCCTCCACCTTTCCCAGCAATATTGTTTTTTTTCCAAAGAGTCCTCTTTTCTCATGGTGTGTCCGAAGTATGAGTCTCAGTTTGGTCATCTTGGCTTCCAGGAAGGTTTCCAGCTTGATCTGCTCTATGACCCACTTGTTTGTCCTTTTGGCTGTCCATGGGATCCTTGGCACTCTTCTCCAGCATCACATTATCTCAAATGCATTGATTTTCCTCCTATCTTCTTTCTTAACTGTCCATCTCTCACATCCATACATGGTAACAGGGAATACAATGGCTTGTATGATTCTAACTTTTGTGCTGAGTTTTGTATCTTTGCATTTTAGAAGCTTTTCTAGTTCTTTCATAGCCACCCAATTATCTACAGCTTGAAAATATTTTCTAAATGTATAAACAGCAAACCTTGATTTTACCATTTTATATAAGGGATACCATTTTACTATGCCATTGACTATAATGGGACTTGAGCATCCACAGATTTTGGTATCCACAGGGGGTCCTAGAACCAAACACCAATGGATGCTAAGGGCCCACTGTTCTTGCATGTATTTAAAAAAAAATTAAAATTGGGAGGTGAAGGAGTTAAGTCTTGGAATAATACAGGTTTTGGAAAAGGGATAGTATTATAGGGGATTATCGCACTACATTCTTAAAGCACTGCTATTCCACTCTTAACTGCTCTGGCTGCCTCCTGTTGTATTCTGGAGTTTGTAGTTCAGTGAGGTCTAAGAACTCTCTGGCTGAATATTCTTAATGCCCTTCCTTAAACTGCAAATTCCAAAATGCAACAGGAGGCAGCCAGAACAGTTAAAGTGGAATAGCAACGCTTTAAGAGTGTATTGCGATAGTCTAAACCATGATGGTAGTGAACCAAGGGGTTATGTCAAATGCAGCAGAGAGAGCAAGAGCAGCGGATACTTTTTGGCAGCAAGACCGTTGTGATCTTAGCATGGGCAGTTGCCATAGAGGGCATGAACAGAGTTGCAGTAAAATCAAATGGTAGTAAACATGACACACAAAGAGCTGGGGAAGCAAAGGACAATGGGCAGCTCAGCCACTGGTGAGGGAGTGTCGAGTGAAGGTATTTTGTGGATGGGGGAAAGATTGTGGCATCTTTGAATATGGTAAGAAAGGTGCCAAAGAATATAAATAGGTTGATAAGATGGTAGAAGGGGATTGGAGTTATGAGTTAGAAATGCAGTCAAGCAGCCATGTAGTCTGGACAGAATACGAGCAGGAAATAAGTTGGGATGAAGATAGATGTGCAGTGATTTGAATGGTATCCATTTTATTATCAAAGGAAGGAGGCAGAAGTGGGGATGGTGAGGCTCAGGAACAGATCTCTGTGACAGGATGTGGCTCAGCACAGTAATATTGCTTTGGCAAAAGGAAAATGATTCAGAAAAAATCAAGAATTCCTCTGACAGCAAGAAGAGCAGCCAAAGGATTCCACAGTGAGCCTTAGGGAGAATGAAACTGCAAGCATATTCTCAGGATCTCTATAGCAATAGTGGGTGGGTGGGTTGTCTCAGTGAAGTGGAAGCTAAAAATTACAATATCTCTAGCCCCCTGATTTAGTATATTGAAGAATTTCAGGTAAATACAAATGCCTAAGCACTGTAGTTAAAGTGCTATGCACTGACTCCTGTTGCACCCAGTGCTCACTTACTGGGCAGCAGCTGTTGCGATCCGTTTCCCTGTTGCTTGGGAAGCAGCTCCTCTTCCTCCTGTGAATGTGATAGGAAGAAGCAGGACCCCTCTTGCAAGGACCCCCTTGTGCCAGAGATCGCTCATGAGTGGGACTGGGACCGTCAGTCAACTGTTTCCTGAACAATGGGAACAGACTGCCATTGATTGTAATGACTGCTGCCTGAAAAATGGGAATTGGAGGACTTTTACGGTCCCTATGTATCTCCCTAAACTAAGGGCTGCATAGGGATTGTGATAGCAGATATAAGACGGTGTATAAGACGACTGGGCGTATAAGACGACCCCCCACTTTTCTAGTTAAAATATAGAGTTTGGGAAGAGTATGACTTCCAAAACTGTTGTTGTTGTTGCTGTGCACCTTCAAGTCATTTCCAACTGATGATGACACTAAGGCAAACCTATCATGAACCTCCTTATACCCGGCGTATAAGACGACCCCCCCCCACTTTAACCCCAGATTTTGCAGGTTAAAAAGTAGTCTTATACGCCAGAAAATAAGGTATTTGGAACTGGTCAGCAGGATTCCAGCATCCATTTCTAACTATCTGGCCCACTTTGTTCAGCTGACAAATGCAGTTCACCATTGCCAACTGGAACAGATCAAAAAAGTATTTCTCACTTGTGAGAGACCTTCCTAATGATAGCAAATTTTAAATCGCTTAGGAAGCTTATTTGTGGACAGCTAGTTCTCTCCCACAATGTGATCAAGCTGACATGCAGCAGCAGCAGCAGCAGCAGCAGCAGTAGCTTCTTACCAGAATTTGGAGCTGCACAACAAGCGCTCTGTTCATCGCTCTGAAGGAGGGAAGAGTATTTCAATTGTCTAACAGCATAAGAAAAAAAGTTATTTAAAACTTGGGCCCTGGGGATGTTCAGTTGCTTTTAAGGAGCCCTAGCGATGCAGTGGTTAAATGCCTGTACTGCAGCCACTCACTCATAGACCACAAGGTTGCGAGTTCAATACTAGCCAGGGCTCAGGCTTGATTCAGGCCTGCATCCTTCCGAGGTCGATAAAATGAGTACCCAGCTGTTGGGGGGCAATGAGCTTACAGTTGTAAACCGCTTAGACACTGCATAGTGTGGTATGAAGCGGTATATAAATGAAGCTGCTTTGCTTTGCTTTAAATCGGGGTAGGCAACATTTTTGAGCCAGGGGCCGGGTTGCTGTCCCTCAGACAATTGGGGGGCCAAAGCACCAAAAATAAATAAATAAATATTTTAAAATTTTTAATTTAAAAAAAAATATGCATGCACACTCTCTCAGCCCCAGAAAAGCCATGGCAAAACCCCTGTGGAGATTTTGCCAAGAAAGCCCCAAGAACAAGTAATAACAAGAATAATCAGTATCATCATGGTGGGCAGTAGCGGTGGGGGTAGCGGCGGCAGCAGGACCGGCCTGGGGCCGGTCCAAAGGCCTTGCAGGGCCACATCCGGCCCCTGGGCCTTAGGTTGCCTACCCCTGGCTTAGACACTGCATAGTGTGGTATGAAGCGGAATATAAATGAAGCTGCTTTGCTTTGCTTTAAATCAGGGGTAGGCAACCTTTCCCCTTTAAGGGCCGAGGGACTTCAGCTCCCAGAATCCCAGGAGCTATTGGCCAACATGGGACTATTGGCCAACATGGCTGAGGCTTCTGGGAACTGAAGTCCCTCGGCCCTTAAAGGGGAAAGGTTGCCTACCCCTGATTTAAATAGACAGCACCAAATTTTTGGTGGGGGAGGGAGCAATTATCCTAATGGAAATTCTGTAGAGCAGAGATGGGAATCAGGTTGGCCTTCCAGATGTTGCTGACTAGGGCTCCTAGATCTTGCTGTCTACCAATCTCAGGAAACCCATATTAAACTAACCCACTGAAAGATAATTTGCACCAACGAAGGTAAACACCTGTCATACATCTTCAACTGAAGCTTTGCAGTTAGCTCACTCACTCCTCCCCCATTCTTGTATTACCTGGTTTTTTTAAAATTGCCATTCTTCCACACAGAGTTATGTTGCGTTTTGACATCAGAAAGAATTAAACCCATAAATTCTGAAGGGTGCTTTTCTAATGCAGGGGAAAGCATTCTTCTTCCTGAACAAAAAAACTGATACGTATCCCACTTGTATTATGCAAAGTATGTCAAACTAACACAAAGCTTGGAGGGCTAGGTTACTTCCACCCTTTGTCATTTTATTTTAAAGTTATTGCACATGTACCAGTACTAATGGTCTTACCAATGGTAAGAGCTAAGCAACAGCAATAAAACATATTTAGTTACATGTATCCATTAAAAGACATTAATCTTGCCTTCTAGAGAAATATACAAATTTATGACCAATATTTTTTTTTGCCTCGTTTGAATGGTCAGAACACATTACCAGGTCAAAATTCATACAGGGAATTGCATTAACAAATTGAGTAACTACCAGAGCTATGTCAGATAATGATGTTTATATTCCCATATGATAAATGATTTTGGTCCATGTCACTGTTTATTACACCCACATTATAAAAATAAGTATTAGTTTTTGTATAAAAAACTAGAAGTGTTGCATTTCCCCCCAACTGGACAGTACAAACCAACCCATATTTAAATTTTAATACTGTTACAGGTATTTAACATTATACATATTGGGAAGAGCAGAGGGAAAAAGGTACCTCAAGGCAATCATAAGATTCTGCTGCAGCCAGCTTTTCATGACATTGCTGTATTAAAGTTAAAATAAATGTTTGCAATTAGTTACAGGTGTATGCATTATAAAATATTTGCAAGGTGGCTGTTTACATATATACACTGTACACTGTAATTATGTCAATAGTAGTAGTAGTACTAATATATAAGGTGGGTCTATTTACATAAAAACTAGTTTTCAGAAAAGAATTTACAAGTGAAATAAATAAGAACCTTCAGTAATTTAAATTCTTTTTCTTTAGAATGCATCCAAATAGAACAATGACAAATGAAGCTCCAAAAAACCGATACTACTCATGAAGAGTCAAAGTCTGTCGCATCTAGTTGGAAGTGCAACTTTGCTTTTAGTTTTTCTGACGTTAATGATCCAGACATGCAAGACAGAGAGGGACACTCTCCACTGTTGTACGAGCACCAAAAGCATACAACAGTAACATTAAGAATATACAAGAGTATTCACAAAACATACAATGTATTTTACAATTCGTTCATACAAAAGCTCAGTGATATCAAACAGCATAATCTACAGAACAAACACAGCCTAGCTCCATCAGGCCATGATTTCCTTAGGCAAACTAGGCAGAATGTACCAGGTTTTCATCCTAACTAGCTTCATTTTCAATTTTTAAAACTTAGTTTCAAAAACAAGGCAATATGAAAATCAGACACGCCAAATATTGCCTTGTTCTTCGGGGCAAATGATTAATTCAAGTCCCCCCACCCCCAAACATAAGCTTACATTTTGCATCCCAAAAGAATGCAAGAATGATATTGTGCACTGATATAGAGTAGATGTCTTTCTGCATGATTAAGTACCAAAAAGAAGAAATCCGAGGTATAGAAGAGAGAATCTCAACCAGATCTATAAAATAAAATATCTTTGTATGAAAACTATAATATTGTTGCTTTCTGTGTAACCACTTTATAAAAGAAAGAGCCAAGACTGCTTATTGGGAAGCATTCACAGATTTAAGGAGGTTTTTCAGTCAGCGTGTATTTTTTTCTAAATGGCATTAAAAAAACAAATTTAGTTTAAGAGTGGTTGAAGGCATTGATTATTTTTCTCCAAAAGCAAATGCTCTCTTAAATGCCATTATTATGAAGCTGTGCTCTTCTATTAATAACATCAGCCAACCACTTCAATGTTGTTAAGACACAGTACAGTCATAACCACTTTCCTGGAGTGGATCTTCCTCCTCCTCTAGTCGAAGCATGTCCTCGTCATGTCGCACTGTGGTACTACTGCCAATGTCACTTTGAGGACTAGCACTGTGACTAGCTGAACTTCTGTTGTCTTCTGCTCTTGGACTGGCTTGTTCTGTCACTCTTGCAAGGTTCACAGGCTGAAAGGCTTCTGGTTGCACTTGTTCCTCTGCTATCTCACTCAGTTTCTGAAGTTGTGGCTTGATGACAGTTAAAAATGGCTTATACCCAGGACTACAGAACACCAAATAAGGAGAAAGGCTATTTTAGTTGTCTGAAAATTCCAGTTCAGGCTCTGACTCTTCCCTGACCATTTCAACTGAGAAATTAATGTACTATGCACCAAGCCATTTTAAGAGTTATGCTCAAAAATTAAGGATTGTGGAAAGTTATCAGGCAACCAACATCTTTCGTGTGGCTCAGATACTACTCAATTCTCCTGTATTACTGTGAATGTTGGCAGTGTACTTACACATCATCCTTAACACACATTTCAGGACACCAATAGGACAAGCATAACACTGGATATTCTAGATATAAATACAACACCTTGATTTTACACCATTGTTCAGGAAAAAATTCAGTGGAGAAAATAATTATGCTGTCAGAAAATATCTGCACCAAAAACTTAAGGTGTAACAACTATTACTAAAGGTCTCCAAACAATATCCCTCATAAGACTTTAATATTCCAGGCACGGTATTTCAAGTGCCTGACTCGAGGGGTTTCAAATTAAATTGTTAACTTTTAATAACTAATTTACAATCCATATTATTATGCACTATGCTGAATGGCATGCAGATTTAGTTGTCAGACAGACAATTGGAAATGACTAACACTAAAAAACTTACCAATCTGTTGAAGCCCATCTATCTACTGCCTGCAATCCTGTTTTAATATTCTGCAACATCTCTCCATCAACCTCAGAAGACTGCATGAGGCTAAAGACCTGGCTGATTACTGAAGATTCTCGGAGAATAAGGCCTATAATGACGCACCAATCCAGACATCCTGCTTCCATAAAAATATGAAGCAAATACCTACCAAAAAAGAAAAGGCAATGTTTAAAAAGAAGAGAAACCTTGACCATTCCATATGACTGTCTAGGAATGGCTAAAGGGACATCTCAGATACTTATCCCTCAAAACGTCAGCATGACTTACCGCAGCTGAACCTGTGATTTATGTGGCCCTTTACTGGCCAACTCCAAGGAGATATGTTCCAACTCTGATTGCGTTAAACCCAATGTAGAAAAGTTTTCATCCACCATAGTCCAGTCTCCATCCACTATAGAGCTTGTTTCTGTCAAGTCTGTGGCTGAACCAATGCTGCATTCATCACCTGTCAAAATAAAGCAAATACAGAAGTATAAAAAAGTATTGATCAGATTTTTTCAGTAGACCAATCCTAATGAGATCCAAATAAGAAAAGTAGCTTAGCAAATTTCTGTTCCTTCAATAAAATCAGGACTTGCACAAAACGACCCTGAAAGAAAATGTTCCCAGCATTACTAAACTCAAGAGCAGCATTAGATATTTTAGAGAAGTGTCGTGTAATACCCATTTGCCCCAGCCAGCAGAGCCAAAGGTTAGAGAGAGCTGGCATTGTATTCCAGCAACCTCTGGATGGTTACAGGTTCATCAGCCAAGTTTTAAAAGTGTGTTGTTTTTACTATGTTTGATTTTTTCTTTTTGTATTTAACTAGATTTCACTATATGTATGTGGGTCTGAAGGCTTCAGCTCTACACAGCCCTGCAAGCTGGATGAATAAAATATGCATGTATTCATGTTACAATTTTTAGCTACACCTTTAAGTTGATGAACATCTATATTGGCATCTTGGTGTAGTCTCAGTAAAAAAGAAACCAAATAAAATAAGGCCGAATGGCAAGGATCTCTTCACATGTGTCAATGTGTTCATTCAACTCTTGCAAGACCAAATGGAAACCTCAGTGGGGGGAAAAACTCCTTAAAAGGAGATGCATATAAATAAATGAGTATTGAGACATACATATTTTTGAAACTACATGAGAGTTACCATTTTTAGACAACTCAGGCACCCTCCACTGCAATTGAAAACATTATGCTGGGTAAAAATTAATTTCAGTGAACACTTTTTCTTAGCACTTCTCACAATCCCTTCTTTTGTGGTGTAAACACAAATGCTGCCCCTTTTACTTCTAGTGAACAACAAATCCCATAACATTTTAATTTTGAGATTTAAAGTTGAAATTTAATTGTGTAGATCCATGTAAAATGTATTCATACATGTAAAATGCATAGAATAAGCCCTTGGTATCCACCAGGACTTGACTCCAGGACCCCCCCATGGATACCAAACTCCATGGATGCTCAAGTGCCATTATATACAGTGGAATAATAAAATGGTGCCCCTTATATAAAATGCTAAAATGAAGGCTTGCTTTTTGAAATTTAGGTATTTTAAAAACATTATCAAGCAATGAATGGTTGAATCCATGGATGTGGAGGGCCAACTGTATAACCCAAGTACACAATTTGTTTGGAGAATGCTGTCAAGTGTTAGTGAAAATGGTGGGACACACAAAATTCAGGAAAGATACATAGGTCAAGGCTGAAGGATGGGGACTGTAGGATATGCAGCAAGCTGGGAATCTCTTGTTTACATTTAATGTTGCCCTAGTAGACACTTCTAGCTTGACAGGGGCTCCTTCCCTCCCTTCTCTCTTCACTTCTCCACCCCACCGGGAAATCTGCTTTGGCAGTTTTGAGGATTGAGAGTAGTTGCTGGCCACTGAAAAAAACAACTTCCTCAGTGGAAAAACAATACTGGATCACACCTGCTGTTAAGTGAAAATGCCAAGTGAAAAATCTTGCCCTTTTTCTTACCAGATGTTCCAGACAGACACCCTCTAATTTCAAAGCAGTTAACCATAGTGTCTCATATATTTCCCTGGGGATTTTCCTGTTAACGTGAGAGCTATAGCTTATTTTCTTATGAAAAAATTAAGAGTGCTGTGACTGTTAGCTTCTCTGTTACTGGCCACTTGATACTCTGTAGTACAGTGGTAACCATGCAGATTTCTAGATTGTTCTGAGAAAAACATCATTAATTTTTCATTAAGGAAACTATAAGCTTAGTGTTGCCTTGCTCCTTAAGAAATGTCTTTCTATGCAATCTTTTACACTTTACAAGATAGCCCACTAGATTTCTCACTTTAGAGCTGGATAACAATGCCCTGAAAATAAAATGCAACAGGTTTGATAAGAATTTTCTCAATGTTTCCCCCACCCCAAAGCATAGATATGGATTTTCCCTCCAGTATTTCCTACTCTTAGAACACAATTCTAAAGAAAAACTGCCGTGTGCAATTTTTAGGGGAAACCTGTGTCCCACAATTTTCAGCGGGTTCCTGGTACTGACAAAATTCCTATTCTAAGTTAATCCTAAAGACGAACTTTCCATTTTATTATTTGTATCATTTTCTTTTGCTATTTAATCCTTTTCCTTCTGTGTATGATGAGTTCCTAAGAAAGACTAAAAACCCAGGAAATAACTGTGGGCCTTTGCAGACTGCCAGAAATAATACAGCTTGAGTCCACTTTGACTGCCTTGGCTCAGTGCTAGGGAATCATGGGAACTGTAGTTTATTGTGGCACCAGAGCTCTCTGACAGAGAAGGCTCAATGTCTCAGAAAAAAATACAATTCCCATGATTCCCTAGCACTGAGCCAGGACAGTTAAAGTGGACTCAATTTGCACTATTTCTAGCAATCTGCAAAGGCCCTAAGATGGCATCTTTTGGGGAGGTAAAACACAGAACCACACATGAAGACGATGACTTAAAGAAAGCCAAGAAATCACATACCTTTATTTAACAAAGGTGAGAGGAATGCTTCTTGCATGTGAGGTCCGTGGGATGATGCTGCATCCATCTCTCTTTGGGAAGAACTAACGGAACCAAGCCAACTATGACTTCTTGGCACATTTGCAATGCCTGTATCTATTTCCATGTTCAAAAAGCTGTCAGCAGATTGTGATTTTAAGAGCTGCTCACCTATTACTGGAAGTGAAAGCACAAGAAGAGTTTATGGATCCAATAACCAGGAAACACCATGCAGAACTCATCATATGTTGAGTCCTAAGGAACTTTAAATCAAAATATATTATTCTTTTTTAAAAATACTATTTATTAAAACAACTGATATATATGTATATAAAAACCAACCAGTTTCTCCAAAGCAGTAACAACAAATGTCACTAGATGGAAAAAGGAAATTGTCTTTTATCACTTTATCTAAATGTGTCTTTGTTATACAATTAAATCTAGTTCATCTAAATGTAACTATATACCTCTCATCTAACTGTATTTTAATTTATTTTAGCGATCTTCATAATAGTGCAAACACATCACTATGGTAACTTCAATGTTTCTTCTACTGTTATTTTCATCTGTCTCATCTAACATAATCCTATATTTATATATATTTTCCAGCTTTGGCTATTTTCCCATTTATTTGATGTTCTGTACGCTTGGCCTTTTGAGTTTCCAGTAGTTCTTAACTAGAGTCCAATCTTCAACTTTTCTCAAGGATTTGTCTTTCAACCACTGAATGATTGGTTCTATCCATTTCCATCATCTCTGCTAGTTTCAAAAGCCACTCCTCAATTGTTGGTAAATTTTTAGTTTTCCATTTATTTATTTATGCATACTGAATTCTTGCTACAACTATCGTGTATAGCAGTGGTTCCCAAATATTAGTCTTCCAGATGTTTTGCATTTCAGGTCCCAGAATTCCTGACTATTGGTCAAGCTGCTGGGATTTCTGGTAGCTGAAGTCCAAAACACCTGGAGGACCAAAGATTGGGAACCATTGATGTATAGGATCACTTTCCAATTTTCCCTTTCAAATTTTTTTTCCAGCCCTGATATTACATAGTAAATAAAGTTCTAGATACATTGGGGAAACTTTTCCTATTTTTCATATGCTTATGAATTTCTTTCCAGTACTCCTTGGCTTTAGGACACTTCTATCACATACGGAAGTTCCTATTTTCTCCTGATATTTCCAACATTTTTTCTTTCTGGTTTTGTACATCTTATCAAGCTTATTAGGTGTGAGGTACCAATGATGAAACATCTTGAATTTTCTTTTATGTCTTGACATAGTGTGAATTTGGTTTTGGGCCCATTTTATCATAGTCTCTTTAATAGTTTCCTAGTTCTTGCTCCAATTTGCCATTTTGTCTTCCTTTACCCAGCAATACTTTCTCGATTTCTTTTTCTTCTCTTTCAAAATCTTCCAATTTCAAGTCCATTTTGAATCTAACCATTGTTTGCAAGTAAACCAATTACAATTTATCCCTTTTTATTCTAATTCATCTCTGGTCATCATTTGTAATTGTTTTCTTAATCTACATATAGCAGAACTTTGTATCTAATAATAATAATAATAATAATAATAATAATAAATATCCCACCCCTCTGCAAATGCAATCGGGGCGGCTTACAACAATAAAACAGCGTAAATATACAATCCCAAAACCCACCCACCCCTTAAAATAGTACTATATTATATTATATAATATAATTCATGCTCGTGTCTTGCCATCTCCCAAACAGAGCCTCTTATGGTGATATCCAGAGGGCTATTTTCCTATAAATTTAATTTTTTTTTGGTTTTTTACCAAATTTTCAGTTGCACTCTTCTAATAAAATGGTCCTCAAATTCCTTATTTGCTTTTTCTTTTCCATATCTCACATAAGCGTGCCAACCATATTATTCTCAGTGTATGTCTTTGTTGAACCAGTGTGTAGTGGTTTGAGCATTACACTAATTTAACAAAACTTATTTTATCTTGTTATGAAGTTTTATTTTATTTGCATTTTTCCTTGTATTTGCTGTATGCTATAGATAAGTGATGGTGAACCTTTTAGAGTCCAAGTGCCCAAACTGGAACCCCAAACCCACTTATTTATTGCAAAGTGCTGCATCCCTCTGGCTTTCTAGTAACGAAACTCTGTGCTGGGGCGAAGGCATGCGTGCCCACAGAGAGGGCCCTGAGTGTCCCCTCTGGCACACGTGCCATAGGTTTGCCACTACTGCTATAGATGAAGGGTGAGCCATCATGGTGTAGTGGTTTGAGCACTGGAATACAACTGGAGACCAGAGTTCAAATCCCTGTTTGGCCACTGGAAACTCACTAGGTTTAGGCAAATCACACTCTCAGCCTCAAGAGGGGGGCAATGGCAAACCCCTTGTGAGGTTTTTCTGTGCCCCCCTCCTGCGCCTACCTTAGCTGGATGGGACCCCTTGAGACTACCTAATAAACTCACTGGCCCTGCCCATTGATTTGAATTCTCCCTCTTTAGCAATGCAACAAAACTTTGCAAGGATTCCACTGGTACTTCCCTTTCCCAATCTTGGGGAAGAGCTAGGTCAAGCCAAGGCAAATGAAAAGGGAGTGTGAGACAGAGTATTTTTACAGAAAAGGGTTTTATTCTAAGTAAGGAATCTTCATAGCAACAGGATCTCTCTTAATGTGAAGAACCATCTTTGGGCACATATTAGAAATTACAGATTACAGACTAGATCATTTCAGACAAATCGGGAAATTTACCCAAAAACCTGCCGTAGATAGCTAAAACATTTTCCTAATCTACTCACAGATAAAATGGGATTTGTAGTCCTTGATGTTCAGAGAGTAGCTGGGGGTCTGTAATCCTTGTCCAGTTACTTAGGGGGACAGGAGTACCATCCCCCCCCCCCCCGCTTCCAATGTTAGAGCTCACCTCATGGTCTGATTAGAGAAAGTGAGGAACAAAGAGCCTTCTGTGGTGTATTGGGCTTTTTATAACTTCTGCTCAGAAGCATCTTGAAGGTTCACACTTTTGCCCAACTATCCATCTTATTGGCAGCAGCTAGCTTGTCACCTGTGACACTTAATCTCATTATAATGCAACTGTACCACCTCCCACATTTAACTCTTTGTTATCTGAGAAGAAAGCTCTGACAATGGGAGGACTCCTCATTATCACACCCTCTTTCAATAAACATTACCAAGAAAATCCAATGATAGGATTGTCTTAGGTTTACCATAACAGAGGTATGCAACAACAAACATCTTTGCTATTACTATTCATCTTATTTATACCAACCCTCCAACCAACAAGTTGCTTTGGAATTTATAGCATCATTACACATGAGTAAGGCTATATATGGCAGAGCTAACATAGCCCATGAAAAAACAGGCACATTAATTTCCTTCCTCTACAGCACATTTTAATTATGGAACATTCATTCATTGACTATTTACCACATTTTAAAATTAGTTGCCTGAACACATAAAATAAATCCTTTATAGTCCAACATGTTAGTACAAATGAAACATGTGTAAGAGAGTCAGCATGGTGTAATGGTTTTGAGTGTTGGAATATGACTCTGGAGACCAGGGTTCAAATCTCTACTCAGCCATGGAAACCTGCTGGGTGACCTTAGGCAAGACACATTCTCTCAACCTCAGGGGAAGGCCATGGGACACCCCCCACTGAACAAATCTTGCTAAGAAAACCCCATGACAGGTTTGTCTCAGGATCATCACATGTCAGAAATAACCTGAAGGAACATAACAACAAAAATAATCATGTGTAAGGTAATTATTTAATTGCAGCATAGGACATGCAAACTGGCCTCTAAAAGGCATCTACTTTTTGTATTTATTACAAATACAGAGATAGCAAGTTGTGCAATCAACTTGGAGATGCAAAGAAAAAAAATCATGCCATTGCATTTCTGACCCTTCCCAATTTCTGTCAGGCCTACAACTACCTCACTTCTTACTGACTTAAGTAAGATAATACAGTACCTGTTCTATACTTTCCATTTTTGAGAGGTGAATTTATGGAGCAAACTGGAATTATTGGAAATGGCCAGAGGAAGTCATTGTGCAGCTTCTTCAAAGCAGTTACAAAATCATCTACCCGTGCAGCTCTGGTGCGCTCCTTACACAACCAGCCTATCAGCTCAAAACCCAGCTGTGCAGCAAAGCAACCAAGGTCCTTAAGCCTGATTTCTTCTAACAGGCGCCGAGCATGTCTCCAGAGCATCATATCAATGTACATATTCTCGGCACAGTCACTGTCCTTACTCCACCTATGAAGAATTTAAAAAAAGGAATTGAAAAATAAATTTGGTCATAGCCAAATTAATTTAAGATCTATTTCTGTTGCCTTATTTTCTGAAAAAAATGTTGAACCACTATAGGTTACTGACAGCAAAAAAAACATTGGCATGTAATATAACAATGTTCAAACATGAACAAGAAGAAACTATGTCCTGTTCCAGATATGCTGAGAACACAATCTAGCATAATAAAGTGGAGAAATAATGGTATCAAATTACCTTTTGCCAGATGGACCAGATGGCATGCTCAATGTTTTTTGCAAGTTAAATTTGCCTGCTGGAAGGCTGTCTCCTGACTGTGACAAACTAATGCTGCGATGCCTAAAGAATTCAAAACCACCACTTGAACTAGGTTCCTAAACAGAAGAAAGTAACAAGAAAGTTGATACACAACTATAGAAGAAAATATAGTCCAGTACAAGAGTAAGCTGTTTTGTTTTGTTTTTAGATCAGCACATACTGTTATTATCTATATCTATGTATGGGTATCCAGTCACCTTCTGGATACATAGGCAATAAATGTCTGCCTCATGGATAATTACTTGAGTGAGGCAGTATACACACCAATGTTCAATGAAAATAGATTGCAAAAGTTAGCAGTCTAAGTCAATAAAGTAAAGCAGTATAGAAAGGAGTGAAGGAAGAAAGCACTGGACATGTCTACCTGGCAAGGCAGAACATAAAAAACTGATAAGAGAAAAAGAGTGTCAACAAAAATAATCAAAACATATGACTCCTGCCTTGGAAGCTGGCACATGAGATTATTATTCTAAGAGGTTGTGGATTGCTCCTCTGCACACTCCAAAGAATGCAGCACTAAATGACCTCACAAACTCAAAACATTCAGCTTTCCCACTCACTTGTCTTGTATAAAAGCTGTGATTTAATTTAGTCCTTGTGATTTATAGAAAAGGGGGCACTGCTACATAAAGATATAATTCAGTGTTCTTCCATTTCAAGGAAAAGAAAACACCTAAGATCAAAACTTCCTTCAGTTAAAAGGAAGCAATTCAGGCTCTTACAGGCTTATGTGGACTTTTTAAGATACGTGAAATCGAAGGCTTTCACGGCCGGTATTCATAGGTTTTTGTGGGTTTTTCAGGCTGTGAGGTCGTGTTCTAAAAGAATGTATTCCTGACGTTTCGCCTGCATTTGTGGCTGGCATCTTCAGAGAATGGTGGCATGGAGGTGTGTAGGGTATATATATACTGTGTATATATATATATATATATATATATATATATATATATATATATATATACTGTGTATATATACTTGGTTGAGAGGATTAGCATGTAAATCTGTGTATTGTTCTATTGAAGCAAGGCCCCAGCGTTGGAGGATATGCAAGGAGGATTAGTGTCTATTTAATTAATGGCCCATTGTCTGCTGGGATGGTCCATTGTCTACATTCTTCTAGAACATGGCCTCACAGCCCGAAAAACCCACAAAAACCTATTTTAAGGTATCTTTCCCAACTATGTTTTCTGCCCCTGTTCTGACACTGTCCTGTTCAGACAACGCACTTCCCAAACTCCAGTTCTGGTGTCAGCAGTCCTGATGATGTCTACTGCATCCCACAACAGAACCAGGGCATAACAGGGATAAAATGAATTTTGAAAACTTACCAGTTGCTCCAGATCTTCCAGGAAGATTCGGAGCCCTCTGTTCCTGCATGTGACCATCACTGGGCACTTCATTCTGTCCTCAGAAGTGAGTGACCCACGGAAGCAGTGGATGTCCATGCAGACAGCCACTGCGGTGCAGAAACAGAGACCAAAGTAACAGGGGCAAAACAGGATAGCTGTGGCGCCAGGATACTCAGGGCTGCCTCTGGAGTATCATTGCCAGTGCAGATAAGGCCTATGTGATATCAAAGTAGGGATGCTGGAGTCTGGACTGTAGTTTTAACTGAACTGCACAAACTGACATTTTTCTATTCTAAATACATAGACCGAAATGCAGTTATCTTTTGGACTGTGAACTTCTTTCAATTTTACAATATAGTTTTGGACCCCAATAAATAGTTCAAAATGCGTATTTTGGAGGAGAACACTTACAATGTCATACAATGATTTTTTAAAAGCAGTAAATGGGATGCAATTGACTTATACAACACATGGGGAAATGATACAGCCTAGAAACAGACTGATCTGTCCAGCTTCAAAAAGTAGTGAAGTAATTCTACAGCAGTGGTTTCCAACCTTTTCTATGCCCCACGCCCTAGGAAATGTTTGGTTAATGTTTGCCCCCTCAACAAAACTGGTATCACATCTGAAGATGAAGAAGTCTAATTTCAATTTTTTAAACCTTAAATTAAACCACATCTAACAATACAGGTGAACAAACTGAATTTTAAAAAATAAGCTTTTAACTCAGTGCATAAAATGCCAATCTAAACTGAGCAATTAAATTCTAATTTCTTTAGAAAAAATTGTAAACTATTGTAAATTGCAACTTTTTCTTCTTTTGATTAAATAAATGAGACAATTATCTATGCAATGCAAACATCTTCTACCACTTTTTAAGCCACACTGGAAGCTGACTGAGTGATGGGTCATAACCCATCACTCAAGGATACAAACCACTCTTTTTGATGCACCCTCTGAAATTACATCTCACACTCCCTAGGGGTGCAGGCACCCCAGGTTAGAAATCTCTTTGCTACAGTCTCTCATATTGTGCTTATTTATAACTTATTTATATCTTTACAAATTGTATCCATATATTTGACTGACAATAAAGTCTAAGAATTCACAGTACAAAAATTGTAGTAGTATAAAACTGTATGTAAAATGTTATTATGCAACTGTACGTTGGCATACAATTTTCATTTGAACCATATATGAAATTACTTCTCGATAATTATCTATGGCAGATCAGCCATTTCTTAACAAACCTGAGTAGTTGGTGTAGGAGGAGGTGTCTCTGATTCTCCAGAGCCAATGGCTTTCAGAAATCTGATCATGTGTCGACAAAGATCCCACTTTCCCTGCTCCAAAGCAGTATTGAATAGCAAAGTTGCATGTTGCCTGCTAACTGCTGGAACTTCCATGTTCTAGAAGTAACATAAATGTATTTTTAGAAAGATGCCAGAAATTAGTTGATTTATTTCTCAAACACAGTGCGGACTGCCATATTGGCTGGCTAGCCATCAACAGACTGGAGCTTCCATGGATTGCCCTGCTTCATATTAGTCAATGGTGGCACATATCCATGGGCATGTGCTTGCCACTGATAAATATGGGTTTGAGCTCCTGTGTTTTTCCCCATCTGCTGGAGCCCCAGAACCAAACCCTCATGGATTGGAACAGCTCACTGTGTCACCCATTTTGAAAAGTCTTCAAAAAGTGAGAACAATAAACAAAAATATACTTGGCTCTCTCTTTACTGTGAGTTGTAATTTCCACAGCTCCATTAAAACATTCCATGGTGATCTGGCATTGCCAGTAGAAATGCACAGGGCTACTGGTGAGCCACCTGGGATAGTCTAGAAACACCTGTTTATATGAACAATGCTACTTAAAGGATCAGGAAAGACTAAGTGAACAAAAGCAACAAAGAAACAAAGTAAAACCTGGAAAGAGAGGAGCTGAAAAGAGAGTTCTGCCGCTGGTAAAGTCATGAGGAAGAACCGAGTGGGGAAAGGACTAGCAGCATCTATTCTAGAGCGACAAAATCTAGGTCACATAAATCCCTGCATTCCTGGGCAAGAGGGCATGTTAACCCATCATCATAGGCCTCCTCACACCAGAATGAGAACAGTATTACTGATAAGAGTGTTCCTTCTCCCATCTTTCAGAAATCTCTCCTTTAATCCTTCTGCATTAAAAGCATACTTTTATAAGAAAAGATGTAGACCTGTGGCTCTCCTGATTTTTTTTACTAGCCAGCATAGCCAATTCGAAACCATTATGGGAACTGCATGTCCAAAACATCTCTAGAAGGCCACAGTTGTTCACCTCTGTCCTAGAGAAAATTAAGTCACATGTTTTCTTTTGTGTAACAGGCTTGCAACACCAAATCCCTTTTAGAGTAAAATGAATGCATTTACCTGCAGAATGATAAGGTAAGAAGCAGCTGTGTCTAAGTCCTGGGCCATTAAACACTCTTCAAATAAGTCTTTTGGATTTCCAACAGCAGCAAAGAGATAATTCCACAGGGCATATTCTGTCTTCCTAGCACAGTGAACAACTGTCTGCAGGAAGAGGGGGAACTCTGTAATGAATTTAGCTACAGTAGGAAGTAGAGGGTCGGGAATGGGATCCCGCGAGGTAGCTTCTTCTTCCAACACTTCATGAAGCATCAGTTCTAGTACATGAGGAAAATATGGTAACGTGGCACAGGAGTGAGCCAAAAGCAGGGCTTGTTCGCCTAGATTCCTCACCAAAAGCTGGCGCAAAATGTGATGGAGGTAGATCTGAGATGTTCTCTCAACAATACAGAAAGGGAATAGGAATTCTAAGTGTTCCATAGTGCTGCTGTTAGTGTATAAACAGTCATAGGGCACAGTGTCATTGACAGCACCAAGAACCAAGGCATCTTCAAACAGAACAGCCAACGGATAAATGTTAATGTGGAAAGGCAGCATGATCCGTCTTGACAGAAAGGAATGTGGTTTGCGGTGGTCCCTTGGGAACAAAGGAAGCCAGACTTTCATACCTGATCCACCACAGCTGAGCCACAGAGCCTCTAGTAAGTGTCGCTTCTGTTTATTAGAACGGCATGTAGTCCAAACATTTTCAACTGATTGTGCAAGAACAACTGGAGCACAAAATGGCAGCTAAAAATATAAACAGAACAAATTCATTGTAATGTTTTCTTCTATCTTTTCATACAAGTGATTAAAAATGTTCGATATGAGCCGTAGAGAAGCCATACATCTATCACCACCTTTCTCCTTCCCTCCATAAATGGGGTCAAGTGTTACAATACTACATATACCCAGTTTTCTCAAATGTCTTCCCACAATAGTTTTCATGTCACTCTTATATTACCCCAAGGATTTTCCTTATTGATATTAAATAACAATCAATTAACAACATAACCCTTGATCTTTTAATCTTCACCAGATTATTAAGCTTATTAATAACTATTAATATATGTTGGCAATATAAGGATAGGGGGTGAAGAATAATTAGGTTAAGGTCTAGACAGTCTATTTGCTAAAGGTAGCAAAACTCTAAGTTTAGGCCTATATGGCTTGGGTTGAGGTTATTTGAAGAACCGTATCTCCCTTTACGAGCCCATTAGAACACTGAGATCATTAGAAGAGGCCCTTCTCTCTGTCCCACCACCCTCTCAGACTCTTTTGGTGGGAACAAGAAATAGGGCCTTCTCAGTGGCTGCTCCCAGGCTCTAGGACTCTATCCCTAGAGAGGCCAGGTTGGCCCCATCCCTGCTCTCCTTTTGGTGGCAGATAATGCCACCAGACTTTTCCAAACTGACAAAGGTTGGATTTTAAATGCTGTGCAAGGTTTGTATTGACTTTTGTATAGAGTTTTTAATATATTTTAAATTTTAATGTGTAATGTTATTAACTTTTTTAAATTGTTTAATTGTTTTTTAAACTTTGCATCTACATTTTAATGCTCTGTATTATTTTTAACTTGTAGTGTTTTAAATTTTATTTCATGAAGATAGACGAATAACTATGTGTGTGATATAGCAGTAACACACAACTGAACAATTTGTGAATGAACTGTATATTGTACTTTAGTTTGTCAGCTGTAGGTCTATCAGGGTACTCATGAGTGGATGCAGTTAGGCAAATACACACTACATTTAACACATATTATAGTGAGATTCTGAGCCTAAAGCAATTGTTTTAAAAACTGCCTTGTAAATTAATTCAAGGAAGTAGAATATTTACAATAATTCATCCTACAAAGAATCCCAGATGGTTTAATGACTAGTTGTAATCATCATCTTAAGATAGCACTTCTCAATCTGCACACTACTATTACTTTTGAAAAATAGAGAAAAGATATAGTGTAATTTTCACGTTAACTCACAAGTTTCCTTTGGTTAGGACTACTTTCCTTTTCTCGTATTTGTGGTCCAGAACGATCCCTTTGTACCATAATTAACTGTCCTGCTAAGTTTAGCATAATGCTCTCTGCTTCACATGCCTAAAGGAAAGAAAGAGCTGTATTATTTCCCCTCCAGTTCTACAGTATCTACCATGTAAATGTATGTTCACGCACACTCATTAGCACCATAGCTGATCAGAGGAAAAACAGTTGGCCTATCACGAGCATGCTAGGTACATGGATTACAATTATCTTTTTCCAATTGATTCATAAAGATATTAAACACCATGAAGTACAATGCTAAATCCCAAGGAGGTGCACACAATAACCTGCATAGAGAACAGCAATGCTCTTTCATTACCAGCATCTGGAACTTACCCTCTGGGAAAGAAGACAAACCCCACAAATCAATACCCTCCCTCCATCTTTCAGTGCCACAACACAATCCATAAAATATTATGGTCAGTAGTGCTTACACTTGCTGATGTGCAGGACAATCAGGGATAATTATGCACATATAATTAACTTTCTGTGTCTTGAGTTTCTGATTTACATACAGAGCTCTCTGGAGGGGGAAGGGGAGTGCAGTTACTGTTGGCCCTCCGTATCCATGGATTCTTTATCCATGGATTCAAGCATCCACACCTTGAAAATATTTTAAAAACATAAATTCCAAAAAGCAAACCTTGATTTTGCCATTTTATATAAGAGACACCATTTTACTATCCACTGTATTTAATGGGACTTGAGCATCCACAGATTTTGGTATCCACGGTGGGTCCTGGAACCAAACCCCAGGGATACTAAGGAGCCACTGTAGTCAGTTTCAGCCACAAGGCTAGGAATAGAACTAGAGTTAACTCGACTCAGAAAACCATCTTCATCTACAGCTGACTGACCACTTATCTCTTGAGCACCCTCTTCCCAACAGGCAGTTCTTAAGGCAGCAAATAACCAGCAGTAGTTTAAAATATGTATTAATTACCACACCTACTAGGCTGAACAATGCTTCCTAGAAACACTGAACTCCCCAAGCATCTTGGTTTGTTTTTTTAATTACTAAAGGAAATTTAATTTCTTTATTGGCTGGCAATTCATTTCATTTGACCTATGTTTAATGTACCGTATTTATCAGCATATAAGACGCACTTTTTCTTCCCCAAAACGAGGGTGGGGAAGTTGCTGCGCCTAATGAACCGAATATAAAAGCTGAGGGCAAACTGCCGAGGCCTAGGCTAAAAGTAGGCCTCATTTCAACCTCAGCCTTGGTGCTGCAGTGGGCTCCTCCCATCCCAGGAAGAGTCCATTGGAGCAGCCAGGATGGGGGTGGAAAGAGTCCTCTTTTCCTGGCTAGTTGAATGTGCTCTTCCTCTTTCCACCCCCATCCTGGGTGCTTCAATGGACTCTTCCTGGGGTCAGAGGACATCCTCCCATCCCAGGAAGAGCCCATTGGAGCACCCAGGACGGGGGTGGAAAGAGTCCCCCCCTTGAAGAAATCTTCCAGGAAAACCCTCATGGTAGGATCCAAATGATCCAGAAATTACTCCAAGGCACTGGATTATTACCCTGGCCAAGTTACACTGTCTCAGCCTCAGAGGGTGGAAATGGCAAACTCCCTCCTCTGAGGAAATCTTCCAGGAAAACGCTCATGGTAGGATCCAAATGATCCAGAAATTACTCCAAGGCACTGGATTAGTACCTGGCCAAGTTACACTGTCTCAGCCTCAGAGGGTGGAAATGGCAAACTCCCTCCTCTGAAGAAATCTGCCAGGAAAACCTCATGGTAGGATCCAAATGATCCAGAAATTACTCCAAGGCACTGGATTAGTACCTGGCCAAGTTACACTGTCTCAGCCTCAGAGGGTGGAAATTGCAAACTCCCTCCTCTGAGGAAATCTGCCAGGAAAACGCTCATGGTAGGATCCAAATGATCCAGAAATTACTCCAAGGCACTGGATTAGTACCCTGGCCAAGTTACACTGTCTCAGCCTCAGAGGGTGGAAATTGCAAACTCCCTCCTCTGAGGAAATCTGCCAGGAAAACGCTCATGGTAGGATCCAAATGATCCAGAAATTACTCCAAGGCACTGGATTAGTACCCTGGCCAAGTTACACTGTCTCAGCCTCAGAGGGTGGAAATGGCAAACTCCCTCCTCTGAAGAAATCTGCCAGGAAAACCTCATGGTAGGATCCAAATGATCCAGAAATTACTCCAAGGAACTGGATTATTACCCTGGCCAAGTTACACTGTCTCAGCCTCAGAGGGTGGAAATGGCAAACTCCCTCCTCTGAGGAAATCTGCCAGGAAAACGCTCATGGTAGGATCAAAATGAGCCAGAAATTACTCCAAGGCACTGGATTATTACCCTGGCCAAGTTACACTGTCTCAGCCTCAGAGGGTGGAAATGGCAAACTCCCTCCTCTGAAGAAATCTGCCAGGAAAACCTCATGGTAGGATCCAAATGATCCAGAAATTACTCCAAGGTACTGGATTAGTACCCTGGCCAAGTTACACTGTCTCAGCCTCAGAGGGTGGAAATGGCAAACTCCCTCCTCTGAAGAAATCTTCCAGGAAAACCCTCATGGTAGGATCCAAATGATCCAGAAATTACTCCAAGGCACTGGATTAGTACCCTGGCCAAGTTACACTGTCTCAGCCTAAGAGGGTGGAAATTGCAAACTCCCCCCTCTGAAGAAATCTTCCAGGAAAACCTCATGGTAGGATCCAAATGATCCAGAAATTACTCCAAGGCACTGGATTATTACCCTGGCCAAGTTACACTGTCTCAGCCTCAGAGGGTGGAAATTGCAAACTCCCCCCTCTGAAGAAATCTGCCAGGAAAACCTCATGGTAGGATCCAAATGATCCAGAAATTACTCCAAGGCACTGGATTAGTACCCTGGCCAAGTTACACTGTCTCAGCCTCAGAGTGTGGAAATTGCAAACTCCCTCCTCTGAAGAAATCTGCCAGGAAAACCTCATGGTAGGATCCAAATGATCCAGAAATTACTCCAAGGCACTGGATTAGTACCCTGGCCAAGTTACACTGTCTCAGCCTCAGAGGGTGGAAATTGCAAACTCCCTCCTCTGAGGAAATCTGCCAGGAAAACGCTCATGGTAGGATCCAAATGATCCAGAAATTACTCCAAGGCACTGGATTAGTACCCTGGCCAAGTTACACTGTCTCAGCCTCAGAGGGTGGAAATGGCAAACTCCCTCCTCTGAAGAAATCTTCCAGGAAAACCTCATGGTAGGATCCAAATGATCCAGAAATTACTCCAAGGCACTGGATTAGTACCCTGGCCAAGTTACACTGTCTCAGCCTCAGAGGGTGGAAATGGCAAACTCCCTCCTCTGAAGAAATCTGCCAGGAAAACCCTCATGGTAGGATCAAAATGAGCCAGAAATTACTCCAAGGTACTGGATTATTACCCTGGCCAAGTTACACTGTCTCAGCCTCAGAGGGTGGAAATTGCAAACTCCCTCCTCTGAAGAAATCTTCCAGGAAAACGCTCATGGTAGGATCAAAATGAGCCAGAAATTACTCCATGGCACTGGATTAGTACCCTGGCCAAGTTACACTGTCTCAGCCTCAGAGGGTGGAAATGGCAAACTCACTCCTGTGAAGAAATCTTCCAGGAAAACCCTCATGGTAGGATCCAAATGAGCCAGAAATTACTCCAAGGCACTGGATTAGTACCCTGGCCAAGTTACACTGTCTCAGCCTCAGAGGGTGGAAATGGCAAACTCCCTCCTCTGAAGAAATCTGCCAGGAAAACCCTCATGGTAGGATCAAAATGAGCCAGAAATTACTCCAAGGCTCTGGATTAGTACCCTGGCCAAGTTACACTGTCTCAGCCTCAGAGGGTGGAAATGGCAAACTCCCTCCTCTGAAGAAATCTGCCAGGAAAACCCTCATGGTAGGATCAAAATGAGCCAGAAATTACTCCAAGGCACTGGATTATTACCCTGGCCAAGTTGCACTGTCTCAGCCTCAGAGGGTGGAAATGGCAAACTCCCTCCTCTGAAGAAATCTGCCAAGAAAACCCTCATGGTAGTGTCAAAATGAGCCAGAAATTACTCCAAGGCACTGGATTATTACCCTGGCCAAGTTGCACTGTCTCAGCCTCAGAGGGTGGAAATTGCAAACTCCCCCCTCTGAAGAAATCTTCCAGGAAAACCTCATGGTAGGATCCAAATGATCCAGAAATTACTCCAAGGCACTGGATTATTACCCTGGCCAAGTTACACTGTCTCAGCCTCAGAGGGTGGAAATTGCAAACTCCCCCCTCTGAAGAAATCTGCCAGGAAAACCCTCATGGTAGGGTCAAAATAAGCCATAAATTACTCCATAAGCCAATGGCCTAAAAACTCCAAAGGTACCAGTCCATCTGATCTTGGAAGCTAAGCAGGGTCAGCCCTGGATAGTCCTTGGATGAGAGACCGCCAAAGAATCCCAGGTGCTGCAGGCTGTATTTCAGAGGAAGGAACTGGCAAAACCACTTCTCGAGTCTTCCTTGCCTAAGAAATCCCTAAGAAATTCATGGAGTCACCATAAGGCGACAGGAGACTTGCAAGAAAGTTGGGCAGGGAATTTGTGCAATACCTGGCCCTGCTGCTGGCTTAAACTTACATTTACAACTTAAAATTGTTCTTAAACTGCTGTTAACTTTATAAAGTTGATATAAAATATTTTACTACAGTATTTGGTTAAGAATCTTTTTTTTCTAGATTTTCCTCCTTTAAAATTGGGTGCGTCTTATATGCCGGAGCGTCTTATATGCCGAAAAATACGGGATTATTAGATAAAGACTACTTAATGAAAACCCTGTTTTCACAAAAGACTGGCTGCTTCCTTGTTTTCACAAAAATCTGCTATTTAGCATGATTATCTGCCTGGCCAGGTTCAGTAAGCAAGAAACTTTATAAACACTGTATTAAATTTACAGGACATACCACACAGAAGGTAATCATATCCCACTGAATTCTTCCATCTCAGAATCTAACAATGGACAGATTCATACTATTCAATCTCTACAGCCACTTTAGCTTTTATCTCACAGACTTAAGTGAAATCACTGACCTATGGTTCAATGCTAAAGCATTAGCAGTTTACACAGCAATGTTTGTAATTTAGTTCTCTGTAAGCTTAAAATGCTGTATCTTTACATACCTGCTGTGGCATTTTCAAGCTGATGCCTGTCTCTGTTCTCACAGAGGTCAAAGTAACAGAAACAACAAGGAAAGGATGAGGAATATAACGTGACATGGATACCTCCTGAAGAACCTGAATACTGGTAGTAGGGTTAGGACTGAAAGGTAAAGAAAGTAATGGGAAATTGTTAGAGAAATTTCACAATAGCCATCTGTTCAATTTATCAGTCCTATAGCAATTTATCAATTTGTTAGCCTTCAGAAAATAATTTTCAGATAATAAAGGGTTCCTTAGAAAATCAATCAGTACACATGCTATAATATTATAAACAATTCCTCCCTAACAGAAAATAAGGAACTATAGGAGGCTATCACTAAGATCTTTGGGGGATAGCTTTCTCTTGGTCTCAGCACCAAGGTCCCATCAAAGGGTCACTTGGTGAGGACACGAGAGAGAGAGAGAGAGAGAGAGAGAGAGAGCCTTCTCAGCTGTTGCTCCCACCCTCTGGAATGTCAGTATGAATGAATGAAGAGCTCTAGTGGTGCAGTGATTAAATGCATGTACTGCATCCACTCACTCACAAACCATAAGGTTGCGGGTTCAATACCAGGCAGGGGGCTCAGGCTCGACACAGGCTTGCATCCTTCAGAGGTCGCTAAAATGAGTACCCAGCTTGTTGGGGGCAATTAGCTTATACATTGTAAACCGCTTAGGGAGTGCTTAAGTGCACTGATAAGCAGTATAGAAATGTACTTGCTATTGCTATTACTAATGCCCTTCCTCGGTAGGCTAGGCCGGCCCCATCGCTGTTTGCTTTTCATCCGCAAGCCAAGATACTTTTATTTAAGCAAGCATTTGATATATACCGTATTTTTTGGCATATAAGACGC
The DNA here is from genome assembly GCA_026167975.1 of Phrynosoma blainvillii. NCBI lineage: Eukaryota > Metazoa > Chordata > Lepidosauria > Squamata > Phrynosomatidae > Phrynosoma > Phrynosoma blainvillii. The sequence goes on along the minus strand of JANUYF010000002.1, from coordinate 113,893,990 downwards.
ACTTTTTCTTCCCCAAAACGAGGGTGGGGACGTTGCTGCGCCTAATGAAGCGAATATACAAGCTGAGGGCAAACTGCCGAGGCCTAGGCTAAAAGTAGGCCTCATTTCAACCTCAGCCTTGGTGCTCCAGTGGGCTCCTCCCATCCCAGGAAGAGCCCATTGGAGCAGCCAGGATGGGGGTGGAAAGAGTCCTCTTTTCCTGGCTAGTTGAATGTGCTCCTCCTCTTTCCACCCCCATCCTGGGTGCTTCAATGGACTCTTCCTGGGGTCAGAGGACATCCTCCCATCCCAGGAAGAGTCCATTGGAGCACCCAGGACAGGGGTGGAAAGAGTCCCCCCCTTGAAGAAATCTGCCAAGAAAACCCTCATGGTAGGATCAAAATGAGCCAGAAATTACTCCAAGGCACTGGATTAGTACCCTGGCCAAGTTACACTGTCTCAGCCTCAGAGGGTGGAAATTGCAAACTCACTCCTCTGAAGAAATCTGCCAGGAAACCCCTCATGGTAGGATCAAAATGAGCCAGAAATTACTCCAAGGCACTGGATTATTACCCTGGCCAAGTTACACTGTCTCAGCCTCAGAGGGTGGAAATGGCAAACTCCCTCCTCTGAAGAAATCTGCCAGGAAAACCCTCATGGTAGGATCAAAATGAGCCAGAAATTACTCCAAGGCACTGGATTAGTACCCTGGCCAAGTTACACTGTCTCAGCCTCAGAGGGTGGAAATGGCAAACTCACTCCTCTGAAGAAATCTGCCAAGAAAACCCTCATGGTAGGATCAAAATGAGCCAGAAATTACTCCAAGGCACTGGATTATTACCCTGGCCAAGTTACACTGTCTCAGCCTCAGAGGGTGGAAATTGCAAACTCCCTCCTCTGAAGAAATCTGCCAAGAAAACCCTCATGGTAGTGTCAAAATGAGCCAGAAATTACTCCAAGGCACTGGATTACTCTGGCCAAATCACACTCTCTCAGCCTCAGAGGATGGAAATGGCAAAAAAAAAAAAAAAAAAAACCCTTGAAGAAATCTGCCAAGAAAACCCTCATGGTAGGGTCAAAATAAGCCATAAATTACTCCATAAGCCAATGGCCTAAAAACTCCAAAGGTACCAGTCCATCTGATCTTGGAAGCTAAGCAGGGTCAGCCCTGGATAGTCCTTGGATGAGAGACCGCCAAAGAATCCCAGGTGCTGCAGGCTGTATTTCAGAGGAAGGAACTGGCAAAACCACTTCTCGAGTCTTCCTTGCCTAAGAAATCCCTAAGAAATTCATGGAGTCACCATAAGGCGACAGGAGACTTGCAAGAAAGTTGGGCAGGGAATTTGTGCAATACCTGGCCCTGCTGCTGGCTTAAACTTACATTTACAACTTAAAATTGTTCTTAAACTGCTGTTAACTTTATACAGTTGATATAAAATATTTTACTACAGTATTTGGTTAAGAATCTTTTTTTTCTAGATTTTCCTCCTTTAAAATTGGGTGCGTCTTATATGCCGGAGCGTCTTATATGCCGAAAAATACGACAATCCTATAAGGGTGGTTTTTAAGGAGTAGGTGTGTTTTAGTCATGCTTTTAACTTTAGTATATTTTATGGGATTTTATGTGTTCTTAGATTATTTTAATTGTTTTAAATTCATTTAAATTCTTTTTTAAAAATGTTTTTATCTGTGAGCCGCCTTGGGTCCCTTCTGGGAGAAAGGCAGCATACAAATGAAATAAATAAATAAATATCAATTATTAACCAAAATTTGACATTTTTGTCTTGACAGTAGAACTAAGAGAAAACAAAGCTATATATAAAGTCTGCTTTCTTGGGACCCATCATTTGGGAACCAGCACAGGCTAATGACAGAAATGGCCACTAATACACAATGGAGCTGTCTGTCTCCACATGTCAGTACACACAGTAAATAGCAGAAGAACACTGCTGTTTTAACGGATTCCTCCACTACCAACTAGCTATATGCTCCCAAGAATTTGACAACCTTCTGGAGCAGATTAGGGGACGACAATACAGGAGGAGGCAAGAAAAGTCACATCCCACTGCACAAGTAGAAGTCTGTTCATGTGGTTGCTTGCAGTGATCATCTGAACTTGTAAAAGTTCTCATTTTATAAGAGGCTGAAGAAAAGAGACTAAATTGTATCCCTCCCTTCACTCTCTCATTTGTACACACAAACTAAACACAATGAAGAAAGTCATTAAACTGATCCATACTATACTCACCCATCAGATTTTCTTTTAATACTATAAAGGCAAATAGAACAGTCAGCTCTAAACAAAATTAGTATGTCCCGAAAGATGCTGAGTAATAACGTTTCTGCCTGCACTTTGGTGATATGAGCAAATGCATTGTCCAGATTGGCTGTTCGCAAATATACCCTTAGCTGGGAAGAAAAAATTAAAATAGGAGAGTCAGTAATGAATATTATTAACTGAAGGTTAGTGCTCATAAATAAGTAGAAAAAGTGAATAAAATACTCAAACCACACCAACAAGAGAAACTTGCAAAGCAATCTACTTGATTTATACCAAAGGGTGGCCCTTTTAGATTCCTTTGAATTGCAACTCAGCATAGCCAATGGTGAGCAATACCAAAAATTACAGTTCAACATCTGCAGGACTTCAGTTTGGTCACCCTTGGCCTAGAGCTTTCCCAGAACTTTGGGTGCTTTGCCTAAACCTGATAATTTAATCACTGCTCCTTTTTGCACCTATTGCAAATCAAAGCAGCTTCATTTATATACCACTTCATATCACGCTATGGGATGTCTAAGCGGTTTACAACTGTGAGCTGATTGCCCCCCAACAGCTGGGTACTCATTTTAGCGACCTCGGAAGGATGCAGGCCTGAGTCGAGCCTCAGCCCTGGCTGGTATTGAACTCGCAACCTTGTGGTCTATGAGTGAGTGGCTGCAGTACAGGCATTTAACCACTGCGCCACCAGGGTTGTTCTGTTGCTCGGCTTTCTCCTGAGGAGAAGGGCATTGAAAAGATTGATGAAGCATCTGACGAAAGGAGATGGTAATTCATGAAAGCTCAAGCTAAAATGAACCTGTTATCAGTATCAGAAGAAATCTGCTTCCCTCTGCTGGCTTTGTTTGAAACAGCATGGTACATTTTAATTTCAACACACTCACATTAGCCAGGACAAAAAAGATATCCTGGTGATGAGATAAATAAAGAAAATCCATAGTTTTTGGTGGCACTTGTGAACCCAAGCAGATTGCATAGTAAAGGACATTGTTTACTACAGGTGACAGGGTCCTAAGAGTCCTGGAATTTACATCGTAAATTCTGTAATAAAAAGCTACAGGAATGCAATTTTAACTCCATGGCCATGGTCTTACCTCCTCTTGGCAGTCACTTAAGTTATAACATGCAATAACAATGAAATCATTCCACCATGCTAAGCCACCAGTCACCGTCATATTTTGTTCCTATGAGTAAAAAAGGGCAGGAATAAACCAACTTTTAAAAAAACCAAGTTAATCCATGAACAAAAAAAAAGGAACCATTCCCTGGTGAAAGGTAAGAGCATAATCTGTCCTGGAATCACTGACTCTCCCTCTATTCTCTAATCCATTCTGCCTTTAGTATAAGCACTTATGCCTGCTGAAATGTTGTAAGTTCTTTGGCATTATTTTCCTTTGCTTTTCTGCTGGAAACTTTGCTTTGTTACATGCCCCAAAGTTTTACCCTCGACTTATCCATGGGCCACATCCAAATCCATAATTCTGGCCCCCAAACTTGCCCTCAACTTCTATGTGAGTGACTTATAGTCAAGTATATATGGTATGTTAATTATTGCTATTTAACAATATGAAAGCTGCAACCTAAGCAGAATTTGTAAAATATGCATTAATTAAAAACCCCCAGAAAGGTCCTTTTATTGCTTCTCTCACAGATCTCTGTATTGTAGATATTTACATATAAATGAATGAATTAAGTGGTTCATCTGTCTAAAAGTGTTTAGTAACCCATAAATCCCTATAAAAAGGAGCCACAATTATCAGTATAACAGGGGTTGGCAACCTAAGGCCCGGGGGGGGGGGGGGATGCGGCCCCCCGAGGCCTTTGGACTGGCCCCAGGCCAGTCCTGCCGCCGCCGCTGCCTGCCATAATGATACTGATTATTTTTGTTATTACTTGTTTTTGGGTTTTTTTAAATTTTATTTATATTAATCAACTTTCCATACATTTTTATATACTTTTACATCTTAGCCGTGTTTTTGTTTTTTTAAACAAAACCCCCTAAATATCCCCTCCGTGCACCCCACCCCCGGAGCCATTTCCATCTTTATACTCCATCCAAAATCTTAACTCCTCCCGTGGAGGCAATTTCCCATCTTCCATTCTTAATACATTTTCAATAAATTTTTTCCATATTTCATCAAAATCATTTCTTTTCAATAATCCTTTTTTCACTTTCAATCTACATGTTAATTTATCATTAATTGCTATCTTCCAAACTTCCTTATACCAGTCCTCCAATTTCACACTTATTTTTGTTTTCCAACTTCTTGCTATAATTAATCTCGCAGCAGTAAACAAATTTGTTACAAGGTTTTTTTCCTCCTTCCATTCTACATCATTATATATTGATAACAATGCTATATTCGGTTTTCTATCTATCTTTATATTCATAACCTTTTCTATCTCTATTATTACTATTTCCCAGAATTTTTGTACATATATACATTGCCACCACATATGTAGATATGACCCTACTTCCTGACAACCTCTCCAACAATATTTTGAATTTTCTTTATTTATATTATGTAATCTCAGTGGTGTCAAATACCACTTCCAAATCAATTTATAATAATTTTCCTTAATTCGCACCGATAAATTTTTCAAATGTCTTTGTTCCCAAATCTTATTCCATTCATTGTCAGAGATTTTGCATTTCAATTCATCTTCCCATATTTCTTTTAAAATAATTTGATCTAGTTTTTCCCTTTTATTATCCATTAATATTTTATAAATTTTGCTAGTTAAGCCTTTCATATTTTCATTTTCCTCCATTCCTTTTCCTTTCTGAACTATTTGTTCAAACTGTGTATATTTCCCTTTTTCTATATTTTTTTTCTTCAAATTCTTAAACCATTGTTCTATTTGCATAAAATGTAACCAAGACATGTTTATCCCCCTAAGTTTTTCTTTTATATTTTCTTTTCCTATCTTTAATTCTATCCAATTTTCTATTTTATCTATTTTCCTTTCCTTTAATTCTTTATCTAATAAATCTTTTAAATTTTGGGGGAAAGATTTTTCCATTATTATTGGTGTTATTATTGAATTTTCATTCATTAATCCTTTTTAATATTTATTCCAAATTTCTAATATATTTTCCATAAGTGGATTTCCAATTTCTTTAATTTCTTTCCTACTAATTTCTTTAAAAAAATTTTTTTCTCTATTTTCATATCTATCTCTTTTCCCCCCATTTCTAACCAATCTAAATCTGGTACGTCCAGCATTCCTTCTATTACATATCTTAAGTGGTTAGCTTCATAATATCCTTTTATATTAGGGAGGCCTAGCCCTCCTTTTTTCTGAGACTCATACCAAAATTGTTTATTTAATCTACATCTTTTCCCTCCATTACAATATACGTTTAGTAACTGTTGCCATTTACTTAATTCTACTTCTGATATTTTTAGTGGTCTCATTCTAAATAGGAAATTTAATTTTGGTAAAATTTTCATTTTAACTAACGCTATTCTTCCAAACCATGATAATCGAATTTTCTTATATTCTACTATTTTTTTTTCAACTTCTCTCCGTAATACTAAGAAATTTTTCTCTTCCATTTCTTTTAAATCTTTTGTTATATTAATTCCTAAATATTTTATATTACTTTTTATTCTTTTCCCTAATTCTTTTTGCTTCATAAGCTCTGATACTTCCTTTTTTGTATAATTAAATAACATCATTTCTGTTTTATTCCAATTAATTTGAAGTCCTGTTATCTCGCCAAATAAATTCAAATGTTCCTTAATTTCTCCTATTTTATCCTTTAAGTCTTTAATAGTTAATAATGTATCATCAGCAAATAAACTAATTTTATGTTTTTTTTCCAATCCTATTCCTTCCAAACTACTATCCTTCCTAATAACATTTGCTAACATTTCTATAACCATTGCAAATAATATTGGTGACAACGGGCATCCTTGCCTTGTACCTCTCGTTACTTTTATTTCCTTTGTAATTCCATCATTAACTATTACTTTTATTGAGTTATCACAATATAGTTGATCTATTAGTACCCTCATTTTTTCTCCCATTCCAAACTTTTTCATAATTATTTTTAATGTTGGCCATTCCACACAGTCGAAAGCTTTAAATATATCTAAAGCTAAAATTCCTGCTTTTAATTTTTCTCTCCCAATTACATGTATTTTACTCAAAACTCTTCCTACTAAATTAGACATTTGTCTTCCCTTCACAAAACCACATTGATCTTTTCCTATATATTTATACACACATTTATTCATTCTATTTGCTATTATTGCTGTTAATATCTTTGCATCCTGATTTATTAATGATATAGGTCTATATGCCCCTGGATCAGTTGGATCTTTATCTACTTTTGGTATTAATATTACTAATGATTGAGACCATGATAAAGGTATTTTCTCTCCTTGTAATATTCCATTATATAATTCTAACAACTTTGGAATTAATATATTTTCAAACACTTTATAATATTCAGGTCCCAAACCATCCATTCCTGGACTTTTGCCATTTTTTAATTTTCTAATTACCTCTATTATCTCTTCCTTTTCAATGGGTTTTTCCAATAGTTCTTTATCTTCCTCCATTATTGTTTGTCCCCAATTTTCTTCTACATAATTTTCTATTTTATCTATTGGATTTTTTCCTGCTTGATATAATTCTTTATAAAATTCTTCAAAATTTTTTATTTTTTCTTTCATCATTCTACACATCATCCCAGATCTATCCTTCACTATATTTATCATACTTTCCATTTTCTTTTTCTGTGTGGCTCTGGCCAACATTTTTGAATTTTTATTACTATATTCGAAATATTCCCTTCTTAAATAAATCAAATTTTCCTGTACTTCATCTATCTCTATCTTTTGCAGTTCCTCCCTTTTTGCCCTCAATTCTACGTAAATCTGTTTATTTCTATTAGCTATATATTTATACTCTAATTGTTCTATATCTGTTTCTAATTTTTTTCCTTTCTTCCTGTCTTTTTCGAAGGTTATATGCTTCTTTCATACATATTCCTCTTGTTACTGCCTTCATCGTGTCCCATAACAATCCTTTTGTCACTTCCTTATTGTTTATATCCCATGTTTCTTGCCATTCCTTTTCAATTTTGTTTACTATATCTTTATAATTCAATATCTTAGTATTTAACCTCCACCTCTTTATTTGTTCATAATCTTTCTTAATAATAAATTCTGCACTCACCAAGGCATGGTCACTTACTTTTATACTTGATATTTCACTATCTAAAACTTTAGTTATCATATTTTTTGAAACAAAAATGTAATCTATTCTAGTATATGTTTTATGTACAGCAGAATAATATGTATATTTCTTTTCATCCCCTTTTACTAGTCTCCAGACATCTTTAAATTCCCTTTTATTCATTATTTTATTTAAGTTTGTTATATTTCTATGTTTATCCTTTACTGAGGGGTTAGATTTATCTTTAATCTTATCCATTTGCATGTTAAAATCTCCTGCTATAATTACATATTGCTTCTGTATTCTTTCCACTTTCTTTAACACTCTTTCATAAAACTCTTCTTGTTTTTCATTTGGTGCATATACATTCACAAGTGTATAATTATCTTCCCCTAGTTCTCCCTGTATTATTATATATCTTCCTTCATCATCTTTTATTACTTTATTTATTACAAAATTACATTTTTTTGCAATTATTATTGCTACCCCTTTTGATTTTGAATTTCCAAATGCTTTCTCATAGTTCTTTGTCCAATTCAGTTTCAGTTCATTTTCCCCCTCTTTCCGTTGGTGCGTTTCTTGAACAAAAATAATATCTGCTGAATCTCTTCGTAATAAAGCTTCAATCCTTCTTCTTTTAATCACTGATCCAAGACCTTTGGTATTTAAAGTTGAAATTTTCAGTTTATCTACCATAATACCATTTATTTCTTTCTCTAATGGCTCCATTTTGTGTAAACCCTATCCCTTCCCTCCTCCCTCTATTTCCCCTCCCTTCCCTCCCCAAGTCCCATTTACCTCTCCACTTCTTCTTGCTAGAGCGCATTGCTCTAGCCCCGGTCACCGAAGCTACCCCTGTGGAGAGGGGTGACGAAGACATCCCAAGGCCCAAAGAAGCCGCCCACCCCCCGAGTGCTCATAAAAACAATAAATTTAACTTTGTGCTTAATTGCAGTAATTTCTCTTTTCGTCTATGGGAGTCCGCTTCCTCCACATGCTCCCAATAATTCTTCTCCTCCCAATACTCCAACCTGGATGACAGCTCCATTCCCTTTAGATTTTTTAGACTCTCCAGTTGTTCCTTCTTCTTCTTTATATATCCCAAGATCTTTCAACAATTGTATTCCTTGTTCCACTGAATCAATCCTATATCTCTTTCCTGCTTTTTGAAATTTCAGGAATATAGGATGTCCCCAAGTGTAGTAAATTCCCGCTCCTCTCAACATAGTAGTACACGGTTTCATCTCTCTTCTCCACATTTTCGTTTGAAGACAATAGTCGTTATAAATTTCTACATCGACATCTTGAAATTTTAATTTTTCCGGATTCTTCCTCACCATATTCATCAGTCCTTCCTTTTTATTGTAGTTAATTACTCTTACTATTACATCTCATGGTGCCATCTTGTTCGTCACTGGTCCAATGCGGTGAATTCTTTCAAAGTCTGATTCAGTCCAGTTTAAGGATGGGGAGATTTCTTGTAATCATTTCAAAATTTTTGATTGCAAATCATATTTTCTATCTCTTTTCTCCAACTTTGGTATATTCTTAATAACAAAATTGGTTCTTCTTTGATAATCCTGCAGATATATAAGTTTTTTGTCCATTTCAGACAATTTAGCTCTATTGGTTTCAATTTCTCTTTGTTGTCTCCCTTGTATAATCTTGCTTTCCTTGTTATCTGATTTTAATGTTTGCACATCCTCTTGTATTTGTTTTATATTTCTTTGTATTTCCATAAACTTTTCATCTGAACTTTTCCTTTCAAGTTGCATTTGTAGTTGAAATTGCTTTGTCATAGCCCCTTTCATTTCGTATTGTTGTTAAAAAGGTTTGCTTGTCTGCATCTCTTGCTTGTAATATTTCATTTTTCTGTCTTTCCAGAAAATCATTCATCTCTTTACGTCTCATCTCATTCTCCTGCTTCATAATTTCTGTAATCATAGTCCTCATTTGTTCACAATCCGTCATTCCTGCTTTTTCTCCTGTTCCTGCATCTGTTTTATCTTTCCCCTTTTCTTCTCCCTGCTTCTCTGGGAGTGAACTTGTAGAAGTAGCCATTTTTTTAGGGGGGCTTCTTAACATTTCTTTTTGTTCAGTTTGTTCCAATCTAACAAGTCTTCCGAAGGCTCTATCTGAAGGTTTATCTTTCTCAGTTTGTCTTAAACCTTCCAAAGCTTTCCCCCTAATATTTTTGGCCTTTTTGACATATACACTTATTTAATATTCACTCCGTTTTATTCACCTCCCAGTTCCTCCCTTTTAAGCAATCAGCAGTGGATAGTACTTTTATCGTCTTTTATCTCCTCTCGTTCAAGCTTCTAGCCACTTATGATTTGTGGGTTAATTCTATTCACTTTAAGGTAGTTACAAAGCTTAATTCCTTATCTCAAAGTCCAATTTTAACAGCCCCTAGCTGCCTCGTTAGTCTTTTTAATGGCGGACAAGCTTCCTCCGTGATTCTCCGTCCCCCACAAAACGAAAGTAAGATATTTTAAGTCTACTCTTGAGATAATAATAATTTTTTTTTTACCTTTTATGTTCCTTGTATCTTCTTGTTATAAATTCATCTCAAAGAGTCAACATTTCTCTCTTTGGGAGGTTTTTTTTTTACTGCAATTGTCTATTTCCGAGCACTCCGAAAGCTCAGGCAGTCCTTACCCAGCCATTGCTCAGGCCCCGCCCCCGTTTTTGGGGTTTTCTTGGCAAAATCTCCACAGGGGTTTGCCATGGCTTTTCTGGGGCTGAGAGAGTATGCATGCATATTTTTAATTTTTTTTTAAATTAATATTTATTTATTTATTTATTTATTTTTGGTGCTTCGGCCCCCCAATTGTTTGAGGGACAGCAACCTGGCCCCCGGCTCAAAAAGGTTGCCTACCCCTAAGTTAGTGAGTAGGCACAGCCATTTTGAGATCTGTAGTTTGTCTTCTAAATGAAATTCTTGTAACAGGTGTAGGTTTACCTGGAATGGGGCTACACTTGTGTATTCTCTAACAGTCTCATGCAAATCCATAGGGAGAGGCGGGAAATATAAATAAAAATTATTATTATTATTATTATTATTATTATTATTATTATTAAAAATTCTTTGCCATTCCTAATGACCTATCAATGTCTAAGATGCAGTCAAATAGCATAAGGAAGACATGGTCACATGGGGTGTAGAGGCAAAAATGATCATGATTTAATTGTACCAGGATGGAGGCTTGGACCAGGACTACAACATGGTCCTGCACCTCTTGTATAGGGGTTTAAGCCACTGTAACAATGTGTCCATTGCTGTGTTTTTACACACCCAGACAGATCATATAGGTGGGTGCCATTAGTCCAATGTAGGGTTTTCTCAGGCAACATAGTGGTGTTGCTTTCTGCAAGGGGAAGACCTATGTGGGAAGTGGGGTGAATGACTTGGGGATCCCATACCTTCTCGTGATATATGCCTATCTTGAGCACCATATCTTTCCATTGTGCTCCTGTTATCTTAATCAAATCTGTGGGGTGTTGGAACGGGTCTGGGTATCTATTTTTAAACAGACCCATAACCTCTGGGTGGATAAGTTTCATCAGGGAGGCTTGTATTAATTGGGATGCAAATGCCATGCGGCTACTTTGGATCTGGGTGTATTGGATGGCAATAGATAAATTGCAGATGCTGGATTTAAGTGAATTTCCAATGTCTATGATGATTTCTTTCTCTACACCTACCCATATGACCAATTATGTCTATGCCTTGGGCCACGTTAGTTAAACCTGAGGCAATAGCAACACCTAGTTCTTTAGTGCGAGATCCAATCAGTCCTAATTTGTTGGCTATAACCTCTCTGTCTATAGTAGGGGTAGGCAACCTTTCCCCTTTAAGGGCCAAGGGACTTCAGCTCCCAGAAGCCTCAGCCATGTTGGCCAATAGTCCCATGTTGGCCAATAGCTCCTGGGATTCTGGGAGCTGAAGTCCCTCGGCCCTTAAAGGGGAAAGGTTGCCTACCCCTGGTCTATAGCATTTAAAACTCCTACTCCTGCTCCAAAACATCCTAAAACTGTGTCCAATACCTCTTTTGCTTCAAAAAAGCGGGTGCGTTACAGACTGCCATTTCTTTTCCAACTGTTCCCACTGTGCCCACACAGCTCACAAATAAGGGCTACAGGCAGGGATAGTGTATGCCACATCTACGGAAATTAGATTCAACATTAGGGTAGTAACTATGGGTTGGGTCTCTGAGTATGCATACAGGGATATGACTTTTCTAATTACTAAATAACCAACAAACATGGAGGGTTCTTGTATCATTGCATGGACGTCTACAGGGATATCTGGGCATGTCATCCAATGGCAGTTTATGCTACAATTAGTAGGAGTATGAATGTAATTGTGGAGGTAAAGAGTCTAGTTTTCCAAGCCCATATAGGGTGGCACTGGAAATCTAAGGTAAGGTGGTATAGAAGGAGGTGGGGATCCTGTTGAGAGGAGGATCAAAGTGGTACTTAGTCCTAATTTTGGTGGAGAGGGGGATGCTACCTGTTTCTGTCTCTATCCAAGTGAGTTCTCTGGGGCCAAACATGATAACTCTTGAGGCTATGTTTTTCTCTTTGTTATGTACACTGTAGTCTTAAGCAAGATGGGGAGTCTCTTATCATACCATGTCTGTGCATTGCTCATGGCGTCTAATACTGCCATCATTCCTGGATATGGGGCGGTCTAATGACACATGGATGCTTTGTTATGCCATTGAGCTTCCTCTCTGGTGCCTTTCTGGTGGACTTTTACGTAAGACACCCAGGTGGGGGATGTCCTTCTCATAATTAACTAGGCAGCTTCCTGCCATTTATCTGAGTGAGAGATTGGCTTGCTATCATTTGTCTTCCAATCTCTGGGCATGCAAATGGGGAGCCAATCTATGGTGGCATTTACCATCCATTAAGAGTGGCTAATGGGGCACGTTGGTCCTCAAATTCTAAAACAGCGTGGAGGGTTTCTACTTCTGCTGCCTGGCTGGAATGAGGCTGAACTGTTCCCTGTAATGTGTGCTGGTCATTTACCCTGATTGTCCAAATCCCGTTAGGCGGGTTCTGTCGGGGTATGCGGAAGAGCCATCGCAGAACCAGCACATGAATCTGGCCTGCATGGCTTCTGCTAGTGTATTTGCTGCCTTTACTGGCCAATTGCTTTGTGTGGTGATGGGGAGAGGGCACTCATGGGCAGCTACGGAAACTACTAGCCCATGGGGGCAACTGGGTTGCTAGCCCGCCTGCTGTAATCTAAGCCTCACTTCACTAGTTCTAAAGTCCATCTGGCTATTTGGGAGCTATGAATTTGTCCATCCTGGATTTTTCCAGGCAGTATATACTTGAGTGGGGTGTGTGGGGTTTGAATAATGACCTTAGATCCACCTATAATGAACTCCCAGTGGGTTAGGGCCCATATCAAGGCTAAGCAATTCTTTTCACACAAGCTGAACTTTACTTCTGTGGGCGAGAGGTTTTTGGATGCATAGGCTACCACTCTGTGTACACTGTTTCTAAGTTGCATAAATACTTCTCCTACATGACTGACTGCTACCACTAACTGAATGTGAAATGGCTGGGTAACATCTGCGTGGACTAAAGTGGGGGCTTTGGCTAGGCCCGTCTTCAGGGTGGCAAATGCTTCCTGCTGCTCGGGGCCCGATTTCCACACTGCTCCTTCTTAAGTAAGAAATACAGGGGCTTGGCTTTATGGGCAAAAGCCTAGATGAATTCTCAGGAGAAGTTAAAGGTTCCTAGGAGTGCTCTCAGGGATGCTACATCAGTGGGGGCAGGGAGCTTTCCTATTGTCTCTACTCGCTGCAGGTCCGGGGTCCTGCAATTTGTCTGAAGGTTTAGTCCTATGTTTCTGACTTGGATTTGTACTAACTGAGCTTTCTCCCTATTAGCTTTGAATCCAGTGTCCTGAATGAGTCCTAACACTTCTCTGGTGATGTCTGCAGTCTTTTCTTGGGAATCAGAATGGATCAGGATATTGTCCACATAAGACAAAACATGGGGGTGTGATGTGGGTCACAGCTTGGTCCACATCTTGACCATGTGGGCATGGCAAATGCTGGGGCTGGAGTGGAAGCCCTAGAGCAGGGGTAGGCAACCTAAGGCCTGGGGGCCGGATGCGCCCCCCCCCCCCGAGGCCTTTGGACCGGCCCCAGGCCGGTCCTGCCGCCGTCCGCCATGATGATATTGATTATTGTTGTTATTACTTGTTCTTGGGGATTTTCTTTGCAAAATCTTCACAGGGGTTTTGCCATGGCTTTTCTTTGGCTGCGAGAGTGTGAATGCATATTTTCTCAATTTTTAATTTTTTATGTTATGTTATGTTATGTTATTTATTTATGGTGCTTCGGCCCCCCAATTGTCTGAGGGACAGCAACCCGGCCCCCGGCTCAAAAAGGCTGCCTACCCCTGATATAAACTGACTTGTTAGATCAGACTAATATCCATCTAGCCTGCTACAGTCTATTTTATGGACACCAGCTCTCTAAAATCTCAGTCTAAGGATCTTTCTATCAACTTATCTGATCCTTTTATTTGGAGATGCCATGGACTAGATCTGAGACCTCTGGCATGCAAAACGCACAGTCTGTCACAAATAAGCATTACTCTAACTTCACCACAATCACAATAAGCAGGGAGTGTGATGCTGCCTGGCAAAAGAGTCATATCAGATCCATCTGTTTGGCTGTACAGTAGGAACATACTAGGTTTTCATTTTTTATATTGAGTGGAGCCCACCTAAATCACAAGCAGCTCCTTCAGACAAAGAAGCTCTGTTTAGTTGCTGATCTGTACACAAGGAAGAGAATGCTTCCAATCCCCTTCCAACAGCAAGCAAGGATGCAATGAGGAATTACAACAGGGGGACTGCTTCTAACTGTTGCAACCTCAATCACTGATGGGAGGGGCGTGAAAATGTCATCCCTCTTGCCCTCCATTTGGCAGCTGAATAGATCTCCTTCACCTGTTCCAGTTGGGGGAGCATCTATATAGTCTTACAGTAACACTATCTAGTCTTACTGAATATGGAGTAGTTACAGATCCATAATTCCAGGATATGAATCTGTAACTGCAATACAGAATGACAGACATTATTATTATTACCATTATCATCAGCATCAGCATCAGCATCAGCATCACCACCACCACAATCTTTCTTTATACCCCACCTTTCCCCCAAAACTAGGACTCAGAATCAGTATATATCTAGGACATTATCTTCCACCATATACATTAGTAAAATAATTTTTCAGACATTAATGTACATATTCCATCTTCTCTTAAATATAACTACTCACCTGGGTAATATTTCCAAACAGTTTCCACTTTTTGGAAAGCAAAGAGTAATGTGCAAAACCAAACTTGCCAACTACGGCTACATTCTGTCCCATCTTATCAATGGCTGAAAACTGTTCATGTGGAAAAGGGGAAAAAAAATACTTGTCACACTATGTTAATAAAAAGCGTGAAGTATTAGGCTAGCCTCTTCCCTGTTTAACCCAAACAATGGTCAAGATCCTATGCCCTTGGGAGTGCAATATAAACATATGCCAGAGTAATTTCAGTGGATCCCACAAGCAATTTCATTATAGGCCTGAGCTACCCACTGTGAATTGACTGATTAGCTCCCTATACACTAAATCAGGGGTAGGCAACCTTTCCCCTTTAAGGGCCGAGGGACTTCAGCTCCCAGAAGCCTCACCCATGTTGGCCAATAGTCCCATGTTGGCCAATAGCTCCTGGGATTCTGGGAGCTGAAGTCCCTCGGCCCTTAAAGGGGAAAGGTTGCCTATCCCTGTACTAAATCATAAGTGAGCAAGAGGGCTTGGGGTATGCATGCAAAATGATTGCCTACTCTAGGGACAGCACTTATACAAGCTTTGAGAATGTGCAATCCTCTTGTGTTACTGTAGTGCCCCAACAGGATTCCTGGCCAATGTTATGAAGTATTAAAGTTTTAAAATAACCTTCATCCTACTCTGTTTTCATTTCTATAAAATTTTAAGTTTACATCACATGCAGCCTACAGTTGTAAAATATGAAGTTTAAAAAACAACTCACCCTTATAGGCCAATTGATTTCTAAGTAGGTACTGTGAATCTTAAAAAAAAAAAAAAAAAGCAAAAAGGCATTAATGAAATTACTAAACATTTCTACAATTCAAAGTCAGTGGGCTTTTTTTTCTTCTTTCTTTTAGGTCTTCCTGTATTCCATCCAAATCCTAGACAATTTCAAATGCAAATATGTATTTCCAAATTGTTTGAAGATATTCTCTGTATGGCCCAATTCAGTCTTTAGAGTGATACTGGAATGGATGTATCAGTTTTAAAGCAGAATCAGACCAATTTTTATTTATTTATTTCAAATATTTATATCCTACTTTCCGCCCACAATGGGATTCATTGAGAACTATTGTCTGTAGAGTTCTACTAATAAGTTGTCTCATAAAATGTTTCAACATAGAATCGTTTTAAATAGAAAAAACATGATACATCACAGTAAATATTCTTGAATGAGTAGAAATTGAGACTGCAATGTTATGATGTCAAGTCAAAGGTCACAAAACTGATTGTATACCCTTCTCCAAGAATGGGAAGAGATCTGTCCTGGGATGAAGACACCCAATCTCAGGATCCCCCCACTGCAGCCATTATGGAAACTTCCATGGTTTGTCTCTCAGTGTTACCATTTGAACACGGGAGAAGGGAGATATCCCTGGAGAGGGTCTGCCCCCGAAGGTCCACAGTTCTCCTAGCCTTAAGACAATCACAAACCAGACAGAAATCTATGATAGCTCGGGAGATAATATAAATCTTTCCCATCCTTGCACTGCTATCCAAACGGTGTTAATAGGCAAAAAGAAGTTAAAGTAGCTAAACCATTTGGATTGAGAAAGAGTAAATAAAGAATAAACCCTGGCTGCTTCCTCCCTTGTGACCTGCTGGCACAAATGTGACAAGGCAGAGAATATCTCTGATGATGCTTTACTACTCAGAGTCAAAGACAGGTTTGCCCTGCATGTTTGTAAAAGCATCAGTTTGTTGAACCAAAATTTAAAAAATAAGCTGCTCACTTACCTATACAAGTGTATCAAAATCATTTCTTAGCAAAGGTGTTTCACTACTGCAATAATATTGTTTAATTTCCCCCACTCAGATTTATTAACATCTGTAAGGCAGGCACAACTGATATTTCTTAAATGTATGTCACCCTCAGTGTTTGAGATTACATGGTCTAATATGACATTTCTATACTGCTATCAGATGTAAAAAAAAATTACCATATATACTCGTCTATAAGTAAAAAAAAAAATTATGAAAAAAAAATGGCCCCAAAAATCTGGGTTGACTTACACATGGGTCAATGCAGTACCTCAGCTCACTGCAGCACCATTTATGGCCTTTTGTAATGCCTGCTCAAAAAAAATGGTGGTGGCTTCTTTGTGGCTTCCCTTCTGTGGTGGGGAGTGCTTCTTTCAGGCTTTCTTGACACCAACTAAGCTCCAAAAGCTTAGTGTGTGGTAGGATAGCTTGAAGGATGCAACAGGCCCCTTCTTCTCTTGAAGCACTTTTGGGGCTTCACTGCAGGAAGAGCAGAGGGAGTAGGTGCTTCTTCCAGGCTCTCTAGGCACAAACTAAGCTCTGAGAATCCAACAGCATAGTCTGTACCTAGACAGCCTGAAGAAAGCAGCAACCCCCTTCCTCACGCTCTCTCTGGTAGCTCTTTTGGCATTTCCCTGCCATGGTGGGGACAGCGGAGACAGTGAGTGATTCTTCCAGAATCTCTTGGCATGGACTGAGCTCTAAGAATCCGGAGTATCTGAAGGAAGCAATGTGCCCCCTATGCTCTCTCTTTGGTGGCTCTTTTGAGGCTTCCCTGCTGCAGCAGGAAGAACAGAGGGGGTGGGTGCTTCTTACAAGGTTTCTCAACACAGACTGAGCTCCCAGATTCTCAGAAGTTTGGAAAACAATAAGCCTTTTTGGCAAAAGCATTTTACTACAGGAAGGGAGCAGGATTGAATAGGCACCCTCTGCTTCTTCAACCCCACTCCCCACCTATGGAAGCCAAGGAAGCTTATATCCCCCCTTAACCCAACCAAAACAACTTATATAAAGTTAACTATAGGTGGGTTGCTCTCACCATAGTTCATCCCGGGAGAACCTTAAAGAAGCACCAATCTCCTGTACTGTCTCCAGTGGCTTTTTGCAATGCCTATGAGGAAAAATGGCAGCAATGGCAGCTCTTTGGCATTTCCCTGGCACAACAAAGAAGTGACCTGTCCATCACAATGGGAAAACTCCAAAGAGCCACCATAGATCAAAGGAGCCCTGTGTTGAGCCCCAAAGATTTACCCTCAACTTATCCATGGGTCATACCCCCATACCTGCTCTCAACTTACACATGAAGTCAGCTTACACAGAAGTATATACAGTTTTTAGAACTTACAGCAGTTCCAGAATACCTATTTATTTTGGTAGTTAATGTAACTGTCTAGCTAATTTTAATAACTGGATTGGTGCCATCTTGGCTTGGCTGCTTATTCAAACTCCATTCTCCACTGAACAGATAATGCCTTGCCTATATCTGAATGGAGTGAGAGGAATTATTTAACTAGGACAAGAATGGAGAAAATATGCCCCCTTCAAGGCCATTTTGTGGTCCCAAAGCCCTCAGCATCCCAAAATTCATTCTGCAAAACAATTGCTACCAAATGCCCCCTAAGAACCATGGGGAGCAATTTTGTTTCATTATGGACCTCCAGGCCATTTTGGGGCCAAAAGAAACCTTTTATTCAAAAGGAAACAACTCAGAATAGGACTTTCAAATCATTGTGGAAAAAGGCCTCCCCCATGCCTAAAATGGTCTGTGGGGGAACAGAAAAATTGCTCATAGGCTCCCTAGGGTTGATGGGGGCATTTGGGAAAAAATTGGGCATGGGGTAGCTGGGATACGATGTCCTCCCCAATGTGACTCTCCAACCCGATAGTATTCCACCCCTGCACTAGAGCCAACTGTTTCCTGTGTCTTTCATGACACAGCTCCAATGCAATCACAAAACTCATGATATGAATCTTGTAAAGCCATTGAATCTCTCATCTAATACTATCACACAGCAATATGCTGAAAAGCACATAAAAATAAAAAATGGGATGAAATGCAAGCCACGAAATAAAGTTACCTGTACAACATGCCAATGTCTGTGCCCTAATAAAGTGCTTAAACCCTGAGAATCTATGCTTCCATCTGAAAATTGGCCTTTGAGAGCCTTATCAGAGTGTGCTGAAGAACACCTGGGATTCTGAGCCTGTATAGCATCTCCACAGTTCAAGTACAAGCGATCTTCTCCCTGAAGGAGGACCTGCTCCTGGTTGCTCTATGAATAAATGAATAAAATCAATATGTTCATTAGGAAACATCAAAATATTATTTCAATTAAAATGAAAGAAATCAAATTGAACTGCTAAGGAAGCTTGTTTTTAAATAGTACCAGCTTCATTTCGGACAGATTGTTATCAGTGAGTTTGCATAGCAATGTGAAAATAAAGAAAACATTTTGTGATCAGAATTAGGCCAAAACTTGCCCAAACATTAAAAGATGCCTAAAACTATAACAGATTTATAAATACTTACTATGCAAGGATTAACTGCAAGTGCACTTTTGATGAACTGAAACTGCAAAATACCACTACGCTGATACTCGTTTTTGCACTTGCTCTTTGTTACTGAATTAGCAGAGCTATTCGCATCAATCACCCATAAATGATAACCTTCTGATCCCCAACTCTAGAAAAAAACAAAAAACAATAAAAAGCATTCCTCATTTATTTTAAACTGTGAGCTTATTAGAATAAAAATATTCTATAGCAAATTCCTACTCAGTACAAACTATCTTATAACACTCTTAAAAATATGTTATACTAGTATGAATTTGTGAGGAACAGTAGAACGAGATTTTCCTGCTACACAGTCCCCCTTTATCTTTCCCCTTAACAGCTCTTTGCCTCCAACTGTGACTCCAGTGGCCTAGAATTAATACATCAATAGGTGATGGGGATCTGTGGAGCTTCAAAAGCCTGTAACATGTATTTTATGCTTTTCGGCTGGAATATGGCTTTGTGGATTTTGGATGTTATTGCGCTTTGATCCATGGCCAAACATGGCTACCCTCGATATGTTTTCTGGATGTAAGATATTGCATTTCAGTCACATCAGGGGAAGCCTAAAGAGAGGGCCAATAGACTGCGTCTTGACCATTACCTCCAACAAAAAGAAAACATTTTTCTAAAAACATTTGGATTACATTTCGCATGTTTTACCTAAACAGCACCTAAAATTGTTTCTTAATGCAATAATGTGGCGGGCTTCCTTAGAAATTTAGTGCTCTCTGCCTAACAAAGGAGCCTATAGTTTCACAAAAGACAGAGGCAACTTGGATCTTAGGGAATCATGGGAAATGTTGTGGCACCAGAGCTCTCCAACAGAGAAGGTTCAGTGTCTCAGAAAAAACTACAATTCCTATGGTTCCCTAGCACTGAGCCAGGGCAGTTAAAGTGGCGTCAAGCTGCATTATTTCTGGCAATCTGTACAGGCCCTTAGTTATGAGAAAATTTCTATCCAATCTGTCCAAGTATGTTCTGCTTTTGAGGAGACAAGTGTAAACCTCTCTGAACAAATTTTGCCAAGAAAATCATGTGATAGGTTTACCATAAGTCAGAAATGACTTGAAGGCACACAACAACAACCATCCCATCTTGGAGCCCAAGCTTGTTTACTTGTCAGAGGAAAGTCTGTTCAACATTGAATAGGGAACCTGATATGCAGATAAAATCTCTGCTTTCCGAGAAATCCTATTTTTGGATAAACTATGAAGATATTAAGATCTTAAGAAGCATTCTTTTTTTAAATAAGAATGCCACACAATGGCTGAACCTGTTGGTGACTTACACATGTTGAAAATCCCCTATGAAAATGGTTGGACACTTTTGTCTGAAGCAGGATATCTACATTTGTTCCAAGGTTGCTGAAGTGGAACTGTGCATGCAGTGCTGTTGCACAATGGATTGTTCAAGGGCTACATATTCAATACAAGGGTCACATAGTTCATTCAACTTATAATTCCACATGCAGAGATTTATACCATGCTACCCTGATATAAGAGTTTGTTCAATTTATTGCATTTTGACATTATATTTTACTCACAGCACATATTATAAGAAGAAGGCAAATGAATACTAATTTTTTTCCAGTACAAAACCAAAAATTAATTCTTCTGTGAATAATTTATGTTTATTTGTAGTGTATTAATCAGCGAAAGACAGTCAGCTGGTAGTCCATCGCATCTGGATTTACAGATTTATAACACTCAAAAAATATCACAGCATGTCAAAAAGCTTTGCCTCACCATCACCTTAACTCAGTAGTTATATGACCTCACCCTCCACTTTTAGCTAAAGAAAACACTATTAAGATGGTGCCAAGTGCCAAGATGTAAAACCTTCACTCTCCACTACCATATGGCAAAACTTTATGAACCTGAATGTCTTCTCCTGGCTATTTACAGTAATGGAAGCAACCTGACAAGTGAACATTTTATCATTAAAACTGTAATATAATATTGGAATACAATGCATAAAATGAAGATTATTTATTTATTTGTTTCTTTAA
Source organism: Phrynosoma blainvillii (assembly GCA_026167975.1). NCBI lineage: Eukaryota > Metazoa > Chordata > Lepidosauria > Squamata > Phrynosomatidae > Phrynosoma > Phrynosoma blainvillii. The sequence goes on along the minus strand of JANUYF010000002.1, from coordinate 113,872,860 downwards.
TTCATTTATATCTTGTCTTTCTTCCAATAATGGGACTCAAGGCAGCTAACAACATATTTAAAACAAGAAAAATTAAAAACAATACAAAAGCATTAAGGAAAGTATAGACATAATATTTAAAAACAACTTATATAAAGTTAAAACATTAAGCGTTGAAAAATATTTAAAAAATCCTAAAAGACTGTATACAAACTTTTTAAAAGCACCGCACAGTATTAAAAACCTAGTCAGTTTGTAAAAGACTGACAGCACAAAAATGTTTTTACCTCCTGACAGAAAGAAAGCAAGGATGGGGCCATGGCCTCTCTAAGGAGTTCTAGAGACTGAGGCCAGTCACCGAGAAGACTCTCTCCTTTGTTCCCACCAAACAAGATAGAGAAGGTAGTGGGACAGAGAGAAGGTCTGTTTTGGGGGTGCACAGAAATATGTTGGGCTTTTGAAAAAAAAATACACTCAGCTTTTTAAGAATCAATTCAGACCATCAATAAGCAGATGGACACCAGTCCCCTTTTTTTGTTGACACAAAATACATGTTTTTCAGTATCTATACCTGGGAACAGAGATTAGGGACCTCTCCAGACAATCTCAAAGATCTAATGGGCTCATAAAAGGAGATTTTTGTTGTCATTAACTGTCCTCAAGTCCATCTCAACCCTGTGGATGAGACATCTCCAAGACTCCCTGTCCTCCACTGCTCTGCTTAGTTCCTGCAAATTCATACCCGTGACTTCTTTTATAGAGTCCATCCATCTAGCACACGGCCTTCCTCTCTTTCTACTTCCCTCTACCTTTCCTAGCATTATTGTCTTTATGTCCAATGTGTCATGCCATCTCATGATGTGTCTGAAGTATAACAGCCTCAGTTTTGTCATCTTGATTTCCAGGCAGATTTCTGGCTTGATCTGATCTAGGATCCATTTGTTTGTCTTTTTGGCTGTCCAGCGTATCCTCAGCACTCTTGTCCAGCACCACATCTCAAATGAATTGATTTTCCTCCTATCTTCTTTCTTAACTGTCCAGCTCTCACATCCATACATGGTAACAGGGAAAACAATGACTTGTACGATTCTGACTTTTGTGTTCAGTTATTTATCTTTACATTTTAGAATCTTTTCTAATTCTTTCATAGCTGCTCTCCCCATTCAAAAGGACATATGATCATTGAAATAGCCTGGACCCAAGCTGTATAAGGCTTTATAGGTCAAAACCAGCACTTTGAATGATGCCCAGAAACAGATTGGCAGCCATTGGAGCTAAAGAAGGGAATTGTGTGTTAACAATCTCGCTGCAGCTCATTAGTCCAACTGAAGTTTCTGAGCACTTTTCAAAGACAGCCCCACATAGAGAGTATTACAGTAATCCAAACAGGAATTATTTGCCTTTTTTTGGTACATTCATGTGCAAAGAGTAGGTTCAACAGTGCTTACCATAGAGCTGATCTTTAGAGGGTCTTTTTTGGTACCATCAGATCGATGACTAAAACAAAAACATGCAAAAACAATAACATCAGATTGAAAGTAGATGTTAACAAGATACAGGATCTAGCACAGAACCTCTGCTGATGGAATAATGAAATCTAGCAGAACTAGGAAGGAAGCAATCCCCTTATCCACTGTATCTTCCTGTGCACTCCCAAAACAGCTCAGGAGGAGGGGGGCTGGGAAACCAGAACTGATTTCCAGGTGGCATAGAGTAGAGGGAGAAAAAGTTCCATTGTGTTGCCCTAGACATGGAGAAAAAAATGATACTCTTGTAACAGAAAGGCATGTTAATGGCAATAAAGACTTGCCCCTCCTTATTTACAAACCCATCCTTTTGAGTCAGGCATATTAAACTGAAGACAAAGTCCTACCTGTAAAAAACTACAAATTTCTCATTCTATTTTCCTGTTATTATGTCAAACGTGCAAATACAACCTGTGCTTCATGTGCATGTGCACACACAAATAACATCAATCAGTCTGGTGATAATTTGCAAAAATAAATGTTTTCTCTGATTAATCTTTTAATGCTAATGTGCCAAATTTAACTTTCCCAACAGCTACAGAGAAATTGGGCAAAGAGCCACCAGGAAACATTCCCATCTTATACTTAGGTAAAGGTATTTCCCGTTGACAAGGTTGTTAAGTCGTATCTGACCATAGGGGGCAGTGCTCATCTCCGTTACTAAGCCAAAGAGCCACCGTTGTCAGCAACTACTCTGTGATCATGTGGCCAGCATGATTGTACAGAGCGCTGTTTACCTTCCCACCTTAGTGGTACCTATTTATCTACTTGCATTTGCATGCTTTTGAACTGCTAGGTTGGCAGAAGCTGGGACTAGTGATGCGAGCTCACCCCATCATGCGGCACCTGGCCTCGAACTGCCAACCTGCTGATCTTGCAATCAACAGAGTCAGCATCTTAACCACTTGAGCCACCACATCCTTGAATCTTATATCTAGAAAGTGGGAAAAGCACGTAAAAACCTAGGAGAACTACATCTTTCAACAGGTGACAAAATATTTGGTCTCCTACAGAAGTTCCAAAAGTCAAGAAGAGGCAGCTGATGAGGCTGACATATGGGGAAATCCTTGGAACAACAAAGATACAATCTGCTCTTAAACAGGGGTTGGCAACCTACGGCCTGCGGCCGGCCCCCCCGAGGCCTTTGGACTGGCCCCCGCCGCCCCGCCGCAGCCGCCATTTTGGAAAACAAAATGGCAGCTGCGACTCGTTTGCGCATGTGCAGTATTCCTGATGGCGCAGTGGTTAAATGCCTGTACTGCAGCTACTCACTCATAAACCACAAGGTTGTGAGTTCAATACCAGCCAGGGCTGAGGCTTGACTCAGGCCTGCATCCTTCCGAGGTTGCTAAAATGAGTACCCAGCTTGTTGGGGGGCAATCAGCTCACAGTTGTAATCAGCTTAGCCATCCCATAGCGTGATATGAAGCGGTATATAAATGAAACTGCTTTGCTTTTGCTTTGCACAGTATTCCGGAAGTACTGCGCATGCGCATGTGCGAGTAAGCAAGCACGCACATGCGCAATACTTCTGGTGTATTGCGCATGCGCCGCCATTTTCTCCCCCACCATCGGCCCGCGGAAGACCAGGGGATCCCCCGACTGGCCCCAGGTAAGGGGAACTTGCCAACCCCTGCTCTAGAACATTAAGTTGAAAGTGAAATGTTTAGAAATATTGTTTATATAAGAAATGTAGTAGGATTCAGAAAGAAACATATTTTGTAGCTGGGCTTCATAGCAAGCCTCATTAAGACATTAGCCACTTTGAGCCCCTTATTTGGGGGAAAATATAAAATAAAATAGGCAAACAGCTTAATTTTTAAACATGTGCAAGGGGTTGTTCTAATAGAAACAAATATAGCTTAACATAAGGAGAATTTTACTAAACCATTCAAAAACCTCTGTTTAATGATTGTTAAGATATGAGTCATTAGATACACTCATTTGATAAACTGTAGCAATTGTTTTATGCTTAAGTAAACAGCTGACCAAGAGATGAAGCATTTTCCTGTACGTCCTCAGTTGAAAAATACTTCTACTTTAAAAATACTTACACAAAGTCTCCTCCTAGAGTACAGATAAGCTGAGCACCGAATACACTCCATAAGGAAAGACCTCCACACTCCCAGGTCACCATAACAACACAGTTATCAGGAGACCATCTGATAAGTTTAACAGCTCCTGTTTTGTTCCAAATATCTATTTAAAAAGCAAAAGAAATATCCACAATCAAAAAGCTTGCACTGGTTCTTTGACCAGAGACTCACCAAGTTGGAAGGGGCCTCACTGGCCATAGAGTCCAATCCTTGTTCAATGCAGGATCTCCAGCTAAAGCATCCCCAAGAAGGGCATCATTTCCATATACATAATTCAAACACAAGGGGGACAATGTAATCTGCTGAAACTGCACTTGGAAGAGTTCCACAATTTCAATGACTTTATCCCTGCCCCATGGGCCCAGCTGCACAGAGGCAACATCAGAAGTCAGCAGGATAAGTGGGAGATACATGTCTCTCATATCCCTATCACGTTCTCTTTCTTGCCTTTAGCAAAATGATTCAAGTTCTAAAGTATGCATAGCTTCTTAGAGCTGAATGGCAGGGTGGGATATGCATGTCTAGCACAGGTATCCCTTTGCCCTGACAAATGACCTTTATGCAGCCTGTATGTGCATGCCCATGAACATGCTTAAGCAAGGGTTCCCTCTTGCATCTATACTGAACTCCATTGTGTAAGATGTATAGGTATTAAAAAGTTTGCTGTATTATGAATCAATGGCCTAGCTGTGGTAGCTAAATACCAAAAGAGAGCAGTATATACAAAGCTATCATACTACAATTCTGAATTTGTAAAACTCTGCTTTTGTTTAAACATTCCTTTGTTGTTGTGCCTTCAAGTTATTTTCGACTTATGGCTACCCTAAGGCAAACCTATCATGGGGTTTTCTGGGGTTGAGAATATGTGACTTGTCCAAGGTCACCCAAGATATTTTCATGGCCCAGCAGGGAATCAAACCCCGATCTCCAGAGTCCCAGTCCTACGCTCAAACCACAATGACATGATGGCTCTCAGACATTCCTTACACCAAATAAATAGAATATGATAGAAATTTTTGAAGGCTATGCATAAGAGAGGAAGAATTTAGAGGAAAGCTATACAGTTGGCCCTCTGTTTTTTTCGGGGGATCTGTTCCAGAACCCTCCCATGAAAATGGAGACTCGCCGGTATTCAAGCCTCATAGATTAAACCAAGAAAGAATTAAAATGAATTTAAAAATAAATACAAATAAAACGATTTTTGGGGCAGTATACAAACAGTGGCAAATTGGGGAGCGGGTAGCAAACCTCCACCATTGCCGGGACGTTATTCCGGGAAGGCCTGCCAGAAGAGATCCGTCTTTACTGCTTTCTTAAAAGCAGCAAGAGTGGTAATAAAACGGATCTCGTCCGGCAGGCCGTTCCAAAGTCTGGAAGCAGTCGCAGAGAAGGCCCTCTGGGAGGTCTGCGAGAGCTTGGTCTTCATGGGCTGCAGCAGGCGCCTCCCAGAGGACCTAAGGGAACACGCGGGGTCATACGGGAAGAGTCGGTCCCTGAGATAAGATGGACCCAAGCCATGTAGGGCTTTAAAGGTTAAAACCAACACCTTGTACTGTGCCCGGAAACTAATCGGCAGCCAGTGGAGGGATTTAAGCACCGGTGTTATATGTTCCCTCCTAGATGTTCCAGTAATTAACCTGGCTGCCATGTTTTGTACCAGTTGCAGTTTCCGGGTTAGGCACAAGGGTAGCCCCATGTAGAGTGTGTTGCAGTAATCCAGACGTGAGGTTACCAGAGCGTGTACCACAGTTTCCAGATCCCTCATATCCAGATAAGGGTGCAGTTGGCGTATCAGCCAAAGCTGATAACAGGCACTCCTGACCGCCGCATTCACCTGACTAGTCATGTGAACAGACAATCTAGGAATACCCCCAAACTGCGAACACAGTCCTTAGAGAAGAGTGTGACTTCGTCCAGGACTGGAGACTGTATTCCCAAATCTGGTTTCAGGCCCGTAACTGTCAGTACCTCCGTTTTGTCTGGATTCAGCTTCAATCTGTTTTTCCTCATCCAATCCATTACCGCTCTGAGACAGTCATTGAGAGGAGAGACGCCATCTGAAGTCTGAGCCCATGATCTAGTCATGGAGAAGTATATCTGGGTGTCATCAGCATACTGATGACACCACGCTCCATGCCTCCGAATGATCTCACCCAGCGGCTTCATAGAAATGTTGAATAGCATCGGGGACAGGATGGTGCCCTGAGGGACGCCACAATTAGGCTCTATTTTGGACGAGCAACTGTCCCCGAGCCTCACCCTCTGGGATCTGCCTGAGAGGAAGGAATGGAACCGCCGCAAAGCGGTGCCTCCGATTCCTAACTCTCTCAGGCGATCCAAGAGGATGGAGTGATCTATTGTATCAAAGGCCTCTGAGAGATCCAAGAGCACCAGCAGGGTCACACTACCCCTGTGGTTGCCCAGGCGGAGGTATTTTCTGGTGATCCATGCCTTCTCATTATGTAGCCAAAGTACAAAAACCTCAATTTGATCATCTTGGCTTCCAAGGAGATTTCAGGCTTGATCTGTCCAAGGACCCATTAGCTTGTCTTTTTGGCTGTCCATGGTATCCTAAGCACTCTTCTCCAGAACCACATCTCAAATGAGTGGATTTTCTTTCTGTCTGCTTTCTTTATTGTCCAACTCTCACATCCATACATCGTGATGGGGAATACCATGGCTTGGACGATTCTGACTTTAGTGTTCAGATGTATATCTTTGCATTTTAGAATCTTTTCTAGTTCTTTCATAGCTGCTCTCTCCATTCCTAGTCTTATTTCTTGACTGCAGTCACCATTCTGATCAATATTTGATCCTGTATACGGGAACAAACTATTTCAATTTCCCAATTGTCTGGGTTGAATTTATGTATTTCTCCTGGGGTCATTTTTTTAAATGTTCAACATTAAGCCTGCCTTTGCACTTTCATCTTAAACCTTCCTTAGTAACTGTTCCAAGTCTGTTATGTTTTCTGCTAGTATTATAGTGTCATCCACGTATCTTAGACTGTTAATGTTCCTTCCTCCTATCTTTATTCCTCCTTCTTCTGAGTCTACTGCTTTTCTTATGATGTTTTCTGCATACAAATAGAGTGACAGAATGCACTGATCTCTTTGCCAACTGGGAACCAATGTTTCTTCAAATCCTGTTCTGATGGCAGCCTCTTGTCCCAAGTACAGATTTTTCATTAGGACTATCAAATCTAGTGGCTTTCCTATGTCTTTGAGAGTGTTCCTTAAGCTTTTCATGGTCTGTATAGACCAGGGGTAGGCAACCTTTTTGAGCTGAGGGCCGGGTTGCTGTCCCTCAGACAATTGGGGGGGCCGAAGCACCAAAATAAATAAATAAATAAATAAATAAATTTTTTAAAATATTAAAAATTTAAAAAATATGCATGCACACTCTCTCAGTCCCAGAAAAACCATGGCAAAATATTATCTATTGTCCATATACAGACTATAAAAATTTTACAAAGGGGGAGGAAAGAACACAGTGGCCTTAATCCAGTGAACTTGTTACACATACAGTAACATGAAACATACATGATGAGATCTATCAACATTATTGGACAGGTGGTGAAATATGTAGGACAACTCTCATTATCACCAGACTCTATTTGCCAGATCATTAATTTGGAATTAGAATGAACTATATCTAGAAAGAAATCTAGAACTCCACATCAGTTTTCATGTGACTGGACTTACCAGGATACTGTTTGGGTGTTAGCTCCAGTTTATGAGACAGCTGCATGGCTCCTGTAGAATTATCTATTGTATAAACTTGCACTGAACCGCTGTAAAAGAATACAGTTTATTAACACTTAGACATTTGTAGTTTCCAACCCAATACAGACAACAAGCATTTAAAATTCAAATTCCAAGTCATAAGGTTAGTTCATGGGGGGGGGAAAAATTAAGAGAATAAAAGAAAATGAAATCCTGTAAAAAAAAATTACCAGGTCAGACCCTACAGCACTCAACAGAACATTACTAATACATATGCATACAGTAAAGTTGTTAACTGGCTTGCTTCTTTATGCATTTATTTGTTTCTATCTTACCTTCTCCCTCCAACATGGAGGTGCCCTAACTGTCTTAACAATGCCAAAAGACCCACAGTCATCATTGAAATAAATTAGAAACCATCCCTAAAACATCAAAAAGCAACTGATTAAAACGGATATACCCCTAAGAAGGCAGAACTAATAGCTTAGGTCCAAAACACATTGCAGAAATAATCCAATTTGAGACCACTTTAACTGCCCTGGCTCAGTGTTAGGGAATTCTTGGAAACTGTAGTTTTGTGAGACATATAGCCTTCTCTGTCAGTACAGCAGTAAACTACAATTGCCAGGATTCCTAGCACTAAGCCATGGTAGTTAAAGAGGTCTCAAACTGGATTATTTCTGCAGTGTGTTTTGGATCTTAGATGTGGGAGGCAGGGATCTTTCAGCAACAACAAAATGTTAGCAAAGGAGATGTAAACATCCTAGATCAGGATCTTCTATTATGAGCCACAAATGTGCACAGGATTTAAATCTTAGAGCAAGCAGACTTGTGGGGAGGATCCTTTAGCTATTTTGATCACAAATCATTTAGTGATTTAAAAGCTACCAACATCCTGAACTAGGCCTTAAAACAGACTAGCAACCAATAAAGCTGGTGCAACAAAGAAGATAGATGATTCCCAAACTTGGCACAGATTAAAATCCTAATGGCTGTATTCTTCACTAACTAAAAGTATCCTTACAGTGTTGAGAAGCAAATCTTTGATAAGACTGCACAGACTAAACCTGTCTACTAGTAATATATGCATGGCCATGACCAGGTCCAACTGTTCTAGGGATTGGCACAATTGAGATACTAGCTGAAGATGAGCAAAAGTATTCCAAGATATTAGGCTAGATTCCTGAATAAGACTTCCAAGGAAAAAGCTGATTCCGTAAAAAACTGTGCCAAGCAATCTACCACAACAATGACCCAGGAGGATCATATAATCAATAGCAGGGGTAGGCAACCTTTCCCCTTTAAGGGCCGAGGGACTTCAGCTCCCAGAAGCCTCAGCCATGTTGGCCAATAGTCCCATGTTGGCCAATAGCTCCTGGGATTCTGGGAGCTGAAGTCCCTCGGCCCTTAAAGGGGAAAGGTTGCCTACCCCTGATCAATAGGTATGAAAAGCCATGAAGCAATCCAGCAGTATGAATTGTTCTTCTGTCTTGTTTCCAGCAGCTAATCAGTCCAATAGAAGAGCCAAACACATTTTATTCCCCAAACTGGGATGAGTACTAGACTGAAAAGATAATCTAATCTGCAACTGAAAGTCATATCTTGTCATCAACATGATCTTAGACCAGGGGTAGGCAACCTTTCCCCTTTAAGGGCCGAGGGACTTCAGCTCCCAGGAGCTATTGGCCAACATGGGACTATTGGCCAACATGGCTGAGGCTTCTGGGAGCTGAAGTCCCTCGGCCCTTAAAGGGGAAAGGTTGCCTACCCCTGTCTTAGATACTGAAATACAATAACACAACACTGAGACTGGACAGATAAAAACAGACAAATTTGCTCATTGTCATAACATGTGACAGTTTGCTTCCAGTCTCTTAAACTTAGCTTCAGTTGTAAATCTGGATTGGTATAAGTCTAAATTAATTAGAAATGAAAGTACTACGGACAAAAAGGCCAGGGGAAACAAGGGTGAGCAGATTCCAGAACACTTTCTGTAAAAAAGAAAAAAGAAAAGGTAACCATGATCTTCCATATAAAGAATACATGTATAACCAATTTCTCCTGGCAATGGTTTAATTAAACTATAGGATCATTTGGCTTCGAAGATACTTTTTTAATTCTGCAAATAAAGCCAGAACAAGATCTAGAAACATTTTGATGTTTTATTTAGTTGAAAAAAATAGTGAAGCGAGAATTATGAAATACAATATAACTACTTTGACTTAAGTCATAAACCACCTATATTGACCTGTCAAAACATATGCTAATCAGACTGAAAGCTAATGAAACAAATCTTTAAAAGCTCAATACAGGTGTTTCCCCTCTGGCATTCTCAAAATTTACAGATCAGTTGAAGCGGAGTGTAACAAATTTGACTTCCCCTCCTCAACTCTTGCCTATTCCTCGGGGAAATATTTACATTTCCATCCTCCTTCAGCCCAAACAATAAATATTCAGCCACTTCCTCTCACTACTAAATAATAAACTTCCATCCCATTGTGGGAGGTGCCAGAAGGCTTGTATGTCTCAGATTTCCTTTCCTGATTAAAATACTCCTTACATTGCTTTCCCTGGTAATAATATATTAAGCACTCAACTTACATTTAGAAATATTTTCAGGTACAAATGCATCTAGTCTGCAACTTCTCAGGAATGCAAGAAGACAATATGAACTATCCCCATTTAAATTATTAGAGATGCCTTCAGGGAGCTTTCCTTAACCTAGTCCCCACCAATTGTTCCATAACTTAGTCCCCATCAACTCCCTTTACCACTGGTCCTGAGAAGTGAGGCTGATGGGATTTACAGTCAAAAACATATGGAGAACTGTAGATCAGGGAACATTGCTTTTAGGAATGTGAATCTTACATATAGCCAACTACAGTAGGACCCCTTAATACGTGAGTTCATATTATGCAGTTTGTTATACATAAAGGTCTGCGTGTTCCTCGTTAGTCACGTTGGCACACTATCCCAGTTAACTTCCAGAGGAAGCACTCCATAAATTCATGCTGGAGAAGCCAGAAAATGCCTAGAGAGAGCACTTCTCTAGGCATTTCTAGGTCCTCCAGCACGACTCTATGGTCAACTTCCAGCAGAAGCATATCACAGAATTGCACTGGAAGACCTGGTCCTAGAAAATGACTAGCGGTAAGAAAAATAGCATTCCAGATTACACAAGAAATTTAGTTATACGTGAAGGGTCTCAGAACAGATCCGTCACATAATACAGGGGACTACAGTACTAATCATAATGCTTCAGAGTTAATATCTCAGCTTAAAAAAAACACAAAAAACAAAAATGCTCCCTTCCATTGGTCTGTTTTAAATAATATCTCAGAAACACATTAAGTTCTGACATGTCAAACCACACAGTACTGTTAGTGTGAGCTGAGATGTTCAGCAACTCTATTAACTTTCAAAATTAATGAAAAGTGATATACAATATATCCATTTACACAGCAGAAAGTACTAACTAATAAAGCAGCAGGAAAAATTGATTTGCTCTTTTTTCCATTTTTCTACTTGATGCTTCCTAGCAACATACTGTAATATGAAGTACCATTCAACTGTACTTTCTGTCAAATAGCTTTAATGATTTGATACCAATCTTGTATATCATATTGCTTTTTCATTTAGTAAATTATTAAGACTTTAGTCTTAGAAATTCAAAGTGTTGAACTATCCATCTGCAATGCTGTTATATCAATGAATGTGAATGTGCTGCTAGTATGCTGTTTTTGTTAACTGTCCTCATAGTGACCCTACAGATGAGACATCTCCAAGACCCCCTCTTCTCAACCTCTCTGTTCAGGGTCTGCAGGCTCAGGTCTGTGTCCCTGATCAAGTTTAATCATCTAGCATGATATGCCTCTCTTTCTATTGCCCTTCCTAGCATCATTGCCTTTTCTGATGACTCATTTTTCCACATGATGTTGCCAAAGTACAATATCCTCAATTTAGCCATCCTGGCTTCCAGGGACAGTTCGGGCTTGATCTGTTCTAGAACCGATTTGCTTGTCTTTGTGGCCATCTACAGTATCCTCAGCACTATTCTCCAGCACCAAATCACAAGTGAGTTGATTTTTTTCTGTCAGCTTTTTTCACTGTCTAGCTCTCACATTTGTACATGGTTATGGGGAATACAATAGCTTGGACAATCCTCACTTTACTGTTACATCTGTACACTTTATTATCTTGTTCAATTCTTTCACAGCTGCTTCCCAATCCTAGCCTTCTTATTTCTTGAATGCAGTTGCCGTTCTGATCAATATTTGATCCAAAGTACGGAAACTCTTTGACTATTTCAATGCACTCATTACTAGGGTGAGTTCTTGTAGAAAATAATAATAATAATAATAATAATAATAATACCTTGCCTTTAGCCGAGGCTGTCAAGGCGGCTTACAGTTAAAAGAATACACCCATACAATCAACAACAAATACCCCCCTAAAAATATATTAAATCATTATACAGATTAAAATCTTAGATACAATAAAACATTAAACATCTAACATAAATGAACAGCGGTGCTGTAGACATCTCAGAAGGAGCTATCTAGTGGCGGGGGGAGAATGTGCCATTCCGGGAATGCCTGCCGGAAGAGATTCGTCTTGATGGCTTTTTTAAAGCCATCTAAGTTGGTTATTTGGCATATCTCCTCCGGCAGGGCATTCCATAATCTGGGGGCCGTGGCAGAAAAGGTCCTCCGGGAGGTCACCGCCAGCCTAGTTCTTATTGGTTGAAGCAACTTCTTCCCAGAGGACCTGAGGGCGCGGGGCAGATTATATGGAGAGAGGCGATTCCCTAGGTAAGATGGGCCCAAGCCATGTAGGGCTTTAAAGGTCAATACCAACACCTTATACTGTGCCCATAAACCAGCTGGCAGCCAGTGCAATGATTTCAAAATAGGAGTAATATGATCACCTTTTGATCTTCCGGTGATCAGTCTGGCTGCCATGTTTTGCACTAACTGCAGTTTCCGAGTTAGGTATAAGGATAGCCTCATGTAGAGTGCATTACAGAAGTTGAGTCATGAGGTTACCAGTGCATGTTTCTAGGTCCCTTACTTCCAGGAAAGGGCGCAACTGGTGTATCAGCCAAAGCTGATAACAGGTGCTCCTGACTGCCGCGTTCACCTGATCTGTCATGTGAAGCGACGAGTCCAGGAGCACCCTCAGACTGCGGACACAGTCCTTAGTGGAGAGCATGACCCCGCTCCACGTCTCCTAATGATCTCTCCCATGTAGATCTTCAATGGTCATTGTTTTCAGTAAGTTACACAACAGTAAGCCTAACTGGGCACTTTCTTCCTTGCCCTTATGGCACTGTGGTTAAATGCCTGTACTGCAGTCACTCACTCACAAAGTATGGTTGCAAGTTCAAAATCAGCCAGGGTTCAAGCTCGACTCAGGCATGCATCCTTTCAAGGTCGCTAAAATGCATACCCATCTTGTTGGGGGCAATTAGCTTACACATTGTAAACTGCTTAGGAGTGCTTAAGTGCACTGATAAGGGGTATAGAAATGTACTTGCTATTGATTGCTATGCCTGTCTTCAGAAATTACTCCAGGTCTTAAGTATATGCTTAAGCCCTGCTGAAAATAATGGGGCGCATGTGGCACAGGCAAGCTCACCATTGTTCCTGCCACTGCTTGCCTTCTCCATAAGGTTAAAGCCGCTTATGGCACGGGCACAGTGTAAATGGTTTGCTGTTATAGTGCAATAACACTATGATCATGACCTGTTAACTATTTACTGAATGGGAGTGTTTTCAAAAGATTTCTCCACTAGTTTCCTGTGGTAGCACACACCACAGTGTTGCCACCACTATGCTATTTTTTTAAAAAAACTTTTTTTTAGCATAATAGTGCAATAACACTATGACAGCACGCTGTAATAATGTTATTATGGTTCAATGAGTACAAATGGAAGTGGTTTTGGAACAGAACAACCTGAAACAACTTACTAGCATGATAAACACTTTTGTTTTTCACATGAGAAAGGTATCAAAAATGGCAAGGGATGATGTGATCTGTTTCTCTTCCTCTTCACCTCTCACAATGTGAGATTTGGGCAGCAATGAGTGCATTGTAATGACTGCTTTCTCTCAGGTTTGAGTGGAGGGAGATAGCACAGGGAAAGAAAGACATGATGTCTCAGAAGTGACCAAAATAGGCAGTCTCAGACAAGTCAGGACAAAAAGTACTTCAGGGCAAAATGCTAAATACACTTGAAATGTTCTCTAAAACACAACTGCATCAGAGTACTCTAGCAAATGCAGAACGATATTGAATTTTTTTAAAAAAAAAATCCTGCTAGGACTAAAAATACTCCAGATCAGATCTTTCATACACTTATAGTGCATGAGAATTTAAGAGAATGCTTTATCATCATGGCTAGAATACCTGCTGTAAAATTTTGATAGTGAAGTTTGTTCCCAATCTTCTGTATGATTTGCAAGATGCTCCTTCATGAATAATTGTATCCCAAGGGACAGTTTCTCCAAGACAGGGAATGATTTTTCTCTTTAAAGAATAGGATGGTATTGTCCTACAGGAGGACTTGTAAACAGGGATTCATGAACTTTCAATATATATTTAAGCAAAGGTGTATTACTAAGTAGAAACCACATCCAGATTCTAAGACATAAAACTTACTTTGCACATCCAAATGCCATTAATCTGTATTTATTGTTTACAGCCACACAGATTCCATCCAAAACATCTTGTGCCCAAACACCATGGAGCTGCTGCAAGACATATAACAAAGGGTTTTATTTATAGCATTTTTTCAATTTTGAACACACTGTGCAAGAATTGGAAGCTATGCATGGTGTGCATTTCCACTGAAAATAAACAACAAGGGTGCAATATTCAAGTTCTTTTCAAAACAAATTCTGCAAACTGAAATCCTATCCTAATATATCCCACCTCTCCCCAAAGCTGGGACACAAGAAATCCTATTCCTTATATAATTTATTAATTACTTCTTTCCACATTTGAGGAAATATCTATATTACATATACTGGGCTGGATTCAGATATAGTCATAAACAATGGATCTGATAGAAACAGTATCTCCTTTTCTCTTCATGACAACCCCTCCAACTGCTTCCTCTCAAATGATACACAAAAGGTTAAGGGACCCCATTGGAAGAGGTCAGATTGTGTGGTGTAGAGGGAGTGGAGTTCCCAGAAAACTGGCTGAAGAAAGCAGGGATGTCCACTTTTGTCAGTCTCATAGATGTGAACAATGGTGTGTGTCAATAAAAAGAACCAATATTTTATTTATTTAGGCTCCTATTATTCCAGAGAGAAAGCTATATACATTTAAGATAACTGTAGTATATTAACTGGCTTTAAGTATTTTAGATTTTTTTCTGAAACTGAGAAAACTAGTATCTAAACTAGGTTCCATATTTGAATTTTAAAATGCAGCTGCGGAGAAAATAATTTTAGGGTAACTCTCCAAGCTACAATAAAACAAAACATAGTCCACAGAACATAACAACCAGAAAAACAAAGTGCAAACAAGTTTACCATATAATTATTATATTCATATGCTGTTAAAAGGGACAATTCTTTAAAGTGCAATATGTATACTATAAGCAGGGTCAGCCGTGGTTAGTATTTGAATGGGAGACTGTCAACAAATATCAGGTGCTGTACACTTATTTCAAAGGAAGGAACTGGCAAAACTACCTCTGAATATCCCCTGACCAAGAAATTCATCCATCAGTCTACATCAGTCAACCAGCGACTTGATGGCACACATTCACACACATATACAGAATACTCAACAAAGTGCAAACTATGAATGAAGAATATAATCAAATTTTGGCAGACAGAGCAAAATGAACATTAAAAATGTAGGATATGTTATAGATACAGTATAACCTTAATTGTACATCAGAAAACATTTTACATAGGTAGCATTTTATCTAGAGAAATATTTTCTTTGGTTATTTTCAGTGATATGGTGGGGAGAGAAAACATACAGAACTGAGAGCAATGAATTAGGAACAAACTAGTTTTGTTACAGATATATTTCTAAAATACTCCTGCTTTTCTTAAGCAAGTGTAAGTGATATCAGTAACAAACAGTCTACAGAATGAATGGAGATGTTAAAATCAGTCTGGGAAATGCAAAGAAAAAGCTGAAGGAGTTCTAGGAAATCATACCTCTGCTGTGAAACCACTTGACATTGGTGTAATAAAACCAACTCTTCCATCATTAAATACAACAGCAAACCCATCAAGAGTAGCACAGTACTCCATATCTCTAATGTGCACATCTTCAAATCCCAAAAATGAACCTGTAAGAAAAGGGGTCTATTATTAAAAGCTGCTACTGCACACTTTCTGACGATCCTCCATTCTATTTCCGCCCAAGTAAATAATGTAAGTGGAATTAGCCACATGTATAGAAAAATAAATATTCCTGAATTTAGCATTCCCTCCAGTCCTTATATGCAATAAATACCTCTAGAAGAATGTAGATCCACAGAAAATGGTACTGTACAGAGGTTTATGGCTTTTCTTCCATTTGTCATCCCATCCCAGTGAATGAGATGGAGAAGACCATCAGAAGTAGCAACAAGGAGATCCTCTAGCATGGACTGTAAACTACAAAAAAACAAAACAAAAAAAAAAACACGCACTACTCACTAGATGCTCAAAGCAGAGAGAGAAGTTAATTTGTGCAAAATCCAGCCACAATACATTTTCATTCCCTTCACCTTGTACCTTCCTGCTCCCCACCCTCCAAGAGTTCATTCAATCCTAGAGGGAGAAAGGTGTGAGAAATTAGTGAAAATTGTCCCCTCTCTGTTCTGTTCATAGAAGCCCTGTCTGTGGAAGAAAATTAGTTAGATTCTTCCAAATTTCAAATAGTACTTTTTGATGTAAGGCAGCTCTTTTGTTCCCATTTAATATTATTGCAGTACTCCATGTTCTTAGTGCCCCAAGGGCTGCAATGTGTCAGCTATTTCCTTATTCACTATAATGTATTGTGTATTGGTGCTGAAAGCAAATGCACATATTTGCCTTATGACCATGAGAGAGGACCCTGTCAAGTGCTGCTTCCAGGAAATGTAGGATGGCCTCCTCCTTGTTGGACTTTAGTCAGCAATCATACCTTTTCATTCAAGCAAGCTTTGGGTAATTGGCTGGCAGCCAAGGAAGGAGCTTTTATAATGGGACTATTAGACTTTTCTATTTTTGAAAAACTGTTTAATATTTGTTTAAATTGTTTTTAATTTGGGTGTTGTTTTACTGCAATGAAATGGTTGCTTTTATAACTTTATTGTGGTTTTAGTTGCTTCTGTTTTTAACTTTGTTGTGAGCCACCTTGGGGTCCAGCAGTGTGTGACAGGGTATGAATAAAAACACAAATACAAATAATAAATTATGATTCACTATACCTGGTTATAGATGCTTGCAAATCCAATACTTGCTTCTTCTCTAGATTTAATAAAGGAGCACACTGTTCTTCCTTGTAATGCGGTGTTCCCTTCATATGGGGGCTGCCTCTTTAAAAACAAAATCCAGAACACTGGCCTTTAAAAAAATGCTTCAGGGCTAAACATTACCAATCTATTTTAGTATATTCTTGAACTAGAACAATAAATTCTAACCTGAAGAGAAAGGATATGATAATATTTTAGATAATACTAGTTTAAGGCTCAATTCACTAAATTAAGCATAAGTTGATCATAAGTTGAACATGAGACAGCAGTGTGATGCTGCAGCAAAGAAGGTAAATGCTATATTAGCCTGCATTAATAGAACCATAGTTTCCAAGTCAAGAGAAGTAATAGTCCCACTATATTCTGTGCTGGTCAAGCTCCATCTGGACTACTGTGTTCCGTTCTGGGCATCTCATTTTAAGAATGATATAGATAAGTTGGAGCAGGCTTAGAAAAGGGCAATAGGGATTGGTAAGAATTATGGAGAACAAACATATGAGGAAAGGTAGAAGAAGCAGAGCATGCTCAGCTTGGTGAAAAGAAGACTGATGGTTGACATGATTGCAGTCTTTAAATATCTCAAGAGCTGCCACAAAGAAGAGGGTGTAGATTTGTTCTTTGCTGCTTCAGCGGGTAGAAGAACTAGGTCCAATGGTTTTAAGTCACAAGAGGGTAGATTTGAATTGAACATTATAAGGAACTTCTTGACAGTGAGAGCAGTTCAGCAATGGAACTAACTGCCAAGAGAGGTGATGGGTCTCCTTCTCTGGATGTCTTCAAAAGGAGGCTGGACAGCTACCTGCTGGAGATACTCTAGCTGGAGATCCTAAACTGAGTAGAAGGTTGGACCCCATGGCCCACAAAGCCTCTTCCAATTTTGTGATTTTATTTGGAAAATGGTGCTTAACACTGCTACTTTTGGGCTGACTGGCCAAAGAGATACAAGTTTAACAGTAAATAGCAACCTCTCCTCTTTTACATGTCCCTTCAGAAAAGTCTGAAAAATACAAGAAACTTCCCAGACAGGAACCTGCCCAGAATAAATAAATAAATAAAACTTGGGGTAGGGGGAAATGGCAAGCAAAGAAGGCAAGGTGCTTGCTCATGTTCTGACTCTAGGCAGCAATATCCCACAGTATCTGGAAAGCAAGAGAAAAGAAAACCAACTGTTGATTTCTCTACCTTGCAAAAAAATTGTTTCACTACCTCAAAGAGGCAAAACTCACAGGGGGTAACTGATTTTCCATCATAAGGAATACAGGCGCTATGCACCCTTTTGAAATACAGGTCTATGTCATGTAGTCTTAGGCTCTTAAGTTCCATTATTCTAAAATTATCTTTACAGGAAAATAGAACAGTCCAAAATACAGAATAAGTGATGATCAACATTCCTTATTAGAAGTTATCAAGCAGTGTCCTGCTTGGTTGGGACAAAGCTATTCTGAGTAGATAGATGCTTTCACTTTTTACATCACCAACTTAAGCAATCAGAAATTCAGATTCAGTTGCTGTCTCAGTGCCATACGTGGGGACTAGGTAGGGGGATAATTGTAAAATATAACGTTTTAGTTATGTCCCAGAGATTTTCCAAATTAAGAGAA
This sequence comes from Phrynosoma blainvillii, assembly GCA_026167975.1. Lineage (NCBI taxonomy): Eukaryota > Metazoa > Chordata > Lepidosauria > Squamata > Phrynosomatidae > Phrynosoma > Phrynosoma blainvillii. Next base: position 113,854,464 of record JANUYF010000002.1, on the reverse strand, counting down.
AAAGCAGTAATTGGGACCAGCTTCTTTTCAGTGGGAACAGAAATGAGGGTGATCTGATGTCCTGATTTCTTCAAGGCACTAATCCAGGGGTAGGCAACCTTTCCCCTTTAAGGGCCGAGGGACTTCAACTCCAAGAATCCCAGGAGCTATTGGCCAACATGGGACTATTGGCCAACATGGCTGAGACTTCTGGGAGCTGAAGTCCCTCGGCCCTTAAAGGGGAAAGGTTGCCTACCCCTGCACTAATCTTTGCACTCATTAAGTGGCTCAGCTTCTTCTAAATTTTCCAGCTGCCAGGATGAGCATTAGCCCAATGTCTGAACCCAAGCAATCCTCTACTATTACAGAATGGCAAACCAAAACTGATGTTATATTATATTACAGTTGTCCCTCTACATTCAGGGAGTTTAGGAGAATGGGATCTCCGCGAATGTGGAAAAATTGTGAATAACTCCCAACACTCAGAAGCCAGTTAAAGGGAGGGGTGGGTGGAGGAAGCAATGAGGCAGGAAAAGGGTCATGGGGGTGGAGGCTGCTCCTGTCTTTCCCTGCCCGATCACCCCCTGGGCAGCCCAGGGAGCAATGAGGCAGGGAAAGGGTCATAGTGGGTGCAGGGTGCTCCTGCCTTTCCTGGCCCGACTGCCCACTGGGCAGCCCAGGGAACGATGGGGCAAGGAAAGGTTCATGGGGGGATGGAGGCTCCTCCTCCCTTTACCGGCTGGATGGCTGCCTGGGAAATGAACAGAGTCAGTTCCTGGCCTCCCCCCCCCCCCAACTGAGGGGAAAAGCCAGAGGGGAGGGGGGAGGAATGTCTGGGCTAGCAGCCTTGACCTCATGAATAATCAAAACTGTGAGTGTCAAGGCTGTGAATGTGGAGGGCCGATTGTATATTATATTATATTGTACGCACGTTATTTACTATTGTCATAAGTCCAATAACAAGCTTGTTATGTTATACCATCATCTTAGGAGTCTCTGACCTTAGATATCTCATGAGTATGAGACTCATACATATATTAGGTGAGAGCATCTGCATGTCCAACTGCCCACCTGGCACTTATGACTCTTGGAAGTTCTGATTTTTAGTAAGTGTTCTTGTATCTTCCCAGAATTTTTGAAGATTACATGCAACTCTGGTAACCAGATTAACAATTAGCTATCATATGATAGCTCTTGAGAAACCAAATGTAAAACAATGTGGTAAAATTAAAAGAGATCTCTGATTATATTTCAAGTTTTCCAAAGTATGAAATATACAATGCCTTCTCAAATATATTGAGCTAAAAATACACAAGACTACCTCATATCAATTCACATAACTTACTCTAAATTATGCTAATTAAACTACTGTCAAGTTAAGAACCAACTCATTATAGTATATTCTCAAGCATGGACAACCAGAAACCACAAAATATTGCTAAAAGTATATGTTCAGGCTACATGCTTTAAAAAAAATGGAGTTCCCATTACCTTGCCCAGAGATATCTTTAAAGCTTATGCTGCAACTTTCCACTACTGCAGGGGTAGGAATCATATGGCCCTCTAGGTCAGGGGTCGCCAACCTACAGCCCGCGGAGGCCTTGTTAGCGGCCCCTGGTTGGTCCTGCCGCCGATGATGCCACCACCACTGCAGCACTGCTGCTGCCGCCTTTTTCTTTGCCGGGCTTCTCCGGCCGCCATTTCGTGTTGCAACACAAAATGGCTGCCGGGTTGCTCTCGGCGCACGCGCTCCTCCCTCGCGGCTGGTCAGCGAGCTCTTCTGTAGCTTGCTTGCCTCGCCTGCCTGGGTGCCTGCCTCCCCTCCTTCGCTCTCCCCTCAGCCGCCGTAGTGGCCGGAGACACGTACGGCGGCTGAGGGGAGAGCAAAGGATGGGAGGCAGCCAGGCAGGCGAGGCAATCTTCAGAAGAGCTCGCTAGCTGGGAGGGGAAGGGGTGAGGCGCAGGGGGCGGAGGGTCTCTGGGGGACCACATAATGGCAACCGGGTTGCGCGTGACCCATCTCCGCCCTCCACTGCGTAAATAGAGGACCGCGGAGCGGCCACGTGCGAGAGAGCCAGAGCCAGCGCGCCAGAGCCAGCGAGAGCCAACGAGCGCCAGCCAGCCACAGCAAGCCACAAGGAGAGAGGTTGGTTCGCGGCGGGGTGGTGGTGGTTATCTGTTGTTGTGTTTTTAACAATTTTTATTAATTTTTCCTTGGGGTTCTTTGGGCAAACTCTTCACAGAGGTTTTGCCTTTTTCTGAGGCTGAGAGAATATGCTTTGTTCTTGTGTTTGTGTTGCTTCTAGTAGCTTCCACACTCATGGCTTCCTGATCCTGATCATGATGATGATGATAATAATAATAATAATAATTTTTCCTTGGGCAAATTCTCTTCACAGGGTTTTGCCTTGGCTTTTTGGGGGCTGAGACAGTGTGCATGCATCCCTGCTTGTTTGTGGGCTTGCCTTCTAGTCGTTTCCATGATGATAATGATTATTGTTGTTATTACTTGTTCTTGGGGTTTTCTTGACAAAATTTCTATTATTAATGCAGCCAGGGCAGTTAAAGTGGTGCCAAATTGCATTACTAGTGGATGCACCCATTGGTCTAAATTGCACTGGAGAAATAATGCAGTTTGACCCCACTTTTAAGTGCTGTAAGTTTTGTCCTATGTCTGAGACCCAGAGATCTGTAGTTTTCCAAGCTTTCTGTGGTTCTGGCAAATCTCAGGATTGCCTTCTATGTCCGAAAATACTGGTGCATTTTGGGATTGTGGTGTTTGACTGAGATGTCAGTCTTTGTATTTCAGTTAATACATTTTTTTTAATTGGATGATGAGATGAATAAAAAAATATACGGTATCTGGAAAATCCACATAGGAGACCCGAGTTTGAATCCCTGTTTGGCCATGGAAAACTACCAGGTGGCCTTGGGCAAGTCACACTCTCTCAGCCTCAGAGGAAGACAAAGGTAACCCCTCCTTGGAACCAATTCTGCCAACCTATGATAGGTTTGCCCAGGGATCCTCAAACTATTCAGAAGACACTGTTCAGAAGGAATTTGCCTTTGCCATCTTCTGAGGCTGAGAGGGTGTGACTTGCTCAAGGTCAGGCAGTGGGTTTCCCTGGTTGAGCAGGGATTCATTGACCATCTCATTAGCCAGAAGCAGGCCCATAGTTCCCATTGAAATACCAGTAAGTTTGTTGATTTAACTTTACTTGTTCTTCATTTTAAATATTGTATATGTTCCCATTTTGTTTTTTTACTTCAAAATATGACGTGTGCAGTGTATGTAGGAATTATTTTTAAAATTTTTTAAAAGTATTTATTTATTTATTTGCTTCGGCCCTCCAGTTGTCTGAGGGACAGCAACCCGGGCCCCGGCTCAAAAAGGTTGCCTACCCCTGCTCTAGATGTTGTTCGACTTCAGCTTCCAGCATCGCTGACTATTATCTATACAGGCTTGGCCAGAGGGACCTGAAGTCCAACATCATCTAAACGGCTGCAGGATTCCCATTTTTGGGCTATGGGAAGTACAGTAGACTGGAAAGTAATAAGGATCAGGGCTGGATCCCCCAGAGTATTCTAGAATATCTAAAATTTAGTAATCTAAGTCTAAGATGCAAGCACAACTACTGTATTGTTATCAGTGAAGCCAGAAAGTCAAAAAGGGTTGAACATCTGCACCTTGAACACTTAAATTTACACTAAGTCCCACATAACACACAGTCTCTATTCTAGTTAGGCACCAGTAAGGGGCAGGGAGGGGAGAAGAGACAGAACCAAGGCCTAAACATCTTGTCCTGACATGTATGTTGACATTGCCCATGCAGATTTTAGTCATCCCACCTCAAAAAAAAGAACCCAATTTCTAGAAGAATGGGATACAGTAAGGAAGCATGTACAACAAAAATGGAAAGATATAATATTGACAGACTCACTGTAATAACAATATAAGGGATATGAAGTTAAGAGACCAACAATAAATAAGTAGTACTATAATGTCGCAATTGGTTTAGGTAGCCATAAACAGAAATAGCATAAACGTGCAGGTAATTTACACAAGGAGATAGTACAGAATAACTTGTAAAAATAGAAATAAACTTGAAGAAGGCAAAAGATGAGGAAGTCAAGAATGGTTGATGTTTGTTAGATGTTTGTAGTATTCTTTGTAAATAAGCTGTCAATAATGTTTGTTAAAGGACAAAAGGAAAAATTGTTGGAGAGTAAGAATGTATAATGAATGTGTATTTTTACGTTTTGGAAATGAATAAAGATAATTTTAAAAAAAGAACCTGATACACTTGGTCAAGGAACTTAGGGGCAGAACAGACAGACAGGAAGGCTGCTCCGAGCCCAACTGTCCTGGGGCCATGGTGAACACATGCTGCAGCCCCAAAGGCGTCTTCTTCCGTGGGCCCAAATAGGAGGGTAAAAGATTCGCTCTTTCTGGGTCTGGTTTTGGGGCTCCTTAAGCAGCTTCAGTGTGGCCCTAGGGTGGCTTCAGGGTGCTCTGGGGGCATGCGTCGTGTAAACGCCACGTCTCAGGAGTGGCCAGAAGCTGCCTCTGTTTGCGCGTCTGTTTCAGGCCTTAGTCAACAGTAGAAGAACTAACTGAAATGTATAATCCATACCATCTGAGTTAGGAACTGTTATCTTTGGTAGGTGGCATCATAACAGCTCCTTGTATGTAATTGGATCTCAAAGTAAACATGACTTGAAATATCCCATTTTATACTTTCTTTATTACCAATCTTGGCTTTAACAGTTACAATGAAAAGACAGAATCAACAGTGGAAAACATTAAGATATCTGCAGATACTAACTGAAAAAAAAAAATCATTGTAACATGCCTTGAGGTGTGTGCTCTCTATTTCCTCTCCTTTTGTGTTGATCTAGAACTACTATCTTGCTAAGAAATAGGTACTCTTAGTGATAAAAGGTGAACCCAAACCTGAAGAATTACCTCTGGGATCAACATGGATGAATTAAGTCAAGCGAGTCACCAAAATCACCAAAGCAGCCCTTTCTTAGCTGAATAACCCTTGGACAGAGCCATACCCAGCATTCTTTCCTGACTTACTCATAACCCATCCCTCCTCCAGCCTGGAACCCATTTCCACCTTCTTCCCAGCACAGAGTAAATTTTAAAAACATTCTCAAATTAGAAATCTTGATGGTGCCTTAAATTACCAGAACTTTGGCACTGTAGTTTCTGAGCAGGCAGGAGCCACGCCAGCATTCAGAAAGAAGAATCCCTCAATGTTTATTCCTCCTTTCTTGGCAGCAACAAGTGGAAGAGAGGTATGTGGCATATGCAAGGCGTTCATAATTCAAATGTGTTTAGATGCAGCACATATCCTTGTGAGCCTGTTTCATTCTTTCAATTACTTTGACCTTTAAACTACAACTACATTGGCGACAAGGACAGGAAAGAATCCTTCATTTGTGCTGCCACATCAGCACTTTTTATACTTCTGTCTGAACTCTGCATCGCTGCAGTCATTTCTTGTCTTAAAGAGGGGGAAGGAATGAAGGTAAAGAGAAGGGTCTTTACATTGATTCTAGTAAGCAAGAGGACCATAGCATATTTTTTAAAACTCTCACTAATGTTCTAAATAACATCTAGGGGTAGCTGTGTTGGCCATATAGCAAATCTAATAACATCCAAACAATGATACCTTAATTGTCCAAACAATGATACCTTAATTGGGACAATCAAAATGCACAATTACATGTAACTGTACATTTTGGTTGGCCCAATAAAGGTATCACTGTTTGGATGTTAATGTTCTAAATCTTTGTCATCTATAGAAATTGTGATTCCATTGCATGTCTGAGACCTGAACATAGAATCACAGAACCTGCAGAACTGGAAGGGGTACCTGGGGTCATCTACCTCATCCCCATCAATGAAGGAAATCATTAACTAAAGCATTGCTGAGAGAAGTCCACTCAACCTCTGTTTAAAAATTTCCAAAGAAGGTGAAGACATCATCTTCTTAGGTGGTGTTCATAATAATAAGGATTAAAAGTGCAACAAAAGGAAAGGTCTCTCTCCAGTATATCTGCATCCCTGAAGAACGCTTCCAAATACTATTCTTTAAAAAAACCTGGAATACTCATGATCCCTCAACTCTTTTTCCTGTTTCACACAATCCCATAGACTCCTCCCTCATCTAGATTCAAGAAATGGCAAAAATTAATCCATCAATTTATTTTCAATGAAAAGAGACCTAGATTTCCCAAATCCACTAGACACATCACTTCCAAGAACGATGGTCTGGCAGTCCCAGATATTGCACTATATTTCCAGGCTTTCTAACTCAGCCAAGCTATTCAATTAATTAAGGACAACAGTGCTACCAGATGGGTAAATCTAGAAGTTTATAATATGATGTCCACTGAATTTACTTGCCTCTACACTAAAACTTCAAAACAGAAACTTGGTAGGTTACCGAATCCATTTTTATCTAGCTCCCTACTCATCTGGCATAAATGGAAACACATACTAGCTCCGGACCCCTCTCCCATTAACCCCCTTCCTTTTTTTTTTGCATCCTCTTTCTCACTTAGATGATCAATTGCCACTAATAAGGTTATTGAGAAGATGTGGACTCTACCACACCTTAGACTTGTTCTCTGGTGGGTTACCAAAGCCCACCAACATCATAAAAACTTCCCTACAATAAACTAACATTACCTGGCTTCAAGTACACCAAACTGCTTCCTTTCCATCACATCTAGTCTCAGCAGGAGAATCTCCACATCTGCTCTCCTTTTTTGAAAACCTTTGTTTGAATTCTGCTTCTCATACTAAAGGGATGGTGGCAGCTATCTACAAACATATCCTGGTACACATGTATTGGAAAGGCCAATATATGCACTCATTTTGGCAAGAAGAATTGAAAACCATGATTTCAGACATTGCACAGACTCATATTTGGTCTTCACCCCCATACAAATCCCATTCAACATCTGTGAGGGAGAATACTTTGAAAACCATCACACTATGTAACGCTGTCTAAAATGGTTAAAACACTCTCTCTGGATTGTTGGAGGGATTGTAAATCTAGAGGTTCGTATATGCATATGTGGATTGAATGTCCTAAAGTGAGAAAATTCTGGGATGCAGTTCTCTATCAGATTTCATGTATCACTGATCAAACTGTAAATTTCTGTCCAATTTTGCTTTCGCTTTCTATATTTGTTAAAAGTAATTCTAACTTGAAACAAAGGAAACTGATAATTTTTCTTATTACTGCTGTCAGATTAGAAGTAGCCAAATGTTGGAACTCAGGTGACTTCTCCACTGAGAACTAGTGGTCCAGAATTTGGGGTATGTGGTTGATGGAGAAACTGTCTGCTACAATGAGGTTTTGCATTGGCTACAAAAGGACTGACACATTTCAAGAAGACTGGATGAACTTTATCGACTATGTTAATTATCATTCCCACCGGACCCAACCTCCTACTTCACAGATGGACCTTTGGAGACACTCTCTACACCTTGACAAGCTGGACTCTCTGGCTCTTGCTGAAACTATTTTTTTATTCTGCTGCAGGATAACTATTCATAGATAAATACCCTTGGCCCTTGTAGTTACTTGTTGTTTTTGTTGCCACTGTTCTACAGACTTTATGTGTTTCATTGTAAAAAACCAATAAAAAATTAATTAGAGAAAAATAAAAAAAACTGGAATACATATTGACTGAAATCCTACATGTGTGCATGGTTTTGGACATGCATATTCACATCTCCTCATTGTCCAACAGCCACCAAGCCTCAAGATGGTCCCTTGCTGCTGTCATTTACCAGAGAGGAAAGCAGGTAGTTCAGACCATTGAAAAGCAGCTGGTATCAGTCCACTTGGGGGAATAAAATGAGAATCCACTCTCAGAGTTATTCAGCATTTCCATCCCCAAGAAGCTTGGACAAGCTGGATTTTCATGCTTTGAATCATCTCCCTCATCTTCCTTCTGGTAAGAAGAAGCAACAGCAGCCCTTCTTGGGACTTGGCAACCGATGAGCATGGGACATTTTTGGATGAGGTACAAGGGCAATAGAATGACCCTCTGCTCCCCATCAAAAACAGAAACTTGCACACATGTAAGCTGAACTTATCCATGTTATTAACAGGATGCTAGCCATTGTATTATTCACTTGCCAGACACAATCATTTTTGTCTAAAATGAAGATTACACCAAATGGGAAGCTTGCATCCCAGCTGCTTACATGTTTTTATGCTTTTGAAATTGGTTTCTAATGTTAAGTTTCATTCAGTATTGTTTACTACAATTTAATCATTTCCATCACCACACTAAAATTTTAGTTAAAAACCGAACTATATTTTTTATGCATGCACTTGATAACAGCATCACTGAATATGGGCTTAAGGCCAACACTGATAGTGTGCCAAGTTCCACTATGAAATGGAAGACAGACTGAACAGCTGGAGCAGTGCCACCTATAGTCTTGGCCCAACTCAAATATCAACTGCTATTTATTCTCCAGTTTTACTCCAATTAATTCAGTAGAGCAGTGTATATGAACAAGTCAACCATCCTTTAAGGACTAACATTACATCCTCCAGCAAGAAGTGTTTTATAATACACCACAAAAACAATTTCTCCATCAAGTCTGAGGGTCTTTCCAAATGATAAACCAAAGAATCCTGAAGTAGATGTCTGCTTTTGTGCAATGATTGTGCAAGTCTCTTTTTGACTACAAAAGAATATCATTCCATCTGTATAGAACAGATGGAAACGCAAGCTTTTGGCACTCTACCTACCATCTGTATTATTATTATTATTATTATTATTATTATTATTATTATTTTAAAAGTAGATGCACACTTCAGAAGCAGCAGCAAGTAGAATGATGTTTTAAATTTTTTTTCAAGAAACAAAATACATTCTCAATATGGCAGGACACAGACAGAAGGATGGGTAGGTAACATCTTTCTGTTTGTACTACATGCTGCTGTTGCACTGCAAAATACTAGACCTACTCTCTCCCAAATTAACACATTTTAAAATGACTGTGATTGAATAACATGGAGTCATAGAGTTCCATTTAAATAAACTTAGGGCCTTTGCAGACTGCTAGAAATAGTGCAAATTGAGTCCATTTTAACTGCCCTGGCTCAGTGCTAGGGAATCATGGGAATTGTATTTTTTTCTGAGACACTGAGCCTTCTCTGTCAGAGAGCTCTGGTGCCACAATAAACTACAGTTCCCATGATTCCCTAGCACCGAGTCAGGGCAGTTAAGGTGGACTCAATCTGCACTATTTTTGGCAGTCTGCAAAGGCCCTTAGTTCAAAGGGAGAAATGTAACTATCAAAGACCATGACCGAAAATATAGCAACAAAGAAAAAAAAAAAAAGAAGTGGTCTGCTTCACATTAAGTGCTAAAAATACTATTTATTTTGCTCAGCTTTAAAGCAAAATTATAGGTACACCTTACAAATTATGCTAATAACTCAAGGTGCTTGTGGTAATTTTCAAAGCGCTGAACAACTTGGAGTGATTTTTAAGGAAACATCTTACTATATATCTCTTAAGATCTGCTGGGGAGGGGGAGATATTTATGCCACCACTAATAGCCTTAGTGCTCTGGTTGTGGAAAGTGCTCATTTGGAGGCCAAAGTGGTAAGAATCTTGGCCTTGTTTTAGCACCGTTAAAACTTGGCTCTTTACACAAGCATTTGGGCCCCTGTGAAATTATGGCTTGTTTTCCTGCCAACTAGATTTATTTCAACTTTTGAATTTTTTTAACCTATTTAATTTTCTTCAGATTATTTTAAAACTATATTATTTATCTTACCTTGCTCTGAGATCCTTAGATAAAGGGCTGATGAAAAAATATTTCAATAAATATACCTGACCTCACAAAAGTGTAACTGATTACAAGTAAGATCGCTAAATGTTGACATTAAGTCAGTTGTTTCCAATTGGTGTCATTATAACTATGACTCATTATTTATAATTCTCTAGTTCAGTGATTCCCAAAGTGGGTAGTACTGGCCCCCTGGAGGTGGTGGAAGATGCAGGGGGCAATGAGGAAAAGTGGGGAAGGGGCTTCAGTCAAAGTATTGAAATGTAAAAAAAGAGAAGGAGAACCAGTGGCCTTTAGGACCATGGTGAAAATAAGGGCTGTATGAAACTTTTTTCGTGGTCCTTTAAAACCACTGCACAGTCTCACTGATCTCTGTGTGTGATGATGTCGTCCACTCTTCACCTGCCCATGTCAGCTCACTCCCTTAACTGCATCTTTCACTACTAGTGGAAGTGGTGGCTTGGACACTCTTATGAGGCTTGGGCACATGGTGGTGCCATTTTGGAACAGACTGACTGACTGGAGCAAGACGTTACATCAGAAAAAAGCCTGCATTTGTTGCCAACCATCCTAATTGTAGTCCTAAGATGAGGGAACAAAAGGATGAACTCAGAAAAAAACATTTAAAGACAAGAACTTAGAGCAGTCTGAGTAGCTCTAGTATTTTCAAGGGGTGTGTATGGAGAGACCCTAGGACAAGTGAACATATACATTCTCTAGAGCAGGGATAGGCAACCTTTCCCCTTTAAGGGCCGAGGGACTTCAACTCCCAGAATCCCAGGACTTATTGGCCAACATGGGACAATTGGCCAACATGGCTGAGGCTTCTGGGAGCTGAAGTCCCTCGGCCCTTAAAGGGGAAAGGCTGCCTACCCTTGCTCTAGAGATTGTCAAAGACGACAATCTGGGTGTACATTCTTGCTCATGTGAACAACAAAGGTTGTCAGTGTATCACCAACATGTATGCAAAGCATCTATCACTGCATTTAGTAAACTAATAATTTCTGAAATTTCATTAAAAAATACACCTCACATATATATTTGTATGGCCCATACAAAACATGGCCCCATTATTTGAATGCTTTCCCCAATGAAATATGTTCAGTTTCAGTTATTTAACTCTCCACATTTGGCAACAGTGCTCTCAATCACATATCAAAGCGCCAAATAAGGTATCTTAGGGGGGTTGCAGACTGCCAGAAATAGTGAAAATTGAGTCCACTTTTAGGGTTAGGGTTAGTGCTAGGGAATCATGGGAATTGTGTTTTTTTCCCTGAGACATTGAGCCTTCTCTATCAGAGAGCTCTGGTGCCACAATAAAGTACAGTTCCCATGATTCCCTAACCCTAACCCTAACCCTTAAAGTGGACTCAATTTGCATTATTTCTGGCAGTCTGCAACCCCCCTTAGATACAGCTCTTAGTTTTCATGCCATGAAAAAAACAACACCAAAAACAACCTGTTCTTAGTGCTGTACAATAAAAAGAAATGAAGCATTTATGGCAAGACTTACTTGGGATACACTGGCTCATAAAGGTACTTGTCTCTTGAAGATGGAAGATTAAAAAACAAGATGTATCCATTTACAGTCTGAAATATAAGATATATGAAATCAAAGAAATGCATGTATAAAAGTTCTCCTGTAAATTTCAGCTAGTTAGCTCAAAGCATTGCATATTTAAAACGTGGAATATGATAGTCAAAGAATGTCTACCATATTTTTTCTGAACTACAATGAAGAACACTTGTTAAAAATAAAGGCATGCATGCACACACACACAAAGACACAATAATGTATTCATTTAACTGTTATCAAAAGTCTTAAACCCAGACATTTTATGTGTTCTGATCCTTCTTTATCCTGATATGTTTAAATAAATCACAAGTTCAGACACAGTGCAGAATTGTGGTTGCTTAAAATCAAAGGTGACAGTTTCTGCTGAATAAAAGAAGAGGAAAGAGAAGTGAAGCACGAGAGCCCAAGGACAACCATGTATCAACTGTGTACCAGGAAACAATAATTTCTCATTTTTTAAAGATTCATGTTGGCCCAATATAGGTATCATTGTTTGGATGTTATTGGATTTCTTGTAAATGGGTCCAACACGGCTACCCCTGGATATATCTGCAGACACAGAAAAAGAAAGTTGACATTTAGAAGAGAGGCAGCAAGAGACCAAAAAAATACAAAGAATAGCATAGCTTAAAAGGTAATGGCTTTTGAAATATCCATTCTTTTGTTCAAACATATCATTAGTCTGTTCATCTAACACTATTATTTCTAGTGCTATTTAATTATTCATTTATGAGTTTTCATGGCCTAGATGATCTCAAACTACTCTTCCTTGGGAGTATATTCCATGATATAATTGTGACTGTGATCTATGTTTAGGATTTGAACACAAATAAAGAGCAGCTTCTTAAGTGAGAAAATGCATTTTATACAGGACAGTTACATTTAAGGCGCTGAACAGATGAATATGCCTCCTGAAGCAGCAAGGCTGAGAGGAAAATTAAAGGTTTCAGATTTCTTTCCAAGCATGGTTTCCTGTTTTGCAATTGAGACTACAGAAGAAGGAAGGCAAGCACTTGTTAGCTTCTCACACAAGCTATACCACCCAGCAATATGTCTCCCTATAGCTTAAGAAACAAAACTATAAAATGTTCAACAGAAATACATTTTGTTACATTTCTTCTTGAAATGAAAGAAGAATAATACTACAATCTGTGGATTATATTCTACTGAATTTCAATCCTAGTAAACTCCTAACTACTCCTAACATGCTTTCCTTACTATTTAACTATCTTTAAATAATTCATGCTCATTGTCTGTCCCACTGCCAGCTGAAACAGTAAAGCAATACTATACAATACTATCACTGTAACATTAGCAGGCAAAACATGTTCTTGAATTTCCTTTCCATGCACCCTAGAAGATACATTTCTGCTCTCACTACCATCAAAAATAGTCTGAACTAGTCACAGCTAAGCTACTGTAATTTCCGGTGTATAAAACGACTTTTAAACCCAGGAAAATCTGGGGTTAAAGCCGGGGGTCGTCTTATATGCCGGGTATAAGGAGTGGGGGGGGGGCAAGAGGCGAGCAGCGAGAGGCGGGAAGAAGCCAGGCGAGAGGAGGAGGAGGAGGAAGAGGAAAAGGAAGAGGAAGAAGAGGTGGAGGAAGAGAAAGGAAGATGGAAGAGTAGTGGAATATGGAAGAAGTGGAGGAAGAGGGAAAGGACGAAGAAAAGGGGGAGGGAGAAGAGAAGCGGCAGAGGAGGAGGAGGAAGAGGAGGCTAAGGAGTCAAGTGTGGCTGGGGGTGCAGGGTCTCCCTCTCGTCTCCTCCCTGCCGGTCAGTGGGTCGGTCGGGTTCCTTGGGCACCTTTTCCCCCCTCACCTTTTTTCCTCCGGTGCTGAAGCCCAGGGAAGAGGCGGCCCTGGGTCCAGAGGCAGGCATTGGGGGAAGAAGTAGCCTGGTTGGTAAGGGACCTCAGAGTCGGGAGACCCTTCGGAGCGGGAGAGGGGCTGCTTTCTCAGACCTCTCCAAGCTCAGCAGCAACTCGCCGAAGCCACAGAAAGAGAGAGGGAGAGGGAGAGCGAGCAAGCGAGAGAGCAGAGGTCTCTCCTTCTGTGCCTCAGCCGTGGAGGGCAGTCTCCCTCAGGGGAGAAGGCATGGCCCCCAGGAAAGATGCCCTTCCAGGCGGTCAGAAGGCAGAGGGAGCCACACTGGGAGGCTCCTTCAGGCTCCACGCTCCTGCGGGACTCTGCTGGCCAGCTTCAGCCAGGAGGAGGAGGAGGAGACCCCGAGGCAGAGAAAAAGCCGACCAGGAATCCCGTTAGGAAAACAAAATGGAGGAGGAGGAGGAAGGGGGGGACTGTATGTTGAAGGAGCTGATTTCTTTGCCCTCCCAGGACCAGTTTTGGGGGCCAAAGGCAAGCACATACACCCCAGTAATCACTCGCAGGCTGGCCTGGTTTTTTGGGGGACTTCTTGTCTTCCTGGGGCTCCTCCCCCTCTCCAGTGTGTGTGTGTGTGTGTGTGTAGGCAAGTCTAATGGGGTTTTCTTGGCAAGGTTTCTTCAAAGGGGGTTTGCCATGGCCTTCCCTCTGAGGCTGAGAGTGTGTGACTTGGACAATCATCCAAACGCAGGGTCGCCATAAGCCGGAGAGGACTTGAAGGCACACAACAACAAACCATATAGATATAGAGATATAGATATAAATGGCTGGAAGGTACACAACATATATAAATGATTGGAAGTACACAACTCACTATAACAAACCATATATATGGCATTCCAAAATGGCATCTGCCACCATGTGCATGCGTGTGCAAGTGCGGATGCCATTTTGGATGCCAAAATGGCGTGCGCATGGCGGCGGCGGCGGCAGGACCAGCCACAGGCCGGTCCAAAGGCCTTGGCGGGCCGGCCCCAGCCCGCTGGCTGTAGGATGCCAACCACTGCTCTAATTCATCTAGCATTGCAGTATAATAATTATTTTTGGCTCTGTACTCAATAACTTAACACTGACTGAAAATCTTTATTGCATGCATAAATGTACTACATGTATAAATACATTCCTATGCTATAACATACCATTTATAACTATGCTATTAAAATTAAAGGTTATTTGTAAAAACACAAACCACTACACAGTTTACTAGAAGTCAAATTTCAACCTCAACAAATGTTTTTGGTATATTCAGAAAGCAAACCTGCAACTAATCTATTACTGTTTGTTTAGCAAAAACCATAGCTACAGGCTAGGTAGCACTAGACTAGAGCATCCAATGCTCACTTCTACCCACCCCCAATCCTTTTTGATAATCAAAAAGGTTGAAAAATGAAGACTGGCTCAAGCTCCTTTACCTAACAGTGCTATGCCAATAGTCTCAAACATTTGATCAGGAGGGCTTTAAACTGAGTCATGTTGGGGAGGGAGACAGCATCTTGGAAGGTACCTTGGAAGGCAGGAGTACATCTTGGGCTGGAGATAATAGTCAAAGTGTTATAGAGGGAACAAGGTAAATGATGCAAGGGCACAACAGTAGAAGGAAAAAAAATCTCACACAGCCAGCAAGTGGGAATGACACATGCTCTTAGATGTCTCTACACTAATGCACAGAGCATGGAAAATAAACAAGATGAACTTGAACTCCTAGCACAACAAAGTAAATATGATATAATAGGCATCACTGAAACCTGGTGGGATGAGTCTCACGATTGGAATGTAGGAATAGAGGAGTATAACCTTTTAAAGAGAAATAGGACAAACAGGAGAGGGGGAGGAATAGCATTATATGTCAGGGATGTTTACACCTGTGAAGAGATCCAGGACTTAAATCCTGGAAATCAGGTGGAGAGCATCTGGATAAAAATTAAAGGGGAAGGAAACAACAGGGATGTTATAGTAGGAGTCTACTACAGACCCCCAAGTCAGACTGAGGAATGGATGATGCCTTTCTAGAACAGATGACCACACAGTCAGAAAGGAGAGATGTAGTAGTGATGGGTGACTTCAACTATCCTGATATTTGCTGGAGTTAAACTCAGCCAATACTCCAAGGTCTAACAAATTCCTCATTTGCCTCGAAGACAATTTCTTTGTCCAAAAGGTGGAAGAGGCAACAAGGGAATCAGCTAGTTTAGATCTGATCCTAACCAACAGGGATGACCTGGTCAATGGGGTGCAAGTGCTGGGATCCTTAGGTGGGAGTGATCATGTTCTCCAGGAGTTTCTTATACAGTGGAAAGGAGAAGCTAGGCATAGTCAACCACTCATTCTAGACCAGGGGTAGGCAACCTTTCCCCTTTAAGGGCCGAGGGACTTCAGCTCCCAGAAGCCTCAGCCATGTTGGCCAATAGTCCCATGTTGGCCAATAGCTCCTGGGATTCTGTGAGCTGAAGTCCCTCAGCCCTTAAAGGGAAAGGTTGCCTACCCCTGTTCAAGACTTTAGGAGAGCTGATTTTAACAAACTTAGGGAAACACTGGGAGTGATCACATGGTCAGGAATACTAAAGGAGAGGGGAGTTCAGGATGGATGGGAGTTTCTCAAAAGGGAGATACTGAAGGCACAGTCTCAAACTGTTCCAATGAGAAGGAATAATGGGAGATGTCTCAAGAAACTGGGTTGGATGACAAAAGAACTTTCAACTAAACTAAGTTTTAAATGGGAGATGTATAAGAAATGGAAAAGGGGCAAAATCACTAAAGAGGAATTAAAACAAATAGCTAGCACATGTAGGGGTAAAGTCAGGAAAGCCAAAGCACAGAATGAGCTCAGGCTTGCTAGAGTGGTTAAGCACAATAAAAAGGGCTTTTTTGGGTATGTCCATAGCAAAAGAAAGAAAAAATGGTAGGGACACTGAGCAGAGAAGATGGAGAAATTCTAACAGGGGACAGAGAAAAGGAAGAACTATTCAACACCTTCTTTGCTTCAGTCTTACTCACAAAAGGAAAAGGGTGTTCAACCTGAGAAGACACAGTAGAGGAAATGAAGCACAGAATAAGTAAAGAGGTAGTACAGGAATACCTTGTTAACCTAAATGAATATAAGTCTCCCGGACCAGATGCACTACATCCAAGGATATTAAAAGAACTGCTAATGTAATCTCAGAGCCACTGGCAATAATCTTTGAGAAATCCTGGAGAACAGGAGAAGTCCCAGCAGACTGGAGGCAAACATTGTCCCCATCTTCAAAAAGGACAAAAAAGAGGATCCAAACAACTTTCGCCCAGTTAGTCTGACATCAATACTGGGAAAGATTCTAGAACAGTTCATTAAACAGAGAGTCTGTGAACATTTAAAAGGGAATGCCATAATCACTAAAAGTCAACATGGGTTTCTCAAAAAAAAGTCATGCCAGACTTGTGCCTTATTGCAGTTCTGTTTCAGAAAATTTGAGAAGCATGCCCTCATTCCTTCATCTAAGTCATTGATAAAGATGTTGAATAGCATCTTCGATAAAATTACCAGTTTGCTAGATGAAGGGAATGCGGTAGACATAGCATATCTTGATTTCAGTAAGGCTTTTGACAAGGTCATCCACAATATTCTTGCAAGATAGTAAAATGTGGGCTAGACGATACAACTGTTAGGTGGATTAATAACTGGTTGACTGACCGACCCCAAAGGGTGCTCAGCAATGGCTCCTCTTCATCCTGGAGAAAAGTGACCAGTGGGGTGCCACAGGGTTCTGTCCTGGGCCCAATGCTATTCAACATCTTTATCAATGACTTAGATGAAGGAATGAGGGCATGCTTCTCAAATTTGCAGATGACACCAAATTAGGAGGAATAGCTAATACCCCAGAAGACAGGATGAAAATTCAAAATGACCTTAATAGATTAGAAAGCTGGGCCAAAGCTAACAAATGAATTTCAACATGGAGAAATGTAAGGTACTGCACTTAGGGCAAAAAAATGAAACATATAGGATGGGGGGCACCAGGCTTAATAAGACTACGTGTGAAAGGGATCTAGGAGTCCTAGTGGACCACAAGTTGAAGATGAGTCAACAGTGTGATGCCACAGCTAAAAACGCCAATGCAATTTTAGGCTGCATTAATAGAAGTATAGTATCTAGATCAAGGGAAGCAATAGTGCCACTGTATTCTGCTTTGGTCAGGCCCCACCTGGAATACTGTGTCCAGTTCTGGGCACCACAATTCAAAAAGGATGTTGAAAAACTGGAGCGTGTCCAGAGGAGGGAGACTAAAATGGTAAAAGGTCTGAAAACCTTTATATATTTGAAGGGATGTCATATTGAGGAGGGTGCTAGCTTGTTTTCTTCTGCTCCAGAGAATAGGACCCAGAACAATGAATGCATGTTGCAGGAAAAGAGATTCCACCTCAACATTAGGAGGAACTTCCTGACAGTGAGAGCTGTTTGACAGTGGAACACATTCCCTCAGAGAGAGGTGGAGTCTCCTCCTTTGGAGGTCTTTAAACAGAGGCTGGATGGCCATCTGTCAGGGATGCTTTGATTTTGAGTTCCTGCATGGCAGGGGGGGTTGGACTGGATGGCCCTTGTGCTCTCTTCCAATTCTATGATTCTATGAGAAAATACTGATACCAACACTTTCCAAACTTTTAATTGACATTTAAGTTTTAAGAATTAGTTATACAAACAAACTAATCTTCCTGCTTGATTACATTAATTTGCTTGCAGGACAATCATACTCCTTTATACTATGCAACTGACAAGGACTCAAATTAAAATACCATGTTTCATTGTCTACTCAGCAATCATTGGAATAAAGACCATTTCAGACTGTAAGTCTGAATTTCTTTCTTTTTTTTTTGCGACATAAAAGGTATATATATATATATATATATATATATATATATATATACACATATATACACAATCATATTCTTCATCCTTATTTACAAAGTAACAAGCTTATTCTTCAGCATCCATTCTTAACTAACTAAATTTCCTTTGCTTATATATATTATATTTATATATTTATATAAATATATATTATACATGTTTTGGCGGCATTTTTCCTTATCTAAACAGAGAAAAACAACAAAAAACCCAGTAGTCTGAATTTCATTAGGACGTCCATTAGTAGTTATTGCCAACAACTTATTTAAAAATCCTATAAAAACAATATTTTGTAATGCAATCAGCAAAAAAATGATTAAGAATCAAGTTTGGTGCTTAATAAATCTAGCTGTGAAGCACCTAAAGCCTGCAGCTTCAAATAGGGTTGAGTGCACAAAGCAAGGTGTTGCCATAAGTCAACAGGCAACTTAAAGGCTCAAGCACACACATCTGTGGCTAGGTTTGCTTTTAGTCCTTAAAGAGAAATTTTCTGAAACAGATTCACTTTCAAGCTGCACCAGGATATACTTGAACAAACTGAAACTATCTATAGCATGTATGAATTCTTTGCATATTTCAACATTCATGTCCAAACATAAAATAAGCTGTTTGGCTGAGAGTTCTCGTGAACCACTGTATTCTTGTACTTTATTGCAAAATTATTTGCTAAGTGAAACGTTCAGAACTGCAATAAGGCACAAGAACTGCGTAGTTTCTTATAATGGCAACCATGAATCCAAATGTGGTCTATTAGCAAAGAAAGAAATGTTATGCTTGAATCGAGTAATTCAGAACTGGGCAAATATCCATTTGTCACTGCACTTCTATGTAGCCCTTAAATTCTTTGTACATCTTTCGACAGAAAGTCTTAGACATTGTTTCAAAATGCATTTAATTCACATATTAATCCTTACAATGGAGGGGTGGGAATCAAGTGGGGTGTCCTTGAATATGTTTCCAAAGTTGTAAGACAAAAGGCAAATAGGAGTTTTGTATTTTTTAATGTTTATACCAATTTCATGGCACATTTTTGATCTTAAGAACAATTGTCAACACCCAGACTCACTGTTTCCTCAACTGGCTCAAAATTCAATAGAAAAGAACTATCCGATTTATCATCAGTATTGTTTCCTGGGATAATTAAAATCACAATAACCACAAAAGAATATAAAAGAAAGATCAAGATTTGTACTGCTAACTAGAGCTCTGCTAGTATTAGAGGAAGGACCAAGAATATTCTCAGTTTAACCTTTCATTCTACAGTCCCCAGGGCCACTTCCCTTGCTGTTATCCTCAGATGGTCCCATCACCAATCAATTGTGTAAGAGACACAATACAGGATCTCCTGAGACCACTCATAGGCACACTCATGAGATCCAAGATTTTACAACATGCATACCTTCCTCCGTGGTGCATCTATGTCTTAGCAACATCTTAAGACATATCTAAAGATTTCTTCATCAGAGTCCAGTATTATATTTAGAGACACCTCCCTACATTATCTTTCTCTATTCACATTTATATTAAATAATTAGAAATTTCAACTGCAAAACCTACAAGTGCAAACAGTCAGAGACCAGGCACTTGTCTTAAGTCTGCTGTCTAACTGGTCATTCATTCAGTACAATGTTTTTGCAATGCTTCTCTGTATCTAGTTACTTTTCTGCATACATTTTTAATACATGAGGAGGAATCAATAACCTGGACAGCAATCTTTAGACTGCATTCCATATTGAAATATTAAGCACTAGTAAAAGCTGCAATGCAAACCCAAAATACAAATAAATGTTTAGTATGTCTAGTATACCCTTTTAAAAATTATATTAATTCTCCTTTAATTCTCTTCCATGATAATAGGATATTTTAACAGACACACACCCCGAGTTGTTTTGTACAGACAAGTATTATACAACCTATAAACAGTATCTCAAACTTCAGCCACTTGTCATATATATATTTTAAATAGTATTTCAATCTGGCTTCAGACATGGTTACAGGACAGAGATGGCTTTGATCACCTTAGTGGACAACCTACACCGGAACTGAATAGGGGAAGTGCCATCAGTGGATAAGTCGAGGGCAGAATTTAGGGGACAGAAGATTTTAACATTGGGTTGGAAGTGAATGGAAAAGGAGTGTTTGGTCGTCAAATGCAAAGAGGAGGAGGAGGAGAATAAAAGGCTTTAAGATGGTATGGAAGTGGAGGGCTAAAAGAGTATCTGGGATCATCAGGATAAATGCAAAGAGGAGGAGGAGGAGGAGGAGCCTGCAAAAGGGTTTTAAGATCAGGTTGGAAGTGGAGGGGGGAAGGGTAAGTGAGATTGTCAGGGGAACTGCAAAGAGGAGGAGGATGCAAAAAGGGCTTTAAGATCAGTGGAGGAGCAAAGGGAAGCTGGGATCATCAGGGGAACTGCAAAGAGGAGATGAGGATGCAAAAGGCTTTAAAATCAGGTTGGAAGTAGATGGGGAAAGGCTGGCTCGGATCTTCAGGGGAAATGCGAGGAGGAGGAAGAGGAGGAGGATGCAAAAAGGCTTTGAAAGTGGAGGGGGAAAGGATGGCTGGGATCATCAGGGGAAATGCAAAGAGGAGGAAGAGGAGGAGGATGCAAAAACTTTTTAAGATAGGATTGAGAAGGGAATCATCACACACACACACACACTCTTCTGCCTCACAGCTCTTTCAGCAAGCACTGCCGTGGCATGGATGTCTTGTGGCTGCTTTTTTAAGGACCTTTATGAACAATAATGTTTGTTGTTGTTAACTGCCCTCCAATCGATCTCAACCCATGGTAACTGTATTGACCAATATATAAGTCAACCCCAGATTTTAGGGTCAATTTTGGGGCATAAATTGCTCAACCTATAGTCGAGTATATATGGTATGTCCCTGTTGGTTTTGCTGGACCTCTCAGTGGCTTTCATACTATCAACCACGGCATCCTTCTGGATCACCCTGCAGAGGTAGGACTTGGAGACATTGTTTTTTTACAGTGGCTCCATTCCTTCCTAGGGAAACAAGCCCCAGAAGGTCGTACTGGGGGATTTCCCCTTAGGTCCGCTGGTTTGTGGGGTCCCTCAGGGCTCCTTTCTTTTCCCCATGCTATTCAAGATCAAAATGAAACCTGAGAGAGAGGTCATCTAGAGGTTTGGGGTTCAGTACACCAGTATGATGATGACACCCAACTCTATTTTTCCTAGACTTTGGAACTCTTCTCCAGAGACTCAAATAGCCTCTCCTCTCTGTCCTCCTGTCAGCAAGCAAAGGCTTTTTTTTCAAACAGGTTTTTAGAATTGACAGCTTTTAAGTTAGTGGCTCCTGTATTGTTTTAAACTGTACAAAAGAAACTCGTTTTCGCTGTTTTAAAATCTTTTTAAAGTGTTTCAATATGGTTGCAGTTTATTTCTATTGATTTTAAAGCATACTGTAATCATCTAATTTTGTAAGTTACCTTCAGTCCCAATCCTAGGGGGAAAGAGTGTTATAAATAAGTTAATAAAGATAATGATGATAATAATAATAATAACAGTAGTAGTAGTATAATCATTGTCATCTTTATATTTATACCCCTCACACAACTTGGCAACCTTGTCAAAGGGGAAGCCTTTACCTTTTACTTTACCAGAGCAGGGACCCAAAAGTGAATTAGAAAAATTAAAAGGTACAAGTAAAGGCACACATAGAAAAAAAACATACAAAAATAATGTTTTATTATGTAATTAAATGAACTTAAGAATTAACACCATTTAAAACACAGAGAAGGGATAGTACAGCCTGCTGTTAAAAGCCCTTTCCATTATAAAACAGTCAGCTCAGAAGCGTTTTGGGATTAAAAAAAATTCACCTGCCAAGGGAAGGACAAAGAGGCAGCCCATCTTGTCTTTCTAGGCAAGAAATTCCAGAGCCTGAGTGCATAGGTCCTAAGAAGGACCTCTCCTATATTTCCACAAGAAGTGTATGTGAGAGTGCTGGACCTACAGAGATCACCTTCCCCCAATCTCAATCTCCAAGCTGGTTCATACTGGAAGATACAGGTCTTCAGACAGTACTACTATTTTTTCTTAAGGCACAGAAACTGTGCCAGTTAGAGCTGTTTGTAAACAATGTGGGCTGACAGCTTGTCAGAGAGGCCACAGATTAAGGTCTTTCAGCCATGCAAAAGCTTCCTTAGCTGCTCAGAAGCCATGTTGGAATAGACCTGCTATGTTGGTAAGGGTGAGCAGCTGCAGGAGGACTTTTATGGGATTCAGGGCCATTTAGCTGCCTGATACTATGTGGGAAAGAATGCAGGCCTTTGGTAGGGGAAAGTGATTTGTGAGGAGTCTTAAAACTGAAACCTATGCTCAAATCTTGCAATGAATTTGCTAGTGTGTTGAACCTAATCTTCAATAAAACCTTTCTGGAATTATTATTATTATTATTATTATTATTATTATTATTATTATTATTATTATTATTATTATTATTATGAAGTATTTATACCCCGCTCTTCAGCCAAAAAGCTATCAGAGTGGTTTACAAATGGTTAATCAGACATTTCCCTGCCCTCAGGCTTACAATCTAAAAAGACAAGACACAAAAGGGGAAGGGAATGGTGGTGGGGAAGGGGAATAAATCCAGAAGATCTTCTCTCCCTCTAAAGCAGGGGTAGGCAACCTAAGGCCCAGGGGCTGGATGCAGCCCCCCCCCCCCGAGACCTTTGGACCGCCCGCCATGATGATATTGATTATTGTTGTTATTACTTGTTCTTGGAGTTTTCTTGGCAAAATCTCCACAGGGGTTTTGCCATGGCTTTTCTGGGGCTGAGAGAGTGTGCATGCATATTTTTATTTTTATTTTTTTTAAAAAAATTATTTGTTTGTTTGTTTGTTTATTTCTGGTGCTTTGGCCCCCCAATTGTCTGAGGGACAGCAACCCAGCCCCCAGCTCAAAAAGGTTGCCTACCCATGCTCTAAAGCCTGGACCAAGGCAGATGGACTGGAGGGCGGGCCCTTCTTCTTACTGTGGCTAGGCCCAATGGAGCTGGCCTGCCTTCTCTCCCTGGATGATGGTGGATGGAGGGAGGACCCTTCTTGTTCAAGCTAGGCCTGATGAAGCTGGCTTGCCTTCTCTCCCTCAATGATGCTGGATGGAGGGAGGGCCTTTTTCTTACTTTGGCTAGGCCTGATGGAGCTGACCTGCCTTCTCTCTATGATGGTGGATGGAGGGAGAGCCCTTCTTCTTGTTCAGGCTAGGCCTGATAGAGCTGCCCTGCCTTCTCTCCCTCTTTGATGGTGGATGGAGGGAGAGCCCTTCTTGTTCAGGCTAGGCCCAATGGAGCTGGCCTGCCTTCTCTCCCTCGATGATGGTGGATGGAAGGCGGGCTCGTCTTCTCACTGTGGCTAGGCGTGATGGAGCTGGCCTGTCTTCTCTCCCTTGATGATGGTGGATCGAGGAAGCACTCTTCTTCTCACTGTGGCTAGGCCTGATGGAGCTGATTCATCCATGAGGTATTTTCTTTAAGTTAGATAAAGGGCATCATACAGTTGCTCTAAACAATAATTCCACCTCATGTGAACATGTGTCTTCTTGCTCTGACCATCTGGGTACTTTTGATTGTACAACTACAAACTCTCCTGTAGATAAGGAGGATTTTTACATTGCACTGGGATCAAAAATATGTTAATTTTTGTATCTTTGTTATGTCACATTTTGCATGAGTGTTAAACATAGTTTCCATTTTACAACATGCTGGATTTTGTGCTGGATACTAAACATTATTTACCCCAACATTAATTTAGAGACCACTTGAAATATACTACGCGTTGTATGCATATAATAATAATAATAATAATAAATTTTATTTCTATCCCGCCCCTCTGGTAAGCAATCGGGGCGGCTCACAGCAATTAAAATACAATAGTTAAAATACATTCTAATGTCCCAATCCCTCCCCCCATTTAGAACAAGATAGTCCCTGCTCTCTTAAAAGCTAAAAGGAATGACAGAAAAATGAAGGAAAGGGTGGGGAAGAAAGAGGAAAACAAGCCAAGCCAACTTGAATGACCATTCTGAAATGAAACAATTAGCAAAACAAAACAAATGGAGCTAGTGGAGAGGATTTTGCTGTCATGCATATATATTTGCCTGACAGCACTGAAAGGCAACTAAAAGATGACAGGTAGAAATAAGGAGCTAAATGAAACAAAACTCTCTGCCATCTTATTGGAATGGGCCCTGTTAGGCCATCTCTTCCCTCTGTTCCAGATGAAAGTAACAAATATTTGCATAATTATTCTTACATTGTTCAAACATTTCACATATACTTCAATAATCCTTACAAGAAGTTATAAGGCAGGTCAGTTTTATTAATACATGTGAAACACTCTTATTTGTACTGTATATCTATGGTTAGAATCATAAAATGCTTTCACAGGAATATTTTTACTCACCGAAACAGCTATCATGGTGCTGTCAGGCCTCCATTCAGCCTGGTCATAGTGCCCAAATTGTGATACTGCTTTTTGTGATTCTTTGTAGCTTACAATTAACACACTAGGCTGGAGGAAAAGAAAGAGTACACAACAGTTAACATTTCCCTTTCAAAAGTTCACTTAAATAATTTAAAACTACTATTACTTTCACTGCTACAGCTGTCAATCAGCTGTAGCAAAGCTACATAAATAATAAAAATATATTACAGTCTCAGAGAAGAGTTGACTATGTCAAAAATATTATATTTTTGCTTTTATCTTCTCAAGCTGGATAAATCTTATTCCTTTTCTTGTATCTATTTTTGTTACTGTTGTGTGCCCTGAAGTCAACTCTGACTTATGGCAACCCTACCTTAGGTTGTTCTTGGAAAGATTTATTTAGAAGAGATAAGGCTGAGAAAATGTTACTTGCTCAATGTCATCAAGTGGCTTCCCAGATCCCTAATCCCACAGTCAAACCACTATAGTATGATAGCTCCCAATATCTATATCCCATACTTCATGTCACCTAGAATTTTTTTGTATGCAATTTCAAATAGGAGGGAACTATGCCTTCTGTGGAACTATGCATTCCTCCTTAACCTTCTCATCTCTGGAGTGTATTACTGCAAAACATTGTTTACTTACCGTATTTTTCGCCCTATAACACGCACTTTTTCTTCCCCTAAATGTGCGTGGGGAAGTGAGTGCGCCCTACAGGGCGAAGGGCCGAGGCCGCGGGGAGAAGGAGCCCTCCTTCCCCCCGCGACCTCAGTCTTTGAATGGACTGGTGCTGGGATCGAAGCGATCCCGGCGCCAGCCCATTGAAAGACTGAGGCCACGGGGAGAAGGAGGGCTCCTTCTCCCCGCGGCCTCAGTCTTGGAATCGGCTGGTGCTGGGATCGAAGCGATCCCGGCGCCAGCCCATTGAAAGACTGAGGCCGGGGGGAGAAGGAGCCTTCCTTCCCCCCCCGCCTCAGTCTTGGAATCGGCTGGTGCCGGGATCGAAGCGATCCCGGCGCCAGCCAATTGAAAGAAAGACCAGCCCATTGAAAGACTAAGGCCGGGGGGAGAAGGAGCCCGGCGCTTCGATCCCGGCACCAGCCCATTGAAAGACTGAGGCCGGGGGGGGGGGGGGGAAGGAGGGCTCCTTCTCCCCCCGGCCTCAGTCTTTCAATGGGCTGGTGCCGGGATCGCTTCGATCCCGGCACCAGCCCATTCCAAGACTGAGGCCGGGGGGGAAGGAGGGCTTCTTCTCCCCGCAACCTCAGTCTTTCAATGGGCTGGCGCCGGGATCGCTTCGATCCCGGCACCAGCCCATTCAAAGACTGAGGTCGCGGGGGGAAGGAGCCCTCCTTCCCCCCGCGACCTCAGTTCAATGGGCTGGTGCTGGGATCGGAGAAGTTCTCCGATCCCAGCACCAGCCCATTGAACAACCGGCCTCTGGCTAAAGGGAGGAATCCTTTTTTCTTGGATTTTCTTCCTTTAAAATTGGGTGCGCCTAATATGCCGGAGCGCCTTATATGGCGAAAAATACGGTATATCTAAACATTAATTTAATATACTACAGAAATCTAAAAGTATCCAATTTTAGCTATTTATATAGAAGCCACTCTAAGAATATACTCAATTACAATGCTTCCTTGTTTAAAAAAGCCATGAGGAATCCACTTATTTGCACATCAGCCTTCCTATGGCATTTTTTGTAGACTTAAGTTTATTTCATCAGATGCATGGAGTGAAGTGCTTAGGAACAGACCTTTATAGATATGAATGAGCTATTTGTATGTGTATGCACAGGCTTTTTTTCTCAGATCATTTATACTACCAATGCCTTTCTCTGTTAAAGGTGCTACAAGATCCCTTTGTATATCAGTTTTCCCAGTAATTTTATAAACAAATGCCAGTAATTTTGTCATATTTGGTAGAAGTACAAAATTATCTAAAGATGCATAAAAAATTTAGTATCATGTTTCACATGACACAAAGAGCCTTCCAATCAAAGACTGAATGATTCAGGAAACAAGGCTGTGAACCTTTGGGGTGGGAAAAAACACACATGCATACTGTACACTGAGGTTTTAAACCAGGGATTGGCGACTGAGGCCCTCCAGATGTTTTTGGTCTACAATTCCCATTAACTCTAGCCAGCTCAAGGCATAGGATGGGATTATCAGAGAAGCTATCCAAAAACATCACAAGAGCCACAATTACCCAACTCTTTTTTACAAGTTTTCTAAAAAGTTCTTTTTTTGCCATTTATAAAACAGGTTGTCTATACAGTTTTTGATCTAATGTTTTCTATATTCAAACGTCAATATACGCTATGCCAACTTTAATTAACTTTAATAATTGCAAATACTTCACTTCTGAATTAATTGTAACTGAAGTACGATTATCTTTCAGAAATCATACCTAGGTAAATTAAATTAAGCATAGCCCTAACTTGTCTAGTCTTGTATTTTTGTTGGCTTTGTTGACGATTTACCAAAGGTATGTCAAACTTACAAAATAAATTCTTTAATCGAACAGCCTGAAAAACAAGCAATTTTATTTGAAATTACCAGGTTTTAAAAGTAAAGTTAACACTATTACTGATACTTAAGTTTCTCTCACCAGCTGATCTTCCTTCTGATCTCAATATAGCAGCACCAGCCAGAACTGCTACATTGTTTCTTTTCCTGTGCTACACAAAATGGTACTACAAATGGGAGAGTTCCACATACAACATCCTGAGAGCTATCACAGTTATTCCAAATCTTACAAGGCAATTTCGCTGAATAATGTAATGAATATTTGGAGATTCTGAAAAGCAACCATGGCAGAGCTGCTTCATCTGGTCCCACTTGCCAAGCACATGGATGTTGCTTTAGCTACAATATCCTAGCCCTGGAGACTAGACAATTATCTTCACGATTCAAAGCTGTTTTCTATTCTATTAATTGTACAGTAAATTAAATGTACATTCTTAATGACTGGAAACTCTCAACTGCTAAATAGAGTGTTAGCAGCAGTAGCACAACAAGCACATTTAACCATATCTGTTTGTCTACAAAACCAAGCAGTGGCTAAAGCCAAGCGCTTTCTATAATGTGCCAGATAAAACAATGCAAGCTCACTCCAGACTTTATGCTGTCCTGTCCCATCCTCACAGGCACTGAATCTTACATATCCCGCAGCATGATGCAAGCCACACTAGACATGACCACTCAGCTCCTTTTGCAACTGCTTTCTTCTGCTCCCAGCACTTACAATCTCACTGCCTATTCCAGTAAAAGCAGTCACAGAATATGCCCCACCACCAAGCAACTACAGGATACCAGCAAGATGTGCAAAACTGTTTGGGCAATAATGCACACACATGCTTGAGAAACACTGATTTATACTGCTCTAGAAACACTGAACTGGACTGAAATTTCAGATAAGAACAAACAAATGAAGGCGTGCTTGCATGAGTTGTGTTTGATTTGTATCGCTCTGCTGACAAAATGCTCTTTGATCCAGTGGAGGTTTGTATCAGCGCAACAGGAAGAAAGATGATTTCTTATTGTTGCTGGCCTGCAGTTCCCATACTGTTTTGAAAGGTTCTCTAGTCCTCCAGAACAGATTTCAGGAGACAGAAGACACAGGAAGCAAGGTGGTGGTGGTGGTGGTGAGGAATGACCACAAATTACATCCTTTTCATTCCCATTCCCTAAGGTCAAAGAGTAAAGAGTGATACCAACTAGGTATTACCTAATTGGTGCTACTACAAATGCTACTACTTTTAAGTTAATATGTCCTAGGTCTACAGAGGTTCTTCCTTGTCCTGATTCTTAGAAGATTTTAAGTATTCAGCATTTTCTTCTGCTATTCAACTATGGCTCCTTCTACATGTGTGCATGAGGCTATGCTGAATACAATTGGCATTTCAGATCTATGAGGCGTCTGAGATATCAGGCTGCTATTGTGTAGTATCTTAGCTGCATGTATGTAATAACGAGGAAATCCTTGATAAAATAGCAGTAGACTAAGGAAATTATTGAAATTTTTAAAAAAGTTAATGCTTTTCTTAATGCTGAAAGTAGTTCCTTATTAATACAGAGGCTACTTCTATACTACAAATAGTTATAACACCATCAATGTTCATAGATAAACATTCAAAGCTGTCAGAAGTCAGAAACCTAACATTTTTCAGAAACAAAATTGCTTTGGAGACTATTTAGGTTATTATTCCAGGAAAGTTGAAACTTCCTGAAAGAGCTGCACATTTCGGGGAGAGAGAAAGAAAGTAACTTTCACACAGAACTTCCTACTTGGAAAAACTGTTAATGCATACTCACATGCTGGCAACTCAGTCCTAAGACACCAGCATGTAAACATCATGAAATATACCAATATATAAGCTGAAAACTAGAAGTAACATTTAACACAAACCACAGGTTATGTTTGGCATAAAAATGCAAACACTGCCTTGCTGGATCAGAGCAAAGGTCCACCAAATCTAGCATTTCATTTTCAACAATGATCAGCCACACATCTTTGGCATTTTATTTTATGTATGTTGAGTGCCAATTTAGGAAGGTTTTCAACTTTACAAGCAGCATACAAAACAGTATAAAAATAAAATAAAAACCTAGCCATGATTACACAAAAGAAAATGTCATTGTGTTCAATGAGGGGGAAGTAATGACACATCCTAAATGTACATAAAGCCATTTAAGCTGATGGCCATCTTCACATCTTCTAGCAGTGAAGTCTGCCCATCCTGAAGCTTTCTTGTTGTTGTTGGCCCTCAAATCAAAGTTGACTTACGATGACCCTATAAATGAGACTTCTTAGATCTCTGGTCATCAACTACCCTGCTCAGGTCTTACAAACTCAGTCCTGAAACTTCCATTCTCTTATATGGGGCATGACATTTGCCCACCTGAACCTGCTCTTTGATTTGCTCTGTACTCTCAAGGTCTAGTACTGCAACAGACAAAAGTTTTTTCAGCCTGCTATAATGTTAACTCTCTAATGCCTTCAAACATTTTTTCTTTTTTCTCTAACTAAAATGCCCCAAATGTGCTTCCCTCATAGGCAATATGCTCAAATCACTCTAATTTTAATGAACATATTTCTCCATCTTCCCCATCCTCACTCAATCCATGTACACCAGAATGGGATGTGTGTCCTCCATTCATTTTGGGGAGGGGGGGGGGACACAATCCACAAAGAACAAGACCTACTATTTAGACATTATGTGGCATTCACAAGAACTGTAAACAACCTACCTGGCAATCTATCTTCTGAAGCCAACATCCTCAAAGGGGGATAAGTGATCAACCAGTACTACAAGTCACAGTGTGTCCCATAAAATAATGTTGCATCATAGGCTCATGAAATTCAGCTTCAGTGATTGCCCTTTTAAAATCAGTCAACGTCTTGACATTAAAGCTGGGCCAACAGAGCAAAGGGATACTAGAAGCCAGCTGCTGTTGGGGGCGGGGGGGAGATACATTACATTTTACCTGTTGAAATCCCAACACAAGGGTATTTTGTTACAGTGTGAACACTGTAAAGTGAACCTGGACACCACAGACACTGACATAAGAACTGTCATTATTAAGTCATGGTTGAAAGACACTCCTTGTATATACAATTCAAATAAGAAAATGTTAATGTCTTGTATAATTAGCAAATGGTACTTGGCTATGCCTGAACACAAACCTATTTAACCCCAAGCCTGCATTTCTCTCCACTGGATTATGACGACAAAAAGCATTTATAAACAAAACCAAACCAAACCATGCAAGCTTCAGGTGTTTGGCATGAACAGCTCTTTCCATATTTTCACGCAAGTCAACATATTCATGAAGAGCAACCATCACTTTGCCAAGAGTGTCCATAAAATAGCAATAGCAGTTTGT
This sequence comes from Phrynosoma blainvillii, assembly GCA_026167975.1. Taxonomy (NCBI): domain Eukaryota; kingdom Metazoa; phylum Chordata; class Lepidosauria; order Squamata; family Phrynosomatidae; genus Phrynosoma; species Phrynosoma blainvillii. The sequence goes on along the minus strand of JANUYF010000002.1, from coordinate 113,823,965 downwards.
GAACAATCATTAGAAATGGTGCAGTGGTTAAATGCCTGTACTACAGCCACTCACTCATAAACCACAAGGTTGTGGGTTCAATACTAGCCAGGGCTCAGGCTTGACTCAGACCTGCATCCTTCTGAAGTCGCTAAAATGAGTACCCAGCTGTTGGGAGGCAATGAGCTTACAGTTGTAAACAGCTTAGACACTGCATAGCGCCGCGGTATGAAGCGGTATATAAATGAAGCTGCTTTGCTTTACTGAGCAATGGATGACCAAAAAGGGAGCAATTGGACATCAGATTAAAAGAAACAGAAAAAAGGAATTAAGTACCAGAAACTGTTCATCCCATAAGAGAAACAGAGAAACTGTGAAAATCATGGAGATCAGTTACTTTAAAGCAGCATTTTTTTTTTTTACTCAAAGCAGATCTACTTGTGTGAGGAACACTTCAAAACCAGTCTCCTTTCTGTCTATAAAGGGATGAGCTGAGATGAAATGTTGGCAAGCATCTCTCATTTTAATGGGCCTTCTGTCAAAACAATTCAGGACTAAGATACAGATGGGTGGTCTTTTTGTTTTCTTTGTGTTGAAGGTACAGACTCTATACCTGTAACACAGAGAAACAATGTAGTTTCTATGTGTATATTTTGTTGTTGTTGTTGTTGTTTTAGTTTACCTATTCCAAGGTAACTTAATGGGCAGTTGCCCTCTAATTACCACCTTATCAATACATGTCCCAATTCATTGTTGGAAAAGGAAGGATATATTTTCCCCCAAAGCAGAACAAATCTAGCCCTAACTATCTCTGGAAACCAAGATGATCAAACTGAGGCTGTTGTACTTTGGCCCCATAATGAGATGGAAAGATTAATCAGAAAGGGCAACAATGATGAGATAAGGGAAGTAGAAAAAAAGACCACATTCCAGATGGATGGACTCAATTAAAGAGGTCAGGAGTATGAATCTACAGAGCCAAATAAGAGCAGCTGACAGCCAGTGTGGTGTAGTGGTTTGACCATTGGACTATGACTGTGGAGACCAGGGTTCAAATCCCAGCTCAGCCATGAAAACCCACTGGGTGATCCAAGTCACACTCCCTCAGCCTCAAAGGATGGCAATGGCAAACCTGCTCTGAACACACCAAAAAACCCATGATAGGGTCACCTTAGGGTCACTATAAGTTGGAAATGACTTGAAGGCACATAACAGTAACAACAACAACAATGCAGAGCAGAGCAGTGGAGGCCAGGGAGTCTTGGAGATGTCTCACCCATATAGTCGCCATGAGTTGAGCTCAACTTGGAGACAGTTAACAACAGCAACAGCCATGTTCAGGGTGACCAGCTGTTGTCCCTTTCCAGGACATGTCCTCTAATTCAACCTTCTGTCCAGGAGGAATTCCAAAGTGTCCTCCATTTTGAGCAGGACTAAGAAACATTAATTTATATTTCTGTGTGTTTTGAGTTTTTATTTGGTCACACCCTCCATTTGTGGAACACACTCCCTTGGAGAGTAATGGAGTCTCCTTCTTTGGAGGTCTTTAAACAGAGGCTGGATGGCCATCTGTCGGGAGTACTTTGATTGTGAGATCCTGCATATGGCAGATTAGGGTTGAACTGGATGGCCCTTGTGGTCTCTTCCCACTCTCTGATTCTATGATTTTTTTTTTCTTGAATGGCCTCCATTTTGCGGTGAGGACATTTGTGGTCTATGTTGGCCAGGAAGCAGAGTGCAATAACATCCATAATCTACAAAATGCCCAAAACTTGAGATTATTGGATGTGGATGACACCATGGATTCCACATACCCCAGGAATATCCAGAGGGGGTTTGCCATGGCCTCTCTCTGAAATATAACCTACAGCAGCTGGTATTCCCCATCCATATGTTCCCCAGGCCTGCTCCTGCTTAGCTTCCAAGATAAAATGAGATATTGTCCCTTCAACTCCTGGTGTAACCATGGTGTGTGTGAGAGAAAAAGACTACATTTTATATTAAAACAAGAATCAATCCACATCCCGTATTGGGCAGGTAGCCAAGTACAATAACATCCAAAATCCGGTGTTACCTTTTTGGTTTTTTGGCACCGACCCAAATACACAAAACACACGTCAAAAGCTTTTGAAGCTCTCTGAAAAGCTTGCAATGTGTATTTTGTGCAGTTGGGTTGGGGCCAATAATAACAATAACAGAATTCAAAGATATAACTGTGTCACTCTGTAGAGAGATCTTGTAGCCCCTTTGAGACTAGGGAGATTATCACACTAGACTCTTAAAAGCGTTGCTACTCTACTTTAGCTGCTCTGGCTGCCTCCTGTTGTATTCTGGGATTTGTAGTTGAGGAAGGGGCATTTAGAATATTCAGCCAGGGAGCTCTTAGGCCTCACTGAACTACAAACCCCAGAATGCAACAGGAGGCTGCCAGGGCAGTCACAATGGAATAGCAGCGCTTTGAGAGTCTAGCGCGATAACCTCCTAAAGAAAAAAGCTGGCAGCATGAGCTTTCCTAGACTAAAGCCTACTTTCCAAATGCCTCTGAGGAAGTAGATTTGTTTAGGAAAGCTCATGCTGCCAATGTCTTTCATTGAGTCTCCAAGGGGCTACAAGGCCTCTCTAAATAATGATGATGGAGTCATGTTAGCGACTATTTTGATAATTTTTAGTGCATTTAGTGTACTCTATAAAAATAGATAGATAGATAGATAGATGATAGATAGATAGATGAACATGGCGCTGCCAAAGCCAGGAAGGGGCGATACTTACCCTATTGTGCCAGATGCCGAGCTGGGAAGGGGACAACACGGCGAACCAAGTCCGGTGCGGGTCGGCCTGGATGCGGAGCGGCGGCTCCTGGGCCTCCCGGGGGCCCAGCAGCCTCTTGGGCCAACCGCTCAGGAAATACATGGCGGAGGAGGAGGCGTCTGGAGGCTCCCGGCGCCGTCCTCCCTTCCTTCCTAGGCGGCAGAAGCGGCGGCCAGAGCCAGCTGGGCTGCCCGGGGCATCAGCGAAGGGAAGCCGAGGTCCTCACGGGAAGCAGGACGGAGAGGGAGAGGACGACACCGGGCATCCCCACAGCTTCTCCTTCACGGAAACCGCTGTGAGACGGAGGCTCTGTGAGGGAATGGAGGGGGGGAGAGGCGAAGTGACGGTTGGCTAGAGCTCGCGACGGCGCCCTCGCGACGCCCCCTCCGCCGCCTTCCGCGCGCCGCGCGCCCCGAGTCCTGAGGCCGCCATCGCGCGCGCGCGCGCTCCCCCTCTCTGTTGTTTTGGCAGTTGGAACACCTGAGGGGGGGAGGGGGGAGAAAGAAGGAAGGAAAGAACGAACGGACCCCCGGGTCCCTCTCGCCTCAGAAGTGGCAACTCGGCACTGAGAGAAAATAGGGGGCGGGGGAAAAGGTCAACGAGCGCCGCCATTGGCTCCTCGAGAAGACCGGAAGTTGCGTTGAGAAGCTTCCGGAAGATGATAGAGACTCGGAGTGAGGGGGACGAGGAGGTTGAGAAGGTGGCGGCTTCCGGTATAGGCTGAGGAAAGATTATTTTTATATTTGCATAAAGGGGCGGGGAAACGTGACGTGCGTTCGGAGGTCGAGGGACGGAACGCGGCGCGTGAGGAGAAGGAGGGAGCGTAGGTCGGTTGGGAAGGAGGCCTGGTTGGTTTCAGAAGCTAAGCAGGGTCGGCCCTGGTGGAAGACTGGGTGGGCGGGGGGGAAATGAGAGAGGAAGTTGATGGATTAGATTAGATGATTAACGGCCATGGTACAATTCTATGGAATTCTGGGATTTGTAGTTTTGTTATTTAGCCTTCTCTGTCAGAGCACTCTGGAACCATAATCGCAAATCCCAGGATTCCATAGCCCTGAACCGTGGTGGTTAAAGTGATATCAAACTGCATTAATTCTGCAGTGCAGATGCAGTCTTAGTCAATGGCAGGGTGTGTGTAGCAGCATTTTTAAGTAAGCATTATTCAGAGTGAAGAGATCTTGCAGCACCTTTGAGAGTAACTGAAAGAAAGAAGTTGGCAGCATGAGCTTTCCTAGACTGAAGTCTACTTCCTCAGGTGCATTTGGAGAGGACTTCGTCTATGAAAGTTCATGCTGCCAACTTCTTTCTTTCAGTTAGGTCCAAAACATACTGCAGAAAAAATCCAGTTTGAGACTGCTTTATTTGCCCTGGCTCTATGCTAGGGAATTCTGGGAACTGTAGTTTTGTGAGACATTGAGCTTTCTTTGTCAGAGAGCTCTGGTGCCACGATAAACTACAGTTCCCAGGATTCCCTAGCACTGAGGGAAGTTTAAGGTGGTCTCAAATTGGATTATTTCTGCAGTGTGTTTTGGACCTTTGTCTCAAAAGTGCTACAAGATCTCTTTTCATACTGATTTTACAGATTAACATGTCTATATCTTTGAATTATTCAGAGTGGCAGTCTCCCTAGGCTAGATGTTTTAAATATGTGGCTAATATGCCTTTCTTTCTGATTTTTCCATAGGATGTCTTTCTTTCTTTTTGTTCTTTCATGGAGCACATGCTGGAAAATGGGAAGAAATCATGGAGGCCTTTGAAGGAAGAAGAGGCAGAGAATTGACGGCAGCAGAGGGATGCCCTCCATGGAAGCAGCAGATCCTGAACCATATACACCTGTTGATGCCCCTGTGTCTCCAAAATATGTCTGACTGAGAATAAGATAATTATTTTTCTTAGTTGTTTTTTATAATGATAATAATAATAATATCAGTTTTGCACATATGGTTCCTAATGGATCTAATGCTTTTTGCTACTGGGGGACAAAAAGGACATGCCATTTTTGGGCAGCCCATGGTATAGGAAATCAGAAGTTATGGTGTTCTGATGGTTAGGAACTTGGCTCTATGTGAAGGAAATATACATTTCTTCCATTGTAGGGCACTGGAATTCTCATGAGTCGGAAAATAGCCCAAAACATACACAAGACAGTTTTGTTTTGTTTCACTAGTCGTGAGACAGGTCTGCACTGGCCAGAATACTCCAGGCTGCAACTGGAGTATCCTGGCCCCAAAGATGCCTCAAATCCCCCCCTCCCCTGTTACCTGGGCACACTGGAGTGATGGTGGGCAGCTGCCTACACAGATGGCCCACCGTGCTGCCTGGCCCTCCGTCACTCCATCTGAAGTTGAAAGCAAGATGCCCAGCATCAATGGCATGGCTGGCTGGCCGCCTCATTGTGACCGCAGGCAGGGGTAGGCAACCTTTCCCCTTTAAGGGCCGAGGGACTTCAGCTCCCAGAATCCCAGGAGCTATTGGCCAACATGGGACTATTGGCCAACATAGCTGAGGCTTCTGGGAGCTGAAGTCCCTCGGCCCTTAAAGGGGAAAGGTTGCCTACCCCTGCCGCAGAGGGAGCAACTTGCAGCAGCACCAGCCAGCCAGCACAGCAGGAGGTGGGTGTAAACAGCTGCCCAGTGTTAGCTGGAAAATTCAGAGCAAACAATGAGTTTGTAAAATGCAGTTTAAGGCAGGGATGGCTCAGATTCAATGCAGAACTGGCCTTCCCTCATGAAGACAGTCTGCAGTCAAATTGGGGCTTTGGTTCCGCATTGTGTGGACAGGGCGAAATGAGGGTGGGGGAAAACTGGTGTAAATGGCCCATGTAGACATACTTTTGATTCTGATTTGGCCAAGTGCATGAAGGTTAAATGAGGCTAAGCTACCGAAGAGGTTGTCTGTCAGCTGGCAAATGAACCTCAGCTAGCTAGCCACAAGGCAGGATCTAGAAGCTCACCTGGACCTAATTGTTTAGGGAGAGTGGGAATAGTCTGAAGAACTCCCAGGAGCTGTTGAGGACCCCTTCCTCATACTTCCAACAGCCACTGCTCTGTCCTGGAGCGAAGAGGAAAAGCAGCCAGACACACTGCCGTCTTGCCAAGATTGTAAGCCTGTAGGCAAGGACTTCAAAAATAACTGTAAACTGCCCTGGGAGCTTTTTGGCCAAAGAGTAGGGTACAAATGTTTCAAAAGAATAATAATCCAGCTTCTCCCTTTATGGGTAAACCACTCACCAATAATGCTCCCATCTTGTCTGGATTGTTTCAGTTATATATTGCTGATTTCAGGCAGCAATTCAGCAACACCATGACTTCACCATCTTACTTGAATATAAGGGATAAGTAACCCATAATCAGAAATCTTCCATGTGGCGGAGGAAGAAGAGGAACTTGCTGTTGGTCAACAAGCATGTATTCTGAAAAAAATGTGCAAAAGGACACCAAATCACACATAGAATCATAGAGTTGGAAGAGAGCACAAGGGCCATCCAGTCCAACCCCCTGCCATGCAGGAACTCAAAATCAAAGCATTCCCGACAGATGGCCATCAGCCTCTGCTTAAAGACCTCCAAAGAAGGAGACTCCACCACACTCTGAGGGAGTGTGTTCCACTGTCAAACAGCCCTTACTGTCAGGAAGTTCCCCCTAATGTTGAGGTGGAATCTCTTCTCCTGTAACTTGCATACGTTGTTCCAAGTCCTATTCTCTAGAGCAGCAGAAAACAAGCTAGCACCCTCCTCAATATGACATCCCTTCAAATATTTAAAGAGGGCTATCATATGCCCTCTTAACCGTCTTCTCTCTAGGCTAAACATACCCAGTTCCCTAAGTCGTTCCTCGTAAGGCATGATTTCCAGACCCTTCACCATTTTAGTCGCCCTCCTCTGGACACGCTCCAGTTTTTCAACATCCTTTTTGAATTGTGGTGCCCAGAAATGGACACAGTATTCCAGGTGGGGCCTGACCAAAGCAGAATACAGTGGCACTATTGCTTACCTTGATCTAGATCAGGGGTCCTCACACTTTTTGATCTGGGGGCCAGTTTGCTGGCCCACAGATCTTCTGATGCATACTACTGCTTCGCGTGCGCACTACTCGGGCACCATTTTGTGTTCCCTTTTCCTTTTGTGAGAAGACTGAGGCAAAGAAGGTGTTGAGTAGTTTTGCCTTTTCTCTGTCCCCTATTACAATTTCTCCATCTTCTCTGCGCAGTGGCCCTACATGGTTGTGTATGTGTCAGCATTCTATGTAATAAGAACCTGCTAAATGGGAACAACGCCAGCAGGAAAATGGTGCTCCTGAGAATCTCAGTCAGTGGGATCACTATGGAGGGTGCAGGGGGTTACACACCAGGTGACACCACTGGGCAGCAGTGAGGCATCCCAAGCCTCTCCCCAGAAAGAAAAGAGGAACTTTTCTTTGTGTGCCACTCCCTTTTGAAGGAGTGAGGACAGGGGCCAAGATACAGACTTTTTTTATCTGCTCCTCCTCCTGCAGCCTCCCTCTGATTTGTTTGGCTCCTTTCTGCCATTGTCCTCCAGGGCCACTGTTTGCTGTTGAGATAATTACATTAAATAAGTAATTAAAAAGCTGTTCTTGCGCAAGGAGGATTCTGTCTTGGCTGGGGGAGACAGGGGTGGTAGGATGCTAGGATCCCCAGGGCGAGACCCTCCTCCCCATCTGCACCCCCATCCTAGAAGGTCCATAGGGGCAACACCATGAATTACTCTACTGGGTGATCAGTATGTAGAGAGAGATCTTGTAGCACCTTTGAGACTAACTGAAATAAGGAAGTTGGCAGCATGAAGTTTCGTAGACTTCAGTCTACTTTCTCAGATGCATTTAGTGGAGTGGAAATCAGGGACAGACATATATATGCCGAATGTCAGAATGTCAGTTCTGGGTGATGCCACTGCTGTCAGTGGCATCACAGGCTGCTGAGAAGGCTAGGGAAATTAACTGGATTTTCATGATGATTTTCTCCAGCTTGTCATTTGACTGATGAAATCTCTTTTTATGTAAAAACCCTAATATGTGTTGAAGCCCACTCTGATCAAGCATATATTGATTTTGTAATTAGAAACATTACTCAGCTTGAAACTGCATATCAGCAACATCCTACTCAGTGTTCAAATCCTTTTTTTCCCCTCTTAGCCATTTATTTTTTCTTAGGTGTTTGCCTCAAACCTTTGTCACTAATTCATTTGCTCATAGACCCATCCATTTTTATTACTAAGTCAAAAGAGCACAAGATCGTTTTAGCCTTTATGTTCTGCAATATACCGTATTTTCCGGCGTATAAGACGACCCATGTATAAGACGACCCCCTCATTTTCCCAGTCAAAATATAGAGTTTTAGCACCTCTATCCTCATTATCCTTATATCCGGCGTATAAGACGACCCCCCCCCCACTTTAGCCACAGATTTTGCAGGTAAAAAAGTAGTCTTATACGCAGGAAAATAAGGTAATTGATATTCTACAAGTACTGTGGTTCGCAAAATACAGTATTACACTGATGTACAACTCAGTATAGGGTTATTCTCAGACATTATATCTTAGAGAGGAGTGGTAGTAGTGAAGTCAAGTGTGTGATATATTTTAGTGAACATTTTACTTCTCTTATACTGAGACAGTCAAAAGGGTTGCTAGTTTCATTGCAGCAGATCCCAGTGTTGCTGTTGGGTCCCTTTGTTAGTAGGAACTGTTGCACTGAACGCAATAGTTAAAACTCCAGCTGAACATGCAGCTCTCTCCCTTCAGATTCCCTTTCTTTCAGTATAAATCCATGTAGCTAACTTCAGCTTTCAAGTCCATTTTATACATAATTCTCCATTATTTCTCACAGTTTGGATCTTTATGGAATGAGTGATAATTGGCTGTTCCCCTTAAAAGCTCCAGGTCTTTAACTCCCCCAGCTGAATTTGAGATGACTGAACACAAAGTCAATTTACACTAAATAAATAATATCTCAACTCCTATAACAATGCTTAACTTCTACAGTTTCGTTGTTGTTGTTAACTGCCTTCACTTCAGTCTCGACCCATGGCGACCCTATGGATGAGACATCTCCAGGCCCCCCTGTCCTCTACTGCTGTGCTCCTGCAAACTCATATTCATGGTCCTTTAAATAAAGTCCATCCATCTAGCATGTGGCCTTCCTCTCTTTCTACTTCCCTCCACCTTTCCTAACATTATTGTCTTTTCCAACGATTCATGCCTTCTCATCATGTGTCCAAAGTACGACAGTCTAAGGGCCTTTGCAGACTGCCAGAAATAGTGCAAATTGAGTCCACTTTAAATTGAGGCATTGCCCTGGCTCAGTGCTAGGGAATCATGGGAATTGTATTTTTTTTCTAAGACATTGAGCCTTTTCTGTCAGAGAGCTCTGGTGCCACAATAAATTACAGTTCCCATGATTCCCTAGCACTGAGCCAGGGCAGTGCCTCAATTTAAAGTGGACTCAATTTGCACTATTTCTGGCAGTCTGCAAAGGCCTTTAGTCAGGGCTCCCCACGCTTTTTGATCCAGGGGCCCGTTCACTGGCCCCCAGATCTTCGGGGGGGCAGAGGCGCGTGCGCTCATGCGCACTACTCGGGCGCCATTTTTGAATACAAAATGGTGCCTGGCAGCACACATGGGCAGTGGCGGCGGCAGCGGCAGGACCGGCCACGGGGCAGTAAAAAGGCCTCGACAGGTCGGGGCCGGCCTGCAGGCCGTAGTTTGGGGACCCCTGGTCTAAGTCTTGTCATCTTGGCTTCTAGGGATCTTTCTGGCTTGATCTGCTCTAGGACCCACTTGTTTGTCCTTTTGGGTGTCCATGGGATCCTCAGCACTCTTCTCCAGCACCATATTATCTCAAATGTATTGATTTTCTTCCTATCATCTTTCTTACCTGTCCAGCTCTCACATCCATACAAGATAATAGGTAATACAATGGCCTGTATGATTCTGACTTTTGTTCTGAGTTGTATGTCTTTGCATTTTAGGATCTTTTCTAGTGTTTTCATAGTCACCCTCCCCATTCTTAATCTTCTGATTTACTGGCTGCAGTCCCCATTTCGATCAATGTTTTATCCCAGATATGAGAACTCTTTTATTATTTCTATTTCCTCATTGTCTAGTTTGAGTCTGTGTAAGTTCTCTGTGGTCATTATTTTTGTTTTCTTTATGTTCAACAGTAAGCCTGCCTTTGCACTTTCTTCTTTGATCTTCCTTAGTAGTTGTTCCTGGTCTGTGAGGTTTTCTGCTAGTACTATGGTGTCATCAGCATTTCTCAGATAGTTGATATTTTTTCCTCCTATTTTCACTCCTCCCTCTTCCATTTCCAAGCCTGCTTTCCTTACAATATGTTATGCATATAAGTTGAATAAGTAGGGTGATAGGATGCAGCCTTGTCTGACTCCTTTGCCAATTGGGAACCATTCTGTTTCTCTGTGTTCTGTCCTGACAGTAGCCTCTTGTCCTGAGTACAGATTCCTCATTAGGACTATCAGATGTGTTGGCACTCCCATGTCTTTAAGGGTGTTCCCTAACCTTTCATGATCTATGCAGTCAAAGGCTTTGCTATAGTCTATAAAGCAAATGCTGATTTTCTTTTGGAATTCCCTGCTACGCTCCATTAGCCACCGTACATTTGCAATGTGATCCCTGGTGCCTCTTCCTTTCCTAGACCCTGCTTGGACCTCTAGGATTTCTCTCTCCATTTGTAGTTGGAGTCTATGTTGCAGAAGTTTGAGCATGATTTTGCTTGCATGGGAGAACAGTGCTATGATTCTACAGTTGCTGCAATCTCATGTGTCTCCTTTTTTGCAGATGGGGATGTATATTGATCACTTCCAATCTGTTAGCCATCATTTTGTTTTCCATATCTGTTGACATATATTGGTTAGCACTAGAGTTGACTCTGTCAGTGTGGATTGCAACAGTTTTATTAGTATATCATCTGTTCCTGGAGTCTTGTTTTTTTGCCATTTCTTTTATTGCAGCTTCCACCTCAGTTTTTAGAATTTGGGGTTCATTTTCATAAGGCTCTTCACTCCATGTGTCCTTCATTTTATCATCTCTTTCTTCTGTTTCTATTAAGCATAAATATGTAGCCTGCATAGTTTGAATATAATAGAAAACACAAGGGGGAGTTGCAGAGCTTGGTGGAGAGTGAAAATCAGAAAAGATACTGATTTTGACCTTTTGCTACACTTCAGTTTGGATTTTCACTTTCCATCAAGCTCTGAGCTTGATGGAAAGTGAAAATCCAAAAAGTGACTGGATTTTTGCATCTAATACTTCAGTAGTCCAAACGTACATCAATTGCTGGAACATGTTTTATTAGCTCCTTAGCAAATTCAAAAAAATTTTTTTTAAAATGAGTGGTCTGTTTTTCCAGTGGAAAAGACTTTGAAAAGGATGTTGCTCCATGAGGAAATGCTAGGCATCTCTTACTATTTGAGGTAATCTATGATAGGACAATAACTTTATTAGGAATCAAACAAAATGTTGTAATATAATAAACAAATTAATATACATTTTCTAGGAATCAAACAAAATGTTGTAATATAATAAACAAATTAATATACATTTTCTAGAAAAATATGTTACAGACTCAAAACAACCAGCAGATATGTTTCAAGTAACACTTCTTTTTTATTAATTGTAGATAGACTAACACAGCTATATCTTTGAATTCTACTTCTTTTTTATATTTGTGCTTTGCAATTGTTTTGCTTTGCAACATTCCTCTTTTTGGTGGACTCCTCAAAATAGATTTGGTTCTCCTTACTGAACTGGAACAGGAGTTTATTATATGGTATCTACAGTTACAGATGTTCAAATGAGAATTACTAAAGAAAGATCTAATTTCAGAGTATAGTGAGAAGCAAGTGGCAGACATCAGTCTTTCAAACCACTTGCAGACAAATTTGCCAGGGTATTGTCAAAGAATTAAAAGGCAGACAAATAACGGTGTCATTTTGCTCCACGAGTTCATTTTATATAAGCACAAAACCATTTAAAACTATAATCCATGGAAACATCTAAAGTGATATTTATGAGGCTAGCAATCTGAGACATGATGGAAGGCAACTATTCTGAAATCAGTGTGAATACTGATCTACGTATTCTCTCATTTATATCTTATGAAATTAAAATACCATTCTTGTTATTATTTAATATCTGTAGACTTTGACCATTCTCTCATGGGAAAGAATCCAAAGACCTCTCTTCATGACCTTGGACATGCGGGGACAGAATAGGAAGAGACACATTATTGATTGACTGTAAAGGGAGTAAATGCAGAAAAGAAGACTGTCTGCTAGGCTCAGATTTGTGAGAGCTATGATAGTTCAACATAAAGTACATTCATTAAGGCAAGAAATATTCCACTGAGATATTTAAAATTGGAATAACATTAAATAATCAAGGGTTGCAAGTTTACTTTACAGGTCTGATCATGAATCTAAATGTGAGAGTGTTATTTTAAAGATCAATATTGGACTTTTGCCTGTGAATCCCTTCTTTAAACAAAGCAAAACAAGTCTAAATCCCATTGGCAATTCCAAACAAAGGACGTTATCACACGGGGTCAAATCTGCTGGTTAATCCACACAAATCCCAAACAGAAACTGGATTTGTGCCTCGCGTTTTCACACAACGTTGCACAGAAACTGGACAGAAAGTGGACAGAAAGTGGACAGAAACTGGTGTTAACTGAGATCTTTTTGAAATTCGGTTGTTTTGAGGAAATGCAAATGCAAAATTAAGGTAATTTCGCATTTGCCGTAATGTGAAAAGCAAATGTGCATTTGGAAGCATTTCCCCGCATTTTCCCATGGTTCTGCGGGGTCCTCTAGACAGCGTCTCCTTCCCCCTCAGCAGGCGGCTTAAAGGGCCGTCTTGGGGGCAGGGAAGGGGAGGGGCAGCCGCACGATCGGCACTCCAACCCCTTCCCCAGGTCGTCCTCGGAGCAGCTGGCCCTCCGCATGGCCGGCGCTCCGAGGAAGACCTCCCACTGCAGCATTTGCACGCGCTGCGGCAAAAGAGTCGGTGAAGGTGCGCCGCAGCCTTTTGTGGTGCACCTTCGGCGACATGAAGGATGGGCGGCCGTGGGCCACCCCGGGAAGCTGCGCTGCGGGGCCGAGGTATCCCCACACCTCGGCCCCACAGCACAGCTTCGCCACCCCTGAAAGGCGCTCCTTTCACAAGTCGCCGAAGGTGTGCGGCAAAAGGCTGCGGCGCACCTTCGGCGACTCTTCCGCCGCAGTGTGTGTGAATGCTGCGGTGGGAGGTCCTCCTCGGAGCGCCGGCCGTGCAGAGGGCCGGCTGCTCCGAGGACAACCTGAGGAAGGAGTGACAGCTGCGGCAAGTGACAGCCGCGGCGAGCATAGCTATATCTGTGCATGTGCTAGAAGATCATTTCTTGTACATTTACGGGCTTTTCTCACTTGTGTGTGAATGTTAAATGCGGTGTTAGCATGAGCTTACTGTAATTTCGGAATTAAGGTAATTACGTGTGAAAGCCATTTGCGGAATCAAGGTTTATTTTCAGTTTATTTTCGGGATGTCTCATTTCCACTTTATTGTCGGTTTGTGGCCCACGTGTGATAACGTCCAAAGCATACTTTGAATTAAAGGAACTTACATAGGTAATGGCCTACCACATTCCCATTGATTCAGTGGGTTGGCTCCAGCTAGAACTAACCATTGAGTTTGGGTGATAATAATAATTATTTTTTTCCAAATTAAAATGGTTGTATATGTGAAGAAATTGGCCAGGAGCAGAGGGCTACAAGCTTTGCTGCCCAAAGTCGGCAGATAACTTGTAATACAGGTGAAGATTTATATGAGTGTATAGCATCTCAGTCATCATAATTACGTTACCTGCTCACATAATCTGATGTTTACTTGTTCAACTTCTATGTGAACGACAAAAGTTAGCCTGTGCAGTAGATTCAAATTTGTAGGAATTCCCAGTGGGGATCTTCACAGCAAGGGCTCCAGTTCCACAAATGTATGAATGTTTCACTTACCAATGTTCTTTTACTTATGTGAAGTTGCCAGTGCTGTGGTTCTCTGTAAAAAGGCCCTTGGTTAACTTGTGACACTATTACAATGCAACAACAATGGAGTCAAGTAGGTCTTTTTTAACATGCTGTTCCATTTGGAAATCCCCTGAACATTTGAATAAGTAGACCAGGAACTGGTAAAAGGAAGTAGTTGCTTGTCAACAATAGTTTTTTCATAACCTTGTATTTAAAACAACAACACGTTTCAGTACAGATCATGAAAGTTCAGGAAAGCTGGTCCTTGATATTTAAATTATAATAATGCTGGTCCCAGATCAGTTCCCATGATGGTTTTTGTGGATAGGATTTATGTCAGGAAGGGATGTATATTGCCCCAGAATGTTTGATGAAGAATAGCATATAAAAACCCATTAATAAAAATTAAAATATTGAATATAGGGTAAATGGCCTTTAGATGGCCAATACATACATTGTTTACCTGTAACGGACAAAGTTCCAGCCCACTGACATTTTGCCTTCACTTTACTGATTTAGCTTATTGACATTTTTCTTTCACTTTACTGATCTTAACATATGAATCTATGAAGCTAACTTAAATTCTCCCCTCCATAAATGTGGGTTCCCTTCCCCTCACCCCAGTTGTCATTCCTTTGCTCACTGAAATATCCCCTTTACCTCCTCTGTTTCTGCTTCTGCAGAAGTGAACATGTCCTTGGGAAAGAGACAAAGGGAAGAATGGCTTGATGAGGGCCAGAATAAACATGGCTGAGAAATTATTGTTGTCATGATCACCCTCTCTTTTGCCAGATTCCAGGTTTGACTAGGACAGGTCCAATTTTTCCCCAGTCATCTGTTCAAAACACCTGAGAGGAAAATCTATATGACACTGACTTTCTGTCATTCTTATCCCACCACTACCATGTATTTATTCTTAATAATTTTGGTCAGTTGTTGTAGCACTATTCTTTAAGCCAGCATGGTGTAATGGTTTGAGCGCTGGACTATGACTCTGGAGACCAGGGTTTCAATCCTGTCTCAGCTGTGTAAACCCACTGGGAAACCTTGGGCAAGTCACACTCTCTCAGCCTTAGAGTATGGCAATGGCAAACCCCCTCTGAAGAAACTTGCCAAGAAAACCCCATGATAGGGTTGCCTTGGGGTCACCATAAGTCGGAAACAACTTGAAAGCATACAAAAACAACAATAAGCACTATTCTTTCCTTCCATCATATTTCAGTGTCCCCATTTCCATCCGATGTCATCTGGGGGAGAGACACTAGGCCCAGCACCATCCGGCCTGGAATAAGAAGAACCCTTACTTCTTAAAGGACAGGTGGGATTTGGGATTTTTATGTTCTGTTTAGCTTGTATTAATATATCTGTATGGAAATGTTAATGTTGTAAGCCACCCCAATTGCTCTGCAGAGGGGCGGGATATAAATTATTATTATTATTATTATTATTATTATTTCAACATCCATTTCTGGATGCATAACTGCCCCCAAATGAATTGGTCTGGAATAGCCTCTTTTTAGTCTACAGTACGATTAAAATACTCCTCATTCTAGTTAAATAGAATGTGATCCAGCCACAAGCAATTTGCAGAAGTATGGGCTTTTTGCAGCCCCCCCCCCCCATCCTTAAACTAAACAGAAAAAGGCTTTGTGGTTTTTAACCAGAATATGGTTGAAATCCACAGAAATGCACATTATTGCACACATGGCACTTCATCTGCTTCCCATGAATTTAGATGGCTGTGCATTTTCAGCAGAGGAAGGATGAACAGATGCAGCAGTGTCACTAGGGTTTGTGTCACCTGGGGCTCTTTCCCACTTCCATTTAAACCAGTTTGCGATTCACCTTCACTCCGTGTCAGTGAATCGGTTCCAAAAGGTCCATCGTTCCTACTATGAAAGCAGTTCTTTTCATTATTCCCTTGTAATAGCTTCTTTTTTTGGAACGATTGTCATTCCCACTAGTTTGCACCACTTCAAAATGCATGTCAGTCATCTGCGCGTCATTTGCGACGCAAGTGGCAACACGGTGAGGATGGGGCAATTCCAGGTGCTGAGACTTTAGCAACTGAGCCTTCCTCTGCCCCTCAGCAACCCAGGCTGCTCAAGTACACCATTTTCCCTTTGAGCTTGGGCTTGGGAACTATATATTTTTTTAAAAAATTGACAGGATATGCGATCCATTGGTTTTGCAACTACTTGCCTCGCTGAGCTGCAGTTCGCCCGTAATTGCAAGTAGTTGGCAAATACAATGGATCACATATTCTGTCATTTTTTAATTTTAAAAAATATAATGTGTCCATAGGTCACACCACACGCACAAAGGCAGTGCTGAGAGGGGGGCGGGAATGGCTGATTTCCTAAAAACTGGGGAGGGATGCTAAACACCCCTCTGCCATTAGTCCCTCCCCTCCAGAATGATGCGATTCAGATCCGTTGTTCCCACTTGTTGAACACGCTTTGGAATAATTTCTTTTCAAAAGAACTGCCAAAAAACTAGTGTCAGGAAATAGCAGATTTTTTGCATTTGCTTTGCTTCATCGCAATTGAAACCGAGCACAGTAGGATTGGAACCGGTTTCAAGTGGGAACAATGGTCATATAACCCAATCAGCAATTCACTTTAAATCATAGTGGGAATGAGGCCCTGGTGTGGTAACTCATGGTGTTATCTCCCTATTGACCGCCTCCTATATCACACCATACAGAATTCTTAGTGAAGTTTTTTATACTAATGTTCCTCATACATTGCAATTCGCATGTGTCACTGAATGTAATGGTAATAGTTGTGACACAAACAACTAGCTCAATTGAAATTATACTTTTAAATTACAGTATGTGCACAGTCTTAATGTATTTACATGTACTAATGTGCTTAAAGTGAAATTTTAGTAAAATGTGATGTTTTAAAATAAAATTTAAAAAAATAATAATAATTTGTTGACATTTGAAATTTTTAAAAAAAAACAAAACTTGGGACCTCTCGTTTCTCCTTCCACTGAGCTTCACCCCACTCATACCATTTCTTCAGGATTTTAATGGGATGCAGATGTGTGCCACAGCCTGTTTTTGCCAAAAGGTAAATATTTGAGGAGCAGTAGTGTTACCTCCCTCTTAGGGTGTCACCTGGTGTGGTCCACATCCTCAGCACCCCATTAGTGACGCCATTGAACAGATATGAATAGATGCAGATCTGCACAAGAAAGTGAAGACAATTAACCATCAATACGAATGTGCAAAAATCTACAGCAATGCACATGATACACTTGTGTGTAGCCTAGCCCTTTTTTTTGTCTACTTCCCATTACACTGCTTCCTTCGAATGTGTTCTTTATCTGGTGGTGGAGGTCACTGAGGTGTGAATTACATGGTTCACTTGAGGGGATAACATGTCACTACATTATCATCCCATCAGAGTAGATGTTAGGCTGTTGAAAATCAGAGAGGAGGAAGAGTGGCCAGTAAACCTTATAACTGCCTCATCACCATGACATCTCCCACCCACCCCCCAAAAAAACCCTGGTGAGATTTCACATCTGGAGAAAACACATCAGTGAATAGATTATATCAACCAGTTTTATTTTAAATTGATTAATAGCACCATGAAAAAAAATCCCTACTGTTGATGTTGGGAAATGAGGCTGAACAAGCTGGGAAAAGGAGAGCATCCTTTAGATTGCCAGAAAGAAAGTGTGATATCCTGTGTATAAACAATCATATCAAATGAGACAAGACCCCTGTTTGTTTTTCTCTCATCATTCCAAAGCAATAATTTCTGCTGGAACTAAAAACTCTCTTCCAGATTACCCAGGACCTATGTAAGTAATGTGCTTGGCAACCCTGTCTGCTGTTGTCTCTAGATGCTTGCACTCCAATATAAGAAGTGTCATCTCTATCTCCTTGATTGTTGCTCAGGTGATTTAAAGGCAAAGCTACCTTCTATGTGGCTGATGCAGCAAGCCTATAATTACATGATCACTCAGTCAGATTTTCTTTATCCCAGCTTGAGATAACATAAATAACAGGGATGGAAGATATTTCCAGAAGAGGATTAGCAGGCAGAAGAAAGGGGCACTTAATTTCTGTCTTGTGAATGCCCTTTCTGGACAACCATTCCACCCAGATAGGGCTTATTTCTAGTGTTAGAGGCCAGCCACATAAAACATATGATCCAATATTTCACAGAAGAAAACTGGGGCATGTGTGGCCAAGCAAAATCGGGGTGGTAAAGGTACCAAATATTATTAATGTGGAAGAGCACACAAACTAGGAGAGGCCACAGCAGTTTGTTTTTGCCTGAGTCTACTGGGAAGACCCAGATTCCATCCTTCCCTCACCCCTCTGCTGAGTTAATATGGTGCAAACTACTTTTGCACTTTGAAATCAGTTTTTGAAAATAGGCTGAGGACAAAGGTGGGAGGAGGAGAGAGAAACTGGAACAGCAGCTGAAAAAAAATGGGATGACAGGATTAATTGGGGCTGACCCTTTCAAACTGGGACAGTTGGAGGGTATGCATAAAATTGATTTTGGAGGGGGATACATTTACAGAGACTGGAATTATTAAACTTCCCTCCCCCCCCCTTCATCTAAATCTAGTTTGCACTGAATCCTGCATTTCATCTGTCCTACTGCAGAGTGCAGGTAGATGATTTCAGATGGCTGAAAGGATGTTAATATGGAAAAGTGAAATTTAAAAGTCCTGTCAAATAGAATTCTCAATATCAAGGACAATTATTCTAATCTAGTCTGTACCCTGACCTGAGTAGTTTTCTAGTTCGTAAGGATTTTCCCTACTGCAATCTCAAACTGCACAGTTTGGTCATACATTCCCCATCTGAGTGAGAAAATTAGGACTTGCCAACTTGCTGTAATTTCAAGCCCTTGCTTTTGACTTTTGGCTTTCAGCTATTTTGCCTGAGACAGGAAATGCTTTCCTCAAACGTTCTGGCGTGACAGTCTGTGCAAAATTAAGTGAAGCAGAAAGTACAGAACCTCCTTGTTGGAGGAGGTTAGAGGCAGAGAAGTCATAAACCAGGACTCAAGTAAATACATCAGAAACAAAGAAAGCAAAGACAGTTAGTATAGGGACCTTCCATGAGCAAAATGTGAGAGTGGCTTCACTCCTCTTTGGAAACAATCCAGTTGTCAGGGGTGTCAAGATTCAGAACAAACACAAGCTGGTAAACTGATTCTTATAAATATGGAGGGACAGACTGAAGCCTAAATCTAAGGGGGCAACTGCCTATAGAATCACTTCTATCAGTGGAATCGGGATGAAATGATCACTTCTCCCTACTGCCGTCAACCTTGCACACCAGCTCCAGGGAGCTGGAAAACCTTCTAGAGCAGTGGTTCTCCAGGAGAGCACAAGAGTTGCTCAAGGGGTACAAGAATTGGAGGCCCTGATCCCTCCTCTTCCTGCTCTTCCCAAACTTTTTTATATGTAAAATTTACACATGTGTTGAGTTAAATATTGAAATTACTTAAATAAAACTGTTATGATTTGAATAACGTTATTTCCTTATAAAAATCTTATTTTTAAATGCAAAGTTTCTTTGCATACACACACACATCCCTGGTTGCACCCAGAGCATTCTGTTTGGTGATATTAATGACATTTAACAGATGTAAGTCATGTTCACTGAGGATGTGCAACTAATTTAAAAAGCCCCAGGATTTGGCAAGAATTTTACTTGACTTTCATTCTCACACTGAAATGAGAAGAAGCACCCAATACATTAATGATAACAATTCAGGCAAGACGGACCATTATTAGGTATTACTCTATAGGCATCTCTTCTGCACTTTTGACTGCTATGCAGGATGAAATAACAACAAATAAAGCATGGCTACTCTCCCAGTCATGTCTCGGCTCCTTGACTTTATAGATAGGGCCAAACTATAAATTTTAAACTGAAAAGCTTGGCATGATAATGGCAGCTGATTCAGAGCAGCAGCAACAATATTTAATCCTCACTCCAGTCCCACCCATATGGTTAACTGGAACTGACCCTATACAAGAGCTTGATGTAGGGCAGAAGTGGGCATGCACCAAAGGTTGGTGGACCAAATTTAGCACCTCCTAATCTTGTAGAGGCCACACCATTGCCATTGCCATTGCCATTTCCCAACAGCCTCAGGTGACATCCCAATCATTTCTGGCTACTTCTGAAAGCAACTTTTGATTTTTCTTTTTTTAGGATGAGGGAATAGGGTGAGGGGGAAATTGGACCTCTAAATGTGATTTTTGGCTGCAAAAAGTAATTTTTGGCACCCCAAAATTATTTTAAAATGTTGAAGACGAGGGGTCCAAGAAGACTAAAAACCAGATGGGAACACCCCCACCTGTGCTACATATGGGTCCATAGCCCACACAACTCCCATCCCTGGTGTAGCAGTATAGAGAGTTTTTAGTGGATGGAAAGTGAAATACCTCTCCCAGCTCCCCTGCTGCTCCAAACAATTTGGCTGATGCTGCATTTCAAGGAGGAAAGAATCATCACAGATCATACACTTCACCTTGGGTTGAGTCAGGAATATTAAGAATTCTTTACAACATACATGCAACATTGGGAATGAACTCAGACGATCATTTCCCAATTCATGTCAAAATGTGAAAAATGATTCCTTGTTCTCAGAGCTTGGAAAAATAAATTCTTTAAAAAATAAAAAACTACAGTCCTCAGAATTCTTTCCACAAAGACAGCCAATGATCATGCTGGCTAGTGGCTTTGGGGTGCTGCAATCCAAATATGTTACTTTTCTAAGCTTTGCCCTGTCCCCGTCCCCCAGCTCTGCACAGCCAACATCATTTTAACCTTCCCCACCAGCGCTAGCTTGAGCAACTAGTGGAAGAAGGAAGGGGAGAGTCTGGTCTTTTCCCTCCTGTTTTGGCAGCACTATTGGGCTGCATCCACACTACAGAAATAATCTGGTTTGACACCACTTTAACTGCCATGGCTCAGTGCTATGTAACACTGGTAATTGTAGTTTGTTGTGGCACCACGGCAGTGGCATCATCAGACATGGGTACAACAACAGAGCTCCATTGTTATAGCTATGTCTGATGATGCAGGATCTTGGCTGTAATTGTTAAACAGCAGCCTCAAAAATGTTAACAACTGGGGGGGGGGGGAAGATTTAACATTTCATATTATTTTAATTTGCTATTCTTGGAGGTGATTGCATGTTTTGTCATTTTCAGTCATTTTAACTGGTTTTGGTCTTAATTTTAAAGTAGTGTCGTGTGTTATGAATGTTTTACTAACAATCAATATAGCAAATAAATGGTCACTGTAAAAAAATGACTAATGCTTAAAAGATATTATATTTTTACTTAAACTTAATACACTTGCACTGATGTTAATATTCCCAAGCCCTGGTAGGCTTGGGACCTGTAACTGTGGGAGGACAACAAAACCCATGGGCCACCATGCCATTCTGCTTAGAGTGCTACAAAAAGGATCAGATTAGTTTCCTGTCCACCTCCTCTGTAGGGTTCCCATTCTTATCACCACCACTGCTCACATCAATACCATTGCTAGCCAGTAAAAGGAAATGGAGGTAGGGGGGAGAGACAGGGATTTCTTGCTTAGATTTTCCAAGAGGAAAAGAAGTTAGGGATTTGTAGGGCTCACTTCCTCCAAGGTAGGGTTAACACCATAATTTACCTGAAAACCTGTGACAGAAAAACTTTGCCAGAATTTCTACTCATATGTAAAATAATTCTTGGAACCTAGGAACATCCTGTGAGTCTGCTGCTGATCATGTCTTTCAGCTGCATGGCTTGTAGCAATTTGATTTACCCATATATACTCAACTATAAGTTGAACTTGATGTATAAGTTGAGGACAAGTTTTGCAGCCAACATTATTGATTTTGATATAACCCATGGATAAGTCGAGGGTAAAACATAGGGGCATGTAACAAAGGATGTAAAGGATGAAGCAAAGGAAAATGATGCCAAAGAACTTACAAAGTTCCAGTAGGCATAACTGTTTGTGCTCACACCAAAGGCTGGATGGATGAGGAGGCAACTATACTTGAGTGCTGTGTGATGTGTGAGGGAGGCAACCAGGTGTCGATGGGGCTAAGAAAACATACACATCTCAAAAAGGAAGCAAAGGCAAAGGAAAGAAAATGGCGACTACATTATCGGTGATTACAGCCTTTCATTTTAATGTGATAATTTTGTCTGACTTTAACACAGAAAAGACAACCAACATACACAAATGTCTTATTCAAATCCTTCAACGCCTGATTCCTCTTGGCGCTCCTTTGAGGAGAAGCACGACCACCATTTTCCCATCCAGACATGCAAAAAGGCTAGAAGCAATGGTGTGGCGAGAGAGGAGAGGGTTTGGTGTTTCTTTTAGGTTCTCCTGGGATAGACTAAGGTCTTGCCTTTTGCTACTCTACTCAGAAAAGTGGATGGTTCCTTTTTTGATAATAGTTAAGGACAACACTTTAATTGACCTGTGGATAAGTTGACCTAGTCATTTTGGGTTGATTTTTTTACTAAAATGTCTAGACATACACAGTAATTCTAAGTGATCTAAGTAAATGATAGCAATTATGATCCCATTGTTTTATACATACAAATAGTACAGATTTCAAAGGGATTCTTGGCACAGGATTTGCTCCCTATGTTTGTTGAATAAGAAGTGCCTTGGGTTTCACGCTGGAGTAAAGAAGAGAAATAAATAAATAAATAAATGTCCACTCAAAATATGATTCTGATGCAAACCTAATAGCTGCAAAAGCTCTAATGATGCTTCATATTTATTTAGACAATCTCTCATGTCCAAAGTTCTGCTACTGCTCAGTGAACATATGGGGATTGATAATCCCCAAAACCCTTACAAGAACTCTCTATGGTAGACCAGTATTATTATTTACACATTGCATGAAATGGGAAGGGGTATTTAAAAAAAAAAAGGGAAGGGGTAGTGGCTTGCCTAAGAACACATAATCTGAGATAATTAATGGGAATTTCCTGGTTTCCTGCTCATACTGTGGTCACCACACCAAAGCAACATACAAACACATTAGTAAGCTTTAGTTAGTTTCCATATAGAAGCACTCAAGAGTAGGGGGAGTAAAAAACATTTTACTGCCTAAAATAAAGGACATTCCACATACAGAAGCCAATGAGAACAGCGACGGGGTGAAACAACAACATCCACCACACTGGAAAACAAGAATCTATTTTACAAGATACAAGGCAGGCCATGTACCAAAGTGGTTCTTGACCTTTGGTCTTTCAGATGTTTTGAACTCCAAGTATCTGGCCATGGTGACTGTGGCTTCTGGGAGTTGATGTCCAAAACATCTGGAGGATTAAAGTTTGAGAATCACTATAGTAGTATGCACAACTGTTCTCCAGCACTTCAGTCAGTATCAGTTGACAAAAATAGCTTTAGTCCCCCTACTGATAGGACCAGTTCCATGTAAGAAGGCAAAAATGTTAGGTCAGCTATTATAACAGCTGTTTAGTGCTTAAGTTTTATCCACGTGGCTAGAAATGCAGATTTCTTAGACATGTGAAAAGCCTCAAAATGTTTTCGCAGAATGCATGATGCACCTTAAAACTGCTGAGCAGTGACACATTTTCTGTGGAGTAGAAAAGTCAGTGTTGAAACAGAACACACAGCAGTCCTGACATGAAACAGAATACACAGCAGCCCTGACAGAAAGTGCCTTCGCTTATTTCCTCAATCTGTAACAGTTGATGCACTTAAATTCTTGGTCTGAAGATCCATATCTTCTTCTAAGAAAAGAATCAGGAAGACAAAGAATTGTAGACAAGTGATAATGGGTACATGTGCCAAGTCCTATCTGCTTTGATGAACATGATGCATATGCCTTTATATGCACCAAAATCCAAGGTTGTAGTCATTGACTCTGGTAATACAAAGTCATTATTCAGAAAGTAGCACATGGAAAATACTAGTTTCTCAGACTGAAGGACTGTCAGTAATTACTATTTGCCAAATTACCACATCTGCCATTCTCACTTTTGAAATAGAGGAAACATTCTAGGAAAACAAAAGTCTTTTGAGAGCTGCGTCAAAGTGGCAGAAGATGAAAATTATTATTTCTTTTCACATGCTCAACCACACATTTGCATTTACACATTTTCGGTCCTTAGAGGAAAGTTGTCAAACTTGCTGTTTCTCCCCTCAGAAGTATTTATTTGTGTATTTAACATTATAAAGTTGGTATTGTACAGAAAAGACAGTACCCAACATTACAGTAAAACTATCTAAAAATTAAACAAAAATAACAAAAAGGAGGAGCCAGCATGGTGGAGTGGTTTAAGCATTGGACTATGATTCTGGAGACCAGGGTTCGAATCACCACTCAGCCATGGAAACCCACTGGATGACTCTGAGGAAGTCATACTCTCTCAGCCTCATAGGATGGCAAATGCAAATATCAAGAAAACCATGTCATCTGCTGTTGCCTTAGGGACATAGTCAGAAACGACTTGAAGGTGCACAACAACAAACTAACTAAAAGTCATGAAACTATTCCAACCCGTTAAATAATGATACAAACTTGAATCCTAAGCTACAAGAGTATCTCTATATATTCCCTACGCTATTGGATATGCAGGGATTGTGAATACTAATAGATACACAATTCTGGATTATGCATTTATAACAGCAAATCCAGCCCATCAATAAATCTAACAAGCCTGTAAAATGCTTCAGTAAATCATCCCTAAAGAAAATTCTCAATATGGTAAGTAATAATTCTGTTTCTAATTTAGTTGGCCCTCCGTATCGACATTTCATATCCACAGATTCAACTATCCACAGATTCAACTATGTTTTTTTTTAAAAAAATTCAGAAAGCAAACCTTGATTTTACCATTTTATTATGCCATTGTATATGATGGGACTTGAGCATCCATGGATTTGGGTACCTACGGAGGATCCTGGAAACAAATACTAAGCAGATACTAAGGGGCCACTGTACTGAGTTTTAAAAAATGCTTTGTGAGTCTTTGGAATTTAACTAGTCCACTTCCAAATAGCATTTACCCAAAGGCAATAGACAGCATTTTCTGAGCCCCAGTGACTAAAAGGTATCAGATATGTGTATTTGTATTTTTATGTTGGAAGCCGCCCCGATTGCTATGCAGAGGGGCGGGGTACAAATTAAATTATTATTATTATTATTATTATTATTATTATTATTATTATTGTTGTTGTTGTTGTTGTGTATGTATTACAGCAGGAACAGCAACCAAGTGCCTTCCAGATCTCTATTGTGCAATCCCCACAGTTTGATCATAGCCCACAGTGTATGGGGCTAGTAGCAAGTGCCTCCATGTTCCCAGATCGCTCTACTATGTATGGGCTACAGTACTGCTGGTGTTGTACCAAGAAAGGCAAATAACCATCTGAAAGCCCTTGATGAATAAGGAATCAACAGCAGCATAGAAGGGAAGTAGCTGGAAGTGCTGAATCCGTAGGAAGGAAAGTCAGCTTTGCAAATGTAATGGTTTTGTTCCTGGGGTTCTACTAGTCTGGACCCTTCAGTGTTTCCAGATGAACACCACAGGGATTATTTGCAACTAGCATATTTCTTTATACATATTCAAAAGTCTGGCTGTTCATCTGGAGAAACAGCTTTTTTAAAAATGTGTTGAAAATATGTCAGAATTGTATTACTTACTCCTTGATAATCTGTTTGCTCTTCTTCTTTTGTCTGGTAAGGAATGATAAAAAAAAAAGTTACACACTTTTACTTGAAACTTGCAAATGTTTTGTATTTGTAAAGCACTGTTGCATTCACAGGTTACTGGGAACCACACAGTAGCAGTGCACCCACATTATGGTTGCCAGATCCTGGGCCTAACCCTGAATCTCCATTTTTCATGGGTCATCTCCAGGTAGGAAATGTGGGTGCCAATCCTCCAGATTTGGTTGGCTCATCTCCAAGTAAGAGGAAAGGGCTATGTGCAAATCTCCAGCTCAGCTAGTAGAGTAGCAGCATGCTCAACTTGCATGGCTTGATTTGTTGCTGTAAGTTGCAAAGGCTCCCCAAGGGGTCTATGCTTTCTCCTTCCTTCCCAACTCTTGCAGTGCCAGGTCTCACTTTCTGCTCTTCATCCCCCTTCTGGCTAGAAGCAAGTAGCCTACATTAAATGTTCCATCTCCCTAAATAAGTAAGAAGGAGTAATTCCCTCATTTCACCATGATTTGGGAACAGCTCCTTTAGTTAAGATTTTTGTCTTAATTGTCGAAAATGAAAATGTGTTCCTTCTCTCAATCTGTGTTTGCATGTGTATGTGTTTGTCTGAAGGAGGAACTGTGTTTAATACACAAAGCTTAATGACGTCACCAGGAACTGTCCCTAGGTTTCAGGTTTTGGTCCAGAAGCTCCAAGGCCTAGAACAATCCTGAACTGGCAACCGTAGCCCACATGAATTGCATCCCTGCCACTCCTTGGTTGCTCCTCAGCAGTTGGATAGAGGGGCTGGCATATCAGATAGCTGTGAGTTATATGCCAATTTTGTTCTGGACAAGGTACAAAGTGTTGCTTATTGCCTTCAAAGCCCAACTTGGCTTAAATCCCAGTTACCTATGGGATTGCCTCCCCCCATATAATCCATCCCATACACTCAGATACTCTGGGGGATATTTATTCCAGTCAGCCAGGACTAGGTTAGCAATTGCCACCCATGAGGACTTTATCCATCAGTTGCCCCTAGACTGTGGAATGACTTGCCAGAAGAGAATATCCCGAATATGCTGCCTGAATTTAAAACAACATCAAAGACCAGTCTCCTCTGGCAGAGCTATCTAGATTATTTTTAAATTATGAATTTTTAAATATGAATTTTAAAGTATGTACTGATTGCTTTAATATGTATTCGCCTTATATGTTCTCTAAAACTGATGTCGTGTGTTTTTAGCTGATTAATGCATTTTTCGCTGATGTTCTGTGTTTTTAACTGAGATATGTTGTACTTTAATCTGCCTCAATCCATGGGGAGAAGTAGATAGTTGTTATTGTTGTTGTTGCTGCTGCTGTTGTTAAACTCCTCATTATCATCATCTGATTGCTGGATCTATGCCTCATGCCAAGCCAACACTATAACAACTGCAACAATAACTTTTTTTACTTTTTTAATGTTTACAAATTTCATTGCACGACGTCTACCTTATGGCAAAGTTGTTCTGTTATATGTACTCTGTCATCTGTAAGCTCTTTATAAAATTAATTTAAATAAAATTTAAAACTAAAGATGTGATATAGTTAATTTAGGGAGTGATTCACCACAAGTCATGTGCGAACTGCAGTGGTCTAGCAAAGCTACCAACTTGTCAAAAACAACAGCACAGTTATAAGCCTTCACACAGGAAGTATATGTTCTCAGGTGCTTCCTATTCTGCCGCTTTTGCTAGAGACAGCAGTTAGTGCTGTCAGATGTAGCATTTGTTATACAGTAAAGGATCTTCCTTCCAGAACTACTTTAGTTCTACTGAAAGCAATGGGATTTGAATTAGTCATATTACTAACCAGTGACAGCTCATGGTTCCCATGTCATGGAGCAGTAAATCCAGTCCAGATCCTCAAGACAGGCCCTTCTCTCAGTCCCACCACCGTCATAACCACAGCTGGTGGACACACAAGATGGGGCCTCCTTAGTAGCTGCCCCTAGACTCTGGACTCCCTTCCCAAGGTCACAATGGCCCCCTCCTTGATGTCCTTGTATTGGCAGGTGAAAACTGTTTTATTCCAACAGGTTTGCAAAACAGTTTTGATTTTTTAAAAGAACAGGTTGAGGGTGTTGAGTATTGTTTTAAAGTGAATTGTTTATAATTGCTCTTTATCTTTTAAACTGCATTTTATATTTTTTAAAGTGTGCATTTAAATTGTTTTAATATTGCAAATACCGTCATTTAATTTCACTGTAATGTTCACATTTGGCGTGTTTTTTGCTGTATTGCTCTTTCTAAAATTTTAAGCCAATGTGAATACCAGTTTAGGGAGGAAGGCAAATTTGTTGCTGTTATTTTAGTCTGAACGACAAAGGAAACATCCAAAATTCTGAAGCCTGTACCCCAAGTAGGTTACCACCACTGAAGTCTGGACTACGTGCCTGACTGATATCAGAGGCGCCAGCCACCATTGTTAATAACTTTTATCATTTTTTTAGAAAGCAGAGTTTTCTCTGGAGTAGTCAGTAAAGATATAGGGGAAGACAGATTCTAACATTTAATAAGAAAGACACCCCCAGTCTAGAGAATGGATGTCTATGATATAAATAAAGAAATATGGCTGAATCTCCTCCTTCTTGCAATATGTAGATTAACCTCTCCTCACAGAGATTTTAATATTAAACAGGTGACAAGAAATAAGGACTTGGAAATATCAAATGACTGTTGGGTTGCAAAATAGGAGAAACAGAAGCAAATGAGTACTCTCTCACCTTTTTGGGTGTACCAATTTGTGAATGATTTTCTCCTCATAATTGTGAAGAAGAGTGTCATCAAAAGCAGGAATGCTAGCAAACAAATTGGTAGAATGAATGAGAGGCGTGGCTGTTTTCCCATACCTGAAAGGTTTGTGAAACCTGTAAGCAAAAAAATAAATTTGATTTATAAGTGTTTTGCACAAAATCCAATCCACTACTCAGGCCAAATACACCTTTTCATCATTGACTTTGCCATGAGAGTTGCTTATCATACCAATGGTAGTCTGATGAAAGAGTATAGATTGTGCGAGAATAAGGTGTGCCCAGAACTCACTATGTGTTAAGTATTTAAACTGCTCTTGAAAATTCTCTGTGCTCACTGGTTTAAAGGGGAATGGGGGAAACCAGTATGTTCATAAATCCATGCAGATTTTCACACAACGCAAAGCCAGCAAGATGCATTGCATACTTATTGAACTGTGGACTGGGCTGGCAGGTATCATTTCCTGTGTGCAAGAAGACTGGACGACTCAAAAGCACCTAACAACAAACCACAGCAGCAGCTGTATACAAGCCAAGCCAAGCCAAGCCAGTGTATAGACCAGCAGTTCACAATTTTTAGTCCTCCAATGTTTTGGATTTCATCTTTCAGTAAGAACCAGCTATTCCTTTTCTCAAATCTTTAAGTGGAAACACTGCTCAGTTTCCAGATCTCAAGAATCTAAATGGCATTCTTTCTCAAGACAAGTCCTTCTTTTTTTCAGCTCCAAATGTTGTTGCAGGAGATTTTTCAGAGGGTAGGGTTGTTGTTGTTGTTAGCTGTCCTTGAGTCAATCCCGACTCATGGCAACCCTGTGGATGAGACATCTATAAGACCCCCTGCGTTCCCTTGCTCTGCTTAGATCCTGCAAATCAGCAGGAGAGGCTTCCAAATGAATCAGTGCTTGTGAATGGCTTGTTACATTTTCAACTGCAATAATGCACTCAGAAAGCCCTCCTCCACACACAATAATTCCATTTGAAGTAAATGAATCAATGTACATTTCCATATAAAGAGCCCCCTCTGTAAGAATATTAAGTCCTGGGTCTAACTGCACCACTAGGAGCAACTTAGAACAGTTCATAACCAGCCAGATTTGAGAAAAAGCGGTGTAATGTTTCATCTATACTTGGGGCGAGAGGACAACTGTCAGATTCATTCCACACTGTGTCTGCCCCTGAAGACAGAGTAAAGTGGCCAACCACCTTCTCCAGCCACATATTTTTTCAGCTTCTGTCTCATCCAATTAGGCTGCATCAATAGAAGTATAGTATCTAGATCAAGGGAATTAATAGTGCCACTGGTTTCTGCTTTGGTCAGGCTCCACCTGAACTACTGTGTCCAGTTCTGGGCACCACAATTCAAAAAGGATGTTGAAAAACTGGAGCGTGTCCAGAGGAGGGCGACTAAAATGGTGAAAGGTCTGGAAACCATGCCCTACGAGGAACGACTTAGGGAACTGAGTATGTTTAGCCTAGAGAAGAGACGGTTAAGAGGTGATATGATAGCCCTCTTTAAATATTTGAAGGGATGTCATATTGAAGAGGGAACAAGCTTGTTTTCTGCTGCTCCAGAGAACAGGACCCAGAACAACAGATGCAAGCTACAGGAAAAGAGATTCCACCTAAACATTAGGAGGAACTTTCTGACAGTGAGAGCTGTTTGACAGTGGAAAACACTCTCTCGGATATTTTGGTGGAGTCTCCTTCTTTGGATGTCTTTAAACAGAGGTTGGATGTCCATCTGTTGGGGATGCTTTGATTTTGAGTTCCTGCATGGCAGGGGGTTGGACTGGATGGCTCTTGTGCTCTCTTCCAACTCTATGATTCTATGATTCTTTTGTGTTCCTAAAATTAATCCACTGCTTACTATAGGCCTTTCTTTTAGCTACTCTGCTGTCAGGCTATTTAAACCAAAGTTTGCACATTTTCTGTGGCATCCATCCTATTGTATCCCCAGTCCTGTTTCCCAATGTGCTCAAGAAGCGCAGTCTATCTTTATCCGAGGTTGTAATCCCAGCCAAGTGACCTTTTGCTTCCTTCACCTTTCACTTTATAAAAGGTGTTACAAGATCTCTCTACACATTTATAACAGTCTCTTATTGATTTTTGTTATTCGTTCAACCTTAAAATATTTGTGAACATCGCACCATATGAAAGCATCCCAGTGCATCACTCTTAGAAGTATTTCCACTATAAAAATCCCTTTGCATATTACAGTGTAGATTCCCTGTATATGTAGATACATGGAATTTGAATAAATGCAAACATTCAGCTTCGGTGTAAGCAAATCCAAAGGATACATTTGAAGTCATGCATAAATGCTTACCATGCTCTAATGCTGATCCATGAGCTGATGTTTTTTCATTCAATTCCCTATTCCAGAATACACAGCTATAGTTTCCATTATTATTATTATTAATTAAAGATTTGACTCTCAGGGTACTGGTTATGCTGAAAAGTCCATCCTCTGTTAGTTGATACGTAGTGACTGCAGATGTGCTGAGATTAGTATTCTCATTGTGCCAAGAAACTTCAGCAAGTGGGTACCCTTCTGACTGACAAGTCAAAATCAGATCTTCTTTTTCTTTTCTCTTGTGGAAATTTATTGTCTTGTAGTGAGCTGTAGAAGAGCAAATGAAATCTAATCACCATATTGAGATCTGTGTCCTGTTTCAGCAATATGGTTTCATTTTCTTTTTCCTTCAGGCTGTTTCATATAATTATTTTACTAGCAAACCCATCAGGCCTTGGCTCTGGCTCTCGCCAGTTAAATGAATGTTTGCATACAAAATGTATAGCTTTTACGATATGCTTGGAGAAAAACTCCAAGGGTACCAATGGGAGCTTATCTCCCAACACCCATGGTTGCTGTGGCAAAATGATTTTCATCCAGAGTGACCAGATGTCCTAACTGCATAGAAGGACAAGGCACTGTAAAATGTAGGACATTCAAAAAATGTAGGACATTTCAAAATAAAAGCTAAAACCACTAACATCAATATAAATTCATGCTTCTTAGTTAATACTCAAAATGGAAGACATTTTGGAATTCCTCCTGGACAGAAGGCTGAAATGCAGGACAAGCCCTGGAAAAGGAGGACATTGGTCACCTGTTTTTATCAGAAACATAGCAGAAAAGGAAAAGGTTAAACATCATGTCCTTGCTTGCTGAGAATTTGATCATTTTCAGCTTCTGCATACCAGTAGTTGCTATTTGCATTTTGAGGGGAAATACACCTTAAATTTGAAGACGTACTCAGCACCTTCCATTGCCAACAAAGATGAGAAGCACTGATAGCTAAAATTGCCTATTGTCCCTATGCTACAGTCTGAAAACAAACAAACAAACAAACAAACAAACAAAGGTTTTGCCCAAAGAGATAAGTCTCTGAGTTATAGCCAATCTTTGTATTTTCTTAAAGAGAGACTAGCCACTATTTCTTGTTCCCAGCATGCATTGATAAGTATAACCTGATAGCTACTTATTTACTTAGGATTCATTCAATCTACAGATTGAATTTAATTGTTGACCTTCTACTCACAACTTCTGCCTAATTTGGGGATTCCCCCCCCCCCCCGATATTATTCCAGAATACTCATGCTTTTGGGCTACTAACCTTCAACATCCAAATTAATGTACTTGAGATCGACTCCTTCATCATGAACAAGACAAACATATATTCCTGCATCTGTGACCTTTACATTGTTGATACGTAACATGGAATGTCCCATTTTTAATTCCTCAGGCAGAAGTGTGACTCTCCCTCGATAATCTGTGTGTTGCTGTCTGAGGTTTTCTTGGCCCTTGCTGAGCTTGTAAACTTCTTTTACTTCATGTCCCTCTGAGGACTTTTTTTGCCATAAGACACTTAAAGTTGTCAGATTGAATGGGTCACGGGCTGGAAAGCGACAACCCATTGTCACATTGCCCCCATGCTCTACAGAATAACGTGGCTGAAGAACGTCCACTGTGAATAAAGCTGAGACACAAATGTGACATATGATTATCCATCAAGCAAAGTATTAACATTTTTGTAGAGCTGAAAGAGTCCAGTAAGGCAGATACTGATAGGTGTGGGTTTCCAGCCAACAGTAGGCCTTCTTTACCTCATTGTGGAAGGACATTTTAGTCCATGATATTGTGTACTGAGATGGCAGCTGCCCACACTGCTTAAGAGGCATAAAAACCTCAGTTAGAAGTGGACAGCTGTGGCCCACCAGGTGATGTTGGACTACAGTTCCCATAACACTTCCATATTTGTTGATGGGAGCTATAGTCCAACATCTGGAGGGCCACTATTTTCTAGCTCTCCTCTAAGTCAATTAGGAGGAGTCAGTAGCGTGGATCCTTCTCATACCAGTGACACCACAGGCTTTCTGGAAGGTCAGTTCTGGTGTTAAGTGGTTACCATATTCCTAGAGTAGAATGAGAAGCAACTTATATAGCACATATTCCTTGCCAACTTCTTATTTTCCAAGGATTTTTCCATACAATCAGTATTCAGCCTGGAATTACAGTGAGACTAGTTTGGTGTACATTGCTATTGCTGTATTCACAGGGGTTTTGTGGTTCCACAACCCCATGGGTACCAAAAAATGCAGTTGCTCAAGTCCTCTGCCATTTTATATGGCCTTCAACCACTTTATATACTGTATATAAGTCCTTACTTGAGCCCACTGACCATTCTATATACACTATAAATAGTGGCATAACTAGTGGGTATGGTCCACATTGGGTGATACCCCAGGAAAGGGGTGACACCCAGTTGCCCTCTCTTTCCACTGTATGTCTCCCAGCTCTGCTGCTACAGTGAAGGAGAGGACTGAGCATGCCTTTTGGCCACTGCCCCCCCAGCAGTCCCCTCCCACACACACACTGGGTGACATCAGGGGTAGGAAACGCCACTGATCTGCTTACCTCTTCAGCATAGCCAAATAGTCCCAGGGCAGTAGTGGAGGTGGCATTGGCTTTTGCCTGGCTGCAGCTCCTTCACCCAACAGCCCAGCTGCCACACCTTTGTCCAACTGGTCAGCTGTGACACCTTCACACAGCTGCCTGGCTGTAGTGCCTTCATGCAGCTTGGCTACCTGGAACACATTCTTTGTGTTCCCTCCCTCCATGCAAAGGCACTGCAGCTGGGTAGGAGGAATCTGACCTGTTTCAAGGAGATGGCACCCAGATATCACTTTACCTTCCCTCCAATGGACCACAAGTGAATCACAGGACTTTCTTCTTTCCTCCAGACATTATACAGACTGGTCCTTTCTCCATTGCTAGACTAATCTCCCCGTATGTACATGTGTATGTGTTTGCAACTCTCAGTTCCTTAACTAATGTTGCATGTAGTCCTTAGGGCCAAAAAAATTTGGTCTTATTTATGAATGTTACAACTTTCGGCCAAAAATGACATTTGCTCCTGCTTTGGGCTATCCAGATTAGGACACCTTTAATGATGTTGAACTTTACTTTAGGAAGGAGATCCTAAAATATGGTTAATTCTGGATCTTGTGTTCTTCAACAATAGTCAGCAATGCAAAGAACGCAGCTGCAGAAAAATTCTGCTTATAGATGACTTCTGTTGCAAATTGACCCTAGTTCCTAACTGTCTATCATTTTCTGCTTGAACCTAGAAGAACTCCAGTCTTTTGAGCAGACCAAAGGCACATTATTTTTGGAATGTCTCTTGTGCCTACAGCATTAAAATTAACAAGACTTGAGGAACAACACATCCGCACTGTGGAATATCTTCCATTGAGTACAATGGAACTTGTGTAGGGAAGGAGGCCCCCCAAACTGCAATCATGTATTCACATTTTCTTAAAGACTACTAATAAGACTACTAATAATGGATTTTCACCATCGTCAAATGTAGGAACTAATGAACTATCCAAGCTCTCTACATAGCTTTGGCATTCTTGGGCAAATCACAAGGGAAATGCACGACTCAGGGAATTATTGTGAAGTGGTGGGTGTAGACTAGAGCATTGGACTAAGATTCTAGAGACCAGGGTTCAAATTTCTGTTTGGCCATGGAAATCCACCTTGGGCAAGTCACACTCTCTCAGCCTCAGAGGGAGCCAAAGGCAAACCCCCTCTGAACAAATTTTGCCAAGAAAACTCTGTGACAGGGTCATGTTATAGTCAACATAAGTTGGAAACAACTTGAAGGCACACAGCAACAAATTCAAGTAAAAGCTCTCACCTGTTACTAATTGAAGCTGGATCTGGAGTAGTACAATCATCAGGGGCCCAAACATTTTTCTAGATGTATCTAAAAGACAATGCTGACATAATAAATATTCCCAAATATATGAGCAAGTTGATACATGCAAAGGGGCAGGGCAGGGCCATTGCCAATGACACTAATCCAAAGCAGATTTTTTAAAAACTTTAAACAACTACTGTGATAGCAAATAGGTATGTTCTTTTATTTCTAGTAATATGGCATGATATGATCACCAAGCACCAAGCATTTTGTTCATTTCAGCATGAATCCATCAGGAGGTGGGGGGAAGCTTCCAAATAATTTGAACAACATTTCCTGCAGTCCCTTATCACTGGCCATGTTGAATCTGAAGGGAATTGTGGGTCATAATATCCAGACCGCCAAAACAGTAAGCATAACGTATCAGAGATCCTGATTAAGAAGCAGAAACATCAGAAGCAAAATAAAAGGCTTCATTATAAACAGTGATATATTTAAGTCTTTTACTGCAAGTCTCAAGTCTCAAATCCTTGCAAGAAACTTTCAAGTCAAGTCTCAAGTTGAGTATCAAGTCTGAGAGCCAATTTTAACAGAAAAGAAAGGAGATGAGGTGTGTGCATGGGTGGAGTTCCAATAACTAGAAAATATAAAAGACATGCACAAAGTTGGAGGATAGGAGTAGAAGGATAGTCTGGATCTTTCTAAAATTCTTTTTTCCTAGGAGCAGCAGCTGACAAGACTTGCCTCCAATGCTCAGGGAACATTTGTTTCTCAGAGGGGAAAAGAAGAGCAAACATATTAGACAAGGGGCTGCTTGAGGCAGAAAGATGATCCTTCTAAAGCTAGTTTTCAAGGCTCCTACCATATGTAGCAGAAACAGGCTGCCAAGTAGACCTCAAGCAGCCCATTGTCTAACAAGTTGTTCTTAGGTCACATTGCTGGCCTTTTCCCCTCTGAGTTCTGGGGACGAGTTTTGTCTGCAGCTGCTCCTAGGAAAAAAGAATTTTAGAAAGATCCAGACTATCATCCTATTTGCAGTGAAGACAGGCTGCTGAATAGACTTCATCACCAGCTTCCAAACCCAGGAATATCAAGTTGGTAATTGAAAAAATACAAGTCACAAGTAGAGTCAATGCATCATTTAATGTAGAGTTGAGTTCAAGTCGAGTCATTGAAGAGACTTAAATCCAACCTGAGTCTGATGACTCAAGTCTACATCCCTGATTATAAGATCTCCAGTCATTTATTCCCTGATTATAAGATCTCCAGTTATTTAAGGTGCTGATTTAGATCCATTATTGTGGAGAGGACATCTGAGAAGAGGTACAGAAATACCCTTGGAAATATCAGTTTATACCACACAAGAGTGAGGATTGTAGACCATAAGGAAGGACCTTCACTCATACTGTCTAATTCTATAACATGTTGAATCTCTCTTATCTGAAATGCTTGAGACATTCAGATATTTATTTATTTATTTATTTGGATTTTGGAATACCTTTTTTGCATTTAAGTACCTAATAAGATATCTTGCAGATGGGACCCAAGTCTAAACACAATATTCATTTATGTTTCATATATACCTTATATACATAGCCTGAAAGAAATTTTACACAATATTTTAAATAATTTTAATATTTTAATAATTTTAATATTATAATTTAATAATAATCTCAAAACATGGTTTGTGTACATTGAACCATCAGAAAGCAAAGGCATCACTATCTCAGCCACTCATAAAATATTTTGGTTTTTGGAATATTTAAGAGTTCCAGATAAGGGAGATTCAATCTGTACCATTTCCTCTGGATGCATTCTTGACTCTTCAATCCTAATCACTGGTGCATTCCTAACTAACATCACTGCAGAACAGTTCCAATTTTATATCAGAATTCATGCCATATATGCATGGAAAGGAAAAATAAACTTTATGATAGGAGTATAGATCCTGATATAGGAAGATGAGTTTGAGATGTATAATGATATTATATATTGATATATTGAGTATATAATGATATTTTATGATATTACATAAAAAGGAGAAAGATCAGAGGAAATAAAGAGGGAAACACCCACACGGCCCTAACCATCTGTCTCCACCACTACTGCTCCCTATAGTCACATAATCCTCAATGCAAGCATTATGGTGCTCCATTTCCAGCCATTCTTGTAAAACTCTGATGTAAAACCTAGCAGCAGGTTGTTCACTGGCACCGATTATCCAGATCCTAGGTCCTAAAACAGTGATGGCGAACCTATGACACACGTGTCAGCACTGACATGTGTAGCCATTTCTGATGACATGCGGACGCTCAGGCGGACGCA
The DNA here is from genome assembly GCA_026167975.1 of Phrynosoma blainvillii. NCBI lineage: Eukaryota > Metazoa > Chordata > Lepidosauria > Squamata > Phrynosomatidae > Phrynosoma > Phrynosoma blainvillii. The sequence goes on along the minus strand of JANUYF010000002.1, from coordinate 113,787,141 downwards.
AGCCAAGAAGGATGTTTCATCCTCGGCTCCTGCACAGCCAAGTGCAGTAGCTGAGGATGAAACATTTGCTGCTCCTGAGAATGACTCTTACTCTAAGACTCTAGTTGCAAATGTTTCATCCTCCCCTATTAGACACTCTGTGCTGGAGGTCTGTAGACCAAAACAACAGAAATTCAGCACAGAGCGCCTAGTTCTGGGACTTTGGGTGCATCGGCACCAACAGCGCAGGGCCGGGAAGAGGCCCAGGTGGAGTGCTATTCATCATTCTAAGTGTAGCACAGCAGCTAAAGCAGCGGCAAAGCCGGGGGAGGTTGAGATTACATTATACTCCCCCCTGCCTATGGAAGTCACTAGTATCAAGACCAACAAAAGAAACTGACTGACGGATGAACAAAGAAGTCACTAAGCAGGTAAGTTAAATAATTAGTTTTTGGTTTATTAAATACAATTATATATAACAATTATACATTTATGTTATTTAAACTATAAATATCACGAAATAATGTTTTTCCCCTCAAAGTGACACACCACCTGAGTAATGCTCAGCTTTTTGGTGAAGTTTGACACACCAAGCTCAAAAGGTTGCCCATCACTGTCCTAAAACATGGGTGCAAGCCATGTTTCCATCTTTTTTACATTTTTAATGTAAACTACAAGGGACCAGTTTTGTCCTTTGTTTTGTAACTCTGGCAATCTTTTTCACAGTTTCTTTCACATTCCTTTTCTCACGTCTTCATTCTGCTGAGTCATTCAGAAGACATCTTTCCACACCATCATCTGACTTTCCCAAGGGTTTGTCACTTCCCTATGTTTGGATAGACATGGTGACTAAAGGGAAGCAGACCTTCCAACTGTTCTGTGAATTCGTAGGCTTTCATGGACAGCATCCATAGTTTTTTGTGGGTTTTTCGGGCTGTGTGGCCATGTTCTAGAAGAGTTTCTTTCTGACGTTTCGCCAGCATCTGCGGCTGGCATCTTCCTGCCACAGATGCTGGTGAAATGTCAGAAAGAAACTCTTCTAGAACATGGCCACACAGCCCAAAAAACCCACAAAAAACTATCCAACTGTTCTGTTTGTGTTGGGTGCTGCCCAACATTTAGAGGGCTGCATGATTCCAAGTCCTGATAGCAATGAAAGTGCAAGGCAAAGATGACTAAAATATGGGTGTTGGATGTGAAAGTCTGTCCTTTTCTCACAGTTTTCTAGTAGCATTTTACATTCTACCAAGTTGGAGCTTGGGTCTTAACTTAGATTTGTTTGCTATTCTATGCACTATTATTTTAATTGCTATATCCATTGTGTTTTGACACTGATTTGTTTTGTAAGCTACCTTGAATGCATTTGGAGAAAAGGGAAGTATAACTCTGCCAAATGGCACTGGTGTTATCTTGGACAAGACAGATGTTAGATGCTCCTTTGGAAGCCCAACCTCTCAGCCTCTGCAAGAGCTGCATGCATTAGCTCCAAAGAGTGGCATTACAATATTTTTCCACTTCTAAAGCATGCCCTGCATTTGCCACTGGAGGCAGGGTCTTTAGTGCACTATTGATTAGGGTAGTCTTGCACTGAAAAGCAAGCAGGTCCAAGACTGAGCAACTCTTAATTTCCAGAGCTAGCACAGTTGTCTTAATGACATCCAAAAATTACTTTTTTATCATTAAGGGGGAAAATAATACACCATCAGGTAAAGCAAACCACTTGGGGTTTCTATTGCCTTTCTTTACTTCATCTAGGATATAAATGTATCACCAGTCTTAAGTATGGTTGCCAGGTATGGACTGTGCCATCCCATGTGATTTCAGGATCAAAACCTGGGATCTAGGGATCACCTCTTGTGATGCCACAGAAAGCAATCCCTGGAGATGTTACAAGGTTGGTGATGCAAGGGATAGCCCCTGATGGTGTCATTAAACATCAACTGCAAGTCCATAAAGGGGGGTTGCAGACTGCCAGAAATAGTACAACTTGAGTCCACTTTTAGGGTTTGGGTATCATGGGAATTGGTTTTTTTTTCTGAGACATTGAGCCTTCTCTGTCAGAGAGCTGTGGTGCCACAATAAACTACAGTTCCCATGATTCCCTAACCCTAACCCTAAAAGTGGACTCAATTTGCACTATTTCTGGCAGTCTGCAACCCCCCAAAATAAGCCATCTAAGATTTGAAAAAAACACAAATCTAAAAAAATGAGTAAATATATAGAGATACACACCTTTCAAGGCAATGCTCCTGTCCTGAGATTCCTCCCCCTCAGTCAGAGGACTAGAGAAGAGGGTCCAGGTCCCAAGATCTGCAACCCTACTTTCCAGTAGAAAGACTGCTAGTGGGCCTTTTGTTTCTTTCGCAGTCAATGGGCCTCTTAGTTTTGCCCAGAATGGGGACCACTTTGAGTGCACAGGAAGCTTTATAATTTCAAAATGGAAACACAACTTTTTTTCTTTCTTTCTTGTTTCCAGCAGGCCTGAGGGCCTACCCTGAATGAAACACAACATGACTGCACCTGATGTGCTCCATATGACTGTCTGGAGGTCCTTCATCTCCATGAATTTTAGTGGTAGCATGAAGAAGGCTGGGGTCTTTCCTGATTCCTTTCACTTTTTGTCTCCGTACCTACCTTTTGAATCATCATGCCAGATGAATCACCTTGTACACATATTTAAGCCTTCCTGGTTGGCGTAACAAAAGCATTACCAGAATATGCTCTTAGCTTCCTTCACACAACTATGTTACAATACAGGAATTTGCTGCGAATGATTCAGCAAAGTTGCCTAGATGAATATGATGAATATGATTCATTCTTTCTCATCCTGGCTTTCCCCCTTTCATGATCCAATGATCTATATGTCTGACTCAGAATGGTTGCCCTGTGCTTTCACTTGTCTTTTATTATCACTTAAGGCAGGAAAAAAACAACCAAGAAAGATGAAACAGAGATGGGGAGAAGGCTGATATGGCTGGTGAATTTGAGGTGTGGTCTCCCAAAGTCACTTTTTCAAGCTGTGTGAAAAAGAGTCAGGCTGCTTCCCTTTTCACATTTTTTTCGGATAGAAAACTGCCTGTTTTATTTACATTTCTATAACAGAAAGGGTTTGAAACTTGAGAATTTCAGAGAGTGGTCATACCTGAAACTACAGGTATCCTGTAGCTACAGCCCTCTCTCACCCCATGGCTCCACCATCCAGAGGGTAGGTCTTTGCCCTTCAAGCACACATTTAAAACTGCACACACCAAGTGGAAACCATTGCGGTGATGAGAGAGAAAAGAAAATGAGCAATTTGGAAAGCATGAATTGTCCTTTCCCACCACATTCTTCTAAGTACACTTGTCCCTCTGCATTTGCTGGGATTAGGGGCACAGGACCCCCATGAATATGGAAAATCTGCAAATAACAAAAACACTATGTTTTTACCTGCGAGAACACCTCTCTAGGAATCTCTATGTCCTCCAGTGCAACTCTGTGGTCAACATATGCCAAACATTGACCATAGAGTTGCGCTGGAGGAGCTACAAATGCCTAGTGGAATATTCTCTCTAGGTCCTCCAGTGCAACATTTGCTTAAAGTTGATAATTGACTTGTGCTGGAGGACCTAGAGATTCTTAGAGAGAACAAATTAATAAAACCTGTGAATAATCAAATCTGCAAAAGTCAAAGCTGCAAATGTGGAAGGACGAGTGTAGTTCTTAAAGGTTCATACTAGGAAGGGATAAATGGTTATGCTACAGCTGTAGCATTTTACAAATAATATATGGTTTAGCCTAAGGCAAAGACAAGTCTGTTTACCTTTCAATTACTTCTGTTGGGTAGAATGGAGGGTATCTTTCACATTACCCAATCATAGTACTACGATTCTAGTTTAATGCTGCGGCTGCATCCCGGGGGATCCTAAGGCTTGTAGTTTGGTGAGGCAATAATAATAATAATAATATAATAAAATTTATTTATACCCCGCCCCTCTGTTAAAAACAATCGGGGCGGATCTCTCTGGCTGAGGATTCTAAGTAACCTAAACTACAAGTTTCAGTATTCCATAGCATAAAATCATGGCAGTTAAAATGGAATCATAGCGCTGTAATTGTGTAGTGTGGAAGGGCCCCAAGACATTGCTGCTGACACAGTACACCAGGACTGGGCAACTACAAAAAGTGACAATTTTTGTCCTCAGCTAAGTAGGCTGCACTGCTGCATTCTCATCCAGTTTTGAACTAAAACCACAATATGAAAATGATGGGAAGTCTGTTTTCAGTTTCACTTTTTGTATTGTCAGCCCTTTTTTAAGGCAGGGTGGCATGGTGGAGCGTGGTGGAGAGCAAACTGCTGCATTTGGAGGTATTTTGGCTGTTCTTGGGGTCATGTTTGGGTGATCTCTCAGCTGACAATAATTGTTAAATGGGGATGCTGGGGCTTCCTGGCCACAAAAAGGGGTTAGTGGCCACATGTGGCCTATGGGCCATGTTTTCCTGTCATATACAGTCTATTCTACAAAGATCCCACTTGTCTACAGCAGAATGCAGTGAACAGCAAACCACTAAAATGAGAAATAAAGAACAAGGCTAAACCCATCCCACTGAGTTGTTGACATGTAAACCTTGGCTTTCTTTTGTTTAAACTTTATAATTTGCATATTTATTTAAAGTAATGTCATGTCAAGTCAAGTTAATTCTGCATTTCTAACCAGGCTTTTGCATACAACTGCAAGAACCAAGCCAATCTAGTATTCGAACAGAATCAATATGGAATAGTTGAACTGGGCATAGAAACATATTTGACTTGCTATTTTAAAGCTGTTTTTCAACCTACAACACTCCCATAATGGCCGATAGATCAATAAGAAGCCAACCCATATTCTACCCTCAAGCTTAGAATCTAAAAGACCCAACAGAAAAGAAAAGAAAAGCGATAGAGAGATAAGAGAGAAACAAACAAACTCAAACTCCAATATTTAATGTTTTTAAACTCTTACAATAACAGCTGGAAACAGTCCAGAGAGAAGAGGAGCTCTTTCTGTCAGGATGGATAGATTTGCCCTGCTTTTCATTTCTCCCTCAATTGCAATGAGTGGCTGCTACCAGGGGACACAGAAATGTGGAAAGAGTCTGACGAAGATGTCTGAAGGATGTATACTTTCCTTTTCCAAAGTACAACTTATATATTTTGCCCTTTTAAAACATACTATTAAAAAATATGTTATCATAGAGCAATGCAATCCATAGCCAGACATGCAACTCTGTACACTTAAAAGCTATTTCTGCAAGAAAGACCCTGACACTGTGGAGAAATTCAGGCTCACCAGCCCTGCAAGGATTAAAGGAGGCTATTCCACATCCAAAGGTAGTTCCAACGACATCTGGCTTCTCCCATGACAGTGAATCTGCCACAGATTTTAATCTGAACTTTAAAACTTTAAAAGGAGCTATCCATGGTACTGAACCAATTTTGAGACCAGACTTCCACATCTTGGATACCTCCTTTAAAGTTCAGACTAAACCCTAGAGCAGATTCACCATCCTACTGACAGAAGGGCCACCAGCTGCCCCTCTATGCCCCAGGCTTCTGTCCCTGCAACCAAAGTTTACTGGCTAGGTAGATTGGCATGAATGGGCTTCACATCCTCACCTGGTTTTGCAAACCAAAACTGAATTACCAGAACAGAAATAAGATTCATCTGCAAGTTTTGTCACCTTTAGTAAATGGAAGGGCAGCAAAATATTTTAGGCTGCCCCTAATGAAGTGATTTATATATGATGTAAATAAATGCCCTACCTGTATTTTAAACCAAGGGTTGGTAACCTTTGATTTTCCAGATGTTTTGGACTGCCTCTTCCATTAATTCTTTATCATTGGCCACACAAGCTGGAGCTCCTGGGAGCTGAAAACCAAAACATCTGGAGGGCCAAATGTTCCCCACCCCATTTGAAACAAAAGCTAGCACCACCTTTTCTTTCTTGAAGACTTTAGCCATGATTAACAATCTTGATTTAAATCCAAACTCACAACTCCTTTTCCTTCTTGAAAAAGTTGGCTGCGATTAGCTACTTTTAGCATTAAACAACTAACCTCACATCTTCTGCTTTTTATACAAACAGCATTATTTGACAATGGAAACACAATGCTTGTTCTAGAATACAAAAGAAAAACCTCTGTGCTGGATCTGAATTAAACACACCTCTGTAGCTAGTTCAGATCTCTTCCAGGGTGGCACTCTTCAGGATTTCAGCTGCCTTGGTTTGACAGATGTACCTTGAGGTTTCCAAGAGGCACAAGAGAACATGATTCTTCATGAACAGCTGTTTTTCTTGTGGATAAAAACACCAGCTGACTTTAGCTTGCAGCCTTCTTCTGCAATCTGGTATAGTTTTACTTTCGTTTTAAAGGAAATTAGATAATACCTTAACCCTTTTGAATACAGTACAGTTCTGCTCTGCAGTATAATACAGAGCTTGGAACATTACTTTAAATTGCCGTTCTCTCAACAGAGTGAAGTGACAGATCCCAAATGGTTTTAACTTCATTTTGTTAAAAGTCATTCTTTGCTTTATCATTACTTAAAAGCAACTAAAATTGATATCTTTTGAGTGATCTCTTAGCCTTTAAATTAACCTTCTGATTGATTCAGAAAACATAAGAACAGCTGCATGCTGCTGACCTCTGGTAGAAATCATACCTAAAGAAGGAGATCACACAGCCTTGTAACTACAAAAGTAATGAGTTTATAGTTACACCACAAAAGGCATGTCAATTTCCCTTCCAATTTAGTTTACAGAGGTTTCATTAGTGATTTAGTTTAAAAAGAATAATTTAGCATAATGCAATTAGTTAATCCTTGATTATTAAGCCCAGATGACTGAACTGAGACTGTCGTACTTTGGATATATCATGAGAAGACATGACTCATTAGAAAAGAAAATAATGCTTGGTAAAGTAGGACAAGAGGGAGACCACATTACAGGTGGATGGATTCAATCAAAGAAGCCATGACTCTGAGTTTGCAAGACCTGAGCAGTGCTGTTCAGGGTGACTTGGAGGTCCCTCATTCATAGAGTTGCCACAAGCTGAAGTCAACTTGATGGTAGTAAGCAACCACAGTTTTTTATTTGCAACACATTACCTCCAATCTCTGTTATAAAATCAGTGGGAAAAGATCTGCATATTGCAGCCTGAAAATCTCTTTTGTCCCTCCATTCCCTTGTCTGCACTTGATCTTTTTTCTGTAAAGAGTACTTTGTTCAAAACTAGGGGCAACTAAAAGATCTTCAGTGCAATATTCTTCAAGGTTCTGAAGGTTTAAATTTGGTTTATCCAGTTCAGACAGCCCTGGATGCTGGGTGCTGAATAAGAAGTGATGATAGGTAATGTACTTTGTTTTCTGATATCTGTTGCTTTTCAGCCCAGGAGGACTCTACATTTCAGCAGATGATGGAGGAGTGTGTGTGTGTGTGTGTGTGTAAGCTCCTGGGCATGGCAGGAAAAAAACAGATGCAGTTCTAGAAAAATTATAATAGTGTGTATCAGAGCTTGGAAAGCTACTTTTAAAAAGTTTTAAAGGTGTTACACAATCCCTTTGCATAGTGATATTCCAGACTAGCATGGCTATGTCTCTGAATTCTACTTGCTACATTGTTTTTGAAATATCACATAGG